>CM062813.1:1082780217-1084251794 GCA_031772625.1 Pinus tabuliformis
TGGTTGCAGCGTCATTTGTGGCTTGAGTGGCATTTCATCCCTCCGTAATGGTTTCCCAATTCGTTGACATACGTCGCAGGCTCGACAGTACACTTTCAAGTCTTGATGTAGAGTTGGCCAACCATAGTCCTGCACGAAGAATCTTCTATGCTGTGGCACAGCTCGCATAATTTCCTCTCGCAACCCACCCATGTGCTTCGGCCAGGATCTTCCCTCGCTTGAATTCAGGTACATATATATGTAATATTTCATCGGAGCCCATTTTGTAGAGGTGCCCTGCAATAACAGTAAAGTCTGCTATGCGTATCACCAATTCTTTCTTCTACTGAACGAAATATCCCTACAGTGTGGTTCATGTGGTTAAGAAGTGGATTATATCCTCAAAATGGCCATCTGTGGCGCGCACTTCGTACAACTGTGCATTCAGTGGTTCTTCATCTAAGTTTTTTGGCTCTTGGCCATTCTCAATTCGGGATAGGTGATCGGGGCTTGCATTGAGACGTCCTGGCTTTACGACAAATTTGAACTCATATTCTTGAAATAATAGCAACCACCTATAAATGTGCCCCCCCAACACAAGCTTATTCACTAGGTATTTTAGCGCAGAGTGGTCAGTATACATCTTAAAGTGTCCTCTGAGCAGATAGTGGCGGTATTTCTAGAGCGCGTATACCATTTCCAATCCTTCTCGATTAGGAGTGGAGTAGTTCTTCTCAACTTTTGACAATCGTCGACTTGCGAACGCGATCGGATGATCAATTCCCTCCGCTCCTTCTTGAGTGAGTACCGCGCCCAACGCAATACACGACGCGTCAACATGCACATGAAATTCGATGTCCCATTTCAGAAAGACCAATATAGGGGCTGATGCCATCTTTTCCTTCAGCATTTCCAGAATTTTGTTACATTCCTCATTCCAGCAATAAGTAGCATCCTTCTTCAACAACTGTTCCATTGGTGCCATGATCTATGCGTAGCTTTTTATGAACTTCCAATAGTAACCAGTGTGTCCTAGTGTGGCGCGTAGTTTTTTGACACTTCGCAGCGCCTGCAAATTGAGTATGACATTGATCTTCGTCGGATCCACCATCAGACCTTGCTTACAAACCACATGATCGAGTAGGTTCCCGAAGGGGATGAGGAAAGTACACTTCTTTAGGTTCAGTGCAATCTGGTGCCATCGACAAGTATCCAGCATTAACCGTAAGCTCGCGGTATGTTTCTTAACTAGCCCGAATATGGTCCAATCATCAAGATATACTTCTAAGAACTTGTGTATAAACTCCTTGAATGCAGTTACCACAATGCGTGAGAATATCGTCGGCGCATTCTTTAGTCCAAAGGGCATCACCGTATACTAAAAACAACCCCATTCGGTAGCAAACATTGTTTTACTCCTATCCTTTGGCACGATCGTGATCTATTGGTACCCCAAGAAGTCGTCCGTAAAGGAGTAGGCTTCCTATCCTCCCACATTTTCCAGTACCTCGTCTATAAACGGCGTCAGAAATGGATTGTTAACACAAGCATCATTGAGCTTTCGGAGATCTACGCAGATGCGAATTTTACCTTTTTGTTTTTCTCCTACACAACCATAGGACTCACCCAGTCGGACTCCTCCACTGGTTCAATTATTCCTGCTACAAGCATCTTATCCAACTCTTCGCAGACCTTTGCTTTGTATTTTGGATTCAACTCTTAAGGCCGCTGCTTAACTGGCTTCACATCTGGCTTTAGGGTTATCTTCATCATTCCTAGGTCACCGAGGATCCCTTTTAGCTCCGTGATTTTAGTCGAGAATAAATCTTGATATTCTTGCAGCAACTCAATGACCTTTTCTACCGTGGCATCGTCCCAATAGTCCCCAAGCGTTGCATATTTTGGCTCTTCCTCTGTTATGATATTTACCTATTTCATTTTCAGCGGTGCGGTGATGTCTGGGTCCTCGATTGCTGGTTTGTGAACCTCGCGACTCCCCTTTGTTTCCAGAAAATTCATGTTTCTAGGGTCGTCCTCATCATCTTCTACCTGCACAGTGTAACATTCCAGGGCCTGGCTCAACTGTTGTGACCAGTCTGGCTGCACGATTTCTTCTAGTTCCAGTGGTATTTTGAAAATAGCAGCCTTCACAAGCTGTATCCACCGTATCCATCCATTTATATTCAAAGAGGAATGTTAACAAAAAGCCTTCGTGCAAGATATCCCATTCGCCTGTACCATGGCAGAGCTCTGTTTCAGTATACTAGTTCCTTGGAATGACATCCAGGGTATGTTAAAATAAGTGTACCCACTCCGGTTGAGGCTCTTCTCCATAGGCTTGGACCCATATGGTAAGGTGCATGCACGGGTCATCACGTCCATCATATTTCTCCATTATTCATAGTTCCAGCTTCCACAAATCTTATCTACATCATGCACCTGTATCCGCGCTAATCGTCAAAGGTTCCTTCAATTGTGCCCCACCAACACGCAGGCATCATGCGTAATGCCAATCTCAACACATCAAACCGTTGGTGCTTTGGAACCGTGCTTTCAAATTTAGTCAAGATTTCATCTACTGTTGTCAACCCATCATACATCGGTAGTTCGCGATCTTGAGCTCTGATGCAATACAACGACTTAGTCATCATATTACAGTTTAACGTGGTTACTCCATTCAATCGATTATGCCACCACTCATCTTCCTCATCTGAATCTTCGGTGCAGGACTTTGCATGCTGCCATGATATTCTCCCTTCTGCAATCAGATTGACTCATTCTTGACTCTGTGCAGTGATTATGTAGATACAATCTAATTCATCATCAATTCCTTCATCGCGCATGGGTTCAGTGTAACATCGTCCTTCAATCGGGTCTAGCGGAATGACTACGCGGAGCGACTTCTTCTCAAATATCATTTTTCGCTTATTTAAATTAATAACCCCATTCATATCGGTGGCCCAATCAATCCCTAATGACACAGGGTAAGGGCTACTTTCATCCACAATTTCTTTTACCTCAAAGTCTGTTCAGGTGGTCGCGCCTTCTATATCTACCGTAATTCCTTGCAGTCTTCCCATGGGCAGGATCTTCTGTTGGTTCGCCATCTGCAATTGAATAGGAGAACATTGTAGTGTGGGCTTGCCCATGTGCTCCCACATCTGTTTAGGTAGTACATTTGCATCTGAGCCCAAGTCTAGAATGATCTGATCCATCTCATAGTTGCTAATCTGTGCCATTAATCGCATTTCCCACCAAGTCCACGATGCATGTTTTCCCAATTTTCGGACCACGCGAGGCTCACCCAACCCGACGCACCTAGTTATAAATTCTTGTAATCCTTTAACCGCCATATTGTCGCGAAGCAATTTCATGTATGTCTCTAAAAAGGTAGTTAGCATCAAGGGATCCTTATCCAGATCGGGTCAATCCTTACTACCTAGGGTAGAGACCTCTGTGAAGCCCTTCCTAGCTTCCAGATCTGTCTCCTTGCGAACCCCGGCATCGTCCTTGGTTACTTTCCTCTTATCCTCCCCTGTAGCTGTGCCACTTTTGAGCACCATGTTTATGTTGGAGTCTTCCTCGTGCGGTTCAGCCCTCATCATTTGGACGTTCTGCATCATCATAGGTTATGCTACCCTCTTCTCACGTATCTATGCTATCAATGTGGGGCAATCTATCATTTCATGATCAAATTGCTCGCAGTAAGGGCATGAAATTCTAGTTGGGTTGGTACATTCCTGTGCGTAGTGTCTCGGTCCTCCATAGTTGTAACAGATTAGCTGCCCGCGACCCCTTCTTGTCCCCATTCCTCCCCATCCTCAACCTCGTCCTTGGAACCCATCCTACGCTATCACCATGACTGGATCCTGACCTCGTGCTTCAGTCTGAATTTTGTAGGTCGGTGACTAGTCCATCAATAATTGATAACTACGGTAGTCTCGCTCCTCGTGGCCCACCAATCTGCAAAAGTTGTAAAATAGCTATTGGGGGGTCTAGTTAAATTTTGGCAGTAGATGACAATTGTCCATGTTGTGCTTTCCTCCCACCTAACAGATTGTGCACCAAAGCGAGGGTGTCACACTTGGCCCTGCTTGTGCCTTTGGTCGCAATGGTGTTGGTCCCCCCATTGTCACATAGTTTGCAAAGTCCGGATAGTGATCTTTATCATGACCCTGGATTCTACACTTTATACACCACACTTCCTCCTGTGCTTCTGGGCAGGGCGCCTTTTCTTGTTTTAACTTCTGCATTTCTAAACACAGGTTTTGTATTTGCGCGTGGATTTGTTGAACTCCCTACCCTAGATCCTGTATTGGAGTTTCATGCAACCTCATCGCTGTCTCTAGTGATTCAACTTGGGTTGAGATCTTTTGCTGTGATAATGCCATCCTCATATGTGGTGTTAATGACACCACAAACCACGCGCAGTGCTGCGCATCTGGCAACATCATGTTTGCCTCGCGGATTGCACTTTTCAATCTCTGATCTAGATCCCACGAAGTTTCACCAGGCATCATCACAATCTCCTTGAACCCTATGATCGATTGTGTTTCTGATTTCGGCCGACTAAATTCCTTTTTCAATTTGGTCTGGATCTCCGTTGTTCCCGCATTTGGGTGAGTGCTTGAGTACTTTATATACCATGTCAGCGCTTGGTCCTGCAGTGCACTAACTAGGGTAGCCTTTTTGATGTTATCATTTGTAACTCTGTGTGCTTCCCATACTATCATTACCACGAACCAAAATTGTTCTGGATCTTCGCTTCATGCTTCTTTGAATACTGGTAACTGGATCGTGCTCGTCATGTTTAACCTCTGGTTTGCACGTTGATGTACTAGGATCTACTATGAACTCGTACCGCTCCTGATCCAATCAATCCTTAGACTCTTTCTCCATAGGGTTCCAGCGTCCCGACATTAGACACCCCTTAGGCAGATCTCGGTCCTGACAATGGAACCATTTGTTGGCTTGTTGGGGCCTGACCCAGGTTCGAAAGAGTTATTAGCCAAACAAATCCTGCAGCTACCGGCCCTTTCGGCAATAGCCCGCGGAGCGCAGACTGAGGTCTCACCTAAGGTAGCAGGGGAGGGTGCTGGAACCAGGTTTCTGCACCCTTGGGATGTCTTGATGTGGTCTGGAGAGGTTGTGTGTTGTTCTGTGGCCTCGCGCCACTCCACTTCCGCATAGATCCGGGACAAGGAAATTTCTTAATACTTATTATTAATGAGTTGTTATAGATTAGATCTACCTTTTATAGTCTTTAAGCAAACATTTAATAGAGATAACCAGTGCATGCACCCAGAAACGTTATATATTTGCATAAACTCAGACCATAAGCATAAGCGCACAAATCAAAATAGATATATCAACCGTAAATTAACTAGATCCACAATATTCCAAAATCAACACAGTATTTAAGAACCAACTTATCTTTATTCAATTCTTTCGTTAATACAACTAGATTTTCCCTGCGCACTCAGCTGCAGGGGTCCGCGCACACAGCTACAAAGCCTCTATCTACTCACCCACACCTTTGACTCGGACTTACAGACGCAGAAAATACTATCTTCACAAACCCATAGCACTAATATTCATCAAAAACCCCCAAAAACTACTTTCTACCCTTAGAGCCTCGCTCTATTTATACATTCCCATGGTTCACGGACCATGGGCAGGCCGACTTACTTCTTATTATTCTATATGATTTCTTGGGCGGACAACCTTGTGACTCGATCTATTACATTTCGCGCTCCACATCTTTCGAAGATTTACAATATTATTATCCTAACTTATAGGCTTTAAGCCCCAAAACTATTACGTGAGATCTCCGCTACCCAACAATACGTTGTTACTAAGGTCCTTTCAAAAGGTGTCTATGAACTTCAAGAATGTGATGGAATTCCACTCGCATAGCCCCACAACAAGCTCTATCTGAAAATGTATTATGCCTAGTGTTCTACTGGGCATTTTATTTGTAAATCTATGTATATAAGCTTTGCTTATTTTGGTGTTGTTGACCACTGGAGTGGCACCTGATGAGTATATGAAGACTCCATGCCCAAGGATGATCCAAATGACACTTGTACCATCATATATCATCATTCAACAGATTTTTTTAACTCTACTTCTATTTTCTCATCATCTTTCTTGTACCCAGATTCCGCACCCTGCGGGGAATTGTAATAAGTGATACTAGTAATGATGAGTTTTGATTATATAATAGGCCTAGGATGTTGGGACTCAATCAGAAAATGAGTGCACCTTAGAGTGTTTTTTTTATTTGGTTAATTATCCATTCTTCTTCTTAGGCAGATAATTTTTCTGGGTTTTTTCACTCACGTTTTACGACAAAGCCGGGGTGACAGTTTAAAGGTTGAGCCCCTAACACATCTTAGTTTCTAGAGTCGATGTATATTACCATACTAGATCACACAAAAAATTTCGTGGAATTTGGTTAGGTCTAGGAAGAGATTTTTTATTTTTTTAGATTTTCGTAGGTCAAAAGTTGCAAATAAAATTGGACTTGTAATGTAATAAGTGATGTCTAGAGAAGTTGTATGGGGTATGAGTAATCAAAGTTACACCTCTCACTCTCAACTTTCTACAATGACACACTTTGAGGTGTTAAAAATGTGTTTTCAACCCTCAAAACCCACTTTTCCTAAGTTTAGTGGGAAATCTGGCAATTAATCAATCCATAAATTAAGTAAATGGAGAAAAATAAATATCCACACATACTAAATGTTGTGGAAATGAGGTGGAAAATTATGGGTGAGTTAAATTGAAGTCCCAAGGTGATGTGGACTCCTAAAATCAAGGAAAGGACATTTTCTCAAATAAAACTGAATTTCTGGCATTAAGGGAGAAAGTTGCTTACCTGGAAATTCGAATTTGTGAAGTTAATGCACATTTGGGAGGATTTTGGAGAATATTTGGTGGAGATTTTTTTGGTAAATTGTCCCCACATGGGTTACCACCCATATACACTTGTCATTCTATCATAAAATTCGAATTTGGCACATAAGGGAAGAAGAAAATGATGTCCACTTGCCAGAATTCGATTTTTACACTTGGCATTGTAGCTCCATTCAACAAATTCAAATTTCTCTTTGGGATTGTCACCTCATGCCACTTATTTAATCACTTCTATATTTGGATTCACTCCAATTCCATTTGTCATTGTCATTGTTCATTGGGATTTTCTCCCAGCTCTCTATATAATAAAGCCATGGGCTCTCATATTGTATCATGTAATACGAGCTATTGTGCTTGAGCAGACTCTACGAGATTGTATTTGCTACTTGCAATATAATACAATAGTCTTTGGGGTAAAGTGTGATAGTGTTCTTCTCCTTGCATGTGTGGTAAATTCTTGACTTGTTATGCTTCTATTTATTTCCTCATGTCATTATTTCTTTCATGCTTGTTTCAAGTTATGTTAGTATGCAGCTATCTCATATTAGCATAAGAATTAATTATTTGCTTTAGGAAAAGAAATATTCTAGTGGATAATAGATGTATCTCTAGGAATTATTTCCACCACATTTATTTAATTTCATGTCAATTTAATGATTTGTGTTGAATTTTTGTAGATGAATCATTATTTGGTCAAGCTTTTCAAGCATAAGGGGAAATTTATGGAGAATCAACCCATTCTTGAAAAATATTCAAGGAGAACCCGCATGTTTTGAATTCCAATGTCTCATCTATATATTATTTGTGTCTTGCAGAGATTCTTTCAAGTTTCTTAAAGATTTTATTTCTTGCATCAAAATATCAAACTTGGAAAAAAATATTTTTTACATATTGTACTTCATTTATCAATATCTGGCTATTTCAAAGCTAAGTCGTGGCTAGTCAAAGAGGAGAGCTTGCTCATATTCTTTGGCCTAACCTCTTGTAGATTATTTTTGTAACATACTTTGTTGTCATCTTGGTCTAACATTTGAGTTATTTTTGTATCCTTTTGAGAAATATAGTTTCCATGCTTTAATATATTGTGCTAACAAGTTCGTGTTTCACTTTTCAAGTTTATTTTGGCTTTCCATTTGAAAGCATTTCACTTCATTTTAAGGAAAATACAATTTCATTTCTTAAAGAGAAAATTCTTGGAAGGCAATGGTTGTTTATGTATTTCATGCTTATCTTATGATGGTTATTGCTCATATCATTTTTTTTCTTATAAATCTTAAAGAGATAATCTATTTAACTCTAACAATTCTCCTAGAAACTCACATCCTTTTTAAATTAAATTTTCATTAGGGACCACCCCCCTTAGCTAACCTAGGAGATAGCTTAAAAGAGAGAACCAATTTAGTGTGACAAACCCTTCTCTAAGTTCCCTGCCAACAACCACATCTTGTAGGGTTGAAGGGTTTTCTCATTGACTTGTAGGTAGGTGTAGGCAACAAGGTCAACAGGCGTGTCTAGATTTTTTATGGGTTTTCATGGGTATTTTTCTCATACATGTCTCTCATTGCACAGATGTCTTCATCACCCTTACCATACGTCGGATATGTGGATGGTACCAATCGTCACACATGACACATTGCATCAGCTTCTTGGGTCCTTTACACACCTGAGTCAAAACTGCTTAGTTCCGGGGGAGTTTTTATTGGTGTTGCCACCAATAATATTGTTGAGTACATGTCCGTGATCAAACTATTTACTGAAGCATCATATTAGGACGTCTCCAATCTGGTGGTCAGGTTAGACTCTCAGCCAGTCGTTATGAAAATGACTAATCACTATCACATTCATAATCCAATATTGTTATGTTATGATTTAAGAGTACGACTTTTGGAATGTCAATTTGAGTTTATTACATATGAGCACATTCCTAGGGAATATAATGAATTAGTTGACTCGTTGGCATATTATGTATTAGATTGGAATTTGTCCCATTCTTTATAGTTACATGTATGAATGTAAAATTTTCATAGTTAAAAATTTACAAAAAATCAAAGCAAACACATCCACCATTAATCGCCAATATATATATATATATATATATATATATATATATATATTGAATCTAATCTTCTTACATAAAAAATTCCCAAAGCTTGGTTGTTTTAAGTACAAAATGGCTCTACTAAGCCTCTTTATCATACTCGCTGGCCATACCCTACTCCTGATGAGCCTGCTACTCATGACAACTAATGAAGGCTCTAGCTAACCTCCTAAGAGGCATCAAAAATCACTCTAGTACACATGCTATGTGTCACTACATATGAGCCAGTATCTCCCTCATTGGAAGAGGCGGAGCACCCATGCTCAATCCTTTGAGGTTCCTAGCAACCTCGCGAACACTCTCTGTGTCATCTCCCTCTTTGGCGGCTGCCGCACCTACTGTTGCTCTAGCCATAGGTGGTTGATCACCCTGCCTAGCATGGTGGGAAATACCTGCAGGGCATACTGGTGCCACATCTGTGTCAAGAAATCACTTCATGTTAGTACTTTTTCACCCTTAAACAAAAAAACATTGCATAAACTTCAGAAGTCGAAAATTAGTTTTTGGTACTTTGATCGATCCTCTTACCTTGTGGCCCCCACTGAGTTCCAGGTGGAAAAATCAGTTCCGAATCCCTTGTATAGTCCATGCCTTCATAAGGATAATCCTCAATCATTAGGATCTAGCCACTGAGCCACTCAAAGAAGTTTCTAATCGGTCCCCCTCCAATACGAGTTGCTAGGGAAGCCCATCACTATGGTATCGACTCCCTGGGACCAGCTATGCTTAGAATCATGCATAGCCTCATCACGGGAACTCTATCAAGGATAAAGGATGAGATCAAAGTACCATATCCAGACTCTCTTTGGGCCTGAGTCTTAAAATTTTTCAACAACGCTTTCACCTAACAAAGGACTCCCTCGCACCAGTTGAATACCTGTGGCTATAAGAAATCTATTACTAGTAGCAATTGGGCCTTTGTAGCCACATGATTACTCTTGGACCCTACCAAGCATATGATCATCCATGGAATGACCCTCATCGGTCTAGTTCTGATATGCTCAATGGGAACTTTGTTGCTCACTGGCTCATTTCCTGGTCTATAGTGTGTCTAAACCAATTACACGATGGTTCTCAAATCTACTTTCCCTCCTATCATGTTTGCTCGTGCACCTCTACACAATAAACTAATGAGGAATTAAATGTCATCATTTTGATCAAGAGCTCATGATCCCCAATCATGAACACAACTTTCTGTTCATCCCACCGTCGAATAATCCAGATAAGGAGATCCTCCTGACCCTTCATCAACTCAAGTCTGGCATATTTCAGCATCCATCTTCACAAAGCTGTCAAGCAAGATGGATCATTCAGAATTTGTAGTTCCTCGGCATAATGAGATCTTTCCCTCCATAGAGTCATTTTTCAAGCTTAATTCCCACACAAAAAAAACCCTTGAATCAGTCTTTAGCTGGCTAAAAACCCTAGGAAATCATGAAAACTTGTTTTTCCTTGTGCTTGGCTTCTAACGCGGCCCTCCAGAGCCCACAGGGTGTACGAACACTCCTCCCTTTCATGGGTAGGGCATTTATTTCACCCCCTATCCTGGGCGACTGTGTTAGCCGACCAAGCCACCTAGGGATTTCCCAAAAATTAAAAATTATCCCAAAAAAACACTGAAACAGGTATTGAAATGCAAGATAAGGATTAAGAAATCTACCTAGAACTGATGGCGCGTCGAATGGTAGCCTAGATTTCTTACAATCACTCAAGAAAGTTGTTCTCCTTTTTCTCTCTAGAGCACTCTCACAGAACTCAAAAAAATGAAAATGAGGTCCTATAACCCTTCTTATAGTCACTCTGGTGGTATGGCTAACTCTAGCTAGTCATCGAAATTGCAATTTTTCATTCCTATATTTTAAACATGCGCCATATTGATATTCTGTCAAAATTACTTATGCTCTCATGATATTTTAGTGTCTTTCTATAGAACTAACCAAGTTTGACTCTCGATGAGAACTTTCTTTTTTAGGACCTCTTCTCTCTCCTTAAATGAAAAATCCTCGTGTTAACTTCTTCGGGCTCATAAAAATCCTATGAAGAAGATATGAGCACTTTCTTTTTGGGGACCTTTTCTCACTCTTGAACTGAAAAAATCCCTGAGTTATCTTCTTCAGACTTGTAAAACTCGCACGAATAAGAATTGAGCAATTCTTTTATCTCTTTTTCCTCGCTCTTTAAACTGAAAAAGACATCAATTTTTCTTCATCTGACTCATTAAAATTTTATGAAGATCTATTGATTTTTTCTTCGTTTGACTCATTAAAATTTCACGAAGAATATCGAGTTTACTCTGTCCCCTCATACTCGTAACGAAATGAGGTAGACGTCTATTAATCATAGGTTTATCACTTTATCCAGACTCAGTAGGCTATCTTACAGAAAAGGAAATGTGTTGGGTATACTATTAAACCTTTGTCATACCTGGTTATCCACCATGACAAAGGGACCCCCATGGAGTTGCTCTTTAAGATCTTTTAACACTCTCTTTATATGAAAAGACCACCAAGTTTACCCATTTGGACTCATTAAACTTAATCATATGGGGTGAAAATTGGACAACAAATTGACTCAATATTTGTATTTGGAAAGATTTTTTTGTAGCATTCTATCCTTTCAACATGGTACTCCCTTAGAAAACCTCTTTTCTCAGCCTCTCATATGAACCTTACCATCCTATGAGTTTAGCCTTCATACTCTGATCCTAACACTATTTGTTGTTCACGAGACTAATATTCTTGGGAAACCTTTGTGTCGTGCCTTTGATTGTTCAAGGGACCCATTTATGCTACACTTGTTGTATCGACCATCAATCATATACTTCAACAATTCCCTCTATTTGTTTGACCCATTGCTCAAAAATTTTATCTCCAAAAAAATAATTCTTGTCCCATTTCATGTCCACTGATGTAGGAAACCTCATTACTTGCCTTTTGACAGATCTCTTCATATCGACTTCAAGAACTCTATCTAGGAAGAAGATCTAGAAACATATCATTACCCTGGAACTTGTAGTCATTAGTGGTAGGTTACCTTCTGTTTGATTGGGAGTTTTCATCATTGTCTCCTAGTCAAATGATTCTACAAGTGTTTGATGAAAACATCCTTCTCACACTTGCTAAATTGTACTGTGCATTTTCAAGACCATCATCCTTATTAGTGGCCATCCTCGCATCTGTTAACAATTTTAATCATTGACTGGTAATCATATGATTTCTCACATGTTCGACTTCAGCTCCTTTATTCACATGTGTAGAAATATGTTGTTTAGATAAACAACGACCAAGACCTTGGGTAGAGGCTTACATCACTTAGCCTTTTTTCCTCTTCCAATCTGTATATATTGCTTTCAAAGACAACTTGTCAAGTTGATCATTTTATGACAGTTCCACATTGTTCTTATCGGTGGATATGATCATCATATCTCTTTTTGGAAAATCACTCTGACATAGCTACTCAACATGGGAATGGCTGAATCAGGAGATGATCTTATCTTTTTAACATATGTGGTTTGTTTAAGGTCTCCCGCAGTCCTGAAGCTCTAATCATCTCTCTCTTTTCCTAAAATATTTATAAATTATTTCATCCATCATCTTCATCTTTGAACTCACACTTTAGGGGGCATCTGTTATACAAGAAAATGACCTCCTCATCAGGTCAAAACGTGAGTTGAATAACTAACACTCTACTTTTCACTCAAATGTGAGCTCGAAAAGTAGGAAACATTTGCCTTTAACCTAACTAAGACATTTCTATTCCTAACGAAGTCTCATGGGAAGGGAAAGAGAAATAAAATGAGGCAACATCCAAGATTTTTCCTCAATGGAAATTGCGAAAGAATTGGAAAGGATGAGCTTCCCAACATCTATATATTAGAGGCTTGGTCATTGTGAGGGAGTTCGAATGGTTGTCGAAACTTTGCAAGAGATTTAGTATTGTTATGCTACCAAGAAGTTGAGAGAGAGAGAGAGGAGTTGAAGGACTAGAGGAGGCTTGATCCAACCAAGATGGTTGTAATCATTCTTCTTCTATCTAATAATATATATCATCGTGTGTGTTGTCTACTTGATGGTGTTGATGTTGTGCTCCTTTACATGTTGATTCGATTCCATGATTAATAATTAGCTTATATGCATGCTAGTTTATATTCTTATATATTGATGTTTTGATTATCATTGTTTATATTTGTAGGATTACACTTCTTCTTGTATATGTGAAGGTTCTGATCTAGGAGTTGGTGGAGAGGTATTCCACTTTTCTACTTTGAGTTCTCCAGTAGGGCTGCACTATAGACTGAGGTAATCCTTCTCCTTCCACTTTGTCAATCTTTCATTAATATGAATATATATGTGTTTCTTTGTGACAGTTGCAACTAATCTTAAATAGTCTGCCTTGGATCATGGGACGATCTGAGAGGGTATTACATCCACAACCACCCATGCATTAATCCCTCTATAAATTCAACAAACATCTCTAGTAGCAAGAAACAACATGCCAACATAAGGCAACCATAATCAACATATGCATCATCAACATAATAGTAATAGTGAGCAAAATCAAGAAAAACTTTAACATGTACATGAGCATCATACAACACTCCTCCTCAAAGAAACATCATATGAGCATCATCATTAAATGCAACAACATCCACAGGAGGAAACCACACACAATCTCTTCCATAACTCCATAGCAGTAACTACCATAACATCTCATCACATGAGATCAAGAACCCTACTGTCATAGCATAGTAGGATGCATAGCTTGAAGACCTCCAAGCAGATCATAATTCCAACACTGTATGGATGAAATAATAAGAGCAAATGGTGCTCCCCCTGAACACATGTCATCTCCAAGTTGTAGAGATACCAATTATTGGGTTGTAATGACTGCTTCCTCTACAAAAAATGCTTCCTTTGAAAAATAGAAACACCATATGGACTGATACTCCACATGAAAATGAATCAAGTGACATATACATGATAAATACATGGTTTTAGAAGCAACATAAGACCTCATACAGGATTAATACATGACCTCATGACTCATGACCATATGACCCAAAAGATAGTACAATACAAGTACATCGTTCCATGAGCATTTTACATGAATATATCAATGAAATACATGGCTGCTATGATCATCTCCTATGGACCAATGAATCAAAGACATGAAATATCATAACTGGTACAACATCATAAGTACATACAAGTGGCTGCAAAATAGACTCATGATACTCCTCCATAACAAGCCTATCACCATGATGACTCAACTAGCTATTAATTGGACTCTCAACCAACATATAATGAGGATACAATAACAATTACATAGTTGTAATAGTCATCATAAGAAAGCTCATACATGGATGGTCCATGTCACATTTCACCTCTATACATGGCTGGAAGAATGAGTACATTCTATGTGTGGATGCACATCTTTTCAACCAACTATTAGTGGAAACCAAAAACATATATGTGGCTGAAAAATGTACTCCTTTTCACTCACGAAAACACACATAAATATACTTCAAATAACTGAGTGAAAACAACGAATAATATGCCAAATTATCTAGAAAAATATCAAACCATGCATAGCCCCCCTTAGCTCAATGTACCTCCAAGGGACAAGGTGACCCTGTGGACCTTAATGTGCATGAGGCGCAAAAGAACTCATCAAGTGTTGCTGCAATAATCTTGTACTCATCAAGATACCAAAGCCACCCATTGAGGTTTTTCACCTCTCATGAGTTCTATAGTCCTCTATGAATATACCTGAAATAATCATGGATTATAGAAGGGAATTCTCTTCACTAATTGAAGAGTTGTTTCTCCTTCATCTTCTACAGGGTCTTGGGTTGCTTCCTTTCTTCCTTGATCTGCTTCTTCTCTTTCTTCATCTTCTTCTTCTCTCGCTTCACTAATTTTGTACTAGATCCTCTTGCCTTTTGCTTCCTTTGACGGTTTTGTCTTGAGTAACAAGGAAACAAACAATATCTTGACATATGACCAAATCTATGGCAAATATAGCACTCTAGATGGCTAAGAGGATCAACTCTTCTTGTGTTTCTCCTCCAATGGTTAGACTTGAAATTCATTCTATGGCCAAACAGGTGATATAAGTTACAATAACCATACAAATCATAGTTATACCTATTAGCCATTCTCCTTGGATGCTGATATTGTTGGAATCTATCCTGATTTGATCTATACGCTCTGCTCCAACTGTTTTTTTCAACATGCCCAAACCTGTGACAATTGTAGCATTATATCTCATGCACAAAAGGAACAAAAGGACTTTGATTCCTTAGAAAACTTACAAAATTGTCACAATTATTTCTAGGAGCAAAAGATCTCCTGAATGTAGTTCCTTCTTGAGATTTTATTTTTTTTTGCTAGTTTTGTTGCTTGACCGGCTATTGGTTTTGCTTGTCTTTTGTTGTTGGTTCTTTTGTTTGGTAACTAGCTGCTGGATCTGCTTCTTATTTGTTATAGACATTTTTGTGCCTTACAGCACTGAGCATGAAATGTCCATAATCTAAGGGATCCAAAGTCCCTAAACATGTTGTTCCTACCCCTAGAGGAACAAGGCTAACAAACCACAACAATTCACAGAAGTTCTCCACCAAAAACTGCTCAAAAACAAGTCAATTCAGGATCATGTCAATGGCTCCACTGACTATCTGCGCTGAATGTCAATGGCAACACTGGCTACCTGCGCTGAATGTCAAAGCCAACACTGGCTACCTGCGCTGAGCGAGAGTGGACATGTGGCAAGCTCATTTCTCAAGGTGTCAAAACCCAGGAAGCTTCCAAAATGACACTTGCCTCAGGGAATTCGACTGGTGATGAGTAAGAGGTTCCAAATCTCCAAGTGGAAGCAAGAACCTCCAAGTGGAATCAAGAACTGACAGAGGGAGAGGACACTAGTCAGATCAAGCTGACTCATCCTCTCTCCAAACATCTATATATGGATCTCTCCTCCATGAGATCTAGAGGCTGGAATTTTGTTATTGCAAAGAATTGTTGTTGGTTTGAGATTGGAATCATTGGGTGCTTAATGCTTTGAAGGGAGGTGAAGATAGGAATTCCATTTTGCTGGGAAGGAGATGCTGGATTGGAGCCCTCTGGGTTGTATCTCTTCCTGAACCTTGTTATTCATCAATAAAGCTATCTTGGTTTCTCCTATATACTGATGTATCTTTGATGTATGATTGCATTAGTATGTTTAGTTTACTTCTAGTCCTGAACTAGTTATGTTTATGAATATATGTCTTTGTGTAGTGTTCTTCTCTTGTAATCTTGCAGAGACCTGTTGAAGCTGGGCGAGCGAGAAGGCAAGTAGCTGTGAACACCCAAAGAGAAGAGAAGCCGGATCGAGGGACAAACGGAAGACACCGGTTAGTCCATCCATCTCTCTTCATTCTTAATTCATAAAGGAAGAATACTAGAATAGTTGTCTCTGTTTGTTGCTAAGGCACTGTCACACCTTAGGTGGATAGGATCGTCCTGCATAGGCATTTTTCCCCACAACATTATTTCCTTGGATCTCACATTCACTGCTGGAATTGTTTGCTACATTTTTCTTGGGTTCTTCTTTGATGTTTTAACCTTCATGCAAACTAGACTCACCCTTTTGAAATCCAAGACCAGGTCCAATTTTGATCTTTGGATTTCAAGCAAATTACCTAAGGCTACGATACACTTCTCCATATTTTGTTTCTTTCTCAAGGAAACCAATTATTCTTCTAATTTATCAACCTCTTCCACCTTCACTTGGTATTTCTTCCGCATGCATTCCTCAACTTTTTCAAATTATGCAAATTTAACTTTTAAGCTCACAATATCTTCTTTGAGCTTGGCCTCCTTATCATCATAGATTTGCAATAATTTTTCTTAATCCTTACATGCATTCGTTAGTCTAGAAATATCATCTCGAAGAATCTTAATATTATTTTCACCTTCACTAGTCAATGCAACATGATCAAAATTTGAATCCTCAAAATTGTAACTCGAAAGAAAATCATTAACAGTTATACCTTTGGATTCATTTTGCTACAATACCTTTGGTTCTTGATCTTTTAATTTCTGCACATTATTTGTTTAACCACTTGCACTAGGAATATGTGATTCTTGTGGTTGATCTTCCTTGTTTTGAGGGCCATTTATTTTATGAAATTTTTTCCTCTCGCTCCTATCCATTCTGAAAAAAAAAAAAAAAAATCAAATTATGCCAACAAACTCTAGATCTACTCTCCAACGATCAAGCTGCAACCAAGAGCCCCGCTTTGATACCAAATTGTTGGAAAACTTTGAGCACTCTTGAGAGGGGGAATGGGGGGGGGGGGGGAGTTGAATGAGTAGTGTGATATATATACAAGTTTTACTAATTTTAACTTCACTTAATGGATCACATATATGTTAGCAGCAACTCATTAAACATCATAGCATGTGCATCAGATAAACATAACTAAAAACCGTAAACAACAATATGAACAATAAACAATGCACACAATCACATTATCACACATGAGACACAAAATTTCTGGTGGAAACCATTCTGGGAGAAAAACCACCCCTACTGCTATTTCCTTGCTCTGAAATTCTATTAGTCAAGAAAATTGTATTTTGACATAGCTTGTTGACTTCCATCAACATGGAAACTCGACCTCATATACAAAATTCCAACACCGATTGACTAGGAGACTCGATACTACTTATCAGTTCATAACACTTTCTTCTCTATGGATCTATGGACTAACATCCACTGAAGGCCACCACGATCAATTATCCTCATCCAACTCTGATTGGACTATCCAACTACCTTTGGATGAGAAATCGTTCCTTTTGCTGAAGCTTCGACATCACTTCTCCTCTATCATGAAGTCACTGCCCCTATCCACTATGTAGACCTCCTTTAATCTATTTTCAAGATGGATCCCAAGATGCTTTGCACAACAAGAATTCAGCTTTGCATGCATGCTCTTAGCATTAAGATCTCATCATCATCAAAAACTACACAAATAAATTATATCCAAACTAGAAAAACTATGGCCACATCAAAACTTAATATAATCAGATCCTCACAGCAGAATAATGTTGCATAATACAATCAACAACAAAAGACACTATGGCTATGTGCTAAATGCATTAGAAACTCATTTACAAAAAAAGTGTGAGAATCATAATAAAAATCTCTACCCAACAACATACAAAAACTCTCCAAACCAGTCACTACTCCAACATATTGAATTCTAATCTATACTAAATTATGCTTCAAATCTACTAACTATTCAGTCATTAACACTCATAGACTAAAGCAATTTTTCTCACAACTAGGTCTCAAGCATCAACGCCCTATACAACCATCTTCAACTCACTCTCACACTCAACCAACCATCCCATAGCTACATGATCAAGTACATAAATCATGTAGGGCGAAATTGAGCTTATGGCTAGGATCAAAGGTGCACAAATTGGACCAAATCAATCCACTAAGGTTACTACATGTCCATTAAATGCATTCACATCATAGGAGGACCTTTTCAAACCATCTGTGACCTTTTCAAACAATTTTGGAAGCCTCTATGTATTTACAATTTAATTTCCTTCAAAATAATGCAAGGAATGCAGAGAAAATCTCGTGAAATCCCATGGTCACATGCTTGACATTGTTAGAAATCATCTAGAAAAAGAAGTCACTCTCACGTGCATGACTCAATGAGACTAGGACTTTTCATTCACTCTCATGAACCTTTAAGGGAGTGACTTGGGTAGAGGATGGGTGAAAACATCAACCTCTAAGCTCTGAACCTATTCCACCGGTAGCATCATCTTCTCCAGCTCTTGTATAAGCTTCCAAGCCTCTACCATGGCCTCTCACACAAATACAAGTGGATCAAGGATGTCTCCCAAGTGTCACATCCCAATTGACCTTGAAGGCCAACAAACAAGGTTGGAAAAGGTGCCAACAAGTCCTCAACACTCCATCAATCATCACATCAGTTGCAACACATCTGAACAGATCTACAATACTTTGTAGCACCATCATCAAGCCAACACATCACTCCAAGAAGTCATATTCATAAGCATAGACATGAAAACCTAATGAAGACCTAGTTGACAACTAAACTAGTGTGACATCAACCATCACATGTAGATCTAATCATCATCAACCTGTAGCAGCATCATCAACCAAAGCAATGCCAACATCTGACCATCATGAGTGTGCCATCATACATGATCAACATCAAAACCAACACATACTAACACACATCATGCTCCATCAAACTACATCATCATGAGGTTGACATAAGTGCATGACCTCATAAGCTGAAGATCAATGCCAACACAATCATCCCAATGCTAACACAACTAGTTGCAACCATACTACAATGAATTGCATCTACACATAAGCTAGGATACAAGTGGTTGACATCAATGCCAACATGAGCTAGTTGTCATCATGAACTCATGACAACATCAACTAGCTAGATCAATGCACACCATAATGCCAACAATCTCCCCGTGGATGCCAACAACCTTATTTGTGGACTCTACCTAGCCATTTTCTTGTGGCTGATACGGTCTATATTTCCTATGTCGAATATTGTCTTTATCTACGGTTACTTTCACCAAATTAAAAACAAACTATGGTCCATTTTTGGTAACAATTTCTCGTGGTAGACCAAATTGAGTAAAATTTTCAGTAAATAAGCAATAAACAACAAATGTTTCAGTGGCATAAGGAATAGCCCCTAAATTCTACCCATTTTGTTGCAAAATCTATATAAACCAAGATATGTCTTCTATTTATTGGGGCTATATGTCCCACAAAGTCAATGGTCCATTTTTCAAAGTGCTTTAACATGACTTGCGAGCATAAACGCATCTCATCGGCTTGATCTGGCTGGCCCATTAGCTAACAACTATCGCAGTGCTTAACATATTGTTTGGCATACTTAAACAAGGAAGGCCAAAAGTAGCCATCATGAAAAATTTTATATGTTATCCTTTTGTCTACGAAATGACATCCAAAAGGCCCATCGTGGATGTATTTTAAAATTTCAAACACATCCTCTTATCTTACACATCTACGGATAATAATATTAGGTCCTGTGTAAAAGATCTCTCCTTGAATTCATGAGTACGAGGCACTATTATGAATGATCCTTAACCTTTCTGATCTGTAATTGATCTAAGACAAACAATAAGGTATTACAAACTCATGTGCATGGATGTGCCTATGTTATTTTATGTAACGGATCGATAAGATTGTGAAATACACAGGCAATGAAGCAGTTAAAGAAAACATAATAAGCAAACATATAAACACAAGTTTAATAAGGAGTTCACCCAATACTCCTGGGCCACGTCTCCTAGTCCAGCTTTCAGTGTTGGCCTCTCTATATTATGTTTTCAAAGCAGAGCTTTTTACAACAGTGAGCTCAATTTGAGTCTCACTCAACAGGTATAAATTAGTATGACTATACTTGGATCCCCCAAGTCTCTAGAGTACACAGACTCTCCTTACTAACTCTTGACCTCTATTGGTCACAATAGTATGAGCCCAATCTGAGACTCATACATGATAGGCATTATAGAGGAGAGCACTTGAACCTCTCAAGCCTTCTCTGGAGTATACAGACTCTTGGACCCTCTCTATCTCTGTCCTAACTCTAGCTCGATGCTACCTTTGCTTCTATAGGTCAGATCGGCTTCTCCTCTCTACTTTCGGCTTACTCCCTACTGCTTACTGCTCTTGCCTCTTCTTTCTGTCAGTTTGTGGCTTTTAAAGCCAATATACTTCCTGATTGTTCGTTTCCACTTCCTGGCTTTCCGGTTCCCCTGCCTCTATCCATTTGAATCCCTCTGTCCTGCGTAATAGGTAACTATATAACGTCTCACAGGGAGGTGGTCACCTATTTCATAATGGATGAGTGTGAGTTCTCTTGGACATATTTTAAATGGCCATTTTTTCCGTTAACTCCAAGAATGCCCATGAAACATGACCTTCTGCCAACGTATCATCCATATTGGACTTCAAATCCTATGTGACCTTGCTTCATAATCTTGTCAAATCCGGTCATCCATCAGAACGCGTCTCCGTCATTGATATGGGGGCCCCAGATCCTACGGTTCTTGTTCATATCGGGCGATTGAGTAGCATGATGTTTACCTGTCCGATGTAAGCGGTTCTCTCTCTCTTCCCCGAGACACATGGCAATTTTTGTATGGCATCAAGAGGAACTCAATTGAAACTGCTTGCCGCTCGAAGCCTCTCCGATATTCTGTCGATTTTGTGGAATCCTGCTCCAACAGAACCAAAACAATATTTTTCACATTTTATAATTATTTTGGGTCCAGGTGCTTGGGGCTTCTCTTCACTGAGAGGTTTGCCTTGCGATATGCGATTAGTGACTTTTCGCTAATCACATATCGAAAACTAACTCCACTCCTGCAATTTTTCCCTGCATTTGCTGGTTGGTGTCAGCACGCATTACCATGGTCTGCCGCTTTGTGCACTAGATCATCGGCCCTCGTTGATCCGTGTTGATCGCAATTCACAACTATCATGAGGATTCCTCCCTATAGCTTGATCTTTATAAGACTTTGAATCTTTGGCATGTTTTTTAAAGAGTTCATGAAAACTTAGAGAGTATTCTAGGATCCATTTGGATCACTTTCCCTAACAGATAGGTGTGGTGGTGGTTTTCCTATGACAAAATAATTTTCTATATCTACAAACCAAGGGGAGTTTTTTGAAACAACAAAGATATTTTCAATGGGAAATGAATCATCTACAAGAATTGCTTGCCTGAGATTTTTCGATCTAGAAAGGAAATCAGCTACCACATTTGACTTTTCTGGCCTGTCAATTATAGTTACATTCAATTCTTGTAGTAAAAGTAACCACCTAGTTATACTACCACTAGTTAGAGGTTTGTTCATTAGATATTTTATAGCAGAGTCATCTGTGTGTATAAATACTTCATATCCTATAATGTAGTGTTTGAACTTATTGATAGAGAAAAACATAGCTAGGAACTCTTTCTCTATCATTATATAATTAAGCTTGGCAGGTGACAAGTTTTTTTTAATGAAGTAGATGGCATATGATTTCTGATTTTCCTCTTGTCCAAATTCTGCACCAATAGCAATATCTGAGGCATCTAAGGAGATATGGAATGGAAGGGATCAATTAGGTCCCCTTGGGATTTGTGCTTATGCTAATCTCTCCTTCATATTCTCAAAATCTTGTTGGAAAGCCTTAGTCCAAGACAAATCACTATCCTTAGCCAATAATAAAAAGGGGGTCATCTATCCTAGAAAAAATCTGAAAAAATATTTGGTAGTAACTCGCATGACCCAAGAATCCTCTCACTTCTCCTTGTGTTTCTAGTATAGGCAGGTGTATGATGATATCTATCTTGGCTGGATCTACTTGGATACCATTATCAAAGATAATATGGCCAAGGACCACCCCTGTTTTTCACGTCAATCTACATTTTTTGTCACTCAAAGAAAGGTAGACCTCTTGGAACCTATTTAGTACTTTCTCTAAATTCTGGAGAGATTCCTGAAAAGAATCACCAAATACTGAAAAGTCATCCATATAAACCTCTACACACTCGAGGCCAAAAAAAATATCCATACTCATCATACTTGTTGGCTTCTTTGTCTTTTCACTCAATGGTAGGTATAGATCTTTCAGATACAAATAATCTTCCATCTGCATCTCCCATAGCTAGTAGTTTTGGGCATTAATTTTTTCGACCCTAAGCCTACCATCTTCTGCCATTGCTCCCACTCGAACCAGGAACCCTTCTCTCCTGCAAGTTTATCAACCAAATAGACGTTCGCCTCAAATAAGATATTTCTTATGAAGCGTTTATTTAATATGAATATGTCATAAGGTGAATCCGTTGCTGATCATTTAAATGAATTTAATATAGTTACCAGCCAATTAAGTTCTGTAGGGGTAACTTTTGATAATGAAGTTAAAGCTCTGTTATTTCTATGCTCATTGCCAGAAAGCTGGAATGGTTTAGTTATGGTCAGTAGTAATTCTATCTCTAGATATAGTAATTTAACGTTTTATGATGTTGTCAGTGAAATCCTTAGTGAGGAAATGTGACGGAAAAGACCCGGTGAGACATCAGGTAATGCTTTGACTACAGAGACTAGGGGAAGAAAAATGGAGAGAGGAAAGAGCCGAGGATATCGCAGTAAATCCCTAACAAGACTACCCTTTAAAAAGTAGTAGGAGCATTACAAAGTCCAAAGGGAAGCATTCAGTAGTTGAATGTTCCCCAGGGACAAGTAAAGGTAGTCTTGTGCTGATCCGCGGGTGCATTCTATATTTGGTTGTAACCAATAAAGCCATCCAAGAATGAGAAGTAATTTTTACCCGCGAAGGTATTTAGTATCTGATCGATGAAGGAAAGGGGAAAGTAATCCTTGAGAGTGGATTTAGTTTATTCTCTATAATCAATACAAATTTTCCATCTCCCATCTTTCTTCAGGACTACTACCAATGGAAATACCCACTGGCTATCAGATATAAGATAGATAAAATCGACATCTAATATTTTGTAAAGTTCTTATTTAATAACATCTCTCAGTGTAGGGTTCATTCGCCTTTGGGGTTTTCAAACAGGTTGGCCACCCTCCTAAATATAAATATGATGGGTATAGGTTTCAAGAGGGATGCCTCTCATGTCCTCGTAACTCCATACAAAGGCATCAAGATAATCTCGTAGCAAACTCACAAGCTTCTCTTGTTGGGATGGCTCCAGATCTATGCTAATGTGTATATATTTTCTTGGACTTACCTGAACAAGAGTACCAAGCTTTGTAATGATGATGAGGATTGTGGATCATAATTCTCTTGAAAACCTGGGCTAAATGATCAAGTAGTCCAAAGTCTTGCATAATGTCTAGATTATCAAGAAAATCTCAGATCACACTTTCCTCGTTATACTGAGTATACTGATGAATCATGGAAAGAGACTAAGTATCCTCATCACTACTATCATAAACCAACCATTCAGTATCACGAATATCCTAGATAGATCTAGCATGTGGGTACAAGGTGACCTTCTTCCTTGCTTCCCCATGGGAAAAATACATGTCACTAGAGCAACAACCTATATAGGCACATGTTGTAGTAAAACATGGTCGTCCAGAAATCAAAGGGTGTCTCCCAATAGGATTCTTTTGTTGTAAAATGATGAATTCTGCAGGGTACTCCCATGAGTCGATTGAGACGATCACATCATCTAATACATGCTCTATCTTGATTTTAGATCTATCAACAAGTTCAAGCACATTAGGGGTAGGACAAGTGTGAGTCAGACGAAGTTTTTCTATGGTTTTCTTAGTCATCACATTAATAGCTTCTTCAAGGTCTATCAAAAAATTAGGAATGAGGATATCACCTATTTGAATAGAGACAACTCAGTCTCCAAGATCAATATATTTCTCAACTTGAACACATCTTTTCATCAAGTCAGCCACTCTCCCAACAAACTGGATAATGCGGGGTTCAACTCTCTTTTTCCCTGGCTTATTAAGATAGATTTCTTGAATGATTTTAGTGCATATAGGTATCTTTTTAATAGCATGTAGTAGAGGAACCTCTATACAAAGGTTTCTCAACTCAAAAGCCAAGTCAAACTTAGGGGTGGGGTCATCTTTCTCCACAACAAGCCTCTCTAGAAATGGAGGATCATTCGAAGAAGAAGGCATGGACTATGAGTGAATGGGAACATGTTGTCAGGGAGCATCATTAATTTAAAGATTAGGAGTTTCCTCCTCATTTTTCTCCTCAATGATTACTACAGGTTTTTTTTGTTTTTGTTTTTGTTTTTTTTTTTTTTTTCTGAATTTATTACCTTCCCAATCTCAGTTGGAGGTCATTGACCCCAACTAGCATGGTCTGATAAGTAGTGAAATGGAGCGTTCCAATGGAATGAATCATTTATACCACTTTATTCCCTGGTTTGGGCACATGTTGTGCTGTAAAATGAGGTGGTAGGAATGGTGGTGGCAAATGGAAATTGTGGTGACATAGGTTGCATTTGTTGAGGGAGAGCAACCAACGATGTAGGTTGTGCCATAGGATAAGGTGCATACTATGTAGGATATGACTGGGTAGGCATGGGATAGGAAAAATTAGAGTGTCTTGGTCCTCTCCATCCATGTTACCAAGGAGGAGGAGGAGACTACCCAAAATGAGAATGATACCCATGCTGCCAAAACTGAGGATAATTATTTGAAAAGAATATTGTGGTGTATTATAATTAGGAAAATATGGTGTGAGTTCAACAATCATACCTATACTTACCTGTGGCCATGATTTGTGTGTTGCCATAGCGTGCAATGGCTTTGGTACTGAATGATCCCCTTCAAATTTTTCTTTTAATCCTGGTAGAGATGGGAATTCCTCAGTGGGATTCTTACCTGCACATATCACACAATTATTAAAAATTTCGACATCTACAGGAAATTCATGCAAAAGATGTTTTTTCTACATTTTGGATAATAAATGCGCAATGTTTCTTATTCTTCTAATAATATCTACTAAAATTTTAAAGAATCTATATGCTTAGTAACAATATACATAATTTTAGTTTTCATGTTATCCATTTTATTTTCCAAACCAATAATCATAGCATCTATAGATCCAAATTGTTGTTCCTAGAATTGCCTCTAATTCCCTTATCAGATCTAGATTGATTTCATGAAAACTTCCTGCACAAGTCACAAATTTGGTCAAAATAAAGTTGAGCAATGTCCCCCTGTCCTAACAGATTCAAATTATTCCTAGAATCATCCAAAATTCCTCGTAAAAACAAGGTTCTAACAGTGCTCATATCAAATTTGTGCTTCAACCTTTGAAGAATATATAGGAACCTCTTCAAATAATCCTCCAAAACTTCATCATCATGTTGTGTGATAGTAAAAATTTCATTGTCCATTTATCGTGTCTTAAAATATTCCCGATATTTATTCAGAAAAGTCTTCTTCAGTTTCCCCCAAGAAGTAATAGTGTTTCCCCCCAACCCTCTAAACCAGTGTAAAGCTAAGTCTTTAAGGGTTGTAGGGCAAGGTTTTAACTTTTGGAAATCTAAGGAATAATCATAGATCCTACAAAGTATGTAAAATTAAAAAATAAAAGAATCAATATCTTCATGCACCTTACCATGGAAATGTGGAAGAACTAAAGGTGGGATGTTTTTCATTTGAACGATTGCATTAGGGTCCACTATTGGAAATCCAAAGGTGTTATTCCAATGGATGGTTCTCCCCAACACCTTCACCATGGACTTTTTCATGATCTTCCATCCTCTTTACTCCAAACATATTACCTCTTGTATACTATGAAGGCTGACTGTATTTCAAATTTAATTTTCCAGTCTTCTTTGTCTCTTCCAATGGTTTTGATACCCTTGACCTACTGTCTCCATAATCTAGGTGGAAAGTACCAACTTGATTGGTCTATGTATGTTTTGGGCCACCAAATTAACATACACTTTCACTCCATTTCTACCTTTATCCTCATTTTTTCACCTCATTTCATCACATTATCATTATATTTCCATTACCATATGGGTTCATATTTTCATTTTCCAAGGTTATTTATTTTATGTATTTAAAGTTAATTTATGATTAAAAGTTAGAAAAATAAAATGTATTTGCTTGTACCTAAAGGTGGAATGAGTTCGGTGACATGTGTAGGTGATTTGGAAGGTCCCAAGACACTCTTATGTGGCCTCCAATGCTCAAATTCGAATTCTCTTGAAGATTTGAAGGATATTTGGGATAGGGGTCAAGCATATCTCATGGAGAAAAATCATGGATAAAGGAATATTTGTCTCATATTGTTTGTAACCATATGAAGGATTTATGGATCTAGGAGGGATTAGTGGACCTCCATTAATGAGTTAGTTGCTTATGTTTTTGTATAAATAGGAGTACCTCCTCCATTCCAAAGAGAGGACTCTTGAATCATGTATCCTAACTTATGATGGGATAGAATAAAGTTTTATTTCTATAGTTTTAGATATAAATTGTCTTAATGTAGTATATGAATTTATGGAATAGTTTGTCACTTTTTTCTAAAGAGAGTTGAGCTCACTCTAAAAGGATCAAAGAAACATTTTATTTCATTATAGATTTTATTTTCATTTAATTACTCATATGTTTTAAGATTTTCAATATTAATGATGAATTTTAGTTTAAATCTTATCAGCATATGAAAGAATAAAAAAGGGTCTAAGTTAGGCTCTCTTCCATTTGATATGAGTAATAATTGAAATTCATTCTCTTTTTCTAGTTTCAAGTGATTTTCTGAATTTCCAGTTTTCCAACAATGGCATTAATGATGAATGAATTTGTAATGAAGAACAACAAGGACCTCTTTAGTTAGGAGCCTCTTCTATTATTTGTTTATGCATATTAAGCTATTGTCCATTAGTGGTTTTTGATTTCTGTTCATGAAGTAGTATTCTAGAAGAAGGACAAATCTAGTTCTCCTAAGTTAGGAGCCACTTCTCCTACTTATTACATAATGAATTAGAAATTACTTAGTTAAATTTTATATTTGTAATATGCACTTCTAATTAGTTTATAATTGCATTCCCTTCAGTTTCCATAACTTATATTCTAAAGCTGATTATAGTTGCATCTGAGGTCCCATATATTTTGGTTTGCTTCTAAGTTTTACAAAACCCCAGGTTGACAAATTAAATGTCATGGATTTAACAGACAATTAAATCACCCAACATTTTGGTGCTGTTGTCGGGGAAGCAAACTTAGATGTCACTAAGTTAGGAGGATTGTTTAGGAAACATTTTCTTTTGGGGTTAGATGAATTTAGGCATTTTTCATTTAAGTTTATTTTCATTTTCATATAGAAAACACAAAACATTAAAATCAAGAACCCCCATTCATTAAAAAAAAAAAATCCAATTGCAAAAACAAGATCTGAAGAGCTTCGTGCTATAACAGTTGAAGAAAATAAAAAACCTAAAGATCACATTCAAATTTGCTTTCAACTAGTCAGTCTTCATAATCATGTCCAAGAACTCAATAGGGTTTATTTTTCAAACTTGGATATGAGTCTACTCATGATCATGTTGCACAAATGGATGCATTGGAAATTCTCTTATACTTAAGAGAATGTTTGATTTCTTTTTCAATAGAATAGGACTAACAAATAAAAAATAAGTTTTTGTGATTTTTAGGAAAAAATTACGATTTTGTGGTACAATAAGAGTAGCACATCTACTAATCCTTGGCAGGAAAAATTTCAATAAAAATGATTGTGAATGAGGAGCACAAGCAAAGGTGGAAGAATGGTAATTTCAGGTAAGAGATTGATTCTTTTTATTTTATGTTTTGCATCCAAATTTTTAAAAGAGAGGAATCAACTAATAAAAACTTGAGTATGCCTCCTCCCATGCTTTGTGTGACTAGGAGGATTAGAAAAATAATTTTCATGTTAGTATATCTTTTGTTTAAAAAAAAATGATTCTTCTCTTTCATTATTTCTCTCTCTCTCTCTCTCTCTCTCTCTCTCTCTCTCTCTCTCTCTCTCTCTATATATATATATATATATATATATATATATATATTAAAAGTGAATGGAACACGTGTAAATTAAAAAATAAAAAATAAAAAGAAAAAAAAACAAAAACAACATTAAAAAAAACAAAGAAATAATAAAAATAAATAAAAACACAAAAACAAAAATGAGAATAAAGTAAACAAATAAAAAAAATTCATGGAAGCCAAGGAAACGAATTGTTGCAAATGTTATGTGTGATTTTGAAAAAAATAAAGATAGCTATGCATTCTCCTGTTCTAAAAAAATGAATTTCACGCGGCAATTATTTGAGGAGAGGCCAAATTCGCAGAGGTTAAAAATGTAATTTTAAAACCCATTTTGTAACCAAATGAAAATGAATCTCAAAAATATAAAACATGGGTTTTCCTCACAACGAGATGAATTATGTTTACCGTGAGAGTTTTCCTCAACATTCATAATCGTTTGAGAGATTTTCGGGGTTCTCTGGAGCCTTATTTCCCAGGTTGTGTGAAAAAAAATGGTTTTCAATTAAATGTAGCCAAGGCCAAGGCCACGACCATCGAACACCCCAGCCATAGAGCCATGGCCAGCCACCTAGTAGTGTTGCGAAGTTGTAGAGAAAATGACACATAATCTAGGTGGAAATGATGAATTCAAAAGATATGAAAAATGACCCATAATCTAGGTGGAAAGTACCAACTTGATTGGTCTATGTATGTTTGGAGTTTTTTCTTGCAATAGGGGGTCCACTATGAGAATTGTTTTCTAATTTATCAAGATCACCTCTTCTCTTCTTGGACTTTACACCCCTACTTTTCCTAGTCATTCATTTAAAAAGAAAATCAAATAAAAAAATAATAAAAAAAACTATAAAAGCAATTGGTGGAGAAAATCAATTCAATCCAAATTTAAATGTTGCAGTTAAAAAAAGACACTAACAACACTTTGAAAATCTATTCCTCCTATTCAACAGTGAAAAGAGGCACACTTGCTAAAAAAATACCACTGAAATTTAACTCTAGACATGGAAACAAATCTTTAAGTGATTACTAGAATCTCCTAGGCACCTCCCCAGCAACCACACCAAAATGTTGGTTGCAGTATTGGTTTAGATTCGACTCGACATTTATTTTTTTCATTATGAAATTGTTAACTTCAAAGCATAGTACTTTATGTACCATGGGTACCATGTACCCTATCTAATTTCACTTAAATCAAATAAAATCGTAAGCAATTCTTCCATCCTATGATCTTAAAACAAGATCTATACTTGAAGTTTCACTCCTTTAAGCAATCTTTGTCTATAGAAAAAGTGGTAATCTTATTAAAAATATTAAACTACCATTATCATTAAAATATGGACAACCATTCAAAACCAAAACCTCACCATCCAAGCAAAATAGATAGACTGATTCTGCAATCTAATGTATCGAATGCATTATTAATGTCAAGTTTCACTGCAAGTACATTCCTTCAATATTCAAACTATTCATACATTATATTTGCAAATATATGTGTGGAAGGAACAATAAATGAAATCACACTATTGTGTTGAATCTTAGAAAAACACCAATCACTCAAACTATCATTACACCCTTCATGAAATAAGTCACACTTTCAACAATTCTCTCACAACTATCAATAAATAGAATGTAACACACAACATCAAATACGAGCAATGTAATTGAAGACAATTCTCTATTATATTTGAATGCTTGTACTCAATATACTAACCAAATCCCTTATAGTTCCTATACTAAAATCAATAACCGTAATCCTAAACTCAACCCAAATCGGAAAGATAGGAATGAAATCACCTTTTCTCACCCAGGCAAAGAAACAATCGGTGTTTCAATTCAATGATATAAACCATAAGCACCCTAGACTGTGTCATATTGGTTCATGAGATAATACAAAATGGTGAATAGTAAAAGGTTAGGAATATAGGTTGAAACAAGGTTCAACTATGAACCAGACACTAATACTTCAAGATAATAGTTTGTTCATAATGATAGACATAACAAGTTAGGTCAGTCTTTACCAACTAATCTCGTCTCGTGCTGATCGAAGTAAAAAATAACTAGTTATCTTACATGTCAATAGAAAGTAAATCTCAAGATATAATCAATCATTAACCTAAGACTCACCCTTTGATATATGTTAATGGTCAACACAAATGAGGATTCATATCACAAACCCTTAACATGAAGGAACAATTGCACAGGAAGAAACAATGAATCAAGATCATACAAAATCTGGATAGAGTCGAATTGATACAAAAACCTCAAGAAACTATATCAAAAACCCATACAATCATTTTAGGAAGAATAACTATGTGTTTCATTAATGAAATAGAGATTCAAATCCAACTCATGTATTCAAAGAGACTAGTGCAAGAATGAAACAACAATCTCCAATATGAGGACAGTACAATACCAAGAAATCAACATGATATTTAAATCAAAACTCTACAACAATGCTTCAATCCGTAATATGCAGACATAATTAATGTACAAACATAATAAAAAGTATTTGTGGAGTTGGGTGGGCCCTTACCAGACCAACTTCCACACTCAGATTAAAGGAATAACTTATAGAAGAAAGAGATTAATCATGTAAAAAAACATAACTCGCAGATTTAAATAAACTCTTGGCATAGAGGTTATATTAATTATACAGTCTTCACATCACGAGTTCATCTAGTTTGAGGAGCGAGAACTTGAGCGAAATCTCCCTATTCTCACTAGTGTTCCCTACAACCAATTATACAATTTATAAAAACATAATGAATAACAAAGAACACTAAAGTTGACTCCCATTTAGAAACAATTGGATCTACAATCTAGTTTAGGTATAACATAAAACCAAATGCCATAGATTGGACACTTGAAACTAGATCTTTGATCTGAAATGGGGCACTAAAGGCTTCTTGTTAGCTTACAAGAACCTCTCCCACTCCAAATCTTATATATATTCCCCAAGAATCTATGCTTATGATTTCAATTTGCGGAATTAAAAGGACTTGAAATATGTGTATTCTGGTGTTTGTCTTTAACTGTTAAGTGCTTATGTTCATTTGTTTAAAACTGATATGTAGAATATAACAGTGAAACAGTGCAACAAATAAACATCATACACATAGCAACAAGATGCAGCATGTAAACAAACCATAAGATAACAAGCTTAATATGGAGTTCACCCTGATATCTTGGGCTACATCTCCTTGAGCTCTAATCAACTTGATTAGGCTCTTTGGGATTATGGCTTAAGTTCTTTTACAAGTTCCACACTTAACTCCATTGGCTTACAACTGAACCTATGGTTTTATAATACCATTTTATCCCACTGGCTGTCCATACTCTGCAGACAAATCTAGACTTCTCTGGACAAGATTCCTTCAATCAGCGCTCTAGGCTATCTTGAGCTCCTGGCTTGCACCAACTCCCTCATAATTGTTTTAACTCTCTCTGGAATTCCTTCCTTTGTCTTCAGCACACATTAGACACCAACAACAGCTTGATCATTCCGATCTCTTTGATGTTTTGACTTCATTACAGCTTCATGGCTTGTAGAAGTCCATTGAGCCCTCTGGCTTTGCGGCTCTGCCTCCAACCTCTAGTGGCTATGCCTCTGTCAGCGCTCTGGCTCTGCCCTCCAACCTCTAGTGGCTATGTAAAGCTTCTATGAGCTTCTCCAAGCTTCCTCTGAGCATTACTCTGCTTGAGCGTCCGAGAATCCTCTTTCTCTATGTCTTCTATGTTTTGCTCAGCCTCTGCGCGAATCCCCTTCAATTCTGTTATTTGTGTGTATTTATCATGCATCGGCTTTCACCTTTGCAAGCATGGAAGACAAATCGATTCATTAAAGAATCAGTGTTTCCACTGAAATGCACCGGTAGGTACAAGAAACCCAGCCATTTGACCTCCTCCTACAATCATCCCGAATTCCAGCAAGTCATGGCAATACACAGAGAAACGCACACAAAACACATCATGGGCCTTTTAGTCAGACTTCAAATAATATGCAATCATCGCTATAAGCCTTTCGGGTCCGTCCTTTCGTTGCATATCGCAATTGCTTTGCATAGGCAAAAAACCCAAATACATGGAAAATACAAAGAAAATCTGCAAATCTAGATTTCAAATATTATGAAATTGTGCCCATAACCTTATCGGGTCCGGCATTTATCGCATGTTGCAATCGCACATTGCATTAGCATGGTTCCTTTGTGTCAATCACTGATCACATATCACAATCGCATGTCGCAAGTCGCAACGGCCCTTGCATCGGGGATCCACCAATCACCAATCGCCAACCGATCTATCGGCGCTATCACTATCGGCCCATCACATCGGTGTATGTTGCATGTAATGACCCCCTTAGTATTTGCTCAATCCGATCATCGATCGTCGATCGCATTGGTGTATCACTATTGGCCCTTCGCAATGCTACAGGTCCTTCCCCTTGGGTTATGTGCGATGCGATAATCGCAATCACATATCGCTACATCCTTCACCCTGCTATATGCTCCTTTGCTTTTCTCCGATGCGATTTCATTAAGGAACACATATAAAGCCTTAAGCCCATTTTTATAAGAATTTGCTTCCTTTTCTAAGGATAATGGGCAGTCTTCTTTTTACAATAACTTCTTCATCCGAAGTCTGTTTTAGCCCATTCAGATTGTGTTGGATTTAGAATGAAACAATCTACAAGATGGGACTATTTTCAAAATAATCCAATGACTTTCATTTTTCCTCTATGAGGAAAAATCATAGACTTAGAAGTCTATGTTAGATCCATTTTGGATCACGCCTTCCCACTAAAAATCTTTTGGATTCCAAAAGATTGATATACTGATCTGAATAGTAAATGAGAGTACCTCGCCCTCGTCTTTCAGCCTCCATACACTTGCGTTGCATAGTGCCTCTGAACCAAAGCCTTTGAACACTCCCTTCCTGGATATGCTTGTCCTCCTAGGAAGAATTGTCTTCCTCCTTGACTTCATGCAGCACTCCTACTGAGCAGGTTACATAAGGTAGTTTGAACTTCTCTTCCTTGATCATTGATCCATGGTGGCTCAAACAAATGTGAAGTTACATCTGCTTCACAAAATTTTCATTTGTACTTGTTTGACATACTGTCAACAACAACTGTTAACAACAACAGGATTACAGACAACAACTGGATGGCCTAAACTCTTGCTTCATCAAAAGAAATAGATTTCACATCTTGTGAATTACCTCCATGTCTTTGCATCTGCATAAAAATGATTGACGAGATAACAAGCCAACAAAACATGCCTTTAAAACAATTGACCCTTCAAGTCAAGCATGTAGAAAAAGAATTCTAAAGTTATTTTTCAAAGATGAAACACTTCATCATCATCTCCATCTTGGAGACCAAATCAACTTTTCTCAAGTCAATATTGCATTACATGCATGTTTAAAAACAAAGCAATCAACCCTTCAAGTTAATTACACATACATGTTCAAATACAAGGAAATCATCAACATCCCTGTGTTCATGCATATCATGCTTATGCATGCATTTCGTCCTTCAACTTTCACTTAATTACATTGTACTTTTGAAGCTGAAATGAATATAATGTTGTAGCAATAAAGTGAATCTCCTACTCGACTTTTCCATTCACCTTCTTGGTAAAAACCTGCAACTTGCATCTCATTAACAAAGAAATGCATTCTATTGATTTGATGCATTTTCAAAAGACATGCAACCTTAATTGGATAAGAACTCTAACCATTTCTTACCAATCCATTTCAAAGGTCCTTCCTTTGTATGCACATCAACATCAACATGTGAATCATCCTGAAACACATGATTTATGGAAACTTCCTTTCCATTCCTACCATTCTCTCTTCCACCTTCTTCAAGTTTCGTGGAAGCATTGTTGGATTCAGAGTCCAACATTTTGCAGAAATATGTCCTTGCTTATGGCAGTAAGTGCAACACATGTGCATCCTCTTCACAACATGATTTTCCTTGTCTAGTGGACCTTTGGCTTTTTGCTTCCTTTCCTTCAAAAGTTTCCTATATTTAGCCATTCTCTTCCAACATCTAGAAACATTATGGTTATCCAAACCACAAAAGGAACATGCAATTCTTTTCCCATGCTTACATGGAAATTTATCACGCTTTACATAATCAAAAGGAATATGATTAGAACCAGATTTATACCTTTCTTTTTCACCTTTATTACCTTTTTGAGGAGGTGATTTGAATGACGAAGTAGCTCCCTTTGGAACATCATCAACCTCTTCAATGGTTTCAGAGTTTCCACAACTCTCTGGTTCAAGTGTATGTTGATATACACCTTCTTTTTGTAAAGTATGCTTCACACTATTGCATTCCCCAAGAATACAATCTTCACACTCTTGAGGTAGAAGACTTGCAATGAAACTCCTTCTTGGAACTATTTCAATTGTCTTCATGGCAGCTTTGGAACTTTCTCCATAAGACTGTCTATAGCCAAGGCCCAAATACTTAGGCCTTTCCTCAACCATTATTGGCTCAGCAATACCTTGTGCATGTTTGCCCAATCCTTTTCCTTCATAGCCCATCTTGGACATTCACTTGGAACCTATGCCTCTGGTATTTTTTTCAAAAGAACCAACATAAACATTCTTAGAAGAATTTGAAGACAAATAGGAATTGTTTACCTCTTCTTCAAGCTGATACTTGACTAAGGCTTTGTTGGCAACAAGGAGTTGTGTCTCCAACTCATGCATCCTTTTCAGGTTCATATTTGCAATATGAAGTTTCCTCTCCATTTCCTACAATTTGTCAGAAAACAACTGCTTCTCTTCCTTCGTGGAATTCAACTTCTCTCTAAGTATGATGCTCTTCCTTCCATCCTCATACATTTCTCTCACCATATCCATCATGATGAACAAGTCTTGCTTCATGTATTCATCAAAGAATCTTGTGAAAGAGGAGGAATTTGAGGACTCACTTATAGAAGTAGTCATTATCAAAATGAAAAAAATAACTTCAAACAAGATTAACAAAGAGCTTATTCAAGAAAACTTTTGCAACAAACCTCTTGTGCTTCAAGGATTGCTTTGAGGTCCTTTGGGATAAGAAGAATGCCTTTAGCCCTTCTTCCTTCTTGTCCTCTCCTGGACTTAGCTATCAATAGCTTTCCCTGAACCTTTGCAAACTCAAACAACAGTCAGTTTACAAATAATCAAACAATCAATCCTCGACTGTTTAAACACCTTTCAAGTTAAACAAGCAAATAGATTGCTCTGTCAATCAAGCATCCTGCTTTGATCAATCAAGCATCATGATACCACCTGCTCTTGTATAAATTAAGCTCTGATATCACATTCTTTGCAGGTGGGGTTAATAACCCTGATGCTCTGATATAACCAGCTCCGATACCAGCTGATCTGAAATGGGGCACTAAAGGCTTCTTTTCAGCTTACAAGAACCTCTCCCACTCCAAAGCCTATATATATTCTCGAAGAATCCATGCTTATGATTGCAATTTGCGGAATTAAAAGGACTTGAAATAGGTGTATGCTTGTGTTTGTCTTTAACTGTTAAGTGCTTATGTTCATTTGCTTAAAACTGATATGTAGCATATAACAGTGAAATAGTACAGCAAATAAACATCATACACATATCAACAAGATGCAGCAAGTAAACAAACCATGAGACAACAAGCTTAATATGGAGTTCACCCTGATATCTTGGGCTATTTCTCCTTGAGCTCTAATCAACTTTATTAGGCTCTTTGAGATTATGACTTAAATTATTTTACAAGTTCCACACTTAACTCCATTGGTTTACAACTAAACCTATGGGTTTAGAATACCATCTTATCTCGTTGGCTGTCCATACTCTGTAGACAGATCTAGGCTTCTTTGGACTAGATTCCTTCAATAAGCGCTTCGGGCTATCTTGAGCTCCTAGCTTGCACCAACTCCCTCAGAATTCTTTTAATTGTCTCTGGAATTCCTTCCTCTGTCTTTAGCACACATCAGACAACAACGACAGCTTGATCATTCTGATCTCTTTGTTGTTCTGACTTCATTACAGCTTCATGGCTTGTAGAAGTCCATTGGGCCCTCTGGCTTTGCAGCTTTACCTCCAACCTCTAGTGGCTATGCCTCTGTCAGTGCTCTGGCTCTGCCCTCCAACCTCTGGTGGCTATGCCTCTGTCAGTGCTCTGGCTCTACCCTCCAACCTCTAGTGGCTATGTCAAGCTTCTCTTTGCTTCTCTGAGCTTCCTTTAAGCATTACTTTGCTTGAGCCTCCAAGAATCCTCTTTCTCTATGCCTTCTATGTTTTTCTCAGCCTCTACGTGAATCCCCTTCAATTTTGTTCTCTGCGTGTATTTATCATGCATCAGATTTCGCCTCTGCAAGCATGGAAGATAGATTGATTCATTAAAGAATCAGTTTTTCCACTGAAATGCACCGGCGGGTATAGGAAACCCGGTCGTTTGGCCTCCTCCTACAATCATCCTGAATTCCAACAAGTCATGGCAATACACAGAGAAACGTATGCAAAACACATCATGGGCCTTTTAGTCAGACTTCAAATAATATGCAATCACCCCTATAAGCCTTTCGGGTCCGTCCTTTCATCGCATATCGCAATTGCTTTGCGTAGGCCAAAAGCCCAAATACACGGAAAATACAAAGAAAATCTACAAATCTAGATTTCAAATACTATGAAATTGCGCCCATAACCTTATCGGGTCCAGCCTTTATTGCATGTTGCAATCGCACATTGCATTAGCATGGCTCCTTTGTGCCGATCGTTGATCGCATATCGCAATCGCATGTCGCAAGTCGCAATGGCCCTTGTATCGCGGATTCGTCGATCGCCGATCACCGATCGCTCTATCGGCGCTATCACTATCGGCCCATCACATCGACGTATCACATCAGTTTATGTCGGATGTAATCGCTCCCTTGGTATTTTCATGACCCGATTGCCGATTGTCGATTGCGTCGGTGTATCGCTATCGGCCCTTCGCAATGCTACAGGTCCTTCCCCTTGGGTTATGTGCGATGTGATATTGCGATGCCATAATCGCAATCGCATATTTCTGGGTCCTTTGGCCTGCATTTTTCTCCTTTGATTTTCTTATATGCGATTTCCTTAAGGAATGCATATAAAGCCTTAAGCCCATTTTTATAATAATTTGCCTCCTTTTCTAAGGATAATGGGTAATCTTCTTTTTACAATAACTTCTTCATCCGAAGTCCATTTTAGCCCATTCAAATTGTGTTGGATTCAGAATGAAACAATCTACGAGATGAGACTATTTTCAAAATCATTCAATGAATTTCATTTTTCCTATGTGAGGAAAATTCATAGACTTAGAAGTCTATGTTAGATCCATTTTGGATCAATCTTCCTGTAAAAGTTGACCATTGAGTCTTCACACCTGCTTTCTCATGTTGTTGCATCGATGGAGGGAAACCAAATATTTCGCTAGATCTCATTGAATAGTCTGAATTCCAGCTCATACTCTGAAAATTTGACTAAGAACTATGGTACATGCTACCACCTAGGTATGGGAACTACATAGATTAGGGTTAGTGGTTTATATTGATCACAATTTTTTTATAAAAACACACAAATCAAACATTTCTGACATTAAACATAGATATTCCTACCTATATTTGTAAAATATTATCTTTGCAATACTTTTCTTAAAAAACACATCAAAATGAAGGATAAACACTTATAGTTTTAGGCCAAAATTGAGTGAAATAGAGGTGGGTAAGGGGAAAAGTAAGACATTTTCAGCACCCATCAGCCTCCTCTAAGACACCTTTATCATCAACTTCATCATTTCTTCTATAGTTATGTCTAGCTTGTCCTGTAGTTGGTACATATTATGCAAATATCTGTTTCTTTATTGCTGAAATTTAGTGTTGATACTCCTCATTGGTTTTTGCTACAACTTCAAGTGATCTTCCTTCAAACTATTAGAATTTTTTATGTTTTCAATTTCTTGACCACTTGGATTAGGATTTGTCCAACCAGTCCTCTAAAAATATGAGCACTGCTACGAGATCACTAACACTTCCCATGTCTTTTCAACAATTTTCACCTTTGATTCCTTTACCATGGAACAATTCTTCCTTCATCTTCCATAGCTATATCATCATCATATTTCATGGTAGCTTCCAATAATTGTTTATCTCTAACATCTACAAGCACATGCTTAAGAAAAAATTCCTCAATCTCAGCCATCTCCTCCAACAACTTCATTTCCTCATCAATCTATATAATCATGTCAGTTGAGTGTTATTCATTACTTGCAATCACACACAAATAATTAGTTTAAAAAACATAAGGGTCCTTAGTCTTGTTTAATACATCTACCAACACATCCTCATGTTGATCTCAACTAATCCAATAGTTCATTAGATTGTCAATAAATCTCTTCTCCACATATTTCGCTTCTTTTTCATCAATGTACAAGCATTTTCCATAAACAATGTAATTATACACAATTGCTACGAGTTTTCGCTTCACCTTATCATACATTCTCTACCTCAACTCTTTCTATAGTTGAGTCCGTCTCACCTTCTTTTGCTTCATTCTCCAACCATACCTCTGATTTTCCTGTCTTGACATGATTGAGTTCTTCCCTTAACTAAACCATGTCATTCTCAAATTCCTCATCACTCATCTTCTTTATACAAATTGCCTTGGCACTCTTTCCCCTTTTACTGTGACTTTCCTCTCAACCCATCACAAGATCATTAATAGTTGTCTTTAACTTTTCTTTTCGTGAACTCTTCTTGTTCACTTGTGAGTTGCAACAAGCCTTCTTCATCTTATAACAAGTATGCTACTTTCCATAGTACCAAGTTGTCCTCTTGGTATCCTTCCCTTCTCTTTCTCTTGGTAATTCTACCCACACTCACTACGAAACTTCCTTTGGAAACTTCTACCCAACCTCTACTATTGGAAGTTGTCCTCTTTTGATTCTCTGTAGTAGAATGTATTCTCTCTATTTTTCTTCTATAACATGTCTACTCCTCAACTATCGGGCTTCTGCAATTTCATCTTCTCACCTCTGCTATCTCTTTTACTATCCTCGCTTCAATAATTTGATCTTGTTGTTGGGTTCTGTCACAATTCTCCTTCTAAGAGCTCTACTTGTTGTATGATTTCTACCTGCAAAAGAAAATACTTATGAGTTTCCTAGATATTCTTCAAGACCTTATTCTTTTGGCAATCCTCTGCACATCGCCTCAATATTTTCCTCATGCATTCCTCTATATTTATTCTCTCATTTAAGAGAATTTGAACCTACTCCAATTTATTCAACTCATGTCTGTAAATTCCTTCCAAAATCAACTTCAGAGGAAAAATCAAACTCCTATTCAAAACAAATATCCTCCAATTTAAACTTACTCTAAACCATAAATAACATCAATGTTCTTCCTGCAATCATCTATCCTTTGCTTCAGTACAAAAAGTTAAAACAACGTCTGAACTTGTTTTCCTACAAAATCCATTTATTTAAAAATAGTTATGTATCCCCCATTGAAGACTTTCAACTTATAGAGCTTACTAGCTCTTATAATAAATGATGCCAAGCTAAAAATTGGTTGTGCGAATTTTGCTGGCCTTTAACCCACAATGCCAAATTATAGTCAAAAGGAACTTCCTTAACCCCAAATTAGGGACATAAATCCCTTTTACATAATTGTTTAAAATTAAGTGGGAGGGTTGTAAAGGTAATACAAAACCCCCTAATTCAAGCCCTTTCAAATATGGCCAATAGAACTAAGAGCTTTATATATATATATATAAATAAACCTGCACGACCCAAACCATAAGTAGAACCATCGTGTGGGAGAAATTACAGCTTAAAGCCCTTACCTTTGTAATAACCATTGGAGGCAATAATTTTGTATCACCATGCAAGGAAAGGCCATGTTAGGCCTCTGTTTTGTCTTGCTTTATATAATATTTTACTTAGAAATCCCTCATGCTTTTTTTTACTTTGAATGGTTATTGTTGTGATTTTGTGCATTCTTGGAAACAATAAAGTGATTATTTAGTATATGCTATGATTCCCTTGTTTTAATGAGATTTAAACATTAAAAGCATCATTAATAATAGTTTGTTTGTTTGGAGGTGTAAAATTAGTTGATTACATTTTTACGCATATGTCAACAGGCTTTGATCCTGCACTCACCTCCTTATACTATGCATCAAATTCTTGTACCAATTGGATTCTTGCACTCATTAGGATTAGTCATGCACCAATTTTCCCAATTTCTACACCACGCATCAAATTACTGCACTCATGAGGATTCTTGCACCATTTTATTATAAGATTGTCTGGTTCCTGCACCACGTATTTTTAGGTCCCTATACTACTAGTGTAACCCCTTATTGTTATTAGTACAACCCCCTTATTATATTTTTGTTCCCATGTAGTCCCCATATTTTTATTATTATGCACCGTAGAAGCCCACTACTGTTATTATTGTGCCCTTACATTATTATTGTTATGTTGGATCTGATTATATTATGACCCCTTAGACTCTTATATATAGAAAGGATGTCTTTTCAATTGTATCATCCAAGAATTGTTCATTTGTGTAATGTAAAGGAGGTTGCCCCCTCGAAGAGGCTTATTTCTAAGGCGTGGACCTATCTTTTCTATCTTTTTGTGAGCTGGTTTCCTAACATTTGGTATCAGAGCTTTGGATTCTAGGGTTTCGCTACTCCAAATAGGCCAATGTGGCATTGTTGCTATAACTTTTTTTCTGTGACGTTTCAGAAGCACCAAAAGAAACCCATTTGAGACGAAAGCATGCTGAACCTAGGGTCCAAATTTCAAAGCTTGTCTCGCTATATTTTCGGAGATATGATCTGAGGAAGTTAGGGTTTTTGCAAGCTCTAGAATTTAAGCTAAAACAGGTCATCGTGGGATTTTCGCTGTAACTCTTTCACTACGAAGTTTCAGAAACTAAAATAGAAACCCATTTGAGAATAAAGTGGTCTAAACCGCGGCTCCAAATTTCAGATCCTTCCTCTTTATATTTTCAGAGATATAGTCTGAGGAAGTTAGAGTTTTTACAGACCCTCGAATTACATTCCAAATAAGTCACCGTGGGAAAATCGTCATAACTGTCTCTCTGAGTATCAGATTTAAATTTCGTAAGAAGTTACAAAAATAGGATGGATTGTGGTTTCTTGCATATATTTTTTAGATCCAAAGGTCAAAACAGTGACACGTGGCACTTCATACAATTTCGATCTTCTGAAAAAGGTATATAATCAGGTCATCTTGGGAGATTGTGCATAACTCTTTCTTGGGGAATCCAATTTTGATCAAATTGGTGGCATTGGAAGGAGGAAGCAGAGGGCTACTATAGATCGCAATTTTAGAACTGGAAGATTTGATATTACAAAGTTACAGTCATTTCAAGATCGAGCTCCCAAAATCAAGAAAAGGCAATATGAGGAAGTTTGATGGCAAGGATCCAGCAAATTGGATACTACAGATGGAGAAATATTTTGATCTACATGGTGTACCACTGTTACAAAAGGTATGTATTGCATCTTTGTATTTAGAACAAGATCGATTTTTATGGTATAAAGGGCTTTGTTCTCATAAACCACTTGTTACGTGGTCAATTTTCACAGAGGAAATTATAGCACATTATGAGGATACAAAGAGCAACACCTTCTTTAGAGAAACGCCACAACAATTGGAAGAAAAAAGAGAAAATGGGCTTTCTTACAAAGTGGAAAGGAAAATTATGGCAACAAGGAATTCTACCCCTCACAACTATAAAGATGAAAGTTTTGTTTCTCCTAGCCTTCCACAACCAAGGGTTACACCACAACAATTGGAAGAAAAAAGAGAAAAAGGGCTTTGTTACAATTGTGATAAAAAATACATTAAAGGTCATAAGTGTGCTGAGAATAAATTACTTTACATTGATTATGGAGAGGAGGAAGAAAAAGATCAAGAAACGTCAAAACAAGAGTATATACACCAGGAACCAACCCCGGAGAAAGAAGAAATGAATCCAACCACATCTTGTAAAACATTGGAAATAATTACTACTCCCCAAACTCTTAAGATAGAAGGACATATCAAGAAGAAAAAGGTTCAAGAAGTGAAAGACCACATCAAGAAAGAAGAAATTAATCCGACCATATCTTGTAATGCAATGGCCGGAATTACCACTCCTCAAACTATTAAGATAGAAGGACATATCAAGAAGAAATATGTTCAAGAAGTGAAAGATCACATAGAGCATCAAGAAATGAATTCGACCATATCTTGTAATGCACTAGAAGAAATTACCACTCCTTAAATTCTAAATATAGAAGGACATATCAAGAAGAAAAATATTCAAGTAGTGAAAGATCACATTGAGCATCAATAACAAGTTCTCCAACTTTTAAAGGATAACGCCACTTTGGTGCAGAATCAAATGAAACAACGGGCAGATCAACATTGCAATGAAAGAAGTTTTGATGTAGGTGATTGGGCATTTTTATGGTTACATACATACAAACAAATGTCCCTCAAGAAAGCTATTTATGAGAAGGAAATGTTGGCAATAATACACACTTTTAAGAAATGGCAACCTTACCTAATGGGAAGACACTTCAAGGTAAAAACGGATCATGATAGTATTAAATACTTTTTAGAACAAAGATTATCCTCTGAACAGAAACAAAAATGGGTCACAAGGATGTTGGGTTATGACTTTGAAATCGCATACAAAGAAGGGAAGCAAAATGTTGTGGCAGATGCACTCTCAAGAAAGGATGAGGATGTGGAAGCATTGTTGTGCGCCATTTCTATTATCCAACCAGAGTGGATAAACGAAACAAGGTATGAATGGAAGAAGGACGAAGAAGTGTGGCCACTCATTCAAAAGTTGCAGAAGATCCCAGTTCAAACAATATTGCCAGAACTTGACGAGGAAGGAAAAATCATATTGGAGCCTGGAGCAGTCATAGAAACAAGAACCCGACAGCTATGAAATTGATCAATTTCAGAGTATCTCATCAAGTGGAAGAACTTACCAACTAAAGATTCCACATGGGAGGACAATAATTTTATACAGGAGCATCAAGAACTACTCAAGCATTGAGGACAACACTTTTTGAAGGAGAGGGGCATGTTAGGTCCCTATACTACTAGTGTAACCCCTTATTGTTATTAGTACAACCCCCTTATTATATTGTTGTGCCCATGTAGTCCCCATATTGTTATTATTCTGCCCCATAGAAGCCCACTACTGTTATTATTGTTCCCTTACATTATTATTGATATGTCGGCTCTGATTATATTATGACCCCTTAGACTCCTATATATAGAAAGGAAGTCTTTTCAATTGTATCATCCAATAATTGTTCATTTGTGTAATGTAAAGGAGGTTTCCCCCTTGAAGAGGCTTATTTCTAAGGTGTTGATATATCTTTGCTATCGTTTTGTGAGCTGGTTTCCTAACACGTATCAAGTTCCTACACCAGAGTCAAGGAATACGTAGGCTACTTCAATTAGTCAAATTTGGAGGACATTACTTACCTAGTAGTTTGAATATGATTTTGAGGATATTTTGGGAAACGCTTGTTGGTCAACATCACACTTATTTTACACCACTAGTCACAGACTGAGAAAACAGGATCCATTTACCAAAATAGTCCCTGATACACTAGATTTAGCACCTCTATTCGACATTTAGTTGCACCAGAACTAGATCCAACTTGTATTCATGGGAAACTATTACGATTTGTAATATGTTCCTTATGTCTTCGATTGGCTTGTTAATATCCCAGTTTTTAATGTAAATATCTATATAAACTGAAGGGAGGAGATGGTCCCAATGCATTATTACATGAGTATACTAGACCTGTGGATCGCTCCCTCTGTTTCCTAGAGTCTAATATTTTCCTGCACCATGTAAATATTGAGATTTAAAATATTAATTAAAGCACTTCACCCTAGGTTCTGTTTTATACCTTTTATGATTATAATCTCTGTGTGAACCAGATCATTCACAGAGGGTGCGCATTGGTTGGGTTGGCTGCCAGAACAGCTCGACACTACTTTGAATTATTTAGGATTGGGTTGGATTGAGATGTGTTGAGTGAAGAGCGTTTAATTCATCATTTACTATGTGAGAATTGTACGATTAGATCATAATATTTTTTTTGACAGTCTCTTTCCTTCCTTCAAAGTCATTGTCATTTTGGAAACTTGTTCTTTAAGTTGAAAATATTTCTTTACAACGAATACTAGAACAGATTGTGTGTCACCTCTTTTGATTTTATCCATACATGGGGTATGTCTCTCCTAGTTTTTTGTATTGACGGTGTCGGCTTATACTTTGAGACTTTGCCTCTACAAGATTTGATTGCACAATTCCACTCTTTTAAATTGGCTTAGATCCAACAAAATCTTGTGGGTTTGTGCCCTAGAATATGAGATCGATTTCACCTTAATGATTTGAATTATTATGATTTAGAGTAGAGTTATATGAATACAGAGAGATCATAGCCTATTGAGATCTTTCTTGTATCAATCAAATTCTAAATAACTTTGTTTACGGAGGTTGTGTATTCATCACGAGCAGAGGCCACATATAAATATTTTTGTTATTAGTCATTTGAATCATGATTCCTGCATGTTGGAGATCCTCCATTGATAAAGGGAAACTACATCATGTTTGAGATCGATAATGCTTCTCCCACATTGTAATTTTCATTAGACTTTTGGTCATTTTCCAAAGAAAGGTTTAGTTTTGTTACAGAGGGACAAAGAAGGTGAGAGAATTTATATTGGAGCAATTTCTTTCATAGATTTTTTTACGTAGTAAATATATCTACCAAGGTTGGATGATGCTTTTAGGTTTTAATTTCTTAAAAGGATTTTGTTACATAGAGACAAATGAGGCAGAATTAGGGTAGACTTGTTTTAATTTGCTTTGCACAAGGAATGGTTTGAATTGATCTTGAGTTTGAATTTCTTTCATCACTTATAGTCTTCCATTTCCTTATGATCCTCAATTTGAATTGATAGGAATCGCTTGGTCTCCAGTTAAACGATAATTAGAATTTACCTTTTTGCCAATAATTAGGATTTCCTTTTGCAATTGCTAATAATACATGTTTGTCTTTTATTTTCCAAATGTTACATTGAGGTTTGTTTCCAACTATCCTGATTGGTGTTTATGCTTTCTGAAGTTTCATTTGAAGTGTAGGATTGAATTTAATTTGTTGAGATTGATGTGCAAGTTAGACTAGAATTTGATTTGTAGGTTGTTGGGGGCTCTCTCTGGCATTTCCAGTGCCACGCCTCGAAGTTCACAAACTCCCAAATTGATAATTAAATTTTGGTCCACTAGTATGCCCTATACTACACCCAACATGCCCATCATATGACCACAACATATAAATAGATCTTAGATTCCCTGGCCATAAATTCAAACCACCCAAGAAAAATCAACAATTACACCATATGTGCATAGCTCACTTGCGGTTGCACTCTTTGATTTTTCATTAGATGTTTCTTTCTCCTTGTCCATGTGAGCTTCGATCTTTGTCATCCTGACCATTCCTTTCTACATGCATAACTCTTCTCGTGGGATTTTCCTTCCGGGATGATGTAAACATATGTACAGGCCCATATCCACTTGTGTTTCCCTTATTACAACTCTCTTGTACTCGAGTTTACCCACATGCTATGTCTTCCTAGTCCTTATCACACTGGTTGATTCCAAAGGTGTGCAAATGATTTTCCTTTGGGGATCCACACTTTAGGAAACACGAATTATTCAACTATTTATCCTAGCACTTGTCATCTTCTATCATTGACCATTTTTCAAATGCGTGCAAGCCTTTTATCTCTATGCAGAGTTAGCACTCTTTCATGGTCCACACGTCATTCTTTGCTCCAATAGAAATCCCCACTTCATCGCGACGCTTTTCTAATGGGTTGAATTCATAGTCATATCGACTCTCCCTTATGCTATCCTTATTTGTTCTTCTATGGAAGAACCTCTGAGACACGTTAGCCCAATTCCTGTTAAGTGACAACATATTCTGACAAAACCTTAGGTTTTTCTTTCTCGACTCCTATTAAGTGACAAGTCTTCTGTCAAACTGAAAAGACTATCTTTTCTCCCTTTTCTTTGTTCACCCTTTATTCTCTCTATTCATTTCTTGTTTAGATCTCACCCTTTCATCTACGTACTTCCCTTTATGCTTATGCTCAGTGCTGACTTTTGCTACAGGTTTACACTCGCAATCCTCCTTTGATCCTCCATAATCTTTGGATTTCCATGCTTCCTATACACCTATGATCAATTTTATAAGGGATATGTCAGAAGGTTATAGATTTTGCAATGTTTCTCTCTCAAATAGTCCTACACTCCTCTCCAATCTTTATTTTCCATTGGATCTTTGATAATGTTGTCGATCAATGATTACAGTCTTAATCATTTCGACTACAAAAGAAATGGTTTTTCCCTATTATTAAAGGGTTATGACTTCCTCTGTATTGATTCTAATGCTTGTTCTCATAACATTCTTCCTCCTAAGGTATTTTCTAGAAACATGCAATATACTTGCACTTAATAAAAAAAAGTGCAATTTCATACAATAATTAACAAAGGCTCGACACACATAGATTCTAAATACTTGAACTAAGTGCCTTCTCACATTATATACAAATAGTTACAATGTCCTTTAAGCCTTTTTAGGCCTTATTCAGAATGAATTGGCCCTTTTTTGACCTCTTTGTCCAAATTAGTCCCATTCCTGTACTCTTGACCTTCCTCTCCACACACTTCTACATACATTTCATGCTTTTGATTACATAATTACACAAATTTGATTTTGAACCATAATTAGTTTAGATCCACTAATTAATCATGAATTCCTATTTCTACATCCTCTAGATCGACCTATCCTCCAAGAGATCTAGCTAACTCTCAAACCTCTCTAACTCTCTTAAAATATTCTCGAGGTCTCTCCTAAAAAGTAGTTCTTATTACAATATTCTACACTCTCATCACTTATATACAATTCTTCTATAATTATAAGAAATACATTTAATTTAAATAATTAATACAATTTAGAGAATTCACTCCCTTGGTAAATGAAAACCCTGGGTCTAGTCAAAAGGAATTTTGACTTAGAGGTAAAATGCTCCTACATCAATATATTTTAAAAATATAATTTATATGATGGTGTGAACTTTTTAATCATGTTTTTGATTGTGAAAATCAACATACTAAAATGTTATTATATAGTTTATGAAATATCATGTGATTTATGCTGAAAAATCTCTCATCAACTTGATATGGATCACAGAAGCCTCAATTCAACTATGTTATTATATATTTTATTTATTTATTATTGATTTTTTTTTTTTGTAAACTGAGGAGGGACTCATTTTTATCTATTACAGCAAACCCAAAACATTACAAGTTCATGGTGGCCTCAACCCGCCCCATAGGGAAACCGGGTATCTTGGCCACCTTAAGTCTTTAACTGCTAGCCAAAAATAATAAGTCCAAATTCTGTTTACCCATGCTAAATATACTGCGCAGTCATGACAGTTTCTATCGCTACATAATTGCATGTATTGTTTTTCCCTATCTAAAACAAGAAGATATTTAAAGTTAACTAGGCTATGGGAAACCATAAAAAATTAGTACATATCTTCCATCATGGTGCTTCTGTTGCTTTCTACTGCTCCGCTCCTCTTTTGGTGTCTAGATGACCTTCCTTTATCAGCTGCTGAATTTCCTCCAGCTTTTTGTCCTGCATTTCCAAGGTAATTTGTATAATCCTCAGTTCTCTCCTTAAGTTTGGAATCCCTTGCGCCAGCTCAGCCATTTCCGTCGCTGCTTGTTCCATTGCTTTCGCCAGCATTCTCTTCATTACCCAATATACATGCAAAGACTGTTTGAACAGGGTCATTCTTCCCCTAGTATTTCCCGGGTCTGGGAGAAGGTATTCCCAGTCCTCCATTTCGGAGTCCGATTGCACTTGGATAGCTTCCTCTTCCATATGTTGTATTATCCTGCTGATTCTTGGGTTGGTATTAGCACTGTAAGCTCTTTCCGCATGCTGTATTTTCTTGTCTAAAGATCTTCTTGTCTTTTTAACAAATCTCCCTGCTCGCCCTCTGCCCCTTCCTCTCTGACCCTGACCTCTTCCCCTACCTCCTCTGTTCCTATAATGTCCGCTGCCTCCTCTATTTTCCAGCCCCGACGTACTGTCTTCTCCTCTGGTTCTCTTTCGCTCTCGGCCTTGTCGTTCCTCCATTTCATATTGCTCCTGCTGTTCCTCTATCTTACTCTTAATGCCTCTATCGCTTGCCTCCCACTTCTGGTTCTTTGTTTCCCTGTCTGATTCATACATTTCCTCCTCCTCTTCGGAGTCGTCCTGTATCTCATAAACTTCCTCCATTAATTCCTCTTTCGCCACACTTTTTCCCTTTCTCTCCCGGGCTCTGCGCTCCATGGTAGCCGCGTCTTCATCGGACCTCACTCTTCTTCTGGTTTCCATGATGTCCTTACCCTCTCTGCTTGTTATCATGTCTGCTTGTGCTTTCAATTTGTCTTTGTCGTTACCACGGTCTTTCGCCACCTTATTTCTCTTTTCATTCCCGACTACAACAGAATTCTTTTGTCCTCATACACCTTGCTCCTGCTCTTTAATGATTCCCCATTCATCATTCCACCCATCTCTCATAGTGAATTTACCGTGCCATCTGTTAACTTGCTGGCCGCCATCTTTTTCACCTGCCTTCTTCCGACTATCATTTTTGTCTTTGGTTTCTGACAGACCGTCCTTTCCTCCTCTCCTCTCCACCATTTTTCTTTTAATGCATTGTAATGCTTGATTATTTCTGCTGCTCTTACTTGCCTGATTCATAATTGCCTGTCTACTCGCCATACTACTCCTTTGCCTCTCCTGACGCACATTTATTATCTTACATCGTCCCTCAATCATTCCGATCGGGGGTCTGGAGGATTTATCTTTGTTGTATAGATTCCGCATGGTCATGATTAATGATCGTTGTCAGCTCCTCCCATTTCTGATTGTGGATTAGCAATGGCCATTTGCTATCGATCCTGCTTTCCTGATCATTGCTTCCCCAGTTGGCGAGAAAATCCGCCGCCTGATTCCCTTTCCTTCTGACATGATTTAAAATTTTATAGTCTATCCTTCCTATCAGCTCTGCCAGCTCTTGGACTATCCCCGCAGTTCTCCAGCTTACAGCTATTTGTTCCCAGTTTTTCCCATTGTTAAGTTTCCTCAGCATTTCTATTACTATCTGAGAATCCCCTTCTATCTCCAAATTCCTATAACTATTTCTTACCGCAATTCTCAGACCCTGGTGAACTGCCCACAATTCCGCTTCGTTATTTGTCATCTCACCTCCCCATTCTGCAAAAATCCATCTGGTAGTTTTCTCGCTATCTCTAAAAATTCCCCCGAATCCTGCATTTCCTGGGTTCCCTTTTGAGGCCCCGTCGAAATTCAACTTAATGAATTTCTCTCTAGGGTATCTAAACTGGTCTGAACTTTGAGCTATTTTACTTTTTCGCTTTACTTTCCTGGTATAAACCATTTCATATTTCAAGTTTAATTTTGCTAAGATTTGTTCTTCGTTCTGGTCTGCTTTCCATTCCTCTTCCTCCCATTCTTCAGCTAGGATCGTCTCTCTTACAGAGCTTAGGACTCTTTTCCATATTACTTCAGGGTTTTTATTTTTGTCTCGGAAAATTCTACGATTTCTTTCTTTCCATAGCAGCCAGATCACAAAACCTACTGTCAACCTCCAGGCCCTCCACACTACTTTGCAGTGAAAATTTTCTTTATTCCATTGGAGTATGGTTTGTCTTATGTCCCTAGGGTTTCTTTTAGATTTACCATACATATTTCTCGTCTCTGTCCATAAATGCTTAGCATATAAACAGTTGTTCAGAAGATGCTCTTGGGATTTAGCTTCTGTATTGCACAGGCTACATCTTGATGGCCCGAGGATACCTCTCTTTTGTATTTTATCCCAGGTCAAGATTCTTTCTTTTGCCACTAGCCAAGCAAAGAGGGTTATTTTTGGCCACCATTTGTTGTCCCAGATGGTCTTCCATTCCATGTTTTCCTCTGTTCTCTCATGTTGCCCCATCAGGTAATAGGCCTCTTTAACTGTGAAAGTTCCTTTCGTTGAATTTCCCCATCTGAGAATATCTTCTCCAGTTCTAACCTTTATTTTTCTTGATTCCACCTCTTTTAAGTATGTTCTTTGTTGTTCTTGATCTATGTCTTCATCCCATTCTTCTGGCTTTTTCCATTTGCGCCATATTCCATCTATTTCCTCTTCCTTCCAATAATCTTTCACATACTTCCTGTTTTCCCTGAGCGCTTTTTGTTGCATATTCTGAAGGGGTTGTATGCTATTCAATTTGTCTCACTGCTGCCACTTCTCATCCCAAAATCTGGCTTCTCTTCCTCCTCGAATTTCCCAAAAGGCATTGTTATTTATTAGGTCCCTGTTTTGGCTTGCTAAGTCCCAGATTGTAGATCCTTTCGGGGTTTCTTCCAAACGAAGGATTTCCTCCGTTGTTCTTGGCATATTATACTTTTGTCTCCATATTTCCTTCCACAGATCATTACCTCCCTTCATCCATCTCCACCATAATTTCGCTCCAAGCACCTTGTTTAGTTTCTCTGGATCTCTCAATCCTAATCCTCCTTCCTCTTTTCTTTTCGAAAGATTTTTCCAAGATACTAGAGCCCATTTTCTTTGTTGATTCGGGCCTCCCCAGATGAACTTTCCAAAAATTTCTCTGATTTTAGAGCATACTCCTTGGGGAGCCGCCATTATTGATAAGGGATAAATAGGTATAGCTTGGAGCACTGATTTCAGGAGGACTATCCTTCCCGCAATGTTTAAAGATCTGAATGACCAGCTTGCCATTTTGTTTCTGAGTTTTTCTATAATTTTCTGCCAATTTCCCAGTCTTTTAGGATTTATGTCTAGCTGGTTTCCCAAGTATTTGGTTGGGAGTTCACCCTGCCTGAATCCCAGAGTCCTGGTTAGGTGAGCTTTGATTGGGTCTATGGTGTTGAAGATAAAAGTGCATGATTTCTCCTTATTGATTTCCATCCCTGATGCTTCCACAAATAAGTCCAGGATTCTTTTCATGTTTCTTACTTCTTTTAGTGATGCCTCTCCAAATAACATAATGTCGTCTACAAACTGCTGATGGGTTATGGGCAGATTGTTTCCCCATAATCTTAAACCTTTGATTTTATTTTCTTGTAATTCCTTCTTAAAATATCTACCTAGACCCTCAGCAGCCATTATAAATAGAAACGGGGATAGAGGATCCCCTTGTCTTATTCCTCTAGTAGCATTGAAGGTTGCTGATGGAGTCCCGTTTACTAATATCGAGAAGTTTGGAGTTGATATGAGGTTATACACCCATTCTATCCATCTGTTGTTAAAACCAAAACTCTCCAGGACTTTTTTCAGATATTTCCAATTTAATCTATCATATGCCTTAGATAGATCAAGTTTGATCATCATTCCTTTCTGTTTCTTCATCTTTAATGAATGAATTACTTCTTGCGTGACTACTAGTCCATCAAGAATCTGTCTACCTTCAACAAACCCTGTTTGCTCAGGAGATATTAGGCTGACCAGAAGGGGTTTTAGTCTTTTGGCAATCAAGGTTGCAATTATTTTATATATGACATTACATAGTGCTATAGGCCGGAAGCCCTGAGCATCTTCTGAATTTGCACTCTTGGGAATCAAAGTAAAGAAGGTCGAGTTTATAGCTGGCCATACCTTTTGTTTCATTCGGGATTCTTCTACTAGCTCCAGGATCTCTTTTCCCAGAAAGTGCCATCCTGCTTGATAAAACTCTACCGTGTATCCATCAGGCCCCGGTGCTGTACCTTTCTTCATACTCATCACAATCTCCTCTACTTCTTTGAAAGTGGCTGCTCTCATCAATGCTTTATTTTTCTCTTCTGTTATTATTTTAGGGATTACCTTGCATATATTTTCTATAGCTTCTGACCGGTTTGTATGAGGTTCAGACAGAATCTCTTTATGATATTCCACCAGAACTTTTTCAATTCCTTCCTGCTCGACAATCCTTTCTCCATCTTCCTTCTTAATGGATAGAATCCTATTTCTCTGCCTGTGTTGTATCATGGCTTGGTGAAAGAACTTGGTGTTTCTTTCTCCTTCCCTCAGCCCCTTGATTTTGGATTTTTGTCTCCATAAGATCTCCTCCAGCTTCCTTTTCTCTTCTAGTTTACCTATTTGAGCCCTTCCTCTTTGCTGCTATCCTCTGTTCTTCCTTCTGTAATGATTCGTTGTTGTAATTCTTCCATATCTTTTTCTAATTTCTGTTTCTCCTCCATTATGTTTCTGAATTCTTCTTTGTTCCATTTCTTTATCTTCCCCTTCAGTTCCTTGAGTTTTAATTGAAAAGTGTGCATCTTCCCTTTTCCTTGTACTGTACTTTGAGTCCACCATTCCTCTGCTTTTTGCAAAAAAAGTGGATTTCTTAGCCAGAAGGCCTCAAATCTGAAAGGTTTTTTGCCTGAGTTTTTTTTGATATCTATTTCCAACCTAACCGGCCAGTGATCTGAACCTAGAGTTGGCATTATTTTCGCTTCTATAAAGACATCTCGATTCATGATTGATTCTGATAATAGGAATCGATCTAATCTGGAAGCTATTTGGTTCTTCCCCCCTCTTCGATTATTCCATGTATATACACCATTAATGGTTGATATATCCACCAATCTCTGTTCATTTATCATTTCATTAAATATCTCCATGTTCTGATCTGATCTCCTTATTCCTCCTTTTTTCTCCTCCACAATTCTAATCATATTAAAATCTCCCCCTATTATCCAAGGTAATTCTGGGCAGATCCTTCTAACTACTTGCACATTCCTAAGGAACCTTTCTCTTTCTCCTGGTACATGTGGGCCGTAGAATCCTGAAATGAGGATTCTTTCCTTAGTCCCTATAATCCTTCCTATACCCGTGAGCACTCTGGGCAGACTTATCCAGTTTTCAAATACTACTTCATCAGGGTTCCACAGTATTGCTAAGCCTCCCGCTGACCCATTTGCATCTTGTCCCATTACTTCATATTGTATTCTGCCATTTTTTATTATTCCTTCCATTTGCTGCATACTAATCTTTGTCTCTTGGATTATTATAATCCCTGGTTTGTCTTTCTTTAACCTCTCTTTTAGATATCTCTACTTTCCCTTACTGTTGAGCCCCCTAATATTCCAACTTATAACTATCATTTAAAACTTTTGGGAGGTTGGTAGAATACCTCTGACAGAGGTATAACTTTGCCTGAATTAACCAAAATTTCTCCAACAGTTTGTATAGTTTCATTCATCATTTTTCTACCTCTCTTTCTGCTGCCTTTGCCAGTACTGTCCATTCCCATAGAGTTGTTTTCCTGTACCCCTGCTATGCCTGTTTGGTTATCCATAGTTTTTCCTTTTTTTTCTTTATATTTTTGAAATGCTTCCTTTTATAATTTCTTCTGGGTTTCTGGTATAAATCTTTCGTCGAGGTTTTTCCATTCCTGTATCAGTTTTCTCATGATTTTTTCCTCCCCTACCTCATTTTCTTTTTGTGATTCCGTCTCCATTTGAACTTGTTCTATTAATATCTCTACACTTTCTCCTGCTCCTTCTTCAGTCTCTCCTACTATTGTTGTGTCCTTGTCTTTTGTTTCCTTGACTATTTCCATTGGTTCATCTTCTATCCCATCTTCCTCTACTAGTTTATCTTCTTTCTCTTCATTATCCTGCTGCAGAATTTTGAATTTATTATGGCTCTCTATATCCACTGGTTTTGTTTGCGTTTGTATTTTTGTTCCTTCTTTTCCAGATTTCTTCCTTCTGTTTACCTGTTGGAAACCCTTTTCCCCCTCCTCTGTTCTTTCTGCTTTCCTTTGCTCCTCTTCTTGTTGTCTTGTTATTTCCTCTTCCTTATTTACCGGGCATTGCTTGTACAGATGTCCATATTCATGGCATCTTCTACATCTGAAAGGTATGTGTTCATAGTCTATTGGTTGTTGCCATATCTCATCATGATACTCTAGCTCTATGTACTCAGGCAGCGGTTCAGCTATATTCATGTAGACGCACAATCTTGCATAAGACGTGTATTTCCCTCTTTTCGTTGATTCTGCTACCTTAACAAAGTCTCCAATTGTATTACCAATTCCCTCCATGATCTCGGGATCCCAAAATTCCACAGGTAGGCCAAATAATCTGACCCAGATTGGGGCAGCTAACATTTTTTCATTTTCAGGGTTGTATCTTTCTTCCCAATATTTCATGAACAAGCCCGCATTATTCATGAAGTAAGGTCCTTCTTCAAATACTCTCTCTTTATCTTCCAGATTTGCAAATATTACTGTAAAAAACCCTTTAGCTCCTAGTTTTAGCTCTATATGCCCTTTTGGTCTCCATCTTTGTTGTATCCATTTAAATAAATCCTTTTCTGTTGGCCAAAACCCTACAAACTTGCAGATCAAGGCATGATCTTTCATATAGCAACTATATTCCTCAAGTTTGTTATTGGGTATTACATACCTTGGTTTTTTCTGTGCCCTTGGTAAGCATCTTCCTCCTATCTTCGATTGCCATAGATTTCCCATTACTGGTGCTTCTCTACTATTCTCTCTTGGTTTGCTCTGCATTCTGCTTCCACTTGCTTCTCCTGCTGTTACATTTTTATAGGAGGGGATCTCTCCCCTCCCCTGCCGGCTTTCCATGGTTGCCTTCAGTTCTGCTTGCTTCTAATAACTCCTTGCTCTGCCAAACGAGCAGCTTCCTTTCCCCTTACTGATCGCGGAGGTTTCCTGCTATTTGCCGCTGCCGTAATCTCCTATTCTCTTCGTCTTTTGCGATCTTCCGTGCTTCAAACCCTAACCTACAGCTCCGTCCAGCATCGACCCTAACATCGTCCTCTCCTATTTATTATTGATTTTAACAATTTAATAAAAATGTAAATTTTTATTATTTAAATGAAACTTTTAAAGATATAAATAAATTTAAAATTTCACATGAATTCTGAAATTTTTTTATTCTACAATTTTAATAACTAAAATTACCCTTTTTCAGTCTTGAAACTTAAGGAAGGTAACAAGGAAAATAATAAAATTGGTAGAAAGCTTAAAATGTCTATTCTAAAGCTATTTAGATGGTTCAAAGAATTTTTTTAGAAAAGGGTAGTCCGGATTATCCACAATATTCCCAAAGAAGATCCATCTTCAAGACACAAATGAGTGATGATTGAAAGAAGAGTCAAACGTGCCAGGGAAGGTTAATAAATAATGAATGAACATAATTTTAAAAAGCCGACTAAAATACTAGCATTACCAAAAAACCTAAATTAATTCAATACAAAAGAAATAAATGATTTTTAATAATAACAAATAACAAATAAATAATAGTAATTAATTATTATTAATTGATTTAATTATTTAATTTTTGAATAATTATTAATTATTGAATTGAGGCTTTTGTGATCCATATCCAATTTTTGAGACAAATGAATTTTGATGTGATTATGGCCGAAAACCTGTCTAAAAATTTATTAATTAATAAAATAAATAAATGAATAATAATAATTAATTATTATTAATTGATTTATTTATTTATTAATAGAAATAAATAAATAATAATGATGATGATGACGATGGTTAACGTCCACTGAGACCAGACTTTGGTCTATCGAACCTAAAGAAATGAATTTTCCTTTTTTTTCCCTTGGAAAAAGTCGTAATTTTCATTAATGAGGAAAATTACATTTTATAGATGCCAGTGGCATATACTGTACTATGGGCTAGGTATTCGAAATAGAAAGAGGTGTACTCCACGCAGGGAGACACTGCTCTGGGCTATGTTTTTCAATATGATTTATGTACTTACTCTACGTAGAGAGTATCAAAAAACAACCGTCATGTGTAGAACTGCTTCATAAAAAGCTTCATATAATATTTATATAAAGACAACAAAAAATATATAACAAAATATTTATGTCCAGCTCCCATTGAGCTTTACTATTATGATATTTCTATAAAAGGTATATGATAATACTGATGGAAGGTTCCATTAGTTTTCTCCAGTATGCTCCAAGTTCCTATAGGCCTGTGCGCTGCTTCCTTGGATAGTAGATCGGCAGCTATGTTTCGCTCCCTATATATATGTTGACAAGTAAATGCGTCAAATAAATTTATGAGTCTGAATATTTCTTCCATGATGTGTCTCGAAGAAAAATAATGACAAATTGTAGCTTTGTTTATCCAATTACATATAGTTTTTGAATCTCCAAATAGCTATAAGTTTCTGCACTGTTTTTCCAAAGAAAAATGAATGGTGTATTTTGTTGCTGAAAGCTCAGCAAAATTGTTCGTTCCTCTGCCCAAACCCATTTGTATTTTGTAAAAATGGTTTGTTGTGATATGAAGGATAGCTCCTCCCCCACATCTAATGTCTTGAGCTGAGCCATCAAAGTATGCCCAGGGGTGAGATTGGTTTATGCTATTGGGTATGATATGCATGGGATTGGGATTTTTTTCCTCCTTTGGAATCTATTGGTAGTTTGCTAGGATTTGTGCAGTGATGGCCAACCAGTGGTGGGGGGGGGGGGGGGGGGGGGGATTTTGAAAGATAATTCTATTTCGGGCAATCCATATGGCCCAACAAGTAAGTAAAGGGATTTTTTTTGTTTTTTTCTGAGGATACAGTGGACCACCAACCCTCCTGGGCTTCCTGAACAGTTGTTCCTTGCCACATAGGGATCGAGGGTATATGAGAATGAATAGTATTCCATAGCTCCTTTTTGCATGGGCAAGTAAGAAAGAGATGATTCCCAGATTCATTATCGGATTTGCAAAGGTCGTACCAAAATGGTCCATGAAGAGATCTCTTGATCAAATTTTCTCCTGTTGGGATTTTGTGACACAGAATGGTCCAAATGAGGAGCCTGGACCGGGGGGTGATTTTATTTTCCATATACTTATCCACCATGGTTCACACTGTGGTGGTTTTAGTGAGTTCATAAGACTTATGTATCCCTCCTTAGGTGAGTATCTTCCATGCTTTGCATGTGCCCAAATTAGCTCATCCTACCCTTCTTGTATCCTAATATGGGATTCCGTGAGTGCCTCGTGTACTCTTTCCAGTGCTGCTACCATTGTCGAGGGATCTATAGTGTCCTCCCAGATTTCCATGCTTGTTGCAAAAATGTAGAGCAATCATTATCTGCTATTTGGCTAAGGTGAGAGATCCCTCTGGAAGTGAGGTATGTTCTAAGCTCCTGTGGGAGTCTATGAGCATTCCCACATCCAATCCAGGGGTCCATCCCTATTTTAACAACTTCTCCTGAAATTATTCTCCATGTGATTCCATCCCTGATAACGAGCATAGCTTGTAGGATTGCTTTCCATATGTTAGATTTTCTATCTTGTGTCCACTGAGGTTGTCAAATCCAATCCATAAGATTTAAAGGTTCTATGTATTTAGATGTTGCCACCTTAATCCATAGGCTATGCGATGTGACTAGCTGCCACCCTAGTTTGGCCGCCATGGCTTTGGAGAAAGAGTCTAGTCTTTTGATTCCCCATCCTCCCCATTTCTTTGGGAGTGCCAAAGAGTCCCAATTGGACAAGGTGAAGATCGTTCTAGGTTGATTCCCTCTCCATAGGAATCTACAACAAAGGTTTTTAATTCTGGCCAGTATTCTGTTAGGAATCCATGCTAAAGACACCCAATATACTGGAGTTGCTTCCAGCACTGCTTTTATGAGTATCAGTCTTCCTACTCTTGATAAATATTTTAGGTACCAGATGTTTAGCCTTTTCTCCAATTTGGTTATGAGCCAGATCCAATCAGCATTCTTATAACCATGTGGCTTTAATCTATAACCCAAATATTTTAGTCCCTTGTCTAGTTGCAGTAGGTTATAGGGGAATCTTCTCAAGGCATATTGAATCTCGTATGGTGTGCATCCTATAGCCATTATAGAGGATTTTTCATTATTAACCAACATGCCAGTGGCTGCTAGGAATATAGTGAAGGAATTGAGGAGTGCAGTCACATCTCCTATACTCCCATTTAGGAAAAGTAGCACATCATCCACAAATAGCAAGTGTGTTATTGTGCATCCTTCAGTGATGCAGATCCCCCTTAGTCTGCCTCTTCGATGTTCCTCCTTTATCAAACGACTGAGACCTTCCATGATGAGTAAGAAGAGGAGTGGGGACAGTGGGCATCCTTGCTTGAGGCCTCTTTCGGAGTGGAAGAAAGGAGAGGCCGCACCATTTACGAGAACACTGAATGTTACATTAGTGATACATCTCATAATCCAACTTATGAATTCATATGGGAAACCTAGGTGCGTTAAGAGAATTTTGATGTATATCCAGTTGACTTTATCAAAGTCTTTCGAGAAGTCAACTTTCAAAACCATACCCTTTAGCTTGTGGGTCTGGATAGAATGTAGCATCTCTTGTGCCATTCCGACCGCTTCATGTATTTGTCTATTCTGTAAAAATGAAAATTGTTCAGTTGAGATATGGTTTGATAAGATTGGTCGGAGTTGATTTGCTATAATCTTGGAGATGATCTTGTAGATACAGTTACATAAGGAGATGGGCCGGAAATCATTGAAGGACATGGGATTGTCCGAATTGGGAATAAGGGCAATAAAAGTTGAGTTATAGGCCTCATACATTCTTCAAGAGGCTCTGCATTCCTCTATAGCTTGTAATAGGTCCCCCCCAAGAGTATCAAAGAAGGGTAGGTAGAATTCCACATTCTAGCCATCCGGACCAGGGCTTTTGTCTCACTTAAAACATTTGAGAGTGTCCTCCAGTTCTCTCAGGGAGACCTCCTTTATTAATTCCTCGCTTTCTTCTTGTTCTAAAAACCTTGGGAATAGTTGGGTTGTCCTCATTATGTCTCCCAGGGTGGCATTTGGTGTTGACTTATAGATGTTCCTGAAGTGGGCAAAGGCCATAGCTGCCAGCCAAGGAAAGGTTTTCATTGGTTCTCCTTGTTCATCTGATAGCTGCCAAATAGTATTGATAGCTTTGCACCCATTTGCAAATTTATGGTAGAACTTGGTATTGTCATCCCCTTCCTTAATCTAGATGGCTCTGCTTCTCAATCTCCAGCTCTCTTCTCTATTCTTAAGAATCTGGTTTCTCTTAGCGAGAAGAGAGGTTATCTGCTCTTTGTGCTCAGTGGAGGAGAAGATATCCCTCATGGTCATTTTCATACTTCTCAATGGCTTCTTCAGTTTGTTTGAGAGTATGGTATTCTTACGATCTCTTCTTATGAGCCCATTGCTTTGAGAGGCTCTTCAGTTCTTTTAGTTTTTTTTTCAAATCCTTCCGATATAGTCCTTTTTGCCGCTAGGGGATCAGTCCTCTAGTAATTTTTTACTAGTTGGATATATTCAACGTCCCTCAATCATGTTGTATTAAATTTTAAAGGACTTTTTGGTTTGTTCATACCTCCTCTGATTTCCAAATAGATCGGCCTATGGTCTGATATTCTGCTAGAGCCCACCCACTGTCTATATCCCTACCCCAAGGTTAGCATATGCTCCTTAATGAGATATCTATCTAGTCTTCTAGAGAGAATGTCGCTCCTGATTTGTTGTTTCTCCAAGTGGGCAATATTTTAGGGGAGGGGATATCTATGAGATTATGATCCTCTAGATTGGCCTCGAAAAAATCTGAGAGGATATCCCTTTGGGCATTGTGTCCCCATGATTCCGCAAAGCCGGTGGAGAAGTTTAAATCCCCCCTAGAACAAGATTGTCCTTTTGAAGGATGTGTGAGTCTAGGAGGTTGCTCCAATATTCCTCCCTATTGTGACAGGGACCATAAATGTTGATGATCCTGAGCTCAATATCAAGCTCTGAGGAATATATGTCAGCTCCTAGGTGGCCCGAACTCCCCCATGCATTACAGATTCTGATAGATTGATTTTTTACCCCCAACGCAAGACCCCCTGACCTCCCTAATGCATCTAGGGTATGGAATGTCCATCTAGGTAGCCAGGATTCCAGGACGTGGGTAATGACACAACCCTGGCCTAGGGTTTCTTGAAGAAAAAGAATATAAATGGGTTCTGCTGAGAGTAGTCTCCTCATGGCTAATTTTTTTGTAGGGCTAGCCAACCCTCTATAATTGAAAGAGAGAAATTTCATGGAGGAGGGGGTTCTTAGGTATTCACTACTCTAAGTACCCAATCGATGGCATGATGTTTTCCCGCAACTATCTCTTACAAAGCTTGTAGCTTAGCTTTAGATAGAGAGGAGTGTCTGCCTCTAGTCGTCTTTAGAGGAAGGGGGGAGGTGATGAGGCCGATACCTAGAGAGTTAGGGGCCTAAGAGCGAAACTTGGCTCTAGTGGGGTATCTGAAAGGTGGAGGGCTGGAATGAGTGGGAGGAACAAGTAATTGGAAATTTGGGAGAGGTTTACCAGGGAAAGATGGTTGAGTGCAAGAGATGGTGCGGGAGGGGGGTTTGATAGGGAAATCCATAGCCTTGGGAGGGTTGAAGGTGTGAGGAAAGGATTGAATTGAAAAGAACTGTTCATAACTAGTTTCAATGCAGTGTGTAGATACATTAGAGTAAACAGAGGAGGAGTTTGCAGTCGACATACCCATAGAGAAAGCAGCCTCAGTAGCCGCCCTTTCTTTGGTTAGAGGAGGAGAGGGTGCTCTGATGGGTGCCTTTCCCCGCTTCTTTCTGGACACCTTTGTGGGCACAGGTAATGCTTCAGAGTGTGCCAAATTTTCTACCTCTTCCCCCCCTAGAGGGCTACCCTAAGCTTGTGCGTTTTTCTGCAATGTATCCTTCCCCTTATCCTCGGTCCTTTCCTTCTTGTTCAGCGGACAATCTTTGTACAAGTGTCCCACTTTGTGGCAACATCTGCATTGGAAAGGGACACCTTCGTAGTCTAGGGTTTGCTTTCGGGAGAAGGTTTTCCACTATAAGATGATGTGCTCCTATAGACCGCCTCGAGTATTCAGGTGAATGAGAATCCTAGCATATGCCATCATGCCTGAAGCCAGATATGATCTATCGTGGTCGAGGTAGGTTCCCATAGAGTTGCTGATGCAGCGGAATATATCCTCTGACCATAATTGTAGGGGCAGTCCTAGTAGCCGAACCCATATAGGGCCAACTCCTATCTGTTCTTTTACAGGGTCAAAAAGAGGGTTCCATAGCCAGAGAAGAACTGGAGCATGCTCGAAATGCCAGAAGGATGACAGGACCCAGTTTGTGTGCTCAGCTCTGGCAAAGCGCAGAGCAAACCATCCTCTAACAAAGGTTTGAATAGTTGGGAGGTTCGCCAAGTGCTGCCCCCATACCTCCGAGGCCCACATCTTAAGCCTAGCAATTGTGTAGCTATGGCCATGAATTCTTCCTACCAGAACCCGGTCTGTCGTGTCCATGGTGTCACCCCACTAAATGTCCTCCCCGAGTCTGAGGATAACATCTTCGCTTCTAACCTTGAAGCACTTCCTTTTTTCCCCTCCGTGATGGCTCTTCAGGGTCCTCCGAATTTTCCACTGACTGGTTAGGGTTTGGATCAGGGTTTTCAGGGCAGGGATGTTCAACCGCTGGAATTGATTCCGAGAGAGGGGGTATCGCCACGTAACTGCCTGATGGAGGCACCTCAGGTTCCAAAACTTGTGGGTTTCCCTGGGCCAGGGTGTGGGTTCTTAGAGGGTTGGTTGAAGATTCACCGGGGTGGGATGAGAGGGGGCTTTGAGAGCCAGCCGCCTCAGGATTAGGGTTGAGGTAGGCAGAACAAAGGTTGTAGCCGAGGGTGACTGTGACAGCAAGGGAGGAAAGAGCCAGATCGAAGGAGGCTCCAAGAAAGTTACTATGGAGCAGGAAGGTCCTAAGATGGAAGGAAGACCCGCAATGGTAGCCGACAGGATGCAGCAGAAGGAAAGGAGTTCGTTCGTGGAGGGGCGAGGGGTTTGCCAGATATTGACATTCTCCAACAGGTTTTCTAAATATTCTACTAGGTCAAGCTCCATACCTATTCCAAGGTGATCTCCGCCAGCTGCCTCTAGGACCATCGTAACCATTGCTGCGGGGAGGGTATTGGAATGCGGTGGGAATGCAGTGAATGTGGAGGAGACAGCAAAAAATGATGTTACGGAGAGGCTCAGCAAGTTACAGGTGACGGGAACTGCTGTGGGTGTTGCAGCCAAAGGGAGAATAGATGACAACAGCTAACAGGTAGGTAGGGGGAGTAGGGTGCAATCGTGGTGGCCATCTGCAGAGTATCCCTAACCCTTTTAGGACAGCCTTCACAGCTCCATCTTCCTCCAACCTGTACTCGATCCAGTTTCAAGATAATCTGTACGTTGTATATTTGTATGTAAAGAAACAAATTATTTAGTTTGATTTAAGATTTTATTCCTATGCTCAAAAAGCTTGGAGAGAAGCCTCCGGAGCTCACTATAATTTTGACATCGTAAAAGGCTAGGAAGGTCAGTATTGCAACAACGATTATGAAACTGGGATCTAATGTGGTCGTATGCAGGGCACTCTAATAGGAAGTGATTTTCATCCTCGATGTTCATATTCTCACAAATATGGCAGATCATTTCCATCCATGGTGTTTTAGGAACTACCCAATGACCCGTTTCACTATGGAGCTCATGAGAGTTCGTTCTAATCTTGGTTATATTAATTTTCTTCTTTGAGCTAGTTAAAATAAAGAGATACTTTTGATATTCTAGGGTGGGGTTGATGACCTCCTTATAATATCTTAATTTTTTTTTAGCTCCTAAATCTTTCTCACACCACAATTTTTATTTGAGCTTAGAATTAACCATATTTTTAATGTTATTAACGTTTTGCAATGCAACATTCTCGTCAATCTACCAATGGCTTAATCAGGCCCTGGTGTCTTTATACCAACCTCATTTGAGCCTTAGGTGGTTTTGGCTGGAATTTAAAGCTAGCTTAGGAAGTATATGGTCTCCTAAGTTATTGAATTTGTGCTTGTACAATAGAAGCCTAGTCATAGCTAGGCTCTCGATAGGGGAAAGACCCACTTCTATAAGGAGAATAGGATAGGGTGTATTGCTTTTAATTTTGAGGTTATACGTTATATAATGCTTCAAGATTTACTCGATCATTCTCCAGGATTCTCTAGAGATGCTACAACCCCAAACCTCACATCCATATAAGATAACATGAGTGACTAAAGTTTCAAAGAGGAACTTCTTTCTATCCCACATTACGAGGTTTTCTGTTTTACACTTATTTTCAAGACCAAAATAAGCTTTCCACCCCTAATTAATCCTTTTATCAATGCTATAGTTCCAGTTGAGCTTGTGATCAATATCAATTCCTAGGTACTTGTAAGAAGACACTTCCTCCAAGCTACTATTGTCATACATAAAATTAGTGTAAGTATCCTTCTTGGATTTCATAATCATAAATTTTATTTTGTCAGTGTTAACGATCATACCCATGGTAGAGCAGAAATCCTTAAGGAATCTAAGCTGCTTATCAAGATCAGATGGGAACCTTGTGAGAAGAACAATATCGTCAACATAGAGAAAAAGGATGATGACTATCCCAGCTAAGATCGTGCCAGCACATCCTGCTTCCTCTAAACAACCTTCTAGCTTGTCGATGTAAATTCCAAATAGGGTAGGGGAGAGGGGCCAACCTTGTTTAACTTCGATATTACACTTAATATCTTTCCACCACCCTCATTTCTCTTTAACTTGGCAATTACATTCTCATATAACCTTATAGCGGCAACTCTCAACTCGAAAGGAACCTTTATCTCTTCTAATCTATTCCATAGGTTGTTTCTAGGAACCGTATCGAAAGCCTTTCTAAGTCCACAAAGTAACAAAAGAGATTGGATTTATCATTGCGGAATTCCTCCATGATGATCCTAAGCATAAGGAGGTGGTCCGTTGTTGGGTGCTACCTTCTAAAACCCACTTTCCCTTTAGCCCGCTTGCCTTTACTTTCAAGCCATATGCTCAACTTCTTTTCAAAAATAATACGATATAACTTGGCTAAGAGAGGGCTGATCATAATTGTCTGATAATTAGAGGGATTATTTGTATCCCCACTTTTAAAAATAGGGATAATGAGGCTCTGAGTCCATGGTTTACGGAACCCTTGCTTGACTGCTTGATTGAAAAGGTTGTGGATGTGGGGGATGAGGACAGGACCTCCAATTTTTAAGATTTCCACTCGGTAACCTTCAATGTCCTTAGCTTTCCCATTTTCCAAGTGTTTAACCCAAAAATCAATTTCCTCTAATGATAAAACTTCTTTCGTTGTGAGCAGGGTTTCAAAGTTATCCATGACATTTGGAGATTCATAGAGCTTTTTAAGATAGGAATTCCAGTCGTGTAAAGCAATTTTAGTATTATCTTTAGTTTTCCTAGTTAGAATCTGCCTCCAAAATTTCTTAGAAGCTATCTTAGAGAGGTGTAAAAGATTCTCTTGTATTTTACGAATATACGGCCTTTTTTCCTTTTGGTTAGGGCTTTGTATATTTTTATCTTGCCAATTTTAAGAGATTCATCAACTACTTCCTTAATTTCTCTCCTTGCACTTTTACAATATTTGTCATACCATGGGTTGGTTTTGCTATTTACTTTATTACTTGAAATTTCAATTGAGAACTTGTTAATAGAATATGAGAGGGTTGTAGTAAAATTATGATAGATGTCTTCTATGTTGTCTATACTAGATAAAGGAAGAAAACTAGTTTTTAATTCATCTAGAAAGAGATCGTTTTTATTTCTATCAAAGATTAAGTTATTTTGGCTATAAGGATTATCTTCTATGGGATCTCTATGCATGAAAAAATGAAAGTTATAAGTAAAGGCCTATGATCAGAGTTAGGCTCGTGGTCATTTAGGATGTCAAAATTTATTATTTCGTTGTATAAAGGGACATCGGAAATAACATAGTCTACCCCGCTGCGACCAAGCCCATGGATGCAGGTCATGTGGCTAGAATTGGGCCACTTCTTTCAACTGTTGCAAATTATGAAATCCTTAGCACTACAGAGCTTGACTAGCTCCGACCCAAGCAAATTCTCCCTGAGGTCTTCAGAGCTCCTTTTGTACTGGCTAACTAGAGTAAGTTCTTTGTCTAACTAAAGAGGATTGGGGTTGGAATGATTGCTTAGAAGAATAGCTTGGTTGCTTGAAGTTCAAGCATTAAATTCATCCATTAAAAGGATATTACCTTCATTCCTTAGGCTAGAAATATCATTCTCTAAACCATTGTAAGGACTTTTTTTATCTAGACTCTTTTTCTTATAGAAGTTAGAATTGATGGGGGGAAAATAACAGATTGCTATGTAGGTCTTTCTATCATTAATGACAATAATATCTATCCAACTATACTGGTTGTAAGGGTCATTTTTATAAATCCTAGCACAGGCGGAGATGTTCTTCTTAATGTAACAAGCTATACTCCCAATTCCTCTACGAGAAGATCGCTTATTCCAGGTAGACCATAGTGCAAAGGCATCTATGTTAGGGACCTTATATTCTTCGTGCTCCCAAGTTTCAACAAGAAATATAATATCAACATTATTCGAGATCCAACTTAGCTTGGGGCCTTTATTCCATGGAAAGCCCTGGCAGTTCCAAGAAATCATCTGGAGCATGTTGAATTTCTACTTATTACTATATTTTTGGTTTCTATCTCGAATAACGACTTTTCTATTTCTGATTATTGCCCATTTTCCTTCCTTCTTAGCTTCTTTTACCTTTTGAACCTCCTTTCTTAATTCTTCTTGATCTTCTGGAATGAGATCTTCATTTAGACTTGAGGTTTTACTAAGTATGTCATACTTATGGTCAGTAGAGCTCACCTTTATTCAGATCAGCCTTTATTCTCGGTTAATTTCCCCAACCTTATTACTTCTGTGATAGACATTGATTCAATTTGTAATCTATTATGTAATTCTGTCTGGGCTATGGCTAAAGTATCCTCGTCTACCTCCTCTTTCAAAGCAAAGATTATAAGGTTCAAGGCCCTTTTGCTATGCTCATGGTCTAATTCTATCAATTATTTCATTTCATCTTTAATTGGTTTGATATCTAATTTACCTGCGACACTATTTAGGGTGAGGCGGCTATTAACTTTTTCTTCTAGTTCTTTAATCATGTCCTTCATTTTAAGACTCTCTAAAGTATCAGCGTCTTCTTGCTGGGATGTTTGGTTCGTATCTTGGTTTTGTTTTTCTATAACTTGCAACCTAGTCTCCATTGCCTCCATTTTATTCTCCAATAGTTCTATTTTGTTTTCTATTTGTTTTTGGATCTTGTCTTCAAGAGATGTGAATCTATTTTCCAACATGGCTTGTAACTCTGTTTGTAGCTTGACTTCTCTTTCTTCTCTACATTTCTCTAAAGACTCTAAGACTCTATATATTCATACAGGCTCTGTAGAGTAACTGTGCTAGGTCTACCTTTGGTAATCTTTGGTAGTTGTGGTGAATTATTCATACTTGAAAATATATGAGCAGATATGTATTAGAAAAAGATAAGGAATGTGTGCACCTAATATCAGCAAACCGGACTATAGACCAAATGTGCCCCGGATTAGATCGAACCGCAGCCTGTAAACCAGATTCAAATATTGTTATCGTCACCTCATAGCAGAGCCATGTTCCAATATTATCACAGAGGTATTTAAGAATTCACCCTCATCGCAGATCCACAGAGATCAAAGGTTCATAGACCCACAGATCCGTGGCTTTGACGGCTTGACAGTCTGCTTGTACAACTCTCGCAGAATGCGTTCCTTTCGCTTTTTCTTGTTGGCTACAAATTTGATTTAGCCCAAAGCCTTCACTTTACCCCGGTTAGGCTCTGCGCTTTATCAAACCCTTGGCGATGGAATTATTCAGGAGGAGTAAGAATCCCCGCAGCTTTTGCAAACCCTCAACAGGATGTCCGTAACTTTTGTAACCCTCGACAGGAGGTCACAAGGTTGGTGATTCGATGTTTTGTCTCTATAAATGGATCCACTCCGCTTAGATAAAATCACTGCAGATGTCTAAAAAAAATACTTTGCCTTTCATTGAATCGAATAGAGAGGCACCAACTTTGAACGCAACAACAATTTATTTTCATTGGCATGCCCTAGTTTTTTAGAATCTACGTGCCCTTCCCTGGCCTCAGGTAATATGGTTATTTTAAATTCAAATATCGTAGTCTAAAATTTTTTTTATTATAAAAAGTTGTAAGTTTTATATATCAAATTAAAATCTAATGTTTCTTAAAGTGTATATGATACGATAATGGAGACAGTCCTCCTCATAATCACAATCAAAATTAAATGGACAAAAGTTTTTATACAACTTTTAAGATTAAAATTACCTTCTAAAATATTTTGAAACTAATATTAATTCATAAAACAAATATTTTTAATATATAAAAATAAGAAAACATTTTATAATTGAAATATTTTAAAAATATTTTAACTATAAATTATGATTTTTTTTTTTCAATCTCTCTACTTCTATTATTATACAAAAAGATTCAAAATGTTACAGCAGGGCCATGGCCTTGAAAATCTTGCCATGAGATTGACAATTATCCCAGATGAACACATTCCAAAATTGGTGGACTTCCTTCTGATGCATCTTCTCCTAAAACTCTAGACATTGCGAAACAGGGACAAGCTAAGACCAACAACCATTGCGTTGTTGTACAGCGCTAAACAAGGACTTTCAGACATACAGACCCAAACGGTCGACACAGAGACATATAGAAACATACTATGACCTGACACAGGAAGAATTGCGAGTTTCAAAAACAGAGTAATGCGCCTACTTCTTAGGCTGCCAAGAGCAAAATGCCATACAAGATCAGTCATCATCCGTAGTGTAGGGTTCCTCCACTACCCTGCACCCAAATTGCAAAGAGTCTTCCGAGTCTGAGCGAAGGACCACCAAGCCGGTTGGGACTCCCTGAGCAGGCTCACTTGGACCAGCAGGGGCAGCTTGAGTCGCCAAGGAGGAGCTTCCCATGACCGGGCGTTGAATATCAATTGGAGGCGCTGTCCCTTGTTCTGGCGGAATTGCCTGATGTGCTGCTGCCTGGCCGCTGAGATTTTCACAATTTTCTATAGTAACAGAAACTAAGAAAGTGGAATTGGCAAGAGTGCAGGGGATACGATAACGGACTGTTGGATGCGCTGCATGCTCACATTCAACCATCCTTCCACGCCCGTGACCTCTACCTCTTCCAGCTCTGGAAACATGAGGGCGGTTTTGCTCAGGTGCCAACTCGACCGAGGAAGAAGGGGAGATGGGGGTAGACCTCTGAGTGGTGGCCCGTCCACGGGAGCCTCCGCGCCTGCTTCCCATTCTAGGACACTCTCTCGGCATTGCAATGTATAGTGGATTAACCAGCGCGCAAATACACGGAGGGGAGTGACTAACCAGAACGTGAGCCCTTTGAACTTGAGCGCATTGCCTATGAAACACTCTCGAGCCTGAAACAGAGACGGACTTGGGCACTGAGAGTGAATGCCCCTGAGCTACCAACAGCACCGCAGAGGAGTGCGAAGTGGCTGCAGAGGAATGCGAAGAGGCCGCCGAGGAATGCCAAGAGACCGCAGAGGAATGCGAGGAGGCCGCGGGAGCACAAAGATTTTGAAGCGCCATTGCACAATTTACCAGGAGGTAGATGGAGGAGTAAAAGAACCACATTAAAAACCTTGCGTGAGACCAGCTCACTCGATCTGCAAGGTACCTCGTGGCGTGCATGGGCTGACACCTGCCCATGTGAAACGCCACCTTCGTACCATCATGCCAATTGAACACCCACATCCGGGAACTATAAATTATGATTATCTTTAATATAAATTAAAAATTAAATTATGATGATGATGATGGTTAACGTCCACTGAGACCAAACATAATTTATTATTTTATAATAAATTATTTATTTATTTATTTTGATTGTGAGAAAATGTAGAATAATTAATGTAAAATAGTTAATTTAAATATGGTGGACTCTATATTTTTTTTTTTTTTGTAAGCTGCGGTGTTACTCTTCTTTTTCTATTACTTTAAATCAAAAACAAAATAGTATATATTTGGTTGACTTCAACTCGCCCTCTTGGGGAAACCGAGTTTTTCAGCCACCTAAAGTTCTTAATGGCCGACCAAAAATAGAAGTTCCAGATTCTGATTATCCATGCTAAATATACTAAACAGTCTTGCAAATTTCTAATTCTACTTGTATGCATATATCGATTTTCCTCATCTAAAATTTGAAGCAAACTATGATTATCTATACTATGCAGCTTCATCAAAATTAATACATATCTATACTCAAACAGCTTCTGCCGCTGGTCGCTGGTTTGTCTCCCTGTTTGCACCCTGTTGTCCTTCCCTTATCATTTGCTGAATCTCCTCAAGCTTCTTTTCTTGCATCTCCAATGTAATCTAGATAATCCTCAGCTCCCTCCTTAGGTTGGGGACTCCTTGCGCCAGTTCTGCCATCTCTGTTGCAGCTTGTTCCAAGGCTTTAGCCAACAATCTCTTCATCACCCAGTAGATATGCAAAGACTGCTTAAATAGAGACATTCTACCTCTAGTATTGCCAGGGTCATGGAGTAAAAACTCCCAATCTTCCATCTCTGAGTCAGACTGAGCCTGAAGCGACTCTTCTTCCATATTCTGGATAATCCTCCTGATTCTTGGGTTAGTGTTCTGACTTTAATCCCTTTCTTCTTGTTGATTTTTCTTATCTAACGATCTACTTGTGCTTTTGCCAGGTCTCCCTCTCTGTCCCTATTTTCCTCCCCTTTCTCCTCTGTTTCTGTGCGGTCCTCTGCCTCTCTTGCTACCCGGTTCCAACCTGCTACCCGCGCCTCTTTCTCCCCTCTGTCTGCCGCGTTGCCTTACCTTTCCCTCCCGCTGTCCTTGCTGCTCTTCACTGGTTTGCTGGGTATCCCAGCCTCCTACAGTTCCACCTCGTTCCTTGCCTTGCCTGCCTTGTTCTTGCAGGTCTTCCTCTTCCTCAGATTCGTCATAGATTTCATATATCTCTTCCACTGTTTCTTCCTTCACTAACACCCTGCCCTTTCTGTCCCTGTCTTTGCACTCTGTGGCTTCCAGTTCCTCTACAGCCCTTGCTCTCTTCCTGGTTTCCATAGTGTCCTCAGTAAGGTTACAGCACAAATTCTCTCTGTAGCGGGTCTCCACCACCTTTCCTCCCCTCGCGCTCTGATTTCCAAACTGTAGAAATTTTGAATAATTTAACACATATTCACAGAGATTATCCTGATCATACAATTATAAGCGGAACATGTATAATACATAATCTCCTCTACATTGATCATCAATTTACAGAAGCAGAAACATTCACAGGTACACATAGAAGCATCAATCAAACTCATTAACACAATATGTATCCCGGGGAAATCATCTCGCTAAAAACCCCACATTATCTGTATATTATATTGATTGAATCATGTAACATTACAAAGCATAATACTTCTCACAAGTATCTCCACCTGTTACACACAATACAGCTCAGATTTGATCTCCAAATCTCCCCCGCTGCTTGCCTGCCTCCACTGCTCAATACCTACTCAAGAACTGATGAGAATAGCTTCCCAAACTCGTTTTTCACCTGCAAAATAGTCACTCACTCTTTGTGGACGTGAGAAAAGGCTAAAATGTGGGCCAAATACGTGAGAAAACTCATTGGCATACTCAATCCCTTGATTGTGCAAGATCTGGTGCACAACTATAGTCACAACTGATAGCAATCTGATTCTCTACCACCTGTCCCTGTTGAACTGAACATGCACTGACATGCAACTGAGTTAACTGATGTATTATTTAGTTGTATTATGAGTTAATAATTAGTTTAACAACTCATCATTAGTCTATCTGCAGTTAGACTAACTACAACCAGTTTAACTAAGTTAAACTGAACACAACTCCATCAACTGTACCTCCAGTCCACTAAACTCAACTCACTTGAGTTCTAACTGAAGTCATGCATGCAACAACTCAACTGACTCATAAGAAAAACGAATTTCCTTCTGACAGCTGCATGTGCCACTTCCGTAGCTCAAACTGAAGTGCTCCAAGAGAATAAGATTAAGTTTATAGTCCAAATATTATTGTGAGATAATAATATTTGACTTTTCTATTTTTTGATAGCCAGTCTAAAAATAGACTTGATCACTCACACTGTGATCACTCACACTTTCATCAAAAATATAAGTCCATCTATTTTTTCCAACTTGATCAATCATCCATAAACATAGACATGATCCATATGTCTAAAAATAGACATAGTCTAAAAATAGACTTGCGCCAAAAATAGCCTGCGGGCCCACTTAGTGAAGGCGACTCTTTTCACTAAGCTCCATCATCTTGTTGCAATCTCAACACTCCCTCTCGACAAGATATGGATTATCAACAACCCCTATCCTGCCTCGGTGGTACTCGAATTTGCTCCTGGTGAGAGCCTTCGTCAGAATATCAGCATCCTGATCCTCCGTTGGAATGTACGAAAGTAACATGATCCTCCGCTGCACACAATCTCTGATATGATGGTACCTGATGTCAATATGTTTAGATCTATCATGAAATACAGGATTAGCCGAGAGTTTAATGCAACTCTGGTTATCACAGTAAATCATAGTAGGATCCAAATGAGAACCGAACAAACCAACCAGGATCTTCCTCATCCATATAGCCTCGCATGCAGCCAAACTTGCTGCCATATACTCGGCCTCCGCTGAACTGAGTGCCACGGATCTCTACTTCCTGCTATACCAAGAAACTGATGTCGATCCGATACTGAAGACCCCTCCTGATGTGCTCTTTCTGTCTGTTGGGCTCCCTGCCCAATCTGCATCCGTGAAGCCACATAGCTTCACCTCATCCTCCTGTCTGTACCACAAACCATATCCCGATGTGCCTCTCAAGTAGCGCAATACATGCTTGCCCGCCTTCCAGAAGAGCTTGGTAGGCTTAACCATAGCTTGTGAAAGTTGGTTAACTACATAGCATATATCAGGTCGTGTATTGACCAAATACATCAGTGACCCCACCAACTGTCGATAAACAGTGGCATCCACTTCTTCTCCCGAAGTGGCATCCTCCTTCCTCAAACCTCCAGGAAGAGGAGTATCAACAGGCTTGCAGCCATGCATGTTGAACTTCTCCAGTATCTCCCGAGCATACTTGCCCTGAGAAACAAACAGTCCACCACTGCGCTGCCATATTTCCAATCCTAGGAAATAGTGAAGGAGGCCGAAGTCCTTCATCTCAAACTCTGTAGCAAGATCCTTCTTGCATGACAGTATCAACAGCTCATCACCCGTTAGAATCAAATCATCAACATATAGTACAATGATAAGCAACTTACCCTCCACCACAATCTGGTATAGGTTCGGATCCGCCTCGCTCTTGGAGAATCCAAGTCCTGTGAAATAGCTGTCTATCTGTGTGTACCAAGCACGTGGTGCTTGCTTCAACCCATACAGCGCTCTCTTGAGCCTGCACACATGCGACTCGCTGCTGAAGACTTCAAAGCCTTCGGGTTGCTCAATGTACACCTCCTCCTCAATGACTCCGTTGAGGAACGCAGTCTTCACATCCATCTGATGAATGTGCCATCCCATCTGCGCTGAGAGAGCAAGAATCGTCCGTATGGAAGAATACCTTGCGACAGGTGCAAAGGTCTCCTCATAATCGATCCCCTCAATCTGTGAAAAGCCTCGGGCAACAAATCTTGCCTTGTACTTCTCCACACTCCCGTCAGCTGCCTGCTTAACTTTGTAGATCCATCTCGAACCCACCACTGATTTCCCTTCCGGTCTAGGAACAATCTCCCATGCACTGTTTCTGACAATAGAATCATACTCTTCCACCATGGCGTCTACCCATGCGGGATCCTCCACAGCTTCCTCGAAAGAGGATGGCTCAGTCACAACACACTTGCTCATAAGAGCCATGTATCCAGTGTACCGATCAGGTGACTGTCTCTGCCTGCGTTGGGCTGTAGGTGGTCCTACAACTTTCTCTGCATCTTGAGCCAGTGGCTCAGCTTCTGTCAAGCGCTTTCGCCCTCTGATGGTTGGCGCTGCATGAGTGGTCTCTTCCACTCCATGAACCTCGTCCTGTGGCTGATCCACGTCCTGAAGCTCATCCTTAGGAACTAATAGCTCCTCATCTGCATGCAAGTGTAGCTCCCTCTCAAGCGAACACTTCATGGCTTTCTCCTCCTGAAATTTTATATCCCGTCGCACAACAGTTTTACCACTGTCTGGCAAATACACACAATAGTTGTGGGGCGTATCAGTGTACCCCACAAATATCCCAACCTCTGCAGTCGGCTCCAACTTCTTTCTGGCATCCTTCGTCACATGCATGTAAACGTTAGCACCAAAAATCCTCAAATGAGAAAGATCAGGCTTCTTACCAGAATAAGCGTCCTCGGGTGTACTCATGCCAAGTATCCTATGAGGACAACGGTTCTGCACATAAACTGCTGTATTGCATGCTTCCGCCCACAAGTGAAGGGGTAGGCCCTGATCATGCAACATTGCCCGTGCAGCGCCCACAATCGTTCTGTTCTTCCGCTCAGCTACCCCGTTCTGCTGTGGGTTATGGGGAGCTATGAGCTCTCTACGAATCCCTTCTGCCTTGCAGAAATCCTTGAACTCGTCCGAGATGTATTCACCACCATTATCGCTCCTAAGAGCCTTCACCTTCTTCCCCGACTCCTTCTCGACCAATGCTTTGAATTCACAGAACTTTGAATATGTCTCGCTCTTCTTCTGCATGAAGAAGATCCAGCACTTACGAGAGAAATCATCAACAAAAATCACATAATACCTGTGTTTTGCTGTCGAAGAAACTGAGAAAGGTCCACACACGTCTGTGTGAATTCTCTCAAGGATCGTCGTGGCGTGACTATCCTTCTCGTGAAAGGTGGCTTTCACAAACTTCCCCAAAGTACACCCCTTACACTGATCTGACTGTGCAAGTGTGCCTTTAGGAAGCCCTGTAGTGATCTGCTGCAGTATCTTCAAGGCTCCATGGTGAAGGTGACCCAATCTCCTGTGCCACAACTCGCCATCATCCCGGCTCACCAATCCTTCTGCCTTGCCTTCCATTGCTGCGCATCCATCTACATGCAACTGATAAAGGTTCCTCACTCGAACCCCTATCTTCCGGGTCTCACCAGTTGTCTTGCTGCGCAGGAAGGCCTTTCCCTCGCTGAAAACAACATCATACCCCTTGTCTTCTAACATCGCCACTGAGATGAGATTCTTCTTCAATCCTGGAACATGCATGACTTCCTTCAATACAAAGGGTTTACCAAACTCCCTCTCAAAGGAAATGGTACCGATACCGGTCGCACTGTATCTACCATCATCGCCCATCTCGATGTGCACTCCAAGATCTTTGTCCTCCAGATCAGAGAACAAATCTCTATCTCCCGTCATGTGAAAAGACGCACCACTGTCCAAGAACCACACTGATCCCATCACACTTGAAACCAAGCATGCGATCAATGAAAAATCAAGCTCAAACTGAGAAGCTAAAGCCTCTCCCCCTGCAGATCCAGCAGCTTGCTTGTTCTTCTTCTTCTGCGGACAATTTGTGGCATAGTGTCCATGTTGGTGACAGTGAAAACACTTCACTTTGGACATATCCTGCTTCTTGCCTTTCGCACCAGACTGAGAAGCTTTCTTGCTCTTCCCTTTCTTTGCTTTGGCAGCCAAAGCACAATTCTCTTCATCAGATACCTTTGATGAAGATCCATTCTCACCTTTATTGTTACTGAGTTTATCCTTGAGCGCCAGGTCGCTCTTGCTTTGGAATAACATTTGCAATCCGTTGAAAGACATTTCAACAACACTGCTGCAAATTCGATTTTCCACCAGCAACCAACTCAACTGCTTCCGATCAACCCTCGCTTGATATCCTGTAAAAATCTCTTCTACAAATCAAGCTGCTCCGATACCATGTAGAAACTTTTTCTACAATTATCTAGCTCTGATACCATGTAGAAACTTTTTCTACAATTATCTAGCTCTGATACCATGTAGAAATTTTGAATAATTTAACACATATTCACAGAGATTATCCCGATCATACAATTATAAGCGGAACATGTATAATACATAATCTCCTCTACGTTGATCATCAATTTACAGAAGCAGAAACATTCACAGGTACACATAGAAGCATCAATCAAACTCATTAACACAATATGTATCCCGGGGAAAGCATCTCGCTAAAAACCCCACATTATCTGTATATTATATTGATTGAATCATGTAACATTACAAAGCATAATACTTCTCACAAGTATCTCCACTTGTTACACACAATACAGCTCAGATTTGATCTCCAAATCTCCCCCGCTACTTGCCTGCCTCCACTGCTCAATACCTGCTCAAGAACTGATGAGAATAGCTTCCCAAACTCGTTTTTCACCTGCAAAATAGTCACTCACTCTTTGTGGACGTGAGCAAAGGCTAAAATGTGGGCCAAATACGTGAGCAAACTCATTGGCATACTCAATCCCTTGATTGTGCAAGATCTGGTGCACAACTATAGTCACAACTGATAGCAATCTGATTCTCTACCACCTGTCCCTGTTGAACTGAACATGCACTGACATGCAACTGAGTTAACTGATGTATTCTTTAGTTGTATTATGAGTTAATAATTAGTTTAACAACTCATCATTAGTCTATCTGCAGTTAGACTAACTACAACCAGTTTAACTAAGTTAAACTGAACACAACTCCATCAACTGTACCTCCAGTCCACTAAACTCAACTCACTTGAGTTCTAACTGAAGTCATGCATGCAACAACTCAACTGACTCATAAGAAAAACGAATTTCCTTCTGACAGCTGCATGTGCCACTTCCGTAGCTCAAACTGAGGTGCTCCAAGAGAATAAGATCAAGTTTATAGTCCAAATATTATTGTGAGATAATAATATTTGACTTTTCTATTTTTTGACAGCCAGTCTAAAAATAGACTTGATCACTCACACTGTGATCACTCACACTTTCATCAAAAATAGAAGTCCATCTATTTTTTCCAACTTGATCAATCATCCATAAACATAGACATGATCCATATGTCTAAAAATAGACATAGTCTAAAAATAGACTTGCGCCAAAAATAGCCTGCGGGCCCACTTAGTGAAGGCGACTCTTTTCACTAAGCTCCATCATCTTGTTGCAATCTCAACACAAACAAGTTTCCTCGTCGTTGATCCTTTCGTTGCTGCCCATTTATAATCCCCCTTGCTCTGATCTGCCTACCTATCAGCTTAGCCTTCCACTGCCACCTGTTACTTTGCCTGCTGCCTTTCCTATCCATTAACTTTCTATCCTCATTTCCATTTGTGGACTTTGACATACCGTTTTTTTCCCCTCTCCGATCACTTGAGTTAATTATCTTGCTGTGGGGTGGTTGTTTCTTACCTGTCGTCGCACACTTCTTCTGTACTATACCTTGCCTGCCCATTATACCACTCCCCCGCCTTGACTGACACTCATTTAATTTTTGGGATTGCCGATCCATCTCACCTATCCGTTGCACGGATGTTATGATTCTCATTTGTTGCTTGCTCATGATTCTCCTTTGTTGCTTGTTCATGGTCATTATTAATAATATCGGCCAGGTCTTCCCATTCTCTTTTGGGTCCCAACATTCCCCATTGATTGTCTATTTTGCTGTTTCGATCCTTGCATCCCCAATTCGCAAGGAAGTCTGCCGCTCGGTTTCCATTCCTTTTCACATGGTTAAAGATTTTATAATCAATCCCTTTTAGTAGGTCCACTATTTCTTGAACAATCCCTGTCGTTCTCCAACTATTGGTGATCTGCTCCCAATTCTTCCCATTGTTAAGTTTCTTCAGAATTTCTATTGCTATCTGAGAGTCTCCTTCTATTTCCAAGTTTCTATAGCCATTTCTAATCGCGATTCTCAAGCCTTGGTGAAATGGTGGACTCTATATTTTGAATATAATATTTCAAAATATAATATTTTTATTTTAAAATATATATATATTCAGTTTTATTAGGCTAACACGTGATCTCTAGCCTAGTATGAACACTTTGACTTGGAAATATTAAAATAAATTTGGTTGAGATGTGTAACTCAATGTAACCTAATATAATGTAAACATTTTAACTAAGTGAAAATAAAATAAAAATAACTCTATAAATGTTAATAGTAAAAAAATAAAAATAATCCATGGTAATCATGTGGAATATAACCTATTTAAGGAGGAAATTAAACTAGCCTAGATCCATCTTAGTTTAATGTTACATAAATTACTAGTTGTAGCTTGTAATGGTAAAACATTTTTATGGATATGTTGCACTTGGCATTTGTATGGATATGTTAGGTGTCTCTGTGTTATTTTGTATGTTTTGTTTCTATCATTCAATGGATGAATACATAATGTGTATGTATATGTAGAAGCTTTAGAGCTTCTGGGAGGTTATTGGGCAATTCAAGAAGTTATTTTTAAGAAGTGTAAGGTTAAACAAGATTGCACAAAATACATAACAATTGTTGCTTCTTCACTCTAATGGATTCTTTGATATTCACTTTAATATAATATATGTAATATACTCTCTTAATTTATGTGTAACAATGTGCTATAGAAATATCAATTCTTCGACTCTACGATCTTAAAACAAGATATGTACTTGAAGTTTAACTCCTTTAATCAATATTTGTCTACAGAAAAAGAGGGCATCTTATTAAGAAAACTAAACTACCATTAGCATTCAAATATGGACAAACTTTCAAAACCACAACCTCACCATCCAATCAAAATAGATTGACAGATTTTGTGATATAATGTATCACATGCATTAATGAAAAGTTTCACTACAAATACATTCCTTCAATCTTCAAAAAATTCATACATTATGTCTACAAATATATGTGTGGAAGGCCCAATAAATGAAATCACATTGTTGTGTTGAATCTTAGAAAAATACCAATCAGTCAAACTATCATCACACCCTTCATGAAATAATTCAAACATACAAAATTTCTCTCACAACTTTCAATAAATATAATGCAACACACAACATCAAATGCACGCAAAGTAATTGGAAATAATGCTCTGTTATATTCGAATTATTTTACTCAATAGAATACCTCTATGTCGTCTAGTGCATGTACTAAAATGAGCAACCCTAATCCTAAAGTCAACCCAAGTCGAAAAGACAGGAATGAAATAACCTTTTCTCACCCAACAAAGAAACAATCGTTGTTTTGATTCAATGATATAACCATAAGCACCCTAGTCTATGTTAGATTGGGTCATGAGAGAATATAAAAGGTTAATAATAAAAGGTTAGGAACAGAGATAGGAATATGGTTCAACTATGAACTAGTCGCTAAGACTTCAAGATACTAGTTCATTCATAATGAGACACACAACAAGTTAGGTCGGTCTTTCCCAACTAACCTCAGCTCGTGGTGACCCAAGTCACAAATAACTCGTTATCTCAACTTTATATAAAAAAAAATCTCAAGAGATAATCAATCCCTAGCATAGGACTCACCCTTCAAAATATCTTAATAGTCAATGCAAATGAGGATTCAAATCACAAGCCCTTAACATAAAGGAATAGTCACATGGGAATAAACATTGAATCGAGATCATATAAAATCTGGACAAACTCAAATTGATATCGAAACCATGAAGAAACGAGATCTGAAACCCCTGTAATCGTTTCAGGAAGAATAACTATACATTTCATTAATGAAATAGAGATTCAAATCCAACTCTTGTATTCAAAGATACTGGCACAAGCATGAAACAAAAATATCTAGTATGGGGACAATACAATACCAAGGAATCAATACGATATTTAAAATTAAAACTCTACAACAATGCTCCAATCCACAATATACACACACAATTAATCCATAGACAAAATACAAAAGGTTTTTGGAGATGGGCTATTGGGCCCTTACCAGACCAACTTCCACATCAAGATTAAAGGAGTAACTTACAAAAGCAAGAGATCAATCATGTAAAACAACATAACTCATTGATGTAAATAAACTCCTTGCATAGAGGATATATTAAAGAAACAATTTTCACATCACAAGTTCATCTAGTTTGAGGAGCAAGAACTTCAACAACATCTCCTTATTCTTAGTAGTTTCTCCCACAGGCTCCATTAATAAAATTTATACATCATAATTATTAAAAAAGGGGTGCTAAGGTCATCTCCTATTTAGGAATAGATGGATCTATGATCCAATTTAGGTCTAACATGAAACCAAATGCCTTATATTAGAAGCTTGAAACTGGATCTTCTTGTAGAGATTGACCATTGAGTCTTCACACCTGCTTTCTTGGGTTTTTGCATCGAGGGAGGGAAACAAATGATTTCTCCAGATCTCATCGAACAGTCAAACTTCCAGCTCATACTCTGAAAAGTTGACTACAAACTGTGGTATAGGCAACCACCTAGGTATGGGCACTGCATAGATTAGGGTTAGTGGTTTATATTGATCACAATGTTTTAGAAAAACACACAAATCAAATAATTCTGAAATTAAACGTAGACATGCCTACCTAGATTTGTAAAATATTGTATTTTCAATGCTTTTCCTCAAAAACCACATCAAAATGAAGGATAAGCACTTATAGGTTTCAACCGAATTTGACTGAGACAAATGTGCGTAAGGCAAAAAGTAATACATTTTTAGCACCCATCACCCTCCTCTAAGACACCTTTATCATCATCTTCCTCATTTATTCTATATTTATGTCTAGCTTGTCCTCTAACTAGTACACACTCTGTAGATATCTACCTTTCAAACTACTAGAATTTGTGATGTTTGCAATTTCTTGACCACTTGGAATTGGATTGTCCAACCAATCATCTAAAAATCTCAGCTCTGCTACAAGATCACTAACACTTCCCATGTATTTTTCAACAATTTTCAACTCTGATTCCTTTATCATGGAACAATTATTCCTTAATCAATCTTCCATAGACGCACCATCAACATCTTTCATGGAAACGTCTAATAATTGTTTACCTCTAACATATACAAACACATGCTTAGGCAGAAATTCCTCGATCTCAACAATCTCCTCCAACAATGTCATTTCCTTATCAATCTATATAATCATGTCAACTAAGTTATTTTCATTACATGCAATCACATAGAAATCATTAGTTGAAAAGGCCTAAGGATCCCTAGCCTCATTCAATGCATCAATTAACACATCCTCATGTTGATATGAACTAATCCAATAGTTCATTAGATTGTCAATAAATATCTTCTCCACATCTTTGGCTTCTTCTTCATCAATGTATAAGCCTTGTCCATAAAAAAATGAATTATACACAACTTTGATGAGTTTTCCCTTCACTTTATCATACATTCTCTACCTCAAGTCTTTCTATAGTGGAGGCCATCTCACCTTCATTTTCTTCATTTTCCAACCATACCTTAGATCTTCCTATCTTTCCTATAGAATTTGCTTCACATGATTGAGTTATGCCCTTAACTCAACCATCTCTTTCTCGAATTCCTCATCACTCATCTTCTTTATACCAGTTATCTTGGCACTCTTTCCTCTTTGACTGTGAATTTCCTCTGAACCCACCACGTGTTCATCAATAGTCATCTTTACCTTTTCTTCTTGTGAATTCATCTTGTTCACTTGTGAGCTGCAACAAGCCTTCTTCATCTTGTAGCAAGTATGCTACTTGCCACAGTACCAAGTTGTCCTCTTGGTATTCTTCTCTTCTCTCCCACACTCGCTATGGAACTTCATTTGGAAAATTGTACCCAACCTCTGCTATTGGATGTTTTCCTCTTCCGATTCACTGTAGTAGAACCTCTTCTCATTGTTTTTCTTCTAGAGCACATCTTCTCCTTGGCTATCAAGCTTCTACAATTTCATCTTCTCACCTCTGTTATCTCTTTATTGTCCTCACTTCAACAATTCGATGTTGTTCTTGGGTTCTATCACAATTCTCCTTCTAAGAGCTCTACTTGTTGTATGGTTTCTACCCGCAAAAATAAATACTTATGAGAAGTGTCAAGACACAAACATTAATACTTGTCTAGATATTCTTCAATACCTTATTCTTTTGATGGTCCTATGCAAATTGCCTTAGTATTTTCCTTATGCATTCCTCTGTATATATTCTCCCATGTAAGATAACTTCAACCTACTCTAATTTATTCAACTCATGTCTTTAAATTCCTTCCAAAATCAACTTCACAAGAAAAATTAAATTCATATTCAAAACAACTATCCTCTAATTTAAATTTACTCTAAACCATAAATAACATCAATTATCTTCCTGCAATCATCTATCCTTTGCTCCAGTAAAAAAAGTTAAAAAAATGTCCAAACTTGTTTCCCTACAAACTCCATTTATTCAAAAAGCTTTATGTATCCTCCATTGAAGACTTTCAAATTACAAAGCTTACTAGCTCTTATATCAAATGTTATTGAGCTAAAAACTAGTTGTGTGAATTTTCTTGGCCTTTAACCCACAATATCAACTTATAGTCAAAAAGCACTTCCTTAACCCCAAACTAGGGAGATAAATCCCTTTTAAGTACTTGTTTAAAATTAAGTGAGAGGATAGCAAGGGTAATACAAAACCACCGAATTTAAGCCCTTTGAAAAGCTATATATATATATATATATATAAACATGCACGAAACAAACCATTGGAAGAAACACCGTGGGATAAATTACATTTTAAAGCCCTTACCTTTGTAATAACCAGTGGAGCCAAGCATTTTGTAACACCACGCAAGGAAAGACCCATCATATATATAACCAGATCTTAGGTTCACTATTTGTAACTTCCAACCACCCAAGAAAATTGAACAATCGCACCGTATGTACATAACCGACTTGTGGTTGCACTCTTTGCTTTTTCATTAGACGTTGCTTTCTGCCTGTCTACATGAGCATGGATCTTTGTCATCCCGGCCATTCCTTTCTGCATGCATAACTCTTCTCCTGGTTTTTTCCTTCGGAGATGATATAAACAGATTGCAGGCCTAAATCCACTTGTGTTTCCCTTACTTCCACTCTCTCATACTCGAGTTGACCCAAATGCTATGTCTTCATGCTCCTCATCACACCGGTTATTTCTGAAGGTGTGCAAACACTTTTTATTTTGAGAGACAGACTCCGGGAAACGAGAATTATTCAACTATTGATCCTAGCACTTATCAGCTTCCATCCTTGACCCTTTTTCAATTGTGCACAATCCTTTTATCTCTAGGTAGAGTCAGCACTCCTTCATGGCCCACTTGTCATTCTTCGCTCCAATAGAAAACCCCACGTCATTCGTGCGCTTTGCTAATTGGTTGACTTCATAGTCATCCCGACTCTCCCATGTGCTCTTCTTCTTTGTTCTCCTGTAGAAGAACCTCTGAGACACATCAACCCAACCTGTTAAGTGACAACTTCTTTTGACAAAACATGTTTCCCCGTTTCTTGTTATGTGACATGCCCTCTATCGAAACTAAAAAGACCATATTTTCTCCCTTTTCTATCTTCACCCTTTATTCTCTCTATTCATCTCTTTTGTTGGTATCTCAACCTTTTTTATATGCGCTTCCCTTTATGCTTATGCTGAATGCTCACTTCTTCTACAAGCTTACACTCGCACTCCTCCTTCGATCCTCCATAATCTCTAGATTTTTGTGCTTCCGCTACACCTCTGATCTACTTTGAAAAGGATCTGTCACAAGGTTATGGCTTTTGCAATGTTTCTCTCTCAAATAGGCCTACACTCCTCTCCAATATTTAATTTCCTTTGGACCATTGATCATGTTGTTGATCAATGATTATATAATGTTAATAATTTCGACTATACAAGAAATGGTTTGTCCTTATTCTGAAAGGGTTATTACTTCGTCTGTATTGGTTCTAATGCTCGTTCTCAAAATGCTCTCGTCCCTGAGTGTATATGCTAGAAACCTACAATATACTCACACTTAATAACATAAATGAAATTTCATACAATAATTAACAAAGGTTTGGCACACATAGATTCTAAGCACTAGAAGTGAGTGCCTTCTCACATTATATACATATAGTTACAAAGGCCTTATTTACAATGAATTGGCCTTTTTTGGTGTGTTGGGCCAAATTAGCCCCACTCTTATACTCTTGACCTTGCTCTCCACACACTTCTACATATATTTCATGCTTCTGCTTACATAATTATACAAATGTGATTGTGAACCATAATTAGTTTAGATCCATTAATTACTCAACAATCCCTATTTTTACATCTTCTAAATCCTCCTATCCTCCAGGATATCTAAGTAACTCTCAAATACTCTCAAGTATTCTCAAGGTCTCTCCTAAAGAGTAATTCTTATTACAATATTACTCACTCTCATCACTTATATACAATTCTTCTATTCTTTTAGAATTATAAGAAATACATTTAATTTAAATAATTAAATTCAATTTAGAGAAAGAAATCCCTTCGTCAATAAAACCCCTAGGTCCACTTAAAAGAATTTTTAACTATGAAAATATACATAGTAAAATATTATAATACATTTTATTTTTTTTATTAATTTTAATAATTTAGTAAAATTGTAAATTTTTATTATTTAAATTACATTTTTAAATATATAAATATATTTAAAATTTCACACAAAAATCTTTTTATTTTACAAAATTTCACATAAATAAATCTTTTTTTTTTTTTTTTTTTTTTTTAATAACTAAAATTACCTTTTTAGTCATTAAACAATGGAGGAAGGTAACCAAAAATAATAAAATTGATAGAAAACTTAAAATCACTTCTAAACTCAGGATTTTGTGATCATTCACGATTCTGTGATCCATAATGAATTACGAAAAGTCTTTATGTAGAAATCACATAAGTTTGTGATCCATAATGAATTACCAAAAGTCTTTTAGTAGAAACCACATAAGTTTTTTTTGTTATGAAAAATTCTGAATTCATGCCTCTCTGAAGCATAATGAATTATGCAATGAAGAAAACAAAATTTTGTAGTGACCAAAATTTCAAATAATGGTTATTTTTGAAAAACAATATTTAAATTATGATAAATTATGATATTAACAAATATTATTAAGTAACGGCTAGTTTTTGAAAAATAATATTTAAATTAATTTATTAAAATCAAATATTATTAAAAATTCTATTAATGAAAATAATGGAAAAATATAGTCAAAGTCAATAATATTTAAATTATGATATTAATTTATTAAAAACAAATATTATTAAGTAACGACTATATTAAATGGAAGTAACTTTTTAAACTACTAGTTTTGAAAAATAATGTTTAAAATTAATTTATTAAAATCAAATATTATTAAAAAATTCTATTAATGGGAAATACTCATAATCAAAATCGAATGGAAAATAAATAAATAAATATATATATATACATATACATATACATATACATATACATATACATATACATATACATATACATATATATATCTATATGTTATGTGAGTTATGTTTTAACTAGCTCAAAGAAGAACTCTCATGAGCTCCATAGTGAAACGGGTCGTTGGGCAGTTCCTAAAACACCATGGATGGAAAGGTTCTGCCATCTTTGTGAGAATACAAAAATGAAAATCACTTCCTTTTAGAGTGCCTCGCTTACAACCACATTAGATTTCAGTTTCAAAATCTTTGTTGCAATACTCACCCTTTTAGAGTGCCTCACTTACAACCACATTAGATCTTAGTTTCAAAATCTTTGTTGCAATACTGACCTTCCTAGCCTTTTACGTTGTCAAAATTACACTGAGCTTGCGAGGCTTCTCTCCAAGCTTTTTGATCATAGGAATAAAATCTTAAATCAAACTAAATAATTCATTTCTTTAGGTCCGATAGACCAAAGTTTGGTCTCGATGGACGTTAACCACCACCACCACCACCATTATATATATATATATAAACTTCCAATATATTTTGAAATTAATATTAATTCAAAAAACAAATATTTTTATTTATTTTTTAATATATAAAAATAAAAAAACATTTTATAATTGAAAATTTCTAAAAATATTTTAACTATAAATTATAATTTTTTTAATATAAATTGAAAATTAAATTACAATTTTATAATAAATCTTATATTTTTTATTAGGCTGAGAGGGGCTCTACAACGTAGTAGGAAGAAATGTTTAACATTTAACAAATTTAGTCTAATGTCAATATCGACCCTAATTAAAAATAATAAGCTCTAACCTAGTGGGGTAAATGTCAAGAGTAAATGTTAAACATTTAAAATTTAACAAATTTAGTGTATTTTGAATTCGGCCTTAATTAAAAATCGATATAATAAATTCAACATTCGTTTTACTTAAAGCTAACTGGAAGTGTGAAGTGAAAAATTGTTTGTGAGAAAATGTAAAATAATTAAGGTAAAATAGTTGATTTGAGAACTATGGACTCTAGATTTTGAATATAATATTTTTATTTTAAAATATAAAATAATATTTTTTATTTTTTTAATGAAATTACTCACTTTTTATTGGGCAAAGAGGTGCTCTGCAGCCCAGGATGCTAGAGATGTGTAACATCAATGTAAACATTTTGACTTGGTAAAAATAAAAATAAAATATTGTAGAGATGTGTAGCTCAATGTAACGTAATGTAATGTAAACATTTTAAGTAGGTCAAAATAAAATAAAAATAACTCTATGAAAATATATAGTAAAAAAAATGATCCATGGTATTGACCCATGGTAATCATGTGGAATATAACCTATTTAAGGAGGACATTAAACTAGCAAGGTAAAAAAAAATATGGAGATGTTTGCACTTGGCATTTGTATGGATATGTATATACATAATGTGTATATATAAGTAGAAACTGTAGAGCTTATTGGAGGCTATTGGGTAATTCAGGAAGATATTTTTAAGAAGTGTAAGGTTAAACAATATTGCACAAAGTACAGAACAATAGTTGCTTATTCATTCTAATGGTTTTTTTTTATAATTACTTTAATATAATATATGTAATATCTTCTCTTAATTTATGTCTAACAATGTGCTATAGAAATAGAACTCTTATAGATCTACCATGGTAAGTTTATAAATGAGTAAGATTAATAGGAAAGTGAGTTGGAGTGAGGGGAGAAGGTACGAGAAATATTAGGTAAAATGTGATTATCACATTTTATCTAATATTTATACCTATCTTCATCCACATTTTACTAGCTTCCTAGAAATATTAGGTAAAATAAATCACTATAATATTATATTTTAGTCAGTATTTCCATACAACCCGTCCACTTTTTATTGTGTTTTTTCTTTATATTTGAAATTTAAAAATAAACAAACTCAGTAAAATGTAATATTTAGGTTGGGCTAATGGAAAATATTTGGTAAAATGTAATATATTACGTTTTAATTAGTAATTCTCCCACCAGTGGCCACAACTCAAGAAATTTGATCCCTCTCATCCCGAAATTTGATCTCTCTCATCCCTTGGTAGATCGGGAGTTAATATGGATCTAGGCTGGTTTAATTATTAATTATAAATATAATTATTAATTATTAATTTTATATTTTATTCTATTAATTTTATTTTATATTGATGATGATGATGACGGTGGTGGTTAACATCCACTGAGACCAAACTTTGGTCTATCAGACCTAAAGAAACAAATTATTTAGTTTGATTTAAGATTTTATTCCTATGCTCAAAAAGTTTGGAGAGAAGCCTCTCGAGCTCACTATAATTTTGACATCGTAAAAGGCTAGGAAGGTCAGTATTGCAACAAAGATTATGAAACTGAGATCTAATGTGGTTGTACGTGGGGCATTCTAAGAGGAAGTGGTTTTCATCCTCGATGTTCCTATTCTCACAGAGATGGCATTCTAAGAGGAAGTGGTTTTCATCCTCGATGTTCCTATTCTCACAGAGATGGCAGATCCTCTCCATCCATGGTGTTTTAGGAACTGCCCACGACCAGTTTCACTATGGAGCACATGAGAGTTCATTCTAATCTTCACTATATTATGTTACTTTAAGTTACACATCTCTACATATTTTAGTTTTGTTTTTACAAGTTAGAATGTTTACATTAGTGTTACACGTCTCTAGCATCTTACCTAGAGAGCACCTCTCAACCCAATAAAAAATGAGTAATTTTATTAAAATGATAAAATAATATTATATTATATATTAAAATAAAAATATTATATTCAAAATCTAGAGTCCACCAATGTTAAATTAGCTATTTTATTTTAATTATTTCACATTTTCTCACAAACAAAATTCCACTTCGCAGTGTCTCATGGTAAAACCAATGTTGAATTTATTATATCCATTTTTAATTAGGGCTCACAACTACATTTGATTAAATTTGTTAAATATTAAATGTTAAAATTATTCTTTCTCATAATCATAATCATAATCATAATCAAAATGACAAAAAAAAATTATGCAACTTTTAAGATTAAACTTACTATCTAATTATAAAATAAAATCAAAATATTTTGAACTAATATTAATTCATAGAAAATAGCTTTAATACATTTTTTAAGGCTTAGTTTAACTTATAGACTAAATGAATTTTTTCGCTACATTTTTTTTGTTATTTTAATCAAAATCGGACAAAGTTCTTTTAAAACTTGAGTTTAAATTGTTAAATTTGCATAATTCAAGTGCCCTAGGGGTTTTCAGGGTGTTAAATCTATTTATGCATTCAAAAATGTATTCTAAATACCAAATAAATTAGAATTGTATTATTTTGGTGAATTCCGTGAGAAAGGCTATTTAGTCTATAAGCTAGACTATGCCTTTTTTAAGGCGTTGTGTTTAGCAATACTTTTTGTAAGCTTTTAAGCCATATATGCAGTCAAAAAACCAGTTTAAATAACACAAATCAAGATTTCACCACAAATTTTTCCACCAGTGTCATATCCCCAGAGTATTGTAAATATTTTATTTACCATAGTTAAAAAAAAAAAAAAAAAAAAAACTAACAAACAAACTAAAGGATGATGATTATTACCTGTTGCATAAATTAATATTTTTTTTTCAGTGAATGAAAATGAAAATGATTTCCTAGTAACAGGGATATCATGTAACTTCTGAGGAGAGAAGTTACGATATTAAAAAAAAAACAGTTGCAAAACCCTAACCGCCCTTCCCCCTAACCGTGGAATGGTTTCCAGGAAAAGGAGGGGGAGGGAAAAAAGACTGTGCTGTAGAGGACAGGCAGTAGGAAAAAGAGGGAGGGCTTACCATGTTTGGTAATGATCAGATGGTAAGGGTGTAGAGCACGTGCAACTAGCAAAGACTGTAGTCTTTGAGCAAGCTAGGGGGGGATACTGGTCTCAAAAAACAATCTCATGGTTGGGTGGTTGACTAGCTGCAGAGAGCAGAGGTGACCTTATCTCGAAAAAGAAAAGAAAGTACACTTACAGGAAGCGACACAGGTATGAGGCACTGACTTGAAACTAGAAAATGTTTAATTTCTGTGGGTTGCAGTTCTTTTTAGAATTTATGAAAGAGTACTAAAAAAAAAAGAAAATGGTGAGGTTAGGTAGTTCTCTTTATAAATTGTTTTCCGGGTAGTAGTAGCAATAAATTGCCAAGAAGAGGGTCGAACTCAATTAGAGAACTTTACAGTTAACTGTCTCTGTTAGACAATTTTTCCTCAGGCTGGAAACTAAAACATGTAGGGTAATTCGAGCGTAGCGTAACAGTATTTGATAAGGGTTGCCAAAGTGAATTTGTCGAGAGGTACCATACCAAATGTAATAACCAGTTTCATGCATCCGAGAATGAAAGAAAATGAAACCCTTAGGAAGATATTGAAAATTAGGCTAACTGCTCTAGGGAATATTAATAAATAAATTGAGGAATATTGTGCAATGCATAGACAGACTCGAGTATATGAAGTGTACAGAAGTGGTTAAATTCCAGTGATATTCTTTAGTTGGCTTGCAACATTTGGACTGAGTTTTTTTTTAAAAAAGAAATATAAGTAGAGAATGCCATCGTTTGCCTTATCGCGAGCGTGCAACAATCATGAAATATCACCAATCGAATGTAGAGATTAATGCAAGTTTTTAAGGTGCTGCAAGAATGTTTCCCCTATACTAAGGTAGGGCCAGACATAGCATGGGCGCGGCAGAAGGTCCGCTCCACAAGTATTCTCTAAACGGTGAAAGAACCCAAAAAGAAAACTGGGTATTGAGAATGGATGGGTAAATAGGTTGGGTAGGGTTGCTACCCTTCAGTGTTTAACACTTCCAGAATTAAACAAAGATAATAACCTACTAACATGCAAAAGCCAATGGGAAAGAAATTTAAGACTGTGGTTGGGGAGCAGGGTTCGGACCCTCTCAAATGAAAATATGCATGCATATGGAACAAAACCAACTCGAAGTCCAGTACATAAAACACCATAAAATTGTACATTTATTTGCATACTAAACCAAAATGCTTGCCATCATTAAACGCTAGCAAGACCATGAATTATAGAAAAGAAGCTACATCTCCTGTACAAACAAGCCACAGTGTGTTAAATCCTTTAAACAAGTATATAACAAGGAAACCATTTGTTTATAAAATCAATAGTTCTTTATAATAATTATAGTCCAGCAGATAAGAGGATAAACATGCCGTAAGCAAAATGTGCACAATTATGCATTAAATTTTATACAATCACAATGTCCAAGCAGTGAAACTATAGTTAGATGCCCAAACTCTAGTAACTAAATTATATATGTCATTTCAATGGAAACTTGGAGCTTGGAGGGGACGTAAACACCCTCCACTTCATTGTTTGTCAAAATATGAAAGAAACCAGAAGGGTTACCCTCCTTTAGACATAAGAAAACCTCTGAGACAAACAGACAAGGCCACGGCCGGAAGGCTTTCCCATACCTGGAACCCTGGACAAGATGAAGGTGGGCTTCCCTTAGTCGAGTCTAGGCCACCGTATGAGGGACAGCTGCCCAGCCTGTATGAGAGCAATCCATGCAAACAAAGTTAGACAACAGTGGAAGGAATGCGAGCTGTAGTAGAAATTCAAAGGAAATTATCCTCGCTCTTTGTCAAAAAACTTACCCACTAAAGGAAACTCCGTCCAACGTCTGAACAACTCTCATATCGGTGCTGTGGAATTCCCTCCATTGTCAAGCCAACCTAAAGTTTGCATGAGACATGTGCAAAGCAAGAATTCTTTCAGTAAAACGAAGGAGCGCATAGCCAAAAGAAAACAGAACAAACATGACTCTGTTTCATTTGATTACCTAAAGGGTTTGGTGACAAATCTGCCGATATTCGAGCAGGGTTTGTAGGTTTGGCTCTTTGGAGTTGAATGCATGGGCTGAACCAGAGCAGGCCCATAGAGAGTTGCCTAACCAAATGAACTCCGCCACCCAAAGCAACCGATAGATTAGGTCGGAAGCCCGCGAAAGGCTGCCACCATTGGATGGCAGGGGGCGATCTCCACCGTAGATGAGGCGGGGAATACCACGCAAGTTGAGAGATTGGACAGCCTGCCGACCTCGTACAGAATGGAGCTGGGCAGAAATTAATTACACGCGGAAGCAGATAAGGAAGCCATGTGATGGCGAGGGGAGAAGGGGAAAGTTACCTCCTGACTGGATGCCACGTGGACAACATGCGTGATACCCAACAGAGGTTTCAATAAAAATCTAAAACTCGTACATCAGCACATAAATTAAAACCAATGCCGCATGTTAAAGTGGTAACCATTTGGTGTCATTAGGTGATTAATCATAGGTGTACGGGACTATAACCCAAAAAGGTATCCATGGTTACGTTAATACCTTGAATAAAAAAAAAAAATCTTACTTAGCAATGGAGATATGACAAGTGGTATCAGAGCCAAGTTACAAAAACTGTGGCCTCTAGGAATTGAAAACTATCAAACAGATTGTGTACATACAACTTATTTCATCTCTATTGAGTAATTAAAGAAACAGATAATGTGTTGACCTTTCCACTGTTACTTGTCGTATGTTAAGCATAGGAAAACAGAGGACTGACAATATGAGGAGAACAGATAGTGCATCACGCAAGTTTGTGGCGGGTCAGGGACCTGCAACGGGTCCTGGAAATAGTCCCGAATTATGGGTACAACTGGGAGAGGAGGCTCGCAATACCAATCTGGAAATTTTGGAGACAGTACAAGAGCTGAAAAATGAAATGGCCCGATTACGGGAAGATAATGCAAGGTTAACTATGGAACAGGAGAGGATTATAAAAAGCCTATCTGACAGACAGAATCAGCAGCCACCGAATCCCAGTGCTGAGCAACAAAGAATGTCAGAAGAACAGAATCACCACACAGAACCCGAAGAGTTAGAAGGAAGGGAGGAGGAACGCTCTGATAATGCTTCCGAACAACAGACATCCAAAAGGCAACAGATAGAGTTGCAAGGGGAGTTCCGTAAAATCAAACCACCACACTTTGATGGAGAACAGGAGGAAGCAGCTGAGGCCTGGTTGATTAATATGAACAAATACTTCCAGCTATATGAATACGATCACAACCTCAAGGCACGGTTGGCCATTTTCCAATTACAGGGAAAGGCCACCTTGTGGTGGGAAGAGGTTAAGATGGTAAGAGGAGTAAGCGAACAGAATATCACTTGGGAGAAATTTCAAAGATACTTTAAGGAAAGGTACCTGACCGAGCGCTTCTATGACAAGAAGGCAAGGGAATTTCATGACCTGCATTTGGGGCAGCAAACTATGGACGAATTTATCACTCGTTTTACTTCTTTGCTCCGTTATGTGCCCTATATTCGGGAAGAAAAAGCTAAAGTACAGAGGTTTGTCAGTAGTTTACCCTTGAGTATGAGGGAAAGAATCGAATTTGACAACCCAAAGATGATGGACGAGGCTATACGCAAAGCCCAAATTTGCTACCAGTAGAGCAAGCAGAAGGGAGAAATCCTGGGTAAGAGATGGGTCGATAAGAAAAGCAGCAAGCTGGCTGGAAGTACTAAAGGTAATCGCGGTGGTGGTAACAAAGGATTCGCCAAGGGGCAAATCAACAGAAACTCACAGAAGAATTCGCTCCGATTAAAGCCCCCCATTGAGTCTAGAACCAATGATCAACCCGAGAAAATAGACAATGAAGGGACAACAAGGCCTCCAGTGCAATGTTGGGGCTGTGGTGGACCCCATTACGTGAAAAACTGTCCCCAGCGAAAAGGAGCCGAATAGGTTTCCCAGGTCTATGAAGCCTCTACAGTTGGCGATGTAGGATGGAGTCTACCAAAGATTAATGTCGCTTTGGAAGATCGCCAGGCGGAGTACCAGCCGACCATGGTGGAATTCGAAGGTAAACTCTTAGACCTTGCTGTAACTGTTTTAATTGATCCTGGAGCTACGTTAAGTTATATTAGTCCTAGGGTCGTGGAACGTTGCAAATTGCAACCTGTTAAATTTAAGGACCCTTGGCTAGTACAGTTGGCAATAGGGGCAAAGAGACGGGTACTTGCTAAGGTCAAAAACTACCCTTTAAAGATAGTAGGATAGCCAGTGATGGCAGATTTTAATGTGCTTCCCCTTGGTTCGTATGATGTGCTGATTGGAATGGACTGGTTAGAAAAACATTGGTCCATAATTAATTGTAAAACTAAGACTATCTGTTATAAGGATGAGCTGGGAATAAAACAAGAGATGCAGGGAATTAAGTGGCCAGTGCAGATTCGGCCCATAACTGCCACACAGTTAGAAAAATGCATTAGGAAAGGATGTCAGATTTATGCCATCCAAGTGGGGTATGCCAACTCAAAAGATAAAACAACCACATTGGAGAACATTCCTATGATACAAGAATTTGCCGATGTGTTTCCGGAAGAGATTCCTGGACTGCCACCCAAAAGAGACATAGATTTTACCATCGAATTGGTGCCAGGAGCAGCCCCAGTCTCCTGAGCACCCTACAGAATGAGCGTACCAGAATTGACGGAGCTGAAAATGCAATTACAGGAGCTGTTGGACAAAAAGTACATTCGCCCCAGTGTGTCCCCTTGGGGAGCCCCGGTATTGTTCGTTAAGAAAAAGGATGGGACCCTCCGCATGTGTATGGACTACCGTCAATTAAACAAATTGACAATAAAAAACAAGTACCCTCTACCCCATATTGATGAACTGTTTGACCAGGTGAAAGGAGCAACAGTTTTCTCAAAGATTGATTTGCGATCAGGGTATCACCAAATCCGAATTAAAGAGGAAGACATAGCTAAGACAGCTTTTAGAACTCGGTATGGCCACTATGAGTTTGTGGTGTTACCCTTCGGGTTGACCAATGCCCCCGCCACCTTTATGTGTCTGATGAACAGTGTATTTCATCGGTATTTGGATAAATTTGTGCTGATCTTTATTGACGATATATTGATTTACTCTCGGACTATGGAGGAGCATCAAGAGCACCTCAGGTTAGTATTGCAAACTCTCTGAGAACACCAATTATACGCTAAGTTCAGTAAATGTGAATTCTTTAAAGAGCAGATACAATATTTGGGGCATATCATCACTAAAGAAGGGATCGCAGTGGATCCTGAAAAGATAAGGACCATAATGGAATGGCCGGTACCCAAAGATGTGGCGGACATCCGATCTTTCATGGGACTAGCAGGCTATTACAGACGGTTTGTAGAAGGATTTTCAAAAGTAGCTTATCCAATCACATCCTTACAGAAAAAGGGAAGAACCTTCAGGTGGACCCCTGAATGTCAAAAAAGTTTCGAACAACTCAAATACTTACTCACCACGGCACCCATTCTAAGCATAGCCGATCCTAGTAAAGATTATGTGGTGTGCACTGACGCAAGTAAGGAAGGGGTAGGAGGTGTGTTAATGCAGGAAGGAAAAGTGATAGCATACGAATCAAGAAAGTTAAAAGAGCATGAGCAGAAATATTCTGCTTACAATCTAGAGTTGGCAGCTGTGATTCATGCCCTAAAAATGTGGCGACATTACCTTATGGGAAGGAAATTTCTATTATTGATAGATCACCATAGTCCAATTATTTTAGCCAGCCACTTTAAATGCAAGGCAAGCACGGTGGGTGGATTTCCTAAGTGGTTTCGATTTTGAGATCAAGCATTTAAAAGGGAAGGAGAATCGGGTGGCAGATGCTTTGAGTCAGAAATTGCAATGCCTATACGAAATTTCTTGCAGTGAAGGGAAAAGCCCCTTTAGGGAAATGATTAAAAAGGCAGCCGAACAAGATGTTGTTTATCAGCAAATAAAATAGTAAGTTCAGCAACCAACCAACACAGAAAAACAGTCGGATTACGTGCCCAATCAGAACAATATTAAAAATCTGATATTGGATGAGTATCATAAGAGTCATTACGCCGGACACCCAGGATATCAAAAGATGATCACTGCACTTCGAAAAGAATATTATTGGTTGGGTATGAAGAAAGATGTGGCTGATTATTTGGCACGATGTCTAGAATGTCAACAAATTAAAGTAGAACACCAACATCCTGCAGGTTTATTACAACCATTACCCATCTCGGAATGGAAGTGGGAAACCATCTCTATGGATTTCATAATGGGTTTGCCTAAGTCAAAGAAAAATAATGACTCCATCATGGTGGTGGTGGAAAAGCTAAGTAAGTCAGCACATTTTATACCAGTGCAATCTACCTACAGAGCTGTGCAAATCACCCATGTTTTCATGCAAAATATATTTAGGCTGCATGGGTTACCAAAGACAATAATTTCAGACCGCGATGTAAAATTTACATCGGTCTTTTGGAGAACATTGTTTGAAGAATTGGGGACTCAGCTGAACTTTGGCACAACTTATAACCCTCAAACTGATAGGCAAACCGAACGGATGAACCAGGTGGTGGAAGATATGTTAAGAGCATATGTGATGCAGCAACCAACCACGTCGGAAGACTATCTACACTTGGTTGAGTTCGCATACAATAATGGCTACCACATATCATTGCTAATGAGCCCTTTTGAAGTATTGTATGGGCAGAAGTGCCGCACCCCCTCGAGCTGGAGTGGACCGGAAGACAGATTGATGTTAGGTCCTGAAATGCTTAAGGAGATGGAGGAACTGGTTAAAAAGGTACGTTCTAATCTGAAGGCAGCTCAGGATAGGAAAAATAACTTCGCTGACCAGAAAAGGAGGTTTAAGGAGTATCAAGTCGATGATCATGTGTATGTGAGAATTCAAGCAAAAAAGAGCACATTACAGTGGAGCGGGTGCGCTAAGTTAGCACCTTGATACTGTGGACCATTCTAGATCTTAGCAAGAATTGGGCCGATGGCTTACCAGCTCGCTCTTCCAAGTCACATATGAGTCCACAATGTCTTTCATGTCTCCGTGTTAAAAAAATATGTTTATGATCCTAAACATGTGATTAAATGGCAGGATATTTAGGTGAGAATTATCTCCGATAGATCAGTCTAAATGTTTTCTTTTAAAAGAAAACTGACTTAGGATGTTGCATGTTACAGGTAGAACCAGAAGGAGAAATCCAGGTCGAACCGCTGAGCATCCTCGACCGGAGAGAAGTAACGCTGCGGAAGCGGGATATTACCCAAGTTAAAGTGCAGTGGCAGCACTTTGGGCTTAATGAGGCCACTTGGGAGGATGAAGAACTCATGAAACAGGCTTACCCAGGGCTGTTTATAACTAAAGGACATCGGGATGATGCCTAATTTTAGGAGGGGGAGATGTCATATCTCTAGACTATTGTAAATATTTTATTTACCACAGTAAAAATAAAAAAATAAAAAAATAAAAAAATAAAAAACAAAAAAACAAAAAAACAAAAAAACTAAAGGATGATGATCAGATGGTAAGGGCGCAGAGCGCGTGCAACTAGCAAAGAATGTAGTCTTTGAGCAAGATAGGGGGGGAGATTGGTCTTGAAAGACAATCTCATGGTCGGGTGGTTGATTAGCTGCAGAGAGCAGAGGTGACCTTATCTCAGAAAAGAAAAGAAGGTACACTTATAGGAAGTGACACAGGTATGAGGCACTGACTTGAAACTAGAAAATGTTTAATTTCTGTGGGTTGCAGTTCTTTTTAGAATTTATGAAAGAGTACTAAAAAAAAAAAGAAAATGGTGAGGTCAGGTAGTTCTCTTTATAAATTGTTTTCCTGGTAGTAGTAGCAGTAAACTACCAAGAAGAGGGTCGAACTCAGTTAGACAACTTTACAGTTAACTGTCTCTAGTAGACAATTTTTCCTCAGGATGGAAACTAAAACATGTAGGGTAATTCGGGCATAACAGTATTTGGTAAGGGTTGCCAGAGTGAATTTGTCGAGAGGTACCATACCAAATGTAATAACCAGTTTCATGCATTCGAGAATGAAAGAAAATGAAACCCTTAGGAAGATATTGAAAATTAGGCTAACTACTCTAGGGAATATTAATAAATTAATTAAGGAATACTGTACAATGCATAGACAAACCCGAGTATATGAAGTGTACAGAACTGGTTAAATGCCAGTGATACTCTTTAGTTGGCTTGCAACGTTTGGACTGAACTTTTAAAAAAAGAAGAAATATAAGTAGAAAATGCCATCATTTGCCTTACCGCGAGCATGCAACAACCATGAAATATCACCAATCGAATGCATAGATTAATGCAAGTTTTTAAGGTGCCGCAAGAATGTTTCCCCTGTATTAAGGTAGGGCCAGACACAGCATGGGCGCGACAGAAGGTCTGCTCCACAAGTATTCTCTAAATGGTGAAAGAACCCAAAAAGAAAACTGGGTATTGAGCATGGATTGGTAAATAGGCTGGGTAGGGTTGCTACCCTTCAACATTTAACACTTCCACAATTAAACAAAGATAAGAACCTAGTAGCATGCAAAAGCTAATGGGAAAGAAATTTAAGACTGTGGTTGGGGAGCAGGGTTCGGACCCTCTCAAATGAAAAGATGCACGCATATGGAACAAAACCAACTCAAATTCGAGTACATAAAACACCATAAAACTATACATTTATTTGCATACTAAAGCAAAATGCTTGACATCATTAAACGCTAGCAAGACCATGAATTATAGAAAAGAAGCTACATCTCCTGTACAGACAAGCCGCGGTGCGGTAATTCCTTTAAACAAGTATATAACAAGGAGACCATCTGTCTATAAAATCAATAGCTCTTCATAATAATTACAGTCCAGCAGATAAGAGGATAAACATGCCGTAAGCAAAATGTGCACAATTATGCATTAAAGTTTATACAATCACAATGGTCCGAGCAGAGAAACTGTAGTCGGACGCCCAAACTCTAGTATCTAAATTACATAAGTCATTTCAATGGAAACTTGGAGCCTGGAGGGGACGAAAATACCCTCCACTCCCTTGTTCATCAAAATATGAAAGAGACCAGAAGGGTTACCCTCCTTTAAACATAAGAGAACCTCTGAAGCAAATAGACAAGGCCATGGCCGGTAGGTTTCCCCATACCTGGAACTCTGGACAGGATGAAGGTGGGGTTTCCCTTAGTCGTGTCTAGGCCACCGTGTGAGGGACAGGCGCCCAGCCTGTAAGAGAGCAACCCATGCAAACAAAGTTAGACAACGGTGGAAGTAATGCGAGCTGCAGTAAAAATTCAAAGGAAATTATCCTCGTTCTTTGCCAAAGAAACTTACCCACTAAAGGAAACTCCAGCCAACGAATGAACAGCTCTTGTTTCGGTGTTGTAGAATGCCTCCATTGTCGAGCCAACTTGCAGTTTGCATGAGACATGTGCAAAACAATAATTCTTTCAGTAAAACGAAGGAGCGCATAGCCAAAAGAAAATAGAACAAACATGACTCTATTTCATTTGATTACCTGAAGGGTTTGGTGACAAATCCGTCGACATTCGAGCAGGGTCTATAGGTTTGGCTCTCTGGAGTTGAATGCATGGGCTGAACCAGAGCAGGCTCGCGGACAGTTGCCTAAACAAATGAACTCCGCCACACAAAGCAACCGATAGATTAGGTCGGAAGCCCGTGAAAGGCTGCCATGGTTGGATAGCGGGGGAGGCAATCTCCACCGTAGATGAGGTGGGGAATACCACGCAAGTCAAGAGATTGGACAGCCTGTCGGCCTCGTACAGAATGGAGCTTGGCAGAAATTAATTACATGCGGAAGCAGATAAGGAAGCCATGTGATGGCGAGGGGAGAAGGGGAAAGTTACCTCCTGACTGGATGCCGCGTGGACAACATGCGTGATACCCAATAGAGTTTTCAATAAAAATCTAAAACTTATACATCAGCACATAAATTAAAACCAATGCCACATGTTAAAGTGGTAACCATTTGGTGTCATTAGGTGATTAATCATAGGTGTACGAGACTATAACCCAAAAAGGTATCCACGGTTACCTTAATACCTTGAATAAAAAAAGAATCTTACTTAGCAATGGAGATATGACAACCAGATTTTGACACCAAAAGTGCACTAAAGACAAATCCTTTTTTTAATATACAAAAATAAGAAATAATTGGTTTTTTTTTTTTTAATATTTTAACCACAAATTATAATTGTCTTTCATATAAATTGAAAATTAAATTATAATTTTATAATAAATCTCTTTTTTTTTTATTGTGCCGAGAGGTACTCTACAACCTAGTGTGGGGTAGATGTCAAGTGTGATAACCCAGTAGAATGTAAATGTGGATTTTACTATGGTAAAAAGACAATATAGTAGTAGTTGTTGTTTATGCTTAAAAGAAACAAAACTGTGATAAACTACATTATTGAATAAATGAAATATTTTCTTGAAATGCTGGCAGCCTCTGGGAGGTGGATTTCAAAGAAAGGAAATCAGTTGTAATAACTGATTGGAACTGCCCTCCCAAACAGGAAAAGTCCTGGGTGTAGGGAGGAAGTTCTGTGCTGTTGGGACAGACAGAAGTGATTCTTTTCCAGAGAAAAGGAAAAGGAAAGAAAATATACTGAGGAAATTGGTTAACTCTGGTAGGGACCAGATAACCAGGCACTAGGTGCTCAGATCTTGTTGAGGGCTTGAGGCCTGCAAGATAGCTCGGGGGAGAGAATTCCATCAGGAAGATGGATCTCATGGCTGGGTGGACGAGCAGACTCGAAGCACAGGTGACTTGCTTGAGTATCTAATTGTGACTCTGGCGAATCAGGTACGGATTCTAACCTCAGAGTCCTTTTTGCTTTAAAAGGAAGACTTATAAATGACCACAGTAGTTAAACAAGAAATGTTATAGTTTCTTAGAACTGTTACAATGTACTTGGAACCGAATAAGTGTGGTGTTAATTAAAGGAATAGGCTATCCGCTGATAGACCTGGTCTAAAAACTATCTGGCGGTTACTAAAAAGAATACAGAGGGTTAGATTACGGAACGCCTGAGTTAGATTCTGAAATGCCAGAGTTAGTTTATTAAATGTCTGTTAAGGGTGCAGAGTATGGCACGAAATAGACAGAAATAACAGAGGTATTATATGCTCAGGAAATCCATATCAGAAAACATATACCGAAACATCTGAAACATAAATTATCATTACATATCATGTACTATTAAATACGAGCCTGGAAACCCCAGAGCTTGGAAAGAGGTCACGGCTGTAGCCGGACTATAACTGTTGAGACAGAACAGAAAAGAGTATGCCATGACATATATACATGGGTAGTTGAAATACGAAATAACTACATAGTTAAACAGAGAAAACATCCTACAGCCGTATGGGACTCTGTCCCTGAATGTAAACAGTGCTATTTTAACCGCAGCATTTCAACAAATAACAGCGAAGCTAGTTCAATGAGGAACGATGAAGGCGGATCAAACCCTCATACTTCTGTGTATTTTGATATTCATAACATAAAGAAAACAGAATGGAGGTATCATCATATATATTGAGAGCATTAATAGCAAAAGCTAAGAGGTCTAGAACCGCATGCATATATCTGAACCAGTTATATGAAAACCAAAACATATATATATATTAACTGAAAATCACGAGTTCTAGCAGCGCTGAGACATACAGCGTATATGTATATAGAGCGAGAATAATGGTAGCGACATTCAATTCCAATAAGCAAACGGACATGCATTAGACGAATATCCTTAAGAAGCCAAAGATATAATCCAAAACGAAAAGCTAATGCCATCTGAAGGCTTTAACGGAATAATAAGTTCCTGCTTATGTATTTAATCAAATCAATACAGCAGTATACCTCTGAAAAGGAAACAAATATATATATACAGCAAAAATAGAGGCAGTATTAAAACAAAGGAACCTGGTTCCGCCAACTTCAATGTGAGCATACGGCCAGGCCGATGCTGGAGGTTACACAAAAGATTAAAAGACCCAAGTCCGGGTATGCCGCGAGGCAGCATAAAAACCACCTTAGTTCATGAAGAAACAAGGAAAAAAAAAACGATACATGGGTTCCGCCTGGAACAGTAACTTTCAGTCAAATCTCTGAGACAACTAGTCAATAATTCATAAGGCAACCATGAGGGTTCTCTTGGAGAATACCTCAGTGAACCCAAGCACAGAACCGGCAAACCCTCGGCGGTCTGAAAACAAACATGGTAGCCACAACTCAGAAACGATAGGTTCTGAGCCCTCATAAAGGAAAACAAGCAAACATTATTGAGAACCGACCTGTGTCCGCCGAGCAGGCTGGGCTGTCGAGACCATCACCTCGACACCATTAACGGGTTAAGCAGCTCCACCTGTGTTCGCCAACAGCAGAAAGGCACACATTAATCAAGCCACAACCTTACAGTGAAATAATAAAAATGTTATCTAATAAACACAAAGCGTAAGCTACCTGAGAAAAATCCGGAGCTGGGCCCTTCACGGCCTTTGGAGAGGTTGCAGATGGTAACCGTAAGCCTGAGAAGATCGAACCAGAGTCTCGGCAGAGAACTGAACTGACAGAGCAATGCAAACAAATGAACCCCGACTTTGATCCAAGGAGCTTAAGTAATGACTTGAAACCCTTGGGATCATCTCCACCCTTCGATCGCCAAAAGAGATCTTGACCGTTCAGATGAGGCGGGAAGAAGAGGCGGGAGGGCCGAGGATCCCAAGGCCGAGGTGTCACATGGCTGTATGTACTGGCCATGCCACCTGGCCAGCTGTGAGCCGAAACAATCGATGCGGTAGGTGAGTTGGGCCTGCCAGAACTGCAGCCGGACCTCCAAACCCTGAGCCTATTAAATACTCCGTATGCTGGGGGAGGGTTTAGGGGTTAGGCTCAGAAGTCAACATACATATTACATCAAAGTTTTGACATAGCTTAACACCATAACGCAAATAGAAAACCATTGTCAATAAACGAGTGTTGATAACAGTTTATTATGGTGATCCGTGCATAGCATAAGGGTTGACCAAATGACAATTAGATGAAGTGCATGAGAATATACATGGTGGTAATATATGGAGTATCAGCTCATATGTGTGGTATGAGTTTTTTATATTCAGACCATAATTTTTTTTTTTTACTGTGTATATTTATGTGTAAAGGGTTGTGACAAATTGGTATCAGAGCCCAGTTACAACACTGTGGCCTCAACATGACATGTTTCACTGTGTAGAAGCATACACCATGTATATTTATATGAAAAACTGATAAAATTACTTAACTGTTGCTCTGTTATGAAGGGGTGGCACACAGAACTTTAACAGCTAGCAGTCAAGCCAAAGAAAAAGGGAAAAGTAACGAAATGCAAGGAGACGGCAGTAACCCTCAGGAAAATCCAGAACTGTGGGTACAGTTGGGTGAGGAAACACGAAGTACCAACCTTGCAATACTAGAAACTGTTAAGGAGTTGAAAAATGAGATGGCACGTTTGCGAGAAGACAACGCACATTTAACAGTAGAACAAGAAAGAATTCTGAAGAGTTTGTCGGACAGGCAAAATCCACCTTTATCTAACCCCAGCGCGGAACAGCAGAGGGTGACAGAGGAGCAAGACTTTCAGAATGTACCTGAAAATTCAGAAGGCAAAGAGGATCATTCTGACAATGTACCACAACAGCAAACCTCAAAACGTCAGAAAATGGAGTTGCAGGGAGAATTCCGGAAGATTAAACCCCCACATTTCGATGGCGAACAGGAAGAGGCAGCAGAAGCATGGTTAATAAATATGAATAAATATTTTCAGTTGTATGAGTATGATCACAACTTGAAGGCGAGACTGGCTATTTTCCAGCTACAAGGTAAGGCAACCTTGTGGTGGGAGGAAATCAAGATTGTTAAGGGGGTTAGCGAACGAACCATTACATGGGAGAAATTTCAAAAATACTTCAAAGAAAGGTACCTAACTGAGCGTTTCTATGATGAGAAAGCGAGAGAGTTCCATGATTTAAGACTGGGGCAGCAGACTATGGACGAGTTCATTAATCGCTTTACCTCTCTGCTATGTTATGTACCTTATATCAAGGAGGAGAAAGCCAAGGTTCAAAGGTTTGTGAGCAGTTTACCTTCATATATAAGAGAGCGGATTGAGTTTGACAATCCTAGGACCATGGATGAAGCCATTCGTAAAGCAAGGATCTGCAACCAGCAGAATAAACAGAAGGGGGATACTTCAAATAAAAGATGGAATGAGAAAAAGAGTAGTCGGATGGCTGGAAACAGCAAGGGAGGTCGCAGCAATGGAAGTAAGGGAGCTAGTAAAGGATTAAACAATAGATCTGTAGCAAGAAGTGCGCCCCGAGCTAGGCCAGTAAGTGAATCTAGAGTAAGCGAACAGCCTGTTAGGCCAGAAAGTGAAGGGATGACCAGACCTCCAGTTCAATGCTGGGGCTGTGGAGGACCTCACTACGTCAAAAACTGCCCGCAGCGAAAGGGGACGGACCAGATATCCCAAATTCATGAAGCATCGACCGTTGGGGACATGGCACGTAGTGTACCCAGAATTAATGCAGCCTTGGAGGACTGCCAAGCGGAGTACCAGCCATCTATGGTTGAATTTGAAGGTAAAATTTCAAACCTTTCTTTAGCTGTTCTTATTGATCCAAGAGCTACTTTAAGTTATGTTAGCCCAAAGATAGTAGAACAGTGTAAGTTACAATCTAAGAAGTTCAGAAATCCGTGGCTCGTCCAATTAGCTACAGGAGCCAAGAGACGAGTCTTGGCCAAAATAAACAATTACTCTTTAACCATAGCAGGGCACCCAATAGTGGCAGATTTAAACATACTACCGTTGGGTTCATATGACGTCCTGATTGGGATGGATTGGCTGGAAAAACACTGGTCATTAGTGAATTGCAAGACGAAAACTATCTATTACAAGGATGACCATGGAGAGCAGCAGGAGTTACAAGGAATCAAACATCCCGTACAGATTCGACCCATTACAGCATCTCAGTTAGCTAAATGCATCAAGAAGAAGTGTCAAATTTATGCTATTCAGGTGGGTTACGCAAATCAGAAGGATAAAACTGCCATGCTGGGCAACATTCCGGTGGTACAAGAGTTTGCAGATGTTTTTCCTGAAGAAGTACCAGGACTACCACCTAAAAGAGATGTGGACTTCACCATTGAATTGATTCCGGGAGCAGCACCCGTGTCACGGGCGCCTTACCGAATGAGCGTACCAGAACTAACAGAATTAGAAATGCAACTGCAGGAGTTGTTAGACAAGAATTACATCCGCCCCAGCGTATCACCCTGGGGAGCCCCAGTGTTATTTGTCAAAAAGAAAGATGGAACTTTCTAGATGTGTATTGATTATTGTCAGCTGAATAAGCTCACGATCAAAAATAAATATCCCTTACCTCGGATCGACGAACTTTTTGATCAGGTGAAGGGAGCAACGGTATTCTCTAAGATCGATCTGCGATCTGGTTATCATCAGATCAGAATTAAGGAGGAGGATATCGCTAAAACAGCTTTCAGAACGCGGTATGGACACTACGAATTCGTGGTGCTACCTTTTGGTCTGACCAATGCACCTGCTACCTTCATGTGTTTGATGAACAGTGTGTTTCACAAGTTCTTAGATAAGTTTGTGTTAATCTTCATAGACGACATTCTGATTTACTCCCGATCGAGGAAGGAGCATGAAGAACATCTTAGAGTGGTGTTGCAAACTTTGCGAGAACATCAGTTATATGCAAAGTTTAGTAAGTGTGATTTCTTCAAGGAGGAAATACAATACTTAGGCCATGTGATCACAAAGGAAGGAATTGCAGTGGACCCTGAAAAAATCAGAACTATAATGGAGTGGCCTATACCAAAGGACGTGGCAGATATCAGATCCTTTATGGGGCTAGCAGGGTATTATATAAGGTTTGTGGAAGGCTTTTCAAGGGTACCATACCCTATCACCTCCTTACAAAAGAAGGGCAAGGTATTTAAGTGGACCTCAGAATGTCAGCGGAGCTTTGAACAGCTCAAACACTTACTCACCACTGCACCTATCTTGAGTATAGCTGATCCTAATAAGGATTACGTGGTCTGTACTGATGCAAGTAAAGAAGGTGTGGGGGGAGTGTTGATGCAAGAAGGAAGAGTGATTGCATATAAATCAAGGAAATTGAAGGAACATGAACAGAAATACTCCGCTTACGATTTGGAATTGGCAGCTATTATTCATGCACTGAAAATGTGGAGACATTACCTGTTAGGAAGAAAATTTCTGTTGTTGACAGACCATCACAGCTTGACGAACTATTTCAGTCAACCCACCTTAAATACGAGACAAGCTCGTTGGGCAGATTTCTTAAGTGGGTTTGATTTTGAAATTAAGCATTTGAAGGGAAAGGAGAATCGAGTAGCTGATGCATTGAGCCGAAAGGTGCAATGTGTGTGCAGACTTTCGGTCAGTAAATGGCAGAGTACCTTACTTGAGAAGATAAAAGTAGCAGCTGATCAAGATGTTGTGTATCAGCGAATTAAACAGCAAGTACAACAGCTTTCTGATAAGGAAGTACAACAAGGATACGAGTTAGACGATGCCGGAATGCTGTATTTCCATAAAAGGCTGTATGTGCCCAATAAAGATAGTCTTAGAAAATTGATTCTAGACGAATTCCATACCAGCCATTACACCGGGCATCCAGGGTACCAGAAAATGATTGTTGCACTTCAGAAGGAATACTATTGGCCAAAAATGAAGAAAGAGGTAGCTGAATATCTAGCGCGGTGTCTAGAATGCCAACAGATTAAAGCAGAGCATATGCATCCAGCAGGGTTGCTACAACCCTTACCCATTCCGGAATGGAAATGGGAGATCATTTCCATGGACTTTATAACCGGGTTGCCTCGAACAAAGAAAAATAATGATTCCATTATGGTAGTAGTGGATAAGTTAAGTAAGGCAGCACACTTCATACCGGTTCAATCCACGTATAAAGCTGTGCAAATTGCTCATATATTCATGCAAAATGTGTTCAAGTTGCATGGACTTCCGAAGGTAATAATCTCGGATCGTGATGTTAAGTTCACATCAGCTTTTTGGAGGACATTGTTTGCGGAACTGGGGACACAACTGAACTTTAGTACAACCTATCATCCCCAGACCGATGGGCAAACGGAGCGGGTAAACCAAGTGGTGGAGGACATGCTGAGAGCATGTGTTATGATGCAGCCAACCCAGTGGGAGGAATACCTCCACCTGGTTGAATTCGCGTATAATAACGGGTATCATACTTCAACACAGTTGAGTCCCTTTGAGGTTCTGTATGGGCGGAAGTGCCGCACACCCTCAACCTGGGGTGGACCTGAAGATAGGTTAAGATTGGGGCTGGATATGCTCAAATAAATGGAAGACATGGTGAAGAAGGTGCGTAACAACTTAAAGGCTGCTCAGGACAGAAAAAAAAGTTTTGCCGACCGAAAGAGAAGGTTCAAAGAATTCCAGGTCGGAGACCATGTTTTCGTAAGAATCCAAACCAGAAGAAGTACCTTGCAGTGGAGTGGGTGTGCCAAGCTGGCACCACGCTATTTTGGACCTTTCCAAATCCTGGCAAGAGTGGGGCCAGTAGCTTATCAGCTTGCCTTACCAAGCCATATTAAGATCCACAATGTTTTTCATGTTTCCGTATTAAAACAATACGTCTACGATCCTAAACATGTGATTCAATGGCAGGATGTTCGGGTAAGAATTAAATTTGGTCATTATGAATAAGCTTTATTCTTAAACAAGGAATTACTGAATCTGTTGCTTTCGCAGGTCGAGCCGGAAGGCGAGGTTCTGGTCGAACCACTGACCATTCTCGACCGGAGAGAAGTGCAGCTGCGGAAACGGGTTATTATCCAAGCTAAGGTGCAGTGGTAGCATTATGGGCCTGAAGAGGCCACTTGGGAGGATGAGGAACTCCTTAAAAAAGCTTACCCGAATTTGTTTAAGGGAAACGGACATCGGGACGATGTCCAATCACAGGAGGGGGAGATGTAATGCCCCAGTAGAATGTAAATGTGGATTTTACTATGGTAAAAAGACAATATAGTAGTAGTTGTTGTTTATGTTTAAAAGAAACAAAACTGTGATAAACTACATTATTGAATAAATGAAATATTTTCTTGAAATGCTGGCAGCCTCTGGGAGGTGGATTTCAAAGAAAGGAAATCAGTTGTAATAACTGATTGGAACTACCCTCCCAAACAGGAAAAGTCCTGGGTGTAGGGAGGAAGTTCTGTGCTGTTGGGACAGACAGAAGTGATTCTTTTCCAGAGAAAAGGAAAAGGAAAGAAAATATACTGACGATATTGGTTAAGTCTGGTAGGGACCAGATAACCAGGCACTAGGTGCTCAGATCTTGTTGAGGGCTTGAGGCCTGCAAGATAGCTCGAGGGAGAGAATTCCGTCAGGAAGATGGATCTCATGGCTGGGTGGACGAGCAGACTCGAAGCACAGGTGACTTGCTTGAGTATCTAATTGTGACTCTGGCGAATCAGGTACGGATTCTAACCTCGGAGTCCTTTTTGCTTTAAAAGGAAGACTTATAAATGACCACAGTAGTTAAACAAGAAATGTTATAGTTTCTTAGAACTGTTACAATGTACTTGGAACCGAATAAGTGTGGTGTTAATTAAAGGAATAGGCTATCCGCTGATATACCTGGTCTAAAAACTATCTGGCAGTTACTAAAAATAATACAGAGGGTTAGATTACGGAACGACTGAGTTAGATTCTGAAATGCCAGAGTTAGTTTATTAAATGTCTGTTAAGGGTGCAGAGTATGGCATGAAATAGACAGAAATAACAGAGGTATTATATGCTCAGGAAAGCCATATCAGAAAACATATACCAAAACATCTGAAACATAAATTATCATTACATATCATGTACTATTAAATACGAGCCTGGAAACCCCAGAGCTTGGAAAGAGGTCACGACTGTAGCCGGACTATAACTGTTGAGACAGAACAGAAAAGAGTATGCCATGACATATATACATGGGTAGTTGAAATACGAAATAACTACATAGTTAAACAGAGAAAACATCCTACAGCCGTATGGGACTCTGTCCCTAAATGTAAACAGTGCTATTTTAACCGCAACATTTCAACAAATAACAGCGAAGCTAGTTCAATGAGGAACGATGAAGGCGGATCAAACCCTCATACTTCTGTGTATTTCGATATTCATAACATAAAGAAAATAGAACGGAGGTATCATCATATATATTGAGAGCATTAATAGCAAAAGCTAAGAGGTCTAGAACCGCATGCATATATCTGAACTAGTTATATGAAAAAACAAAACATATATATATATTAACTGAAAATCACGAGTTCTAGCAGTGCTGCGACATACAGCGTATATGTATACAGAGCGAGAATAATGGTAACGATATTCAATTCCAATAAGCAAACGGACATGCATTAGACGAATATCCTTAAGAAGCCAAAGATATAATCCAAAACGAAAAGCTAATGCCGTCTGAAGGCTTTAACGGAATAATAAGTTCCTGCTTATGTCTTTAATCAAATCAATACAGCAGTATACCTCTGAAAAGGAAACAAATATATATATACAGCAAAAATAGAGGCAGTATTAAAACAAAGGAACCTGGTTCCGCCAACTTCAATGTGAGCATACGGCCAGGCCGATGCTGGAGGTTACACAAAAGATTAAAAGACCCAAGTCCGGGTATGCCGCGAGGCAGCATAAAAACCACCTTAGTTCATGAAGAAACAAGGAAAAAAAAAACGATACATGGGTTCCGCCTGGAACAGTAACTTTCAGTCAAATCTCTGAGACAACTAGTCAATAATTCATAAGGCAACCATGAGGGTTCTCTTGGAGAATACCTCAGTGAACCCAAGCACCGAACCGGCAAACCCTCGGTGGTCTGAAAACAAACATGGTAGCCAAAACTCAGAAACGATAGGTTCTGAGCCCTCATAAAGGAAAACATGCAAACATTATTGTGAACCGACCTGTGTCCGCCGAGCAGGCTGGGCTGTCGAGACCATCACCTCGAACCATTAACGGGTTAAGCAGCTCCACCTGTGTTCGCCAACAGAAGAAAGGCACACATTAATCAAGCCACAACCTTACAGTGAAATAATAAAAATGTTATCCAATAAACACAGAGTGTAAGCTACCTGAGAAAAATCCGGAGCTGGGCCCTTCACGGCCTTTGGAGAGGTTGCAGGTGGTAACCGTAAGCCTGGGAAGATCGAACCAGAGTCTCGGCAGAGAACTGAACCGACAGAGCAATGCAAACAAATGAACCCCGACTTTGATCCAAGGAGGTTAAGTAATGACTTGAAACCCTTGGGATCATCTCCACCCTTCGATCGCCAAAAGAGATCTTGACCGTTCAGATGAGGCGGGAAGAAGAGGCGGGAGGGCCGAGGATCCCAAGGCCGAGGTGTCACATGGCTGTATGTACCGGCCATGCCACCTGGCCAGCTGTGAGCCGAAACAATCGATGCGGTAGGTGAGTTGGGCCTGCCAGAACTGCAGCCGGACCTCCAAACCCCGAGCCTATTAAATACTCCGTATGCTGGGGGAGGGTTTAGGGGTTAGGCTCAGAAGTCAACATACATATTACATCAAAGTTATGACATAGCTTAACACCATAACGCAAATAGAAAACCATTGTCAATAAACGAGTGTTGATAACAGTTTATTATGGTGATTCGTGCATAGCATAAGGGTTGACCAAATGACAATTAGATGAAGTGCATGGGAATATACATGGTGGTAATATATGGAGTATCAGCTCATATGTGTGGTATGAGTTTTTTATATTCAGACCATAAAATATTTTTTTTACTGTGTATATTTATGTGTAAAGGGTTGTGACATCAAGTGTAAATGTTTAACATTTAACATTTAACAATTTTAACCTAATATCAACATCGACCCTAATTAAAACTTGATATAATAAATTCAACATTAGTTTTAGGGAAACCTAGGTGGAACTGCGAAGTGGAATTTTGTTTGTGAGAAAATGTAAAATAATTAAAGTAAAATAGTTAATTTAAAGTTGGTAGACTTTATATTTTGAATTTAATGTTTTCAAATATAATATTTTTATTTTATCATATAATATAATATTCTTTTTATGTTTTTAATAAGATTACTCATTTTTTATTGGGCTAAGAGGTGCTCAATGTTAAAGATGTGTAAGGCTAATGTAATAATTTTGAATTGGTAAAAATAAAAATAAAATATGGTAGAGATGTGTAAGTCAATGTAAAGTAATTTAATGTAAACATTTCCATGGTATTGACCTATGTAAGGAGGAAATTAAACTAGCTTAAATCCATCTTAGTTTGATGCTATATTCAGATACATAATTAGTTGTAGAAAATATTCACATTGAATCCATGTAGCGTGTAAAGATATTTGTATGAATTTGTTAGGTGGCCCTATGCTTTTTTGTATTTTTTGTTTTTATCATTGAATGAATGAATACATAATGTGTATACATACTTAGAAGCTTTAGAGTGTCTTGGAGGTTATTGGGTACTTCAGGAAGGTATTTTTAAGAAGTGTAAGGTTAAAGAAGATTGCACAAAGTCATTTGTATGAATTTGTTAGGTGGCCCTATGCTTTTTTGTATTTTATGTTTTTATCGTTGAATGAATGAATACATAATGTGTATACATACTTAGAAGCTTTAGAGCGTCTTGGAGGCTATTGGGTAATTCAGGAAGGTATTTTTAAGAAGTCTAAGGTTAAAGAAGATTGCACTAAGTATAGAACAATAGTTGCCTCTTCATTCTAATGGCTTCTTTGATAATAACTTTAATATAATATATGTAATATATTCTCTTAAATTATGTGTAACAATGTGCTATAGAAATCGAGTTTTCATAGATTTATGATGGTAAGTTTAGAAATGAATAAGCTCAACACGAAAGTGAGGTTGGCGAGGGGAGGATAGGGGAGAAATATCAGGTAAAATTTAATTATTACATTTTATCTCATATTTATACCTACCTTCATCCACTTTTTAGATTAAAATAAAATACTATAATATTATATTTTGCCCAATGTTTCTTTTCCATTGGTCCACTTTTTATTGTTATTTTTTTTATATTTGAAGTTTAAAAGTAAACAAACTCACTATAAAATTAACAGGGGTGAGGGGAAATATTGAGTAAAATGTAATATTTAGGTTGGGTTGATGGGAAATATTAGGTAAAATGTAATAATATTACATTTTAATTAGTAATTCCCCCACTTTTTACTAGGTGCGAGTAGTAATAAATATTGAGTAAAATATAATACTATAATATTATATTTCGTCAAAGATTTTCTCTCGCCTTATACACATTTTATAAAAAAAAAATCTTTATATTTGAGATTCATAAGTAAACTTAACTCCTATGAAAACATTTGATCTCACTATCTAAAAAATGTTGTAATGTTTAACATTTTCACTTGGTCAAAATAAAATAAATATAATGAGGCTAGATCCATCTTAACTCCGTATCTACCAAGCCCCCAGAGGGATCAAATCTCTTTTTACTTTAAAAGAGGTTTTCAACTCAAGAAATTTGATCTCTCTCGACCATTGATAGATCATAAGCCAAATAAAAAGTGAGTAGTTTTATCAAAAAGATAACAAATATTATATTATATTTTAAGTAAATATATCATATTCAAAATCTAAATTCCATGGATGCTAAATAAATTATTTTACTTAAATTATTTCACATTAATTATTTTGCTTAAATGATTTCACATTCTCTCAAAAACAAAATTCCACTTCCCACTCTCATGGAACCAATTCCACCCAGCGTTCTTTAAAATCTAATATTGAATTTATTATATAAATTTTTAATTAAAGCCGATATTGATATTAGATTAAATTTGTTAAATGTTAAATATTAAATGTTAGACATTTACACTTGACATCTACTCTATACTAGACTCTCGACCAAATAAAAAAATAAAATAAAAATAATAATAATTATATTTATATTTATATTTATAATTATAATTATAATTAATAATTAATTTTATATAAATCTAAAATTAAAATTAAAATTAAAATTAAAATAAAACTAAACTCTTTTAAAAAAAAAAAAAAAATTACAAACACTTCGATTTGCAATTTAGTTCAATGGTTGAGTGAATACTGTATGGATTGCACATTACCGAAATATCCGGAAATAAAAGTTTACTTTTTTGACCGTCAGATTTCTACATCTTTGCAATCACATAAGGATGCCCGTTGAGTCAGCCCAGCTAAAGATGATAGCTTTGACAGTTTATTGACCTGATTTTACAGGTTATTCAAAGTCGTCGATTGAATCGAATCACACAATAAAGATGGTGAGCTTCGAAAATTGAACAGTTCATAATAATTGGGATACCACGGAAGCACGGGGTGTGGAGCTTGACAGTCGCACTCAGAAAGCGTCACAGGTATAGTTTCCATGAAATCCGGCGAAGCAACAAAGGTAAGGTTTCCATGAATCTGCCGAAGCATCACAGTAATAGTTTCCATCCATTTATTTGTTTTCATTTTCTATTTTTTTACATCTTTTCCTTGATTACATTATTTAGAGATACTGACATCATGATTACCAGTGTGTTGGAATGTAATTTCAACTGCATCAACAGTTGAAAAGAAATCGCACTTTCACCTGCAAACAATCTCAGTAGTCCATCTGTCTTTATTCCAACGGGCATTATTTGTTTCGGCTTATTCACGCCACCGCTATAAGTGTCTTTTCACCGTTTGCTTGTTTGTGTTCCCAAAGGAGGAGGAAGATCAGATCCGAGCTCTGCACAATAACTGCTCACCTACAACATTAAAGAAGAAGCATGGCTGAGAAGGAAAGTACCAGCCTCGAGCCAGCCGCAGCATTTATCAGTCTTGGGTTTCAGCACAACCGACTCAAGAAATACAGCAAAAGATCATATTTGTTCATTATGTGCAGCAGAGACTCTGTCAGAGAGTTGAGGCGGTTGATGGATAAGTTATGACCGCTTCATGCACTATATATATGTATGGACACAGCAGTGTTAATCACTCAGCAATATAGCGCAGCAGCGCTGGAATGTAATTTCTGTGTTTTTAAGAAAGAATGTGCAGCAGCATGAGCTCACATGAATGAAGCCCTTTTGCACAGCAGTGCATGGATTGAAAAGTAAGAGAGAGGAAATAGATTGAAAGTCCTTTTGTAACACACAGCAGTGTAGAACAAGAGAGTTTTTTTTGTATTGCACAGCAGTGCTGAAATTTTCCGAGACAGTTGTTTTGTGGAACTGAAGCATTCCTGTTGTAATCCCTCTGTCGAGAGGAAGATGCTCTTTAGCATAATATTTTGTGAAGATCCCTCTACGTGAGGAAGACTTAGTTTTATCTGTTGGTTTATGTTCATAAATAGAAGTTTCTTTTTGCCTGTTGCTGTTACACCGTAAGTCGAAAAATACTTGACGTCAAAAATCCCCGTTGCTGTTACACCGTAACTCAAAAAATACTTGACGTCAAAAGTTACGTTGCTGCAACACCACGAACAACAACTGAAAAAATTTACGTTGCTGCAACACCACGAACAGCGTTGCTGCAACACAAGTTACAGCAACTGAAAAAAAACTGTGTTGCTGCAACACCGTTTCCAGAGAACGAATTTTTCTGTTTTTCTGAGTTAAAAACAGAGTATTTTTCTGTGTCAAAGACAGAGTATTATTTTGATCAGTTTTTGATCCTGAGGCAAAGTAGAGTATTATTTTATGCTCTGTTCTTGTGTTTTTGAATTATCAGAAAACAGAGTATTGCTCTCTGTTCATATTTTTGTTGTTTCGGAATTTATCAGAAAATTCTCAACAGTGGAAACAGAGGATTTTTCCACTGTATTTTGTTTGGAATAACCAGAAATTCCCGACATGGTATCAGAGCTTGTCCAGGCTCTTTGAAGACATCAAAGAAGCTGAAGGAAAGATTTCTTGCAGCAACAACTTCTCCAGCAGCGTGAAGACTCAGCCAAGAAAGAATCTAAGGTATTTCTCAAGAATTTTTTCTGTGTTACTGTTGAAGACAGACAGTGATTTTTAAATACAGTCAAGTATTTGAAGCATAATTTAAAGTGTAAGGAATGGCCAGCGTCAGCACTAGCGTGGGTATGTTTAATACTCAGCTCCCACTATTAAATGAGAAAAATTATGACTATTGGGCAATAGTTATGAGAGCTTTTCTTTTCTCAGAAGATTTATGGGAATTTGTTGAAGATGGTTTTGAAGAACCAGCAAATGAAAATGAGTTTAATAGCTTAACTCAGGCAGAGAAAGAGTTGTTGAAGAACTATAAGAAGAAAGATGCTTTGGCCCTCTACTTCTTGTATCGAGCAGTGAATGAAAGTGTTTTTCCACGGATAGCAGCAGCCAAGACATCCAGAGAAGCATGGCAAACTCTCAAGACAGCCTATCAAGGCATGGAGAAAGTGAAGACAGTAAAACCTCAGTTCATTGAGGAGAAAGCTTGTGATGAAAGCTTAGAGAAAACAGTGAATGATAAAATCTGTTTGTCTCGTGATGAAGGTGATGAGGAGATGGCTGAAGTACATCCCCAAATAGCGGCGCCAACACAAGGGCAGCAAGTCGCACCCTTGAGGAAAAATGAATGTGCTTCTCCAAGCACACCACAAGAAGCAACAAATGAAGGTACAAATTCTTTGTTTGCTTTATCTAGTCATGTTGATGACCCTGTTTATTTAGAAGATGGAGTTCAAGATAGGAAATGGACAGAACCCATGAATGGGAGAAAGGAATTGAAGTTCCTTGAAGATCTATTTAAAGAATATGGAGTTCGATATGTAACTCTTGCCAAGATGGCTGAGATGGGCTTCACTGCCAAAACCCTTGTCAATATGATAGAGGAAGAGATTGAAGATTTGATGATGACCCTGGAAGAACTCTATCATATGAATCTTCCTATAGGGGAGATATATGGAATTAAATCTGTCATAAGAGCAGAGAAGGAGCAGGTCACTGATATTCTGATCAAACCGTTGGATCAGAAAAGTTTCGAATTTTTTATGAAGTGTCTGGGTATGACTGATAACCCAACAGTTGAAATTAAAGGGGAGTGTTGGAATGTAATTTCAACTGCATCAACAGTTGAAAAGAAATCGCACTTTCACCTGCAAACAATCCCAGTAGTCCATCTGTCTTTATTCCAACGGGCATTATTTGTTTCGGCTTATTCACGCCACCGCCATAAGTGTCTTTTCACCGTTCGCTTGTTTGTGTTCCCAAAGGAGGGGGAAGATCAGATCCGAGCTCTGCACAATAACTGCTCACCTACAGCATTAAAGAAGAAGCATGGCTGAGAAGGAAAGTACCAGCCTCGAGCCAGCTGCAGCATTTATCAGTGTTGGGTTTCAGCACAACCGACTCAAGAAATATAGCAAAAGATCAGATTTGTTCATTATGTGCAGCAGAGACTCTGTCAGAGAGTTGAGGTGGTTGATGGATAAGTTATGACCGCTTCATGCACTATATATATGTATGGACACAGCAGTGTTAATCACTCAGCAATATAGTGCAACAACGCTGGAATGTAATTTCTGTGTTTTTAAGAAAGAATGTGCAGCAGCATGAGCTCACATGAATGAAGCCCTTTTGCACAGCAGTGCATGGATTGAAAAGTAAGAGAGAGGAAATAGATTGAAAGTCCTTTTGTAACACACAGCAGTGTAGAACAAGAGAGTTTTTTTTGTATTGCACAGCAGTGCTGAAATTTTCTGAGATAGTTGTTCTGTGGAACTGAAACGTTCCTGTTGTAATCCCTCTGTCAAGAGGAAGATGCTTTTTAGCATAATATTTTGTGAAGATCCCTCTACGTGAGGAAGACTTAGTTTTATCTGTTGGTTTATGTTCATAAATAGAAGTTTCTTTTTGCCTGTTGCTGTTACACCGTAAGTCGAAAAATACTTGACGTCAAAAATCCCCGTTGCTGTTACACCGTAACTCAAAAAATACTTGACGTCAAAAGTTACGTTGCTGCAACACCACAAACAGCAACTGAAAAAATTTACGTTGCTGCAACACCACGAACAGCGTTGCTGCAACACAAGCTACAACAACTGAAAAAAAACTGTGTTGCTGCAACACCGTTTCCAGAGAACGAATTTTTCTGTTTTTCTGAGTTAAAAACAGAGTATTTTTCTGTGTCAAAGACAGAGTATTATTTTGATCAGTTTTTGATCCTGAGGCAAAGTAGAGTATTATTTTATGCTTTGTTCTTGTGTTTTTGAATTATCAGAAAACAGAGTATTGCTCTCTGTTCATATTTTTGTTCTTTCGGAATTTATCAGAAAATTCTCAATAGTGGAAACAGAGGATTTTTCCACTATCTTTTGTTTGGAATAACCAGAAATTCCCGACACAGTGCGCGCAGAGTCTACAAATCCATGCGATACTTAAAAACATGGTCTATGCGTCTGTCGATATTCTTCGGAATGGCGATTTTTCTCTTGATGATAATTACTCTTCCGTCGCAGATTTGCAAGGCACACAATTTCTCTTGATGATCATTACTCACGTTAGCACAAGAGTTGCTGGAATTTAGTAAGATTTCAACGAAGTTATCATTCTTACACACTGTCAAAAGCTATTGGATGTACATGTTTTACTTCTTTGTTGTCGACTTCAGGAGGATTGAAAGTACTGCAAATTTTACATTATGAAAATTTTACTTGTGCAGATTTACTTCTTCGTTATGTTCTAATTTTCCAGAATCCGCGAAAACAATTTTTTCTTTGCAAATAGCTTTCACTTTATGGTTACTTCACTCTTAAAATTTTACCACCACTATTTAATCTTTGACATTGTAATTTGGATATGCAGCGGGTATATGGCACCAGAGTATGCTATGCATGGGCAATTATCTGTAAAAGTTGATGTTTATAGCTTTGGCGATGTTCTCCTGGAACTTATTTTAATCTGTCACCAGAAATGCAGTTGCTTCTAGCATGGGTAAGATACTCTTGTACTCTTCTCATTTTAGGAATGAAGAAATCCATAGCAGGCATATATCAATCACATTTTAGATTCAATTTATATGCCGTTTAGTTTTCATAAAATTTTATCAAATTTTTAGAAAGCTGACAAATTTAACTTCAGTCTTCACAACTTACATATCAGAACATCAAAAATAATTTTATTATAAATTATAAAATAAAAATAATATAGTTTTTATTATAATAATTTAAAGGGTTTAAAAACATAACAAAAACACGATTCAAATTTTCCGTTCCACTTTTTTTACACTGAATATATTTCTTTTCATCGCTATTCAAGGTAGTTTAATATAACCAGGAGCATCACAATCACATACAAACCGAACAAAAAAAAGCCATACAGCACAGTTTGTTGTATTTGACCATCATATACTTAGTATACTAACCATCAATCACATATAAGAAAACAGGTATTCTGTTGCGTTCTCATATAACAAAACAAACCACTCAATGAAAGCACTCATGTATACATGAAATGTAAAGGCTACCAATTTCGATAGCACTTTTCTATTTTTTTTTTTTTTTATTTGAAAAATATAATTTTTTAAATTCTTATTATTATTATTTAAAATCGTTTTGTTTTTTTTTAATATGGTTTATATTTAGATGTTTTTTAGATTGAGATATTCTCTCAAGTCCAAAATAATCTACCTACCTATTTGTCCATAACATAAATTTCCTGAGAATGTTGCAGTATTGATGCGTGAGTCCAAGCTACGTGAGACCGTTAACATATGAATGCATGAGCTCAAGCTAAGAGGAATTAATAGATGTTGGAAGCTAAGGGTCGAGGGCATGAGCATTGGTGCCATGTGTAGAGGTATGATGGTTTGCGACTCTACGAGTCCACGCTGTACGCACCAGTGGATGAGGATCTCTGTAACTTACAGTATGTGGGAATAGAATACAGAGTATGTGGGAATAGAATCGATGGAGGGGTTGCGACTCGTAAAGGTGGTTCTGCGACTGTTGAAGGGGTGGCGATAGTGTGGCTGAGTAGAGGCCTAAGGATTAGAGTCCAATACGGAGTGACCAGCATAATAGGAAGTAACATTGAGGGACCAGCAGATTTTTTACTCGAAGGTAAATGTTGTTTTCAAGGAAGGTTTTTGGAGTTTATTTACCAGCAAAAAAAAATTAAAAGAAAAATTAAAATTCACAGTTGGAATGGCAACATCAAGCACAAGCTTGACTATCTAAAATTAAAATTAACAGTTGGAATGGCAACATCAAGCACAAGCTTGACTAATTTAAAATTAAAATTAACAGTTGGAATGGCAACATCAAACAAAAGCTTGACTAATCTTCACATACCTTAGTTTAATGGAAAAAGTTATGACTATTGGGTTATAACAATGAAAACCTTATTTTTTTCTCAAGATATTTGGGATTTGGTGGACAATGGGTTCCAAGAACCAACTGATGTAGTAGGGTACAATGTCTTGTCAGAAGCAGAAAAGGATTTGTTGAGGGACAACACGAAGAAGGATTCAAAAATCCTTTTCTAAATCTTTCAAGTAGTTCATGAAAGTATTTTCCCAAGGATTGCAATAGCAACAAAGTTTCAGGCAAGCATGGGACACCCTCTAGACAACCTACCAATGCATGGCAAAAGTGAAGACAACAAAGCTACAAATGTTAAAGAGAGATTTTGAGACAATTTGTATGAAAAAGTTTCAGAATGTAGACTCATTTTTTACACATGTAATTGGATTGGTTAGTTAAATCACGTCTCATGGTGAGACACCTGAGGAAAAGAGAATAGTTGAGAAATTTTTGAGAAGTCTTCCATCAAGTTTTGATACCATTGTTGTGGCCATAGAAGAGACAAAGGATCTCTCACAATTTTTAGTGGATGAGCTTCATGGATCACTGATTTCTCATGAACATGGATTGAACAGAGCAACAAACTCCTCACTGGAGCATGCCTTCAAGATACAAGTTTCATTTGGTCAAGGTGGAGGTAGAGGAGGATCAAATGCTAGAGGAAGAGGAAGAAACATATAGAGAGGTGGAAGAGGCAATTCTTCAAACTGCGGAAGGGGCAAAAATAAAAATAAGTCAAGGCCCAAGAAAAAATAAAGCACAAGGTCAGAGGTATGATAAATCTCAAGTTCAATGTCATTACTGTAAGAAGTATGGTCATTATGCAAATGAATGTGGAAAGAAGAAATATGACATAAGTAACAAACCAAGTGTAAATTTCACAAAGGAAAATCAGAACCAAGATGGGATGTTTTTAGCTTGTAATGTAGCACAAGAAAAACAAAGTGATGTACGGTTTCTAGATTTAGGGTGCAACAACCACATGATAGGGAACATAGAAATGCTTTCCAATCTAGATTAAAGTGTGAAATATGAAGTGGTCATGGGCAAATGAAGAGTCAATATTCTAACACAAAAGGGGGTGAAGAAGCACATTTCAAATGTTTATTTTGTCCCTAGTCTGAAGCATAACCTCATAAGCATTGGATTGCTCATGCAAAAAGGCTACATTGTCTTTTTCAAAGATGATGAGTCCACAATTTTCGATAAGTCTCCAAGCAGATAGCTGATTGGAAAAGTTCAAATGACAAGCAATAGAATGTTTCCCTTAAAGATAAAATCAGATTTGATGGAAGAAGATGCATAAGCACAATTGCCAATGAATTCACAAGAGCATGGAAGAAAGTTGCAACTGTCACACAGGTAAACTTTCAAGAAGAAGTCAAAGTTGAAAAGTGGTTATGGCATTTGATATTTGGCCATCTCAACTTTGGAGGTTTGAATTTACTGCATATGAAATGCCTAGTCAAGGGATTACCACTCATAGAAGAACTAGATAGCCTATGTGCAGGATGCATCTTGGGCAAAGAACATAGAGAGACATTTCGAACAGGAGAGTCAATAAGGGAAAAAGCACCTTTGGAGATTGTCCATTCATATTTATGTGGACCAATGCAAACACCATCAATTAGGGGCAATTATTATTTTTTGACTTTCATAGGTGATTAGAAAAGGAATACATGGTTCTACTTCCTCAAATAGAAAAGTGAAGTGTTTGATTGCGTCAGCCAATACAAATCTCTTGTTGAGAAGAAAAGTGGACACTGCATCAAAGTCTTGAGGACTTATAGAGGTGGAGAATACATCCCAAATGACTTCATTCATTTTTGCAGGGAGCATGGAATTCACAAGAAATTTGCAAAAAGGTATACACCTCAGCAAAATGGTGTCACGGAAAGAAAAAATAGGAGCATTAAGTAAATGGCAAGGAGCATGTTGAAGGCAAAGCATTTGCCAAATGATTATTGGGATGAAGTTGTCACTTATACAACATATATCATTAATAGGTGTCCAACCAAAACTGTTAAGACTCTAGTTCCTAAATGTAACTCCCCCTCCGAGGTTTATCAAAAGTAACCCTGCCAACGAGGGTGAAAATGAGAATAGATGCCACTACAATAAGATTTGACCTCCTATGTTGCCTTAAGGAAGTGCAATTGATGAAACATCACATACAGTCATCCAACATCATCAACAAACCCCTCAAGAGAGAATTCAGTCACTCAGACAGCCCGTCCTTGGGTCTCACTGCTATTATGCAACTCTTAGCCCTCAATCGCTCTCATGCTAAGGGAAAGGGAGTGACTAGCAAGTCAAAGTCGCTCTCATAGGCCTATCTGTGAGTGACTATGTTTCAGAATTTCTAGTTATGTGCCAGCGACCCCGGGATTTAAGCCACTTTTCCAGCCCATAATCCTGGCCTCTGCACAGAACTTTTTGTAACTTTCGAAAATGATTAAAAACATGATAACAAATTTGATTAATAAAAAATCACCCTCAAGACTAGCCCTGAGCATCCCCAACCGTGACTAAAATTTTTTCAAACACTTTGTATCAATGAAACCTACAGGTCTAGGATGCACTACAAAGTATAAATGATTGAAACAACTTATGAAAAATCATAAGAAGGATCACCTCCTTCTCCATTGAGCTACTATATCATCAATTATGTATTTCATCAATCCATTTAATAGTTACATGTAAATACATGAAATAACCATGACATAAACCAGTCACATAACTATGCTTATAATCAACAATAAAGAGTGTAAATAATAGAGATAAGACAACCATTAAATCCATATATAAATTAGTGCAAAAGTAAGAGAACTTAGCTTTTACTAATCATAGGCAAATCCGACCAAGTTCGAGACTTCCACGTACCACTTGACCATAGACATGGCTAAATCAAATATCTCTTTCAGCGAGTCACCCTTGTGCCATATTCCAAGCATGAATGTGGGATCTCATAGAACAATCAATCCAAGAATAACCAAGGGAATCCAGAGGTTAAACCACCTCCATCCTCAGCAAATCGTGATCAAACCAAAAATGTTTCCCCTATTAGCACTCTGCAATTTTCCGAGGTTGCAAAAGAAAATCACAAAGGTAACCACAAAACCACTTTGGAAGCTAGGATCTAGCCCTGCCAGCTTCAGAAAGGGATCTCTCTATCAGATTTCACTTTGTTGTATTTATATATTAGGCTAGTTATGAGAGTTCAGAGATGATTTTAAAATTTGTTTGGTTGATTAAATGCCTAAAATTTCCATTGGGCTATGGATTCTACAACTTAACGTTGATCTATTTCAAATTTTCAAAGGAGTTTCACAGGGCAAGGTAGTTGAACTAACTGAATCCTTTATATTTAAATGAAATGGGATAGAAGAAAAGATATAAGTTCAATTGAAGTTAAAGATCAATTAAGAATTCTTTAACATGATATTAGAATAAAATATTTAAATTACCTACAGCGAGAATGAGAGTGTATTTTTCAATAAATTATGTTCATTAACTTTCTATAAAATAATTCAGATTTAGGAAAACATAAGAATGGAAACAAAGGAATAAACACGTAGATAGTGAGAGAAGCACTTCACCAAATAGTCCAACGCATGAATCCTATGAGGAATGTATTTTTTATTACTAATCAACCCATCAAATGAAAATAGTACAATAGCTTTTTGGAATGAAAAAATCAACCCTTGATACTTCGAAAAGAGAAGTATTAATAAGTTATTTACAAAATATCCTGTGACTAGGATGTATTTAGCTATTCCTAAACTAAATCTATCTAACTTTTACAAAAAATTAGGAAAATTGGAACTGTATGAAGTGCTCGCACTCGATTTGTGGAATTATTGAATATTTGTCCCTTTGATTCCTATTGTGTTGTTGATGCTAAGCTATACAACCAAGCCATTTGCTTACTCCAGTAACTCACATAATTTATCCCAACGTTGTCCACTGGGGATAGATGTCTTGAGTAACTTCCTGTAGACCTCTTCCACTTCAGTGTATTTGGAAAACGTTGGTTTGGAAATAAAGTTATTTTTGATTTCATATTGAATGTCCAAATCATATGCCAATGCTTCTAAGAATTCTTTTCCTGTCATGTTGATTCTTCGTCTTGTAAATTTAGAACTGTCTTTAGTCTTGGTCAGCAATTTCTGATTGCAATCTGACCATGTGTTGAGCTTATCATTTATAAATAATAAACTCGGAAGTCCTTTGTTATAAAGGGCTTCCATCTTGTTTAAGAACCTCTGTATACCAATGTCTAGAAATTGACACTTTTCTTCTAGATGCCTCATCAAATTTCTTTTAGTCAACACCTTTTTGACCTATAATATGTTTTTAGTTCTGTCCTCAATCTCCAATTCTTCTAGTTCCTATTTCATTTTAGAATTAAGGAACTTGATGAGCTCTGTAGCTTTGCTAGGTTTATCACCCAACTATACTTTGATTTCTTCACTAGCTTCATTAGATCTCTCAATTAATCCCTGCTACTCAAGTATAATTTTTATAGATCGAAAAATACCTATCATATCTTCATTTATCCATTTCCAAATTTTCTCTTTGACCTGGGCTAGGGTATTACCCATAGCAGTTTCTTTTTCCATCTGTTGCAATCTTTGGGAAAGTGTATGGGATTTCTCCAAGTCTTTCAGGTGAGAATTCTCATATCTGGTGTTTTGTTCCTGTAGGACTTTTACATCCTCTCTCAGTTTTTTAATTTCTTCTCCCTGTATCAACATGTTTTCCATTGACTGAGCCAACTTGATTGAATCATCTACAGTTGAAGAAGGAGGTGTTGTAGAAGAGGATGTTCCTATTGTTGTAGCTATTGTAGGAATACCTGTTTGAGGTAGTGATGCAATAGGCATTGCATCAAGAGGAACCACAATAATTTGAGAACTTTGCTCTTTCTCTTTGATCAACTTATCCATTTCTACCTCCATTTATTTAATCTGTGCACTCTGTTCCACCAGTGGCTTCAACATTTCTTCTTTTTGTATCTTTGTTTCTTCTAACTCATTTGCCTAAGGATCTTCAGTGGCAGTCAAATTCAATTTCTTCCTCAGGGATTTTATGTCATCATTTTTCTTCTTGATAATTCCTTCCATGGACTTTGAATTACGAGAATCAAAACCTTCTTTAACCATCATTTCCTCTAAATATTTAATTATGTTGTCTTTGGCCAGACAATAAATTTTCTCCAGTTTGAGCTGTGATTGAACATTGTTCAAAGACAACTACAATTTAGAAGCAGTAAGGGAAATCTATGTGAAGTTTGAATAAACCATTTCTCCTATTTCCCCATGCATGTCCATCTGATCCAAAGGATGGACATCCTTTGCCTCAAACTCAAATGTAGTCTGCTTGAAATCGGCTCTTGATTTAGGTTGAGGAACCTGTGCCTGTAAGAATACCATATGAATTCTCCCTTTCTCTGTGTCATAGGCCGAAATGAGCCTGTGTTGAATTGAGGAATACTTCTTCCTGAATTGAGAATAAATGTTATTGTGGAGACCTTCACTCCTCTGCTTAATTTCTCTGTATCTCTAAAATATATACAACTGCCTCTGTTATGTAGATGACTCTAGTGTATGAGGTGTTGTAGCTGGATTTTTTTTAGTGGTTGAAGATGATGGAGAATCAATGGTGCTTCTATCAAACTTCAAAGCATGAAGGCCAGAGAGCGCAATAGTACCCTGTGTTTCCTCCAATGGTGGGAAATTTACCTTAGAGCTTGTCTTTGTCTTCTTTGAATAGATCTTGAATTATTTGGTTGAGACTTCTATGACTGAAGGGGAGTCCTCCTTTCTTGGTCTTTTTTGAGTCTTATCTCTAGGAATAGGAGTCTCTAAGGCGGTTTTGGACAACACCTGTTCTTCAGCCTCCTACAATGTATTCTCTACCCAAACTCATTGATTCATGTACTTCTCAATTTCTGGTCTTTGGGTATGTACATAGGGGGTCATCTTCTGTTCCAACCTTAGCTTAGAAATTACCCCAAAGGGGTCATAAGACCATGTGAAGCTAAGGGAAAAATTCATTTGTTTCAGTAGGAGCTCTACATCCTCTCCTATTGCTCTACTATTATAGATAAATGGCCCTATCTATGTTTTAATTCTAAATTGGGACCTCTTCTTAGCTGCCACAAAGTGAATGTTGTCTGATTGGATTATTTTCCTGATGTACTCCAAAGAAAATATCCTCATAGGAAGGTACTTTGGCAGTTTATAGGGTGGAAGCTCAGAGCCATAGACCCTGATCTCTGTAAATTACTAGTATAAATACCAATCTCCTGTCTTCACCTACTCACTGAGATGCAACACCTTTTAAATGTCCTCACTGATCCTAGGAATTTGTTGGCCACTCAGCATACAAGTTGCTCGATATACAAATTGATCTATAAAATATTTGAAACTGTACTCCTTTGAATTTCTTCTAATAATTTAGTTCTAATAGATTATGTACTGAGGTTCAACTTGTTGATTGATTTTCTGAAGTGAAAACGGAAACCTTTCTATCTGGAAGAAAATAAACATGTGCATAAGAACGGAAGAATATCTAAACATTCCTTTAGTTAAAAATTGAAGGAATTGTTCATGTATTACATCTGAAAGAAAGTGACCATAGTCAAAGATGAATGACATCCCTTCTTCTGTGGAAAGGGTGGATAGAAAGCCTAAAATAGTGATTCATAGATTAACAGGATCTCAAATTTTATTGGCAGAAACTCAATGGCTAGCTACTAAGTTAATTAACAGTGCACGTGCAAACTCTGATTTGGTAGTACCCCAGGCCAATCAACGAACGGTCCCACTTTGACTTGACTAATCACCGTCACTTTAATTCTAGAATCGTCACGATGGAATATCCACCGTCAATCTTTATCAGTTCAATCCAATGGTCTTCACACAATATCGCGCTCCAACAAGCGCACTGGTTATTGTTTTGAAATCATGTGATATCGGTGGTTTTGTGTGGGCTATGTGTCACCAACTTAGGTTAATCGTGTGAATCTAAGAAATACCATTTACCATTCCTTAAGTGCGCAAGATACCGCTTACCACTTGGAAATATTTCTCACGTGCTTAATACGCACTTTTGATACATATGTTTTAACAAAGGTTTAACACTTAAGCGTAGAATAATCCTTAATGCTAACTGACTGTGACTTATAAATAACATGCATAAAAAAAAAGTAATACCCCATTAGCATCTATAACATCGATACATAGATTCAAGAGAAATTCTCCATTGGGAATAACACACAACACCACACTTCATCAATTATCCAATAACATAGAAATTATAGAGTCTTGGCCCTCTCGGCTTGATTATAACAATTTATCTGACCTCTTTTTTACTCGTAAACCCTATCTCTCTCTCAATCTTTCGCTTTCTCCTCCCTTATTCCATTCCATCCCATCATTACATTGTTTTATTTCTTTTATGGATCAAATCCTATCCTAACAGCATTTGACAACTCAATCTCTATTTTTATCAGGCTAACAATTAAATCCCTATTCTAAAGCCTCGATCCACACCTATTCTAACCAACTTATTCCCTATTCTAAAAATAATACAATGATTTAATTGTTACAATGATTGAAATAAAGATCAATTCGAGAGATCCAACCCTCTCTTCTAACTGATTTTGACCACTCAGGTCAATGAAATTCATCTCATGTTAGCCACAACATGTGAACATACAATCACATTGCTGGCTAAATCTAGATGCTCCTACATTAGACTCCTGGGGAAGAAAAGAATCATCCATCAGACTTTCAAGGTTTACTCCATACTTCTGCAACTTTGTTGCTGTCAACCAACTGGCATCCTCTATTGGTTGTCCTTTCCATTTGACTAAATATTTAAAATAAACCTACCCTCTAGTTCTTTTAGTTACTCTTTTCTCGAGAACAATTTCCACCTCTTTCTTCACTATTTTAGGCATTTGTTCTTCCCATTGTACAGTCTGTTCATCTTCTGCAGGTTCATCATGTAGCTCTAACTCTGTCTCCTTGTATGGGTACAAATCTGCAACATTAAAGATAAGCGAGATTCCAATCCCTTCTGACAACTTAATTTCATAAGCATTGGTTGAAAATTTTCTCACAATTCTACATGGCCCTATCTTTTTCAATTTTAGTTTGTTATAAGTCCCAATAGGAATCTTTCTTTCCTCAAGTACACCATCACTAGATCTCCCACTTGGAATTATTTTTCTTTCCTCCTCATATCAGCTCTCTGTTTGTATTTTCCATTTCTTTTATGTAATCTGTCTTTGACATCTTCTTGTAGTCTCTGCATCTGCTCTGCAAACTCCTTAGCCTTTTCACTTCTTGTCTCTAGTTTGCTTAAATTTCTAAGCTCATACACACCTCTTGGATTCATTCCAAAAACAATCTAAAATGGACTCATCTCAATACTTCAGTTTGGAGTGTCATTATAAGCAAACTAAGCTTGAGCAAGTGCTAAATCCCACTGCTTAGGATTTTGATACACTAAACTTATAAATATGTTTCCCAAGCTTCTGTTCACCACTTCGGTCTGTCCATTTGTTTGAGGGTGATATGCTGAACTGAAACTAAGGTTGGCACCTAGTTTCTTCCAAAGAGTTCTCCAGAAATTCCCAACAAACTTTGTATCCCTATCAGACACAATACTTATAGGTAATCCATGTAACCTTACAACTTCTGAAAAAAATAGATTAGCAATATGTGTTGCATCACTAGTATTTTTACATGCAATGAAATGTGCCATTTTAGAAAATCTATCTACTACAACATAAATGGAGTCATTTCCTCTTTGAGTTCTAGGTAATCCCAAAACAAGATCCATACTAACTGCATCCCATGGTCAGTATGGTATTGGTAATGGCTGGTACAATCCTGTATTTTGGCTTCTCCCCTTAGCATGCTGACATATCCTGCACTTTTCCACAAATATCTTAACATCAATTTGCATCTTTGGCCAGTAGTAAAAAGAATTTACCTGAGAAAAGGTTTTGTCTTGTCCAAAATGCCCAGATAACCCTCCTCTGTGTTTCTCCTTGATTATGTTTTCTCTCATAGAACATTTGGGAATGCACAATTTGTTACCTTTAAATAGTAAACATCCTTGGATAAGATAATCTAGCCACTGGCTTCTATTATAAACTGTCGGATTTTGTGCAACTGCATAAATATCTTTAAATTCAACATCATCTTTATACATATCAACCATTTCTTCAAATCCTACAACACCAACTCTTAATTCTTGCACAATGAAATTTACCCTGCTTAAAGCATCAACAACTTTGTTCAACTTACCACTTGTATGTTTGATCACAAAAGTAAAACTCTGTAAAAACTCTAACCACTTGGCATGCTTTTGATTCAATTTTGGTTGGTCGTTTATGAACTGTAATGCATGATTGTGAGAAAACAATACAAACTCTTTTGGTAGCAAATATTGTCTCCATTTTTTTAAAGCTTGCACAATAGCATAAAATTCTTTATCATAAGAGAAGTACTTCTTCTTAGCTTCATTTAGTTTCTCACTGAAGTATGCTATTGGTCTCTATTCCCGACTTAAAACTTCTCCAATTGCAATTCCACTAGCATCCGTTTCAACTTGAAAAACTTTTCCAAAGTTAGGCAAAGCTAAAAATCGTTTTTCTATGATTTTCTTCTTCAGCAACTTAAAATTTATGTCTATTGCTTCTGTCCACTTGAATGACTGATTAGTCTCTTTGATTGTTTCAATAATTGGTGCACAAATCTGACTAAAACTTCTGATAAATTTTCTATAGAAACTTGCAAGACCATGAAAACTTCTTACCTCAAATATGTTTCTTGGAATAGGTCAGTTCCAAATTGCTTGGAATTTCTCTAGATCCATTTTTAGACCTTCTTTAGAAACTACAAATCCAAAATAGATTAATTCTTCTTTCATGAAACTACATTTCTTTAGATTTATTAGCAGTTTCTCTTTCTGCAGAGATCTTAGAACCAGTTTAAGATGCTCCAAATGCTCCTCTTTGCTTCGACTGAAAACTAAAATATCATCAAGGTACATAATGACAAACTTGCCTGCATAGTCCTTCAATACTTTGTTCATCAATCTCATGAATGTGCTGGGTGCATTAGTGAGTCCAAAAGGCATCACTAACCACTCATACAGCTCATTTTTTGTTTTAAATGGAGTCTTCCATTCATCTCCTTCTCTAATCCTTATTTGATGGTATCCACTCATCAGATATATATTAGTGAAATACTTTGACCCACTTAAACAATCCATCAAATCATCCAGTCGTGGTAAAGGAAATCTATACCTGACAATAATCTTGTTTATAGCTCTAGAATCAATACACATGCGCCATTCACCTCCTTCTTTGGACTGAGTACTGTTGGTACAACACATGGACTAAAAATCTCTCTGATTAATCCCTTATCCATCAGTTCTTGCACTTGTCTCCCAACTTTTGAATTTTCTTGAGGAGTTAACCTGTATGCTGCTTTGTTTGGCAAACATGCTCCAGGTATCAGGTCAATGTGATGACTAATACTCCTGATTGGTGGCAATGCATTTGGAAACTCATCCACAATAATATCAACAAAATCATTCAACAGAGTTTTGATTTCTTCAGGTAAATAATCCAAGTTTGTAGAAGTCAAAATTACCTTAGGTCTCCCTATGATAGAAAAATGCATTTCTTCACCTTTTCCAACTTCTTGCAATAGCTCCTTTCCACTCATTAGCATAACACTATTTCTAGTTGTTCCTTTGTCTGCTTCATCCTTTAATGGCAGCAATGTATGCTTCACTCCATCCTTCTCCAAGGTATAGGTGTTTCTTATACCATCATGAATGCCTTTTCTATCAAACTGCCAAGGTCTTTCCAACAATACATGGCATACATCCATTGGCATTACATCACATAATACCACATCCTTATAAGTACCAATCTGGATCTCCACCTTGCGTTGTTCTGTCACAATAAGCTGGTGTCCCTTCTGCAACCAGGACACTTTGTAGGGAGTAGGATGTATTGTTTTCTCCAATCCCAACTTATCTACCATTTCTGTAGAAACAAGGTTATCAGTACTACCACTATCAATTACTACTTTGCAGCATTTTCCCTTGGACTTGCATGTTGTTTTGAATAAAATCTTTCTCTAAGTTGGTTCTCCTGTCTCTTTCTCTACTTTAAGCAATACCCTTTTCAATAACAAAGATTCTCCTACTTCGGGTGATTCTTCCTTATTTGTAATTTGAGCTTTTTCTTCCTTTTCCTTAGCCACATTCACATTCCGCTGATTTGTTGCTTTATTATGAGGACAATCCCATGATCCATGTCCCCATTCTCTACATGTAAAGCACTGAATGTCTCTTCCTCGGCCTCTTCCTCTGGGTGCAAATCTTCCTCTACTAAAATCTCCTCTCTATGGTTTTCTACTACTTGAACCTCCTGCTTCACCCTCAGGTTGCTGAAGTCTTGATCTGGTAGTTCCTCTACCTCTTCGTGAACTTTTCCCTCTGTTCCTTTGATTATGTTTTCTCGACATCTTCTCCTCTTCTTTCAAAGCTGCTTGATAGGCATCTTCAATTGTCTTCAGACTGAGCAAGTTGATTCCATCCTGTATGTCATATCCCAAGCCATTGATGTATTTGGCTACCTTTTCTACGCCATCCTCTGCATGTCCTACTCTAATGCTCAACTTATAAAATTCTTTTGTATATTCTTTGACAGTCGTCCCTTTTTGTCTCAAATTCTGTAACTTTCTGAAAAGATTTAACTGATAATCTTTTGCCATGAATTTACCTTTCAACCTACTCACCATTTTATCCCATTGTTTGATCTTGGGCTTCCCTTTTTTTTTTTCTGGATGTTTGTAGTTCATCCCATCAGATAGATGCATGACCCTTCAATTTGGTAACTACAAATTTCACTTTATTTTTGTCATCAACCTCCTCATAGTCGAAATACTTGTCCAATGAACTGATCCAGTCCATCATCTCTTCTACATTAAAATTTCCGTCATACAAGTGTATTTCCACCTTTGGTTGTCCACTTACTTTGGCCAACATTTTGAGAACTTTGGTAGCTTCGCTTTCATCCTCTTTTTCTTCCTCAGAAGATTCTCTGCAGAATTGGCATCTCCTTCATTAGGTGCCCTCCTTTGAGCAGTTTCCACTATCTCCATTCTTGTATGCAAGTTTCAAATCTCATCCAGAAAAATTGCATTCACTATAGGTCTTCCCCAACCTATACCAACTCCTCTCCTAGGTGGCATGTTTAATGTAACAGAATCTAACCCTTGACTTTGAAACCAAATGATGCCTAGATTAACAGGATCTCAAATTTTATTGGTAGAAACCCAATGGTTGGCCACGTAATTAATAGGCCACGCGCAAACTCTGATTTGGCAGTACCTCCGGCCAATCAACAAACGGTCCCACTTTGACTGGGCCAATCACTGTCACTTTAATTCTAGAATCGTCGCAATGGAATATCCACCGTTGATCTTTATCAACTTGATCCAATGGTCTTCGTGCAATATCGTGCTCCAACAAGTGCACTGGTTATTGTTTTGAAATCATGCGATATTGGTGGTTTTGTGTGGGCTATGTGTCACCAGCTTAGGTTAATCACATGAATCTAAGAAATACCATTTACCATTCCTTAAGTGTGTGAGATGTCACTTACCACTTGGGAATATTTCTCACGTTCTTAATACGCGCCTTTGGTACATACATTTTAACAAATTTTTAACGCTTAAGCCTGGAATAATCCTTAATGCTAACCGACTGTGACTTATCAATAAAATGCATAAATAGAAAGTAATACTCAATTAGTGTCTAGAATGCTGATACACAGATTCAAGAGAAATTCTACACCAGGAATAACACACAACACCACACTTCATCAATTATCCAATAACATAGAAATTACAGAGTCTTGGCCCTCTCATCTTGATTACAACAATTTGTTTGACCTTTGTTTTACTCGCAAACCCTATCTCTCTCTCAATCTTTCGCTTGCTCCTCCCTTATTCCATTCCATCCCATCATTACATTTTTTTCTTTCTTTTATGGATCAAATCCTATCCTAATAGCATTTGACAACTCAATCTCTATTTTTATCAGGTTAACAATTAAATCCATATTCTAAAGCCTCGATCCACACCTATTCTAACAAACTTATTCCCTATTCTAAAAATAATACAATGATTTAATTGTTACAATAATGGAAATAAAGATCAATTTGAGAGATCCAACCCTCTCTTCTAACTTATTTTGACCACTCAGGTCAATGAAATTCATCTCATGTTAGCCACAACATGTGAACATACAATCACATTGTTGGCTAAATCTGGATGCTCCCGCATCAAATAAGTTCATCTACCCATTCATCTGAGTAGTACCCAAGTAAGCAAGACAAGAAAAAGATGATCTGTCTGGTTCTTTGGGGGAAAATAGAAGAGGGATAGGGGGGTTTCTCTTGGGTAATAGAGAATATTCTGGAAGGAATAATTCAAAAATGCTGGCTCTCTGGGGAAAAGTAAGATTTTGATAAATTTATTTAAGGGAACCAATTGAAAAGAGAGTCAGGGATTCATTGTGTGGAACATGCAACATTTGGTTTATATTTTCAGGGGTAATGGTGGAAAGGATTTCAGCATTAGGGGAGATTATAAATATTTTACTTGAGATATAAGAGGCATGGCACTTGAGGAAGAATTCAGGGAAATAGTAGGATTGGGGAAAGACGAACAAGGGTAGTCTAGATTTCCAGAGGCCAATCTCATTAGATTGGTCAAGATAGGTGTCATGAAACCAGCAGTGTAATTTGAAGAGCTTGAATTCACACTGTGTTTTGGTAATTTTATAACCTCTGTCAGCTAAGGGAATGTGGCCTAAATCCACAGAGGGAGAGAGCATCGAGTTTACCACAGTGGCATCAGTCTTGGTTTTGGGGGTCATCGTGATAACAAGATGAAATTGCAGAGGATAATAGATGAAATTATAGAGGATGACTGTTAATTGTGCAGGAAGAGATCTTGAAGGCAATTCCTCCATGAGTAATACTAGATAGGCAATAGAAATAAGGGATCGGTAGCAATGTGACTGTAAAAAAATGAGGAAAGAGTGTGATTGAGGGAGAGAGTGAGGCTTTATAGATTCGCAAATGGAGCGGGATCGTTGGGTAAACGGTTGTTCGGGAGGAAATTTACTCAGCAATGGAAGATCACAAGGGAACGATGTAGGAATGGAACGGTATAACAATCAGTTGATGTGGCGGAAAGTGATCAGCAGGTGGATGGAGGCGCAAGACCATTGGTGGGAAATCGAATTAGGTTTGAGAGGTTTTCGTAGGGTGGTGTGAGTGGTTTGTGATACATGATGGGGGGTGTGAAAACATGTGGGAAGGACACGTAGCGGAGGAGCCCGATGGGGAAACTACCTTTTCGGACCCCCCCCCCGGCCAGTAAAGGGAAACATGGCGGCGGGGGGAGGCCTGGGGACCACCAGATGGAAAGGGAATCATGATCAGGAGTATGAACATGTGCACAGTTTGTCGCCAACAACAAAACATCATATCATGCACATGTATTTTTTACAATCTGGTCTGACCTTTGACAAAATAACAATATTATAGATAGCCTTCCTTAAGCTAAATTCCATTTTCCCCTAAGATAATCTAACTAAAACTAATTAGGGTGAATTTAGGAGTGAAAACCCTCATTTATTTTTCCATTTTAAAGGACTAAAAACATCTATTCAAACAAAAAACTAATATACCAATTTCATTAATCCAGAATATATTGTACTATCAGTGACACTTCAACTAGTATCACTTTCACTTTTTTTCTTTTCTGTGGGCTTCATTTGTCATTTCTTTTTATTTTTCTATTATATATATATATATATATATATATATCTATATATATATATATATATATATATATATATATATATATATATATATATATATATATATATATATATATATATATATATATATATATATATATACCCTCTTTTATTTTTATTTTTTTTATTTACATATCTTTTTTTTGGAAATCATTTGCGGTGTGCAATATTATTTACAATTTCAAATACTGAAAGAAAACATTCAATCATCATTTGATCCTATAAATTATAGGACCCTAACAGTGGCTCCAGCTGGGGCTGGCACTCTCCTTGTGAGGTGTCAAGAACAATAGACTAGTAGCCTTAAATCCTTATCTTTAGTGTTTTACTACATCTGTTTTTTTGTAGTTATTGTAATTATGGTGGCAAAATGTCTAAAATATGAGGGCCTTCTCTACGAGCTTCAACTTTCAAGCATAAGCTACCTAATCATAACAATATAAAGAAAATGGTATCTACAATGAATGTGATGAAAACTACCTCTCTTCCTCAGAAACATAATGTTTCAACATCCTGCCATTGACAGGTCCTCCAGGTAGCTCTGTTCCATCTATGCCCTTCCAAAAAAAAAAAAAAAAAAAATCCCTTGTAAGCATTGATAATGTAAGGTCCCATCCATAAATGATCAAAATTACCATGTTTTCCTTTCTCTTATATTTTGGAATCCCATTTCAGAACATGGCTACCTATATGAAAATCATCATCATTAGTTCTTCTATCATATAACTTCTTAATACTTTCCTAGATCAGTTGAGTCCTGTTGTGAACTTCCCTTCTTAACTATTTTATGTGAATTGTTTGATATATTCTTCTTTGTAGATCATTCAGTTCAACCTCCAAGTCTTGCAGCATTTTCAAAATAGGAACTCCCAACGAAGTTGGAAAAACAACATCCATCCCATAAAATGATTTGGTATGGAGACATACTAATTGATTTCTTAGTTATAAGTCTGTCTACCCATAATGCATTTACAAGCTTATTGTGCCATGATTTCTTGTTATCCTGCAACAATTTTTTGATAATCTTAACCAAACTTTTGTTGGAAGATTCTTCTAGTCCATTTCCTTGATGGTAATAGGCTGTGGAATGTCCCAAAGTTATTTGATATTTGTTGCAAAATTCCACCATCCTCTTTGATCTGAATGTTGCAGCATTATCTGTAATGATTTTCCTAGGGCATCCATATCTTGAAAGAATATTATTCTCTAGGAATTTAATGATTACTACATCAGAGGCTTGTCTAGTAGATATGTCTTCTATCCATTTGGTAAAATAATCAGTGGCTATAAGAATCCACTTATGTTGGGAAGAAGAGGAAGGGTGAATTTATCCTATAAAATCAAGACCCCATTGTCGGAAATATGTTTTAGTTGATATGGGCTTTCAAGGTAAAGACAATCATTTCCTTTTGCCTTTAAATATCTAGCATTTGTGGCATGAGGTGACTTTCTTTTGGAAATCAGAGAATAGGGTTTGCCAATAAAAACCTCCTCTTAGGATCTTGTTGGCAGTAGCCTTCTAGTACAGGTGTCCATCGGAGTCTCCATGATGAAATTCATTTATCACTTTATTTGCTTCATATTCCAACAAGCAATTAGGAAAATTCCACCAGTATCTTTCCAATACAGATTATTGTCCAAAATATAGAATTTCATAGCTTTGAGTTTAAGAAATCTAGCTTTAGTTTTAGTGAGAGTAGGAGGAGCTTGTAAATGATGTAGAACAAAAATAAGATTTTCATACCAGGGAGAAGTAGCAAAAGCTTCTACTACTTGTGGAGTCGCCATCTCTTCTGGTTTGTTGAGTATAGCTAGAAAATTTATATCCAAAGGATGTAAATTAGATTCAACCATTAATTTAGCTAACCCCTGGCCTTTAATGAGTTTGGTAAGTTTTATTTCAATGCCATATTCTAAAATAATGGCAATCCATTTACCCCTTTTCCCATCAGGATCATTTTGGGTTAGTATGTATTTTACCACTGCATTTGGAACAAAGGCAATTATATGTGAATGGAGGATATAAAATCTAAAATCTTTTGTTGCTTTTACCAAGGAAATTTTTTTCTTTTCCATGATATCGTATTTTAATGTAGCATCTCTTAAGGTTTTACTAAAGAAAGCTATATACTAGTCATGCCCTTCATTATTTTTCTATAAGAGAACTACAACAATAGTATGCTCAGAAGCAAATGAGAAAATGAGAAAATATTTTGTAAAATCTGGGCTAATCAACACAGGAGCTTGGGTTAAAGCTTGTTTTACCTTATTAAATGATTTTTTAGCCTCAATGTTCCACTTTACCTCTGTATATTTTCTCAACATGTTTCTTATATTCTTTAGAAGCTCTGTTAGATTAGGGATAAATCCCCTCAAAAAATTGATCTCGCCAATCAAAGATTGGACTTCCTTTACATTTCTAGGGGGATTAATTTTTAGTACAACTTCAATTCTCCTAGAATCTATTTTGATTCCTTCCTTTGAAATGATGTGTCCTAGCAATTTTCCTTCTTGTAAACGAAACAATGTTTTCTTTTGGTTCAGGGACATACCAAATCCCCTACAGTTTTCAAAGACTCTCTTTAGGTGAAGTAAGTGTTCCTCATCTATTTTTGAAAAAACGGTGATATCATCAAGATATATGACTATAAAATGACCCATTTCATGTACAAAGGTAAAGTCCATTTCTCTCTGGAAAATGGCACCAACATTCATCAGACCAAAAGGCATCTTCACATACATGAAAGTGCCCCAAGGTGTAGTAAATGTTGTCTTTTCTTGGTCTTTAGTGTGTACTAGGACTTGATTATAACTAGAAAAGCCATCTAAAAGAGAAATTCTACTAGATCCAACCACCTTCTAGAGAATGTGGTCCATCTTAGGCAAAGGGTAATTTCCTTTCAAAGAGGCTTTATTTAGATTTCGGAAATCAATACAAAGTCTGATTTCTCCAGTCTTTTTCCTAGTTGGAACTAAATTAGACACCCATTTAGAATATCTTAATGGAACTATGATCTTGGCATCATATATTCTTTTGACGTATTTTTCAATTAGAGGCATGAGAATTGGGTTGATTCTCCTTATTTTATGCTTAAAAGGTTTAATATGGTCTTGTTTTAAGGGTATCTTATGTTGTATAATGTTGGTGTCATAGGATCTCAAATCCTCATAAATCCATGCAAACACATCTATAAATTATTTGAAAAAGTCAATGTACTTTAGCCTCTCTACTGGGGGTATATATTTGGACAATTTAATTATCTTAGGTTCTTGTTTAGTTCCAATGTTACATTATTCAAATCCAACTCTAGTAGGTTCGATTTTAGGCTTCTTGGCTATGTCATTAAAGTCAAACAAATCTTCTAAGGGGGCTAATCCTCTAGGAAAAACATTATCTTTCAACTGTAAAATTTATGTTTCTTCTTTTTCTTGATATATTTATTTCAAATCTAATTTAGTCACACCATTATGTACATTATCTTGTAGGTCAACTTCTGTGTCTATATTAGCATATTCAAACTCATCTTTTGACTACAAAAAACGTTCAATCTGGGCATCATTTCCAAAAAGTTGCTAGTATCTGATATTTTCTGGTATGGTAGGTTTGGTTTTACTTCAACAGTATACTGGCAGCTTGGATGGTATGGAAATTTACATGTACTAGCTAAAGCAGCAAGACCATCAGGTAGGATGTTTTGATCTCTAGGGACTACAGATAGGCTATACTCAATGAAGGATTCCAGAAAATCCAAAACATCATTGCTATAGAGTCTCATCCTTGGATGTTTCGCAGAATATTCCCCTTTAATTTGTTTTATTATCAATTCAAAGTCTCCATGAATTTCAATTCTCTTAGCACCTAGCTTCTTTAAAGATGTAACCCTAAAATTAAGAACATTGGAAATTTAATTTATATGAATGGCCTTCTGAGTGATGAGTTTCTTAATTTGAAACCCATATGCCTGCCCCTGACCCTTCTTTACTAACTGCTCCATCAAATCCTAAATTCCATAAAGATTCATCTCGTTTATCATGTTCCATCATATCTATTTGGAATTCCTCAATGTTTTCATTGGGAACTTGTTCCTGTATATTTCCATCATTATACAAAATAAAAGAATCATGGTCTGAATGGATAGAATATAAGGGATAATTATGAGGTCTATCCTGAGTAGTGACCATAAATTTCATGAACTTTTCCCTATATAGTCTCTCCTATTCGGACCAAACACTGGAATTGTAGCATAGGTCATATCCATTAGGAGGGTTCCCTAGAGTTTAGCTCCCCATGATTGGGACAGTAGCATGCCATATTTAGGGGCTATGTTAGCAACAAGTATGTCCATCACCACACTGTTGCATGGTATTTGTACTACGTTGACGCACAAATCCTTAATAAGTCCAAGGAACTTTACTTGACTAGAACCAAATGAATATAGAACTTCATATCTTCTAGTGATATCTAGTCCCAAATTTTCCATGATTACCCTAGGCATGAGATTATGGGAGGCCCTTGAGTCATACTGTTATGTAAAATTTTATCATGAATGTTTAAGATAATGTAAAAGGGAGGTACATCTCCATCTTGGAGTTTACCATCGACTTCAGGGCCAAACAATATTTATGTTTGGTCATCAGAAAAATTAATTGTATCTTTATTTTCTTGTATGCTTAAAGCTTTCATTACTTGTGATCTGTATGTAGTTTTGTTCATCAGTTGTGTTAGAGGAATGGGTATTTAAAGTTTTGCCAATTCATGTTCTATATTGAATTATGTTTGAGTTTTGTTCAAATTGATGTCCTCTTGTTTTTCATCAAAGTCCTTTTAGGAGATGTCTCTTTGCTGGCTAGTGGAGGGATCATTTGTTTGAGTTGATTTGGCTATAGTATCGGGTCTCTTTCAGGTTGGAACCTCAATATTATTTCCAGAAAGAATCTCAATGTTTTTATTAGCAGGTGTACCAGCTAACTTTTTAGTTGGAGTATCAGGTGTTTTCCTACTCCTCATATTATGTTGCTTATGGACTTCCATAATTTCATTTTCGAAACATTTCTTATACTCTTCTAATTCCTCAGGATTTATTTCATCCTGGGATAGTAGAAAGAGGTCTTGTTCTTCTTGAGTAAGAAAATTAGAATCATTGTCATTTACTCCCATTAAATTGATTTGAGTATCATTTATGTCTTCAGCTAATTCTCCCTCCTCATCTGTATAGTTCTCTTGAAAAGGAGGTTTTACCTATTGATCAAGACCTTTTAGGTCTCTTTGTTTAATCTGGGGTTGGTTTCTTCTAAAATTTGGATTTCTCATATGGGAAATAATTTGGTTTTCTCTAGGAGGAGCCCTATCAGTTACGCTTATTCTATCCATCATTTTCTCCATAGTTATAAGCAGACTATCTATTTTATAATCAAATGGAGAATAAGACGAAGGTTACTCTTTGATAGTAACCCTTCTTTTAGTTTTTAGTTTTTATTTTTTGGCTAATAAATTAGCCTTGAATTTAAGGGCATTAGCTTGCATTTCCTATATGGTAGTAGGATCTCTTTCTCTTAGCTGATATGCCATATCAACATCAAATCCTTCAGGGAAATGTATAAGGATGAAGCCCGGGGGAGGTTTAATAACAGTTAGAATTTCATTATAAACCTATCACAATATTCTTGCACAGTCTCATTAGGTCCCCTCTTTAGTTTTTTATATTCATTCAGGATCTAAAGAGGATTCTTTTTGGTTTCCCACCTATTTAAGAAATACTGATGAAAGGAAGCAAGGTCAGCTATACTAGTTGCTGCTAAAATTTCAAACCATTTTCTCACCTCTCCACCCAAACTCTAGGAAAACAATCTCACCTTTACATCACTTTCACCCACTTCCTGAAGATCAAAGAAATCATTCATTTTATCTATATGTTATTGTGCATTGATAGAACTGGTGGCATCAAATGAAGGAATTTTGGTTTGATAATCTTGGGGCATAGGATGCAACTGGGCAGGTAAAACTAAGGGAGCATAACGAGCAGCCATGTTGGCTTGAATAATGTGTGATCTTATGGGAGGGATAGAGACATGATTGGTTGGGATAGGTTGGATTACTGTCTGTGATACTACTAGAGAAGTAGTAGAGATTACAGAAGGGATGGGGCCTGTTAGCACTCCAGGAATCTCTCCTAGGTTGTAGCTCGGAGATGCCTGGAAACATATAAATCTTCAATATTGTTCTCTGAACTATTGGAATGGATTGGAGTTTGGATCAAGTCAGATGATTGTTTCAACTCTATTTTCACTCAAAACATGCATAAACACCCCCAATTTGACAAGGCTTTCAACCACTAATGCTCAATAGTTTATAGATTTAATGGATAGATGGATAATACTAACTGTACTAGTAGATGCATACATAAACACATATGAATGGCTAGCTACAGAAAGAAAATGAAGCTTACAAATCTAATTTATCAATCCAGCGATAAGATGATAGTTATCTGGCATTAGATACAAAAGAAAACGTGAATGAACTATTCAAGTGCAAGCTTAGAACAGAGGGGAAAAATGGGAATTGAACATGTAACAACAAAAGAAGCTTGTATTATTGGAATGAAGATGAGACGCTAAGAGGAGCAGAGTCTCCACAGTCTCCAAAAGTTGAACCCCTGATACTTCTAGCTTTCAATCATTTATAGGCTTTTTACAATGCTCTCGAACCCTCTGAGGCTTGAGAGGTCTTAATCTATCCTCTCTGTATTTTTAATGACTTGATTCCATGACTAGACACACATGAGTTTGGAGGTCTCTTTTTCTAACAACAGAGTAACCACATTTTGGTAATATTCCGCGCCGTTAGGTAGCTCGCTCATGCCAGTGATGCTCCATGACCATTTCTGTTGGTTCGGCTATGTTGCGCTGTTGCTTTTCCCCTTACGGCCATATATTCTTTTATTTCAGTTCACCTGTTGACTGTTAAAAAATACGAACAGAGCCAAAACAAAGCTATCGGGTCCATTCCCAATCACTGTTGCATGTCGCAAATGGCCTGTCCCCTTGTTTTTTTAGAAATACATTAAAACTTTGGAAATACATTAAAAAATTGCTCATGACGAACTTCAAATATTATGTATTTTCATTCCCAAACCCCTTTGGATCCGGGTTTGATCACATCGGCGTTGTTTCGTTGTATTTCATTAAATAACGAAAATATGCAAAATACATAGGAAAATGCCTTTCAGCGGATCTCAAATCTTATACAATAATGGTTATATAGCCATCAGGTCTAGCTAATCGCATTGCATATATATATATATATATATATATATATATATATATATATATATATATATATATATATCACGCTCCTCTGTGAAGCTCTGATGCGATATCGTGAAGTGATTAATCGCAATCGCATATCAAGATAACCCCGAGCCATTGGGTGAGAACTCTATTGTGTTGGTCGATTGCGATTCTGCTGATCAGATTTGGATTGTTGATCGGCCAGATCTGACGGCTGCTGTGCATTCATTGTTCAAGCCTCCGCTGCCCTGTTTTTTCATTGTTTTCTCTATGTTTTTGTTTCCCAATAGTGTTTTTCCTCCTTTTGGAGGATTTTCTCTTGTGATTATTTTGATCTTTGATTTTTAAAGACTTAGAGAATTCATGGATCCATTTTGGATCTATTTGGATCAGCACCTCAGGGCCAACATGGCTTATGGCCAAAGTGGAGCAAGAGAAGATGTGGTCGTCGGAGCTAAAACAGGGGACATTTCTACTAAAAATAGCAGCCCTCTACCTGAGGGGTTAACATTGGCTCCTTCTAGGGATGAAAGCCTCCTTGTGAGGTTTCAAGAACTGCTGACTACTGCCTTTCCAGTAACAACCCAAACAAACTTATATCCTAGTGTTTCATTGGGCATGGAGTTTATTTGTATAAAAAACAAAAATTGAAAAAACCTATTACAATATTAAGGCCTTAGAGCCTCATATGAAGTAAAATTTCAAAAACCACCCATTGACTGAGCCATAAAAAACACCTTCCCCCTCCAAATTGTGTAGAATGAAAGTATTGTTCATATGAACTTGAGCAATGACAAACGGTCCCGTCCATAAGGAATCAAACTTACCATGGTTGTCCTTCTCTTCCTTCAACGCATCCCATTTGAGAACCCAATCACCAACCTGAAAATTGTCCCTTTTCTCCTTTCTATTGAAGGTTTCTTTGATCTTCTTCTGATGAATTCTTGACTTCTCAACCAGTTGTTCTTTGATCTGCTGTAATTCAACCAAGTTACTCATTCTCCTCGCTATGTCATTCTCTTCATCTTGTTCTTCTTGCAAGAATTTGGCCACAGGGAGAATCAGTTGGATAGGAAAAACAACATTAGCGCCATAAATCAGCTTAAATGGAGAATTTTCTATGGACTTCTTGTTGGTAACTTTGTCAGCTCATAGTGCAAACTTCAACTTGGAATCCCAGTTCTTTTTGTTGTCCTCCAACAGTTTTTTGATTATCCTTACAAGACTCTTGTTAGATGATTCTGCCAAGCCATTTCCTTGAGGATAATATGAGGTAGAATGCACCAATTGAATGCCCATGGATTCACACATGTCCACCAATTCTTCTACCCTGAAAGCTGCTACATTATCAGTGACTAGTTTGGTTGGGCAACCAAATCTAGTGAAAATATTCTCATTCAAGAACTTTATGATAACTTGATGATTAGCATTTTTAGTGGGTATGGCCTCAATCCATTTGGTGAAATAATCAGTGGCTACCAAGATCCATTTGTGATGGCCATTGGAATGTGGATTGATCTCACCTATGAAGTCCAAGCCCCACTGCTGGAAGGGACCATTGACGTGTACTGGCTTCAAGGGAAGAGATTTTAGCTATTGTCTTCCTGCAAACCTCTGGCATTTGTCACAAGATTTCACAAAAGAAAACACATCAGAGAACAGAGTAGGCCAATAATACCCAGCTCTCAGGATCTTGTGGGCCGTAGTTTTCCAATAATGATGCCCTCTGCAGATGCTAGAATGGAACTGGTGCGTGACTTCCACAAATTGTCCTTTGTCTAGACATCTCAAGAGGATCCCTGATGGGTCTTTCCAATAGAGCAGGTTTTCATTAATGCAGAATTTGGCTGATCTGAGCTTAATGGCCCAGGCTTGACTTGAGCTATGCCCTGGAGGGACTTCTAGCTTCTATAAAAAATGAACTACATTGGAATACCATTCACAAGTGGCTAGATTTTTAGCCAACAGCTGATTCTACTCTCACTCTACTGTTGCTTCCTCTGTCTGCTCACCACCTGAATTTGAACCCATGCAATTGATGTCTAACAAACTGCAATTTTCCTCGACCATAAGCTTAGCCAAGCCCTCACCTTTAACGAGCTTGGTGGGATTCACCTCTATGTTGAACTCTATGAATTTTGCAATCCATTTAGCTCTCTTTCCATCAATATCCGGCCGAGTTAGAACATCTTTTACTGAGGCTGACGGTACATATGCAGTTACTTTGGAATGCAGAATATAAATTATGAATGCCTTTAAAGATTTTATGAGAGCATAATCTTGTTTCTCAATAAAGTCATACCTTAGTTCAACGTCCCTCAGAGTTTTGCTGAAAAAGGTCACAGGGTGTTCTACGCCTTCATCATTTTTCTGCAATAGAACCGCTACAAGTGTATCATAGGAGGCAAAAGAGAAGATATAAAACTCCCTGTTATAATTTGGGCTGATTAGAGTGGGAGCTTCCATGATAGCTTGTTTGATGGCTTCAAAAGAGCTTCTTGCACCACCTATCCATTTTATTTTTAATCCTTTCTTCATCATGGAAGTGATGTGCTTCACTAGCTCTGTGAAGTTTGGAATAAACCTCCTGACAAATTTAATCTTACCCAGGAAAGATTGAATGTCCCTTTTTGACCTTGGGATGGACAATGTTTGAATTTCTTAAACTCTTGCTGGATCGATCTTCACACCTTCGGTAGAAACAATATGTCCCAGTAGTTTGCCTTCTTCTAGAGAAAACTGTGACTTCTTTGGGTTTATAGAAATTCCAAACCGTCTGCATTTTAGGAACACCTTCTTCAAATGCTGCAAATGGTCCTTGTGAGTGCTGGAAAAGACTGTTACGTCATCAAGGTAAATAAGGACAAACTTTTCCTTCTCTCCCACAAAGGCTATATCCATGGCCCTCTGAAAAGTAGCCCCAACATTCATCAGTCCAAAAGGCATTTTATAGTACATGAAAGTGCCCCAAGGAGTAGTGAAGGCAGTCTTTTCCTGATCCTCTAGATGTACAACATTTTGATTATACCCTGAAATCCATCTAAGAAATACATAACCCTAGCCCCTGAAACTTTTTGCAGCAATTGTTCTGTCTTAGGCAGGGGGTAGTTATATTTTTTAGAGCATTTGTTTAGATTCCTGATGTCAACACAAAGCTTGATTTCTACATTCTTCTTTCTTACTACCACAAGGTTAGCTATCCACTTTGAATACCTTAGGGGAACTATGATCTTGGAATCCAGAAGCTTCTTGATTTCCTTTTCAATCAAAGGCAATAAGAGAGGGTTGATAGGTCTTAATTTCTGCTTAAAAGGGATGGTGTTTTTCTCTAGTGGAATCTTATGTTGAATGATGTTGGTGTCATAGGTCTTAAGATCATTGTATTCCCAAGCAAAAATATCAGCAAATTGTTTCATCAAGGTGCAATACTCAGAACTTTGGATAGAAGATAAGTTGTAGAATTTTCTCTACAAATCAGCTAGCTCACTGATATGATCTTGGAATCCAGAAGCTTCTTGATTTCCTTTTCAATCAAAGGCAATAAGAGAGGGTTGATAGGTCTTAATTTCTGCTTAAAAGGGATGGTGTTTTTCTCTAGTGGAATCTTATGTTGAATGATGTTGGTGTCATAGGTCTTAAGATCATTGTATTCCCAAGCAAAAATATCAGCAAATTGTTTCATCAAGGTGCAATACTCAGAACTTTGGATAGAAGATAAGTTGTAGAATTTTCTCTACAAATCAGCTAGCTCACTGATATCATGTAGAAATTTCACCTGCAGATCAAACTGATATATGCAATGTACTAAAGCATAATACTAGATCTACATCTACCATAAACTTTGCGGAAGCTAATCAACCATGAGCAACATCAAGCATGAACACATATAACTGATAAGAAGGAATAAATCAAACATAACACAGAAGAATTTATCCAGGAAAAGCACCAGCTTAAAACCCCATCTCTATATTATCAATCAAGTGGAAATCCTCAACAACAGACAAAAAGAATCAGCTCAAAAGTTATCCTGCTCTCTCTGTAGTCTGATGATGAAGCTCATGGACTACCTAGCCCTGTATATAAAAGTTGCACCTCATGTCCAAGCTCCTATTTCCTTGCCCATGCAAGGAATACTTACTAGAAATATTCTAGCATCTGATAGTACATTGTCCCACATCTGATCTCAACTGGGTCTTTGACAAAACTGACATGCATCAGTTATCCATGAGTGAATACACAATTATCTGAAAATAATAGTTGTCACATGCATGCAAGCATCAACAAACTATATCTCATTAATTTAACAACTTGTTAAATTAATCTAACTGAACTTGACTAAGTTAAACTAAGTCAATTGATCCTCTCAATATAGAACTCATCCTTAATTCCTCAATCAGTGGAGCAAATCAAGGACACATTCCCCAATTAGTGGAGAAATAATTGCATGTTCTCACAAAGACTTCAAGTTTGCTTTTCCTTAACTAATTAACTCATGGAGAATTAATTAATTAATATTCCAAACTGCTGGTAAGACCAAATTCGAATTTACTTCCTATAGATAGACCAGGGACTGCTATAAATAGGAAGGGACCCAGAAATGCTATTTTTAGAAGATGCTATTTTTAGCAGTTTCACCTCTCACCCAAGGTGGCCAAAATGTTCATTGGCCAAACTACTATTTTTAGAAGTGTTATTTTTTAGCAGTTCTATTTTTAGCACTTTCTAAATCTAGCATTTCTTGTTGCACACTTTTCAACCCTTCCTCTCAACAAGAAAGGCTTCCTCTTGAACCCGATCCTGTAAATCTGGAATGTTATGCATGCAACACATCTACCAAGTGCGGTTGCTCCAGCAACATTCGGAACAAAAAAACTCCCAACTGACCTTTCTGTTGTGCTAGAAACATACTCTGATGCTGAAGCTCTACTCGCTACTAACAAGTTCTCCCTCTCTGACCTCTGCGCTACTGCAGCATCTCCATGCATCTCACACCATTGCACCCTTCTTTGTGCTACCTTGCACTGTGCAACACACTTGTGCCTCTCGCATTGTTGCAGCCTGCATGCTCTGTGCTGTCCTAGGATTCCCTGCACTGTAGCTCTCTCTACCACTCCATCCACATCTGTCTCTACCCAATCAGTTAGTTCCTGCTACTCCACATCGGGGCTCCCATAGCAAGGTCTCATCTAAGAGGTTGGGTACCTCAAGGATCCTGCCCCTCCTCCTTGGTATGATCATTCTATATCGCCCCACCTCCTACCTGGAGGTATGGCTGCATGTGATCCCTCTGCCCACCTGGCTCGAAGTTTCCCCCCACTGGAGGTCTCTGCATGAGTAGATGTCTCTACTCGATCTCCACTCAACTTCCCTTGTTGTGGCTGCTCCACAACCTCCTGAAGCTGCTGCACCAATCGTGGCTCCTCCACAATCGTCTGAGACTTCTTCTGGCACTGCATGTTGAGAGGTAACATACCCTCCCTCTCAACCACCAAGTCTCCATTAGTTGCCTCACTGCTCAAGGCTTTGCATGCATCTTGAACCTCAAGAGCATACAGGTTCTTGACCTGTGAACCAATCTGCTTCACCTGTCTAGTGATGATGTGTCTAAGGAAAACATTTTCCTTACTGAAGACTACATCATAGCCTCTATCTTCCAGCATCGCAATTGACACCAAGTTTCTCTTCAGTCCTGGTACATACTTGACATCGGTCAAGGTAAGGCGAGCTCCATTCTCCCTCTGAAAAATAACCGTGCCTACACCTGAGACACTATACTTCTCATCATTATCCATCGCTATGAGTATTTGGAGATCTTTCTCCTCTAAAGTACTGAACAAACTCTTGTCGCCGGTCATGTGGAGAGTAGCTCCACTGCCAATAAACCAACCACTTCCCACCATGGATGAAACCATGCATGCGAAGAGTGTGAAATCAAACTCAAACTGTGAAGCAAGTGCCTCACCTTCAGATCCTTCCCCAAATCCCTTCTTAGATTTCCTCTATGGACAATTTACAGCTATAGACAATTTACAGCATAATGGCCCACCTCATGACAACGAAAGCATCACACTTTCAATTTGTCAACCTTCTTCCCACCATTGGAAGAACTGGATTCGGAAAGAGAAACCTTCTCCTTGCCCTTCTTTGCCTTACTCGCTAAGGCACGGTTCTCCTCATCCTCCATGGATGAAGAACCATCTCTGATGCTCCGTCTGATCTCCTCCTGCATCAAAGCCGACCATAGTCATTCACAATTTGGCAGCTTCTCCCTTCCATTAACTGAGTCCTTGTAGTTATGCTAGCTCTTAGGAAGGCCAAGGAGTGCTAGACTCACCATATCATCATCAGCTGTCATGACCCCTACACTTGCAAGCTCATCCCTACATGTGATGAGCTTGGTCAGATACATAGAGATCGTCTCATCCTTTTCACACTTGATCTTTCAAAGTTTGTCCTTCAGTGCCAGCTTCCTCTGATCACTGCTATTCTAATATAAATCTTTCAATGTTTTCCACATTGCAAATGGAGTCTCCTTCCCATGGAGGCTCAAGACAATGTGATCTTGCACTCCCTCCAAGAGAATTCTCCTAGCTCTAGCCACACACTTCTTCCATTCCACCAGTTGAGTAGCATCAATAGGCTTAGGGACTTCTTGATCAATGAAGTCCTTAAGGCCGTTATCTTCCAATACTGCCTCCATGCGATCCTTCCAAGCTATATAGTTTGAGTTGCCATCAAGGGCATACTCAAGCCTCAAACCATAGAATGCCATTGGTGAAATAGATGTGATAAGAACTTGAGATCTATATCCCGAATAATAAACTTCGAATTCCTTCTTGTATATTGTTCTTCCTTGATCACCTGTGCTCTGATACCATGTAGAATTTTGTAGAATTTTTCTACAAATCAGCTAGCTCTGATACCATGTAGAATTTTCTCTACAAATCAGCTAGCTCACTAATATCATGTAGAAATTTCACCTGCAAATCAAACTGATATATGCAATGTACTAAAGCATAATACTAGATCTACATCTACCATAAACTTTGTGGAAGCTAATCAACCATGAGCAACATCAGACATGAACACATATATCTGATAAGAAGGAATCAATCACACATAATGCAGAAGAATTTATCCGGGAAAAGCACCAGCCTAAAACCCCATCTCTGTATTATCAGTCAAGTGGAAAGCCTCAACAACATACAAAAAGAATCATCTCAAAAGCTATCCTGCTCTCTCTGTACTCTGATGATGAAGCTCATGGACTACCTAGCCCTGTATATAAAGGTTGCACCTCATTTCCAAGCTCCTATTTCCTTTCCCATGCAAGGAATACTTACTAGAAATATCCTAGCATCTGATAGTACACTGTCCCACATATGATCTCAACTAGGTCTCTGACAGAACTGACATGCATTAGTTATCCATGAGTGAATACACAGCTGTCTGAAAATAATAGTTGTCACATGCATGCAAGCATCAACAAATTATATCTCATTAATTTAACAACTTGTTAAATTAATCTAACTGAACTTGACTAAGTTAAACTAAGTCAACTGATCCTCTCAATATAGAACTCATCCTTAATTCCTCAATCAGTGGAGCAAATCAAGGACACATTCCCCAATTAGTGGAGAAATAATTGCTTGTTCTCACAAGGACTTCAAGTTTGTTTTTCCTTAACTAATTAACTCATGGAGAATTAATTAATTAATATTCCAAATTGCTGGTAAGACCAAATTCGAATTTACTTCCTATAGATAGACCAGGGACTGCTATAAATAGGAAGGGACCCAGAAATTCTATTTTTAGAAGATATTATTTTTAGCAGTTTCACCTCTCACCCAAGGTGGCCAAAATTCTTATTGGCCAAATTGCTATTTTTAGAAGTGCTATTTTTTAGCAATTCTATTTTTAACACTTTCTAAATTTAGCATTTTTTGTTGCGCACTTTTCAACATAACTGAGTGGACAGATTTATGTACTTGGGATGGGCTAGACTCCTTACATTATGTTTATGAACAACATAATCATTTTCTTTTTTGGTAGGCTTATAAGGTACATCATTATGATCAAACAATTTCTCTAGGGGCACCAATCCTTTGGGTATATGGTTACTAGGCAGCTGAACAATGTTGTCCTGACCAATCTCGTCCTTTAGCTTGGACTGGTTGCATTCTTCAATGGTTTTGTTTTCTTAGTCGATGTGCATTTTAGAAAATTCATCAACGACTTGTAAAAACCTATTTATTTCATCATCATCTTCAAAAACTTTCCAGTATTTGACATTGTTAGGCAGAGATGGTCTATATTTCACCTGAACTTCATAAGTCAATTTAGGAGGCAAAGGAGGAATAAACGTGCTAGCAGACACAACAAGGGAATCAACAAGCTGGTTCTTCATTCTTGGGATGTAAGAAATGCTAAAAATATTAAAAGAGTCCTTGAGCTTCCATACCTCATCTCTGTATGCTTTTAGCCTTGGATGCTTTGCTTGGAAAGTTTTGTTGACCTGCTGAATGATAAGGTCTGCATCTCCAAACACCTTCAGACCTTTGATGCCCATTTCTTTAGCAGCGTTTAAGCCCAATATCAAGGCTTCGTACTCTGCTATGTTATTTGTGACCTGAAAAGTTAACTTGAAAGATAAATGAATGCATTCTTGTGTGGGGGACACAAGGACTACACCTGCCCCTGCAACTTCCTTAGAGCAAGCTCCATCAAAGAACATGTCCCAAATTTGTGGGCTTTCTTCCTCTGTGATCTGGAAAACCGGTTTCTTAAGATGCATGGAGGCCAACTGGGATTCTCCAATCTAAAGAATACAGGCTCCAAAATAAGTGTCAACAACATAGATGGGATGATTAGTGGGATTCCTTTCATCACTAATTATATAAGCCAACTGAGCTTCCCTGTATAATCTCCTACTCTCACCTCCAAAAACTAGGACAGTAGCATAGGACAGATCATTTTGCAATGTTCCACTCAATCTCTTGATCCAACCTCTGGAGAGCAACATGCCAAACTTGGGGGGTACATCTACCACCACAATATCCATCATCATGCTCTTCATGGGCAGCTGAGACAAGGTGATGGCTAGGTCCTTGATTAATCCCAAACATTTCACTTTTCTAGAGTCAAAAGAAAATAGGTCGTGATAAGACTTGGTAATGTCAAGACCCAACTCATCCATGACAGCCTTGGGCATTAGATTGTGGCTAGCTCTCGTGTCCAGAAGGTAGTTGTGAAGGATTTTGTCATGAATAGTCAAAGATACATAGAATGATGGGGAGCTATCATCACAATTTTCAATCATTGGTATGAGAACAACCGCTGGTTTGCTGTATTGTAGATTTACATAGTCAGTGGAGGCTTGGATGGCTTTAGGCTCAAGGGCCTCGAGGATAGATCTCTTGAAGGACTCATTCTTCACTAGTTCAATCAAAGGTATAGGTATGCTTAGCTTCTAAATTTCTGATTCAAAACTGAAATGAGAAGGAGACTTGTCAAGGCCTCTTACCTCATGAGCTGGAGCTTTGAGGATGATGGGATCAAGTGCCAGTCGTTTTTGCTTTTTAGCTTGCTGTATTGTAGGGACAACAACTCTCTGAATAGGAGTTTCCTTGGCATTATTTATCTTCGACCTCAGATCATATCTGTGTTGATCAGCAGTTTGCAGAATAGCTTCACCATCCCATTCTTGGCTGATCTGGTCATTGAATAATGACTTTTCATAGGCAGCTAAGGTCAAAAAGGAGGCACTGCCTTTGTCTTCTAGACAATGGATCTCATCATATTCTTCAAACTTCTCTTCTTCCATGACTACATTCTGGAAAGGGGTCTTCACCCTTTGGTCTTCATTGGCATCTTTGCTTCTTTGCAGAATCTGCAACTGCTCATTAGCTCTTCTATATGGATTTGGATTTCTAGGAGCAAAGGTATTAGGAACTCTTCCTTTCCCAGGGTGCTACTCAACCTTTAATTTGGAGATTTTAGAGGCTAATGACTCTATCATCTTGGTCATTATATCTATCTTAGGATATGAAGATGATGAAGATTCGCCCCTTTGTCTCCTTCTATCAACATTTCTCTTGAGCTTATTTGCAGCCATGATGTTTGATTCTACTTTCAAGGTTGCATCCTACATATCAGCCAAGGTAGCACATTGCCTCTCCCTCAATAGTAGACAAAAGTCAGAATCAAAGGCACTGACATAGGTGAGTTTGGCAAAGGTAGTGGTGGGTTTTACTTTAGCTGGTATCTTGTTGTACATGCAGTTAAACCTCTTATTAAAATCAAACAACAGCTCACCATTTTCTCTCTTTAAGTTCCCAAACTCGGTGTGGTAGTAGAGTAGATCCTTCTTATCCCCCCAATGCTTTAGGAATGCATCATCTAAAGCCTCAATATCTGCTATAGACCTTGGGGTCAGTTCTCTGAACCATTTTCTAGCCTCTCCATCTAGACTTTGGACAAAGACTCTCATCCATACATCATCTTCACTAATGTCTAGGTTATCAGCATAGCTATAGAATGATTCAAGATGTTCCTCAGTTGTAACACCTTCAATCCCAGTGAACTTAGGCCTATACTTCTGATATTCTCCAGTAGGCATGGCATTCAAAGGAGTGGGCAGTACTAGAGGTCCATACCTAGCAGCTATGATTCTTTCCATTTTGGTAGGTGCTTGTGGTCCTGCCATAGCTGTGGTGGCTATAAGGGTACTGGAAATATGAATGACAGGGGGTTGAGGAGTGACTGATAGGACTAAAGGAGTATGATGGATAGGAGGAGAGGTTTCCTTTGGGCTTGCAACAAAAGGAGAACCTAAAGAATAAGGAGCTTTATGAGTCTCTGAGATTTTTTCTTCACTGCTAGTATTAGATGCTATACTCTCAACATGTATTTGTTCTATTACAAGATTTTCTTGAAGAGATATAGAATATTGTTTAGAGCTACCTGAACTTGATGCTCCTTTCTACAATGCCTTTCTTTCTTTGATGATATTTTCAGGGTCAGATATTGGGTCAGCTTGTGGCTTCTGAGGATTTCTCCAAGTATGCCTCACAAACTGAGCCAAAACTATGAAGTGGAGTCGCTAAGAGGTTCGTCCTCCAGTAGAGTCGCCAGATAGATGATTACAACTGAAAAAGTGCCTAGACTTCATCTATCATCAAAGCTGGATCTGTGTCATCTCCTAGGGAAGCTGAGCTTCAGTATCCTCTCCCCAGAAATGACGCTAATTATGTTAGCACTCAAGGAAGTTCTCCTAGGTTGTAGCTAGAAGATGCCTGGAAACATATAAATCTTCAATATCGTTCTCTGAACTATTGGAATGGATTGGGGTTTGGATCAAGTAAGATGACTGTTTGAACTCTATTTTCACTCAAAACATGCATGAACACCCTCAGTTTGACAAGGCTTTCAACCACTAATGCTCAATAGTTTATAGATTCAATGGATAGATGGAGAATACTGACTGTACCAGCAAATGCATATATAAACACATACGAATGGCTAGCTACAGAAAGAAAATGAAGCTTACAAATCTAATTTATCAATGCAGCGATAAGATGACAGTTATCTGGCATTGGATATAGAAGAAAACATGAATGACCTATTCAAGTGCAAGCTTAGAACAGAGGAGAAAAATGGGAGTTGAACATGTAACAGCAAAAGAAGCTTGTATTACTAGAATGAAGATGAGACGCTGAGAGGAGTAGAGTCTCCACAGTCTCCAAAAGTTGAACCCTTGATACTTCTAGCTTTAAGTAATTTATAGGTTTTTTACAATGCTCTCGAACCCTCTGAGGCTCGAGAGGTATTAATATATCCTCTTTGTCTTTTTAGTGACTTCATGCCATGACTAGACACACATGACCTTGGAGGACTCTTTTTCTAGCAGCAGAGTAACCACATTCTGGTAATTTTGCTGTGCTGTCAGGTAGCTTGCTTGTGCCAGTGATGCTCCATGACCATTTCTATTGGTTTGGCTGCGTTGCACTGTTGTTTTTCCCTTTACAACCATATATTTTGTTATTTCAGTTCACTTGTTGACTGTTAAAAAATACGAACAGAGCCATAACAGATCTATTGGGTCCATTCCTAATCATTGTCACATGTCTCAAATGGCCTGTCCCCTTGTTCTTTTAGAAATACATTAAAACATTGGAAATACATTAAAAATGGCTCATGACAAACTTCAAATATTATGTATTTTCATTCCCAAACCCCTTCAGGTCCGGGTTTGATTGCATCCACGTTGTTTCATTTTATTTCATTAAATAACAAAAATATGCAAAGTACATAGGAAAATGCCTTTCAGCAAATCTCAAATATTATACAATAATGGTTATATAGCCATTGGGTCCGGCTAATCGCATTGCATATATATATATATATATATATATATATATATATATATATATATATATATATATATATATATATCTATATATATATATATATATATCTATATATATATATACATATAGATATATATACATATATACATTTTCACTTACTGGTTCACGGATACCCGGGTCAGTGGGTAGCCGCTACGTCCAGGGTTTTAAACACTGAGTGGACGCCACCCGAAGGGCATCAACACCCCTCGGCCTATTTACTGACCTAACCCCAAGAGCTTTCGGGATTTGACCCTGTGACCTCCCATTGGCGAGGCACTTGATTTGACCGATTGAGCTAACTCTTGGGGCTATATACATATATACATATATATACAATATATATACATATATATACAATATATATACATATATACATATATACATATATACATATATACATATATACATATATACATATATATATATATATATATATATATATATATATATATATATATATATATATATATATCCCGCTCCTCTGTGAAGCTCTGATGCGATATCGTGATGCGATTAATCACAATTGCATATAGCGATAACCCTGGGCCGTTTGGTGAGTGCTCTGTTGTGTTGGCCGATTGCGATTCTAGCAATTAGATATGAACCATTGATCCGTCATATCTGACGACTATTGTGCATTCATTGTTCAAGCTTCTGCTGCCCTATTTTTTCACTGTTTTCTCTATGTTTTCATTTCCCAATAGTGATTTTCTGCCTTTTGGAGGATTTTCTCTTGTGATTATTTTGATCTTTTAAATGATTTTTAGAGACTTAGAGAGTTCTTGGATCCATTTTGGATATATTTGGATTAGCACCTCAGGGCCAACATGGCTTATGGCCAAAGCGGAGCAAGAGGAGATGTGGTCGTTAGAGCTAAAACAGGGGACATTTATGCTAAAAATAGTAGCCCTCTACCTCAGGGGTTAACATGGCCTATTGATGTAGGATGAATAGATTGGGAAGAATAGGATGATGTTGCAATACTGAGGGTAGAAAGTTCAACAAATTGCTAAATATATGCTTGATGTACAACTTTATCAAGTGTTGATACAAGATCTTGTAATTTGTCAAAGTTCTAGAGGGCTTGTTGATCAAAAGTAGGTTCAACAGATGGTTCTACAGATTTGTAAGGATGGAGAATAGATTTATCAATTATTGTTTGATCAACAAAACTTTCAGATTTGGTCCTAAATTGATTGTGTTCAAATGGTAAGTCAAACTGAATATCATGTATGGTAACAAAATTTTTTGGAAGAGAATTTTCCCTAGAAATGGGACTATTACTTCCTTGACTTTCAGCTAAACTTCTTTTCCTTACTAACTTTTCAGGATCATCTAAAATTTCGGGAGGTTCTTGATCAGGATGAGATCTGTTGTGAATTCTTTTTGGAGTCAAATCATAAATGTGAAAAACAACCTCTAATCCTTTATTTCTAAAATTTTGATCATTACTCTTCCTGAAATAAAGTTTTATAAACTATGGAAGTTAATGAAATGAAGGATTGTTTTAAGTCCCCAGTATGGTCACCAGAATGTTAGCACTTTGTAATTTTCGGAGGTTACAGAAGAAAATCACAAAGGTAACCATAAAACTGCTTTGGAAGATGATATCTAGCCATGCTAGCTTCATAGAGGGATCTCTTTATCAGATTTAACTTTGTTTTATTTAGATATTAGGCTAGTTATGAGAGATCAAAATTCGATTTTAAAATAGGTTTGGTTGATTAAATGCGCAAAATTTCCATTGGGCTATGGAGTCCATAACTTAACGTGGATTTGTTTCATATTTTTAAATGAGTTTCGCAGGGCAAGGTAGTTGAACTATCTTGATCGTTTATATTTAAATGAAATGGGATAGTAGAAAAGATATAATTTCAATTCAAGTTAAAGAGAAATTAAGAATTCTTTAACATGATATCAAAAGAAAATATTTAAGTTACCTACAACCAGAATTAATGTATTTTTCAACGAACTATGTTAATCAACTTTCTGTACAATAATTCACATTTAAGAAAACATAAGAATGGAAACAAAGGAATAAACACGTAGATAGTGAGAGAAGCACTTCACCAAATAGTCCAACAAATGAATCCTGTAAATAATTTCCTTTTTATTATTGATCATCCCATCAAATGAAAATAGTACAAAGCTTTATGGAATACAAAAATCAACCCTTGATACTTCAAAAAGAGAAGTAATTATAAGTTATTTAAAAAATATCCTGTCAAAACTGACTAGGATGTATTTAGGAATTCCTAAACTAAATCTATCTAACTGGTACAAAAATTTAGGAAAATTGGAACTATCTGAAGTGTTGGCACTCGATTTGTGGAATTGCTGAATATCTATCTCTTCAAATCTTGTTGTGCTCTTGATGCTGAGCTGTACAACCAAGTCATATGCTTACTCCAGTAACTCGCATAATTTATCCCAAAGTTGTTCACTAGGAATAGATGTCTTGAGTAACTTCCTGTAGACCTCGTCCACTTCAATTTATTTGGCAAACGTTGGTTTGGAAATAAATATATGCTTGATTTCATATGGAATGTCCAAATCATATTCCAATGCTTCTAAGAATGCTTTTCCTATCATGCTAATTCTTCCTCTTGTAAATTTAGAACTGTCTTTAGCATTGGTCAACAATTCATGACTGTAATCTCACCATGTGTTGAGCTTATCATTTATTACTAATAAACTGGGAAGTCCTTTTTCGTAAAGAGCTTCCATCTTGTTGAAGAAACTCTATACACCAATGTCCAGAACTTGACACTTTTCTTCTAGCTACCTCATCAAATTTCTCTTAGTCAACACCTTTTTTACCTCTAATATGGTTTTAGTTCTGTCCTCAATATCCACTTCTTCTAGTCCCTATTTTTTTTTAGAATTTAGGAACTTGATGACCTATGTAGCTTTGTTGGGTTTATCACCCAAATGTACTTTGATTTCTTCAATAGCTTCATTAGATCTATCAATTAATTCCTATTGCTCAAATAAAATTTGAATAGATGGCCAAATATCTATAATATCTTCATTTATTTGTTTCCAAATGTTCTCTTTGTCTTGGGCTAGGGTATTACCCATAAAGTTTCCTTTTCCATCTGCTGTAATCATTGGGAAAGCGTCTGGGATTTCTGCAACTCTTTCAGCAAACAATTCTCATATCTAGTGTTTTGGTCCTATAGGAATTTTACATCTTCTCTCAAATTTTTAATTTCTTCTCCCTGTATCGGCATGTTTTCCATTGGACTGAGCCAACTTGATTGAATCATCTACAGTTGAAGAAGGAGGTGTTGTAGAAGAGGATGTTCCTGCTATTGTAGTTGTTTTAGGAAAACATATTTGAAGTAGTGATGTAATAGGCACTGCATCAAGAGGAACGACAACACATTGAGAACTCTATTCTTTCTCTTTGATCAACTTATCCATTTCTGCCTCCATTTCCTTAATCTGTGCACTCTGTTCCACTAGTAGCTTCAATATTTCTTCTTTATGTATCTTTGTTTCTCCTAACTCCATTTCATGGTGATCTTCAGTGGTAGGCAACTTCAAATGCCTCCTCGGGGATGCTATGTCAACATTTTTCTTCTTGATAATTTCTTCCACGGACTTCGAATTACTGGGATAAAACCTGCTTTAACCACCATTTCCTCTAAATATTTAATTATGTTGTCTTTGTGCAGAGAAGAATTTTTCTCCAGTTTGAGTCGTGATTGAACATTGTTCAAAGATAGTTGTAGTTTATAAGTAGTAAGGGAAGTCTGTGTGAAGGTTGAATAAACCATTTCTCCTATTTGCATGTCCATGTCCATCTGATCCAAAGGATGGACATCCTTCGCCTCAAACTCAATTGTAGCCTACTTGAAATAAGATGTTGATTTAGGTTGAGCAACATGTGCCTATAAGAATTCCATATGCATTCTCCCTTTCTTTGTGTCATAAGCTGAAATGAGTCTGTGTTGAATTGAGGAAGACTTCTTCCTGAATTGAGCATAAATGTTATCGTGGAGGTCTTCATTCCTCTTCTTAATTTCTCTATATCTCTGAAATATATCCAACCACCTCTGTTATGTAGATGACTTTGGTGCATGAGGTGTTGTAGCTGGATTTTCTTTAGTGGTTGAATATGATGGAGAATCAATGGTGCTTCTACCAAACTTCAAAGTATGAAGGCCATAGAACACAATAGTACCCTGTGTTTCCTCCAATGGTGGGAAATCTACCTTGGAACTTGTCTTTGTCTTCTTTGAATAGATCTTGAATTCTTTGGCTGAGACTTTCGTGATTGAAGGGGAGTCCTCCTCTCTTGGTATTTTCTCAGTCTTCTCTCTAGGAATAAGAGTCTCTAAGGCGGTTCTAGACAACACCTATTCTTCGGTCTCCTACAATGTATTCTCTACCCAATCTTGTTGATTCATTTACTTCTCAATTTCTGGTCTCTGGGTATGTCCATAAGGGGTCGTCTTTTGTTCCAACCTTAGCTTAGAAATTACCCCAAAGGGGTCATAAGACCATGTAAATCTAAGGGGAAAATTCATTTGTTTCAGTAGGAGGTATGCATCCTCTCCTGCTGCTCTATTTTTACAGATAAATGGGCCTATCTTTGTTTTAATTCAGAATTGGGACTTCTTCTTAACTGCCACAAAGTGAATGTTGTCTGATTGGATTATTTTCTTGATGCACTCCAAGGAAAATATCCTCATAGGAAGTTTCTTTGGAAATTTATAGGGTGGAATCTGAGAGCCATAGACTGTGATCTCTATAAATGATTGGTATAAATACCAATCTCCTGTCTACACCTGCTCACTGAGATGCAACACCTTTTGAATGTCCTCACTGATCCTGGGAATCTGTTGGCCACTCAGTATACAAGTTGTTGGATATACAAACTGATCTATAAAATCTTTGAAACTGTACTCCTATGAATGTCTTCTGATAATTGAGGTCCAATAGATTATGGACTGAGATTCACCCTAATGATTGAGTTTCTGAACTGCAAACGGAAACTTGTATGTCTGGAAGAAAATAAACATGTGCATAAGAATGGAAGAATATATGAACATTCCTTCAGTTAAAAACATCTACAAGAAAGTGACAATAGTCAAATATGACTGTCATTCCCTATTCTTTGGAAAGGGTGGATATAAAGCCTAAAATAGGCTCATCTACCCATTCACCTGAGAAGTACCCAAGTAAGCAAGACAAGACAGATATGATCTGTCTGGTTCTTTGGGGGAAAATAGAAGAGGGATAAGGGGGATTTTTCTTGGGTAATTGAGAATCTTCTCGCAGGAAGACTTCAAAAACCTTGGCTCTCTCAGGAAAAATGATCTTTTGATAAATTTATTTAAGAGCATCAATTGAAAAGGGAGTCAGGGATTCACTATGTGGGACTTACAAAATCTGGTTTATATTTTCAGGGGTAATGGTGAAAATGATTTCACCATTAGGGGAGATGATAACTCTTTTACTTGAGAGATAAGAGGCATGGCACTTGAGGAAGAATTCAGGGAAATAGTAGGATTGGGGAAAGACAAATAGGGGTAGTCTAGATTTCCAGAGGCCAATCTCATCGTACTAGTCAAGATAGGTGTCACGAAACCAATAGTGTAATTCGAAGAGGTCAAATTCACACTATGTTTCAGAGATTTTATAATCTCTCTCAGCTAAGGGAATGTGGTCTAAATCCATAGAGGGAGAGAGAATTGAGTTTACCACAGTGGCATCAATCTTCGTTTTGGGAGCCATCGTGATAATAAGACGAAATTGGAGAGGATAATAGATAAAATTGTAGAGGACGACTATTAATTGTGAGGGAAGAGAGATTGAAGGAAATTCCTCTATGAGTAATAGTTGATAGGCAATAGAAAGAAGGGATCGATAACATTGTGGTAGTATAAAATTGAGGAATGAGTGTGATTGAGGAAGAGAATGAGGCTTTATAGATATGCAAATGGAAGATCACAACGAGACGGTGTAGCAATGGAATAGTATAATGACTAGTCGACGTGGTGGCAAGTGATAGGTCGATGTAGCCTCAGGACCGTTGGTAGGAAATTGAATGAGGGCTGAGCGGTTTTTGGAGGGCGGTGAGGGTGTGAAAACATGTGGGAAGGACATGTAGCGGAGGGGCTCGACAAGGAAACTTCCTTTTCGGATCCCCCCCGGTAAAGGGAAACATGGTTTTTTGGGGGGGGGTGTCAAAAAGCCCTAGGGGTCGTCAGATGGAAAGAAAATCATGATCGGTAGTGTGAACATGTGCATGATTTATTTCCAACAATAAAACGTCATATCATGCACATGTATTTATATATATATTTTTGGAAATCATTTGCAGTATGCAATATTATTTACAATTTGAAATATGTAAAGAAAACATTCAATCATCATTTGATCCTGTAAACTATAAGACCCTAACAACTCCGATCACAACCAAACAGAACTTGGAATGCCATCTAGAATCCATCACTATCCTTGAGAAATTTTTTGCCTCCTTGTCTTTCAGACTTTACCGCATTCCAAACCTGGATCACTAGGCCCTAAATCAAGACTACTCCTTCAGGATTTACAGTATATCCCGCCAAAACTGGTCAAGGGATTCCTATGGCTTTGGGAATGAACCTTGAGACCACCTCCACACTGAATTCTGAAATCCATCTTACAATTCCAAAGTTCCAAAAGCAAAATAAACATCCCACCATACCATGGCATCCAGAAAAAGGCTAGGCTAGGCTGGGCTGAAATCCACTGTCATAAACCAACAATACCATGCCACTAACTACAAGAGAACCATACACGAACATGAAAATCCATGCATGTCCCAAAACAACTAGGAATTCACACATGAAAAAGGTTACTTGCAAATATTCCTACTGAAGCTTCTTGAACCTGCTTTCCTTTCCTTGATCCTTGCTTAATTTTCCTTTCCTTTCCTTGGTTTCCATTTCCTTTGCTCCAACTAGAGTGCTCTAAGAAAACTCTAAGTGACCAAGAGAGTGACAGAGAGAGGGAGAATTATGAGAAAGCTCCAAACTTGAACTTGACCAAAGCCATGAACTGATCCTCAGAAGCCTTTTTACGCATGAGGCCTCTATTTTCTTCATTTTCCATTATTTTCCTTCAATTTCCTCCTCACATGAAACCTGTAACCTTTCAACTTACTTTTCTCCTATTTTCTTTTATTTTCATAAATAAATGTTCCAAAATTCCTTTTTTCCTTTTAATGCCTTTTCCTTAGCTTTCGTCAATTTTCCTTAGCCAAAACACACATGCAGCGATGCCCACTAGTATATATTTTTTGAACATTCAGCTTGGAATAAGTGTCCCTTAACCATGGTCTTATTTTCCCTTTATTAACTTTTATTACATGAAATTTTCACCAGGGATGTTACAGAACCCCACCTTGGGGAACACCTTCCTTGGTGTTAAACCACACCATGACATAAAAAAAAACCGTTGAAAAGAAAACATACTGCCTATGGAGCTTTATAACTTAGCTCGTTGTAGTATTTATAATGAAGAACTTGTTCAAAAGAAAAACATCATGACAACAGGACAAGATAATAACCATACTACTTATTGTAGCTTTATAACTTAGCTCATGGAATTATTTACATCCATATACATATACATATACAATATAAAAACATCATAAAAACATATGCCAAACATAAACCAACATCAAACCAAAACTACTTTGCCTCAACCAGAAATAATGAAGGGTATAGGGCCCGGATCTGATCTGCCATATCCCATGTGCCTTATTCAGTCCCAAAGTGCTTCCACTACACTTTAAATTTCTCTATGGATATGTTCATGATCATGAGATGTTTTCATTGTGGTATGCACTAAGGCTCTGGCTGGAACTCTCCTTCTTGCTCCACCTACAATACAAACCAATTAATAACATAATCAACATCCTTTATATACTTATTAAGCAATGAATGGAAAACATCATGGACACTCATTTTTGGGGCTAGTGCAAGTCAATATGCGACTAGTCCAATCCTCTCAAGGATCTCAAAAAGCCTGCAATACCGTGGTGCCAACTTGGCACATGAACCAATCCTCAAAGAGCTTGTCTTGGGCTTGATGTGAAAATACACATGCTCCCCAACCTGAAACTCTTTGAACACCCTTTGTTGATCTACATAACTCTTACGTTTATCCTGTGTTGCCTTTCGCTTCTTCTTTATAACCTGGATTTCCTGCACCATGTCTGCCAACATGTTTAGTCTAATAAGTACCATGTTCACTGAATCACTCCAGTTGAGGGGATTGTTACAACTCCACCTATACAAAGCCTTGAAAGGACTCATCCTCAATGACTCCTGATAACCATTGTTGTATGTGAACTCAACCAATGGTAGATACTCTTCCCATTTCCTATACTGGTACATCACATACATCCGCAACATATCTTCCAAAATCATGTTGACCCTCTCTGTCTATCCATTTGTCAGTGGATGATAAGTTGTTCTAAAGGCCAACTCTGTACTCGAGCATGAAAATAGCTCCTTCCAAAACTTGGAAGTGAACTTTGCATCCTTATTTGACACAATCTTCTTTGGAACACCATGTAGTCTCACTATATCTCTAATGAAAACATGTGCTACCTCACTAGTTGAATATGTAGTCTTTACCAAAATGAACTAAGCTACCTTGCTCAACCTGTTGACCGTGACCATAATAGAATCATGCTGCTTCACTATCCGTGGAAGACCTGAGATGAAATCCATGGAAATGACCTCCCATTTCCATTCCAAAATCGCTATAGGTTGTAGTAGACCGCCTGAATGCTTGCATTCCACCTTTATATGCTAACATTCTAAGAATCTAGCCATGAACTCAACCACTTATTTATTTATATTAAGTGAATAATAGAACTTCTTTACTACCTTAAATGTCTTCTGATATCCAGGATGACCCAAATACAATTTCACATGAAACTCCCTCAAGATAAGCTTCTTGACCTCACTGTGATTCGACACATAGATCCTATCTCGGAACTTGACCAATCCATCTACCGTGAGACAATAATTTTCATCTTGATCCCCTATACCTGTACCTTCACCTGTAACTACACATGTACCTGTGCTCTATTGTAACCTATGCATGATCTCCATGTATTTGTCATCTCGCTAACCTACCTGCAAAATCCTATCTTATAACTTTGTCCCATAAGAATTATAGTTGTTATATGATTTACCTGTACCTTCCTGCTAAGAGAATTTGCAACCTGGTTCTCCTTCCCTTTGGTGTATCTGATCTTGAAGTCAAAATCACTAAGGGTAGCCAACCATCTAGCTTAATTGGCATTTAGATTTGGCTGGTCAGACAAATACTCCAACCCACTATGATCACTCATCAATGTAAACCTCCTTCCTAGAAGATAATGTCTCCACATATTCAATGCATGTATAATCATTACTATCTCAATATCATGCGTCGAATAGTTCTTATCATGCCCATTCAGTTTTCGTGACCCGTAGCACACTACCTATCATTTTTGCATGAGAAATCCACCACGTACCCTCTTGCAAGCATCTATACACATAACAAACTCCTGGTCCAGATCCAAATTCCTTAGCACTGGTGCATGTGTCAACAACTGCTTAAGATACTCAAAACTATCTTCGCATTCCACCATCCATTCAAACTTCTTACCTTTCCACTACAGTGATGTGATAGAATATGCAATGTGTGAGAAGTTCATGATGAAACAACTATAGTAACCTGTCAATCCCATAAATGATCTCACCTCATCTATATTTTTAGGAGATGCCCATTCCATGATGGCCCTTATCTTTTTTGGGTCTACTACTATGCCTTACTTAGAGACAACATGTCCCAAGTAGTGTACCTCAGTCTGAAAGAAGCTACACTTACTAAGTTTAGCATACAACTGATGCTCTCTTAGAAATCTCAACACTGTTGCTAAATGTTCGACATGTTCCTCCTCATTCTTAGAATATACCAGTATGTCATCAATGAATACAATACCAAACTTTTCCAAATAAGGACGCAACATGCTATTCATCAAACACATGAATGTAGCTGGAGCATTAGTCAAATTGAATGGAACAACAACAAACTCATAATGTCCATACCTGGTCTTGAACGCATTCTTGAAGATATCCTCTTCCTTTATGCATACCTGATGGTATCCCAATCTCAAGTCGATCTTAGAGAACACTACTTCTCCTTTTAGTTGATCAAACAAATCATCAATCCTTGGCAAAGGGTACCTGTTCTTGATCGTTACCTTATTCAGCTACCTGTAATCAATGCACAATGTAAGAGTACCATCTTTCTTCTTTACGAACAACACTGGTGCACCCTAAGGTGATCCATTGGGTTAGATGTATCCTTTGTCCAACATTTCCTTTAGCTGCAACTTCAACTTTACCAACTCAGGTGTTCTCATCTTGTAAGGTGCTTTCGATGCTGGATCCACCCCTTGGACTAACTCAATAGAAAATTCTACCTCCCTGTGAGGTGGGAACTCTGAAATGTCCTCAAGAAATATATCTTGAAATTGTTGCAATATTGGGTACCTGCTCAACACATTGACGTCCTAAACTTCCTTACCCTTGTCACTAGAAATGTGTACTGCAAACATCACATGACCTTTTCTGCAACTACGCTTAGCGTGCATAGCTATAACCATCCTCACTGATGTAGGCTTCTTCTTTCCCTGCAAGGTCCTCTTTTTTCCACTATCATCCACACACTCAATGGTCTTGTCGAAGAAATCCACTTTGGTTCTGTGAAGGTATAGCCAATCCATACCCAAAATCATACTATACGATCCCAATGGAAATACATTCAAATGTGCTGCTGTAAGCATAACATTTAACTCAAATGCACAAGACCTTACCCAATGGTGAACTCGCTTCTTTGTACCAATAGCCAACTATACCAACCAAAATTCTGCATGCACTTCTTTTCTCAAACAAAATAGAAACAACTTGATCACAAAGCATACTATTCATACCAATTATCGATGCTTGATGATCCGTCTGTCTGTTATCCACAGCTGCATCAATATGACAAATGATAAGACCAACATCACCAATTGTATGTGCCTCGTGAGAACTATAGATCTGGGGTCTACCACCAATCTAAAATTGCAGACAATCCCTCTTATGATGATCCTTACCACATATATAACACTACAATGGTTCCTTACCATCACCTCTAGCCTACTGCTCTTCATGTCTTTTCTCAGCTATATTGAATCTCTTGTAAGGCACATCATTGTCTTTCTCACTTGCATCTTGAGATCTTCCTTGTTTTGGTGGCCATTTTCCTTTTTCTTTGTCATTTCTTTTCAAGTCATGCTTAGGCTCAACTTTGCACTTCTATTGTGCATAACAATGAGTCAACTTTCGGATGGCCTCCTCCAATGATCTAGGCTCATCAAACTCATTCTGGTATCTTTATGCAACATGAAACCCACTAATGAATCTTTGAACCTTGGCCTTCTCCTCTTTGAGCTAAGACACATATCTTAACAACTCCAAAAATCTGCTAGTATACTCCTTATCTATCATAGAACCCATTCGCAACTCATAAAACTCCTTAGCTCTGTCATCATAATACCTCTTAGACAAGTAATTTTTCTTGAAGAACCTTTCAAATGCATGCCAAATCACGTCACCCTCATGTATGTCCTTGACATTCTTTACATCTTCCAACCAAATATCTACTTTGCCTTTGAGACTGAAAAGGGCTATCCTTGCTTTCAAGTTTTCTAAGTAATCATGCAATCTAAAGAATTTATGCATGCTAAGAAACCAAACCTGTACATCCTACGATTTCTTCATCTCTCCATCGAAGGTCGGTCACTTTTCCTTCTTAAACTCATCTGGAAAATATACCCTATCATTCCTCCTATACGGATGATAATGATGACGATCATGATGTCTATCAAAACCATAATTAGAGTAATACCTGTGTCGAGTACCTCTCCCATCCGGAGTGTCCAACAGCCTCCCATCTCTAATAGTGTAAAATCTATATGACCTGTGTCTACTATGAGACCTGTTGTGATATGCCCCATTAGTTCTATCCTCATGTCCATGGCTTCTCCAAAGAGGTCCTCATCGCTGCAAATCAGACAAACTCTGAAGTAATATTCGCTTGCATGATTTTGTCATTGTCTTCTTTGAAACTCCTTATTTCTTCCTTTAGGATTCTCAAGGTGTCTACTTAGTTGGAAGGGTTCCCCATACCACACTTCCCATCTGATTCATAAGGAGATTCTATGTAGTCTACCACCTCTCTGGCCATCTGATCTCTTTCTTACAAGGCATACTATGTCAGCTAAACCAAATCACCATAAATCAACATACCTTAGCATACTTCGGGGAGGATACTTTCTCTACAAGATCATAAAATCAACATGATGCATGTATAACATAACCATAATAACATATAGACCTATATCCATAAGTGCATCAATGCATAACTATCATACTAAATAGGGTCTAGTCATCAATGCAAGGCCATATAAACAATGAATGCTATGACCTCATGCATGACAAAAATTTATAATCCAGTATATGCATTGCCTCATGCAAATATGCACCTGCATAAGAAATTCCTAATAAACTACACATACACATAACCGCATGTAGTCAAGCATAAGCGATCAATTATTGTAATTAGCCTATAAGACTAATGAATGTAATCAAATAACCAAGAATTCAACCCAACATATAAGAATGCAATCAAGCTACACATAATTGTATAACTAGTCATATACTCATGACGATGCATTCCATAAACCTGACATCAAGTTCCTCATGATAACTTTACTACTACCATGATCAATATGATGCAGTGCAACAAGCAACTGACATGCATGCATGACCAACACATTCAACCATACCTGTAGCACCATATATGACTCAAAGAGAGCGCAACCATGTTTTGATACCAATCTGTAACACCCCCTCCTAGGTCTACCCAAAGTAACCCTGCCAACCAGGGTAAACATGAGAAGGTATGACACTACAATCAGATTCGACCTCCTATGTCACCTTAAGGAAGTGGAATGCACAAAACATCACATACAATCATCCAACATCATTAACAAACCCCTCAAGGGACAAGTCAACCACTCAGACATCCTGTCCCTGGATCCCACTTCTATTTTGCATCTCTTAGCCCTCAGTATATCTCATGTTATGGGCAAGGGAGTGACCAACAACTCAAATTCGCCCTCACAAGCCTGCCTACCAGTGATTGTGGTCCAAAATTTCCAATTCTGTGCCAGTGACCCCAGGATTTAAGCCACTTTTCCAACCCAAAATCCTAGCCTCTGCCCAAAACCTGTAGTAACTTGGAGAAATCATTAAAAAAATGATAGCAATGTTGACCAATCAAAAATCACCCTTAGGACTAGGCTTGAGCATCCCCATCCGAGACTGACATTATGTCAAACACTTGGCATGAAGCAACCTATAGGTTTAAGATACAAGACATAGTATAAATGATTTAAACAACTTATGAAATATCATTAGAAGGATCACCTCCTTCGCCATTGAGCTACTATATAATCAATTAGGTCTTGCATCCATCCATTTAACAATTACAAGTAAATAAATGAAATAACCATGACATAAAGCAATCACATAACCATGCTTATAACCAACATTAAACCATGTAAATAACAAAGATAGGTCAACCATTAAATCCATATATAAATCAATGCAAAATTAAGAGAACTTAGATTTTATTAGTCATAGGAAAATCTGACTAGGTTCGGGACTTCCACGTACCACTCGACCATAGACATGGCTGAACCAAATCTCTCTTTCAACCAGTAAAACCTAGGTCATATTCCAAGCATGAATGTGGGATCTCATAGAACAACCAATCCACGAAAAACCAATGAAATCTAGAGGTTAAACTAGCTCCACCCTCACCAAACCGTGATCACACCAAAACTAGTGTTCTGATCACAACCAAACAGAATTTGGAATGTCATCCAGAATCCATCACTATCCTTGAGGAATTTTCTGTCTCCTTGTCTCTCGAGCTTTACCACAATCCAAACCTAGATCACTAGGCCCTAAACTGAGACCACTCCCTTAGGCTTTATCGTGTATCCCGCCAAAGCCGGTCAAAGGATTCCTAGGCTTTTGGGAATGAACCTTGAGACCACCTCTGGCCCAGATTTTGAAATCCATCCGACAATTCCAAAGTTCCAAAAATGAAATAAACATCCCAACATACCATGGCATATGGAAAAAGACTAGGCTAGGCTGAAGTCCACTATCATAACCCGGTAATACCATCCCACCGATAGCAAGAGAACCAAACACCAATATGAAAAGCCATGCATGTCCCAAACCAGCTAGGAAATCACACATGCAAAAGGTTACTTGCAAGTATTCCTGCTGAAGCTGCTTCAACCTGCATTCATTTCCTTGATCCTTTCTTGCTTTTCCTTTTCTTTCATTGCTTTCCCTTTCCTTTACTCCAACTAGAGTGCTCCAAGAAAATTCTAAGTGACCAAGAGAGTGAGAGAGAGAGAGAATAATGAGAGAGCTCCAAACTTGAACTTGACCAAAGCCATGAATTGATCCTTAGAAGCCTTTTTTGTAGAATTTTCTCTACAAATTAGCTAGCTCACTGATATCATGTAGAAATTTCACCTGTAGATCCAATTGATATATGCAATGTACTAAAGCATAATACTAGATATACATCTACCATAAACTTTGCAGAAGCTTAATTAAACATGAGCAACATCAAGCATGAACACATATAACTGATAAGAAGGAATCAATCACAGATAACATAGAATATATCACTGGGGAAAGCACCATCATAAAACCCCAACACTGTATTATCAATCAAGTGCAAATCCTCAACAACATACAAAAAGAATAATCTCGAAAGCTATGCTGCTCTCTCTGTACTCTTATGATGAAAATCATGGACTACCTAGGCCTCAATATATAGGCTGTAAATTGGCCTAATCATACCTGCTGTCACCTCAGGTCCAACTACGTAGTCATAGAAGAAAATAGATTCCTTCCTCATGCAAGTAATACTTACTAGAAATATCCTAGCATCTGATAGTACACTGCCCCTCATCTGATCTCAACTAGGCCTTTGTCTGAACTGCCATGCATCAGTTATTCATGAGAGAATACTCAGTTATCTAAAAATAATAATTGACACATGCATGCAAGCATCAACAAACTATATCTCATTAATTTAACAACTTGTTAAATTACTCTAACTGGACTTGACTAAGTTAAACTAAGTCAACTGATCCTCTCAATATAGAACTGAACCTTATCTCCTTTAATCAAGGGATACATTCCTAAATCAAGAGAGAAAATAATTGCATGATCTCACAAAGACTTCAAGTTTAATTTTCCATAACTAATTAACTCATGGAGAATTAATTAATTAATATTTCAAACTGCTGGTAAGACCAAATTCAAATTTACTTCCTATAGATAGACTAGGGACTGCTATAAATAGGAAGGAACCAAGAAATTCTATTTTTAGAAGATGTTATTTTTAGCAGTTTCACCTCTCACCCAAGGTGGCCAAAATGCTCATTGGCCAAAGTGCTATTTTTAGTAGTTCTATTTTTTGAAATTTCTAAATTTAGCATTTCTTGTTGCACATTTTTCAACACTCCCTCTCAACAAGAAAGAATTCCTTTCGAACCCAATCCTGTAACTCTAGAATGCTTTGCGTTGTCCTGGGATTCCCTGCATTGTAGCTCTCTCTGGCACACCATCCGCATCTATCTCTACCCAATCAATCAGTTCCTGCTACTCCACATCGGGGCTCTCGTAGCAATGTCTCATCTAAGAGGTTGGGTACCTCAAGGATCTAGCCCCTCCTCCTTGGGACGATCACTCTATATCTCCCCACCTCCTACTTGGAGGTATGGCTGCATGTGATCCCTCTGCGCACCTGGCTCGAAGTTTCCCCCTACTGGAGGTCACTGCATGAGTAGATGTCTCTACTCGATCTCCACTCAGCTTCCCTTGTTGTGGCTGCTCCACAACCTCCTGAGGCTGCTGCACCAATCTACTTCACGTGTCTAGTGATGATCTGTCTAAGGAAAACCTTTCCCTTACTGAAGACTACATCATAGCCTTTGTCTTCTAGCATCGCGATCGACACCAAGTTTCTCTTCAGTCCTGGTACATACTTGACATCGGTCAAGGTAAGGCGAGCTCCATGCTCTCTCTGAAAAATAACCATGCCTACACCTGAGACACTATACTTCTCATCATTATCCATCGTTATGAGTATTTGGAGATCTTTCTCCTCCAAAGTACTGAACAAACTCTTGTCGCTGGTCATGTGGAAAGAAGCTCCACTGTCAAGAAACTGACCACTTCCAACCATGGATGAAACCATGCATGCGAAGAGTGTGAAATCCAACTCAAACTGTGAAGCAAGTGCCTCACCTTCATATCCTTCCCTAAATCCCTTCTTGGATTTCCTTTGTGGACAATTTGCAGCATAATGGCTCACCTCATGACAACGAAAGCATTGCACTTTCGATTTGTCAACCTTCTTCCCACCATTGGAAGAACTAGATTAGGAAAGAGAAACCTTCTCCTTACCCTTCTTTTCCTTACTCGCCAAGGCATAGTTCTCCTCATCCTCCATGGATAAAGAACTGTCTCTGGTGCTCTGTTTGATCTCCTCCTGCATCAAATCTGACCATAGTCATTCCCAATATGGCAGTTTCTCCCTTCCATTAACCAAGTCCTGGTAGCTATGCCAGCTCTTAGGAAGGCCAAGGAGTGCTAGACTCACCATATCATCATCAGTTGTCATGACCCCTACACTTGCAAGCTCATCCCTGCATGTGATGAGCTTGGTCAGATACATAGAGATCATCTCATCCTTTTCACACTTGATCTTTCGAAGTTTGTCCTTTAGTGCCAGCTTCCTCTGATCACTACTATTCTGATATAAATATTTCAATCTTTTCCACATTGCAAACGGAGTCTCCTTCCCATGGAGGCTCGAGACAATGTGATCTTGCACTCCCTCCAAGAGAATTCTCGTAGCTCTAGCCACACACTTCTTCGATTCCGCCAGTTGAGTAGCATCAGTAGGCTTAGGGACTTCTTGATCAATGAAGTCCTTAAGGCCGTTATCTTCCAATACTACCTCCATGCGATCCTTCCAAGCTATATAGTTTAAGCTGCCATCAAGGGTATACTCAAGCCTCAAACCATAGAATGCCATTGGTGAAATAGATGTGATAAGAACTTGAGATCTATATCCAGAATAATAAACTTTGAATTCCTTCTTGTATATTGTTCTTCCTTGATCACCTGTGCTCTATACCATGTAGAATTTTCTCTACAAATCAGCTAGCTCACTGATATCATGTAGAAATTTCACTTGCAGATCCAACTGATATATGCAATGTACTAAAGCATAATACTAGATCTACATCTACCATAAACTTTGCGGAAGCTTAATTAAACATGAGCAACATCAAGCATGAACACATATAACTGATAAGAAGGAATCAATCACACATAACACAGAATATACCATTGGGGAAAACACCGGCATAAAACCCCAACATTGTATTATCAATCAAGTGGAAATCCTCAACAACATACAAAAAGAATTAGCTCAAAAGCTATCCTGCTCTCTCTGTAATCTAATGATGAAAATCATTGACTACCTAGGCCTCAATACATAGGCTGTAAATTGGCCTAATCATACTTGTTGTCACCTCAGGTCCAACTACGTAGTCATAGAAGAAAATAGATTCCTTCCTCATGCAAGGAATACTTACTAGAAATATCCTAGCATCTGATAGTACACTGTCCCTCATCTGATCTCAACTGGGTCTTTGTTTGAACTGCCATGCATCAGTTATTCATGAGAGAATACTCAGTTATTTGAAAATAATAGTTGTCACATGCTTTCAAGCGTCAACAAACTATATCTCATTAATTTAGCAACTTGTTAAATTAATTTAATTGGACTTGACTAAGTTAAACTAAGTCAACTGATCCTCTCAATATAGAACTGAACCTTATCTCCTTTAATCAAGGGATAAATTCCTAAATCAAGAGAGAAAATAATTGCATGGTCTCACAAAGACTTCAAGTTTAATTTTCCATAACTAATTAACTCATGGAGAATTAATTAATTAATATTCCAAACTACTGGTAAGATCAAATTCAAATTGACTTCCTATAGATGGACCAGGGACTGCTATAAATAGGAAGGAACCCAGAAATGCTATTTTTAGAAGATGTTATTTTTAGCAGTTTCACCTCTCACCCAAGGTGGCCAAAATGCTCATTGGACAAACTACTATTTTTAGAAGTGCTATTTTTAGAAATTCTATTTTTTGCACTTTCTAAATTTAGCATTTCTTGTTGCACATTTTTCAACATTTTTATGCATGAGGCCTCTAATTTCTTCATTTTCCATTATTTTCCTTCAATTTCGTCCTCACATGCAACCTGTGACCTTTCACCTTACTTTTCTCCTAATTTCTTTTATGTTCATAAATAAATGCATAAAAATGCCTTTTTTAATTTTAATGCCTTCGCCTTAGCCTTTGTCAATTTTCCTTATCCAAAACACACATCCAATGATGCCCAATAGGATATATATGCCCAACGTTCAACTTGGAATAAGTGTCCCTTGACTGTGGTCTTGTTCTTCCTTTATTAACTTTTATTACATGAACTTTTCACCAGGGTTGTTACACTGAAGAGCCATGGAGTGGAAGAAATCATGGTGTCACTCACATGAGAGTGTTTGGATGTGTGGCATATGCACATGTCCTGGATGAGTTGAGGAAGAAGTTTGATGACAAGGGCGAGAAATGCATATTTGTTGGATATAGTGATGAATCCAAGGCATACAAGCTCTACAATCCATCAACCAAGAAGGTCATAATCAACATATATGTGTAGTTCATAGAAGAGGAAGCATGGGATGTAATTTCATAGAACAAAATCAATGTGAAAGCATGTATACCACATGACGACAAAGAGGAATTGATAACAACAAGAAATTCCTCAACAATGACTCCTTCTACTCCTATTCAAGTTCAACAAAGCAGTCAACAAGTGACACAACCAACAAATAATAGGACAATGTCACGCAGTTAAGCAAGTGTTTCTCCAAGCATGCCACAAAGACCCACAACGTCATCTACTTTAAGCACAACATGTAATATTCCTAATTAGCTATGGCTAATTGGAATATTCGATTTTGTTTGATTTTTGCCTTCTATAGTTATTTTTAAATAAAAAGTGAGGAAGGGGGAACATAACTCACTTTAGAATAAAAAGACACTTCCTAGGTAGCACAACGTTGTGACTTAAGGGGAACCAAGGGGGCCAAATGGGGACACAGAAATGGGGCCCACGCAGACACATGGCGGGACTGCGTAGGAGGGAAGGAACACATGGCAAGAAGGGGATCGCGCAAGAGAAGGTGAGCCTAGGGATTGTGAGAGGCAGAGGCTATAAAATAGAGAGGAACCCCCTCATTTGGGATCATTCTGGTTATGAGAATTTGTGATAGTCTTTTCGACTTAGAGCACACTGGCTGTTTAGCTAGTCTGCAGCACTGTTTAGTGCATTGAGTGTCTCCGTTCGGAGATCTCACCCTTAGCCCCGAGGGACTTCGAGTGCCTTCTCGGGAAAGGTATTTCCATTGGCATTCCAGTAGTAGATTCATTAGCATTTCAGTAGCAGTTCCATTAGCATTTCAGCAACAATTTCATCAGCGTCTTTGAGGAACTGCGCAGAACCCTAAGGGGGTGATTTTCGGGGGTCGGCCATTTCAGAAAAGCTTTCTAGGTTTTTCTGGGTTTCTTGAGTAGAGTCCAATTCCAGAGTTTCAGCCTTTTCTGAGGAGGGGAGCAGCCCCAAATCCTCATTTGATTTCTAGTAGCAGTAGTAGCACGACAGTTTCCCAACAGCTGGGACACAGATTAGTGTGAGGCCATTCCAGGAAAGCTTTCTAGGTTTTCTGGGTTTCTTGAGTAGAGCCCGAATCCAAAGTTTCAGTTTTTTCTGAGGAGGGGAGCAGCCCCAAATCATCATTTGTTTTCTAGCAGCAGCAGCAGCATCCATGCAGAGAGGCCATTCTTGTCATTCTGAGAGTATTTCTTCACTTGCCTTGTGCAAGTCGAGGTGTCATCTGTCTAATCACCTCTTGTACTCATTTATTGCTCAATATAATAAAATGGCTTAGCATTTCTCGCTACATTTCTTGTGTATCTGCTTATATTTCCGATTACATTATTATATGTTGTTCCACTGTTATTTTATCACTTCTAGGTTATTATATCATTTGCACATATTTGGTTCAAGTTTTTGCTGGGGTTTGAGGAATATTCTGGGTTAGGAATATTACAGTGGTATCAGAGAATAGATCTGGCTTAGCCTGTGGAGCTAGCAATCTATGACACCGGGGGAAAAGCCCTATATCTGTTACAGAGGTCAGAGATACAGAGACACTGGGCATAGGTTGGAGAATACCTACAGAGAGGGAGATTGTGTTCCTGTTGTAGACGCAGAACAAAGAGAGCCAATAGTCGACGGAGAGCAGATGGCAAACGAGGATGGGAAGAGATTTGTGGATATGTTCCTCAAATCAGTGCAAGATCTATCGAGACAGATTGAGGTGATGGGGCAGAGATTCACGGTAGTAGAGGCCAGACAGCAAGAGAGCCCACGAGTTTTTCATATCGGTGAGGGATCATGTGCATCCCATCACTTGCCAGAGAAGTGTGATACTGCGCAACAGGGGGCCTCACATGCCCCTACATGCTCTACCATGCCCACATTCTTCGGAGCAGACACGGGGGCTGCAGCCCAGCAGGAGGCAGAGCCCAGGCATATGGGTGATTAATGTGTAGAGTACCAGGCCTATGGGTAGGAGTTCAGGGAAGCCCTCTCATTCAGAGATTTTGTTCAGCTCCAGCGGGATAGCAGACCCCGCGATCATCACAGAGGGTACCGACATTACCATGATGGTGACACCCACCGTGCAGTGAGAAGATTCCACTTGCCTACATTGTTATAGACATTTTTGGGCACTTCAACCCCAATCATAAATGTCCATAAGCTGAGGGCTCCTAAGTCCCTAAAAGTTTTGCTTCATTGCCTAAAGGAACAAGGTCAGCTGATTACATCATCTCCCAGAAGTTCTCCACTAAAAACTGCTCAGAAGTGGTCAAAACTGGACCATATTGAATGCCCAGTGCAGAGGGCACAATGCATCGCACCTAATACACATGGGAGGTGCGATGCATACTGAAAAGTCCTTCTACAGGGTGTGATGGACGAGAATAGACAAGTGGCGGAGACAGTTTGCTAAGTGGATGATCAAGGAATCTTCTAGAAACTTCTCATATGACACTTGCCTCTCAGAATTCGCTCAAGGATGAGTAAGAGATCAATGAAATCTCCAAGTGGAACCAAGAACTATCAAAGAGAAGACACTAATCAAAAAACCCAGAGCTGACTCACACCTTTGCAAATATCTATATATGGATCTCTCATCCTAGAGATCCAGGGGTGGAAGGCTAGAATTTTGTATCTTATAGAGAAGTGCTGTTGGTTTTCTGGTGTATATTCATAGTGTTGGGTGATCTAAGCTTTGCTTGAGGTGAAGAAGGGCTTTCTAGCTAGAGGATGATGCTGGGTCAGAACATACGGTTGTAATCCTCTTGCTACTTTTCATCTTAATAAAGCTATTCAAGTTTTCCTCCATATTCTTGTGTACTTGTTTATATATGCATTTGTATGGTTAACGCACATCTGGTCCTGTGTTATTTATGAATATAGATATTTGTTCTTCGATAGTAGTATGTTGTTGTGATTCCACAGGTGCTCTTTGAAGCTGGGCAGACGAAGAAGAAGCGGCAAAGCTCTATCAGGAAGGAGAGGAAATCAAGCGCAAGACTAAGGTTGGTCTCCTTGGTTCTCCTCTTATCTATTTTCATAAAGGAAAGCGAAAGTAGACTTTACTTGTTTGTTTCTAAGATAGCTACCAGTCTTAGTGGGAATAGCAGCATCCGAGTGGACACTATTCCCGGAAACAAAATTGCGACTCCGGTGGGGAGCGACTAGATTGTTTGTTAGCCTATCTATCTTTGTTTCTTTTATAAACTTACAGACGGAGCCTGAAGCCAAGCCAGCTAACCTTCGAACTGCATTTTTTATACAAATGCAAAGTAGATCAATGCTGCTTCAGTCTATCTCCGGGTTTTGTTTATGAATTAAACAATCGATCTGCAAACAGTCTAATTTCCCTAAGTGGTGGCTCTAGTAACCTCTTTAGATCACCCCTGTGTTTTACATATACTGAACATTACTTACTCGGCCTAAATCCCTGAACTGAATTGCAAACTGTGAGTGAAAACTTGTTTAAAGTCTCGCACTGGTACCATCACACCCTGCCTTCAAGGCAGACTGTATGCATCGCACTTCCCGAGTGCAGTAGGTGCGCTGCATACTGAATTCACAGTGTGACAGGTGCGATGGTCAGGGAAGGTTAACTTTACCTTCAGACTGTGGTTTTTTCTCACTGTTTTCAGTCCTATTCAGGAGTTTTGTTGTCTGTAGTCAGTGTATCTCTGTGAAAACCCCCTTCTCTTACATTATTCTGCCTCCTTAGTGCAAAGAACTGTAAGTGTTTTTATGTATTGTGTGTCATTTTCAGTTCTCTTTTGCAAAAAAGTAGCATAGTCGAACTGTCGTTTCTTGATCTGAAAGTGTCATAGCTGTCGTTTTCAGTTTTAGAAGACAATCCCATTGTTCTTGATAGTCGATTATATAGTTACTATTTCATATGATTTGAATTAATAGTTTTTAAAGTGTCGAAAAGCAATTTTCATTTCGAAATCGCAAAGTGTCTCTCTTACCTTCACTTCATTTTGAAAAGAAATTTGTTGAGTACTGTCGCTTTGAAAGTAATTCAGATTTGCACATAGCTTTCTTATCATCATTCATACATTAAGAAGGCTAAAAACAAATACATGCATGTGCATTTGTATTTTGACTACTTGGTTTGATTTAGGACAGTGCATTTAGCCTGTGCTCTGTGCTCTTTGCAGAAAGATTCTTAAATTTCTTTCCTTAGTAGCTAGGATTTTCATTGCCGAAAGAAGATTAAACATTTGTTTATCATCTTAGACTGCATTTTAGGAATTATATACACATCACGCGGTGAACCTGAAAGGCAAATTTTTAAGCAAGATCAACTTAAAATAAATTTAATGAATCTAACAACGCTTTGGAACCTAACGCACAACATCTAGAGGTCTAGGCTAGAGACGTATTCCGGCGTCGTAAAACCTGGTAACTGTTGTTTTCATTACTGGTTGGGTGATTCCTCCACTCTGAGATGAAAAGTGCTAGTACAGACTTGTGCTCCCACATCCCGTCGAGTATATTTTGGGAGACCACAATAGGTTACATCCCTTATCCTTAGGAAGCCGTGTCTGCCGCCCTATCGATCGCAATGCACTAAACATAGCATTTGGGAAGATTGACTGCCGTACCGTAAAAAGTATTTTGCAGTTTTGCAATTGGTTTGGTAATCCCCTCTGCTTAGATCTCCAGAGAAGTCCATTTTGCTCCTTTTCAGACTCCTTAAAAGAAAAGGTCCTCTGAGCACTTGTCACTTCAGGCTCAATAAAAATCAAAGGCGACTAGAGTCATACTTTGTTTTTTCTCGACTCTTTAAAATTGAAAAAACAAGTTGTGTCAAAGCGTCTAAAAATTTATTTTAAATCGGAATAACATCACAAATTCCCTCGTTGGTCTTTAGGTTGAGAAAATGGAGTCTACCAACCAAGGATTTCCCCTTGGAGGAAATCCTAGTCCCTTCTCCTCTTGGGGAGATGTTGGTGCACCCCATATGGCCACTTTGTCACTTCCACGGTTGACAATTGGTTTGCCTGTCTGGCTCTTCTCTACCTCTGTCGTTCAGAATCCCGTAATTCCTGAACAATCAAGTCAGCAACTAGATGACACTAGAGTTTCCTCCCAACCTTCTACTTCATCTGATTCTCCCTCTCCTCCTTCCTCTTCGCTTGATAAAGCCGATAAAGCTAAAAATCAAGTTGTTATCACTCAGGTTGTTCCCTTTGACTCCTAAGGGAATACGGCCGAGGTAACCACAAACCAATCTTTGGATTGCAGGTCCTAGCCTACTTGCAATCAGAGAGGGCTCTCTCTTTATGATTTAGCTTTGTTTTGGGGTGGTTTTAGGCTAGTTATGATGTGCTTGAGTTTGTTTTAAATTTGGTGGGACGGTTGATGTTTTTCAGACATAGTTGGCATGAAAAGTGTAAGAAGTTCAGACCATTGGGCATGGAGTCAATGAATGTGAGCTGATGGGTGTGTTTCTTTGGTAGGAGAGAGGAATATAGAGCAGGATAGCTACACAGAACAATCTTTAATGTTGGAAATGAGATGAAATGGAGGTCAGGGAATGAAAGGCAATGAAGGATCTTTCATTCAGCCAACAGAGGGGAAGTGAATGAAGACTATGTAGGAGCAATGAAGGATTCCTAAATAGCATTCAGAAATGAGAGAACTAGCTTAAACATGATCAATAAAGTATTCATATCCATTACTAATTCAGAAGAAAACATAGAAAAATCATAGAAATTGAGTACAGAGTACAGTTAAGTAACATCTGAGCTATTCTTTCTTTCTGCAACTTAGATCATGATACATAGATGATATAGACACATAGAAACTGAAAACAGAGGTAAGAAAGACTTATTGAACCATGAGGAAGCACGAGAAATCCATATTAAGCTCTTCAATCATTAAAACCACAACCAGCCAGTTCAGAAGCAAACATTCCAGCAATCTTTGTTCATAAAGTTCTCAAAATATACAGTGCAAGTCTCGAATGAGAAAACAACCAACCAACCAACCCTTTCTCCATCACTGCAGGCGGTATATATAGAGAAAATATTCACAAAATATCTACAAGAATCAGATCTGAGACAGATCTGATGCAATAAGTGTCTTTAACCTAACATATGCTTGAAATAAATGCCAAAATATCTATCTAATGCTGCGTTGGGGGCAGCAGCATCAAAAAATGGCTCATATGGGTCCTTTGGAGCTCTGTGCTGGCATTTGGCCCTAACTGCGCCTTAGGAGCTGAAGCGTTGCTCATAAGTGGCTTTATACACTGCTTCTGTAATAAATGGGCCTAAAATTCTCTTATCTGCACCTCTCAAGCGGTTCTGCTGCCTTTAGGTGGCTTTAATGCATTTAACGGTGATTTGGTGAGCCTTAATGGCTCAGAACTGCTCCTTTGACTTTGTTGGGGGCCTTTAATGTTCATATGCGTTGGAAATAAAGATTTCCACTGATACTTTTGACTGATACTCTTTGCCGCTTCCTTGACACTCTTTGGCATGCCTCTGGGCTCTCCTTTATTGCTAAAACACTTTATCTGTCCAATCGCCCTCTTTATGGCCACTGTTCGGCCAAAGAACTGCTGCGAGGCCTCCTGCTGCCTTTGGAAAGCTATCGGCGCTTGGCCGATCAAAACACTGCTAAAAAGTGATGAATCAATGCAAAAATGGCGGAGATCGGGCATTGATGGCTTGCCGAGGCAAAAAACCTACTATTTGGGGCAATTTGGGCCTGGAGCGATCCAAGAATGGCTGAGAAATGATCATGATCCCTTGGAGAAGGAGCGCGCTCAGCCGCCGAATTGAAAATATGAAGAATGGCCCTTTTCCTTTATAAAAGGCAAAATGCCCTTTAAACGTGAATTTTCATGAAAATTGGGCGCAAAATGAGCACTGTAGCATAGATTAAATCCGGGCCGTTGGATCGTGCGAAGGTAGATCCAACGGCTGGCGCTAAATCGGCGATCGGCGGATCGGCGGATCCAAAACATAAAACCTCCGAAATGCCGCGGACCCGAAATGCTATAGGCTCTTTCTTTTATGGAGATTGGGTCCGGCCCATCGACGAACCCTTATCGGCGGATTTTAATGAAAATGGGTCATCGGACCCGAAATGCCCTTTCAACTACTCTTTATAATATTTCGGCTCCAGATATGGAGCGTACAGTGCCAGTCCCTTGCAGACCCGACACACTATTAAGATCCATTCTATAATATTTCGGCTCCGGCCAGTCGGAGCTTTCCCACATGACTGTACAAAGGGCTCCTTTCGGACCCGAAACTTCTATATGTTGCACTCTAAAATACTTCAGCTCCGGCCAGTCGGAGCTATATATGGGAGCGATGCGACACAATGTGGACCGTTGATCTGAGGACCTAAATGGGCGGCTGTGATTAAATCAGCATTTTGGAAATCGGCGGGGTGGAGGGTCTATATATATGCGATCGCTGAAATGGTCGATTGCTGAAATGATCAGAGCCGTTGAATGGGAGGGGTGATTGGACGGCAGTGATTAAGTCGCAATATCGCCATCGAGGAAACCCAGGGGGGCAGGCCTTTATGTGTATTGCGATAGCGATGCGATATGCGATAAAGCGGGGAAATATTGTGGTAAAGCGGGGTTTTTACGTTAAAACCTAAGTTTTATAAAAAACTTAGGTTTATAACAATAAAGCGGGTTAACGATAAAATGCATGCATGCGGGTATATATGGGAATATATGGCAGGAAGGCTCCCGATAGCGATATCGCTTCGGATGCGATAGCGATATCGCATCGGAGCAAGGGGGAATGGTGTTATATATGCAAAGGGCCAATGTTGTTACCACCTTCGATAGTGATATCGCGTCGGAGGGGGGGAAAACCAATTGGAGGAGGGCTTTTATAATACAAAGGGGGTTATAAAGCATCGGAGGGGTTTTTATGCATGAAAGGAGGGTTTTTATGCATAGGAATGAGTCCTAATGCATTAGAAGATGGTTAGAGAGGGAAAATTTAGGGTTTTTACTAAGTTTCAGGAAAACTTAGTAATTCCCAAGGGATACTTATGGTTATTTTTCAATCAGGGGGAGGGGATATGTAAATAGGGGGATTATTTAACATATTTTAGTAGGGGGAGGGGAAATAACAAGGGATTTATATAATAAGTTAGAAATTAATATGAAACTGATGAACAAAGCGCTAAGTATAGAAATATTAGGCTTTAAAGGGGAAATAGGACTTGTAGAAGAAATATGAGCATCCTTAAGTAAAGCAGATCTTTACTTAGGCAACTGTTATGGAAAATGATGAATTTAAGAGATATCAAGCAGATCTTGACCTCTTTAGGGGAAGTTAGTGAATGATTTTGGGGAAAAGGAAGAAGGGGAAGTTAGACATGCATCACTTGAGCTGATCCAAATGGAAAACTGCCTCACACTTGTGATCTTAATAGATATAACACTTGAAAACATGAAATGGATCACAATTTATCATTCTGCCACCACAAAACTACTTACCCGGCCTACTTACCTAGCATTTTCTCTTCTTTTTGGTTTGGGTGCACTTGAACTAGCAAACCCAGATTTTCAACTTTTCTTCTGACTATCCTCCTATCTAACTCTACCCTTATTTCATCCAGGGGCTCAGATTAAGCAGTTGAGCACCCTTGCTTCTCTACCTATCTACAAATCTGCCAAGATTAAACAGTTTGGATAGACATTTATTCTCTATCTCTAAAAACAAGAAATTTAAACCTAGGGAAGCCAAGATTAAGCTGTTTTGCCTTCCCTTAACTAAGAAATCTTTCAAAAATGGAACTTTTGCAGCTTGGAAAGGATGAACATTTTTGGCACTTCCACTGTCAATCATGAAATATGAAACCTATTGCAATAGGAGGCTAACAGTGGCTCCACTTGGGGATAGCTTTTCCTTGTGAAAATTCAAGAACAACAGGTCAGATTGCCTTGATCTTCAATTGTTGTTGTATTCTGAAAACTTCCCTTTGCTGGCTGCTTTATTTATGAACATGACAGCAGACTTGAAGAGCTTAGGGCCTTCACTTCGGGCTTCAACTGCAGCAAGCTGCTATCCAAACAGAAAACTGAAATCCTACCTACCTACTCTAATCAGCACTTACTTTGCTGGTTAGGTGAAATGAAACAGCCAATGCAGCCACTTAAGTATTATAAACATCAATGAGCTTTGCTGCTTGTGCTTGCTGGTGCTTGAAATGGAGATCTTGCCATCAGATATAGCTTTGTTAATCTTTGAGAAAATCAGGAAACTGCTGACCTCCTTCGCTGAATCTAAATACTGTACAAAAGGGTCCTACAACATATATACACAATTGCTGAGCTGAATTAAAGAGCTGTACAAAGGTTTAGGATGACTATCATGCCTTTGAATTGGGAAATCACCAGCATTTTGATGTTGAGGCACACAGCCCGCTAATGGAGAAGAGTAGTGATTTATTTCATCACTCAGCCTGTCAGCTGATGGATCATACAAAACATGGAATGATACATGCAATTTATTACAAACAGGCTCAGATGGCACTTGACAGATTTGCACTTGCTGCTCCTCCTTCTCTTTAAACAATTCAGATGACTCAAAACAAAGCGGCAGGGAATCATCAGGAACTTCTTGATCATACGTTGCTGCTTTCAAGTCTTCTTCTTCAATCTGATATTCAATGGCACTTTGGGGCTGCAAATCTAGAGGTAATGCATTATAAGCAAGGATTTGACTCTCCTCTAGATGGTCAGTATCAAAGCATGCTGACACTTGATTATTAACTGCATGATAATTCTCCCTAATAAACTGAAAAGATTCGAAACAAAAGGGCAAAGTTCCTTCGCTGAAATCAAAATTCTCTGCATTTTCCTCCTTTTCTTCATAGTTGAAATGAGCAAGCTGATCACTGGGTTCAGGCTGCTGAACCTGAACACTGCTTTTTGCCAAAATAGCACCTGATTCCTCTGTAAGGCTAATATGAATTTGAGGAGCATAATCTTCATCATACAGATCATATTTGGGCAAACAACTGAAAGGAGAAAAGCTATCATATTCACACAGTATATCAGGAGACTGCTCCTTCACATATGGCTATATGAATATGTCATCTGATTTGTGGTAGGTTTGTTCGTGAATATCACCACTTTCCTTCTGCAAAACAGATGTGTTCTGGTGCTCTAGACATTCAACTTTCATTGCGATTTGTTGCATCCTTTCCTCTGTTTCTTTTAACAAATAAAGAAGTTTTTCTTCTTGCTCTTCTTTGTGCTGTTCCTCTCTCCTTTTCAGATTTGCCTCCACGTCCACAGCCATGTCTTGCATCCGTTTCATAGTGGACGGGCTTCTTTCTCTCAAACGATATTCAATTTCTGCATCAAAAGCTCTTGGATAATGCAATAGAGCTAAATCGGGAGGAGGCCTTATATTTAATGGCATGGAATGATAAACTTGATTGAATCGGTCAGAAAATTGCTGAACAGATTCATTAGGAAGCCTTTTCAATTGATCATATTCTTCAATGAGCGAGAGGAAATTAATTTTGATCATCCATCTATCAAGAAAGAGTTTGAATAACTGCTGAAGATTAGAGATGCTAGCCTCAGGCAATGCTTTAAACCAAGTCCTAACTTCGCTTTGCAAAGAAAGGGCAAACAGCCTAACCATAACATCCTCATCTTCTACTTCAAATATATTAAGATAGTCTTCAAAAGCTTGGATATGCTTTTGAGCAGTAACTCCATTCTCTCCATCAAATCTCGGGAGATACTCAAGGTGATCTTTAGGCAAAGGATTGAGCGTGGGAGGCAAAATGAGAGGCTTATATCTATCAGGAACCTTACGAGGCATGGGAGTACGTACGGGGATTGGATCAATGGGCTCGATTTTTGGTTCCTCCTTGACTGTATGATGATTTTCAACAGCGTTAGAAGGCTACTGTTCATATGTGCAAGGAGGCTTTTCAACAACATTTTTCAAAGGAAAATTATAAAAATTATCTCTACAATACAATATACATGGAAAATTTTTATGGATGAGAAAGAACATAATCTCTTGGATAACAATCCAGGTCAAAAGCCTGATCTGCTCATACATTTCTTTCGGGTTCATTTCTCCAGTGGAGTCTTTATTATGAAAATGATGTGGAGTCGCCAGGTGGATGAATTAACTTTGAAGTGTCTGATCTCGAAACACTGTCACAGATCAGATCTAAACGTGAAAATGACTCTGAAGAAAGGGGCACTTTCTCCAGGAAACAAGATTTTTTGAGATTTTTCTGATTATTTTGATTTTTTTGGGATTGTTTTTCAAAAACGATTGTATTTGAGTCAAGGAACTGATCAAGTCTTTGGATTTGGAGTAATAAAAAAATGATTCAGATCCCCAGCGGAGTCGCTAATGATGTTATCACTCAGGTTGTTCCCTTTGAATCCTAAGGGAATACGGCTGAGGTAACCACAAACCAATCTTTGGATTGCAGGTCGTAGCCTACCTGCAATCAGAGAGGGCTCTCTCTTTATGATTTAACTTTGTTTTGGGGTGATTTTAGGCCATTTATGATGTGCTTGAGCTTGTTTTAAATTTGGTGGGACGGTTGATGTTTTTCAGACAGAGTTGGCATGTAAAGTGTAAGAAGTTCAGACCATTGGGCATGGAGTCAATGAATGTGAAATGATGGGTGTGTTTCTTTGGTAGGAGAGAGGAATATAGAGCAGGATAGCTACACATAGAACAACATTTAATGCTGGAAATGAGATGAAATGGAGGTTAGGGAATGAAAGGCAATGAAGGATCTTTCATTCAGCCAACAGAGGGGAAGTGAATGAAGACTATGTAGGAGCAATGAAGGATTCCTAAACAGCATTCAGAAATGAGAGAACTAGCTTAAACATGATCAATAAAGTATTCATATCCATTACTAATTCAGAAGAAAACATAGAAAAATCATAGAAATTGAGCACAGAGTACAGTTAAGTAACATCTGAGCTATTCTTTCTTTCTGCAACTTAGATCATGATACATAGATGATATAGACACATAGAAACTGAAAACAGAGGTAAGAAAGACTTATTGAACCATGAGGAAGCACGAGAAATCCATATTAAGCTCTTTAGCCATTAAAACCACAACCAGCCAGTTCAGAAGCAAACATTCCAACAATCTTTGTTCATAAAGTTCTCAAAATATACAGTGCAAGTCTAGAATCAGAAAACAACCAACCAACCAACCCTTTCTACATCACTGAGGGCGGTATATATAGAGAAAATATTCACAAAATATCTACAAGAATCAGATCTGAGACAGATCTGATGCAATAAGTGTCTTTAACCTAACATATGCTTGAAATAAATGCCAAAATATCTATCTAATGCTGCGCTGGGGGCAGCAGCATCAAAAAATGGCTCATATGGGTCCTTTGGAGCTCTGTGCTGGAATTTGGCCATAACTGCGCCTTGGGAGCTGAAGCGCTGCTCATAAGTGGCTTTATACACTGCTTCTGTAATAACTGGGCCTTAAATTCTCTTATCTGCACCTCTCAAGCGGTTCTGCTACCTTTAGGTGGCTTTAACGCATTTAACGATGATTTGGTGAGCCTTAATGGCTCAGAACTGATCCTTTGACTTTGTTGGGGGCCTTTAATGTTCATCTGCATTGGAAATAAAGATTTCCACTGATACTTTCTGTTAACACTCAGGTTGTCCCTAAAGCTCGTTAAAGGGATACAGCCGAGGTAACCACAAACCAATCTTTGGACTACAAGTTCTAGCCCACCTGCAATCAGAGAGGGCTCTCTCTTTCTGATTTAGCTTTGTTGATGATGATTTTAGGCTAGTTATTAAGTTCAAGGGGTTTTGTTTAAGTATTGGTGGGAAGGATGATGCTTTCAAGTAGAGAGGCATGCATAGTGTGAAAGTTTCAAACCATTGGGCATGGAGTCAAGGAGTAGGACTGCTGGTGCATTTTCTTGGTCACAAGAGAGAAATATGGAGCAAGTTAGCTGCACATGAAACAATGATTTCAAGCTAAAAGGATGGAATGAGGGCTAAGGAATGAGAGGCAACAAAGAATCTCACATTCAGCTTAACAGAAGGAAGGTGAAAGAACTCTATCTAGGGGCAGTCAAGAATCCCTAGATAACTGTCAAACATGGGTGAATTAGGGTAAATATGAGCCAAAGGGAATTAATATTCATTACCAATGCAGTTCAGATGAAAACATAAAGAAACAGCAGAAATTGAGCATAGAGTGCAGTTAAACAAGTTCTAAGCTAATCTTTCTTTCTGCTATTTAGATGGTGATACATGTATGATATGAGCATATATCAATGAAAAAAGAGGTAAGAGGCACTTATTGAGTCATGTTGCAGCACAAGAATTCCATAATTCACTGTTCAAACATTAATACACAGCACACAGTCCGTTCTCCAAGCTTTCAACAGTCTTTGATTAAGGAAAACATATCAGATATACAGTGCGAGTCTCTCTTGGAGTGCATTAACCAACCAACCCTTCAAACAATACAGAGGGTGGTATAAATAGGGAAAAAAATCCAAAATTATCTATTACGGCAGACCTAAACAGGTCTGAAGGAAATCATTTCTTTAACCTAATCTTGTCTAGAAGTTAATGCAAGAAAATATCTTTTGAGCTGCGCTGGGGTCAGCTGTATCAAAATGAGTTAATGTGGTGTCCTCGGTGGCTCGGTGCAGTGAGGCGGTTCTACAATAACTGTGCCTTGCCTTTTATCTGCACTTCTAAGACGGTTATGCTACTATTCGGTAGCATTAATGTGCACTAATCCTGATCCGATGAGCTTTAAATGGCCTTTACTACTTTTTTGACTTTGATGGAGGTCTTTAATGTTCACCTGCTTTGATGTTGCCGAACTGATACTCTTTGCCACTTCACTGATACTCTTCAATTCAATTTGGGCTTCATATTTCCTCTGATACTCTTTCACAAATGAATAGGGCCGTTTTCTCTCCCTTGCTGTGTTTGAAACTGTCAAATCGCTCTTTTTCTGTCCTTTCCAGGCAAAAATGGCGGCTGCAAATGCTTTTCGTGTTATTTGGAATGATATTGGCGCTGGCCGATCTGAATATGCATATAAATGAAGAAATCCTATTGCCTTCGTGAATTTTCGGGCTTGCTGGTAGCTTAGCTATGAAAGGCCCTCCATTTTGGTCAATTTTTCTATTGCAAACTGCCTCGGTTTTTCATTCTGGGCATCCTTTGCTGCAAATTTCGCGCTTTGCACCCCTTTTTGGTGATGACGTTAGCATGATGTCAGCAGTGGGTCCGAGTATGACATGGTGACGTGGCAGTACGGTAGGGTGATGACATGGCAGTAACGTGGCACAGGACATGGTGGGAGGAGGTCGATGCAGGTTGATGACGTGATGAAGACCTGGCAGCGATGTGGCAGAGGGGAAGCGGTTTGTGGTTTCATATCGCACCGCTTTTGCGGAGAAGCGGTTTCGGCAGAGGGGGCCCCGACACAGCCGGGAGGGCAACACGTGGCGGGAGTACGGTAGGAAAACCGCCCATCTCCCGGATGTTAACCCTCAGCATATCGGGACAGGAAAAAACCCGCCCACTGTAGATCTTGGGTTCTGGCCATCGGACGGCTGGCGGGGCAGGTGAGGTAGCGGGAGGTTAGGGACGGGACCTGCCCGTATTATTTAAACAAAATTGCATGACGGGGGGTTGAAAACCTTAGGTTGATGCAGAGTTTTGGGGTTTTATGTGCGCGAAAGGTAGGATAGTGAGGTTTTAAGGGTAAGGGGTGGATATAGGTTATTGGCCTAACCAAAGGTTTAGACCAATCCCAGAGTTATGACATGGAAGGCTAATGCTAGGCCCCAAATGAACTCAGCATTTCCCAAACTGGTATTATAGGGCTATAGTGCCAAGGGATGGGAATATGTACATAGGGGAGCTATTTAGTGCTTTTAGTAAGGGGAAGAGGAAATAGATAGGGATTTACATAATAAATGTTTAGGAGTTAATATGAATTTTGTGAAGTGAAATGTAGGGGAGAGGCTAAGTTTGTGAACTGAAACTTAGGCACAGGAAGTGAATGGACTGCAGAGAAATGATTTTTACACAAGAAATGTGGCTTCTTTTCACAGAAGAAAGTCAAAGCTTTGACTTAGTTTTTTACAAAATGAAGTGATAACAGGACTGGTTGGGCAAATCCCAAGGTCCTCAATGGGATGTTAGTGAGTGATTTGGGGAATAAGAAGCAGGGGGGGTTAGGCATGCCTCGCTTGAGCTCCTCCATATGAAAAACTTCCTTACATATGTGATCTGAAGTAAAATATCACTTTTGAAACATAAAATTGATCACAAATCAACATTCTGCAACCTCAAAACTACCTACCCAGCCTACTTACCTAACATTTTTTCTTCTTTTTGGTTTGGGTGCACTTGAACTTGCAGACCCCGATTATCCTTTTTAATTTTGACTGCCCTCCTATCTAAATCAAACCTTATTTTTGCCGGGGCTCAGATTAAGCTGTTGAGTGCCCAAGTTTCTCTACCTATCTGTAAATCTGCCAAGATTAAGCTGTTTGGACAGATATTCATTCTCTATATTCTAAAACAAGAAATTGAAACCTAGGGAGGCCAAGATTAAACTGTTTGGCCTTCCCTTAACTGAAAAACTCTTCAAAATGGAATAACTCATCAAAATTAGAATACAGCAGTGGCATTTAGACTAGCACACTTTCATGGCCTCTTCTTTGGCCTCTTAAGGAAATATGGAACCTTGCAGCATGCAAGATGACATATTTGGCACTCTCAACTGTCAATCATAAAATATGAACACCTGTTGCAACAGGAGGCTAACAGTGGCTCCACTTAGGGATGGCTTTTCCTTGTGAAAAGCCAAGAACAGCAAGTCAGACTGCCTTGATCTTCTATTGTTGCTGTAGACTGAAAAATTTGTTTGTGCTGGCTGCTAAAAGTGTGAAACTTTGAAATATGAACAACCCTCTCCTCAAATGAAATATTGTGAAATACATAGCACTGCCTGCTTTCTTCTGCGTGCTTGATATTATATACAATGTTGCCTGAGCATTGCCTTTGTAATAGATCCAAAACATGGATCAAACTGATGTATTTCTCCTTAGCCTTGGTCTAGAAATAGTTGCTGATGTGAAACTAAAAAATGCTCCTCTCTTATTGATACTGTTTGACTGAAGACTACAAGCTGCAAACAGTTTCTTTTTACCGTGAATTGTTGTGATATGACAGTGCTACTCTTGCTGTTTTGCTGAGATTAATGCAGAGACAGAGCTTTTTAAAAATGGGATACTTGCATTGACTGTGTCTTCACAAACTTTGTTGCTGCTCCTCTAACAATCGGACTGTTTATACAAAATAAAAACAAAGTGCTGATATATACAAATATCAATGTACAAAGAGATATATACAGAGTTGCATTGTGTTCAACAATAGGGATCATGGTAATGTTTTAACATTCGGCCATTAACAGGGCCTTCTTCAGCAGTGTTGCTCTCTACAAATTTGAGAAAATATGTGTTATTTCCCTGAACAACAGAAATAACGAATGGCCCTTTCCAAAGGAAATCAAATTTTGCATGTTTGCCCTTGTCTTCTCTTCGTGAGTCCCACCTTAGAACTTTGTCGCCAATGTAGAAATCCTCAGCCTTAGCTCTCTTATCAAACATCCTTTTGAGCTTCTCTTGCAAGATTTGAGCTCTGTCATAGACCTGCTCTCTGGTTTGCTGAAGATGAATGGTCTGATTGATTCTTCGTTGAATGTCATTTGGTTCAGCTTGAATCTCCTGTAACAGTTTGATAGTAGGAATGCCCAAGGATGAAGGAAATGTGGCCTCCATGCCATATACTAGCTCATAAGGGCTCATCCCAATAGATCTCTTTGTTGACAATCTGTCTGCCCATAGGGCATTTACTAGCTTTTTGTGCCAATTCTTCTTGTTTTTTTCTAGCACTTTCTTTATGATGTTGATGAGGCTTTTGTTGGATGATTCAGCCAAGCCATTACCTTGAGGGTAATAGGCTGTAGAGTGGCACAAGGTAATGTGAAATTTATGGCAAAAGTTGATCATCTTTTTGGATTTGAAGGCAGCGACGTTGTTAGTAATAATCTTCTCAGGGCAGCCAAATCTAGAAAGGATATTGCACTCAAGGAATTGGATAATGATGGTGTCATTGGCTTGCCTACATGGGATGGCTTCAACCCACTTAGTGAAATAGTCGGTGGCTGTTAGAATCCACTTGTGCTGGCCTGAGGAAGAGGGATGGATTTCTCCAATGAAGTCAAGACCCCATTGTTGAAAAGGCTTTTCGGTTGAGATGGGTTTAAGAGGCAGGGGCAACAACTTTCTTTTGCCCTCAAAGATTTGGCATTTGTGGCATGAAATGGCAAACTTATTTACATCTGCAAAAAGAGAGGGCCAATAGAAACCAGCCCTTAAAATTTTATCAGCAGTGGACTTCCAATATAGATGTCCTCCACAATACCCTGCATGGAATTCTTTCATGACATTGTTAGTTTAATTCATGGTTAAACAATTAAGCAATATGCCTTCATGATTTTCCAAAATAATGCACCATCTAAAACACAAAACTTTAAAGCCTTCATTTTCAAAAATCTTTTCTTGGTTCTGGACAATCCTGGGGGAGCAAATAGGTTTAACAATACAAAACATATATCAGCATACCATGGGGATTGAAAAAAGGTTTCACTGATCTGTGGAGTCGCCAACTCCTGTTCATTGTCCAGTTGGTTAATGTCTAAGGCTTGAAAATTTATTTCAGACATCAATTTGGCTAAACCTTGTCCCTTTATCAGCTTGGTGGGCTTTATCTCAATGTCATACTCAAGGATGTTAGCAATCCACTTGCCTCTTTTGCCTTCTAATCCCTCTTGAGTTAATATGTCTTTTACAACAACATTTTGGACATAGGCAATCACACGTGAATATAAAATGTAAATTCTGAAATCTTTGATTGCTTTAACAAGGGCATAGGCCTGCTTCTCCATGATTTGGTACTTCAAAGGGGCATCTCTTAAGGCTTGGCTGAAAAATGCAATTGGCTTTTCATTTCCCTGGTCATCCTTTTGCAAAAGGACAACAGCTATGGTGTGATTAGATGCAAAAGAAAAAATGATAAAATCCCTATCAAATTGCGGACTTGTGAGGACAGGGGCTTGGGTTAAGGCAGATTTTATGCCCTCAAAGGCTTGCTTGGTTTCAAGAGACCATTTTACCTTGGCATCCTTCTTTAACATGTTGCTTAACAGTCTTATCAGATCGGCTAGATTTGGGATAAATCTCCTTAGGAAATTGATCTTTCCAAGGAATGCTTGCAACTCTTTTATGTTTCTTGGATATGGGATTTGGAGGATGGCTTGGATTCTTTCAAGATCAATTCTAATCCCATCTTTTGATATGATATGGCCAAGTAGTTTGCCTTCTTCAAGGCCAAAGAGAGACTTCTTGGGATTCAAGGAAATGCCATATTTCCTACATGTCATGAATATTTGCCTTAGGTGTTTGAGGTGCTCTTGATCAGATTTGAAAAATGGGGTAAGATCATCAAGATAGACAACTAGGAAATCATGTATTTCCTTAGCAAATGAAATATCCATTGCCCTTTGAAAGGTGGCACCAGCGTTTTTAAGTCTGAAAGGCATCTTCACATACTTAAATGTTCCTCACGGTGTGGTAAAGGCTGTCTTGTCTTGGTCATCTGAGTGAACGAGTATTTGATTAAAACCTAAAAAGCCATCTAGCAAAGAGATTCTGGATGACCCCACTACTCTTTGTATGATGTGGTCCATTTTTGGCAATGGGTAGTGATCTTCTAGGGAGACTTGGTTTAAATTTCTTAGGTCTACACATAGCCTAATCTCACCTGTCTTCTTTCTTGTAGGAACAAGATTGGATACCCATTCAGAAAATCTGATGGGTGCTATTATGCCAGCCTCAAACATTCTCTTTACTTCCTTCTCAATCAAAGGCAGAAGCATAGGATTGATTCTTCTAAGTTTTTTTTTGAAGGGCTTTTGGTTTGGTTTTAAGGGAATGGTGTGTTGGATCACTGAGGTGTCATAGGACTTCAAGTCCTCATAACTCCAAGCAAATACATCTTGGAATTCTTTGAACAAATCAACATATTTGGGCTTTTGATCGGGTGGCAAAGATTGAGATAGTTTGATCATTCTGGGTTTTTCTACTGTCCCAATGTTGTGTTCTTCTATAGCAGCATTCAATGGTTGCATTTTTGGTTTTTTAGGAACATCATTAGCATCAAACATGTCTTCTAATGGAGTGAGGCCAGCAGGAAGAAAGTTATCCTTTAAGTCAATGATCTTGGCCTCTGTTTTGGCTATTTCCTCCAAATGCATTTGTTTTAGCTCTTCTATGTTTGTTTCGTCAAAAACAGTTGGGTTTAGGATTTGTTTGGCTGTTACAGCCGTTACAGCCTGTTGATTTTCATTTGTTTGCTGTTGTTCATTCATCATAGCATCCAGGTCAATGTTAATATTTGAAAACTCATGCTCAAGAGTGAGGAAATTATTAACCCAGGCATCATTTTCGAATACTTTCCAGTCTTTAACGTTATTTGGGACAGCATGCCTATGCTTTATCTCGGCAGTAAAGTGGTGATTTGGCTCAAAAGGAAGCTTGCATGTGCTAGCAAAAGTGGCTAGGCTGTGTGCATGAATGTTATGATTTCTTGAAATCTTGGCAAGCTTGGATTCAGTGAATGCATTGAGTATATTAGTGGCAGCAGTCCTATAGGTCCTCATTCTAAGGTCATTGGTAACAAAGTTGCCTTTCATCTATTGTATGATTAAATCAGAGTCACCTAGAATAGACACTTTTGTAGCTCCTAGAGTTTTGAGCAGTTTAAGGCCTAAAAAGAGAGCCTCATACTCTGCCATGTTGTTGGTGCATTTGAAGTTTAGTTTGTAGGCATGACCTTCTGCATGACTGTTATGTGTATTGTGAATCCAGACACCTGCCCCTGCTCCTAACTTTTTGACAGAGCCATCAAACTCTAAATACCATGTGATTTCTTGCTTGTGGTTAGTACTAAGAGTTTCAGCCATTTTAGGTTTGGGCAGATTTGAAATTTCTGTTTGGGGAGGTTCTGCTAGTATGCTGGTTGCATTAACTGTTTTGACAGTTTCTTGGGTATGGGCAACCGATTCCTCATTTATGCATGTTTCTTGTTCTAAGGCCAAAGGCTTATCATTAGTTGGAGGACTTGTTTCATCATTAAACAAAATAAAAGAATCCATATCGGAATGGATTGAGTAAATAGGAAAATTTTGGGGCTTTTCCTCACTACTTACCACGTATTTCATTAATGTTTCTCCATACAGTCTCTTTGGTTGCCCAAAGACTGAAATGGTGGAATAGGAGAGGTCTAATTGAAGAGATCCTTGGAGCTTTACTCCCCATGATCTTGATAAGAGCATGCCATACTTTGGTGGAATGTCAGCAACCACCACATCCATGAGGATTGTCTTGTTGGGAAATTGGACTAAAGAGACACATAAGTCTTTGATGAGGCCTAAACACTTAACTTGACTTGAGTCAAATGAGAATAAATCTTTGTAAGGTCTTGTAACATCAAGGTTTAGCTTCTCCATAACTGCTTTGGGCATAAGATTGTGCGATGCTCCTGAATCAAACATAGCATTGTGCAAAACTTTGTCATGTATATGCAAGCTGACATAAAAGGGTAGAACAGATCCATATGTTGATTTTCCATTAACTTCTGGACCAAACAACAGTTCAGGGGTATCATCTAAAACATTTACATCATCCTTATTCTCTGGGATTTGAAGTGATCTTTGAATTTGTTGCCTATACACATCATGTTTGGCAAGTTCCGAGAGAGGGACAAATATCTTCAATTTACCTATTTCTGCCTCTAAATCAAATGATTTTTCAGATTGGGTTTTAGTATTGTGAGAGGTAGGCTTCCCTTTTTCCATTGGAGTATTAGCGATTTGCTCTTGTTTATCAGCGTTATGGGAAGTGATTGCTTGCAGTTTTTCAGTTTTAGGAGGGCTTTTTGGAACACTGTTCGAGTTCTCTTTCGAGGAAGAAGGTGGCAGAGGTTGATCAATAGAAGGTTGCATGTTTGTTATGTCCTCTACAGTCACTTGATGCGGGTTTGGGACAGTTATATCAGCTGGTTCTGTTATAATAGCCTTGCCTTTAATCTTGTTGGGCTGTTTGCCCTCCTTTGCTTTGCTAGGTTCAGGAATATCAATGGTCCTAGTTCTCAGCTTATATTGTTTGTGGACCTCATACACAGCAGTATCATAGCCTTGTTTAAAATCAAAAGACTCATCAGACTTAGTCTGAAATTGATTATAGTCATGCTCATCTTGGTCTTCTTGGGTTAGGAAAATTTGATGCTCACCCTTTAGATCCATCAGGTTCATGTGAGTGTCTTCTATGGGTTCATTAACTGTTGATGTTTCAGCGTAATTTTCTTGGAAAGGAGGCCTTATATCATGGTCTGGGCTAGACCTAGCAGCATTTGTGTTCTGAGTTTTCCTGAAATTTGGGTTCCTTATGGTATTGCACTGTTGTCCTTCCCATGATGATTTCCTCTCAATGCTTTCCACTCTATCTCCCAGCCTGTGCATGCCACTGATAATAGCATCCAGCTTCTGGTCTAAGGCTGAGGGTTCTTCCTTAAAGGTGGTTCTTCTCTCCATTCTAGCTCTATTTCTTTTGGCAATTAGGTTTGCCTCTACGCTAACAGCAACATTTTGCATGTCTGCAAGGCTTTGAGGGGCTCTTTCCCTTAACTGATAGGCCATATCTGAATCAAAACCATCAGGAAACTTATACAAAGCAAGGTCAGGTGGAGGTCTTAAGTTCTGCGGTATTGCATTATAAACATTGTTGAATCTTGCACAATAATCTAGGACACTTTCTTGAGGGCTTCTTTTTATAGTGTCATACTAAGATAATATGTGCAAGGGGTCCTTCTTTTTCTCCCATCTATTGAGGAAGGATTGGTAAAGCTCATCCAGATTGGCTATGGAATTTGCAGCAAGTGCTCTGAACCAGGTTCTTACTTCACCTGTTAGACTTTGGACAAAAATTTTCATTCTCACGCTATCATCATCTATCTCGTAGTTCTCAAAATAGTCTTGCATCTTCTTGGTATGCTGAAGGGCTGTGCAAGAACCAATACCATCAAAATATGTGATTTTAGTTTGGTAATCCTGAGGCATAGCCCCAGGATTAGCAGGTAGTTGCAGGGGTGCATATCTATTAGCCATATTCACAGGGATAAGTGGAACAACGGGGATAAATGGAACAACTGGAACAGTGGTAATAACAGTGGTAATGGGAGTATGTGCAGTGAATGGAGGTGTGGAAGGAGTGCTTTGAGATGTGGATGATGAACAAGGGGAAGCAGGGGTTGAACGAAATAAAACCTTGACAGGGGTTGGAACACAGCTTGGCTGAACTGTTTCAGGACTAGAATGAGCAAAATCTTCTTGTTTTTCTAGCTTCCTAAGGATCTTTGGGATTAAGTTCAGATTTTCAAAAGAAGCGGGGGGATTTGGGTCTGGATTTGACCTTGTATAACGTGAATTCTTTTTGGGAGCCAGCTTCCGAATTTGTTTTTGGTTTTTTCTGGGAATGCTTTTAAAATTAGCAAGGAACTGATGAAATTTTGGAATAACTATCTGCAGCTTAAAACTAGCATGAAGATTGACTGAAGCATCTTTTATTTACTCTTGTAAATGCAAAGCAAGAATAGTTTCAAAGGCTTCCTGGCTAACATTCAGGCTTCATCTGTAGTTTTAAGGAATAGACAACACTTTGAACAATTGATTCATGTTCCCTAGTGGAGCTTTCCAACTTGATTTGTGAAATTATCTGAGGATATTCCCCAGTGGAGTCGCCATTATGTTAACACTCAGGTTGTCCCTAAAGCTCCTTAAAGGGATACGGCCGAGGTAACCACAAACCAATCTTTGGATTGCAGGTTCTAGCCCACCTGCAATCAGAGAGGGCTCTCTCTTTCTGATTTAGCTTTGTTGATGATGATTTTAGGCTAGTTATTGAGTTCAAGGGGTTTTGTTTAAGTTTTGGTGGGAAAGATGATGCTTTCAAGTAGAGAGGCATGCATAGTGTGAAAGTTTCAAACCATTGGGCATGGAGTCAAGGAGTAGGACTGCTGGTGCATTTTCTTGGTCACAAGAGAGAAATATGGAGCAAGTTAGCTGCACATGAAACAATGATTTCAAGCTAAAAGGATGGAATGAGGGCTAAGGAATGAGAGGCAACAAAGAATCTCACATTCGGCTTAACAGAAGGAAGGTGAAAGAACTCTATCTAGGGGTAGTCAAGAATCCCTAGATAACTGTCAAACATGGGTGAATTAGGGTAAATATGAGCCAAAGGTAATTCATATTCATTACCAATTCAGTTCAGATGAAAACATAAAGAAATAGCAGAAATTGAGCATAGAGTGCAGTTAAACAAGTTCTAAGCTAATCTTTCTTTCTGCTATTTAGATGGTGATACATGTATGATATGATCATATATCAATGAAAACAGAGGTAAGAGGCACTTATTGAGTCATGTTGCAGCACAAGAATTCCATAATTCACTATTCAAACATTCATACACAGTACACAGTCCATTCTCCAAGCTTTCAGCAGTCTTTGATTAAGGAAAACATATCAGATATACAGTGCGAGTATCTCTTGGAGTGCATTAACCAACCAACCCTTTAAACAATACAGAGGGTGGTATAAATAGGGAAAAAAATCCAAATTATCTATTACATCCGACCTAAATAGGTCTGAAGGAAATCATTTCTTTAACCTAATCTTGTCCATAAGTTAATGCAAGAAAATATCTTTTGAGCTGCACTGGGGGCAGCTGTATCAAAATGAGTTAATGTGGTGTCCTCGGTGGCTCGGTGCAGTGAGGTGGTTCTGCAATAACTGTGCCTTGCGTTTTATCTGCACTTCTAAGTCGGTTATGCTGCTGTTCGGTAGCATTAATGTGCACTAATCCCAATCCGATGAGCTTTAAATGGCCTTTACTACTTTTTTGACTTTGATGGAGGTCTTTAATTTTCACCTGCTTTGATGTTGCCGAACTGATAATCTTCAATTCAATTTGGGCTTCATCTTTCCTCTGATACTCTTTCACAAATGAATAGGGTCGTTTTCTCTCCCTTGTTGTGTTTGAAACTGTCAAATCGCTCTTTTTATGCCCTTTCCAAGCAAAAATGGCTGCTGCAAATGCTTTTCGTGTTATCTGGAATGATATTGGCACTGGCTGATCTGAATATGCATATAAATGAAGAAATCCTATTGCCTCCACGAATTTTCGGGCCTGCTGGTAGCTGAGCTATGAAAGGCCCTCCATTTTGGTCAATTTTTCTATCGAAAACTGCCTCGGTTTTTCAGTCCGGGCATCCTTGGCTACAAATTTCGCGCTTCGCGCCCCTTTTTTGTGATGACATCAGCAGTGGGTCCCAGTACGACATGGTGACGTGGCAGTATGGCAGGGTGATGACATGGCAGTAACGTGGCACAGGACATGGTGGCAGGAGGCCGATGCAGGCTGATGACATGATGAAGACGTGGCAACGATGTGGCAGAGGGGAAGCGGTTTGTGGTTTCATATCGCACCGCTTTTGCGCAGAAGCGGTTTCGGCAGAGGGGGCTCCGACACAGCCGGAAGGGCGACACGTGGCGGGAGTACGGTAGGAAAACCGCCCATCTCCTGGACGTTAACCCTCGCCATATCGGGACAGGAAAAGGCCCGCCCACCGTAGATCTTGGGTTCTGGCCATCAGACGGTTGGCGGGGCAGGCGAGGTAGTGGGAGGTTAGGGACGGGACCCACCCGTATTATTTAAACAAAATTGCGCAACGGGGGGTTGAAAACCTTAGGTTAATGCGGAGTTTTGGGGTTTTATGTGTGCGAAAGGTAGGATAGTGAGGTTTTAAGGGTAAAGGGGTGGATATAGGTTATTGGCCTAACCAGAGGTTTAGACCAATCCCAGAGTTATGACACAGAAGGCTAATGCTAGGCCCAAAATGAACTCAACATTTCCCAAACTGGTATTATAGGGCTATAGTGCTAGGGGATGGGAATATGCACATAGGGGAGCTATTTAGTGCTTTTAGTAAGGGGAAGGGGAAATAGATAGGGATTTACATAATAAATGTTTAGGAGTTAATATGAATTTTGTGAAGTGAAATGTAGGGGAGAGGCTAAGTTTTTGAACTGAAACTTAGGCACAGGAAGTGAATGGACTGCAGAGAAATTATTTTTACACAAGAAATGTGGCTTCTTTTCACAGAAGAAAGTCAAAGCTTTGGCTTAGTTTTTTACAAAATGAAGTGATAACAGGACTGGTTGGGCAAATCCGAAGGTCCTCAATGGGATGTTAGTGAGTGATTTGGGGAATAAGAAGCAGGGGGGGTTAGGCATGCCTCGCTTGAGCTCCTCCATATGAAAAACTACCTTACATATGTGATCTGAAGTAAAATATCACTTTTGAAACATAAAATTGATCATAAATCAACATTCTGCAACCTCAAAACTACCTAACCAGCCGACTTACCTAACATTTTTTCTTCTTTTTCGTTTGGGTGCACTTGAACTTGCAGACCCCGATTATCCTTTTTTCTTTTGACTGCCCTCCTATCTAAATCAGGCCTTATTTCTGCCGGGGCTCAGATTAAGCTGTTGCGCCCAAGTTTCTCTACCTATCTGCAAATCTGCCAAGATTAAGCTGTTTGGACAGATATTCATTCTCTATATCCTAAAACAAGAAATTGAAACCTAGGGAGGCCAAGATTAAATTGTTTGGCCTTCCCTTAACTGAAAAACTCTTCAAAATGGAATAACTCATCAAAATTAGAATACAACAGTGGCATTTAGACTAGCACACTTTCATGGCCTCTTCTTTGGCCTCTTAAGGAAATATGGAACCTTGCAGCATGAAAGATGACATATTTGGCACTCTCAACTGTCAATCATGAAATATGAACACCTGTTGCAACAGGAGGCTAACACTTTCGACTGATACTCTTTGCCGCTTCCCTGATACTCTTTGGCATGCCTCTGGGCTCTCCTTTATTTCTAAAACGCTTAATCTGTCCAATCGCCCTCTTTATGGCTGCTGTTTGGCCAAAGAACTGCTGCGAGGCCTCCTGCTGCCTTTGGAAAGCTATCGGTGCTTGGCCGATCAAAACACTACTAAAAAGTGATGAATCAATGCAAAAATGGCGGAGATCGGGCATTGATGGCTTGCCGAGGCAAAAAACCTGCTATTTGGGGCAATTTGGGCCTGGAGCGATCCAAGAATGGCTGAGAAATGATCATGATCCCTTGGAGAAGGAGCGCGCTCAGCCGCCAAATTGAAAATATGAAGAATGGCCCTTTTCCTTTACAAAAGGAAAAATGCCCTTTAAACGTGAATTTTCATGAAAATTGGGCGCAAAATGAGCACTGTAGCATAGATTAAATCCGGGCCGTTGGATCGCGCGAAGGCAGATCCAACAGCTGGCGCTAAATCGGCGATCGGTGGATCGGTGGATCCAAAACATAAAACCTCCGAAATGTCGCGGACTCGAAATGCTATAGGCTCCTTCTTTTATGGAGATCGGGTCCGGCCCATCGGCGAACCCTTATCGGTGGATTTTAATGAAAATGGGTCATCGGACCCAAAATGCCTTTTCAACTGCTCTTTATAATATTTCAGCTCCGGATATGGAGCGTACAGTGCCAGTCCCTTGCGGACCCGACACACTATTAAGATCCATTCTATAATATTTTGGCTCCGGCCAGTTAGAGCTTTCCCACTTGACTGTACAAAGGGCTCCTTTCAGACCCGAAACTTCTATATGCTGCACTCTAAAATACTTCGGCTCCGGCCAGTCGGAGCTATATATGGGAGCGATGCGACACAATGTGGACCGTTGATCTGAGGGCTTGAATGGGCGGCTGTGATTAAATCGGCATTTCGGCAATCGGCGGGGCGGAGGGTCTATATATATGCGATCGCCGAAATGATCAAAGCCGTTGAATGGGCGGGTTGATTGGATGGCAGCGATTAAGTCGCAATATCGCCATCGGGGAAACCTAGGGGGGCGGGCCTTTATGTGTATTGCGATAGCGATGCGATATGCGATAAAGTGGGGAAATATTGCGGTAAAGCGGGGTTTTTACGTTAAAACCTAAGTTTTATAAAAAACTTAGGTTTATAACGATAAAGCGGGTTAATGATAAAATGCATGCATGCGGGTATATATGGGAATATATGGCAGGAAGGCTCCCGATAGTGATATCGCTTCGAATGCGATAGCGATATCGCATCGGAGCAAGGGGGAATGGTGTTATATATGAAAAGGGCCAATGTTGTTACCACCTCCGAAAGCGATATCGTGTCGGAGGGGGTGAAAACCAATCAGAGGAGGGTTTTTATAATACAAAGGGGGTTATAAAGCATCAGAGGGGTTTTTATGCATGAAAGGAGGGTTTTTATGCATAGGAATGAGTCCTAATGCATTGGAAGATGGTTAGAGAGGGAAAATTGAGGGTTCTTACTAAGTTTCGGGCAAACTTAGTAACTCCCAAGGGATACTTATGGTTATTTTTCAACCAGGGGGAGGGGATATGTAAATAGGGGGATTATTTAACATATTTTAGTAGGGGGAGGGGAATAACAAGGGATTTATATAATAAGTTAGAAATTAATATGAAACTGATGAAGAAAGCACTAAGTATAGAAATCTTAGGCTTTAAAGGGGAAATATGACTTGTAGAAGAAATATGAGCATCCTTAAGTAAAGCAGATCTTTACTTAGGCAACTGTTATAGAAAATGATGAATTTAAGAGATATCAAGCAGATCTTGACCTCTTTAGGGGAAGTTAGTGAATGATTTTGGGGAAAAGGAAGAAGGGGAAGTTAGACATGCATCGCTTGAGCTGATCCAAATGGAAAACTGCCTCATACTTGTGATCTGAATAGATATAACACTTGAAAACATGAAATGGATCACAATTTATCATTCTGCCACCACAAAACTACCTACCCGGCCTACTTACCTAGCATTTTCTCTTCTTTTTGGTTTGGGTGCACTTGAACTAGCAAACCCAGCTTTTCAACTTTTCTTTTGACTATCCTCCTATCTAACTCTACCCTTATTTCATCCAAGGGCTCAGATTAAGCAGTTGAGCACCCTTGCTTCTCTACCTATCTACAAATCTGCCAAGATTAAACAGTTTGGACATACATTTATTCTCTATCTCTAAAACCAAGAAATTTAAACCTAGGGAAGCCAAGATTAAGCTGTTTGGCCTTCCCTTAACTGAGAAATCTTTCAAAAATGGAACGTTTGCAGCTTGGAAAAGATGAACATTTTTGGCACTTCCACTGTCAATCATGAAATATGAAACCTATTGCAATAGGAGGCTAACACAAGTGACCGAGAAGAAGAAGAAGCAGAAAGAGAAAAAGGAAAATAATAAAAAGGAACCAAAATCGAAAGGGGGCAACCAAGCGTCATCTAGCGAAAATGCTCACACCGCACAATCAAAACCTAAATCTCCTTGTGTCATTTGCAATGGAGACCACTTTCACCGAGATTGTCCCTGCATCCCTCGGATCTTAAGGGACTGGTCTCCTCATTTGCACAATTCGGTGGCATCAACCTCTGACGATCATGTTGAATGCACACCATCAACCAGTGAAAGTGAAGCACATGGACAGAAAAGGAATCCCAGATTTCCTTGTAAGTTGTGTGAAGGCAATCACGCCGTCCACCGTTGTCCCTTCCTTGACGAGGCTAAAAGAGTTTTGGATGACCGTCCTGTTTCACCGCTACGACTTCCTCCTGGATATAAAAAACTCTTGCCAAGTCCTCCACCGGTTGAAAATCCGGCTGGCCCATCATTGTGGTCGGCCGAAGCATCTATCATTGAAAATGAACCCTCTGAATCCATACCAGACGAAAGTCAAAAGGTCGAGATGGTAGTTGACCCGGTCTTGCCTTCATAGTGTTCATCTTCGAATGATATCGTCACTGAAGAGAAAGAGAATGACACCGTTCAAATTCTTTTCATCAACACAGACTTCGATGAACTTGGGGGCAATCCTCCTGTTCCTTTATCGCAGGAAGGAATTTCATCAGAGTCATATCCAGCCGTCTATTCAGTCCCACCACCAAGCAACCTAGTCGTTTCCTTCGACTGGAATCTACTAGGCAGACCCCGTTTACTAGCTAGTGTACCATTCAGAATCATTGTACAAGCTTACAGAATGGTCATGGCTGGTACCATCATCGATGAAGGGGCTTCTACGAGTATCCTTTCCTCAACTGCTTGGAAAGCGCTTGGTTCGCCATCGCTTTTGCCTGAAATGAGAAATCTGACAGGCTTTGACAAAGGAACCAGTCGACCTTTAGGGATCCTTCCAAATGTGCCCATTACTTTGAGAAGGAAAACCATTCACATGAACGTAATGGTAGTTCAAGGACCCTTGGATTATAATCTACTCCTTGGACGCGACTATATTTATTGCATGGGAGCCATTGTCTCCTCACTCTTTAGAGTAATGTGTTTTCCGCACGAAGGCAGAATGGTCAAGCTCGTAGACCAAATGTCGTTCCCCGGTTCACACATCACAAATAGTCAAATGCCATCCCTAAATGGTCTCTCCACGCAAGGAATGTCTCATCGATCCCCAGTCCGTCCACCTGATGGATGTGACTGAAACCCAGGGGGAATGCACCCTGGTCTGTTTCGACAGGAAAACCTTGGGTATAGAGTAGGTTTCCGCGGAGGATATATGACTAGTCTGACGAACCTGTCCTTACAGGAAAATGGAATCAGGCTAGAATAAGATACCTTCGTTAAAGTTATGTGAGTGGAGTATCTCTATGCCACTCCCCTTTGTCTATTTCGGTAGACATCGCCAAGGGAGCTTTCTGTCTGCTACGCAGATGGAACTTTCATGGTAACCTGGGAATTTTTCTCTATACCTGGGGGCATGCAAACCTTTCCGCGTGCAAGCGAAGAGCGACTATTTATTTTTTAAATTTGTAGGACCTCTAACCCTTTAAACCTGTAAGGCTAGTCGTTTCCTAGCTTTCATAAAGAAAGGATTCGGGGCAAAGCTTTAAAGATGTAAGCCCCTTCAAAATATCATCTTGAATGAGACATCCTTATCATACGACTGGCGAGGAGTGTTACCGCAGGGTTCAAGCTTATTAAAAAATAAACCCGCCACGAGCAGTTTTAGCGCATAGTTCAAGCTCGTTAAAAAATAAACATAAGTCATGAGAAAATGTTTCCCCCAGTGTTTAAGCTCATTAAAAAATGAACCGGTAAATAACCATTGTGAATGCCTTATCACCAGCTTTTGAGCCTTGGTCGTGTTCTTATCAACACCTCCACTCTGTTTTTAGTCGATCATTCACCCCCATATGATTGTTTACCCCTTCGAGGAACATCTGCGAAGAGTGATTCTATTAGCCATCCTTGTGACACTGCCGTGATTGGAGAATTCCAAATCTTACCTGGAACTAGCTGCTACTCGAAACCATCACTCGTTCCTTGAAAACGAGTCTCCTTTAAGCTCTTTTCAACTGACTCGTAAAATATGAAAAGATTGCCGAGCGATTGGCCTCTCTGGCTCGTTAAAGTCATCGGAAGTGCTATCCCTCCTCTAGATTTTAGTCTTTTTGGACCTGAGGGATTATTACACAAAAAGATCGAGCACTTGTCTTGTTCGGCTCGTTAAAACTATCGAAAATTCATCCCTTTTGTATTATTTTACGCTTTTTCAGACTTCAGGGATTACATGACGAAAAGGAATCATTGGAATCTCCTTTCCGTTCCTTTCAGACTCTCTAAAATTGAAAGGGACCGAGTTATCTTTGTCGTTAAACTCGTTAAAACCAAATAGCGACAAACTCGTCCAAATGGACGAGAACGAGTTTCATTGTCACTAGGCTTGCTAAAATATAGCGACAGGTTCATCCGAAGGGTGGATTATAGAACAAGCATATGTTATCCTCCTCAAGCTTGACAAAAGTAAAGAGGTACTGGTCAGCAATGACTGTGGAAAATTGGAAAGAAAACTTGAAAAAGTTTTATTGGTAGCAAATCGCTCTTGAACATGACACTTTCCTTCCACATCCATGCCGGGTTGGGTTGTTTCGTTCACTGGTCATCACCATTGGTTCATCACACCATCCATCTTTGGGGTTAACGCTACCAATCCATCGTCAGTGTCGCCGATATGTTTAAGAGAAGTCATTCAGAAAATTCACCTGTGTCTCACCCACTGCAATACATTCATGCTCCATTCCCTCATGATCGCCACCTTGAACCCTGTATCGTTAGATTGTTTTCACCTCCAAAATCATCTGCTTCGTTCCGTGTCGTTGATGCGGGATTCATTAAGGCCCTCCTGCAATGGGTCGCTTCTTGTCGACATCAGCTCATTATCCAAGAAGTTGACTTAGGAACAACCCTTTCAGTACTTTGAAGCTTGCATGCCTCAATGGCAAGTTTCTCACTTTCTGCGACAGTTTTACATCAATGGCCTTCGACTGAGAGATTTTATGTGGTGTTCGACGCCAAGTCCTTTTTCACACCACGTGAATTGTACTATAGTACCTTGAGGGTCATTTTCATTATTGGTGATTCCTCTTGCGCCTGTTAACAACTTACATCATTGGCTAGTAATCAGGCAATGTCTTTCTATGTTCGACTCCAGAACATTTTTCACATGGATCGACTTGTACTCCGAGTGAAGATTGAACGAGTTTTGAAGACCCCGGATCTAGTTTCATCCATCCGGGATGCGATATATTTAGGAATATAAAGACATCAAATGTACATCACTGCCGAACAGATGATCATCCAAATCAAAGGATGATGAGTCCAAATCATCAGTCTGCCACACAAACGATTGTCTGTCCTATGTACATGAAAATGAATTTATAAAGCTGAGCATGGGAATGCTCGCCTCAGCTAGATCATGAAATTTTTTTGTCAAAATAATGTATTGTATTGTATCTTATTACAGGTTGCCTCCCAGCTCGAAAAAACTTCGGATCCTCATAGTAAAGCATTTCACTCGACATCAAAAAGATTAACGACCTCATGCTTTAGGGGGCAACTGTTATAGACATTTTTGGGCACTTCAACCCCAATCATAAATGTCCATAAACTGAGGGCTCCTAAGTCCCTAAAAGTGTTGCTTCACTACCTAAAGGAACAAGGTCAGTTGATTACATCATCTCCCAGAAGTTCTCCACTAAAAACTGCTCATAAATGGTCAAAACTGGACCATACTGAAAACCCAGTGCAGAGGGTGCGATGCATATCACCTTCCCAGTGTACAAGGTGCGATGCATACTGAATTGCTCCTCTGTAGGGTGCGATGGTCGGGAATGGACAAATGGCAGGGACAAAATGTGAGGTGGAAGATCATGGAATCTTCCAGAAGCTTCCCCTCTGACACTTGCCCCTCTATTTTTGACCAGGGATGAGTAAGAGATCATCATTCTCCAAGTGGAAGTAGGAACTATCAGAGAGAGGACACTAATCAAGACCCCAGAAGATGACTCATCTCCCTATAATCATCTATATATGGATCCCTCATCACAGAGATCCAGAGGCTGGAATTTTGTATCTTATAGAGAAGTGTTGTTGGTTTTCTGGTGTACATTCATAGTGTTGGGTGATCTAAGATTTGCTTGAGGTGAAGAAGGGCTTTCTAGCTGGAGGATGATGCTGGGTCAGAACATATGGTTGTAATCCTCTTGCTACTTTTCATCTTAATAAATCTATTCAAGTTTTCCTCCATATTCTTGTGTACTTGTTTATATATGCATTTGTATGGTTAACACACATCTGGTCCTGTGTTATTTATGAATATAGATCTTTGTTCTTCGATAGTAGTATGTTGTTGTGATTCCATAAGTGCTCTTTGAAGCTGGGCAGATGAAGAAGAAGTGGCAAAGCTCTCTCAGGAAGGAGAGGAAATCAAGCGCAAGACTAAGGTTGGTCTCCTTGGTTCTCCTCTTATCTATTTTCATAAAGGAAAGCGAAAATAGACTTTACTTGGTTGTTTCTAAGATAGCTACCAGTCTTAGTGGGAATAGCAGCATCCGAGTGGACACTATTCCGAATCATCAGTCTGCCACACAGACGATTGTCTGTCCTATGTACATGAAAATGAATTTATAAAGCTGAGCATGGGAATGCCCGCCTCAGCTAGATCATGAAAAAAATGTTGTCAAGATAATGTATTGTATTGTATCTTATTACAGGTCGCCTCCCAGCTCGAAAAAACTTCGGATCCTCATGGTAAAGCATTTCACCTGACATCAAAAAGATTAACAACCTCATGCTTTAGGGGGCAACTGTTACAGACATTTTTGGGCACTTCAACCCCAATCATAAATGTCCATAAACTGAGGGCTCCTAAGTCCCTAAAAGTGTTGCTTCACTACCTAAAGGAACAAGGTCAGCTGATTACATCATCTCCCAGAAGTTCTCCACTAAAAACTGCTCAGAAGTGGTCAAAACCGGACCATACTAAATGCCCAGTGCAGAGGGCGCGATGCATCGCACCTAATACACATGAGAGGTGTGATGCATACTGAAAAGTCCTTCTACAAGGTGCGATGGATGAGAATAGACAAGTGGCGGAGATAGTTTGCTAAGTGGATGATCAAGGAATCTTCTAGAAACTTCTCATATGACACTTGCCTCTCAGAATTCACTCAAGGATGAGTAAGAGATCAATGAAATCTCCAAGTGGAACCAAGAACTATCAGAGAGAAGACACTAATAAAAAAACCCAGAGCTGACTCACACCTTTGCAAATATCTATATATGGATCTCTCATCCCAGAGATCCAGAGGTTAGAGGCTGGAATTTTGTATCTTATAGAGAAGTGTTGTTGGTTTTCTGGTGTACATTCATAGTGTTGGGTGATCTAAGCTTTGCTTGAGGTGAAGAAGGGCTTTCTAGCTGGAGGATGATGCTGGGTCAGAACATATGGTTGTAATCCTCTTGCTACTTTTCATCTTAATAAAGCTATTCAAGTTTTCCTCCATATGCTTGTGTACTTGTTTATATATGCATTTGTATGGTTAACACACATCTGGTCCTGTGTTATTTATGAATATAGATCTTTTTTCTTCGATAGTAGTATGTTGCTATGATTCCACAGGTGCTCTTTGAAGCTGGGCAGATGAAGAAGAAGCGGCAAAGCTCTATCAGGAAGGAGAGGAAATCAAGCGCAAGACTAAGGTTGGTCTCCTTGGTTCTCCTCTTATCTATTTTCATAAAGGAAAGCGAAAATAGACTTTACTTGTTTGTTTCTAAGATAGCTACCAGTCTTAGTGGGAATAGCAGCATCCAAGTGGACACTATTCCCGGTAACATACATTTGACGGCTCATCAAACAGTTCGACAAAGTCTTGGGTGGAGAAGCTGGACATTTATTTCCAGCTTAACCAGATGTCGGAGGCAGAGGCCATCAAGGTGGAAACGTTGCATTTGGATGGCGAGGCCCAGGATTGGTGGTTTCATGGGATGGTTACATTGGGGCACTCCATAGTAATGTCATATGCCGAGTTTACCAGGAGACTGATGGAGCAATTTGATCGGAGGGATCCAGAGCAACATTTCGTTAAGCTGACGAGGCTCAAACAGACAGGGAACCCAGAGACTTACATTGCAGACTTCTTGAGGGTCTCCGTGATGGTGCCAGACCTATCCATGGCACGGAGGGTCTATATGTATGTTGAGGGGTTAGCAGAGCCACTTTGGGGTTTAGTTTGATCCACTAAACCAACCACAGTGCAGGATGCTATTAGCAGGACCCAGGACTTACAGGATATCTTACCCAGGACTCGGACACCTTAGCCCCAGAGACAAAATTTTCAGTCTAAGGGGAATTATGTGAGGATTCCTCCTCTAAATGGGAATCCAGGATGAGTACAACTTGACGATGATGCTAGGAGGGAGCTGAAGAAGAAGCGGTTGTGCTTCACCTGTCAGGAGCCATGGGCACCAGGAAATAAATGTGCTGCTGGCAAAGCACATTTTATTGAGGTCTTCTCCGAGAGCAGTGGAGAAGAAGATGACGAGGAGGATGTGGAGGCAGGAGATAGCCATCCCATACAGGGACCTTTGCCACCTTAACCACCAGCAGCAGGTGGTGCATCTTTTGCACCCAATGGATGGGTCCTTGCAGCGTTGCGAGGAGTTCCCAAGTATCTGATGCTATACGTACGAGGGACAGTACGTGGCCAACGCGTATTAGTTTTGTTTGACAGTGGGGCAACCCACAATTTCATCGATGCATAGATGGTTGAGTAGAGAGGCATCCAGACAGAGAGCTTTGATGGATTTTCAGTATTGGTCCCAAGAGATCAGACCATGACATGTGCTCATTATGTTCAGAGCTTTCAGTGACGATGGGCACCTACACATTGACTGACCACTTTTTCGTGGTCGATATTCCGGACACCAACATGATACTGGGTGTTCAGTGGCTTATTACTCTAGGGAAGGTCACGACGAATTGGAAGACCCTAGAGATGGAATGGGATGATGAGAAGACAGGGAGGCATGAGAAGATATGGGGACAACACATATATCCGCCTCAGACTATGTCGGCTCATCAAATGGAGGCAGTCTTTCGGAAGGGAGACATAGAGTGGGCAGTGGAGCCGCGTGCATTAGAGGCAGGGACTACATGGCAAACAGTGCATCCAGAGATCCAGTCCATCCTTGATCGATATGCCATAGTTTTTGGAGAGATTCCACCAGGACAGCCATCGGATCGGGGGTTTGAGCACACTATCAAGCTTGAGCAGGGCATCCAGGCAGTGATCACCACCCCCTATAGGCACCTCAAGGCCTATCAGGATGAGATCGAGTAGGCTATCCAGGAGTTGCTGGCTCTTGGGCACATTTGACCAAGCACAAGTCTTTTGCTTCTTTTGTGGTGTTGGTGAAGAAGAGGGATGGTACATTGAGGATGTGCATTGACTACAGGGCCCTCAATAAGAAGACCCTGAAGAACAGGTACCCTATACCCAGGATCGATGAGTTGATGGACGAGTTGAGGGGAGCATGATTCTTCTCAAAGATTGATTTGAGATCTGGGTACCATCAAATTCGCGTGAGGGAGCAGGATATTCCCAAGACCGCTTTCAGGTGTCACTATGGGCACTTTGAGTTCTTGGTGATGCCTTTTGGGCTAACCAACGCCCCAGCTACATTTCAGTCCTGCATGAATCACATCTTCCGTAGTCATTTGAGGAAGTTTGTGTTGGTATTCTTCGATGATATTCTCATTTACAGCAGGACTTGGGAGGAGCATCTCTAGCACATTGAGACAGTATTGCGTATCTTACAGGAGTAGCAGTTCTATGCCAAACTCTCCAAGTGTGAGTTTGGGTTGATGGAGATGTTGTATCTGGGGCACATCATAGGGGTGGACAGAGCAAGGGTCCATGAGGAGAAGATCAGGGCCATCAGGGAATGGCTGGAACCGAGAAATGTGATGGAACTTTGAGGATTCATTGGCATTTGCACTTATTACCAGAAGTTCGTCAAAGGTTTCTCACAGCTTGTTGCACCCCTGACAGATTTGATGAAGAAGGGGGCATTCAGTTGGTCAGATACAGCGCAGTGAGCCTTTGACAAGCTCAAGGAGGTTATGAGTAGCTGCCCAGTGCTTGCATTACCAGATTTTACGCAGCTAATTGTCTTGGAATGTGATGCGTCGGGAGAGGGGATCGGTGAAGTATTGATGCAGGGAGGTCACCCTATAGCATTTGAGAGCCAGAAGCTCCTTCTGCACGAGAGGTTGTATTCCATATATGACAAGGAGATGTTGGCCATCATGCATGCATTGACTAAGTACCGGCAGTATTTGGTAGGCATCAGGTTCAGCGTGAGGACTGATCATAACAGCCTCAAGTTCTTTTTGGAGCAGAAGCAGCGACAGGAGAGGCAGCAGAAGTGGATTAGTAAGATCCAAGCATATGACTTTGACATTGAGTATGTCAAAGGTAAGAACAATGTGGTAGTAGATGCCCTTTCACGTAGACCAGCCACGTTGTCTCTTATGAGCTTGGATACAGATTGGAGGGCTCGACTCTTAGTAGAGTACGCCAAGGATAGGTTTGCATGTGAGGTTCTGGATGGCCAGGTGGTAGATGATAGGTACAGGGTGGTTGATGAGATCATCTACTAGAGGGACTAGATCTTCTTGACTAAGGGGTCTCAACTCAAGAAGAAGATACTCCAGGCATCACATGATTCCCCATTGGTAGGACATCAGGGTTTTACCAAAACCTACAGGGCCATTAGGGAGAGTTTCTCATGGAAAGGCCTCAAGGAGGATGTACTCCAACACATCCGGGAGTGTGATGTTTGCCAGAGGAATAAGGGAGAGATGAGCCATCCCACAGGATTATTGCAGCCTCTTCCCATTCCGGGAAATGGGAGAGTATTTCGATGGATTTCATCACAGGGTTGCCCATGGTATAGGGCAAGGATTGTATCTTTGTTGTCGTTGATCGACTGACGAAGTATGCATATTTCTTTGCCATATCCACACACTACATAGCAACATAGGTGGCCGAGCTATTCTTCAGGGAGATCTTCTAGCTACATGGTCTTCCTAAGACCATCGTCAGTGACAGGGACAACTGTTTCATGGGCGGGTTTTGGCAGGAGCTTTTCTGATTGGTAGGGACGGAGTTGACACCGAGTACCAACTATCACTCACAGACGGACGGATAGATAGAGATAGTTAACAAGTGGTTGGAGGGCTACTTGTGTAACTATGTCAGTGGGAAGTAGCGGGCATGGCTGAAGTGGCTGCATCTTGGGGAGTACTGCTACAATACTTCACATCACGTCCATTGGTATGTCACCATTCTATGCCTTATATGGGTATCATCCTTTATCTTTTTTCGACATGATGTTTGGTGATAGCAGGGCTCCTAGAGCCAAGATTTGGATCCAAGAGAGTCAGGATATCCTCTGAGCTCTCAAGGATAACATGGCTATAGCACAGAACCAATAGAAGCTGTATGCCAACAGGGGTGGGGTGAAGAGGCAGTTCGAGGTAGGGGACATGGTCTACCTATGATTACAACAATACCGACAGTCATCACTAAAGCAGAAGGGGGTTGAGAAGCTCAAGCCCCACTTTTATGGGCCATACAGGGTGATACACAGGATTGGACAGGTTACATATGAGTTGGAGCTGCCCCAAGGCAGCAAGATTCATAACATTTTTCATGTATCATGCTTGAAGAAGGAATTGGAGCAGTAGGTGACCATGACAGATGAGCTACCACCCATGGATGATGAGGGGCATTTGGTATTGTAGCCAGAGGCTATCACTGACACTAGGGAGAGGCGGTTGTGGATCAGGATGGTCTGGGAATTCTTGGTGAGGTGGAAGAATTTTCCGAATGAGGATGCCACTTGGGAGAGTGAGGAGATCTTACAGCATCCATCACTTTAGTTGCTTGAGGACAAGCAACATTTTGCTGGGGGAGACTGTAATATTCCTAATTAGCTATGACTAATTGGAATATTCGATTTTGTTTGATTTTTGCCTTTTATAGTTATTTGTAAATAAAAAGTGAGGAAGGGGGAACATAACTCACTTTAGAATAAAAAGTCACTTCCTAGGTAGCACAACATTGTGACTTAAGGGGAACCAAGGGGGCCAAAGGGGGACGCAGAAATGGGGCCCACACAGAAACATGGCGGGACTACGCAGGAGGGAAGGAACACATGGCAAGAAGGGGATCACGCAGGAAAAGGTGAGCCTAGGGATTGTGAGAGGCAGAGGCTATAAAATAGAGAGGAACCCCCTCATTTGGGATCATTCTGGTTATTAGCATTTGTGATAGTCATTTCGACTTAGAGCACGCTGGCTGTTTAGCTAGTCTGCAGCGCTGTTTAGTGCATTGAGTGTCTCCATTCGGAGATCTCACCCTTAGCCCCGGGGGACTTCGAGTGCCTACTCGGGCAAGGTATTTCCATTGGCATTCCAGCAATAGATTCATCAGCATTTCAGCAACAGTCCCATCAGCATTTCAGCAGCAGTTTCATCAGCGTCTTTGAGGAACTACGCAGAACCCCAAGGGGGTGATTTTCGGGGGTTGGCCATTTCAGAAAATATTTCTGGGTTTTTTGAGTAGAGTCCAATTCCAAAGTTTCAGCCTTCTCTGAGGGAAGCAGCCCCAAATCCTCATTCGATTTCCAGTAGCAGCAGTAGCATGATAGTTTCCAACAGCTGGGACGTAGATTAGTGTGAGGCCATTCCAGGAAAGCTTTCTAGGTTTTTCTGGGTTTCTTAAGTAGAGCCCGAATCCAGAGTTTCAGCTTTTTCTGAGGAGGGGAGCAGCCCCAAATCATCATTTGTTTTCTAGCAGCAGTAGCAGCAATGCAGCAACATCCACGCAGAGAGGCCATTCTTGTCATTCTGAGAGTATATCTTCACTTGCCTTGTGCAAGTCGAGGTGCCATCTGTCTAATCACCTCTTGTACTCATTTATTGCTCAATATAATAAAATGGCTTAGCATTTCTCGCTACATTTCTTATGTATCTGCTTATATTTCCAGTTACATTATTATATGTTGTTCCACTGTTATTTTATCACTTCTGGGTTATTATATCATTTGCACATATTTGGTTGGAGTTTTTGCTGGGGTTTGAGGAATATTCTGGGTTAGGAATATTACACAACACCAAGTGACATGTCAAGCCTATCTTACGCAAGCATAAGAAGACCAAAATTCAGAAATTTAAATGAAATTTATGAGAAAGATGAAGTTGGTAGTAGCACTCCTCTGAATTTCTTATTTGCATTATTTTGTCATGTAGATGATCCAATCCATTTTTAGGATGTAGTCAAAGAAGAAGAATGGGTTGTGGCAATGGACCTTCTGCAAGGAAAAGAAGTCATTGGAGTGAAGTGGGTCGATAAGACCAAAAGAAATGTTTAAGGAAAAATTGAAAGGCATAAACCAAGGCTATTTGTCAATGGATACAAGCAACAACATGGAAGATATTATGCAGAGACATTTGCACGAGTCGCGAGAATGGAGATAGTGGGTACAATGGTGTCGATTTTCATGCAACATAAATGGAAAGTGTATCAAATGGACGTAAAAGCAACATTCTTGAATGGAGTACTGAAAGAGGAAGTATATGTTGCGCAACCACCTGGTTATGAGGTAGAAGGCTATGAAGAAAAGGTGTATAGGTTGAGGAAATCTCTTTATGGGATGAAGCAATCACTTCGTGCATGGTATAACAAGATAGATGCTTACTTGATGGAAAATGGCTTCAACAAATGTGACAGTGAACCTACTCTCTACATGAAAGACAGTGATGATAAGCTTCTTATTGTTGTCTTATGTGTCGATGATTTAGTTTTTACAGGCAGTGATGATTCCCTCATCATTGATTTCAAATAATTCATCAAAAGTGAGTTTGAAATGACTAACTTGGGGTTGTTAAGGTATTTCTTTGGCATAGAAGTGAAGCAAATAGAAAATGGTATTTTTATTTTCCAAGCAAAGTATGTAGCAGACATTTTGGAGAGGTTTTATGTGTAGAACAAAAAGGCCACACCAACTCCAACTATCATGGGGTTGAAGTTGAGAAAATAATATTGCAGCAGCAATGTCAATCAGACATTATACAAAAGTATGGTGGGCAGCTTGATGTATTTGATGGAAACTAGACCGGATATAATGTATGCAGTAAGCCTAGTGTCGAGGTTTATGGAGACACCCAAGGAGACACATTGGTAAGCAACCAAAAGGATTTTAAGGTATGTCAATGGGACAAAGGAGTATGGTATTTGATACACTGCTACAAATGATTTTAGGTTGGTTAGTTACATTGACATCAACTTGGCAGGAAGTGTCGATGAGAGAAAGAGCATGCCAGGATATGTTTTTTATTTGGGTTCGGGAGTAAGAAGTAGCCAATAGTGTCATTGTCAAAAAGAGAAGCTGAATATGTCATTGCAACAACATCAACGTGTCAAATAGTTTGGATGAAAATAATGTTGAGGGATTTATGCCACGACCAAGAGGGAACAAGTACTATTTTCTACGATAACAATTCCGCAATTGCATTATCAAATAATTGTCTTTTTCACAAGAGGACAAAGCCCATTGATGCTAAATATCATTTTATTAGAGAGTTGATTAACAATGGTGAAATTGTGTTGCAACACTGCAGGTCAGAGGAACAATTTTATGACATTTTCACAAAGTCATTAACATGTGAATTTTTTGTTTATCTCAAAGACTGTTTGGGAATTTTCAATGGTGGAAGTTGTGATTAATGGGGAGTGTTGGAAAATTAATCCCAACCATCGCGTTTACTAAACTGACATCAACCATACTTTCCAAGTATATTTTTTGCAAGTTACGAATTTTGTTTGCAGACTGAAGGAAAAAAGTTATGAGAAGGAGTACAAGTTATCCATTTCCCAACGCACATCATATAATTAAATTCAAATGAGTATTTAATATAGAGTTGGTGAAATTTATGGTCAAACATTTATTCCGCAACTCTTAGTTACAATCGACAACATCTGCAAGTTTAGAAAATCATATATTTTGTACAAGCGCCCATACTATGTCTTAATACTTTGACTTTGTCATAAATTAATGTGTTGAAATGTGTTTTTGAATATACATGTGTAGAAGTCTTTAGATATAGTTGAGGGTGTAAGTCTAAGAGGTCGAGAGGAGAAAATCGTGGAACAAATTTTGGTGGGTGTATGAAAACGAATAGTTACAAGTTTTACAGTGAGTTACTCTGCAACTCCTGGTGAATGTAAATCACCATAAGAACTTTTATTTTACTTGGTGAAGGATTTGCAACCCACATATGAATGTATTTCATGCATTATAATACAAAGTTTTATTGTGTTGCACCATTTTACTCTATTCTACCATGAGTTAAATTTTTGTGTTTTTAAACTCCTGCCTAGTTGCGATTTGATTTCCGCAACTGAAGGTTTGATCTCCCCAACTGATTTGTTAAGGGAAATAATCGTCTCCTCTGTCCCGATAAATCCTTCTATATCTGCATTGCAACAAACGCACAACTATGGGTGTCATTTTTTCTTATGAGTGGTAGAGATTTCCTGAGCTTGTGCGACAATTGAGTGGAGGTGAAACATTTGGCGAGTTCATGATCACAGTGGCTTAGACATGGTGGAATGCAGTTTTTTTTTTCGTAGTTGGTGGCACAGTTCTTCTGAAATAGTAGCCATGTGTGGGCCTCTTAGAGATGAATATACTATGAGAAGTGATTTAAAACAACAAGGGACTGTTGGTTCTCAAGGTAGTGGTCAAGGTGTTGAAGTGTCTTCATATAAAAGACTGTCTAGAGAGATCTCCCAAGCGCATGTGGGGGGAGCAATAGTCCCAACATCAAGTACAGATCCAGAGAGATAGGACGATTAGGAAAATATATTTTTGAATGATTCATAGTAGGCTCCCCATTTGAAGGTCTGTTGTGCAGGTAGAGGGTTGAAATTGATGGACATGTCAGTATTCTTCAATTGTGCATTGCAGTTATTTGTTTTATTTTTTCTTTCTTTCATGTATCATAAGTTTCCAAAATTCGAAGCCAAGGTAGTACCATGAGGTTTATCTTTTCACATAAGATATTTTTAGAATCAACATGTTCTTGAAGTCGACCTCATACAACATGAGCACCCCCATATTGGAGATCAAGCCAGTAACCAGGAGTTGTTCTGTCCAACATCAGGAGTCGTGGTCGTTGTGGTGAGTTGCGCATGTAAGGAGCTGAGGGCTATAGATTCCATTCGACCAATGCGCATAAGGAGGTCAATCTTCACATACTTTTGGAGAAGACCGCCTAAGAAAACATTAGTGATTTCATTTTTTGTTTTATGAGAGGTGAAGGAAGACAGGGGAAAACTCATCCTACACGAGTGAAGATGAAACCAACACTTTCACTATGCTGTAAATTAGTATATGCTTGGTGAAATGAATTGTGTTCTTGATTCCTTTTTTTGGGTTTTGTAACTGAAACATGTTGAACCTGATCAACTTAAAATGTAACTGTAATTTGTTAGAATTGATCACTCTAACAACTACAAATTGGAGTTAGAAATATTCAATATGAAGACACCAAGTCTGGATACGATTTTAGAAGTTGGTTGAAGCAGTGGATATCAATTGTTTGAACCATCAATATATGGAAAAATAAGGTAAACAATTGTGCCTTGAAATAAAGCAGACTCAATAGTATGTTGTAATGTGAATGACACATGTATTAGTAGGCAATTATGATGTTTGTTAGTGGTCTTTGGAAAGTATGTACCAGTTAATTCCATGAGTAATGTATGCCTAATGAAACATGTGTACCCCATGTGTACATATTTTCCAAGTGCATTGACTTCCACAGAATGGTCCTCCTCGTTCACACTTCTTGGACTGCCACAAGCAATCCAAGAGAATTTATTGTTCGAGTTGACCACAAAATTGAACAATGTGAAAACTATCATGTGGGTACTCATTGATCTTGGAGGTTCAAACTCAACCACATTCTGCCAGAAACCTATCTTTATTCTTGCATCAAAAATAAAGATTACAGTTAGTGTTACTAGGGATTCACTTGTTCTATTTAGAGTCCAAAGAATCAAGAACAACTGTGATACCTAGTCCATGATGGCCGATGGTAGAGAAATCATTAACCATCCTGTAGGATTAATAGAGTTATTATGAAATTATTTGAAGGGTTTCTGTACAATATTATCAATATTATCATAAGTTTTATCAGATTTTCAGATAATTACAACACAACAGTGAAAATATTCCCCCCCGAACAATCTAGATGCGTTATAATCATGAATTTATGAGAACCATAAAATTCAAATTTCAATTTGAACAATTATTGAGGAACTATCAGAGAACATAGTCGACACTTAAATCTTGCCCATTTCATTACTAAACATTGCAATTTATACACATCTTCAACCACAAATTGAACAATAACTGTGCCAAATGATATTTATTATCTACTAACTCTAGTCGACTATGTTGACTATTGAATAGTGATCGGTGCCGTCTGAACAATGAGTGGCATCGTTTGTGATTAATATCCCGACACCTCCCCTTAATCACAACCTACATGTTAACTTGCTTGCCAGTCTAAGTCTCATCTAGGCTTACAACATAATTTGAATTTTCTACAACGCACAAATTACTTCTACACATTTCAAATTTAGCCTTTCCAAGAGGCTTGGTGAATATGTGAGCCACATTTTCATTTGTATTACATTACAATAAGTCAATTTCTTCTAATTTCACTTTCTCTCTTACAAAATGATGTTGTGTGTTAATGTGTTTTGTCCTTGCATGATATATAGGATTGTTTTCCAATTTGATAGTGCTTTGATTATCACATCTAATTATTGTAGGTGCTTGTTGTGTTTGTCCAACATCTTCAAGTATCCTTCTAAGCCGTTTTTCTTCACAGGTAGCATTGCATATTGTTTTATACTCATCTTCAATGGATGACAAGGAAATAGTTGGTTGATTCTCATTGCTTCATGATATTGGTCCTGAACCAATATTGAACATGTGTCTAGTAGTAGATTTCTTGTCATCTAGATTTCCAGCCTAGTTAGAATCCGAATAACCTACCAACTCAACATCAAATTCATCAGTATACATAATATCAAAATTAATTGTTCCTTTCAAATATCAAAGGACTTTCTTTGTTGTTTTCCAGTGGCTTTCACAAGGCTTAGCCATGAACTAACTAAGTATGTTGATAGAATATGATATATCCAGCATAGTAGTGGTGAGATAGTTCAAACTTCCCACCAGTTGACCATACAAGGTTCCATTCACCTCTTGGTTCCATCAACACTGCACAATTTGACATTCTGCTCTAAAGGAGTAGATATTTCCTTACATTCAATCATATTTAACCTTTCAAGGATTTCCCTTGTATATTTGCTTTGTGTGACTAGTGTTTACCAGATTCCCTCCAAACTTCAAGACCTAAACAGTAATGCAATTCACCAAGATCCTTCATCTCAAATACATGTGAAAACTAAATTTTAATTTCTTCAATCGACTTGCATGCATTTCCTGTTATGATAAGATCATCAACATATACAGATATCAAAGCAACATTCCCACCTTCATCTTCCTTGATGTATAAGTTAGGATCATTTTTTCCTCTCATAAAAGAAAGAATCAATTTTCACATACCAAGATCTTGGTGCTTGTTTCAAACCATATAAATCTTTCTTTAACCTGCAAAGCAGATGCTCATGTCCCTATTTTACAAACCCTTCAGGCTGAACCAAATAAATTTCTTCTTTTAACTCACCATTCAAAAATGCAAATTTGACATCTAATTGATTAATTTTCCAATTATATTTTGTAGCTAATGCAATCATGATTCTAATTGTGTTCAACTTAGCTATAGGTGCAAAAGTATCTTCATAATCAATTCCCTCCTTTTGTGAATATCCTTTTGCAACCAAAATAGCTTTATACTAATCAATACTTCCATCAAAATTAAGCTTGGATTTATAAAACCATTTTCATCCTATGGGAACTTTGTTTTTAGGCAATTCTATTAATTCCCATGTGCCATTCTTCATTCATTACATCTCTCCACTCTTCATATTCTTTAGCTTCATCATAGCTGGAAGGTTCTACAACATTCATAACAAGACACATTAATGCATAATCTTTATACCTTACAAGTACCTGACTTTGACGTGACGACCTTCTTGGCGTTTTACTTCTTTCATATTTCCTTCTTCTTTTTAGAGTCTCCTCTCCTATTCTTACAGCGTCATGACTGCTTGATTCTCCTTGCGCTTGAACCTGTACCTGTTCATGTGTTTTCTCATGTTCATGTTCAACACTTGTATCTAATTTGACATAATCATCAGTATCATGCCATACACCAGTATTATTCTTTTTATCACCTTCATTTGTATTCTCATGAAACACCACATCCCTACTTGCAAACAATTTATGAGTATTAGGATCAAACAACTTATATGTTTTCCGATCATCAAAATAACTAATAATTATGCACTTAATTGACTTTTTATCAAGTTTTCTTCTTTCATCTTTTGGAATATGAACAAATGCATTGCAACTAAAAACTCTTAAATGACACACTTTTGGTTTGTACCCATAAAATGATTCAAAAGGTGTTTTAAGCTCTAAACTTTTGGTTGGACTCTTATTTTTCCAATAAACAACAGTGTTAATAGATTCAGCCGAAAAACCATTAGAAATATTTTTACCTTGAAGCATACTACATGCACATTCAACTAGTGTTCTATTTTTCCTCTCGACAACTCCATTTTTCTGAGGTGTATGTGGCACTGTAAATTGTTGTAGAATCCCATTGCTTTTAAAATATTGATTCAATTCTCTTGATTTATATTCTCCCCCCTGATCAGATCTCAAAATTTTGATGCAATTTCCAGTTTGTTTTTCCACCATACTCTTAAACTCTTTAAAGTACTCAAAAACATCACTTATTTATTATGAAATAGACCCATGTATACCTAAATCTATCATCCACAAAAATAAGAAAATACCATGATCCACCAATAGATATAGTTTTTATAGGTCCACATACATCAGTATGAATTAATTCAAGTATTCCCCTCTGCCTTTTTTATTTATGTATAGGAAATTCCTCCCAATGTTGCTTGCCAAGTACACATGCTTCACATTCAACATGATCATTCTTCAAGACATGAAGACCTTCAACCATTGTGTTCTTTTGAAGTAGCATTAAATCATTGTGATTTAGATGTCCATACCTTTGATGCCATAACTCTATTGTTGATATTGTTGTAGATGCCAACGCTTGATGAAGTTTCCTGGTCACATCACACTTATAGAAGCCTCCAACTCTAGTACTTGTGGCAATAACCTTGTAGTAATCTTGAATGTCTTTCACTACACACTATGATTTAACAAATTCCACCTTCAAATCTTGGTCAACAATAGTAGAAAAAGAAATCAAATTCTTTTTTATACTAGGAACAGACATCACATTATGGATTTGTCTCTCTTTTCCATTAGGCAAATTCAGACCTATTACTCCATAACCTTGAACTTTAAGTGATTTGTTATCTCCTAGATAAACATATTTTCCATCAATGTTTTCATAATATTCATCAAACCAACCCTTATTACAAGACATATGGAGTGATGAGCCAAAACTAATGAACCAAGCATTCACATCATCATGTTTTCATAATATTCATCAAACCAACCCTTATTACAAGACAGATGGAGTGATGGCCAAAACTAATGAACCAAGCACTCACATCATCATTTTCCACAGACAATCCAACATAAAAAACAAACAATTTAAGATTTAATGCAGCATCAGAAACAAACAATTTAAGATTTTTAAATCCATCACTAGTTGAGGTGTTTTTATCCACAAAATTTCCATTATGCCTTATGTTCCTTTGTGTCGACTCATTATATTTCCTTTTATAGAAATGTTTAGAATGATGCACTCGTTTGCCACAATAATAACAATCATCACTCCTCTTATCATGGATTGGAAATTTAAATTGTGTCACACCTTTCTGTTTTGCTTGAAACAAACAATTTAAGATTTTTAAATCCATCACTCGTTGAGGTGTCTTTGTCCACAAAATTTCCATTATGCCTTATGTTCCTTTGTCTCGACTCATTATATTTCCTTTTATAGAAATGTTTAGAATGATGCACTCGTTTGCCACAATAATAACAATCATCATTTCTCTTATCATGGATTGGAAATTTAGATTTTGTCACACCTTTTTGTTTTGCTTGAAACTTGCCTCCTTTGTTCTTGTCCCATAGCTTACCTCTGTATGGATGTTTTCCCTTGCCTACCAACCCCAAATCTGAACTACTGGATCCCAAATTAAAACTCTTCATCCTCTCCTCCTCTTGTACAAGAATTCCTCTGAATTCATCAAATGTAGGGGCTATGACTTAAAACAAAAATTCGATAATCTTGCACTAAGCCATTTAATGTGATGGTGACTAAGTTAATACTAGACACCTTTTCACCAATATCTCTTAACTTATCACTTAAATCTGACACGATATATGAAATTGCTTATATTTTTGTTTTCTTCCATTTTTAGAGATAAAAGCTTAGTCTTCAAAAACAAGATCTAGTTTGTATTTGTTGTTTCATACAAACCCTTCAACATATCCCATGTTTCCTTTGATGTTTTGCAATGTCTCATGTGAGGAATAATATTGTCCTTTACATACATAGGCCTTTGCTTTCATCTCTAGTTTCTCCAAATTTGGAATAAAAGTTGTAACAGCGGGTTTGCGCTCATCTCTGCTCAATGGACCACAAATTATAACCTTCTAAAATAGTAAGCAACTTGAATTTCCTATTCATGTAATTTCCTCCATCAAATTTAGTGGATTCATTCAGATAAGTATCAACAAACAAATTTGACATTATTTCACCCAATCTCAAAAAATACCTACCAAATAATCTCAAAAATACTTTCACCCACACACACCATAATTTTTTTACCAATAACCTCTCTTTTTTTAAACACTTTTCACCACTTTTCTTTTCTTTCTTTTTTAACATCTTTTACCACTTTAATAAAAATAGAGCGAGTGATTAGAAAACTTATCACTCATTTTTACATTTAAAAAAAAAAAAAACCTCATTTTTTTAAAATCTTCTCACCATTTCATAATAAAGGCAAATAATTTAAAAGAAACTTAACTCTCCAAAAAACAAACCCAAATTTTGATTGGCTTTGTTTCAAAAAATATATGTCAAAGGAGGAAACATTTTAACTCAACTGACAACAATTATTGTTTTAAAAAATAAAGTCAAACCTTTAAAAACAATGGAATGCACCCTCGGCAAGGGCAGATCCACTTACAACAGGCCTGACAATATCTTGATATCTTGCACTTGCAAGATCTTGTTGCAGCGTTCAGCTCAAATAGCAAAATTCCACCGTATTAACAATTTGCAGTAACACAAAACCCTTGCAGATTTCTCCTTCACCACACTGTGGATCCCTCCCAAGATGCAGCAAGCAGCTGAAGCAACACACTAGCATCAGAAAAATAGAAGCCCAGCGATTACAACACTTGCAATATTCGCAGCGACTCCTTAAAAACAACACACTACAGGATCCACACTGTCTGCAGACACTTTTCACAACTGCAGACTCTCTTCACTACTGCAACCCTCTACGGAGGAGAACACTTAACACACCACACAACGGCCTTCAGGCTCCGATACCATATCAAAGAACAAAGTACATACTCAAAACTTGCCGAGTTCATTACTAAACATTGCAATTTATACACATTTTCAGCCACAAATTGAACAATAACTGCTTAGAATGATTTATTATCCGCTGACTCTAGCCGACTATGCTGACGGCTGAACAGTGATCTGCGCCATCTGAACAGTGAGCCGCGCCGTTAGTGATTAATATCAAGATAGGAACAACAATGAAGAAATAGCAATTAAGTTTACCAGTGTTATTAATGTGGGGTTCTGAAGGATTCCTTATACCAGGACCACGTGGATCGAAATTGAATCCAACATCATCTGCGCTTTTTTGATCGAAATTGAATCCAATAGCATCTGCGCTTTCTTGTAAATTAGCAAGCACTACTTCATCACCTGATATGATTTGTTTATCGCCATAGAATGGATGAATGATTATCTAAAGATTGAGATGGAGTTCGATTACTCCAGCTTCCACCACCTCCTTCCTTATCTGCTCCATTATTTGGTAAACTTAAAGCAACACCATCTGAAATGCACTAGATGAACAGACGGAGTAATCAATTGAGATTTTTTTATTTGCCAACCTTATGGACCACATATGGAAGAATAAGCAGTTGGATTTTTTAAATGTTTTTATTAGATTTCCAAAACGAAACGCATGGTTTCAACCTCCACAACCTGATTTCCTAAACGGTGTTTAGCTCTCAAGTTGATGTTAATAATATTTTAGATTTTGAGGGGTTATTCAACGTTTCACATATTTCACTTGTTTTTATTTGATACCAAATAATATTCTTAATTTAATTATATATTAAAAAATACTTCTAAAAATTATATTATAGGAACTTAATACATTTTAATAATCTTAAAAAATAATTTTTAAATTAAAAAGAATCTTATATATCTCAGTATATTATGTTTTTTTCTTTAATATATATGTCAATGTCAAAACAGTGTGATATTCCTTTAAATATAAAAATTTAAGAAATTTTAAAATCTAAAAAATTATATTCAAAAAATATCATTGAAATTTACAAAATAAAAATATAACACAATTCAACTTTACTTTTTAACATGCAGGCGTGGAGATTATACAAAGGAGGAAATATTGTGGATATGATTGATCCAGCCATAATTGGAACGTGCAACGTGGAGGAAGCATTGAGATGCATTCATATTGGACTTCTATGTACACGAGCTGACTCATCACTTCGTCCACCAATGTCTCTGATCACTTTGATGCTTTCATCTCATTCTGTAACATTACCGGATCCCACACTGCCTGCTTTCGTGAGTGATTATGTTTCAGAAAACAGCAAGTCCACCAGTTCTGGCTCTGGGGTTTCACGATCTCCTAACATCTCTTCTACGTCGCCTGTTTAACGCCGATTTTTACACGATGTTATTGGTTATTTATCAATTTATATGATAGTTTTATAACAGGTAAATATTTTTTTTAATAAAAAATGGATTACTCAAACCTACGTAAAATATAATATTATAGTATTTCATTTTACTCCATATCAATAGCAAGCTAGTAAAAATGGATGAAGGTAGGTTTAAATATTAGATAAAATGTAATAATTACATTTTACCTAATATTTCTCCCACCTCCTCCCCTCACCCCAATTCACTTTCATAGTTAAACTTATTCATTTCTAAACTTACAATCCTAGATCTTTTAGAGCTTTATTTCTATAGCACATTATTACACATAAATTAAGAGAATATATTAAATATTTTATATTAAAGTAATTATCAAAGAAGCCATTAGAATGAAGAAGAAACTATTGTTTTGTATTTTGTGCAATCTTGTTTAACCTTACACTTCTTAAAATTACCTTCACTTCATGAATCACCCAATAGCCTCCAAAAAGCTCTAAAATTTCTACCCATATATACACATTATGTATTCATCCATTCAATCATAAAAACAAAACAAATGTCAATTGTGAACATATCCATAAAAATGTTTTACCTTTACAAGCTATATGGATTCAAGACCTTCATTTACTACATCTAATTATGTATCTAAATATAACATCCAACTAAGATGGATCTATGCTAGTTAAATTCCCCCTTTAAATAGGTTATATTCCACATGATTACCATGCCTCAATACCATGGGTTATTAATTCCATGGGTCAACAGGATGGGTCATTTTTTTATTATTATTGTTAATATTTATAAGGTTATTATTATTTTATTATTCTTATTTTACTTTAACCTAGTTAAAATGTTTACATTAAGTTACACATCTATACCATATTTTATTTTTCCAAGTCAAAATGTTTACATTAACGGTTACACATATCTAGCGTTCTATGTTGGAGAGGATCACTATACCTAATAAAAAAATCACTAATTTTATTAAAAAGATAAAAAATATTATATTATATTTTAAAATAAAAATATTATGTTCAAATGATGGAGTCCACCAGTGTTAAATTAACTATTTTACTTTAAAATATTATATGCAAAATCTAGAGTCCAACATTAACTTAAGTATTTTATTTTAATTATTTCACACTTTCTCCCAAACAAATTTCCCTTTGCACTCTTCCATTTAACCAATTCCACTGTGCTTTCTGCAAAACCAATGTTGAATTTATATTTTATTTATACATAATAATTATATCAAATTTTAATTAGGGCAGACATTGACATTAGATTAAATTTGTTAAATGTTAAATTGTAAACATTTATGCTTGACATCTACCGATACTGTGCCGTAGAGCATCTCTCATAAAAATTTCAATTTAAAAAAAAGTATATTTATATTGTTTTTCTTTATAAAAATGCTTAATTTTGTTTTCGAAAGAAATAAATTTACATTTTTTTATACATGTCAAATATGTACTCATATGATGAAGAAATTTGTTGATAAGTGTTTCCATATAAGGGCTTGTTGTACAAAAATAATGTGCTTGCTAAGAGAAAATTTGTCAAAAGGATTGCAAATATGCATTTAAATGGTGGAGCAATAAAGAGAAAACAATGTGAATAATTCAATGTATATGAGCTTAAGATGGAAAACCCCAACAAAAAATAAGTATGATGAGTTGTTTTCCTCAATGAAAGGGCAATGATAGAACTCATATGTTTGGCCATTTTGAATTTCGGTGATAAACCACATCCCATGAGCCATAGGAATACCCTCTTTAGAGAGGGTGTTTGTTGTGTTGTTATGCTCGCTATAGATATGAAAGGAAGAGAAAGATATTAAAGGATATTTTAGGTGAATTATATCATCCACATAGGGTTGCGGGGGACTGCCTCCCCCCTTGAATCTGCATTTGAATAGCGCTCCCTTCGGGAGCAACTCCGGGATCATGCTCTCTAAAAAAAAAATCGTTCCCTATCTTTTTTCGCCATTATTTTTTTTCAAACATGTTTCAAACCCAATCGTTTTTCAAAGAAACAAGAATTTTTGAGTGGGGTAGCCTAATGATCAAGCCTATGGCCCTATAATTGATATGCAATTCATGGTAATGCTAAATTATTAAAGTAAATGTGACATTCCCCTTTATTATTTCATTTTACTTTTCATCCTTTCAAATTTGTAACATTGCCATGAAATGACTCAGGATGTTTGAGAGTGGTTTCAACCTCATTGAATTTCATATAGAGAAAGTAGAATTTTAGATCGCACTCAAAATTCAACATACTTATCAGTTTTTCAAGATTTCAGGATTGCAATGTTTCCATTGGATTTTGTCATGTACTAGGATATGGAACTTGCATTTAATCAAAAACACCAATCCATCTATGTACCATGATGTTAGTGGCATTGGTTTTCAAACTCTTTATCATGATCCTACTAAAAATGTACCCATCATCCAAACAAAATCTTTACTTGACATGCTACGTTTTTCATATCTTATGTTCATGCTTGAGGGTGATACTAATAAGAAAGATCCAAAGATAGGTAACTATTTTGATGATATGTAGGTATTTGTTGTAGGATGATATTTTTTTACGCTAGAGGCCATCTAGAGCCTATTCGTTGATGTATTTTTAGTTCAGATATGGATTGCACTCAATTTTATTTTGATTATATGAACTCTTACATGCTATATAAATCTAAACTTGTAACTTGTGGACCAGTGGTTGAGGAAGATTGTAACCACTAGATGATTGATGTTATTTGGTTTAATCCATGTTTTTATGCTTTTAATAACCAATTCATCATTCTACATGCTTTCTTAGAAGCTAGACATGTAGCAAGAGGCCCAAGCATTAGTAATAGATAGTAGATTTACTTGTCTCTTCTAGTTTCTAGTAGTTTTTATAATTGTTGACTGTTTCATATTTATTATGATATTTTTTGTAAACAATATACAATTTAAGTTTTAAGTTTGAGTTTGGAAATTATAACTCATTGGTAATGAATTATGAATATGATGTTTCATGAAAATTGAAAGTTGAAACATTTCATTTCATGTTAGATATTCTTTGTTATCATTTGGTTACTTGGTATTGGTAATGGTTACAAGTACAAGTTACAACTTTAGTGGTCAATAATGATAAATGTCATATATCGAATTTTCAAAGATTGAAATTTTAAGATTGATTAATCATGAGACTCAATATGTTGTATGTTACTAACTTGTGGACGTGGTTGATGAAGATTATAACTTCTAGATTATTGATGTTATATGGTCCAATCCATGTTTTTTTATTTATATATATAATTCATCACTTTACGTGCTTTGTTGACATATATGCCTCACAATATATAAAAATATATATTGTATAAAAATTCATTCCCGAACTGGGAGCTTTTGAAAATATTTCTCCCCGCTCTCGCTTCCACTCCCACTTTAAAGAAACCTTGCATCCACCAGTGGTTGAATCCTTAGATTATGGCATATGTATGAAACTGTAGTAGTGGCTACAACCACCCTCAAAATTTTTCCTGTGCTTCATTTTGGAGCCCCCCTCCTAAATCACAACAACTTATCTTGCACTGAACCAAGTACTTGCGCTTTGATTGAGCTTCATATTTTGCATTATGGCTTGTTTTTTCTTACTTGATTTACTATTGAACCCACAAGACGATATATTGACTTGGTTTTCACCCGGTTATCGGCTAACCTTAGTGAATTGCGCAATCCTTGAGGGCACCCAGTCTTGCTCTTGGGAATTGTGTAGTCCAACCCGACAGTGAAACTTCAGCTCCAAAATTGAGCAGATCCAGTTGAAAGTATGCCTTTAGTTGGGAAACTGCACGGAGCATGAGAGGTAGCCTAGAGCGACTCACCTCAAAAATTGCACAAAACCTTCTTTCTCAGAACCTACTTAGTGCATGTGCCAGTGAGTTGCCCAGCCCTTCCCGGAACTGCCCAATCTCTCCGAGAAATGCATGGCAGCTTTCTCGAAAAAGAAAAAAACAAAAAGTGAAAAGGCATTGCTAGAAAATAGGGATCTACTTTAGCAGCCTCGAGGAGACAATTGAGTTATTTTGGAAACTGCAGCCAAGTGTCGCTTCTTCCTTCATTTTTGGCCTTCACGTCATAAACCCTAAATCAACCAAATCTATTTAATTGAAGCTGTTAGAGCTCATTTACACATTTGATCTTGGAGCTCTGGCATTCTCGAGAAGATCAAGGAACCTTCAATGAGATCGTCATTGCTTTTCTGGGTAAGTCTTGCTTTTCTAGTCTTGTCGCTTTTGTTTGTTTAGCTTGTGAGAGTGTTGTTTCACTCATTTTGTTGAAAGAACACTGGCATTTTAAATTATTTTAGCTTGTAGAAGTGTTGTTTTAATTGTTTCATTGCCTTTCCAAAGTGTCACATGCATCACCCAGGTTTTGCACCAACGGTCATCATTCCGACGACTCTCTCCACATGCTTTGTTTCTCTTCTGTTTGATTGATTCCTACACTCGTTTCACTCGCATGCATTATCATTCACTTAGATATGCACCCAGCATTAGACAATCCTTCAGATCTGTTCGATTTCTCTCTCCTCATGGGTAGATATGGGCTTCCTTGGGCTGGATCCAATCTTCGCAAGCATGCACTGCACATTTTTGGAGCTCAAACCTTTGGCCTTGGCTTCCAAAATTACGCAGAGGTTTCCCAAGCTTAGCTCCAACTACGCACTGTGTAGTTCTAGGAGCCATCTCCGAGCCTTAGCCACTGAGACTGCGTAATGTGTAGTCTCTCCTAGCTTGTACTCTGACTGAATTGTGCATTGCACAGTTCCAGTTAGCAAGACCTCCCCACTGACTACTAGGAAAGTTGGCACCCATTCACCTTTCTGAGCCAAGATTAAACAATCCCTCCCAACAGTTTCCCAGTTTTTTGATTGGTCTGTTCTTGAAGTGCTTTTGGTTTCAAGCTAACATTTGTATGCCATGAGTGTCCTCTTCGTCTCTAGGTCCAACATTTGTCAAGAAACTCTCTAGAAGTTACACGTAACATAGCTCCCAAGAGAGTTGCCTCAAAGGATATTGTCGAGAGTAGCACTGGGGAAGCACTTGAGAAGGTGTTAGTGAATTTTCTAGTTTATGTATACACTCAGTTGTTTATTGATAAGGGCATGGAGTTAACATGGCAGGAAATCAAGGAAATCTTAACAGGGGACTTCAAGGAATATCTATAGAATCAATAGATTTATATCAATGTCCACTAGTAAGGCTTGCATAAGGTTGCATGTAGGTACCCCGCCTTCCCATGTGCAGACATTATCCACTGGATTATCTCACACAAATATCCAAAAGCTATGACATTGAGGAGTGCTAGTGGGATACAACTTGCCACATTGAGGGTAGAGACCTATCAACACATGTATCATTTACCTCAACTGGTGAATCGCATGGATGCACTTTTCTATGCTACCAATAGCTTTGCGAACACTAAAGATATTGTGAAGCATTAGCTAAAAGAGCCATCGAATTTCAGAGTGAAACCAAATCATGTTTACAAGACAAAGTCTCTCAGGAAGGCCCACCAATTCCTAATCATCTTTGCATGTTTATTATACGGTCAAGAGAGCGCAAAGACCTTTCTGGAAAATTGCGTGGTTGTGTTGGAACAGTTGGTGAATGATGGAAGGCCATTCAACTAGTCGGATATGTTGGCTCTTCAGTTGAAAGTCCATATCAATAACGCCCGAAATCCACCCAAGGATGAGCGAGAGATTCTACATGTCCACATATTTACTTGATGCAATTGGTGCCTAGCATTAGTTTCCAGGGCATGGACACCAAAAGAGATTTTCGTCAACATTTATTGAAATTTACTTTCCCACTGTAGCTACTAAGGAGTTATGGCAAGGTTGATTGACCATTTCATCATCCTATTGTATAATTTGATCTTTAAATAGGATCCACCTTGTGTGTCCCAAGAGGCGATGGAGACAATACTTGACATTGCAGATTGGTATGCCTCACTCGGTGGCACCTTCATCAGGATGTTTGGCGGATAAAAGCCTCTGCATGTTCTATCAAGGTATGCCACAAACAAGTTGGTCATGCAAGAGGTCTCATTACACATCTCCACAAGGTTATTGATAGGGTTGCATAGGAGGAAGACAACACCATGGTCCTCTCTTCTTTGTGGATTAGATTGTATGATATTAAGAGCTTGAAGGATGCATATGCCGAAGCTAAGGAGAGAGTGAAGTTTGAGTTTGGCACCAAAGACCATATTTTGTATGATCCCCACGGTATTTTCAAGAACCATTGAGCAAACGTGTACTATCAATGGATCCATAAGACATTTCATTAGGTGGAGGAGGACCCTTGGAGGTACTGTTACAACAACTTCAAGCTCAATGAAACAGTCAATATAGACATAACATGAAAAGCTACTCTGCATGTAGTAGCATCGTAGGAAGCAAAAACAATAGCATCAATAAGAAGCAAACCAACGCAGGACAAGGGTAAGAGGAAGATTTTCGAAAACCCAGAGTTTGAGAAAATATACAAGTTCAAAGCAGATCCTATCACTGATAGAAACATCTTTGGCAGTGGAGGCAAAGAGGAAACAATGCACAAAGAGGGAAGAGAGAAAGAAGAAAGAAAATCAAAGGATGGAGGATGTGTTATCACCAAAAAATTGATCATCTAGCCTAATTTACTAGATGGATCGAAGTACACCATGTAAATCCAATTTTACCATAGTAAAATTGCTTTCACTATGAAAAATTAATTAATAAACCACCTTTGTTAAGTAATTTATAATTAAACCCATGAATAATGATTAATTAAATAACTATTTATTTGATTTTCTTCTAGGAATAATTAATTAAACCATTGTTCAATTATCATTCCTTGTCATATTTGACCCAATTATGAAAAATCAACAGATAAATGATTAATTATCTTATTTTTCTCTAGGAATAATTAATTAATTATTGTTCCTTGTGAAATTTAACTAAATGTCGTAGGAATAATTAAATAAATCATTATTTGTTTATTATTCCTTAACCAATTTCTTGAGATGGTAAATAAACCATTTATTTATTTATTATTTCTAAATAAAAATTTAAATATTTTTTCCCTCCTAACTAAATATAATAAAATATTCCAAGTGGTTATTCCAAGAATGGGGTTAATAATATTTTATTATTTCTCATTATTCGAGGAATACTCAATATTTTGTTATAAATAGAAGGGTTTTCCATTCATTATTCACTTTTGATTAATTTCATTGTTGCACTCGCTGCTGCAACTTTAATTATTTTCATTGTCGCACACGATTATTTGTTGGGTTTACACATTATAGTGTTGGCATTATGTTTCTGGTATGGCTATATGTTACAGATGTTGTACTTGATGGCAACACCCATGGCAAGGCTCTCAATATATTGAAAATTAAGAAGTACGCAGGAGATCAGTTCAGAAAGTGCGTACCCGCAGGTACACCGTGAAGGGACCATGGCCTGATACGCAGATCAGCCGTCCAGGAGGTGCGTACCCCAGTGCACACATTTCAAGGCAAAGAAAAGCACACGTGGGGTTTCTTATGTTTAACTAGCCGACGATATTTGTGTTACTATGGTTTTGGCTCGTGGTATTGATCCATGATTTTAGGAGGAGCTTGCCTATATAAAGCAAAGGAGATCACTTGGCTATATCATCTTTGCAATTGAATATCTTTAGATTTGAAATATTGGGTTATGATCTTAAAAGCTTGATCTATATGGAAGGGAAGTTGAAAGCGAATCAGTGAAGGGTGATCTCTCGAGCGCATGATCAGATCTGAGCAACTGTGCCACTCTGGTGGACTGCCTATTCGGCCCTAATCTGAAGTTCGCAGGTGTTTAACAGGAGAGCTGCGTGGGTACGTAGAGCAGAAACTGGGGATCTGCGTGGGTTCGCAGAGCAGAAACAGGAGATCTGCGTGGGTACGCAGAGCAGAAGAAGGAGAACTGCGTGTGTACGCAGGGCGACGAAGGTTCAGGTGCGTACGCACAGTAAAAATATGCGGCGCGATAGTATCTCTGAGTGCGTACATGCAGTAACAGTACGCGGCGCGATAGTGTATCTTGGTGGGTACATGCAGTAACAGTACGCGGCGCGATAGTGTATCTCAGTGCGTACCTGCAGTAACAGTAAGCAGTGCGGTTGAAGGAACAGTGCGTGGACACGCAGTGCGGCAGAAGGATCTCTGCGGGTATACGCAGGGAAGCAGAAGGTGAAGTGAGTAGCGACGCAGGACACAGAAGGAAAAACTGTGTATCTGTCTTAAGATCTTCTGTTTGATTGAACTTTTTCTGTTGATAAGGTGTTCTGGGTTAGTTCTGTTATTGCTGATCTGATAACTGTAGTGGACTGTAACTTATATGTATTTGATGATCATTTGATGCTTTATGAAAAGAAGTAGGGGGTTGTAGCTCCCTTCCAGGAAAGACTGGAAAACGAGAGAGAGTTGTAGCTCTCTGTAGGTTGCAGCCTGCGTACTGGTAAAGGACTGCACCAGTACAAAACCATTGTAAAAGGAGTTTCTAATTTGAAAGAAGATAGAGACATATTGCAGCAGGTGGTTTTCACCCACATTGGGTTTCCACCTTACATCTGGTGTTCTTTGGTGTTTTTCTTGTTCATGCTCATTATTTTATGGTACTGATATGCAAAAATAATTCAAAGCATAAATAAGGAAGATTTGAATTTGATAATACTGATTCACCCCCCCTCTCAGTATTATTTCCAACAATTGGTATCAGAGCAGGTCCTTCAGAGAAGCTTGATCGCTTGAAGGTGGATCGTTCATCATGAGCAACTACGAGAGAGAAGCATCAATCAGGCCACCGGTTTTTGATGGGACAAACTTCAATTATTGGAAGGTAAGAGTTACTGCCTATCTTCAATCTCTTGGTACAGAAGTTTGGGACATCGTAGAGACAGGCTACACTTTTCCTTCAGCTACTCCTACAGATGCAGCCGAGAAAAAGAAGTATGAAACAAATGCGAAAGCAGTCAGTACCCTATTAGGATGTATATCCCAAACGGAATTCATGAAGGTAATGCACTATAAATCCGCAAAAGAAATATGGGACAAAATTGTCACGAGCTATGAAGGAGATGAACAGGTAAAGCATGCTAAACTTCAAACTCTCATGATTCAGTATGAGACTTTCAAGATGTATAATGATGAAAGTGTGGCTAACTATTTTCTTCGGGTAGATGAGATTGTTAATTGTATGAAAAATTTGGGTGAAGAAATAAAAGAGGCTATTGTGGTTGAAAAAGTTCTAAGATCATTGTCCCCCAAGTTTGAATCTAAAGTATCTGCAATAGAAGAAAAGGAAAATCTACGAATTCTTACTATGTCTCAGCTACATGGAATTCTAACTGCTTATGAAATGAGAAAGGGAGGTCCATCAGACAGAAGAGAAGCTGCTTTCAAGGCATCAGGCAAAGGAGATTATTATGAAGCAAGCCACGTCCTAGAAGAAGAGGAAGAAGAATCAAATTTTGTCAGAAATCTTCAAAGGGGTTCTGGAAGATTCAGAGGTAAGTTACCTTTTAAATGCTTTGCTTGTGGAAGAGTAGGTCATTATGCTGCAAAATGTCCTTATAAGGATAAAGGAAAGGAACCTGCTAGATGGAACAAGAAACAGAGTGCAAATAAGAAAAGCTACTACACTCATGAAGATAGTGATGGTCTATCAAACAGTGATGAAGATGAACAAGGTAATGAATATAAATTGTTAATGGCATTTGAAGATGATGATTATATGGATGCTATAGATATGGATAACCTTTATGAAGAAATTACTAGACTCAAGAGATGTATAGAAGAAAAGAATATGATCGTTGATACTCTACAATTTCAAATTGATGAAAAGGAAAAACATCTTGAAAAATTAGAAGGTGAAATTGTTGGTCTTCGAAAAGAGATTGAGAAAACAAAAGCTATTAATCTTAAGTTTGTCAAAGGATCTGAAACTTTGGATGAGATTATCAATGTGCAGCGGTCTCCACTAAACAAGACAGGTCTGGGCTATAATGGAGAAACTTCTCAAGCATCCACCTCAAAAAGTTATCTTGATGCAGCAAAAAGAAATGAGCAAAAGCACAATGAAGACCATCAGGTAAAGCAGGGACGAATTGCAAACAGAAACTATCAGGGGCAATCCATCTTAAGGGTGAACAAAAGCTACAACCAGCCACAGGTAAAATCTTCTCAATTTGATTCAAGAATAGATGACAATAGAAATTACAATCAATTGGCTGGTAGATTCGATAACCGCAGAAGTTTCTTCAATGGACAATGCTTTTCTTGCCATAACTTTGGTCACAAAGCAGCTCAATGTGTTGCATATAAAACGATCATGACTAGGGAAGCTCAAAAACAAAGAAGTATGACTGGGATTACAAAAAGGACCTATAACAACTTTTCGGTTCTTGAAAATGAAGTTGAATGTTCTATTTGCAATAACTTTGGTCATGAAGACTCTGAATGCAAGAGCAGGTTTCAGCAGAAAAAGGAACAAGCCTCAAGCACCAAAACATGGAGAATAAAGGAACCACAAACAGAAAGATGTGGGATAGAATTTTATGCAGAGGGACAGGAAAATCTATGGTACATTGATAGTGGATGTTCGAAGCATATGACAGGTGATAAAGAAAAACTTGAGTCGTATTCTGCTCTAGAAAAGGGAAAGAAAGTTTCTTTTGGAAATGATACTCCTGCAACTATAAAAGGAAAAGGCATTGCTCAGTTAAAAGAAAAGGTCAAGGCTGGAAATGTTTTGTATGTTGATGGATTGAAGCATAATCTTCTAAGTGTCAGCCAGATGTGTGATCAAAGAACCGAGGTTATATTCAGATCAAATGGATGTCTTGTTCGTGATCTTGATACAGGTAAAACAGTGATCAAAGGCAAAAGAACTCCAAATAATCTGTACATATTTGAAGAAGGACAACAACAATGCTATCTGAGCAAGGATGATGAGCACTGGTTATGGCATCAGAGGTTGGGACATCTAAGCTTTTCACAAATAAGGAAAGCATGCAAATATCAGGCAGTTTGCGATCTTCTAGATATCAAAATTCCTGACAACACCATATGCAAATCATGTCAGTTTGGAAAACAAACCAGAACTAACTTTCCAGAGAAAGAAGGATCAGCTAGCATGCCTCTTGAGCTAGTACATACAGATACATGCGGTCCTTTCAGGAAAAGAACACCTCGAGGAGAAGAATACTTGATATTATTCATTGACGATTTCTCCATGTTTGTCTGGTTAGGACTTATGAAGCACAAAGATGAAGCATTCGAAAAATTCAAATCTTTCAAAGCCTTGGTTGAAAATGAATTAGGTCACAAAATTAAGTGCCTCAGATCCGACAGAGGTGGGGAATTTACCTCAAATGAATTTTTCGATTTCTGTGAAGAACATGGGATAAGAAGAGAATTCTCTACAGCTAGAACTCCTCAGCAAAATGGAGTTGTGGAAAGAATGAACAGAACAGTCCAACAAATGGCTCGTGCTATGCTTGATGAGTCAGGAACTCCCGCAACTTTCTGGGGTGAAGCTGCACATGCTGCGGTTGTTATTCTCAACAAAACAAATGTCCGGGTGAACAGCACTCAAACTCCTCATGAGCTCTAGAGTGGTAGGACTCCTTCAGTAAAGCACTTCAAAATCTTTGGGAGCAAATGCTATATCAAGAATACTGATGAGTAGCTTGGCAAACTTGAACCTAGAGCAGATGAAGGCATTCTTCTTGGTTACTCTCCACATAGCAAAGCATACAAATGCTACAATAAAAGACTTGGCAAAATTGTTGACAGCATTGATGTAGTGGTTGATGAGAAGGGATACATTCCTAGGGAAGTACATCATGAAGACATCGAAGAAGATGAAGGCTACCCTCAATGACAGAATGATGAAGAAGAAGAACCTCAAGAAGAACCTCAAGAAGAACCAGAGGAGCAAACAAGAATAGAAGAAAAGACTCCATCCAGATATGTTCAGAAGAATCATCCAGAATCTCAGATTATGGGGCAGAAAGAAGCAGGTGTACAAACAAGAAGAACAGTTGCAGAAGCTTCAAGCTATTTGGCATTACTCTCCTCTACTGAACCACAAAATGTGAAAGAGGCATGCAAAGATGAATGTTGGATGAAAGCAATGGATGAAGAACTTGAGCATATCGAAAAGAACAACACTTGGGAGCTGGTTCCTAGACCAAAGGATAAGAATGTTATCGGAAGAAAATGGGCCTTCAAAAATAAATTGAATGAAAATGGAGAAGTAATTAGAAACAAAGCCAGACTTGTTTGTAAAGGGTATGCGCAGCAAGAAGGAATAGACTTTGAAGAAACCTTTGCTCCTGTTGCAAGACTTGAGGCCATCCAAATGTTTCTTGCTCTCTCAAGTTTTCAAAACTTCAAAGTATTTCAAATGGACGTGAAATCAGCCTTTCTGAATGGAGACTTGGAAGAAGAAGTATACATTGAACAACCAGATGGGTTCATTCTTGGAAATGATCCAAATCTTGTCTGTAGATTGAAAAAGGCTCTCTATAGTCTCAAACAAGCTCCAAGGGCTTGGTACTACCGTTTGGACAAATATCTTCATCAACAAGGCTTTTCAAAAGGATCAGCAGATAGCAATCTTTATATAAAAGTTGAAAATGACAAATTGCTAATACTTGTTGTGTATGTAGATGACATTATTTTTGGCAGCAATGAAGAAGCTATGAGTCAAAGCTTTGCCTTGGTCATGCAGAAAGAATTTGAAATGTCCTTGCTAGGAGAACTGACATATTTCCTTGGTTTGCAAATCCAACAAAAAGAAGGAGGAATCTTTTTATCTCAAACCAAGTATCTCAAACAGATTTTGAAGAAATATGGCATGGAAGATGCAAAACCAGTATGTACACCCATGGTCACAGGATGTAGCCTCAGTGCAAATGATGAATCTGCAGCAGTACATCAACCAACCTACAAATCTATGATTGCAAGTTTACTTTATTTGACAGGTACCCGACCGGACATCATGCATGCAGTTGGAATAGTTGGAAGATTTCAGGCAAATCCGAAGGAGACTCGTCTTCAGGCAGTGAAGAGAATTTTCAAATATCTACAACGGACTCAAAATTATGGCTTATGGTATCCTAGAGATGCAGATCTCACACTTCATGCTTATACAGATGCAGATTGGGCCGGAAGCGTGGATGACAGGAAAAGCACAAGTGGTGGTGCATTCTTTATGGGTTCCAGACTGGTATCTTGGTTCAGCAAGAAACAGAGTTCGATTGCCTTGTCTACAGCTGAAGCGGAATATGTTGTTGCTGCATCTTGTTGCACTCAACTCCTTTGGATGATGCAAACTTTGCAGGATTTTCAAATCACTTGTACACCACCTATCCCCATCTTATGTGATAACACAAGTGCAATCAGCATCTCAAAGAATCCTGTCATGCATTCAAAGACCAAGCACATACCAATCAAGTATCATTTTCTCTGGGAGCAAGTGCTTGAACAGAAAGTCAAGTTGGAGTATGTTCCTTCTAAGGAACAAGTTGTTGATATTCTCACCAAACCATTGCCCAGGGAGACTTTTGAATACCTCAGGCAAAAGCTGGGGGTTGTTGATGCATCATCTTATTGTTGAAACTCTTCTGATTGATGGTTGTACGCATGGTTCATCTGGGGTATATGCGTACATGTGCTGGGTCGCTGATTGGTTGAAGATTGATGGCACAAGCTCAGGGGGAGCATATAATGCATTGTTGGCATTATGGAGGATGTTCAGAAGGAGATCATGGAAGTAGCTGCAATATGTCTCTATCTCTTTCATGGTGGATTATGGTTCTTCGTTGCAGATCTGGTTCATTTTCAGGGGGAGCATGTTCTTAGGGGGAGCATAACCCTTTGCCCTTGATGTCAAAGGGGGAGAATGAAGCTGAAGTTTTTGAGGTTGCCATCAAGTCCAAAGGGGGAGATTGTTGGCATTATGTTTCTGGTATGGCTATATGTTACAGATGTTGTACTTGATGGCAACACCCATGGCAAGGCTCTCAATATATTGAAAATTAAGAAGTACGCAGGAGATCAGTTCAGAAAGTGCGTACCCGCAGGTACACCATGAAGGGACCGCGGCCTGATACGCAGATCAGCCGTCCAGGAGGTGCGTACCCCAGTGCACACATTTCAAGGCAAAGAAAAGCACATGTGGGGTTTCTTATGTTTAACTAGCCGACGGTATTTGTGTTACTATGGTTTTGGCTCGTGGTATTGATCCATGATTTTAGGAGGAGCTTGCCTATATAAAGCAAAGGAGATCACTTGGCTATATCATCTTTGCAATTGAATATCTTTAGATCTGAAATATTGGGTTATGATCTTAAAAGCTTGATCTATATGGAAGGGAAGTTGAAAGCGAATCAGTGAAGGGTGATCTCTCGAGCGCATGATCAGATCTGAGCAACTGTGCCACTCTGGTGGACTGCCTATTCGGCCCTAATCTGAAGTTCGCAGGTGTTTAACAGGAGAGCTGCGTGGGTACGCAGAGCAGAAACAGGGGATCTACGTGGGTTCGCAGAGCAGAAACAGGAGATCTGCATGGGTACGCAGAGCAGAAGAAGGAGAACTACGTGTGTACGCAGGGCGACGAAGGTTCACGTGCATACGCACAGTAAAAATACGCGGCGCGATAGTATCTCTGAGTGCGTACATGCAGTAACAGTACGCGGCGCGATAGTGTATCTCGGTGCGTACATGCAGTAACAGTACGTGGCGCGATAGTGTATCTCAGTGTGTACCTGCAGTAATAGTAAGCAGTGCGGTTGAAGGAACAGTGCGTGGACATGCAGTGCGGCAGAAGGATCTCTGCGGGTATACACAGGGAAGCAAAAGGTGAAGTGCGTAGCGACGCAGGCCACAGAAGGAAAAACTGCGTATCTGTCTTAAGATCTTCTGTTTGATTGAACTTTTTCTGTTGATAAGGTGTTCTGGGTTAGTTCTGTTATTGCTGATCTGATAACTGTAGTGGACTGTAACTTATATGTATTTGATGATCATTTGATGCTTTATGAAAAGAAGTAGGGGGTTGTAGCTCCCTTCCAAGAAAGACTGGAAAACGAGAGAGAGTTGTAGCTCTCTGCAGGTTGCAGCCTGCGTACTAGTAAAGGACTGCACCAGTACAAAACCATTGTAAAAGGAGTTTCTAATTTGAAAGAAGATAGAGACATATTGCAGCAGGTGGTTTTCACCCACATTGGGTTTCCACCTTACATCTGGTGTTCTTTGGTGTTTTTCTTGTTCATGCTCATTATTTTATGGTACTGATATGCAAAAATAATTCAAAGCATAAATAAGGAAGATTTGAATTTGATAATACTGATTCACCCCCCATCTCAGTATTATTTCCAACATATAGAGGAGAGAGACTCTACACAAGCTGAAGGCGTTTGAGGATAGCCAAGAACCCATCCCATAGAGGGGGACTGGTAGCATTTATTTATTCCCTTCACAGGTGTTATAATAAAATCTATTCTTTGTATAACTGGTTTCCATTGGATGATTGGAGTTACTATTTTTTCTTTTTTATGTTTAACTATGATTGTGGCATAGATCAGGACTTTGACAGGTTTTGTTTCTTTCATTTGGTGAAGATCTACAATGTTTAGTAACCATTTATATTGTTGAGATTGTTTTTCATCCATAATCTTAAGTGGATTCTTCTCGTACATCTTTGAGAAGAAAACACTACAACAAAATTGGCGACTTTGTAGGCTTTAACCCCATACAGAAATTACTTGCATACGAATTCTGAGAACAGAAAATAAACAATGCGAGAGCATAACACATAAAAAACATATACACCGAGATTTTCCCCTGGATCCCAAAACTTGGACTATCAGATTGATTTTCCATTATGTTCCTTTCAATGTTACAATACATATTTATACATGCCGAAGCATCCAATACCATGGACCGATAACCATCACACCCGAAACCACCACACCCAAAACCATGTGTGAAAACCATGCACAAAACCATAGGTAGGTCTGTCTACCTAATATAGGGTCCAAAAACAATTTCCCCGGGGCGCTGCCCTGGACCCCGTAGAGGGGGCCTACCTGCCCCCCTCAAACCTCTTGTGACTTCCCCACTGTGCAATTGGCACAACAAAGGGGGGACTTTACCATCCCTCTAACCCCCTAGTTAACTAGGTGGGCTAGTTGTGGAAAGAATATAACACAACCCAATAGACTCCATTGGTTTTATATTTCAGATCCAGAAACCTAGGTGACCTTCGGTTTTCAGCTTAGGGTTTCTTCTTTTATCAGTCTCTTAATGTTTCCTAGCTTTTTAACCCTAGATTTGTTAAATTTATGACTTTCACAAGTTTTCTGGTATTTTCTACAGGTCACAGGAACTAGCCACGACAAAAACAACAGTTTTTTCTAAGATTTTCCGACTGAGAATCAAGGAGTAGAAATCACACTTTTTAGCCCAAAAAGTGCAATCTAGAGTCCAGAGTGCACCTTTCAGCCCAAAAAAGTGCGATCTCACCTGAAAACAAGTCAGTACCTATGATTTAGGGTTTCCATGTTTTCATCAGATTTGTTTCTAGGTTTTGTCGAGAGTTGTTTGTTGTGCTTTTTGACCTCTGTCTCATCTTGCTTAGACCTTTATCTCCTCTAATTTACTTGACAAAGTGGAATTTAGCCCCTTAGGGCTTCTAGTACACTTCCACCTTTATAGGAGGAGTTTAGCTGAGTGAGTAGTCTGAGTTTCTCCATCACTTTCAGTTATATTTTCCACATCTATATCCTTATGTTTCAGATCTATAAAGATAGGTTGTTATTGTTGGCTTTGCTATACAACAATGGTTTTCTAAGGTCAGAGACAAGCTTGGTCTGTTGGGTTGTGCTCAAAAGGATTCCACATCGGTCACTTCCTCCTTTCTTCCTCTATCCCACTTATCCTCCTTCATCTTCGTTGCCTCTGTTTTTCCTATAACCCCGACAAATAACCCCTTTTAGCCTTAGCCCCAAGCGCCAAAAGCTAAAACCCTCATAAAACCCTGCCATATGCCCTCGCGTGCTTGCTAAAAACCTTTCATTGTTTCCCCGCCGTTGATTCCCTCTCGCAGATTCAATGGCTCCCGTCGTGCCCGATAAAGCGACCCGCCCGACCATTCCCAACCATCCGATCACCTTCGAAAAGATTCGATGGCATTCACACTCATCGCGCCATCCACTCAATCGAACGTTAGTGCATGATGAGAACGGTTTTTCTCTCTCATCCACCGCTATTTGTCGATCGCTGAGTGGAATCGCACAACCCCGTCCTTTTACCGCTTAGGGCCCAAAAGCGGTGCGATCAATACCGTTACCGCCCAACTAAACCACTCCCACCCGATAACAACCGAGTAACTCCGCCTCCCAATCACCATTCGATTTGGCCGCCTAAGATCTGATGACCCAAATTGAACCCGCTCACACCTCGACCGATATCCTCCACCGAGCCATCTCCGTTGTCCATTCCCCAAATCCAACGACCCTCCTTTCAGCTCATCCATATCATCCACTCGCCCATGCAGTCCACGTCCTCTGACCACTCCATTTGCCCGAAAGAGGAAGGTGACCAACTTGCCAGTACCGGTCACTGACAAACCCCAACAACCATGTTTAACAAGACAATATGGAAAAGGGGAAAAAGGACAAGCATGCCCTTGTAACCGAATTTATCAGTTATGGAGTTCCCCTGGTACGAGCACTCCAACTACCTAAGATGACAGCACAACACCTGAGCAGATCAGATTCACCCACTATAGCAAGAAAACACAGTCAGAGACTTTATCAAGTAGTTAAATGCAGTTGGTGGTCAATTATGACCCCTCCATACCTAAATGGCCAAGTGCCCTTGTAATGAAAAATCTATAAATACCCAGAAACAAGATGTAATCAGGGTTGGTGGTTGGCATTTTGATGTAAGGTTCAACTTCTGGAAACTGTAGATATTTTTTCACTTGCAATGTCTCATCTTAATTTTCAGCTAATACAAGCTTCTTTTATTGTTAACTGCTCACTTTCCATTTTCCTCAGTTCTAAGCTTGTGCTTGATATACTTTATTCTTGATCTTTTGAGGTTTAGCACTAGATAGTTGTCATCCTATCTCTGTGTTAGATTGTTGAATGCATCACTGAATAAGTTACTCAGGTTTCTTTCTATCTAATGCAAGAGAGTTGTCATCCTTGTTATAGACATTTTTGTGCCTAAGCATGAAATGTCCATAATCCAAGGGATCCAAAGACCCTAAACATGTTGTTCCTACCCCTAGAGGAACAAGGCTAACAAACCACAACAATTCACAGAAGTTCTCCACCAGAAACTGCTCAAAAACAAGTCAATTCAGGATCAATTCAGAAGCTCCACTAGCTGCCTGCGTTGAAATGCAGAGGTTACACTGGCTAGTTGCATTGCAACGCAGGTATAAGCACTACCAGGGTGCGCTGAGCGGGAAATGACAAATGTCAGGGTCTCTTGTGAGAGGTGTCAAGACTGTGGAAGCTTCCATAATCTTCCTCCATGACACTTGCCTTGATGAGTTCGACTAAGTGATGAGTAAGAGGCTCTTAGTCTCCAAGTGGAAGTAAGAACTGACAGAGAGAGAGGACACTAGTCATATCACAAGCTGACTCATCCTCACTCCAAACATCTATATATAGATCTCTCCTTCATGAGATCTAGAGGCTGGAATTTTGTTATTGCAAAGAATTGTTGTTGGTTTGAGATTGAGATCATTGGGTGCTTAATGCTTTGAAGGGAGGTGAAGATAGGAATTTCATTTGCTGGATTGGAACTCTCTTGGTTGTATCTCCTCCTGAACCTTGTTATTCATCAATAAAGCTATCTTGGTTTCTCCTATATGCTGATGTGTCTTTGATGTATGATTGCGTTAGTGTATTTGGTTTATTTCTAATCCTGAACTAGTTATGAATATGAATCTATGTCTTTGTGTAGTGTTCCCTTCTTGTGATCTTGCAGGAACCTGTTGAAGCTAGGCGAGCGAGAAGGCGAGTAGCTGGGAACTCCCAAAGAGAAGAGAAACCGGATCGAGGGACAAACGGAAGACACCGGTTAGTCCATCTATCTCTCTTCATTCTTAATTCATAAAGGAAGAATACTAGAATAGCTGTCTTTGTTTGTTGCTAAGGCACTGTCACACCTTAGGTGGATAGGATCGTCCTGCATAGGCATTTTTCCCCACAACAAATTGGCGACTCCACTGGGGAGATCTGTTTAGTCATTTTATTTGTGTTTCTATCATTGTTTGTTTCATAGACTCAACAGCAGCAATCGAACTGCATCTGCTATTCTCAGATGCAAAGTAGACAGCTGCTGCTTTGATCCAATCACTGGATTTGTCTATGATCTGAACAATGGACTCACAAATGATTTGATGATCCTTTGTGATAGATCTTAGCCCTTCTTCAAATCATCCCTTTGATTTTACCTTGCTTGTTGCTTTGATTTGGCCTAAAACTGTAGATTAAATAGCAAACCGTGACCCAGAACCCAGTGAGGAACTCTCGTTTCTCCTTCAGCGCAGGCTCTGTGAAGAGACTCTGCATTTCAACGCAGTTCCCGTGAAGGCTACCTGCGTTGAAATTTAGTTTCCCTGTTATACAGGTGCGCTGATCCAGTTTTTCCTTGTGCAGCTAGGGTTCTCTGCTCTGTTTTGCCTTGTTTTGATCTCTGATTTTTGTAGCCTGTAACCAGCATAGGTACCAGTCTGATAACCCCTTTTCTCTGCTTAAATTCCGCCTCCTTTTGTACAAAAGACTGTGAGTGTTTTTATGTGTTTGTGGCGTCATTTACAGTTTCCTTCGCAAGAGTGAAATAATCATCATGTAGCCCTTGATTCAGATCTGTTGATTGTGATCTTAGGAGAGAGTTCATTGGCTGTTTACAGTTGGTTATACATTCATTTTTGCTTTTGGTTTGAGTTTGTCTCTTTTAAGTGTCAAAAAAAGTATTCATTTCGAAAATCGTTAAGTGTTGTAATCTCTTCTACCCTTTCTGATTTCGAAAAAGTAAACTTGTTTGTAGTTATCATTTAAAAGCAAATTCAAAGTTGTGCAAAAAGCTTTCTTTTTAGGCATCAATATTAAGAAAGCGGAAAACAAACACTTGCATTGTGCATTTGCATTTTGATAGTCTGCATGTTTGATTTAGGAAAAGTGCATTTTAGAGTGTGCTGATTGCTCTTTGAGAAAAGATGGTGTCTTTCTTTTCCCTTTGTAGCTAGGATTTTCATTGTTGAAAAAGAGATAAAGCTTGCTTATCATCTTTTAGATTGCATTTAGGAAGTTGTATATACATCTCGTGGTGAACCTCAAAAGGCAAACTTCTAAGAAAGATCAACATAAAATAAACTGAATGAACTTAATAACGCTTTGTAACATAACGCACAACATAGAGGTCTAGGCTAGAGACGTGTTCCGGCGTCGTAAAACCTGGTATCTATTGGCCTCGCTAATGGTTGGGTGATTCCTCCTGAGGGACCAAAAGTACCAGTACGGATTGTGCTCCCACGTACCGTCGCGTATATATTGGGAGACCCCTATAGGCTTAAAACCTTTATCCTTAGGAAGCCGTGTCGACCGCCCTACTGATCGCAATGCACCGAACACAGCATTCGGGAAGATTGACTGCCGTACTGTAAAACGTATTCTGCAGTTTTGTGATTGGTTTGGCACACCCTCTACCTAGATCTCCAGAGTAGTTCCTTTTGGCCTTTTTCAGACTCTATAACGGAAAAAGTCCATCCGAGCATTTGTCACTTCGGGCTCGTTAAAACATCAAAGGCGACTAGAGTCATCTTTTGCTTTTTCTCGACTCTTTAAAACTGAAAAAGCAAGTTGTGTCTAAAGCGTCATTAAAATTTATTTTAACGGAATAATAAATCACCCTTATTCCCGCGTTGATCTTTCAGTTGAGAAAATGGAGCCCTCCAACCAAGGAATTCCCCTTGGTGGAAATCCTAGTCCCTTCTCCTCTTGGGGAGATGTTGGAGTGCCCCATATGGCCACATTGTCGCTTCCAGGACTGACAATAGGCTTGCCTGTCTGGCTCTTCTCAACTAATGTTGTTCAAAACACCACTACTCCTGAACAATCGAATCAGCAGTTAGACCAGTCCAGAGCTGCCCACCAGCCTTCTACTTCCTATAACTCTTCCTCTCCTCCTTCCTCTTCGCATGATGGAGCTGGCAAAGCCAAAAGCCAAGCTCCTAAGGAGAAGAAGGAGAAGAAGAAGAAAGAGAAGAAGAAGAAGGAGCCAAAAGCGACTGGGGGCAAGCGAATGGCATCTAACGAAAATCCACACACTGCACTGACCAGGCCTAAATCGCCATGTGTCATATGCAAGGGAGACCACTTTCACAGAGATTGTCCCTGCATCCCTCGGATACTAAGGGACTGGTCTCCCCGCTTGCACAATTCGGTGGCTTCAACCTCTGATAGGCATGTTGACAGCACACCGTCAACTAGTGAAAGTGAAGCCACAGGACAGAGAGGGAAAGCTAGATTTCCTTGCAAACTATGTAAAGGCGACCATGCCATCCACCGTTGTCCCTTCTTAGATGAGGCTAAGAGAGTTTTGGAAGATCGCCCGATTTTACGAGCGCAACTTCCTCCTGGATATCAAAAACTCTTGCCAAGTCCTTCACCAGTTGAGAACCCGGCTGGCCCGCTCAGGTGGTCAGCCGAAGCACCTATCATTGAGGATGAACCGTCTGAATCCATACCTGATGAAAGTCAAAAGGTTGAGGCGGCAGTTGACCCGGTTTTGCCTTCGGAGGCTCTATCCTCGAATGATACCATCACAGAAGAGAATAAAGACGACATCGTCCAAATTCTCTTCATTAACACAGACTCCGATGAACAAGGGGGCAATGTGCCCATTCCTTTATCGCAGGAAGAAACTTCGTCAGAGTCATACCCAGCCGTATATTCGGTCCCACCACCAAGCAACCTAGTTGTGTCCTTCGACTGGAACCAACTAGGCAGACCCCGGTTGCCAGCAAGCATACCATTCAGAACTATCGTTCAAATATACAGAATGGTAATGGCTGGCACTATCATTGATGAGGGGGCATCTGTGAGTATCCTTTCCTCTATTGCTTGGAAAGCGCTTGGTTCACCAACACTTTTGCCTGAAATGAGAAATCTGACAGGCTTCGATAAAGGAACCAGTCAACCTTTAGGGATCCTCCCCAATGTGCCAATAACATTGAAAGGGAAGACCGTTCAAATGAACGTGATGGTCATTCAAGGACCCTTGGATTATAACCTACTCCTTGGACGAGATTATATATATTGCATGGGAGCCATCGTCTCATCACTCTTTAGAGTAATGTGTTTTCCGCATGAAGGAAGAATGGTCAAGCTCGTGGACCAACTTTCATTCCCCGAATCACGCATCGCAAATAGTCATATACCATCCCTAAATGGTCTCTTCACTCAAGAAATGTCTCAACCCACGGTCCGTCCTCCTGATGAGCGTGAGTAATCCGGGAGGATATGACTGGAACTCAGGGGGCATGCGTCCTGGTCTGCTTCGGCAGGAAAACTTTGGGTATAAGGTAGGTTTCCGCGGGAGAATATGACTAGTCTGTACCCCATCCGTCTAGGAAGAGGGGTTATTCTAGAATAGGATTCTTTTGTCAAAGTCATGTGAGTTGGCGGGCATCATCGCTCACCTTTGTTTATCTCGGTAGACATCACCGAAGAAGTGTTTTGTTTGAAAGATTAACGGAACAATCTTTGGGTGACCTGAAAGAGGTAAGCCTCTCTCGGTAAAACATTTGTTTTGGCAGAAGAGAAGTAGAGGTAACCTTGAAACTCTGTTTTATACCTGGGGGCATGCAAACCTTTTGGAGTGCAAGCAAGGGCGGCTATTTATTTTTTAAATTTTTAGGTCCTCCCTTTAAACCTGTAGGTCTAACCCTTTAAACTCGTAGGATTAGTCGTTTCCGAACTTGCATAACGAAAGGATCCGAGCAAAGCTTTGTAAGATCTAAGCTCCATAAAAATAGCATCTTTAATGAGACATTCTTATCTTATGACTGGATAATCGAGCAGTTTTAGCACACAGTTCATGCTCGTTAAAAAATAAACGCAAGATCCGAGCAGTTTTAGCGCATAGTTCATGCTCGTTAAAAAATAAACATAAGATCGAGCAAATGTTTCCACCCGCGTTTAAGCTCGTTAAAAAATGAACTATTCCGGTAAATAACCACCGTGAATGTAGCGACATCAGCCATTAAAGCCTTGGTCGTGTTTGCCCATCACCTCCACTTTTCCATTGGCCGATCATTCACCTCCATATGATTGTTTACCCATTTTGAGGAACAATTGCGAAGAGTGATTTCACTAGCCATCCTTGTGACACTGCCGTGATTTGGAAATTCCAATCCTTCCCTGGAATCAGCTGCTACCCCTTTTTTATCACTCGTTCCTCAAAAGACGAGTCTTCTTTAAGCTCTTTTCATCTGACTCGTAAAATATGAAAAGATTTCCGAGTTTTGGCCTTCCAGCTCGTTAAAGTGACCGGAAGAGCTATCCCTCCTCTAGATTTTAATCTTTTTGGACCTGAGGGATTATTGCACAAAAAGATCGAGCGCTTGTTTTATTCGGCTCGTTAAAGAGATCGAAAATTCATCCCTTCTGTATTGTTTTATACTTTTTCGGACTTAAGGGATTAGATGACGAAAAAGGACTCTTGGAGTTAACTTTATGTACCTTTTCAGACTCTCTAAAAATGAAAAGGACCGAGTTATCCTTGTCGTTAGACTCGTTAAATGCATTAAATAGCGACAAACTTGTCTTTAGACGAGAACGAGTTTCACTATCGCTAGGCTCGTTAAAACATAGCGATGGGCTTGCCCGAAGGGCAGGTTATAGAACAAGCATATGTTATCCTCCTCAAGCTTGACAAAAATAAAGAGGTACTGGTCAGCAATGACTGGGGAAAAATTGGGAGAAACTCAAGAAAACTTTGATGGTAGCAAGTCGCTCTTGAACATGACACTTTTCCTCCGTACCACAATCGGGTTGGTTTTTTTCATTCACCGGTCACATCACCATGGTCTCGCCATACCATCCATATTTGGGGTAATGCTACTGATCCATCGCATCAGTGTCGCCATATGTTCAAGAGAAGTCGTTCAGAGAAGTCACCTGTGTCCCATCCACTACCATACATTATACTCTTTCATGACCGCCACCCTGAATCATATGTCATCAGATCGTTTTCACCTCCATCAAAATCATTAGCTCCGTTCGGTGTCATTGATGTGGGATTCATTAAGGCCCTCCTTTGACGGATCGCTTCTTGTCGACATCAGCGCATTATCCAAGAATTTGATCTAGGAACACCCCCTTCAGTACTTTGAAGCTTGCATGCCTCAATGGCAAGTTTCTCACTTCCGGCGACAGGTATACATCAATGACCTTCGACCGAAAGATTTTGCGTGGTGTTCGACGCCAAGTCCTCTATTCACACCACGTGAATTGTACTGCAGTACCTTGAGGGTCATCATCATTATCGGTGATTCCTCTCGCGCTTGTTAACAGTTTACATCATTGACTGGTAATCAAGCGATGTCTTTCCATGTTCGACTTCAGAGCAATTCTCACATGGATCGACTTGTACTTAGAGTGAAGATCAGACGAGATTGAAGACCCCGGATCTAGTTTCATCCATCCGGGCTGCGATATATATTCAGAAAATAAAGACATGGAAATGTACAGCTTTGCAGCACAGATGATTATCCTACCAAAAGGATGATGGCTCTTTCAGAATCATCAATCTATCATCAGATGATTGTCTGTTATATGTACATGAAAATGAATTTATAAAGCTGAGCATGGGAATGCCCGCCTCAGCTAGATCATGAAAAAAGTATGAAAATAATGTATTGTATTGTATTGTATTACAGGTCTCCTCCCAGCATTGAAAGAACTTCAGATCCTCCTAATAAAGCATGTCACCCGATAAACAGCCTCATACTTTAGGGGGCAACTGTTATAGACATTTTTGTGCCTAAGCATGAAATGTCCATAATCCAAGGGATCCAAAGACCCTAAACATGTTGTTCCTACCCCTAGAGGAACAAGGCTAACAAACCACAGCAATTCACAGAAGTTCTCCACCAGAAACTGCTCAAAAACAAGTCAATTCAGGATCAATTCAGAAGCTCCACTAGCTGCCTGCGTTGAAATGCAGAGGTTACACTGGCTAGTTGCATTGCAACGCAGGTAGAAGCACTACCAGGGTGCGCTGAGCGGGAAATGACAAATGTCAGGGTCTCTTGTGAGAGGTGTCAAGACTGTGGAAGCTTCCAGAATCTTCCTCCATGACACTTGCCTTGATGAGTTCGACTAAGTGATGAGTAAGAGGCTCTTAGTCTCCAAGTGGAAGTAAGAACTGACAGAGAGAGAGGACACTAGTTAGATCACAAGCTGACTCATCCTCACTCCAAACATCTATATATAGATCTCTCCTCCATGAGATCTAGAGGCTGGAATTTTGTTATTGCAAAGAATTGCTGTTGGTTTGAGATTGAGATCATTGGGTGCTTAATGCTTTGAAGGGAGGTGAAGATAGGAATTTCATTTGCTGGGAGGCAGATGCTGGATTGGAACTCTCTTGGTTGTATCTCCTCCTGAACCTTGTTATTCATCAATTAAGCTATCTTGGTTTCTCCTATATGCTGATGTGTCTTTGATGTATGATTGCATTAGTGCATTTAGTTTATTTCTAATCCTGAACTAGTTATGAATATGAATCTATGTCTTTGTGTAGTGTTCCCTTCTTGTGATCTTGCAGGAACCTGTTGAAGCTGGGCGATCGAGAAGGCGAGTAGCTAGGAACTCCCAAAGAGAAGAGAAACTGGATCGAGGGACAAACGGAAGACACCGGTTAGTCCATCTTTCTCTCTTCATTCTTAATTCATAAAGGAAGAATACTAGAATAGTTGTCTTTGTTTGTTGCTAAGGCACTGTCACACCTTAGGTGGATAGGATCGTCCTGCATAGGCATTTTTCCCCACAACAATCCTGTCTGTGCATTAGTAGAATAGATTTACAAGTTAATCTTTACTAGTTGCAGCCAGCCATCACATGGTCTTGTGCATCTGCTAGTGTGGTTAGTATTCTCCATGTTCACCCAATATCTAAACTATAAGCATTTGGTGGTCTAAAGCCTTGTACTCTGGGGTTGTTCACGCATGTCTGGAGTGAAACAAAGTAGAAGTGGTTATCTGGCTTGAACAAGCATCAGTCATTCCATTAACCCTGTGACAATAAGTTGAATTTATATGTTACCAGGCATCTCTGAGCTACAACCTAGGAGAATTTCTTGGAGTGATAACTTAATTGGCACCATTGCCGGGGAGAGGAGATTGAAGCTCAGCTTCCCTGGGAGAACAACACAAATCTAGCTTTGACGATAGACAAAGTCTAAACACATTTTTGGTTGTAATCATCTATCTGGTGACTCTACTGGAGGACCAACCTTTTGGCGACTCCACATTACAGTTCTGGCTCAGTTTGTGAGGCATACTCAGAGAAATCCTTAGAAATCACCAGCTGACCCAATGCCTGACCCTGAGAAGATTGTCAAGCAGAGAAAAGCATCACAGAAAGGAGCATCAGGATCAGGTAAGCCTAAACAATCTTATGTATCTCTGCAAGAAAGGCTTGTAACTGAGCATGTACATTTTGAACATATAGAGCCTAGCACTTTTAGTGAAGAAATATTCTCAGAGATTCATAAAGCTCCTTGTCCATTAAGTTCCCCTTTGGATCTCAGTCCAAAGAAAACCTCCCCTACAGTCCATCATTTTCCTTCTGCCCTATCATTCATTTCTCAGCCTTCTGTCATCCAAACGACCGGTACCCTTCCATCCATCCCAGTCATGGTAGGCCAACAAGCACCTACCAAAATGGAAAGAATCATAGCTGCTAGGTATGGACCCTTGGTCCTGCCTATTCCTTTGAATGCCATGCCTGCAGGAGAGTACCAGAAATACATGCCTAAGTTCACTAGTACAGAGGGAGTAACAGCTGAAGAACACCTTGAGTCTTTTTATAGTTATGATGATAACCTAGATATCAGTGAGGATGATGTGTGGACGAGAGTGTTTGTTCAAAGCCTTGATGGAGAGGCTAGAAAGTGGTTCAGAGAACTGACCCCTAGGTCTATAGCAGACATTGAAGCATTAGATGATGTGTTTTTAAAGCACTAGGGAGATAAGAAAGACCTGCTATATTACCATACTAAGTTTGGCAACCTCAAAAGGGAAAATGGTGAATCATTGTCTGATTTTAATAAAAGATTCAATTGTATGTATAGTAAGATACCAGCTAAAGTGAAGCCTATTCCCACCTCTGCAAAACTCACCTATGCTAATGCATTTGACTCTGACTTTTGCCTACTCTTAAGAGAAAGAAGATGTGCCACTCTAGCTGAAATGCAAGATGAGGCCCTAGAGGTGGAATCCAATATCATGGTTGTAGAAAAGCTCAAAGGTCATGCTGATAGAAGGAGGCAGAGAGGTGAGGCTTCTTTGTCCTCTGCTTCATCTTCAGAACCAAAATTGGATAAAATGACTAAGATGATAGAGTCATTGGCTGCTGAAATATCTAAACTGAAGGTTGAGCAGAGTCCTGGAAAAGCAAGGCTTCCTAGTACATTTGCCCCTAGAAATCCAAATCCATTCAGAAGAGTAAATAAACAAATGTAGATCATTCAGAGGGGCAAAGAGGCCAGTGAAGAACAAAGGATTAAGACCCCTTTCCAAAATGTAGAAATGGAGGAGGAACATTTTGATGAACAGGATGAGATTCACTCCATGGAGGACAAGGGCAATGCTGCCTTTTTGACATTAGCTGCCTACGAAGAGTCATTGTTCTAGGACCAGACCAGTCAAGAGTGGGATAAAGAAGCTATTCTACAAACTCAAGATCAGCAAAGATATAAATTGAGGTCAAGAACAAGTAATGTCAAAGAGAATCCTGCCCAAAGAACTGATGTTCCTACAAAGCAGCAGGTCAACAAACAGAAAACACAGCTGATCTAGTCATCCTCAAAGCACCAGCCCAAGAGGTAAGAGGCCCTGACAAGTCCCCTTCCCCTTTCAGTGTTGAATCAGAAGTCTAGAGGTTGAAAATATCTGTACCTCTGATAGAACTTGTAAAGAGTGAGGCCTTTAGGAAGCCCATCCTTGATGCCCTTGAGTTGAAGAACACACAAACATCCCATGACTATGTGAATTTACAAGATGATAAACATGTAGTTGTGCTTAGCTCAATGACCAAACCTGTTGATAACAGTTATCCATCATTTTATGTCTCCTTGACCATTCATGACAAAATCCTCCACAACTATCTGTTGGACACAGGCGCCAGCCACAATCTGATGCCCAAAGCTATCATGGAAAAGTTAGGCCTTGACATCACCAGACCTTATCATGATTTATTCTCTTTTGACTCAAGAAAGGTGAAATGTCTAGGGTTAATCAAAGACTTGGCCATCACCCTAACTCAGCTGCCCATGAAGAGCATGATGATGGATATTGTGGTAGCAGATGTTCCCCCTAAGTTTGGCATGCTACTGTCCAGAGGATGGATTAAGAGATTGGGTGGGACATTACAAAATGACTTATCTTATGCCATTTTCCCAGTTTTTGCAGGAGAAAGCAAAAGACTATATAGGGAAGCCTAGCTGGCCTATATCATCAGTGATGAGAAGAATCCCACTAATCATCCCATTTATGTTGTGGAAACTGACTTTGGGGCATGTATTCTACAAATTGAAGAATCCCATAAGGCCCCGATGCAGATCAGGAAAACAGTAGGCCAGGCCATGGAAGAGGAACGAACACAAGCTTGGGACATGTTCTTTGATGGAGCCTATTCAAACGAAACTGCTGGAGCAGGAGTGGTGCTGGTGTCTCCAAAACAAGAAAGCACACATCTGTCTTTCAAGCTGACTTTTCAGGTCACCAACAATATAGCAGAGTATGAGGCTCTAATATTGGGTTTAAATGCTGCCAAAGATGGAGGAATCAGAAATATAAAGGTGTTTGGAGATGTTGATCTTGTCATCCAGCAAGTGAAAAAAACGTTCCAAGCAAGGCACCGAAGGCTGAAAGCATACAGAGATGAGGTATGGAGACTCAAAGATTCTTTTGATGGTTTTTGTATCTCATATATCCCTAGAGTAAAAAATCAGCTTGTTGATTCCCTTGCTGTGTTTGCTAGCATGTTCATCCCTCCCATGCCCCCTAAATTGGTTTATGAGGTCCAGATAAAATATAGACCATCCTTGCCTGATAATGTCTAGCATTGGAAAGTATTTGAGGATGATGATGAAGTAAACAGGTTTCTGTAAGTCATTGATGAATTCTCTGAAATGAAAATTGATCAAGAGAATGAAACCTTGGAAGAAAGCCCCCAGTCCCAGCTAAAGAACAAAATCGACCAAGATAACATTGTTTAGCTGCCTAGCAATCATATACCTAGAGGGCTAGTGCCTCTAGAGAAGTTGTTTGAACATAATGATGTACCTCATAAGGCTGCCCAAAAAGAAGATCAATTTGCAGTTAATAGGCATAACATAGGTAGTCCAGATCATCCAAAATATATAAATCTATCCACTCATTTGTCTGCTGCCCAAAGTTCTGAGTACTGCACCTTGATGAAGTAGTTTGCTGATTTCTTTGCCTGGGAATATAGTGACCTAAAAACTTATGACAAGAAGATCATCCAGCATAAGATCCCCTTGGAGAAAGACACCATCCCTTTCAAACAGAAGCTAAGACCCATAAATCCTTTGCTCCTCCCCCTGATTGAAAAAGAAATCAAAAAGTTGTTGGCTGCCAAAATCATAGTACCCTTGAGATACTCAAAGTGGGTAGCCAACTTGGTAGTGGTGAGGAAGAAAAGTGGGGAAATCAGGTTGTGTGTTGATTTCAGGAACCTAAACAAGTGCTCTAAGAAAGACAATTATACTTTACCAAAGATGGAGCATTTGCTGTAGAAAGTCTCAGGAGCCAAAGTGATGTCTTTTTTGGATGGATTTTCAGGGTACAACCAAGTTGCTATACATCCAGACGACCAAGAAAAGGCTGCATTCACCACTCCTTGGGGAACTTTTATGTACTCCAAGCTACCTTTTGGTTTGATGAATGCTGGAGCCACCTTTCAGAGGGCTATGGATATAGCATTTGTGGGAGAGAAGGATAAGTTTGTCCTTGTCTACCTAAATGATATAACAGTATACTCCAGAAACCATCAAGATCATTTTCAGCATTTGAGGAAAGTGTTTCTAAAGTGCAGGAAGTTTGGGATATCAGTCAATCCCAAGAAATCACAATTTGCTTTAGAGGAGGGCAAGCTGCTAGGGCACATTGTCTCTGTTGTAGGTGTCAAAATTGACCTATAAAGAGTAAAGGAAGTACAGACTTTGTCTGTCCCAAGATCTAAAAAGGACATCCAATCCTTTCTGGGCAAAATAAATTTTGTAAGAAGGTTCATTCCAAATTTTGTAGAATTGGTAAAACACATCACCTCCATGCTGAAAAAGGGATCAGAGATCAAATGGACTGATGCAGCAAGAAGATCTTTTGAAGCTATCAAAAGAGCTATTATGGTAGCTCCCACTTTGATTAGCCTAGATTATAGCAAGGAGTTCCATATTTTCTCCTTTGCTTCTGGTGACACCCTTGCAGCAGTCTTATTGCAGAAAGATGATGAGGGTTCAGAGCATCCAGTTACATTTTTTATCAAAACATTAAGGGATGCTGAACTAAGGTATGATATCATTGAGAAACAGGCTTATGCTCTTATCAAATCCTTGAAAGCTTTCAGAATATACATTCTGCACTCCGAAGTAATTGCATATGTGCCCTCTACTTCATTGAAAGATGTCCTAATGCAGTGAGATATTGACAGAAGGAGAGCTAAATGGATTGCCAAGCTTATTGAATTTAACATAGAACTAAAGCCCCCCAAGATTGTCAGGGGTCAAGGCCTTGCCAAGCTAATGTCTAAATAAAATTGCAGGATGTTGGACATGAATTTGATAAGCACAAATTTTAGAATATGGATAGACAGAAGAAACAGCTGAACCAGGACATCACCAGTCATTGGCCGAAAATCGAGCTTCTTGTGAATGGTATTCTGCAATAGCTCAATTTTTGCAGGAGCTAGAAATTCCTCCAGGCTTAAATTCAAGCCAAGCCAGAACCATCAAGCTCAGGGCAGCCAAGTATTGCATTCATGAAAACTTGTTGTATTGGAGGGACCCCTCTGGAATCCTTTTAATATGCCTGGATAAAGAACAATCCATGGAGGTCATGTATCAGTTTCATTCCAGCATATGTGGAGGACATCATTATTGGAAAACCACAGCCCACAAGATTCTCAAAGTTGGGTATTATTGGCCCATCTTGTTTTCTGATGTCTTTTCATTTGTAAAATCTTGTGACAGGTGCCAAAGGTTTGAAGGAAAACAGTATTTAAAGTCCTCACCTTTGAAACCAATACATGCCAGTGACCCTTTTCAGCAGTGGAGTTTGGATTTCATAGGGGAAATTAATCCACGTTCCAGTGGCTAGCATAGATGGATCTTAATAGCCACTGACTACTTCACTAAATGGATTGAGGCCATCCCTACTAGGAAAGCTAATCACCATGTGGTCATGAAATTCTTGACAGAGAATATTTTCACCAGGTTTGGCTGTCCACACAAATTGATTATAGACAATGCAGCAGCCTTCAAGGCAAAAGAGTTGGTGGACATGTGTGACTCAATGGGCATTAAGTTAGTTCATTCCACCTCATATTACCCTCAAGGCAATGGTCTAGCAGAATCTTCCAACAAAAGCCTGATAAGGATAGTTAAAAAGCTGCTAGAAGACAACAAGAAGAACTGGGATTCCAAGCTGAAGTATGCATTGTGGGCTGACAGGGTAACCATCAAGAAATCCACAGGGAATTCTCCATTCAAGCTGGTATATGGCATTGAGGCTGTATTCCCAATTCAGTTGACCCTCCCTGTGGCAAAATTCTTGCAGGAAGAGCAAAATGAGGAAAATGACATGGCTAGAAGGATTAGTGACCTGGCTGAAGTGCATCAAATCAGAGATCAATTGGTTGAAAGGTCTACAGCACATCAAAAGAGGATCAAAGAAGCCTTTGATAGAAAGGCAAAGATAGACAGTTTTCAAGTTGGAGACTTGGTTCTTAAGTGGGATGCGCTGAAGGAGAAGAAAGGCAACCATGGAAAGTTCGATGCTCTGTGGACTGGACCTTTTATCATCACTCAGATCTAGGGGAACAACACTTTCATGCTGCAAAGTATGGAAGGAGAGACAGTTTTTGATGGCCCAGTTAATGGGTGATTTTTGAAAGTTTATATTGTTTAAGGTCTTCAGGCCTTAAGGTTGTAAATATATTATTTTTACTAGGTTTTAGTGTAGGCTTAAATAGACTCCATGCCCAATGGAATACTAGGCAATGTTTTTAATCTTGTTTTTGTATGAAGGCAGTGGTCTACAGTTCTTGAGACCTCACAGGGAGGATCTCATCCCCAGAAGGAGCTAGTGTTAGCTTTGCTATACAACAATGATTTTCTAAGGTCAGAGACAAGCTTGGTCCGCTTGGTTGTGCTCAAAAGGATTCCACATCGGTCACTTCCTCCTTTCTTCCTCTATCCCGCTTATTCTCCTTCATCTTCGTTTCCTCTGTTTTTCCTATAAACCCGACAAATAACCCCTTTGGCCTTAGCCCCAAGTGCCAAAATCCCAAACCCTCATAAAACCCTGCCATATGCCCTCACGCGCTTGCTAAAAACCTTTCATTGTTTCCCCGCCGTTGATTCCCTCCCGCAGATCCAACGGCTCCCATCACGCCCGATAAAGTGATCCACCCAACCATTCCCAACCATCTGATCACCTTGGAAAAGATCCGATGGCATTCGCTCTCATCGCGTCGTCCACTCAATTGAATGTTAGCGCACGATGAGAGTGGTTTTGCTCTCTCATCTGCCACTACGTGTCGATCGCTGAGTGGAATCGCGCAACCCCATCCTTTTACCGCTTAGGGCCCGAAAGCGGTACGATCAATACCATTACCGCCAAACTAGACTACTCCCGCCCGATAACGACGGCATAACTCCGCCTCCCAATCACCGTTCAATCTAGCTGCCTAAGATCTAATAGCCCAAATTCAACTCGCTCACACCTCGGCCGATATCCTCCGCCAAGCCATCTGTATTGTCCATTCCCCCGATCCAATGACCCTCCTTTCAGCTCATCCATATCGTCCACTCGCCCATGTAGTCCATGTCCTTCGACCACTCCGTTTTCCCAAAAGAGGAAGGTGACCAGCTTGCCAGTACCGGTCACTGACAGATGTCGAGCCATAAAAAGGGTCTTTTTCACCTCTAATTACCTCACATTAACTTGTCAATCCGGGAACAATTTGTTATTTCAAAGAGTGTACTCAGTTTGAGGTTGTCATTTGTTAGAGTAATGCTAGTAGTATAGTGCTCAGAATACAAGAGTAAATGGATGCTTAAAACAAGATCTACTTACAGCAAAGCACTTTAAAGCTTAAATCATGCATTCGGAAAACTAAGCGGTTTATCAGTCAAGGGTCTAGTAACAGTAACTCATCCCTCTGTAAACTGAAGTAATTAAAGATAATCAAGGAACAGATCATCAATCTGGGAACTAGACAACAAATTTCAACGCCCACTATAGTTTTAGATTGTTCTGCACACCAAAGCAATGAGAACACAAATAACAAGAAATGGAACAACAACTAGGAAATGGAACAGCAACTATGAAATGGAATAGCAACTAGAAAATGTCACAGAAACTGATTCTTATAAACAACAACACTTTAATCTACAGGAATAAGTGCAGCAATTGTATCCTACAGAAATCAGATAGAAATCTTTACTCTAGGAATAAATCGGACAACACACGGAAATAGAATGGCAACTAATTAGTAATGAAATATAGAACAGCACTTGGAACCAAATGTAAATGCACAATAAACTAAGATAAATAACACACACGGCACACCCTAGTATTGAGAAAAACAGCAATCTGATTTCGGTACTACAAATATCAATCTTAGTTATAAAGAATAACGATTGTAATTCATAATGGAACAGCAATATTAGTTGAATCATCAATCGCAATTAAATGTAATCTATAGATGAATACAGTAATACCAATTTATGACTATTACAACACGGGTACTCTGTAATTGAACAGCAATAGCATTCTGTAAAGACCAACAATGTTATATTAATGATTAAAGGAACAACAATGCGTTACAGAGTCAGAATGAACAATACGACATTCCTGTCACAGAGAACGATATTACTCAGTTGAACATAAATCAAATACAACAGAATCGTGATGTAAAATAGCGAAAAACATCAGATTACCGAACAACGCTGATAATGAAAGCCACGCATAAACTAAAGATAATGGTACAGAAGCAAGTTTTTGACCAGGGCCAGGCCCTTAGCCTCCAGGGACACACCGCTTGAAATTACTCTAGGATCAAAGACGGAACAACAACCAGATTTATATTAAAGCATTAAAACAGAGTTACAGCGAATCGCTTCTCAATGAGAGTCGATGATCAAAGTTTCAAATACAGAGAAAAGTTACATAGAAAAAATAACATCAGGTCGTCCCCCGGGCTAGTAGTGCTACCCCTTTTTATAACAGCTAATGCAGAGATATCAAGGATGCAAAAATAGTTAAGGCAGTGATCCCTCAGGATCAAAGGATCCTGAGGGATTCACCAAACTATTAAGTCCCATTTATCCATTTGTTCTCTTGCTTCGAGTCGATATCTCCTTTTCCTTTCCTTGGTTGATATGCTTTAATTTAGATTGCCTTGTTTACATATGGTTCCCCGCCAAAGAGACATCAATTAACTTGGCCCTGTCTTTTTCTTTGGAATGAAAATCTTTCATTTTTCCATTTTCTTGCATAAGAAATGGAAATTATTAGTGTTTCATGTTGCGTATAAATCCTATAGATTTTGTCATGATTTCTTATTATCTACCTAGTTCATGATGCAAAGAGGTTATGAGTTTTAATGAAAATATGACAAAATAATTAATAAAAACATACCTTCTTCAGTACTCCACACACCCCCCTGCTTACCCTTTTTCATGTCCTCATGAAAACATTGTAGTTGACATGTAAGGCAGTGAGAGAGTAGGCTGGAGATGGGATCTCATGTGGTGATCTACAGCCATGATGCCTAACTACGTGTTCAAAAAGATGGCCTGTCTGACCCTCAGGCATCTCATACAGGGCTTGGTATCCAGGTGCAGGGTGCCAAATAATTGGACTCTGAAACCTATATCCTAACCAAGATGGCCCTGCCCTTTCCAGGATTTCCTGTGCAGCATCAGAGACTGTCAATACCTGTGGTTCTCTTCGAATTGACCTTCCTCCCATGCTTTAGCTCACTGTAAAAACATAGAGACGGCAATGGAACAACAGGTTGTTCAAACTGTTAGAAACACAAAGAAAATAACGAAACAACAAGGCTCGTTCAAATTTTACTAATTGCTGCAGAGTATAATACGGAAATAGCTTAGGAACAACAAGGCATGCAAATTGAAAAACAAGATACCGTTAAGCCTTGCTATTCCCAAGTAAGAGTTTGCCGAATAATAGTTTGACACGTATGCCAACAAATTATGAGGTCAGCCTCCCCCCTGCAATGTGATAGGCCATCCTCGGCCGTCAAATGAGGGAGCGACGTGCTGATCTGCCATGGTACAGAGTCATAAAGGAACATCGTATGCAAACATGCCATGTTTACAAAAGGAGCATGTTGCCGAAATCGAGGCATATAATAGGATCGCTTAACAAATAAGAGAATGTTGTGATATGATGCGAGGTTGGGAGGATAGGACAGCTGACGTACACAACTAGTCTAATGCGGTCATTATCGGCTTTTCCGTCATGATTGGTTACCGTAGATTTTTCATGTGTTTAATGGTTCGGGGAAGTGATATACATAATCTTATGTGACATATTACAAAGGTATAAGACAAAGAAGGGTGTTAATCATTACTATTGGTGTATAAGGAATGTGACTTTAATACCATTAACAGAGCTCTGTTGCCGTCAGGTGTCCATAACCTTGACAGAGTTGTTTGTTTCACCCATGGAACCATGATCCTTTGTGTATGCTTAGGAAGTACTATGCAATGTCAAAATGGAGGTCATTATGCTGGCTTGGTAACCAGTTAAACCATAATGCCAGTCACTAGGAAGGAGTGAAAAGTGGGCAGGCCGGCTCGTGACGAGACCTCCTGTTCCAATGACTTTATATTTTTTTTCTGATGTGCCTCTTGGATCATATCCCTGGTGTGGTGGCCATAGTGGGAATGCCACTTCACTATATTCCTTATGATCATGGTAGGTTGGCTCTTGATGAGACTCTCTATCCTGCATTTGACAATTCATATAAACAAGTCATATAAACATTTTCTCTATTTTTTTCTTTTTTCTTTTATAAAGTACTTTCCTATTTATGCACAAAGGGTGGTTCAGCCCTCCTTAAGAGTGGGAATGGTGGAAGAAGTCTTAACATCCCAATAGAAAAATATAGACCCTTTGTTCTTATTCCTTAATAATGACCAAAGAAGATTATGGGAATTTAAAAAGAACCAACATGATAAAGATAACCAATCATATCAGTATTAGTAGGACAATGACAGCAAAAGTGATGGATAATTGTGTCCTTTCATCAATTCATAGCAATTTATTGTAAAAATAGCAATTTTATATAATTTTGCTGACTTCATTATGCTCTAGCTTTGTATCCATTGCATAAGAGTATAGTTGTGCTAGAAAAGACTTGAAACAGGGGGAATGGCAGGTATCTTTAAATTGGAACAGCAAGGAGAACAAGCATAAGTAACAGGAATACGAGAACATTGTCGTTTGAAAAAGGAAGAGCAAAAAGAATACAAGTGTTGTTCCTTTGAAAAAGGAACAACAGAAAATGCAAATGCCATTCCTTTGGAAAAGGAACAGCGAAAACCAAAAGTGATGTTCCTTTGGAAAAGGAACAAAAAAAATGCAAATGCTAAAAGTGTTGTTCATTTGGAAAAGGAACAACAAAAACGAAAATGCTGCTTCTTTGGAAAAGGAACAACAAAAATGAAAAGTGTTGTTCCTTTGGAAAAGGAATAGCAGAAAACTCAAATGTTGTTCCTTTGGAAAAGGAACAGCAAAAATCAAAAGTGTCGTTCCTTTGGAAAAGGAACAGCAAAATGAAAGTGAAAAAGGAATGGCTGAAACAAAAGGTGTTGTTCCTTTGAAAAAGGAACAACAAAACAAAAATGTTGTCCCTTTGGAAAAGGAACAGCAGAAACAACAAAAGTGCACACAAATGTTGTCCCTTCAGAAAAGGAACAGCAAAAAACGACAGTGTTGTTTCCTCTAAAAAAGGAACAACAGAAAAAAATGCAAGTGCTGTTCTTTTGAAAAAAAAAGGAACAACAAAAATGATGGAATTGCTATTGCTTCGAAAAGGAATAACAAAGTGCAAATACAAAAATATGTACAAAGAATGATTTAACAAAACAAAGAAATTATGTACAAAGTGTAAAAACAGGTGAATCACTTAATGAATCACAGGTGAGGAAGATTTCTCTTCCTCCTGTAAAATTTGCATATCGGAATCTTCGCGGAGTTGCTGGTAGAAGGATTCCCGAGTAAGTGGTTTGCGGTATAATCGAACTCGGTGGCCATTTACTTTAAAGGTATGTCCAGATTCGTCAATAGTGACTAGAGTAAGGGTTCCATTATCATGTACCTTATGGATTTCATATGGCCCCAGCCAGCGAGTCTGAAGCTTCCCGGGAAAATATTGAAACCTGGAATCGTATAAGAGCGCCCAATCTGCTTCACAGAAGACTTTATTTTTAATGAGAGCATCATGCCATTTAGCTTGCTGTTGTTGGATTAATGCAGTGTTTTGAAGCGCAGAGAGCTTGATTTCATCTAGCTCATTGATCTGTTGTAATCTATTAATCTGTGCCTCGTTTAGATTGAGACCGACTTCTTGTGTTGTTCGTAGTGTTTGGATTTTGAATTCTATGGGAAAAATGGGTTCCTTTCCAAACACCAATTGGTATGGTGAATAGCCGGTAGTGCTTCTCCATGTCATTCTGTAAGCCCACAAGGCTTCTGGTAGTCTTGCAGCCCAATCACGTCTATGTGACGCAATGGTTTTTGTTAAGATTTCTTCTATTATTTTATTGTTGCTTTCTACTTGACCATTTGCCTATGGGTGGTATGGAGTGGTGATTTTGTGCTGGATATGATAGCTTTTGAGTGTTGCAGCAATCTTGTTACCCGAAAACTATGGTCCACCATCTATAATTATATCTCTTGGAAACCCATATCGCACGAATATGTGGAACAGGAATTGTATTGTAGAATCCTCTGTAGCTCTCGGTAATGCCTCTGCTTCAACCCATTTGGTGACATATTCTGTTGCTACCAAAATATATGTTTTATGGTTCGAGGATGGGTTAATTGGACCAACAAAATCGAGTGCCCATCATTTGAATGGTTCAATAACCAGCTGTGGATATAGGGGCATTTCGTCAGACTGACCAGGGCGTCCTGTTCTTTGGCAATTGTCACAAGCTTGGACGAACTTCTTTACATCTTTGAAGATCGTAGGCCAATAATACCCTGTTTGCAGCACCTTATGTCCAGTTCTGCAATCGGTGAAATGTCCACCACATGGTCCATCATGACAAGCTTTCAAAATGTCAAAAATTTCATTCTCGCGGACACATCTCCTGATGTGCATATCTGCCCCTGTATGGAATAGGTAGCCCCCAATCCAAGAAAATTGAGCACTTCACTGGACAATTTGTTTTTGTTCATTGGGGGTCAGATGTTTTGGTAATTTATCTACTGCTAAGTAATTCGCAACATCAGCATACCAGGGTGTTTTAAGAGTGACATCAAACAAATTCTCATCTGGAAATTGATCTTCAACTGCTGCTGTGTCCACTGGTTTGGGCATCCATGAGAGAAAGTTAGCTACAGGATTTTCTTTTCTAGGATTTTCTTTTCTAGAGTGATCTGTATACAAGATAACAAGATATCCAGTAATGTAATGCCTGAACTTGTTGACAGCATGTATTACAGCTAGAAATTCCTTTTCAGTAACAGTGTAATTCAATTCAACAGGGGATAAATTTTTGCTAATATAATAAATTGCATATGGTTTTTTATCTTCTTCTTGCCTAAGGACTGCTCCAATAGCTGTATCTGAGGCATCTGATGAAATTTGAAATGGCAGGTCCCAATTTGGTCCTCGAAGGACTGGGGCCATGGACACAAGCTTCTTCAGATCCTGGAAAGCACAGTCACATTTTTCTATCCAAAGAAAGTCAACATTACTTGTCAATGCATATAGAGGTGCAGGAATATGCGAAAAATGTTCTATAAACCTTCTATAATAACCTGAAAATCCAAGAAAACTGCATACCTCTGTTTGAGTGGTAGGAGTGGGAATTAGCAAAATTATTTGAATTTTTGCTGGGTCTACCTGTATGCCAGCTGCTGAGATATAATGGCCTAGAATAAGTCCTTCATTCATCATCATATAGCATTTTTCATGGCTCAAACAAAGCCCGGTGGCAATGCAGCGCTGCAGGACTTTTTCCAGTGTGTCCACTGCTGGGTCAAAATCATCTTCGTATGGTGTAAAGTCATCCATGTATACTTCGAACCCTTCATTTATTAAGTCTGAAAAGATGCTGAGGATAGCCCTTTGAAATGTGGTAGGAGAATTGCATAAGCCAAAAGGTAGAATTCTATAGGCAAATGTTCCCCAAGGACAAGTAAAAGTGGTTTTGTCTTGGTCTTCAGGGTCAATCTAAATCTGATTGTATCCACTGAAGCCGTCTAAGAAAGAAAAGAATTTCTTTCCTGCCAAAGTGTCTAATACTTGGTCAATGAAAGGAAGGGGAAAGTGGTCTTTTTGTGTTGCTTTATTTAGCTCTCTATAATCTACACAAATCCTCCACTTTCCATTCTTCTTTGGTACCACAACAAGTGTAGAGACCCATTTACTATCGAAGATAGGGTAGATGAAGTTCACATCTAAAAGTTTTTGAAGTTTATCTTTTACAACATCTTTTAGATGAGGGTTAAGTCTCCTTTGTGGTTGGCAAACAGGTCTCGCATCCTTTTCTATGTAAATATGGTGTGTACATAACTGGGGATCGATTCCTTTCATATCAGGGTAGTCCCATGCAAATGCTCCTTTATATTTCCTTAATAGTTGGATGAGCTTCTTTTCTTGTTCGGAAGTTAGGTTGGCATTAATGTTTAAAGTCTTTCCTGGCTCAATTTCTATAATTTTTCTATTTGAAACAGAGGTAGTAGGTATTGTTTGATCGTGTGTATCTTTAAGAGGATCTTCCTCTAGTTCATTATCAAATGTTGCTTCTATCATGTGACATTGTATGTGGGATCTAGGTTCAGCTTGGCTAATAAAATTATTAATGGCATCATCTTCTGTTTGGTCTTTGAAATCAAGGGCCTCTTCTATGGTTAATGGAGATCTAATATTTTCGGTGAGGTATGATATAGGATGCTTGTTAGTTTTTATTATTGTGACACTTGGCTGCATTGGAGGATATAAAGCTAGGTTCTTGATATTTGCCCCTCTAGTTATGGTCATATTGCCTTGTCAGCAGCCAATATAAGCATCGACAGTTGCAAGCCAAGGTCTGCCCAAAATCAATGGATGTCCATCAAGTTGATTTTTCGGGTTTATTATCAGAAAATCGGGCGGATACTCCCAAGAGTCAACGGATACCATCACATCATGTAGTGTGCCTTCTGGCCTAACCACAGATTGGTCAGCTAGTTCTAGTAAAGTAGAGGTCGGTTCTACTGATGTAATGCCCAATTTTTGGCAAGTGGTGGTTATTAAGATATTAATTGCAGCTCCTAGATCAACTAAGGCATTTGAGAAGCTTTGACCATAGATTTGTATGGTTACTATTGGATTTCCTTGGTCTTCATATTTAATAGGTGTTTCTTTTCCTGATAATAAGTCGGATAGAGTGCCAACTACTTTGACTTTTGGGTTGTTTGTCATTTTCCTTCTTGGTTTCTTTATACATAATTCTTTGATAGTCCTTGCATATATGGGGATGTCTTGAATGGCTTGGAGGAATGGGATTTTTATGTACAAGTTTTGTAGTTCTCCTAGAATGTCAAAATCAAGATATTGTATAGGTCGAGGTATAATTAGGCATTCTGGGAATGGAGGAGAGGATGTGATTGCTGGATTATGAATTTGTTGTCTTGTCACTTCCTCTTCTTGTGGTGGTTGTTCCATAGGTAATTGATTTTCAACTTGAGCTATTTTATCTCCCTCTGTTTCAATGATATGCCTAGATCTTAATTGAAGATCATTACACTACCTTAGATCGGTTCCTACCTCTGGTGTCTCAATTATTTGAATGGATTGGACCGGTCTATTATTTGGATTAGGGTTGGGTTGGGCTGGGAGCTGCGGTCTTAAATTAGACTGGAGGTTTTGTTGTAAGGTTGGCAGTGTAGGTTGAGGGAGCGGGATGGTTCCTACTAGATGATTCATCAGTCTTTGCCAGTTTGTCTGCCAGGCTTGACTCTGTGAGGTAGGAGGGGTCCATTGTGCTGGATATACATTGTTTTGCCAATATGGTGGGGTATAGGGAAAATTTGGCCAATTGGGTTGGTTTGCTTGATTTGGCCATGGAGATGATGAAGTAAATGATTGTTGTGACCAATTCGGGAAGGGAGGTTGATTTTGCCACATTGTATTATATTGTTGAGCATGATATTGTGGAGGCTGAAAAGAAGAAGCTGGGTCTGAAAACATACCTGATTATCGCGACTGCCATTGACGGTGCTGATTGAGTAGATACACCGATTTTGGCTCTTCTTCTACTTCCTTGTATACTGCTTTCAATCCAGGAAGTGAGGGACAACTCTCTGTAGAGTGGTATTTTGTACAAATGGCGCAAACTTGAACTGCATCTAATGGACACTCCTTATGGCTGTGTTTCTTCCTACATCTGGGACAGAAGATTGCCAAATTTTGTTCTGCCTCTGCTTGCTTTAGTTTGGCTTGCATAATATCAAGTTGTGTCGTCAGTGTCCCCAATATGTCAGTTTTAAAATTTTCTAATAAATTTCCAATTTATGCACGAGTTACTCCTTCTGCCGAAATTCTGTTATCTCTTGCAAACCAATCATGTTCTGCTAGTTTTAGTCTTGTGCTGCCTCTTGAGCTCATGATACATAGATTCATAATGTCAACAAAATTTTCCTAATAAATATCTCCTTTTCCCATAATATTTAATGTTTCAATCCATTGTTCCTTCATTCCCCTAATTAATGTTGTTTTTAATACATTGTCAGGTAAGGGTAATGATGCATAAGGAGATCTTTGAAGATTATACTGGAAACGTTCAATATATTCTTCTAATGTTTCATTTGGTCTAAATACCATCTAAAATATTTCATCTTTTAATTCCCTAGACCTACAATAGTCCTGATATTTTTTTAGAAAAGACTCTTTCATTTGATCCCAGTTATTTATAACACCACCACACAATCCCATAAACCATCTTAAAGCAGCCCCTTTTAATGTAGAGGGAAGTAATTTTAGTTTCTGGGGATCAGTGGTATAGTCATATCCTCTATACAGCACATCAAATTCAAACAGGAATGCATTCAGATCTTTTGATGTAAGGCCATGGAATGTAGGGATATGTTGAAGAGGAATTGCTTTCATGGGTGCATTAACTACAGTATCCACAATGGGGTATTGCAGTGTAGAATTTTGGGTGTTTGGCTGGTTCTAGGCCATTTGGTCAAATATATGCCAATAACCTTCTGGGATGTCTAGGAGGGTATTCCTAGGTTGTCGAGGGGGAATGTATCTAATGGGAATGGTCTTGACAACACTTCCTTTATCTAGAATGATGAGAGTGCCTAATGTCTAGGGGAGTTCAGGTTCTTAAGTCTCTTCAACTTCGTTATAAATGATTTTCGCAGCACTTCCCTTATATGGGCTGCTTAATGGTTGAAATACCCCAAGAGGAGATTTTGGTTCTTTAGTTTCTCTTGTTTCTCCTCTTCCTTCACAGAGGTTGCTAAGGTTCCCTTCTTGTAATGATTTTGGGCTAGAATTTTCAATTTCTTGAAAATCTTGCTCTTTGGTTTGACTATGCACCTCAGCAAAGGCTACAGATGGTGATCCTGTGGCCTGAAGGGAACTAGTAGGTTGTCTAGAAGCAACTTTTCTAGGTCCTACTGAAGGCTGAGATTCTGCTTTTTTAAAGATTTCGTCTATAAAGGTTGATCAGCCAAGGGTCACCAGCCCCTTAGCTTTATCAGGCTTGGGTAGAGGTTTGGGATTTGTTTCAGGCTTTTTCTACTTAGTCATGCACTTAAATCAACTGCTAAGTTCTACCCAAACAAAATAGCAACAAATCTGCAGGAAAGCGGGCAGGGGAGCAGGGCTATTACATACTCCACATGCAGGTTATTACCTTTTGTTTTTAAAACCCAACTCTTTCCTAACAGGTTCTTACACTACTCTGGAAAAGAAACAAATGGCTACACTCTTCCTCGGCAACGACGCCAAAATGTCGAGCCGTAAAAAGGGTATTTTTCACCTCTAATTACCACACATTAACTGTTGGAAATAATACTGAGAGGGGGGGTGAATCAGTATTATTAGATCAATCAAACCTTTTCAATGCTCAGAAACATATACGCTACTTCAGTTAAGTAAAACAGCGTGTACACGCTACTGTGACTAAATAAAACAGCGTATAAGCAGAAAACTCATAACTTAGTTAGCTTATTCTTCAGTTAAGTTCATCAGGACATTATTCAGCACATTAACAGTAAGCAGATGCAGTATAACAGAACGGATCAAAAGTCACACACATGAACACCAAGATATAAGGTGGAAACCCAATGTGGGTGAAAACCACCTGCTGCAAGTTATCTCTATCTTTCTTTAAGAAACTTCAGTTTACAATCTTTTGTACTGGTGCAGCCTTATACCAGTACGCAGGCTACAACCTGCAGAAGGCTACAACCTTCTCTCGTTCTCCAAACTTCCTTGGAAGGGAGCTCCAACCCCCTTTGTTCTTGTACTAGCCAAGATACTAGTACGTAGGTGCTGACCTACAATCTTCTTTTCTTCAGGTATCACCTTTCATACATTTTCAGACTTGAATATTCCTGAAGCACAACATTACAATCTGAAGACCACAATTCATTCAATTTCCACAACAGATCATTGAAGCATAAAACAACCAAACTCTGAATCACTGAACCACTGAACCCTGTCAATCACCAGTTACCAGAACACAGAGCAGACTACAGAACTCTGCAATAACAGTCAGACCCCACTGTAAACCCAAAAACAAGCTTCAAAAGATATACGCTACTTCAATGAGCCAAACCCGCGTATACACGCTCTTTTACCGAAGCCAACCTGCGTACAGATCTAAAAATAAACTTTCTCAATTTGCAGCTGTACCAGACATTAGTTAGACCCAGAACATAGCATTGCGACAATATGCAGATCTAGAAATAAGTATATCATGATAGTGCATTTCAAACCATTAGATCCCGATCTATCCTTAGATCTAGTCTTCCATCAACCGATGTGATCTCTCCTTGGCTTAGATCAAGCAACCCAGCACCTGCATATCAGATCTCTTTCTCTCTTAGATATTCAAGCCTTGTCGAAAGATGATCTTGCCTAATGATCTTCTTCTCCTTATATAGTCTTAGGCCTAGCTCAATACCAAGAGCCAAAACCATAGTAACACAATACCATCAACTTCAAAACTAGGGATCGACACGCCCGTCGAGACACAATGGTCCGAAATCATAGGCACAACTTCCAAGGACTAACCACCATGGACCAAAGGAACCTTTCCACATACACGCGCTTTTTATGAATCGAACTAGCGTGTACACGCGACTTGGGCTTAACGAAACGGCGTGTATGAGCTTCCTTGGCATGCTGTACTGAGATCTGTCTTCTGATTAAGTTGCCATCACTTGTACCAACCTCTGAGCACCTGTACCATCCTCTGAGTGAGTTGCCATCAAGGACAACACTTGAATCATAATGCCAACAATCTCCCCCTTTGGACTTGATGGCAACCACCACACCAAGTCACTCTCCCCCTTTGACATCAAGGGCAAAGGGCTGTGCTCCCCCTGAGGACATGCTGATACCTCTGCTTGGCTGTGCTGACTCGTGCTCCCCCTGACAGTAGGCCAGATCTGCAAAAGATGTTCTTCAACAAGAACCAAGACTTATACACCATAAGGGACCTTCCTATCACCAAAAGACTCAATACATACATCCATACTCCCTACCAAGAGGGGACATATCAGAAACAACCAATTATATTACAGCATTCATCCCAGGCATAGTGGGGAAACCAACATAGGCCGTTACATGACCTTGACACCATAAAAGAGATATGACAAGAGAGATACATGACATAGAGACAACAGATCTAGACCAAGACTTAGGAAAGACACCAGCAGCATCTGATAAACATCTTGTTAGATCAGCAACCAGAATTTCTTTCTGAGCTCCTTCTCCTGAAACCAACAACCAAAACATCTGAATGCCAACAATGCTTTATGAGACTTTTGAGCTGCTCCCCCTGAACCTGTGCCTGTTGCACTCCCTGAAACTGTGCCTGAAGAATTCTGACATTCCTATTGCTGTTCAGAACTTCAGAGTTTTCCCTTGCTGTTCAGAACTTCATATACGCGTTTTATCCTGTATAAAACAGCGTATGTACGCGGATATTCTTTCTGCAACAAGCGTCCAGCATACACGCGACTTACCCACCATAAATCCGCGTGTATACGCTCATATCCCTTCCGTAACCTGCGTATACCAACTTTTCTGTAGAACAAACAAACTTCAACAACAGGATGAAGCATCAACTACTCCCAGCTTTTGTCTGAGATATTCAAAAGTTTCCCTGGGCAGTGGTTTTGTGAGAATATCAGCAACTTGCTCCTTAGAAGGAACATACTCCAACTTGACCTTCTGCTCAAGCACTTGTTCCCGAAGAAAATGGTACTTGATTGGTATGTGCTTGGTCTTTGAGTGCATGACTGGATTCTTTGAAATGCTGATTGCACTTGTATTATCACATAAGATAGAGACAGGTGGAGTGCAAGTGATTTGAAAGTCCTGCAAGGTCTGCATCATCCAAAGAAGTTGTGTGCAACAAGATGCTGCAGCCACATATTCTGCTTCAGCTGTAGATAAGGCAATCGAACTTTGTTTCTTGCTGAACCAAGATACTAATCTGGAACCCATGAAGAAAGCACCTCCACTTGTGCTTTTCCTATCATCCACACTTCCAGCCCAATCTGCATCTGTGTAAGCATGAAGAGTGAGATCTGTATTTCTAGGATACCATAAGCCATAGTTTTGGGTCCCTTGAAGATATTTGAAGATTCTTTTGACTGCCTGAAGATGAGTTTCCTTTGGGTTGGCTTGAAATCTTCCAACCATTCCTACTGCATGTGTAATATCTGGTCGAGTACCTGTCAAATAAAGCAAACTCCCAATCATGGATCTATAAGTGGGTTGGTGAACTGCTGCTGATTCATCATTTGCACTGAGGCTGCATCCTGTAACCATGGGTGTACATACTGGCTTTGACTCTTCCATGCCATACTTCTTCAAGATCTGCTTGAGGTATTTGGTTTGAGACAAGAAGATACCTCCTTCATTTTGTTGGATTTGCAATCCAAGAAAATATGTCAATTCTCCAAGAAGTGACATTTCGAATTCTTTCTGCATAACCAAGGCAAAGTTTTGACTCATGGTCTCTTCATTGCTGCCAAAAATAATATCATCTACATAAACAACAAGAATTAGCAATTTGTTATTTTCAACTTTTATATAGAGATTGCTATCTGCTGATCCTTTTGAAAAGCCTTGTTGGTGAAGATATTTGTCCAACCGATAGTACCAAGCCCTTGGAGCTTGTTTGAGCCCATAGAGTGCCTTTTTCAATCTGCATACAAGGTTTGGATCATTCCAAGAATGAACCCATCTGGCTGCTCAATATATACTTCTTCTTCTAAGTCTCCATTCAGGAAGGCTGATTTCACGTCCATTTGAAATACCTTGAAGTTTTGAAAGCTTGAGAGAGCAAGGAACATTCGGATGGCCTCTAGTCTTGCCACAGGAGCAAAGGTCTCTTCAAAATCTATTCCTTCTTGCTGTGCATACCCTTTACAAACAAGTCTGGCCTTGTTTCTAATTACTTCTCCATTTTCATTTAACTTATTCTTGAAGACCCATTTTGTTCCTATTACATTCTTATCTTTTGGTCTAGGAACTAATTCCCAAGTGTTGTTCCTTTCGATTTGCTCAAGTTCTTCATCCATTGCTTTGACCCAACATTCATCTTTGCATGCTTCTTTCACATTTTGTGGTTCAATGGAGGAGAGTAGAGCCAAGTAGCTTGAAGCTTCTGCAAGTGTCCTTCTTGTTTGTACTCCTGCTTCTTTCTGCCCCACAATCTGAGTTTCTGGATGATTCTTTTGGACATATCTGGATGGAGTCTTCTCTTCTATTCTTGTCTGCTCCTCTGGTTCTTCTTGAGATTCTTCTTCTTCATCATTTCGCCTTTGAGAGTAACCTTCATCTTCTTCAATGTCTTCATGATGAACTTGCCTAGGAATATATCCCTTCTCATCAACCACTATATCAATACTGTCAACAATTCTGCCAAGTCTTTTATTGTAGCACTTGTATGCTTTGCTATGTGGAGAATAACCAAGAAGAATGCCCTCATCTGCTCTAGGTTCAAGTTTGCCAAGTTGCTCATCAGTATTCTTAATATAACATTTGCTCCCAAAGATTTTGAAATGCTTCACGGAAGGAGTTTTACCACTCCAAAGCTCATGAGGTGTTTGAGTGCTGTTTACTCGGACATTTGTTTTGTTAAGAATGATAACAGCAGCATGTGCAGCTTCACCCCAGAAGGTTGCAGGAGTACCTGATTCATCGAGCATAGCACGAGCCATTTGTTGGATAGTTCTGTTCATTCTTTCCACAACCCCATTTTGCTGAGGAGTTCTAGCTGTAGAGAATTCTCTTCTTATCCCATGTTCATCGCAGAAATCGAAAAATTCATTTGATGTGAACTCCCCACCTCTGTCAGATCTGAGGCACTTAATTTTGTGTCCTGATTCATTTTCAGCCAATGCTTTGAAGGATTTGAATTTTTCGAATGCTTCATCTTTGTGCTTCATAAGCCCTAACCAAACAAACCTTGAGAAATCATCAATGAATAATATCAGATATTCTTCTCCTCGAGGTGTCCTTTTCCTAAATGGACCACATACATCTGTATGGACTAGCTCAAGAGGCAAGCTAGCTGATCCTTCCTTCTCTGGAAAGTTAGTTCTGGTTTGCTTTCCAAACTGACAAGATTTGCATATGGTGTTGTCTGGAATTTTGATATCTGGAAGATCGCGAACTGCCTGATATTTGCATGCTTTTCTTATTTGTGAGAAGCTTAGATGTCCCAACCTTCGATGCCATAACCAGTGCTCTTCATCCTTGCTAAGATAGCATTGTTGTTGTCCTTCTTCAAATATGTACAGATTATTTGGAGTTCTTTTGCCTTTGAGAACTGTTTTACCTGTATCAAGATCACGAACAAGACATCCATTCGATCTGAAAATAACCTCGGTTTTTTGATCACACATCTGGCTGACACTTAGAAGATTATGCTTCAATCCATCAACATACAAAACATTTCCAGCCTTGACCTTTTCTTTCAAAGGAGCAATACCTTTTCCTTTTATAGTTGCAGGAGTATCATTTCCAAAAGAAACTTTCTTTCCCTTTTCTAAAGTAGAATAAGATTCAAGTTTTTCTTTATCACCTGTCATATGTTTCGAACATCCACTGTCAATGTACCATAGATTTTCCTGTCCTTCTGCATAAAACGCTATCCCACATCTTTCTGTCTGAGGTTCTTTTATTCTCCATTTTTTGGTGCTCGTGGCTTGTTCCTTTTTCTCCTGAAACCTGCTCCTGCATTCAGATTCTTTATGACCAAAATTATTGCAAATAGAACATTCAACTTCATTTTCAAGAACCGAAAAGTTGTTATAGGTCCTCTTTGTAATCCCTGTCATACTTCTTTGTTTTTGAGCTTCCCTAGTCATGATTGTTTTATATGCAACACATTGAGCTGCTTTGTGACCAAAGTTATGGCAAGAAAAGCATTGTCCATTGAAGAAGCTTCTGCGGTTATTGAATCTACCAGCCAACTGATTGTAATTTCTATTTTCATCTATTCTTGTGCCAAACTGAGAAGATTTTACCTGTGGTTGGTTGTAGCTTTTGTTCACCCTTAAGAAGGATTGTCCCTGATAGTTTCTGTTTGTAATTCGTCCCTGCTTTACCTGATTATCTTCATTGTTCTTCTGCTCATTTCTTCTTGCTGCATCAAGATAACTTTTTGAGGTGGATGCTTGAGAGGTTTCTCCATTATAGCCCAAACCTGTCTTGTTTAGAGGAGACCGCTGCACATTGATAATCTCATCCAAAGTTTCAGATCCTTTGACAAACTTAAGATTAATAGCTTTTGTTTTCTCAATTTCTTTTCTGAGACCAACAATTTCACCTTCTAGTTTTTCAAGATGTTTTTCCTTTTCATCAATTTGAAATTGCAAAGTATCAATGATCACACTCTTTTCTTCTATGCATCTCTTGAGTCTAGTAATTTCATTATAGAGATTATCCACATCTACAGCATCCTCATAATCATCATCTTCAAATGCCATTAATAGCTTATATTTATTACCTTGTTCATCTTCATCACTGTTTGATAAGCCATCACTATCTTCATGGGTGTAGTAGCTTTTCTTATTTGCACTTTGTTTCTTATTCCATCTAGCAGGTTCTTTTCCTTTATCCTTATTAGGACATTTTGCAGCATAATGACCTACTCTTCCACAAGCAAAGCATTTGAAAGGTAGCTTACCTCTGAACCTTCCAGCACCCCTTTGAAGATTTCTGACAAAATTTGATTCTTCTTCCTCTTCTTCTGGAACATGGCTTGCTTCATAGTAATCTTCTTTTCCTGATGCCTTAAAAGCAGCTTCCCTTCTGTCTGATGGACCTCCCTTTCTCATTTCATAAGCAGTTAGAATTCCATGTAGCTGAGACATAGTGAGAACTTTGAGATTTTCCTTTTCTTCTATTGCAGATACTTTAGATTCAAACTTGGGGGATAATGATCTTAGAATCTTTTGAACTACTATAGTCTCTTTTATTTCTTCACCCAAATTTTTCATACAATTAACAATCTCATCTACCCGAAGAAAATAATTAGCCACACTTTCATCATTATACATCTTGAGAGTCTCATATTGAATCCTGAGAGTTTGAAGTTTAGCTTCCTTTACCTGTTCATCTCCTTCATAGCTAGTGATCATTTTGTCCCATATCTCTTTTGCTGATTTGAAGTGCATGACCTTCATGAATTCTGTTTGGGATATACTTCCTAATAGAGTACTGACTGCTTTTGCATTTGTTTCATATGTCTTTTTCTCAGCTGGATCTGTAGGAGTAGCTGAAGGAAAAGCATAGCCTGTTTCTACAATGTTCCAAACTTCTGTACCAAGAGATTGAAGATATGCAGTAACTCTTACCTTCCAATAATTGAAATTTGTTCCATCAAAAACCGGTGGCCTGATTGATGCTTCTTTCTCGTAGTTGCTCATGATGAATGATCTACCTTCAAGCGATCAAGCTTCTCTGAAGGACCTGCTCTGATACCAATTGTTGGAAATAATACTGAGAGGGGGGGTGAATCAGTATTATCAGATCAATCAAACCTTTTCAATGCTCAGAAACATATACGCTACTTCAGTTAAGTGAAACAGCGTGTACACGCTACTGTGACTAAATAAAACAGCGTATAAGCAGAAAACTCATAATTTAGTTAGCTTATTCTTCAGTTAAGTTCATCAGGACATTATTCACCACATTAACAGTAAGCAGATGCAGTATAACAGAACAGATCAAAAGCCACACACATGAACACCAAGATATAAGGTGGAAACCCAATGTGGGTGAAAACCACCTGCTGCAAGTTATCTCTATCTTTCTTTAAGAAACTTCAGTTTACAATCTTTTGTACTGGTGCAGCCTTATACCAGTACGCAGGCTACAACCTGCAGAAGGCTACAACCTTCTCTCGTTCTCCAAACTTCCTTGGAAGGGAGCTCCAACCCCCTTTGCTCTTGTACTAGCCAAGATACTAGTACGTAGGTGCTGACCTACAATCTTCTTTTCTTCAGGTATCACCTTTCATACATTTTCAGACTTGGATATTCCTGAAGCACAACATTACAATCTGAAGACCACAATTCATTCAATTTCCACAACAGATCATTGAAGCATAAAACAACCAAACTCTGAATCACTGAACCACTGAACCCTGTCAATCACCAGTTACCAGAACACAGAGCAGACTACAGAACTCTGCAATAACAGTCAGACCCCACTGTAAACCCAAAAACAAGCTTCAAAAGATATACGCTACTTCAATGAGCCAAACCCGCGTATACACGCTCTTTTACCGAAGCCAACCTGCGTACAGATCTAAAAATAAACTTTCTCAATTTGCAGCTGTACCAGACATTAGTTAGACCCAGAACATAACATTGCGACAATATGCAGATCTAGAAATAAATATATCATGATAGTGCATTTCAAACCATTAGATCCCGATCTATCCTTAGATCTAGTCTTCCATCAACCGATGTGATCTCTCCTTGGCTTAGATCAAGCAACCCAGAACCTGCATATCAGATCTCTTTCTCTCTTAGATATTCAAGCCTTGTCGAAAGATGATTTTGCCTAATGATCTTCTTCTCCTTATATAGTCTTAGGCCTAGCTCAATACCAAGAGCCAAAACCATAGTAACACAATACCATCAACTTCAAAACTAGGGATCGACACGCCCGTCGAGACACAATGGTCCGAAATCATAGGCACAACTTCCAAGGACTAACCACCATGGACCAAAGGAACCTTTCCACATACACGCGCTTTTTATGAATCGAACTAGCGTGTACACGCGACTTGGGCTTAACGAAACGGCGTGTATGAGCTTCCTTGGCATGCTGTACTGAGATCTGTCTTCTGATTAAGTTGCCATCACTTGTACCAACCTCTGAGCACCTGTACCATCCTCTGAGTGAGTTGCCATCAAGGACAACACTTGAATCATAATGCCAACAATCTCCCCCTTTGGACTTGATGGCAACCACCACACCAAGTCACTCTCCCCCTTTGACATCAAGAGCAAAGGGCTGTGCTCCCCCTGAGGACATGCTGATACCTCTGCTTGGCTGTGCTGACTCGTGCTCCCCCTGACAGTAGGCCAGATCTGAAAAAGATGTTCTTCAACAAGAACCAAGATTTATACACCATAAGGGACCTTCCTATCACCAAAAGACTCAATACATACATCCATACTCCCTACCAAGAGGGGACATATCAGAAACAACCAATTATATTACAGCATTCATCCCAGGCATAGTGGGGAAACCAACATAGGCCGTTACATGACCTTGACACCATAAAAGAGATATGACAAGAGAGATACATGACATAGAGACAACAGATCTAGACCAAGACTTAGGAAAGACACCAGCAGCATCTGATAAACATCTTGTTAGATCAGCAACCAGAATTTCTTTCTGAGCTCCTTCTCCTGAAACCAACAACCAAAACATCTGAATGCCAACAATGCTTTATGAGACTTTTGAGCTGCTCCCCCTGAACCTGTGCCTGTTGCACTCCCTGAAACTGTGCCTGAAGAATTCTGACATTCCTATTGCTGTTCAGAACTTCAGAGTTTTCCCTTGCTGTTCAGAACTTCATATACGCGTTTTATCCTGTATAAAACAGCGTATGTACGCGGATATTCTTTCTGCAACAAGCGTCCAGCATACACGCGACTTACCCACCATAAATCCGCGTGTATACGCTCATATCCCTTCCGTAACCTGCGTATACCAACTTTTCTGTAGAACAAACAATCTTCAACAACAGGATGAAGCATCAACTACTCCCAGCTTTTGTCTGAGATATTCAAAAGTTTCCCTGGGCAGTGGTTTTGTGAGAATATCAGCAACTTGCTCCTTAGAAGGAACATACTCCAACTTGACCTTCTGCTCAAGCACTTGTTCCCGAAGAAAATGGTACTTGATTGGTATGTGCTTGGTCTTTGAGTGCATGACAGGATTCTTTGAAATGCTGATTGCACTTGTATTATCACATAAGATAGAGACAGGTGGAGTGCAAGTGATTTGAAAGTCCTGCAAGGTCTGCATCATCCAAAGAAGTTGTGTGCAACAAGATGCTGCAGCCACATATTCTGCTTCAGCTGTAGATAAGGCAATCGAACTTTGTTTCTTGCTGAACCAAGATACTAATCTGGAACCCATGAAGAAAGCACCTCCACTTGTGCTTTTCCTATCATCCACACTTCCAGCCCAATCTGCATCTGTGTAAGCATGAAGAGTGAGATCAGTATTTCTAGGATACCATAAGCCATAGTTTTGGGTCCCTTGAAGATATTTGAAGATTCTTTTGACTGCCTGAAGATGAGTTTCCTTTGGGTTGGCTTGAAATCTTCCAACCATTCCTACTGCATGTGTAATATCTGGTCGAGTACCTGTCAAATAAAGCAAACTCCCAATCATGGATCTATAAGTGGGTTGGTGAACTGCTGCTGATTCATCATTTGCACTGAGGCTGCATCCTGTAACCATGGGTGTACATACTGGTTTTGACTCTTCCATGCCATACTTCTTCAAGATCTGCTTGAGGTATTTGGTTTGAGACAAGAAGATACCTCCTTCATTTTGTTGGATTTGCAATCCAAGAAAATATGTCAATTCTCCAAGAAGTGACATTTCGAATTCTTTCTGCATAACCAAGGCAAAGTTTTGACTCATGGTCTCTTCATTGCTGCCAAAAATAATATCATCTACATAAACAACAAGAATTAGCAATTTGTTATTTTCAACTTTTATATAGAGATTGCTATCTGCTGATCCTTTTGAAAAGCCTTGTTGGTGAAGATATTTGTCCAACCGATAGTACCAAGCCCTTGGAGCTTGTTTGAGCCCATAGAGTGCCTTTTTCAATCTGCATACAAGGTTTGGATCATTTCCAAGAATGAACCCATCTGGCTGCTCAATATATACTTCTTCTTCTAAGTCTCCATTCAGGAAGGCTGATTTCACGTCCATTTGAAATACCTTGAAGTTTTGAAAGCTTGAGAGAGCAAGGAACATTCGGATGGCCTCTAGTCTTGCCACAGGAGCAAAGGTCTCTTCAAAATCTATTCCTTCTTGCTGTGCATACCCTTTACAAACAAGTCTGGCCTTGTTTCTAATTACTTCTCCATTTTCATTTAACTTATTCTTGAAGACCCATTTTGTTCCTATTACATTCTTATCTTTTGGTCTAGGAACTAATTCCCAAGTGTTGTTCCTTTCGATTTGCTCAAGTTCTTCATCCATTGCTTTGACCCAACATTCATCTTTGCATGCTTCTTTCACATTTTGTGGTTCAATGGAGGAGAGTAGAGCCAAGTAGCTTGAAGCTTCTGCAAGTGTCCTTCTTGTTTGTACTCCTGCTTCTTTCTGCCCCACAATCTGAGTTTCTGGATGATTCTTTTGGACATATCTGGATGGAGTCTTCTCTTCTATTCTTGTCTGCTCCTCTGGTTCTTCTTGAGATTCTTCTTCTTCATCATTTCGCCTTTGAGAGTAACCTTCATCTTCTTCAATGTCTTCATGATGAACTTGCCTAGGAATATATCCCTTCTCATCAACCACTATATCAATACTGTCAACAATTCTGCCAAGTCTTTTATTGTAGCACTTGTATGCTTTGCTATGTGGAGAATAACCAAGAAGAATGCCCTCATCTGCTCTAGGTTCAAGTTTGCCAAGTTGCTCATCAGTATTCTTAATATAACATTTGCTCCCAAAGATTTTGAAATGCTTCACGGAAGGAGTTTTACCACTCCAAAGCTCATGAGGTGTTTGAGTGCTGTTTACTCGGACATTTGTTTTGTTAAGAATGATAACAGCAGCATGTGCAGCTTCACCCCAGAAGGTTGCAGGAGTACCTGATTCATCGAGCATAGCACGAGCCATTTGTTGGATAGTTCTGTTCATTCTTTCCACAACCCCATTTTGCTGAGGAGTTCTAGCTGTAGAGAATTCTCTTCTTATCCCATGTTCATCGCAGAAATCGAAAAATTCATTTGATGTGAACTCCCCACCTCTGTCAGATCTGAGGCACTTAATTTTGTGTCCTGATTCATTTTCAGCCAATGCTTTGAAGGATTTGAATTTTTCGAATGCTTCATCTTTGTGCTTCATAAGCCCTAACCAAACAAACCTTGAGAAATCATCAATGAATAATATCAGATATTCTTCTCCTCGAGGTGTCCTTTTCCTAAATGGACCACATACATCTGTATGGACTAGCTCAAGAGGCAAGCTAGCTGATCCTTCCTTTTCTGGAAAGTTAGTTCTGGTTTGCTTTCCAAACTGACAAGATTTGCATATAGTGTTGTCTGGAATTTTGATATCTGGAAGATCGCGAACTGCCTGATATTTGCATGCTTTTCTTATTTGTGAGAAGCTTAGATGTCCCAACCTTCGATGCCATAACCAGTGCTCTTCATCCTTGCTAAGATAGCATTGTTGTTGTCCTTCTTCAAATATGTACAGATTATTTGGAGTTCTTTTGCCTTTGAGAACTGTTTTACCTGTATCAAGATCACGAACAAGACATCCATTCGATCTGAAAATAACCTCGGTTTTTTGATCACACATCTGACTGACACTTAGAAGATTATGCTTCAATCCATCAACATACAAAACATTTCCAGCCTTGACCTTTTCTTTCAAAGGAGCAATACCTTTTCCTTTTATAGTTGCAGGAGTATCATTTCCAAAAGAAACTTTCTTTCCCTTTTCTAAAGTAGAATAAGATTCAAGTTTTTCTTTATCACCTGTCATATGTTTCGAACATCCACTGTCAATGTACCATAGATTTTCCTGTCCTTCTGCATAAAACGCTATCCCACATCTTTCTGTCTGAGGTTCTTTTATTCTCCATTTTTTGGTGCTCGTGGCTTGTTCCTTTTTCTCCTGAAACCTGCTCCTGCATTCAGATTCTTTATGACCAAAATTATTGCAAATAGAACATTCAACTTCATTTTCAAGAACCGAAAAGTTGTTATAGGTCCTCTTTGTAATCCCTGTCATACTTCTTTGTTTTTGAGCTTCCCTAGTCATGATTGTTTTATATGCAACACATTGAGCTGCTTTGTGACCAAAGTTATGGCAAGAAAAGCATTGTCCATTGAAGAAGCTTCTGCGGTTATTGAATCTACCAGCCAACTGATTGTAATTTCTATTTTCATCTATTCTTGTGCCAAACTGAGAAGATTTTACCTGTGGTTGGTTGTAGCTTTTGTTCACCCTTAAGAAGGATTGTCCCTGATAGTTTCTGTTTGTAATTCGTCCCTGCTTTACCTGATTATCTTCATTGTTCTTCTGCTCATTTCTTCTTGCTGCATCAAGATAATTCTTTGAGGTGGATGCTTGAGAGGTTTCTCCATTATAGCCCAAACCTGTCTTGTTTAGAGGAGACCGCTGCACATTGATAATCTCATCCAAAGTTTCAGATCCTTTGACAAACTTAAGATTAATAGCTTTTGTTTTCTCAATTTCTTTTCTGAGACCAACAATTTCACCTTCTAGTTTTTCAAGATGTTTTTCCTTTTCATCAATTTGAAATTGCAAAGTATCAATGATCACACTCTTTTCTTCTATGCATCTCTTGAGTCTAGTAATTTCATTATAGAGATTATCCACATCTACAGCATCCTCATAATCATCATCTTCAAATGCCATTAATAGCTTATATTTATTACCTTGTTCATCTTCATCACTGTTTGATAAGCCATCACTATCTTCATGGGTGTAGTAGCTTTTCTTATTTGCACTTTGTTTCTTATTCCATCTAGCAGGTTCTTTTCCTTTATCTTTATTAGGACATTTTGCAGCATAATGACCTACTCTTCCACAAGCAAAGCATTTGAAAGGTAGCTTACCTCTGAACCTTCCAGCACCCCTTTGAAGATTTCTGACAAAATTTGATTCTTCTTCCTCTTCTTCTGGAACATGGCTTGCCTCATAGTAATCTTCTTTTCCTGATGCCTTAAAAGCAGCTTCCCTTCTGTCTGATGGACCTCCCTTTCTCATTTCATAAGCAGTTAGAATTCCATGTAACTGAGACATAGTGAGAACTTTGAGATTTTCCTTTTCTTCTATTGCAGATACTTTAGATTCAAACTTGGGGGATAATGATCTTAGAATCTTTGAAACTACTATAGTCTCTTTTATTTCTTCACCCAAATTTTTCATACAATTAACAATCTCGTCTACCCGAAGAAAATAATTTGCCACACTTTCATCATTATACATCTTGAGAGTCTCATATTGAATCCTGAGAGTTTGAAGTTTAGCTTCCTTTACCTGTTCATCTCCTTCATAGCTAGTGATCATTTTGTCCCATATCTCTTTTGCTGATTTGAAGTGCATGACCTTCATGAATTCTGTTTGGGATATACTTCCTAATAGAGTACTGACTGCTTTTGCATTTGTTTCATATGTCTTTTTCTCAGCTGGATCTGTAGGAGTAACTGAAGGAAAAGCATAGCCTGTTTCTACAATGTTCCAAACTTCTGTACCAAGAGATTGAAGATATGCAGTAACTCTTACCTTCCAATAATTGAAATTTGTTCCATCAAAAACCGGTGGCCTGATTGATGCTTCTTTCTCGTAGTTGCTCATGATGAATGATCTACCTTCAAGCGATCAAGCTTCCCTGAAGGACCTGCTCTGATACCAATTGTTGGAAATAATACTGAGAGGGGGGGTGAATCAGTATTATCAGATCAATCAAACCTTTTCAATGCTCAGAAACATATACGCTACTTCAGTTAAGTAAAACAGCGTGTACACGCTACTGTGACTAAATAAAACAGCGTATAAGCAGAAAACTCATAACTTAGTTAGCTTATTCTTCAGTTAAGTTCATCAGGACATTATTCAGCACATTAACAGTAAGCAGATGCAGTATAACAGAACGGATCAAAAGTCACACACATGAACACCAAGATATAAGGTGGAAACCCAATGTGGGTGAAAACCACCTGCTGCAAGTTATCTCTATCTTTCTTTAAGAAACTTCAGTTTACAATCTTTTGTACTGGTGCAGCCTTATACCAGTACGCAGGCTACAACCTGCAGAAGGCTACAACCTTCTCTCGTTCTCCAAACTTCCTTGGAAGGGAGCTCCAACCCCCTTTGTTCTTGTACTAGCCAAGATACTAGTACGTAGGTGCTGACCTACAATCTTCTTTTCTTCAGGTATCACCTTTCATACATTTTCAGACTTGAATATTCCTGAAGCACAACATTACAATCTGAAGACCACAATTCATTCAATTTCCACAACAGATCATTGAAGCATAAAACAACCAAACTCTGAATCACTGAACCACTGAACCCTGTCAATCACCAGTTATCAGAACACAGAGCAGACTACAGAACTCTGCAATAACTGTCAGACCCCACTGTAAACCCAAAAACAAGCTTCAAAAGATATACGCTACTTCAAGGAGCCAAACCCGCGTATACACGCTCTTTTACCGAAGCCAACCTGCGTACAGATCTAAAAATAAACTTTCTCAATTTGCAGCTGTACCAGACATTAGTTAGACCCAGAACATAGCATTGCGACAATATGCAGATCTAGAAATAAGTATATCATGATAGTGCATTTCAAACCATTAGATCCCGATCTATCCTTAGATCTAGTCTTCCATCAACCAATGTGATCTCTCCTTGGCTTAGATCAAGCAACCCAGCACCTGCAAATCAGATCTCTTTCACTCTTAGATATTCAAGCCCTTGTCGAAAGATAATCTTGCCTAATGATCTTCTTCTCCTTATATAGTCTTAGGCCTAGCTCAATACCAAGAGCCAAAACCATAGTAACACAATACCATCAACTTCAAAACTAGGGATCGACACGCCCGTCGAGACACAATGGTCCGAAATCATAGGCACAACTTCCAAGGACTAACCACCATGGACCAAAGGAACCTTTCCACATACACGCGCTTTTTATGAATCGAACTAGCGTGTACACGCGACTTGGGCTTAACGAAACGGCGTGTATGAGCTTCCTTGGCATGCTGTACTGAGATCTGTCTTCTGATTAAGATGCCATCACTTGTACCAACCTCTGAGCACTTGTACCATCCTCTGAGTGAGTTGCCATCAAGGACAACACTTGAATCATAATGCCAACATTAACTTGTCAATCCAGGAACAATTTGTTATTTCAAAGAGTGTACTCAGTTTGAGGCTGTCATTTGTAAGAGTAATGCTAGTAGTATAGTGCTTAGAATACAAGAGTAAACAGATGCTTAAAACAAGATCTACTTACAGCAAATCACTTTAAAGCTTAAATTGTGAATTTGGAAAACTAAGCGGTTTATTAGTCAAGGGTCCAGTAACAGTAACTCATCCCTCTGTAAACTGATCTAATTAAAGATAATTAAGGAACAGATCATCAATCTGGGAACTAGACAACAAATGTCAACGCCCACTACAGTTTCAGATTGTTCTGCACACCAAAGCAATGAGAACAAAAATAACAGGAAATGGAACAACAACTAGGAAATGGAACAACAACTAAGAAATGGAACAGCAACTAGAAAATGTAACAGCAACTAATTCTTATAAACAACAACACTTTAATCTATAGGAATAAGTGCAGCAATCGTATCCTACAGAAATCAGATAGCAATCTTTACTCTAGGAATAAATCGGACAGCACACGGAAATAGAACGGCAACTGATTAGTAATGAAATATAGAACAACACTTGGAACCAAATGTAAATGCACAATAAACTAAGATAAATAACACACACAGCACACCTTAGTATTGAGAAAAACAGTAATCTGATTTCGGTACTACAAATATCAATCTTAGTTATAAAGAATAATGATTGTAATTCGTAATGGAACAGCAATATCAGTTGAATCAGCAATCACAATTAAATGTAATCTATAGATGAATACAGTAATACCAATTTATGATTGTTACAACACGGGTACTCTGTAATTAAACAAAAATAGCATTCTGTAAATACCAACAATGTTATATTAATGATTAAAGGAACAACAATGCGTTACAGAGTCAGAATGAACAATACGACATTCTTGTCATAGAGAACAATATTACTCAGTTGAACATAAATCAAATATAACAGAACCGTAATGTAAAATAGCGAAACACATCAAATTACCGAACAACGCTGATAATGAAAACCACGCATAAACTAAAGATAATGGTATAGAAGCAAGTGTTCCACCAAGGCCGGGCCCTTAGCCTCCAGGGACACACCGCTTGAAATTACTCCAGGATCAAAGATGGAACATCAACTAGATTTATATTAAAGCATTAAAACAGAGTTACAGCGAATCACTTCTCAATGAGAGTCGATGATCAAAGTTTCAAATACAGAGAAAAGTTACATAGAAAAAATAACAGCAGATCGTCCCCCGGGCTAGCAGTGCTGCCCCTTTTTATAATAGCTAAAGGGGAGATATCAAGGATGCAAAAATAGTTAAGGCAGCGATCCTTCGGGATCAAAGGATCCTGAGGCATTTGCCAAACTGTTAAGTCCCAGTTATCCGTTTGTTCTCTTGCACTAAGTTGATATCACCTTTTCCTTTCCTTGGCTGATATGCTTAATTTAGATCGCCTTGTTTGCATATGGTTCCCTGCCAAAGGGATAGCAGTTAACTTGGCCCTGTCTTTTTCTTTGGAATGGCAATCTTTCATTTTTCCCTTTTCCTGCATAAGAAATGGCAATTTTTAGTGTTTTCGTGTTGCGTATAAATCCTATAGATTTTGTCATGATTTCTTATTATCTACCTAGTTCATGATGCAAATAGGTTATGAGTTTTAATGAAAAGATGACAAAATAATTAATAAAAACATACCTTGTTCAGTACTCCACAACAGACCCCAACAACCATGTTTAACAAGACAATATGGCAAAGGGGAAAAATGACAAGCATGCCCCTATAACTGAATTTCATTAGTTATGGAGCTCCCCTGGTACGAGCACTCCAACTACCTAAGAGGATAGCACAGCACCTAATTGGTGGGCTCCAGTATTGTAGCAATAATGCTACAACTCCTAGAGCTTCCTTCTCTAATTTTATCAACCCGGCAGTTCGTAACAAACTTGGAAGCGACGGTGCTGTATGCACAAGTACTAGCTCTTGTCGCAGCTATCACTTGGTCAGCTGGCACAAGTCCGCTAGGGCTCAAGCCAATTTCTATATGTTCTCAGAAGAAGCTTTTTGAGTGATGAACGAAAGCTATCTCAAAGGGAATTAACCTACTTTGCAAGAATAAACTGAAAGCCAACAGAACATGGAAACCCTAGTAAACCCTAATTCTACCTAGCTTAATCCTTCTGGTGCAATGATGGGAATGCAACTTCTAAAAGTGATGTCATTACTTCTAGTGAGATGATATGCATGTGTTGGAACTACTTTCAACTGAAGAGAACATGTTTTTGTATTGTTGCTCAAGTGGTTGGAGTTATTATGGCTGTGCTTCTTACTGGGTTTTTGATTGTGCAGGGGTAAATCAAGGGGAGGAAAGTTTGAAAAGGGTCAGGAGGACTCTAAGAGGGTCTAAGGGATCCCTCACATCACCCCAGAGGAGTTCACAACATTCAGATGCATGGCAACCGTGTTTGCAAGCTCCTACAGGATGTCTGCAAGGGATTCTAGAGGAAGTTCAGGATTTCTACAGGAAGTCTGCTAACTTCTACAGGATGTTCTGCAATCGGAGTTTTGAGTGATGGAGGTGTGAATGAGCTGTATGGGTGGATAGGTAGGATGAGAGGAGCGTGTGATGGCTTATGGACAGAGTGATGAAATGGAGAGGGGGTGTGTAAAGCTGGTTGGTTGATAGAAGGGTGGAAGCAATGGAAGACTGAAAAGATAAAACAACGTGGATAATAGAAGAGTTGGTGGGAAAATGATCTAGCTGGGAGGTAAGGAGATGGTTTAGGCACGACTGAGAAGGATAAGGAAATGATAGAGTGGTGCTGCGCAGTGTAAATGAAACAAATCACCTCTGTCTTGCACAAAACCGAGAATTCATCAACCTATTCTAACTATTTTATTAAAAACCAAAGAACAACAATGTAAGTTTTAGAGAGAAATCGTGCATGGTGCTGAAACAAAGAGTTATTGCTCAAGATCTAAATGCATGGGCACTTCTACAACTGAAATGATTGCGTTAAAGCTTGCATGAACATATAAAACAATGTTTTTGGTGGTTGGCACGGTCTACACTCCCAATCTCTAAACAGAGGTGGAAGTGAGTGTACAATCAACCTTTTCTTGGAACTCTAATGAATTCTAATCCTCCTACTCTAATCTAAACTACTGAGAGCACTTCATCCATAAAACTAACCTACTTAATCACATCAAGAAATTTGAATCAGAAAACTGTGTTTTCCAAGTGCATGTAAAGGAAGAGAAATGAAATGCTGAGAAGAAAGACAAGTACAATACAAAGAAAGGAGGCCTATTGCTCTCAGGTTGGGCCCAAACCTGAGAGCTATAGCTCCTCTAAGAACTCAGAAAATAACTCAAATCTGCCTGCCTTTTATTAAAAGATCATAGTCAAAAGTCTAACAACATGCCAAAAATGGCTTACAAAGAGCAACACCGAGCTGTAGCTCGTACTTCAGAATTTCCACAAAGGTTCAAAAGTTCAAAAGCTCCCATTGAAGGTTACAGCCTCAATATTTATACATTATGAGGGCCAAGCTGGCCTCCTAAATTAGTGGAGCTTGGCTGGCCAAACTAAAAGTAAACTGCTGTTCCTTCAATGCTTCGTTTGGCTACCTTCTAGCTCGGTGGTGATAGCTGTTGGAGCTCGGAGTTGGGGTGGAGATCACGAGGAAGATCATTCAAGGCTGTGGACAGCCTTCCTACAAAACCGCAATGCCACCTTGGCTGTCTCCTTGCCTCCATCTGCGTGGTTTTGCTCCATTTAATGTCAAAAAACCTGAAATAAACATGCATTAGCTACCTAGGCATAGTGACTGCCCTCCTTCCTACAAATAACATGAATATACTAAGAAATGATGCATAAGTGATGAAAAATGAAGGGTTGAGAAAGGTAAGTAGGCCAAATGAGCCCAAAATGTTACCAAAATTTGGGGCTCATCATCACCCCCCAGCTAAAATATTTGCTCATCCTTAAGCAACTAGTCCAACTCCTTATTCTTCATTGCCTTTACTGCCACCCTTACATCCCAAGCCTCTGTAGTAGTGTCCTCCTTGCTGATATGAAACCCAGCCTTCCTGTTCACCTCTTCCCACTGTTCACTGTCATCTTTTCCTGTGCTGCCCTCCATCAGTCCTAGCAGCAGTGGTGGGCTTAACTTGAGGCCAATCCAGCTGGCCTGAAGGTTTTGCATGGATTTCTTATAGAGGGGCACCCGTACTAGTGCTTCCCTCATCCGAGTTGGGGTATGATACTCTCGGATTTTCAGACTGTGGGCCAAGGTATTCCATCTACGGGTACAAGCTTGGACCGAGTTTTCCCCTAACAGTCGCTCCATGTCCTCAAAATGCGCTATGGCTTGGGCCTGTTGATCCATATATCTTAATGAAGCTGTAGGATCAGTGGACAAGTGTTGGTGTGCTGAGATGAGTGCAACTGGATCCTCCGGTTCTGCTCGAATGAGCAATGGCTCGTTCATTTCTCGGTTCATGACCGATTTTGCTTCTGCTGCTCTTTTGTCTTCATGGTTCAACCATGAGGCAAACGCCATTAATTGCATATCTCCCAAGGCAGCATTGGGATCCCATGAAACTACATTAGGCAGGGCCAAATTATGGAGGTAGAACTCCGCTAATTTGGCCTTATCCTCTGATGAACTAGTACTGCATACTTCAGAAAATTGCTATGGGTTTTGGAGCTGAGAGATACCTCTTTGCGCCAAGGTATTGATTTGGAACTGCAGCCATTGGTCTTTCAAGTACAGGCCATAGGATTTGGCCGGCTGTCTGCACTGTATAGCATCCATGGCCCAATTGGCCATGCAGGCCAATTGTGCCTCTTTCTGCTGCAGCTGTTGTCTGAGAGCTTGCACTTCAATTTGTGCTTGTTGTTCTGCTTCCTGTAGATGTGTGGTTGGCTCCCCAAGACCGGTGTACAGTTCCTTTTTTCCTTGCTGTTCTGCTGTGGTGTCATGAGAGGGCGTACCTGTTCCTGTCCTCAGCTCCTGTAGCTGTAGTCTAAGCTTTTCATTTTCTTCCTGTAGGAACACTCTTTAGCAATTGGCCACGTGTTTAGCCATGGCTAATTCACTCCTGGCCTCCTTGAGTTGCTCTTGCAAGGGACCTATGTCTGCCACACCCTTTGACTTGGCTATTTTCATCCACGTGTGTGTACGTACTCTCTCTTCCTCCAATGCAAAGAACAGTAGCACAGTAAATTTCTGAGGTATAATTTTGCCAGCCTCTAAGAAGTTGTAATATGAACTCAGGCTTGGCTGAGGACTAGGCTCTGGAATGTGCTCTTTTTCTACCTCTTTGGGTGGCTCTACCTCGCCCTCCCTCGGTGGTGATGAGGGTGCTTCTCCTTCCATCCTCTCTGTTTCCTTAAGCCGGGCCAGAGTTTCCTGTAGAGCATCCTCGGCATCCTGTAGCCGGGCTTTTGAGGCCAATTGGTCCAGCCTATCTTGCCAAGTAGTCTTCTTCAGGCTCCCTCTCTCATAGGTGACCGATATCTTCGAGGGAGACTTCTCCTTGGGCGAAGTAGGGGCATCATCTATAGTGATCGGGCTGCTGGACGGAGGCTGTGGCTTGCCCGTCTTTATCCTCACACTTCTCCTAGCTTTAAAATATAGAGGGACTTCCCTCTTTCTCTTCTCCTTTGGCTTAGGAGGTGTACTGAGGGCGGCCAGCACGGCTGCTGCCTCCCTTGCAAGAATGTCAGCTTTCTTCTCCTTGGGTTTTGCTTTTTCAGGGCTTCCTGTAGAAGACCCTTTTCCAGTGATTTTCGGGCTTCCTGTAGAAGCCGGTTTCGGTTTTCCTGTAGAGACAGGTGGCACCACTTTAGATTGCTTTGCTGAGGGTGTTTCACTTTTTGACTTGGTTGCGGGTGCTGATGAGGTGCCTTTGCTGATGTGGACCTGCTCAGCCTTGTCCACTCTGCCTTGCAATCTCTTTTCTCTGGCTGTCAGCATGGGTGTGTCACCCTTCTCTTTAACATCCTTTTTCTCGTGCTTCTTCTTTTGCTCTTTCTTCTGCACTGTGGTCTTGGGTTTCTGACCTTTTTCCTTCTTCCCTACGGGCACTAACTCCTCCTCACTGCTGGAGGAACTGAGCTCTTCGGTCAACATCCTTATATCTCCATCTTTGGTCAAATTTCTGAAGGCTTCCCATGAGAGAGGAACCTTGTACGTGTGGAGCGCATCCTCCACGAGGAGTTTAATGAGCCCATGGTGGGCTACCTGGTCTGGGGTGCCTTCTTTCAACTTAGTGGCACACTCAATCAAAGACTGTAGTGGGAAATAGGGGATGCTCAGTTTGTTTTCTACAGGAAGGTCCATCTGATGCCTCAATTCAGTGAGTAACCGAGAATGATACCCGTATACAATGCTAAACCGGCCTTCGCAGGTGATATACTTCATAATCTGCAGGCTAACTTCACTCCACGGTGGCAGCAAGCTGGTTCTACGAACCCCATTTTTATCTTCTGAGAATTCCTCCTCTAGTGGAAAGAATTCTTTCTTAGCCTGTTGTCCCAAATTCCTTTCTTCTTTATCCCATGGTAATCCCATTGGGAGCTCAGTAACTCAGCTGATAAATTGTGGGGTGAGTCTAAGACTCAAACCCCTGAAGTTAACGATGGCCAATGTTTTGGATTTTGGCCTCAGAGCTTGCAAAAAATCCTCTGCCACCTCATCATCATAGCCCTGCAATTTGTCACAGAATGATATCCATTGTGCTCGCGTGAAGAGCTCCACTACCTCAGGATTTTCTCTTAACTTCGTTGAATCAGTTGGTTCCCTTCTGATGAACCCACCCGGCATGGTGAAAAACTGCTGCGTTAGCTGGAGGTGGCGAATGCGGGAGAAGATTGGCCTACTGAGACAGAGCGTAGAATTACGCCTCTGTCATGCATACAATTCACGAAGCTTCTCTCGAGGACTTTAATCACAGCTTAATTATACTGACATCCTGTAGGACGACAGTTCATGCAATGGCAGACAATATTTGCAAAAATTTTCTACGACCAGACTGTAGACGTCGATTCTGCCACCCTCAAAACCGATTGCATGGAGAGTTCAGGCTTACCTTTTTAATCCGCCACCTTTTGACGTGAGGAACCCAATTTCCTGTAGAAACAACTTTCCTGTAGAAGCAGTGCACGCCTTCTGGAGGATACTGCAGTGGGTCTGCACTGTCTGTGCTGCTTATCAGGTGTTCGAACGGCCGAAGACTTGGAGTGTCGAGCTTCAGAGAAATCCGAATGCTCACTCGACTTTCAAACGGCGAATGATAAATGCATGGGGTGGCAATTTAGCCGATTAGATTTGAATCCGGCGGAATCCGTGGCACGGGGGTGAGCTATCCCTGCCGGACCATTGGACGACATCACACCATCATTCCTCTGCAAGTTCCCTTACTGCCGCATCATTCTCTGCAGATCCGCCACCACCATTCTTGTTAGAACTCGTTTCTCCCCGAGTGGATGGTTCTCACGTGTCCACTACCCATTTTTTCACGGCCACCATTCACACATCCGGCTCGACCAGCTGACTGGTCGACGTGGCCAGTCGATTGGCCATACAACCACTCAACCCATTCACTTCACACTTGCAAACATTTTCAAAGTAAAATTCATGCAATTCGATGGAAGAAAGGGTCGAGGCACTTACCTGTGCGGCCGCAACACGATTATTCAGGCTCTTGGATGATGATGAGTGGATCTATTTGCTGCTGCTGATTGCACAGGCCCGGAGGTTCCTATTCCCAGGCTGCTGACGATGAATCTTATCATTCGGCTGCATGTGCCTACGTTTTCATTGCATGTTGCAGGCGCTTGAATGGTGTACACCCTAGTTGGCTTAACTGCTACGGGACTCCTGCAGGATGTCCTGTAGCAGTTTTTCCTCCTCGGGTGCATGCTGCACGATGAAGACAGTGGCCTCACGATCATCGATACAGAGCTCATGGATAGCTGGGATGGATATGGTATGGTATCTCAGCGTTTTTTCATTTAAAAAAAATTGCTTTCTCTTGATAACTCAATGATCTGCTTTGAATGTGCAGGTATCTTCATTGCATGTCGACAGGGGTGGTAGAAAGAGGTGAAAGCAGTGTGTGGAAGAAAGACTGGTAGCTTGCATGCGTTCATACTGGACCTTGGTCGTTAGATCTCCTCATATAATCAGTTCTGGGCCGTCCAAAACTTCTGCAGGAAGTTTCCTGTAGAAATACAGAACTTCCTGTAGAAAGTCTGTACTTCCTGTAGAAAGTCTGTAACTTCCTGTTGAAGACTAAGCTGTGATGAAATCGTGCCCATACCTTGGAAAAGATGAGTATTCCTGGAGGAGGTGCTGGTGAGGTCTCCTGGCAGCATGATAAGGATCCTTGACTTGAGTTGAGAGACCTCCTCTCCTTCATAGAACATCTGCAACTTGCATGCATTTCCACATTATAAGCTTGTTGTCCCTGTCTTCTTTTGCTTATTGTTTTTTTCTTTTTCCTCTTTCCTTTTTTTTTTTTTTTTTGAAAGATAACAGGGGTGCCTCAATGAGGTTTTCACCCTTGCCATCTGCCTTAAGCGCCTCAGAGAGGTTTTCACTCAAGGATCTTTTTCAAATCTCCCTTTCTTTTTCTTTTTTTTTTTGAAAGACAATAGGAGCGCCTCAATGAGGTTTTCACCCCTACCACCTGCCTTGGGAGCCTCAGAAAGGTTTTCACCCAAGGATCTTTATTACTTTTTTTTCTCTTTTTTTTTTTTAGATCTTTCAGGGTATGCCCAAAGCAGAGGCAGAACCCTTCTCTATGACCAGCATTGACTTCTCCACAGTTTTGATGAATTCTTGTCTTGAGAGAGGTTTCCTGTAGACCTTCAGTCGATGCCCATTGACAAGCATGGGGATGGCCTCTTCATCAATGGTACGAATGAGAACAGATCCATTGTCATGACATTTCTCTACTGCATATGGTCCCAGCCATCTGGTTCTCAGCTTCCCCTTGAAATCTTTATGCCTGGAATCATACAACAGTGCCCAATCTCCTGGCTGAAATTGTTTGTCATTGAGGTGTTGGTCATGCCACACCTTCCTCTATAGTTGAACCACTTCTGTGTGAAGGAGGGCCTGCATTCGGTGCTCATCCAATCCATTCAGCTGCAATAACCTTTCTTGTTGTGCATGGCTGAGATCTAGGTCCAGCTGAGCTGCCATCCTCAAAGTGTTGTATTCAAATTCGATGGATAGCAAAGCTTTCTTCCCATAGACCAACTCATAAGGTGTGAAGCCGGTTGTGGTCTTCCAAGTGGTGTTGTAAGCCCATGTGGCCTCAACCAGGCGATCTGCCCAGTCCTTTCTGCTGCTGCTCACCACCTTAGTCAAGATCCCTTCCAATGCTCTATTGGTGACTTCCACCTGCCCATTTGCTTGAGGGTGATAGGGGGTGGAAGTCCTATGCTTGATCTTGTGATGAGCTAGTAGGTCTTCAATTAAGTTGGATGTGAACTGGCTTCCTTGATCGGTGACTAGCTCTCTGGGGTAGCCAAACTTGTAGAAGATGTTTTCCCTTAAGAACTCAGCCACTTTTTCTTCTGTTGCTGCTTTGATTGCCTTAGTTTCTGCCCACTTTGTCAGGTAGTCAGTGCACACAATGATGTAAGACCTTTGCCTCGAAGGAGGGTTGATTGGACCCATAAAGTCCATACCCCACTTCTCAAATGGCTCAAGAGTCACTTGAGGTTGGAGAGGCATCTCATCCCTTTGAGTTGGTTTTCCCATTCTTTGGCATTGGTCACATTGGCTGATATACCTTCTGACATCTTGATGAAGTGTGGGCCAATAGTAGCCTGCCTGCAGGATTTTGAAGGCAGTCCTCTTTGCTGCAAAATGTCCTCCACAAGGCCCATCATGATAAGTGAGGAGGATGTCAAAGACTTCCTCCTCCCTTACACAATGCCTTAAGATCTGATCAGGGCCAAGCTTGAACAGGTTGCCCCCGATCCAAGTAAATGAGGCACTTTTTCTGATGATTCTGCTCTTCTCTCTTGAAGATAGGTGCGGAGGGAACTGTGCTGAAACAAGGTAGTTTGCTATATCAGCAAACCATGGAGAGAGTACTGAAATAGCAAACAGATGTTCATCGGGCATCTGGTCATCAACCGTTCCATCCTCATCTGCAAACAAATCCAATCTAGATAAAAAGTCAGCAACAACATTTTCTTTACCTGGTTTGTCAACAATGGTCAAATCAAACTACTGCAACAAAAGTAACCATCTAATAATACGAGCATTCACATCTGGTTTATTCATTAAATATCTAATTGCAGCATGGTCAGTATGTACAAATGTTTGATAGCCAGTGATATAATGTCGGAACTTGTTCAGTGCATGGACCACAGCCAAAAACTCTTTCTCGGTTACAGTGTAGTTCAGTTCAGCCTTGGATAAGTTTTTGCTAATAAAGTAAATAGCATATGGAAGTTTTTGTTCCACTTGTCCTAAGGCTGCTCCTATGGCTTTGTTCGAGGCATCAGTGTGGATGTGGAAAGGTAGGGCCCAGTTTGGACCTCTCAAGATTGGGGCAGACACCAATTTGTCCTTTAATTCATTCAGAGCCCTCTGACAATCGTCAGTCCAATTAAACTCCACATCCTTTGCCAAAAGGCCAAACAATGGCGAGGCTAGCTTGCTGAAGTCTTTGATGAATCTCCTGTAATACCCTGCTAATCCTAAGAAACTCTGCACATCCCTTAACCTTTGAGGAGGTGGAACCTTCTTGATGAGAGCAATTTTGTTAGGATCCACCTGCAACCCTTGGCAAGAAATGGTATGGCCTAGAACAGTGCCTTCAGTTATCAAGAATTCACATTTTTCGGGACTAAGGGACAGGTTCATCTCGATGCATTTGATTAGGACTTTTCCCAGATTGGACAATGCTTCCTGGAAGTTGGCCCCATAAGGAGTGAAGTCATCCATATAGTTTTCCACTGCATCATGGACCAGTTCCGAGAAGATGCTCAAGACAGCTCTCTGGAAGGTAGCAGGAGCATTGCATAGACCAAAGGAAAGAACTCGGTAGGCAAAGGTACCCCAAGGACAAGTGAAGGTGGTCTTATCTTGGTCTTCTGGGCTGAGTTGGATTTGGTTGTACCCGCTAAACCCATCTAGGAAAGAGAAGAACTTCTTTCCTGCCAGTCCATCCAACACTTGGTCTATGAAAGGTAGAGGGAAGTGGTCTTTCTTGGTAGCTTTGTTCAGTTCTCGGTAGTCCACACAGATTCTCCACTTCCCATTTTTCTTGGGAACCAACACCAGAGGGGACACCCATTCACTATCTGAAATGGGGCAAATGAATTCGGCATCCAACAGTTTTTGCAATTCTTCCTTGACAATGTCCTTAAGGGCTGGATTCATTCTCCTCTGGGGTTGCCTAACTGGTTTACAATCCTCCTTGATGTATATGTGATGGGTACAGACCGAAGGATGGACTCCTTTCATCTCCTTATAGCTCCAGGCAAAAGCATCTAGATAACTGGCCAACAGGCTACACAGCTCCTTTTCTTGGGAAGGAGATAGGGAGGAGCTGATCTTTAACGTTCTCTCAGGGCCGAACTCCACATTTTTTACTCTGGGAGTGACAGGGTTAGTTGCACAAAGGTCCAGTAAGGTGTTGGCTTGGGCATCCTCCACCAATTTCTCTAAGGATAGTGCACTGGGAGGTGGATTCTGGATCAAGGTTTCAATCAAGTCATCCTCTGTTGGGGGGTCTCTCCTAGTGGTGTCTAGGGTGCACAAAGGTGCTGAGTACACCTCGTCCTCTTCTCCTTCCTCCAACCAAAGTGGTAAGTCATGCTCTAAGGAGGGTTGGGCAGGAGGGTATAGGACTAGCTGCTTGGACATAGGACCATTTTTGATGGTCATGTTTCCTGCACGACAGCTTATGTAAGCATCTGCAGTAGCTAACCAAGGCCTTCCCAAAATAAGAGGATATCCAGTAAGCTTTGCCTTTGGTTGCAGAACCAAGAAATCTGCAGGGTATTCCCAAGAGTCAACAGAGACCAAGACATCCTCCACAATCCCTTCGGGAGTCACGGTGGAGCGATCTGCTAGTTGCAGGACTGTCGAGGTCTTCCTCAAGGAACCCTGAAGGTTGAGTTTAAGCATAGTATCCCTGGTCATCACATTAATGGCAGCCCCCAGATCAATCAAGGTGTGAGGTATGATGGTGCCATTGATGTGGACATCTACTACAGGACTCCCAGGATCTAGATACTTAGGGCAGATGACCTATCCTAACATAAGGTCAGACAACTGTCCTAAGACATTGATGGTTGGAGCATCTCTCTTTCGCCTGCCTGGGTGTTTGAAACACTTTTCCTTAACCAGTTTGTTGTATATCGGTACATCTTTGATGGCTTGAAGAAGTGGTATTTTCACACACAACTACTTGAGTTATCCCAGAAGCTCATCCTCCTCTGGGTTGGGTTGTGTGGTGGCTGTTAGTTTCTCAGGAAAGGGTGGAATAGCCTTTGGTTCACTTTCCTGTTTATCTTCCTCATCCTCTGGGGGAGGAGGTTGGCGATCCGGAAGAGTCTTTCCAGATTGAAGATTGATCTCCTGGATCTCCACAGCATAGGTAGGGCATGATGTTTCCCCAGTATATACCTGCTGGGCCTGTCTGTTGTTGGGGTTCGGGTTCGGTTGAGCAAGCATTTGAGGTTGCCTTGGAGGAGCAGGAGGTAATGGTTGTGGTTGAGCTGGTGGTGGAGGCAAAATGGTAGGAGGAGTGTTGTATTGGGGCCTCCACCCTGATTGAGGTGCATTCCACTGAGGTTGTGGCTGGGCATGTGAGTGATATGAATGAGTAGTGGGTTGAGTGTGGTACGGAGGTGGATAAGACCATGGAGGAGGCATAGATCAAGAAGGATGAGCAGGGGGACCCCAGGAAGGCATAGGAGTAGATTGGTTGGGGCTGTAATAAGCTTGGGGTGCTCCTTGCATCCCCTGCTGGTAAGGTCTAGGTCCTTGTGGCCTCCTTTGGTTGAGGAAATAGAGAGGTTCAGTGGGGGCTTCTGTCCCTTGATACATGGCTTTAGGCCCAAGTAAGGTTGGACATTGGTTTGTGGGGTGGTCCTCCTCACAAACGAAACAGACTTCAACCGAATGTAATGGACATTTGTTCTTGGGGTGTTTCCTTGTGCACCTAGGGCAGAATATAGCCAAGGCCCTCTCAGCTTCTTCCTTCTTCTGCTGGATCCTGAATGTGTCCAGCTGCATGGCAATGGTCTGTCTCACCTCACTCTTGAGATCTTCTAGTTGATTTGCAAACTCATGTTTGGAGAAGGGAGTACCAGTTGAGAAGAGGTTTCCTCTTCCTCTTTTCCAGGCTTCCCTAGAGTGTTTTCTAAACATAGTCTTTATGTCCTCATAAGGCAGTTGGTAAATGTCTCCTCCAGCTAACATGTGAAGGGTATCTAAGAGGTCTTCAGGGACTCCTCGGAGCAGGACCAACTTGAGGGATTCAGGTTCAAGTGTGCACCTAGCCCATTTATAGCTAAGTTGGAACCTTTCCTCATAATCCTCTAAGGACTCATCATTTCCCATGGTCATCCAAAAGATTTCTCCCTTGGTTTCCTTGGACCTATAGTAGTCCCGGTACTTGGTATTGAAAGCTTGCTGCATCTGAGCCCAAGTGGTGATACTATTCCCAGGTAAGCCCATGAACCAGCGTAATGCTGCATCCTTAAGAGTGGAAGGGAAGAGTTTCAGCTTCTGCTCATCTTCAGTATAGTCATAGGTTCGACAAAGGACAACAAACTCAAACAGGAAGGTATCAGGATCTTCAGTAGTCAGTCCATGGAAGTGAGGTAAAGCGGAGGGGCTAATGTTCTTCATTTTCATGTCTCCATTGGTTTCTTGGATGGGGAAGGCACCTTCTATTCTCTCATCTTCTCCTCTATTATCAGCCATAGCTTCAGATGGAATGGTCTCTAACTCTTCTTCTGCTATAGGATCTTCGTATATCTCAGGAGGTTCACCTATAGGTTCTTCTGGATCACTGTCACCGAAGAAGAGAGAAGGGTGACTCAGTGATGTGGTGGGGGTGTTGGGTAAGAATTTGCCTGTTTTATCCCGATTCCTACGAGGCATGAAATGGAAAGACTTTTTGATTGCTTTTGCTTTTTCTGGTACCTGCAAAACTGAAACAGATTGATCTACAACTATCTATTTTGCTGAAATGAAAATGCAGAATTGAAATGAAAGCAGGAAAGAACTAATCTACTTTGCTCAAATGAAATTGCATAAATCAAGATGCTAGTCTATGCTTACAGAATGGAAATGCTAATTTACGTTTGCAGAAATGGAATTGCAGAATTGAAATGTTAATCTAGGAAAGCAGGAAATGTCTATGCTACTTTTGTAGAATGGAAATGAAATAAACTACTTAGCAGAATGAGAGAGTACGAAAATAGAAGAAAAGCAACAATTACTAATACTCTGACGCTTCCCCGGCAACGGCGCCAAAAAGGATGGTGGGCTCCAGTATTGTAACAATAATGCTACAACTCCTGGAGCTTCCTTCTCTAATTTTATCAACCTGGTATTTCGTAACAAACTTGGAAGCGACGATGCTGTATGCACAAGTACTAACTCTTGTCGCAGCTGTCACTTGGTCAGCTGGCACAAGTCCGCTAGGGCTCAAGCCAACTTCTATATGTTCTCAGAAGAAGCTTTTTGAGTGATGAACGAAAGCTATCTCAAAGGGAATTAACCTACTTTGCAAGAATAAACTGAAAGCCAACAGAACATGGAAACCCTAGTAAACCCTAATTCTACCTAGCTTAATCCTTCTGGTGCAATGATGGGAATGAAACTTCTAAAAGTGATGTCATTACTTCTAGTGAGATGATATGCATGTGTTGGAACTACTTTCAACTGAAGAGAACATGTTTTTGTATTGTTGCTCAAGTGGTTGGAGTTATTATGGCTGTGCTTCTTACTGGGTTTTTGATTGTGCAGGGGTAAATCAAGGGGAGGAAAGCTTGAAAAGGGTCAGGAGGACTCTAAGAGGGTCTAAGGGATCCCTCACATCACCCCAGAGGAGTTCACAACATTCAGATGCATGGCAACCATGTTTGCAAGCTCCTACATGATGTCTGCAGGGGATTCTACAGGAAGTTCAGGATTTCTACAGGAAGTCTGCTAACTTCTACAGGATGTTCTGCAATCGGAGTTTTGAATGATGGAGGTGTGAATGAGCTGTATGGGTGGATAGGTAGGATGAGAGGAACGTGTGATGGCTTATGGACAGAGTGATGAAATGGAGAGGGGGTGCGTAAAGCTGGTTGGTTGATAGAAGGGTGGAAGCATTGGAAGGCTGAAAAGATAAGACAACGTGGATAATAGAAGAGTTGGTGGGCAAATGATCTACCTGGGAGGTAAGGAGATGGTTTAGGCATGGCTGAGAAGGATAAGGAAATGATAGAGTGGTGCTGCGCAGTGTAAATGAAACAAATCACCTCTGTCTTGCACAAAACCGAGAATTCATCAACCTATTCTAACTGTTTTATTAAAAACCAAAGAACAGCAATGTAAGTTTTAGAGAGAAATCGTGAATGGTGCTGAAACAAAGAGTTATTGCTCAAGATCTAAATGCATGGGCACTTCTACAACTAAAATGATTGCGTTAAAGCTTGCATGAACATATAAAACAGTGTTTTTGGTGGTTGGCACGGTCTACACTCCCAATCTCTAAACAGAGGTGGAAGTGAGTGTACAATCAACCTTTTCTTGGAACTCTGATGAATTATAATCCTCCTACTCTAATCTAAACTACTGAGAGCACTTCATCCATAAAACTGACCTACTTAATCACATCAAGAAATTTGAATCAGCAAACTGTGTTTTCCAAGTGCATGTAAAGGAAGAGAAATGAAATGCTGAGAAGAAAGACAAGTACAATACAAAGAAAGGAGGCCTATTGCTCTCAGGTTGGGCCCAAACCTGAGAGCTATAGCTCCTCTAAGAACTCAGAATTTAACTCAAATCTACCTGCCTTTTATTAAAAGATCATAGTCAAAAGTCTAACAACATGCCAAAAATGGCTTACAAAGAGCAACACTGAGCTGTAGCTCGTACTTCAGAATTTGCACAAAGGTTCAAAAGTTCAAAAGCTCCCATCGAAGGCTACAGCCTCAATATTTATACAGTATGAGGGCCAAGCTGGCCTCCTAAATTAGTGGAGCTTGGCTGGCCAAACTAAAAGTAAACTGTTGTTCCTTCAATGCTTCGTTTGGCTGCCTTCTAGCTCGGTGGTGATAGCTGTTGGAGCTCGGAGTTGGGGTGGAGATCACGAGGAAGATCATTCAAGGCTGTGGACAACCTTCCTACAAAACCGCAATGCCACCTTGGCTGTCTCCTTGCCTCCATCTGCATGGTTTTGCTCCATTTAATGTCAAAAAACCTGAAATAAACATGCATTAGCTACCTAGGCATAGTGACTGCCCTCCTTCCTACAAATAACATGAATATACTAAGAAATGATGCATAAGTGATGAAAAATGAAGGGTTGAGCAAGGTAAGTAGGCCAAATGAGCCCAAAATGTTACCAAAATTTGGGGCTCATCACTAAGCAGATCCGATTCACCCACTACAACAAGCAAACATAGTCAGAGACTCCATGAGGTAGTTAAATGTAGTTGGTGGTCAATTAAGACCCCTCCATACCTAAATGGCCAAGTTCCCTTGTAATGTAAAATCTATAAATACCCAGAAACAAGATGTAATCAGGGTTGGTGGTTGGCATTTTGATGTAAGGTTGAACTTCTGGAGACTGTAGATATTTTGTCACTTGCAGCGTCTCGTCTTCATTTTTAGCTAATACAAGCTTCTTTTGTTGTTAACTGCTCACTTTCGATTTTCCTCTATTCTAAGCTTGTGCTTGATATACTGTATTCTTGATCTTTTGAAGTTTAGCACTGGATAGTTGTCATCCTATCTCTGTGTTATATTGTTGAATGCATCACTGAATAAGTTACTTAGGTTTCTTTCTATCTAATGCAAGAGAGTTGTCATCCCGTCTGTGCATTAGTAGAATAGATTTACAAGTTTCTTTACTAGTTGCAACCGACCATCACATGGTCTTATGCATCTGCTGGTGTGGTTAGTATTCTCCATATTCACCCAATATCTAAAATGTGAGTGTTTGGTGGTCTAAAGCCTTCTAGTCTGGGGGTGTTCACTCATGTCTGGAGTGAAACAAAGTAGAAGTGGTTATCTGGATTGAGTAAGCATCAGTCCTTCCATTAACCCTGTGACAATAAGTTGAATTTATATGTTACTAGGAATCTCTGAGCTACAACCTAGGAGAGTTTCTTGCAGTGATAATAGTTACCATCCATAGTTCATATCAAAACCTTGTTTGGTCATTTGCCTTAGGGTCCCATCGGTTGCCCTAGGATTTCACCCATCTCCCTATCTTTTTGCAGCAATATTCCTCTTTGGTTTTCTGTTGTAGCTACACCACTTTCTAGTAGCTTGGTGTCATTTGATCCCAATCACATTGACAATTAGATCTCTTGACCTTATCAGTGTGTTTTTCAGTCGATTTTGCCACTAACCAGCACAGTGTTTGCAAACCCTGTTTGGGCGGGGTTTAGTTAATTGCTTTGTTGTTCATTTTCTGTCGTTAATTTTAGTTTATTTTTAGCAAGCTTATTTCCTTTCTACAAATATGATCTGGGCTTAATCAATAAATACACTTGCACACACAAGCACACCTTAAGCGAAGGGTGCTTGGTTTACACTGCCAAGCCAAGACTTAACATAATAAATTTATCTCCCCTCATCAAGACAAAGGCATTTCATTGATATCCCTTCACCATTTCCATGTCACGTGTGTCTTAACACCATTGTGCAACCAAGGCATTTGTCATGAAGACTCTTAGGCCTTCACCCCTAGTTTCTGCTTGGGAATATTACCCTGGCCCATCGAGTTCGAGTTCATAGCCCTCCGAGTCCCCATACCGACTCTTGTCCTGGTTCATTCGATTCCTCATCTGATTCTGAGCCTCCTTCATCGCATATCATCACCATGTCTAGACCCACAGCTGGTGCAGGAACCCAACCTGGTGTTGGCTCCAGTTCTATCCTGGTAGTCACATCAAGCGGAATAGTCTCAAGAATCGTTCCAACAGCCCCCATGCTCCCTTTTATGGTTGGGTTAAGTCTACCTATATTTTAGCCAGTTGATAAATGACCCCATACACCACAATGCTGGTTGGACTTCTATGCCAAATAAGCTTCCCTCAGACATCCCAAAGTTTAAGGGTAATTCTGGAGAGGATCCTACCAAGCATGTCTGCTCCTTCCACATATAGTGTTCATCCAACTCCATTATCGATGACTCCATTCGTCTTCAGCTATTCCAACGCACGTTCATTGGAGATGCTGCAAAATGGTATATACACCGTCCTGCCGCATCTCACTCCATTTTCACGATGCTTGCTAAAGCATTCCTCTCATATTTCTAGTTACCTCTCTAGTATGACACTGGTATAGAGCTATTGACCTCATTCCATCAGTCCGTCGCCACTCGCCTATTCGACCATTTTCAAGAGTGGCATAGAAGGAGGAGCACGTGTCATACCCCACCCTTCGAAGACCAAGTTTATCTAGATTAGCTTCTTAGGAGCCTTTTAGCACCCATTGGAAAAGATGTCACATCCCATTTTCCTTAGACTGAGGAAGAAGCTCTCCAAACCACTCTAAGATATGACCTAATTTATGCGCAATCTAGTTATGTTTATACCGTCATTCCAGGCCTTACCCATCTTGGAGGTGCCAATGCACCGAGGGCATCTCACGCCATTGATGATATCATTGGAACCCTTTCACACCCTTTGCCATATACTCAGAAAAGTTATGGTTGTCTGCAGGGAGGCACCAGTTCCTCTAACATTCACGCCCCTCCTGCTAGCAACATGTTTTCAAGACCCCAACTTGTCTACCAAACCATTGCTCCTCCTTATACACAGCCGAGCACTCCAACCCCTCAAGCATTAGTGTCGTAGCCTCCCATGCATCGTCATCCCTAGTAGCCACTGCCCCCTCAGGGTCAAGTGTTTGCACAATAGAGTGCGACCAATCCCCAAAATTCGAAGAAAAAGAATAAGGGGAAATATAATGAGGGTAACCAGGGTAATTAAGGTAATGAACCTAGTGAACCCCAAGGGAACCAGTCTAACAGCAACAATCAGTAACAACACAACCAACCTTGTGCATATTGTGGTATACACAGCCATTATATATATGACTACCATCTCTTACCACAGATGCACCAAATGTGGGAAGCTTAAGAAAATTCTAGAGATCAATAATCGCCACAGAATTCTATGCCATCTCAACCAGCAGTGCTTACAAATCCTTTTCCTTAGCAAGGATTTGTGGCTACTCAACCTCAGCCAAGTCAAGCAGCCCATCCCCCCCAACCTTCTGGTCTTGGTGACTACCAGATCCTTATGATGAATTCTGATGAGGTTAATCCCTCCGATATCAACCTGCAAACTCAGTCGCGTCAATATGATAAGCCATCGACTTCGTCTACCACTGAGTCAAAAACCAAAGCATCTATTGAGCCTCTTATGACACCAAATGGTCCGTTGCAGATCCCTCAACCTAAATTTGAGGCCATTCCCAAGATCTGAAAGGGACCATTATGTTGTAGCACGACCTCTAACCGAGATGCCCATACATACAATATAGTAGACGACTTGGCACAATCACTTGCTGCCATGTCGATACTAGAAGTACTCCAGTCATGCTCATCTCAAAAGAAATCTCTACTAACTACTTTGGGTGTAGTAGATCCTTCTAACAATATTTTGATTTTCTTCCTAGTTGATACATCAGATCATCCCCCATTGCCTTCATCTGTTGCTTTCCAAATACCAGTCTGAGTGCCTAATGCCGTTATCTCCCAATGCATTATTAATGAAGGTGCATCCACCTATGTGATTTCAACTACCATTTGGAAACAACTTAAGTCACCTGAGTTGTCCCCTTCCACCATCACTTTGCATGCTTGGGACAGACACTCCTCCCAGCCTCTTGGCATGTACTGCAACTGTCTAGTGACCCTTGCGGGCAAGACTGTCCATGTAGACATTGAGGTTATTGATGCCTCTTTAGATTACAACATTCTCTTGGGTTGTAGTTACACATATGCCATGTCAACCATCGTGTCTGTGGTGTTCCGCAAGATGTGCTTCCCCCATGAAGGGAAGATTGTTACCATTGATCAGTTGACTTACTATGAGCCAACATTTGTGACCTCCCCGAAGTCCATTATCACGTCAATGTCAGATAAGAAGTCTTCAAATCTTCTCATCAGTGTTTCATCCGGAGTCTATAAAGTTCCTCATTATTAGGTGTTTTTTTCGGTCCTCCCCCTCTCATCTCAAAGCCTAAATCTATGAGTGTTTGTATGTTACAAATGTCACAGGCGGCTCTCAAGTAGTTTGGTACATCTGATCCACAACCATCTCCTCAATACCTTGCGATTACCATCCTAGTTGATCCGTCTGGATCGACCCCCCCATGACCTCCTCTGTTTGTGGGTGCCTCTCCTATGTTTCCACCAGGAATTGTTCCTCCAGGTCTCAACCATCTAGGAGCTATTCTGCCAGGACATTACCCTGCAGGCCAGATACCTTTCTTATTCCCCCCTCCAAGAGTATTTTCTATCCCTGTCATGGCTTCGCTAGTCCTTCCTAACATGACTCTGGGGATCCTAGTATGGTACATCGAGCCCCTTGCAAGCATTCTTCCTGGTCATCTAAAACCTTATCATTCTCTAACCTCAAGTCAACTCATCCCTACAGCCCCTGCCACTACTTGAGTTCCATCACAACCTCAACAGGAACCCACTCCTATTGGGAAAGCATCAAGACAGGGGGGGAAAGCTAAGAGAAAATAACCTAAGGACAAAGCTCATCGAGCTCCTCCAACCCCTAAGGCCCCAAATCCATCACCTCCATGTGCTTTATGTAAAGTTGTTGGGCACGGCACCAATAATTGTTCTGAGCTTCCTCAACTCAAACCTTTGGTTCATGAAATGTTCCCTGAGTCAAATATTCATGAAGTCCATGTTAACTTGTTAGGTCCACCCAAGAAACTCAGAACGTTTCACACAAACCACCCTTGTACCTTGTGTGATCATCATGGTCACTGTTCACATTGTTGCCCTCATCTCGATGAATTTTGTGATCGCCTTGAAGCGCATCGCGAATACGAGGCCACTTGTAGTGGAAAACCTACTCCTCTACTCGTGGATTCTAGTACCCCTAATAAACTAGAGCAGGCAGACTTTGGTCCCACCGTCATGATCCCTCCCCCCGATGTCGAGATGACGAACACCACATGCCATTTCCTTTACCTATTTGCATCCTTGAGTTCCTCACAGGAAAACCTTTCTGAGGTTTTTGCATGTGCTTCTATCAAACCTCTTTTGACAGAATCCCAAATATCAACATCTCTAGATCCTCTATCTACCCATTCGTCATCTACCATTCAAGATGATGTGTATGTGAACCTTATTTCTCAGGTTGATGCACAAGGTAATTCCACCGCATCATGTAGTCAGTCTTCCTCCCGTATGCCCATCTTCCATTCTAATGAGGACATCATGGAAGCTATGTCTACCCTTGATTACCCTTGCACTTAGGCAAGGGGGCATATTTTGGAGGATTCTGAAGGCCATTTCCTTCCTAATTCTCCCAGTGCACTCTACCTCAAGAAATGTCGCTCATAGCACATCCCTTTGATTTGTGTGTCTTTATTTCTGCCATGAAGTTAGGTAGATTTCATCATCTCATTCGTTGTCTTTTGCACCTTTCAGATGGATCCATCATCCACACCGTATATCGGTCATGTTGACGGTGTGAGTCGCTTCTCTAGGAATCTAGCCTCGATATCCTGGGCCATTTTTACCCCCTTCCATATGTTAGTCCTTTCGAACGGTGTGTGCATTGGATCTGCCACCAATAACCAAGTCGAACATAATGAAGTGATAGGTTTGTTAGTCAATGTCCTCACTCATCGCATCCTTCATCTTCATGTTTGTTTATATTCCTTGCTACTTGTCATGTTATTGAATGGTGTCTATAATGTGCATAACCAAGTCCTATTTAGAAAATATCTACAAGTTAAGCTGTTGGTACATGAAATTGAAACCATTACTTTCAGTCATGTTCCTAGAGCCCAAAATAACTATGTAGATACCATTGCAAACAACATTCTAGATTGGAATTTGTCACTTTTATACCACATATGGCAACCGTAAAACACAACACACGGCAAACCATCATCATCATATAAAAATGCATAATCGTATTATGTATCATATAAGTGTTTGGAGCCCATAGCTCTATATACATCTGACATGCCCATAGCATGTTACAAAAATCAAAATCAAAGGGACCCACATGTCCTCGAATCTAGTCACTATCCCTCGGATCCCACGCCAAAGGCTAGGCTCCACCTGCACATAGATCATGTACTACTTGAGAAGCCATTGTCATGTGCCGCATGATACCTCGCCATTCTGAGGATAGGCTGGTACACTCATCTGTGTATCAATAGTCTAACTCATGCCATCTACGCTCTGAAGGTTTAGTCAAGAGTACCTCAAATCTATGATGTATATTAGTAAGTAGCGCACTCTCCTCTAGACCCTAACGTGATGACGATGTTTCCCGATCTATAGCCCCAGGTGCTGCGACTCATCCTGCATATCCTACCGATTTTACCGGTGCTATGTCTGCATACAACATATTTTACACTCAGTACCATATCACTACCATATACATGTGATAGAAATATGAAATGCACCATAAAAATATCAACTTAATACTTACCATTTGGTCCCCATGCTCGCCCGGGCGGAAGTGGCAAGTCAGGATCTTCGTGATAGTTCATCTCGCTATAAGGGTAATCATAAATGTTGAGGGGCATCTGATCCCAATGTGTGAAAAACTTGGGTTGGAACACCCATCCAACTCCCCCTCCTCCTCCACTCCATACTAGCTACCCCTAATGGCGCATCCTGGGCTCCTTTGGGCCCCCATATCAGATCTGTACATGAGGATGGATGGTGGGTATCTTCTCATAAAAGAATGCACACAGTACTGTACCAAAAGCACAGTCACGGTTCACCTCTCTCCCGCATAGACTTAACTATCATTTCACTGACGACAACATCATCTGGGCCAACTCATAGTAGGTCCAAGTGAAAAAAATCTCTATCAGCATCATCTTCCCACTAGTGATGTAGTGGAACACCTGGTTTCCCAAGACCCATATCACAATTGCGACAACAACTCGTGTCTCTAATCGGTCTAGATCACCAATCGGGATAGTCCTTCCCTTGACATGCACATCTCATGGATAGTGGCACTCCACAAACTCAATAATGTTCCTCCCACGAGGAAACACTAGATGAATATCTTGCACCACTCTGAGGGGAGGTAGTTCGGTCAAGAAATAAATATCTTGTAATGAGAACTTAATCTTGTGCCCCTGCATGACAAAAATCTCTTGGTCTAGATCCCAATAGCTCATAATTCTTGATAGGAAGGGCTCACCTACCCTCATCAATGGGTTCTCTACGAACTTGAGAACCCCATAACAATCCAATGCCCTTCAAACCCCCTGATCCCTCTAGACCTCAGATCGAAGAGTATCCAAGTCTTGTTCACGCTAGTTTATTTTCAACTTTGTCATGCCTGCAAAACACCACATGTATTGTCAATTCAGATAATACAAGATTGGTCTACATTGATCAACGTACAACCCCCACCAGGCCAATAAACCACCCCTCTTTTCAGCCCCAAATCACAGTTTTTTGCCCAGAAAGTGTGATCTCACAGGTTTCTAGTTGTTTCCTATGAACTGGATCACACTTCTGGGCCTAAAAAGTGCGATGTGACTGTGAAGAGGAGCTGGGGTCTCCCAGGGAGCTGTTGAGTGCCAAACATTAGGAAATAAACCACTGAAATTGAACAGATGAGGAAGGCCACCTACCTAAAAGTCACAGATCCTAATTTTGACAGTTGGTTTGTCCGCTATGACCTCCAAAAGATTTAGGGCCTCTTCTTTCCCTCCAAATTCACCACAACTCACTTAGAAAATGAATTGAAATTGGGGGAAAACATCCTTTCACAAAGAAATACACAATTGTTTGGTCGTCCATTGCAACCAAACTGTATCTCAGTTTGAAAAACCATCAGCACCATTGGGAAGCTCTCACCGAGTATTATAATGGGTCTTCCTCATTTTTTTATGATTTGACACTTCTCCAGGAAGTCATTTTTCTAAGAAAAGTCACTTAGTCACCTCTCAAAATTGAATTTCTTCATAAAGCGACACCTGTATTTTGAGGTCCACCTCCTCTTCATACTTGTCGTACCATGTGTTGATTTTTGTCATGAGTAACCATCATTTACTCATGTGTTCATGGTCCCCACTGGACCTATTCTGTGTGGTAGTGTCATTGAGTCACCCTTGTTCAGAGCATCCAAGATGAGTTACCCTTGCATCCATGGAGTCTGTTTCGCATCCCATTCTGTCATGTCATATTATTCCATCCATATTTGCATATCGTTCATCCTGTGTTGCCCATTTTTGCCTCCAGTCATACTATCCCCATCCCCTCTGGAGTTGAGACAGTCACTGCCAGGTCAACCATGCACTTTATGCTCTGACAAGGGAAGTCATTTGTTTGTCCCTCGGTAACACATTTTCCATTATCCCTTGTGTCAGTCCATTGGTCACATTACTATTTTCCCTCATGCCTTAGTTGAGGATCCTCATTGCCTCACCTATCGTGGGCCCTATTTGTCAACATCAGCTCATTTATTCCATAAGAACGACCTAGAGGGTAGTGTGTCTTGGTTCCAGCTTCCATTCTTGTTTGATGCCTCGAATGGAGTAGGGTGTCTCATTATTTCCCTTTGACTTGGTTGTTTCATGTTTGTGATTCATAAACTTGATGCTCCATTGATGCAATAGATTGTTCTAGTGATTCCCAGGTGTGCGTGAGATGTTGTAGACCTCATGAGGGGGTGGCCCTTCAGGTAGACCCCCCCATGCCTGGATGCATTCCTATTATGCTACAGCCTTAGATGCTTTTCCACAGAGTTGATGGGTAGGAACCATCCATTTAGTTTTGCAGGGCCCTCTCCTTGTTCAACAAGGCTTCTCTAGTTGTTCTACCCTCCATCCCACCCATTTTTGGAGGGAAGGGCCATTATATCTCATGTACTCAGATATTATTGTATTCAGTCCTCGCACATAATTTTCCAGGTGCATTATGTATATGGGACACATTATATTATTTTTCGGCTTTGTTATGCCAGCATGTCATGTACCATTCAGCATGTACTTCATTTCTCAGTTTTATGTTTCTGGGTGCACCATTCTTTTTGTACTAAGATATCTCTGTGGGTATGGGTATGCCTCCCCCGCCTCATTGAGGTCTGGTACCACAACATAAAAAAGGACTTGCATTGGTCTTGCCCCCTCTGTCCCTATCCTTTTTCGCTTAAGATTTAATGGGCTCTCTCTCTCTCTCTCTCTCTCTTTCTCTGACTCCACGGTGGTGTCTAGTGATTTTGTCTTTAAAATGTACTTCAGTCATACGTTTTGCTCCTAACACTCGTATGTTGCGGGGAAATCTGTTATCACCAAAAAATTGACCATCTAGCGTAATTTACTAGATGGATCGAAGTACACCATGTAGAGCCAATTTTACCATAGTAAAATTTCTTTCATTGTAAGAAATTACTTAATAATCATTATGTAATTTATAATTAAACCAATGAAGAATAATTAAATAAATAACTATTTATTTGATTTTCTTCTAGGAATAATTAATTAAACCATTGTTCAATTATTATTCCTTGTCATATTTGACCCAATTACAAAAAATCAATAGATAAATTATTGATTATCTTATTTTTCTCTAGGAATAATTAATTAATCACTAATTAATTATTATTCCTTGTTAAATTTGACTAAATCCCTTAGGAATAATTAAATAAATCATTATTTGTTTATTATTCCTTAACCAATTTCTTGAGATGATAAATAAATCATTTATTTATTTATTATTTCTAAATAAAAGTTTAAATACTTTTTCCCTCCTAACCAAATATAATAAAATATTCCAAGTAGTTATTCCAAGAATGAGGTTAATAATATTTTATTATTGCTCATTATTTGAGGATAACTCAATATTTTATTATAAATATAAGGGTTTTCCATTCATTATTCACTTTTGATTATTTTCATTGTTGCACTCACTGTTGTAACTCTGATTATTTTCATTGTCGCACACCATTATTTGTTGGGTTTACACATTATAGAGGAGAGAGACTCTACACAAGCTGAAGATGTTTGAGGATAGCCAAGAACCCATCCCATAGAGGGGGACTGGTAACATTTATTTGTTCCCTTCACAGGTGTTATAATAAAATCTATTCTTTGTATATCTGGTTTCCATTGGATGATTGGAGTTATTACTATTTCTTTTTGTTGTTTAACTATGATTGTGGCATAGATCAAGACTTTGGTAGGTTTTGTTTCTATTAGTTGTTGCATATCTACAATGTTTAGCAACCATTTATATTGTTGAGACTTTTTGTCATCCACAATCTTAAGTGGATTCTTTTCGTACATCTTTGAGAAGAAAACACTACAACAGGACGCAGAAATGAATTTGCAGGAAACAGAGAATAAGTTGAAGGAAGAGTAGGAGCTAAGAAGGAGAGAGAGGAAAGAGATGCTGAAACAGGAAGAAGAAGAAAGGAAAGGCACGATGACATAGAAAACTGTTCCCATACAGGTTAAGGGGTTAGAACAACTACAAGCTAAAGAAGAGGGAGAGAAGATGTAGGATCATGATATTTCTCAGCAGATTGAGCAACTAATTGAAGTGATGCACATGGAGTTAGGACAGGAGCCACAAGACCAAGACATTAATCTCATTCCGAGAGCACCTGAGGTCACCCCTCAGTATCCACCACCTCTAGTTTCGGAACTAGTCCCAAGCGAGCAAGAAGAGGATGTTCTCTTTGATGATGATTCGGTGATGGATGTGTATAATCTATCATTTGACGAGTTGCAAAGGAATATTTTATGTGCATGGAGAAAGTATTTCCCAGATGATCACATGTCACCTGCATTCATGAAGGAAAGGGTGATAGTGTTAGATGTCTTTTAGCATCCAGTTTCCATGGCCAAAGCCACTTTGGCTTATGGAGGAGCCACAAGCTCAAATGTTAAGTTCCTATTAGCCGAGAATGAATAGATGGAAAATAAATTGCATGTAGCCAGCTAAGAGGCATAACAATCCGCATGGTCTACAATGGCATAGATGAGGAAAGCAACACTTTCTGAAGTATCAACACTTGAGACTACCATGTGGAAGCTCTATGACAGATTTGTCACTATGTATAAGGTGGCTTTCCATCTGCATGGCTTTCAGCAGTGGAGCAAAAGGGTTGTCCAAACTCTTAGGGACATACATGTTGCCATTTTCCATGTGCAAGAATGAACAATGTGGTACAAGGGAGCCCCACTGCACTTGCCAAAGATGATGAAGCCGCAGGTAGAGCTAGACAAAGCAAATATCTGGATGTTGATCTGGAACACTAAGAAGCTCGCCCTGTTCATTAGTAGCCTAGAGACTTCATATGCACGATTATATAAAAGTTTGGTTTTCATATTTATAATGCAAATGATCCCGTCAATTGGTTCCCTCACTGAAGATAAGCATAGGAACCAAGTCTGTCTAGAGGCTGACAGGTACATGGAGCAACTAAGGCAAGAGGTCACCAGTGATGACTTGGATTTGAGTTTATAAAACATACAGAAGTACATTTGAGGTCCTGTCATGGTCAATGCCATGCTGCACATGCTTCAGGATGAGTTGGAAAAAGGTTCCAAGACCATATACCCAGAAGCTATGGAGGCAAGGGTCTGCTATCAAAAAGACACCATCAATCAATTTGAGGACATCATAGCAGAATACCAAGCTTGGCATCAGTACATGACCGAGAAGCATCAAGTGGAGGTTTTCGAGTTGGTCTTTCCCCAAACATCGGAGTAATAGTGCTTTGTCTTGTTACATTGTCTCTAGCCTATTTTGTCTCACATGGGTACATGTGGAAAATGTATATTATTTGTAAATATGTTGTAAGTGAAATTCCAAGTGTCATTAGTGGAATGTGAATAGTCACTATGTAATGTAATGAGTTAATTGTAAAGAAGCTAAAGTGTCATGAGGGTAGTCAAAGAGTCACAAAGGGGAATGTCAAGGGTCACCCCACCCTTTGTTATAAATGGAACCTTATAAGTCATAGAACAAGATTTTGGGAGCCAAGAGTTTAGCTAGGCTTAGGCTTAGAGAAGGCTTGGGAGTATTGTGATGAGCCTTGGCTTCTCCATAACGTAGTGTGAATATACTTCATTAGAATCATTGGTGTTCTTAAGTGTAATGTTCCACTATTGAGGCTAGTGGCTATCAATGGTGTATGTATGGATGGGACTTTCACTTATAATAATAATAACTAAAACAACATGCTTTCATGCATATGTCGTTATTCTAGTTAGACTATGATGGTTTCTTTAGAAATGTATGTTGTTTAACTTACACATTTGATTATGAAATACTTTGTATGCAATTGTATGAATCTTGTTGAATGTGTGTTATTGGATTAACTCATCACTTTAACTTGTGGACTATTCTGTATCTTAGCCCATGATGTCATTCCGCTCATGTGTTCCTTTGAAGTTGTGTACTATTACAAGCTTCTAAGGGGCACACTTTCCTTTCCCCTCCATGTGTTAGAACCTCCATGCATCTCACTTGATTCACTGCAAGGCCACACACTTGCTTCCTCTCAAATTCATCATATTTATCTCTACGTGATACCGCGGTTAAGGCATTACATTACCACCCACTACTAAGACTCTTACTCCAAGTGGTTTGAGGTATAGTTGGGACTTCTTATCAGGGAGATCCCCTAAATGTTGGCAGGTCTAGCACCATCAACATTTCTGGCACTAGAAGGAGGGCCAGATGACAAGATGAGCCCTTGAAGTCAGTTTTGAATTTTTGCACATAATTCATGACTTATATGACAATCACAACCTCGAGATGTTTCTCTCACGATGTTGATTTCGATGTGTTGGAGGATGTTATAGATGAATTTTCACAATATAAATTTGATGGTGAAAGTGGAACATCCCTGTTAATTCACACAGTTTCTTTTTTGGGTTTTTGTGGCAGGAATGAGGTCCCCTTAGTTTCTTTTTTGGGTTTTTGTGGCAGGAATGAGGTCCCCTTGAATGACATTTCCTATGAGTTGTTTTCTTTCACATTCGAAGGGCACGTCAAGTAATGGTGTCACACATTTCCCACAACCTCTATACACTCTTTTGAGCACATAACTAGATAATTAGGCCGTGCTTTCATATTTTATGACCGTAAATCACTTCATCACAAAATTTTAAAATTGTGAAAAGCGCCTAACAAATAAATTGCACACTTTTATGATCATTTTCATCATTACTTTTTTAAATTACCAAAATATGAAGTTGACTGGAAATTTCTAGAAGGAAGATATCAATATCTTCTTCACCTCTTTGAGAATCGGCACAAATTACAAATTGTTGACTCTCTCCCAACATACCTTAGTGTTGGAGCTTCTACGTCTGATACGGATGACGTTGCTGTCCTAAGTGACCCTTCGTCCCCTTCTCATAAAATAGCTCCAGCTCCATGGGACAAGGTGGGAGAAGTTGTCAACCTACCTATTGAACTCTCACCATCTCCTCCTACCCCACCTGCTCTATTTTCTTCTCAAATTTGGATTGCAAGCCTAATGGCTGTCAAGTGGTCTCATCCGCTCAGCCATTTTCCATTGGTTCCTTTGATCCTCTGGATTTTGGTGTATTGTGTTCATCCATTTCAAACTTCACATGTGATGTTCATGAGGATCATGTTGTGGATGGAGTTGGTGTTGAATGACCAACCTGCACTATCTTTTTTTTTTAGTATGTGTGGGAATCTGAACAAGAATTTGTAATGAAGGATGATCTCCTTTTGTCTCCACCTTTTCTGCTTTATCCTGACATCTTCTACAATTCTACCATTTCTGATTCCTCTTGTGAAAATATATCTCTAGATGTTTCCACTTCTGATCATTCACAGAATGCACAGGATGTCAGTCTACCATTTGATTGCAGAGAGGACAAATATTTCTTCCCAGATCCACTTAATCTCTCATCTTTAATTTCTGGAAACTCAGAGGGTGAATTTTTTATTTTTTTTATCAACCCCCCTCTATGATTCATCAGATCATGAGGATGTCGTTGTCCATCTTGAATTTTCTGATCGTGGGTGTGGTGATCTTTTCACTCATTTATTTGATCAAAATTTTGATTCACCTACTGTTGATATTTCTAATCCACTGGTCTTTAATGATCCATCTTGTGATGAACTGGAAACTCCTCAAGTTGTCGAGGAACTTTAGCCCGAGCTGATGGTTATGTCGGGTTCTCGTATCCTTGAGGTCAGTTCCACTTTGATCCGAATGGAAAATGGCATCAACCCATGGAATTTACCTATGGTATTGTAAGTGGCATCAACCCATGGTATTGTAAGTGGCATCCACCCATGGTATTCATTCACCCATGGAATTTACCCATGGTATTGTAATCGAAAAAGACTATAAGTAACAAGTCGCATTTTGTAAAAGGATAGTTTTTTCTATCACAATGTAGCTTTTAAAGTTATTCTCCATTTTAATAAAAAAAATTCTTTGTGGTTTTGTTTATTGGGAATTCTCCTCTTTTTCTTCTAACATTTCAATTTTTTAGATCTTGGAGGCCTCTCCCCAAATATCCATTTCAATCTTTTAGATCTTGGAGGCCTCCCCCCCCAAGATTTAGATCAGTGGTGTTACACTAAAAAATGTCACCATGACTATTTGCAGTTAGTATGGCTCCATCCACTGTCATACTATCCTCCTTGGCAAGTCTCATGCCTCTGCTCTCCATGTCAAACTCCAAGAAAGAGAGAAAAGTCATTTAAAGTCAATTATCTCTAGTACGCAGTTTCTCTTAGCCTTACCTGCGTGTACGCTACCCAAGTTCACAATACCTGTGTACTTGTACGCTCTGTATGTAAAGGGGTGGGTGCGTACCCCTGTAAAGGTCAAAAGGCGTGAGTTTCATCTTAAAAACGTTACTTGTGGTCAAATCTAGAGCATTCTAGAAGATGGTTTGACGTGTATTGAGCGCCTCCAGATGGTTCATGCACCCCAAAGAAAGAGGAACTTATCCCATGAAGAGGGGAGCTATCCCATTGAAAGAGGGGCTTATCCCATTCATGGTGGAACTAATTAACTTCCTCCAAAGCACTATAAATACAGGCATTGGGCCAGAGGGAGGGGAGGTTGAAAGCTGAACATTCCTAAGGGTAGATGCTGCTGGAATTAGGACTTCCTTGTAGAAGCTTGTGAGGAGAGATTCCCATCCTTTCTTGTTTCATTTGGAAGTGGGTGAGCTGATCAGAGTAAAGGAGAACTCTTGCTGGACCCTGGGAGGGACCTGCACAACACCAAGGCTCAGGTTGTAAGGTTTCTTTTGTTTCCTATTAATACAAATAAGTCCATTCTTCTCAACAATTTGTTATTTATGAGTTGTTTCATATACTCCTTGGTCTGTATGTTAAATATGTTTTATTTTATGAGTTATTCAGGTGCTATTTAATCGTTTGCTTGTTAGTGAATGCAGGTTTCGAAGAGAAGGAGGAGCTCATCCGGATCGACAAGGCTGGACTACTACAACAGCGTTGGACTACAGGTAGGATCTAAACACTTGATTACTTATATTGTAAATGCATATTTAGAGAAGGATAGTTCTTAATTGTCTTGTTTGTCACTAGAAAGCCTTAGCTTCTAGGGAGGTTGGTTTTGTCCGCAAAATTGACTCTTTCCGCATGACAAAATGGCGACTCCACTGGGGAATCCATGGATTTGATTGATTTCTCTTTTGATTGATACTTTGATTTGAGAAAAGTCGATTTCTTTCTGGTTTTTGGCTGATTGACTGTGAATTTTGGTGGAATAGCTTAGGGTTAAGTTAGATTTTATTTTTCTTGATTTTGAGAGTAGTACGCACCCTCTGCGTTAAGCATAGTGCGTACCTGTACGCACTTTTGCTGTGTACACAGAGCGTGGCCGCACCTGTGCAAACAGGCTGCCTGCGTACCCCTGTCAAAAGCTTAGAAAATTTCCATTTTTTCCTTTTTCTCCTATTAGATTTTGTTTATAGCTTATTTTTGCTGCCCAGATCCACTGTTCACCTGTCAGAAGTTTTCATCTTGGCTAATTTCATTGGCATTCCTACTTTAAGCTTTTATCAATTGGGTGTTTTGAGTCTCTTTTTTGAGAAATTCTTAATTTGATTTCCTTTGGTCATTACTTGGAGGTTTGTCTCAGTCTTTTCACAATTTTTCATCTTTTTGCTTTTGTATGAGTGTATGGGAATCTCTCCTCACAAGCTTCTACAAGGAAGTCCTAATTCCAGCAGCATCTACCCTTAGGAATGTTCAGCTTTCAACCTCCCCTCCCTCTGGCCCAATGCCTGTATTTATAGTGCTTTGGAGGAAGTTAATTAGTTCCACCATGAATGGGATAAGCCCCTCTTTCAATGGGATAGCTCCCCTCTTCATGGGATAAGTTCCTCTTTCTTTGGGGTGCATGAACCATCTGGAGGCGCTCAATACACGTCAAACCATCTTCTAGAATACTCTAGATTTGACCACAAGTAACTTTTTTAAGATGAAACTCGCGCCTTTTGACCTTTACAGGGGTACGCACCCACCCCTTTACATACAGAGCGTACAAGTACGCAGGTATTGTGAACTTGGGTAGCGTACACGCAGGTAAGGCTAAGAGAAACTGCGTACCAGAGATAATTGACTTTAAATGACTTTTCTCTCTTTCTTGGAGTTTGACATGGAGAGCAGAGGCATGAGACTTGCCAAGGAGGATAGTATGACAGTGGATGGAGCCATACTAACTACAAATAGTCATGGTGACATTTTTTAGTGTAACAGATTGGTTCTCGACTTGCACTTGATTGGTTCTTAGATCACATTAGAATCATCTTGTGTTTGAGAATTCTCTTGCATAGATCACATTTGCATAATTAGAATTCTCATTTTCAGAATATGAATAAAAATGTGCATAGATTACATTTGCATACTTTTCAAGTGAATTGTGCATAGATTACAATTGCATAGTTTACATTCTGAAAAATCAATCGTAGATTTAGATCAGTTTTCTTTGATTTGAATTTACACAAAAAAAAAAAAAAAAAAAAAAACTATTTTGGAATTGATTTGCATTAGTTTTTCTTGATGAAACTAGTGCATTAGAGAATTTGTTATATTTTCTCTTAGTGATCAATTTCTTGCATTGTTGGAAGTGAATGGAAACTCTCTCCTTACTTTAGTTAGGATTCATCGAATTGAAAGGATTACATTATCATATTCGATTTCATTCAGTTGAGTCGGGTCATCACACCATTGGTTTCGTATCCATTTACCCCTTTGAGTAATAACAGCCTAAATAACACAACGCTTAATTAAAATTCATCTAGTAAGTTTTACATTTCTAGGGCTCTGATACACCAACTAGATCAGGCTAGTGTCTTGGAGTAGGAGAGTAATAAACTCTCCAAGACAGCAAAACCAAACAAGTAGCTCATCTTGTGGTAGGATAAATCCAACTATTACATTTGTACTCTGGGAAAGCTCCTCTTAAAGGAGAAGCACGAGACCGTGTCCGAACCAGTGAGGGGATCAATCCTCCTTCATTGGGAAAGACGCTAGATACGCACATACTACAAATGGTAAACCTCGGATTATTGTCGAGGAGCCTGGGGTCACTTGTCGGTAAACCTTGGATTATTGTCAAGGAGCCGGCAAGGGGATTGAGCTTGTTACTCTGCCCTTGCGTGCTATCGGGTCATAGATTGTTCCCCCAGGTATATTTGTTGCTGTTGGTAACCTTAGTGACCATTATCTTTAGGATTCTACCCGAGGTGACGGTGGAGGGAAGATCCCACTGTACTTGGAGCAGACGTCGGCTAGACTCACTTGGATTTTCCGGGGGGTTCACTTCACTCGAGACGGTTAAAGTGGAGGAACTTGTGCCGGTCTATTCATTAAGCAGGTTGCCAGGGTAACTGTTCCACCCACCACTTCTGTACCGAATTCAGCGATGTTGGGCTTCATCACCAACTAGTGTTTTCGGTTCGGAAGGTTACTTTTTGTGTATGGTTTGACTCCTAGATTTGATAGCACGTGTTAATTTGTTTGTTTTTACTTTTAGAGACCATAGGTGTGAATTGTGAATTTTAATTGTTAAGTGTGAATTGTGAATTGTTAATTTTAGTTTTAAATTGTTAATAAAATTCACTGAAGTTGAATATAATGGCAAATGTTCCGGAATTTATCAACCTAGGAACCCTTCCTAACGAGAATCCTAGTACTTTTCCTTACTTTGGAAATGTTGTTCCTCCTTACATGGCTACTTTGTCATTACCTGGATTTACAATAGGTTTACCGATATGGTTATTTTCAACTTCGTTGGCCCAAAATACTCCAATTGTTCCACCTCAACCGAATGCTTCACCTCAACAGAGTTCACCATCTCAACATCACCAACCTTCTGTTGACCCTTTACCTTCTTCGCCTAATTTTTCTTCCTCCATTTCTTCCTCTTCACCTGGTAAAAGCCTCGATGCTAGTAACCAGGTGTCTAAGAAGAAGAAGAAAGGGAAGAAGAAAAAGAATAAGAAGAAGCAAGATAAGAAAGAAGTCAACCAACAAACCACGACTGTAAGTGTTAGTTGTGTTGAGGAAAACTCCGACATGCATCGTAAACCCAAATACCCTTGAGGGCTTTGTAAGGGTGACCACTTCCTTGTCAATTGTCCTGGTATTCCAAAGGTCTTGGAAGTATGGTCAGAAAAATTTCATCAACTTTCCATTGATCCATCAACCAGTGATAGTCAGGTTCCTGGGAAAAAGGGTAAAGTTAGGTTTCCTTGTAAGTTATGCAAAGGGAGTCATCAAACTCACATTTGCCCTCACATGGATGAAGCCTCAAAATTGTTGGAAAACCTTACTGTTCCACAACAAGAATTTCCAACTGGTTATCGTAAACTTTCTCCCAACCTACCGTCAACTGACGGAGTGATTGATCAAATTTCAAGAACAGTCAATCACACTCTTCCATTGGAGAGTGAAACTCATGTCACTCAAGTTGATGATCCATTAGTTGATCAAGTGGTCGATTCAATTTCACATTCGGTCGATCGCCCTCTCCCTTTCGAGAGTGAATTTCATACCGCTCATGTTCTTCTTGTTACATCAGATTCTTCTATGCCGGGGGGCATTTCACCTGTTTCTACAGAACCCCCTCCAAGCACTGAGGTCTTTTCCTTTGATTGGAATAGACTGACAGAACCTCGTCTTCCTTCCTCCATCCCTTTCCAAATCATTGTCAAGGCTGGTGGTAGGGACATACATCGTACTCAAGTAGATGAAGGTGCTTCTGTTAGTATTTTATCCTCAACTGTTTGGAAAGCTTTGGGTTCCCCTCAGCTTGCGCCTATTACGCAGAATCTGAAAGCTTTTAACAGAACCATTAGTGAACCTTTAGGGATCCTTCCTAAGTTTTCTATTACCTTGGAAGGTAAAACTGTCTGTATTGATCTTATGGTAGTTCGAGGTCCCTTAGATTTCAATTTACTCCTTGGGCGAGACTATGTTTATGCAATGAAAGCTGTCGTATCGACACTCTTTCGTGTGATGTCTTTCCCTCACAATGGCCGTATTGTGACTGTAGACCAGGTTTCGTTCCCTAGTCTTGTTTCAACTACCAATAATATGACACCCCTAAATGTTCCTGATTCTAAAGTGGTATCTACCCTGCCATGGGTTAATTATGTGGCAACTGGTCCCATGTTTTCAGTTACCGATGTAAGTGAGCCTCTCACTGTTTGCTCATCTTCCTTTGATTTAGATCCGGTAATTGACATGGAAAACTCTATGGGATTACTTGAACATGATGTTCTTATCCCTTTTGAGTCCCTTGACATGTGTTCCTTCCAGAGAACTATTCTTCCTTCTGATGAAGACCTTTTGGAAGCCATGATCAAGGTGTGTCCATTGACATGTCTTTCTTCCAGTTGGAAGCCATGATCAGTGAGCGCGAGGATAGTTCTTTTCCTGTATCAACCTCGTTAAAAAATGAAACAGGCTAGCACGAGGATAGTTTTTTCCTATCTCAACCTCGTTAAAAAATGAAACAGGGAGTAGTGAGGAAAGTTCCTTTCACTGTGTCAACCTCGTTAAAAAATGAATCAGTGTGTCCGAGGAAAGTTCCTTTTACTGTGTCAACCTCGTTAAAAAATGAATCAGTTAGTTCGAGGATAGTTCCTTGTCTTGTGTCAACCTCGTTAAAAAATGAAACAAGGATAGGTTATATAGATAGTTAGAAAGTAGGATTGGGAGGAAAGTTCTTTTTACTGAGTCAACCTTGTTAAACAATGAATCAGGCACGAGGATAGTTTTTCCCTGTATCAACCTCGTTAAAAAATGAAATAGGATGTTATGAGGATAGTTCCTTGTCTTGTGTCAAGCTCATTAAAAAATGAATCAAGGATTTTAGAGCATAGTTCCTTGTCTTGTGTCAAGCTCGTTAAAAAATGAATCAAGGTTTTTAGAGTAGAGTTTTTGTTAGGTAGATTGTAGAGAGTAGTTATGAGCATAGTTCCTTGTCTTGTGTCAAGCTCATTAAAAAATGAATCAAGGATTTTAGAGCATAGTTCCTTGTCTTGTGTCAAGCTCGTTAAAAAATGAATCAAGGTTTTTAGAGTATAGTTTTTTGTTAGGTAGATTGTAGAAAGTAGTTATGAGCATAGTTCCTTATCTTGTGTCAAGCTCATTTAAAAAATGAAACAAGGGTTTTGAGGATAGTTCTTTTCCTGTGTCAACCTCACTAAAAAATGAAACAACTCCCACAAGTCTTTCCAAGATCTTGAAAGTAAAGCTTCATTCCATCCACCTCATTGAATGCAATGAAGCTTGGGGGGCATGTACCTCGTTTTGCGTCATTATGCTGGGGGCATGTGAACTTATAACAAGCATAGTTTTTCATTTCAAGATTGCGTAAACATGAAACCAAATCCGAGCATAGTTCTTTTCCTGTGTCAAGCTCGTTAAAAAATGAAACAAATCCTCCTCTACTTGAGTCGAGAGATTGACTAGATCTCATAAATGTTAAGTATTTAGGTTAGTTATTTCAGTTTTTTGCATAATTTTCTTACAGTTTTAGGTCGAGTCTTTCAAATGATCTCGTAACTCAACCTTCATTTCATCCAACTGGTTGAATGAAATGAAGCTGGGGGGCATGCGCTCTAGCAGTTATGCTTAGGGGGCATCAAGCACAGTTTTCTCTCTGTTTCAAGCTTTTGTAAAAATGAAACTTATCTCGAGTCAATTTTAGTTATTTTCAAGACTCGTTAAACTCATGAAAATCTCGAGGTTATTTTGCTATTTTTCATTCTCGTAAAACAAATGAAAATGCCGAGTTCTTTCCGTCTTTTCCTACTCATAAATTAAATTGAAAGTTGGCCATATGAGTACATTTTTATCATTTTTTCGAACTCGTTAAAACTTACGAAAAAGTGAAACCTTCGAGTTCTCTTTTAAGCCGTTTTCTGACTCCTAAAACATGAAAATATTGCCGAGCGTTTCTTTTACACTCGTTAAAATGGAATTAAAAGACGGTCCTCTTATAGCCCTTTTCTGACTGTAAAAACACGAAAAGGTTGCCGGATTTTTGTCGTTTCAAATTCGATACTGGAAATAAAACGACGTGCCCTTGATCACTTTTTACTTTTCAGGTCAAAGGCACTAATCATGAAAGTACTTCTTGGTCGCAAGATCAAGCGGTTCTCTCAGGTATTATTTTATACTTTTTCGGGCTTGGGAGACACAAATTTACGAAAAAGTTCACCTTGGAGTCTTCTTTAGTTTTTTCAGACTCTCTAAAATTGAAAAACGTCGAGTTTCTCCTATACTGGACTCATTAAAATTTCACAGTAAAGGACTTGTTCGATTACAAACAGGAACGGACCACTCCTTCTTAGGGTCCGAATCTAAACTAAGTTGGACTCATCCGAAGGATGAGCTTATAATCAAGCATATGTTATCCTCCTCAAGCTTGTAAAAAATGAAGAGGTACTTGCCAGAAATGGTGGGGGAAAAGAGAGAAGAATGAGCCTATTTGTTATCCTTTGTTACAGAATAACCTTATCACTGCTCTTGAACACGACACTTTTCATTCACCTGGGTTGGGAAATCCTTTGCGTTAAAGTTGATCAAACCACTTTGAAAGTCTTCAACTGTTTCTGGGTATTAACTTTGGGTCAATCGTCGCCAAGCCATCTGTCGTGTCGTTATGTGTTCAAGAGGTCTCTGCAAATAAACCATTCATATGCAAAATACTTGTCATCCATTTTGACCATCCCTGAGTCAGTCCTTACAGCAACATTTCTTCAAACTTGAACTATGATTTCGTGTTGTGGGCTTGCCTGCAACGGGTCACTTTCTATCGACATCAGCACACTATCTAGAAAGATGACTTAGAAATCGTCAATACCTTGAAGTCTGCATGCATCAATGGCAGGTTTCTGGCCTTTGACGACAGTTTACATCATTGACTTTCAATCAAAGGACTCCGTGACGTGTTTGATATCAACCCATTCATTCACATCTCATGGATTGTACTGGGTACTTTGAGAACCATTGACATCGCTGGTGGTTTCTCTCACACTTGTTAACAGTTTACATCATCGATTGGTAATCAAGTGGTTTCTACCATGTTCGACATCAACTCATTTATTCGCATGGATAGAATCGTACCAATTCGGGAAGTAGAAATGAAGACCCTGGATCTAGTTTCCACCATCCAGGCTGTGAGGAGTTTTGTATTCATTATATAGTAGACTAACCATAAACAGATGGCTGCGTCCATACTATGTCTACATGAGTCTATGATTGTGATGTACTGCAAAATCATTCCTGTATCAAAGCAGTAGTTAGATTGTTAGTTAAAGTTTTCAATCTGAGTATGGGAATGCCTACCTCAGCGATGTATCATCTTATATATGTATTTTGTGTTGAATATTTGCAGGTTCTGACCAGGCTCTCCGCAAGATAATCTTTGAAATGATAAAGTACTTCACCCTTCCTAGATCATATAAAACCCTAATCTACTACAGGCTTCGCACTTTAGGGGGCAATCTGTTACACTAAAAAATGTCACCATGACTATTTGCAGTTAGTATGGCTCCATCCACTGTCATACTATCCTCCTTGGCAAGTCTCATGCCTCTGCTCTCCATGTCAAACTCCAAGAAAGAGAGAAAAGTGATTTAAAGTCAATTATCTCTGGTACGTAGTTTCTCTTAGCCTTACCTGCGTGTACGCTACCCAAGTTCACAATACTTGCATACTTGTACGCTCTGTATGTAAAGGGGTGGGTGCGTACCCTTGTAAAGGTCAAAAGGCACGAGTTTCATCTTAAAAAAGTTACTTGTGGTCAAATCTAGAGCATTCTAGAAGATGGTTTGACATGTATTGAGCGCCTCCAGATGGTTCATGCACCCCAAAGAAAGAGGAACTTATCCCATGAAGAGGGGAGCTATCCCATTGAAAGAGGGGCTTATCCCATTCATGGTGGAACTAATTAACTTCCTCCAAAGCACTATAAATACAGGCATTGGGCCAGAGGGAGGGGAGGTTGAAAGCTGAACATTCCTAAGGGTAGATGCTGCTGGAATTAGGACTTCCTTGTAGAAGCTTGTGAGGAGAGATTCCCATCCTTTCTTGTTTCATTTGGAAGTGGGTGAGCTGATCAGAGTAAAGGAGAACTCTTGCTGGACCCTGGGAGGGACCTGCACAACACCAAGGCTCAGGTTGTAAGGTTTCTTTTGTTTCTTATTAATACAAATAAGTCCATTCTTCTCAACAATTTGTTATTTATGAGTTGTTTCATATACTCCTTGGTCTGTATGTTAAATATGTTTTATTTTATGAGTTATTCAGGTGCTATTTAATCGTTTGCTTGTTAGTGAATGCAGGTTTCGAAGAGAAGGAGGAGCTCATCCGGATCGACAAGGCTTGACTACTACAACATCGTTGGACTACAGGTAGGATCTAAACACTTGATTACTTATATTGTAAATGCATATTTAGAGAAGGATAGTTCTTAATTGTCTTGTTTGTCACTAGAAAGCCTTAGCTTCTAGGGAGGTTGGTTTTGTCCGCAAAATTGACTCTTTCCGCATGACAAGTGGTATCAGAGTAGGTTATGATTCCATGAGAATGAGGGTTTGATGCATATTTTAGTTTCAAATTTTTGCAGCAATATTCAACAAACTTCAGGCAGTGTTATGTCCTCCACAGAGCATTTTCTTGGGCCAAGCGGGAAGAATTTTTATTTTTTCATTATTTTGCATGAATGTTTTTGGGCGGTGAGTTTGCAAATCAGATCTGAAAATTTTGGTGCAAAATTTACAAAAACATATAACATATCTGGATTCCATCAGGAAAAAACCCAAATTAAAAAAAAAAAAAAAAACATCTGAATCAAAGTATGGATGAGGGAGATATCGTTGATTTAAACACAACTATGTTGCAGAAATGTTTCTGATGACAATACATGGACAACAACTCTTATACCATTTTTTGCAATTTTTGTACAAAATTTAAAAAAATGTGATTATATATCTAAGCTCCTCTCAAAAAATCACTCAATTTCAAAAGAAAAATGGGTCAAATCGGAGTTCAGATGTGGGAGATATCACTGATTTAAAATCAACTATGTTTTTCAGAACTTTTGTGAGGACAAAAATGTTGCAGCACACATATGTGATTCTAGAGTGTCTAGAAAGGGATTTCCAACACATGGGAAGATGAAAAATGGTTCTTCTATTTTCAAAAATGGGTTATAATAAATATTCTAAGTTATATTGACCGAGTTATGTCCATTTTAATTCTGGAGTAGCATTTAGAGCAGGTTTTCTTTGAAGACGTGCCCTCCCACCCAGCTTTAGTAGGCACTTGCTTCACATTCATCAGTTTCAGCATAGAAGCATCTTGCATGGTTTATTTGGAGATGTGCCCTTCCACCCCAAGCTATGTAGGCACCTGCTACTTCATCAACAACCAACATCACAGTTATGGGTCAACCGCACAAAATTCTTGTCATCGAAGTCCATTTGCTAGGCCTTACACTGTTACTATCACAGTTGGTCACAAGAATTATAAGGTATCTCTATCTTCGGATATTTATTTGTCATGGTTATGGGTCATCCACAAACGTATACTTCATCGAAGTCAATTTTCTAGGCCGCACACTATCAATGTCACAGTTGGTCACAAGCATTATAGGGTATCTCTATCCTTGGATCTTCGTTCATCACGGTAATGGGTCATCCACAAACACACACTTCATCAAAGTCCATTTGCTAGGACGCACACTGTCAGTATCATAGTTGTTAACAAGCATTACAGGCTATCTCTATCCTCGGATCTTCGTTCATCATGGTTATGGGTTAACCACATAAAACCCTTCTCTTCAATGGATCTTCATATTCAATAATTTTTTCACAGGAGGGAACTTCACGTAATGGATATCATTGCTTCTTAAGGAGGGAGGAATGATTCGAATGGAAAATGGCATCAATCCATGGTATTCATCCACCCATGGAATTTACTCATGGTATTGTAAATGGCATCCAGCCATAGTATTTATCCACCCATGGTATTGTAAGTGGCATCCACCCATTGTATTTATCCACCCATGGTATTGTAAGTGGCATCCACCCATTGTATTCATTCACCCATGGTATTTCACCGATGGTATTTTCCCATGGTATTGTGACATCCACCCATGGTATTCATTCACCCATGGAATGTACTCATGGTATTCTAACCAAAAAAGACTACAAGTAACAAGTCACATTTTGTAAAAGCACAGTTTTGTCTGCCACAATGTAGCTATTACAATTATTCTCTGTTTTAATAAAAAATTTCGTTGTAGTTTTGTTTATTGGGAATTCTCCTCTTTTTCTTCTCACATTTCAATTTTTCAGATCTTGGAGGCCTTCCCCTAAGATCTAGATCACACTTCCAATCATAAATTTGTTAAATCTCCCCAAGCTCCTCATCGCTCTCCTGTTCACATGGAAAATTAATCCAATTCATAGTTTTCACATCCTCCACCAAAATCACATGATCTTATTGCTCATGCATTGGAGGAGTTGTATGTAGAAAGCACTATTACAAAATGGTTTTTTTTTTCTTGATGTTTTCTCGTTTGTCAAGTTCGAAGGTGTGTACATGCTTATCATCCATGCACAATGTGATAGAACACCATGATACATTTGCAAAGTTACTTTCATGAAATTTCAATATTTTCTCTTGTGTGGGTGGATTCAAACTTCGAATGTTTTGGTTTGCATTGCTTTATCTTTCTCATCAACCATGCCATCACCTACATGGGACAACTAATGTGCCGGTGGGTAGATTGGAAATATCACTTCACGTGAGTTGGCCCATGTTCTGCTTAGATTAGGAGTAGGAGTAGTGTTTTTTTTTTCTTGTTTGTTTTATTTTCTTTGTTTTTCTTCATCTTACTTATTTCCTTTGCATGTTTCCTTGTGCACTCATAGGATTAGTTTCCGCATGAAACTATGTTTGGAATCTTGAAACAAGCAGGGTGAAATACAAGAAGACTTGTACAACCATCAACACTAGGTTATCTGTCTATCCATCTCTTTATGAAGATCTTTCATTTCTTCTAGTCGATGATATCCTGATTGAAAATACATTCCTTTTAGAGTGAGTCATGGTGAAATCATGACACTTACACTCTTAATTAGTGTCGCCTACTCTAATCAGTTTTCTATATTCAGTTAACCCTTGTCAACTTAGTCAAGTAGAGTAAGAAGAGGGGGAAAACCTTAACAAGTATGTTAGAGGTATATATAAACTTCCTTCTCTGAAGGTGTTGGCTTAGTGGGGCCTGACCCAGATTCAGAGTTGATTTAGCCAAGCAAATCTTGGTACTATTGGCCCTTTTGGCAACAGTGCGTAGAGCACGGAGTGAGGTCTCACCCGAAGTAGTAAGGGTAATGCCCCACTTAATCTTATCATGCAAATTTTATTAATTTTTACATTACCTAAAAATATTGAGAAATATTGGTGAATACCTTCATTTGAGAAAACTGTAAATTTTATTTACAGAGGTAAAATTTCTTATTGCTATTAATCAAATTTCCAACTTGTTTTCTCAAAATTAATCTTGGATAAGATATAGTCTCCTACCATTATTCCAATTTAAATATTCATCTCACATTCCCAAATGTACTCTCACATTTACTTGGGAGAAGACATGGTCCTCTCCAACTTATTACCAATATATATATTCATCTCACATTCCCAAATGTACTCTTAGATTTACTTGGGAGAAGACATGGTCCTCTCCAATTAATTACCCAATTTTATATTCATATCTCACATTCCCAAATTTACTCTCACATTTACTTGGGAGAAGACATGGTCCTCTCCAACTAATTACCCAATTATATATTCATCTCACATTCCCAAATGTACTCTTAGATTTACTTGGGAGAAGACATGGTCCTCTCCCATTAATTTCCCAATTTTATATTCATATCACATTTCCAAATGTACTCTTAGATTTACTTGGGAGAAGAGAAGTCAATTGTAAGGATGAAGGAGAAGTTAATGACATTAATGAGAGGTGGTTGAGGGGGAGAATAGAGGAGAGGCATAAAAGTGGGAGGAGGAAGAGAGAAAGGGGGATGCTAGGTCTTGCTTTTGATTTTGAGTTGGCTGTGATTTTGGGAGAGCTAAGGGAACCTGTGGAGGTTTATTAGGCTTGGAGTTTGGAGGGATTATTGTTTATCTTGGTCTGGATTATTCATCTTGGACACACACTACATCTAGTTGGACTTGGGCTCCGAGGGCTAGGGAACCTGTGGAGGTTTCCTGGGCTAGGAATTATTTCCTAGTTGGCTGGGAGGTAAATCTAGTCGGTAGTCGAGAGGAGCATTTCAATAGAAGTAGTAGCTCAAGGGAATCTCCACCGACCATTGGTATAGGTATTCCTCTATGCATATATTACTCTTGTAAATTATTGAAATGAAATGTTCACTATAAGTTGTAGGGATTAGAATGTAAATGGTAAATTATCATTGTTTAAATATTTTGTAAGAAAGTAAATTATTGCCTCTTATTTCATTTAATTCCCAGAGAATATGGATCTATTAGAAGACCCTAGGATAGGGCCTTACACATGGTATCAGAGCCAGGTTCAAAATCTGGACCCAAAACCCACTAAACCCAAATTCCGCTATAAAGAGCTAGTAACCCTCATAAGGACTTATGATCCTAATATATATACATATAACAAATTGTTTTACCACTAAATTGTTCAGGCGGTTTTTTTTTATTCGTTGACTTTAATTCCATAGACATAATCACATATCAGGTTTGTGCTCATGTAACGTATTGTATGGTAGACTGTTTTTCTGAGATGTTTCATAACATAGAGACTATGGCCTCTTCTGCAAGTCACAGTCTATTTTTCCATCTTGTCTCCGTCTGTGGCCTATTATGCCCTAAGGCTCCCACAGGATTCTTGTGGCCTCTACTACTTCACGGCTCTCTTACATCTATTTCACGGCTCTCTTACTCTGATTCGAGATGTGAGTTGAGGCCTAGTGGTCATAAATCACTACGGGTGATTTTGATGGCAAAATTGCCTGCAGCCAGAGCGACCAAATTTTCGAGGAATATTGACAAGTTTTCATTTGACAACTAGCTTCGATTGATGTAAGTATTATGAGGATTCTGTTGTGTTTTCGGGGTTCGGGTTTAATGAGGTGGTTTTACCATTTTGTGTGGGTAACCCCAAATTCCAGCTAGATGCACAACCTGTCTTTATATCCAACCTCAACAAAACTCTACGGATATTTAAGCCGTTTTGTGCAATACCAAACTCTTCATCTTTTTCAAATAATTTCAAAATGGATACGATTCAACTTCCCAAATTTTAAAGTCTCTGGGGATTTGAGTCCAATCTTTCCGAACTGTCGCTTGTAGCATTTCTTTAGAAGGCTACATTGTGTTTTGTTTGTTTTCTTTCAATCTTTGTTGTTGGCTTCTCTTCTTTTTTCTTACTTATTCATCTATTAGCGATGATTTATCTTTGGTCAGTTTTCTTGAATATTTGAGGTTTCTAGCATTTGACTATTTTGTGTTCTTATTTTTAGCTTTAAATTTATGTTATGTTGAAGGTTTTGAGAATTTTATAGATGCCGCTTGCTGAATTTTGATTTTCTATTTGGCCTGGTTTGATTAATGCTTTCAAGGTTTATGACAATTTAAGATTTGAGGCTGAGTTTTTATAATGATTTTCGTTGAGTTGTGGCTTCAATTAACTGTATCATTACATATCCTGGCCTACTTCATATAAACCCTGTTGTGTCTGAAAATAAGAAAACAAGGGATCCCGTTTGCAAGGGTTTGGAATTTCATGTTTTTGAAAGAAAGGATTTAGAAAATAGATTTGCAATGAAATATAATGGACAAAATATCATCTTTGGCAAGATTGAAAGAAATATAACTTGCAGTCTCAGTAGTCCAAGCGGTGTTACTAATCCTGATCTCACGTCACTAGCTGCTACAATTATGAATGCAATGCCTAGACTAAGGATCCGAGGTAAGGTAATAGACTTGGTTGAACATGCAGACTTTTGTGTTTTCCAACAAGAAAAGGAAAGTGATCTAAAATCTTCGGCGATCTTGGAAGGGGCATGCCACAATATTCTTGATCATGAGAATTCTGACAAGGAAAAGTGTGCTGAAAATAGGGCAAGTGATTTAGTGAAGCATGGTCGCAGTGGCACCATTGCAAAGGATGAACAAGATACTTCAAATGTTAGGCTTTCCTCACATGCTGTGCTTTCCTTCAGAGCAGAGGCAAACTCATTTATCACTTCTTTGAATGATCAGAAAAATATTATGATGAATTCCTCAAGGTTTTATGAAGACACTGACATAAATGAAAAGAGCCACACAATTTACCAAAATGATGCACAGAGAGATTGTTCTTCTCATCAAGATTCAGATAAAGAAGCACAATATTATGATGATGTATCAAAATCTTCAGATGATATTTTGGCTGAAATTGGTGGAAGAGAATTGAAAACTGCTGGAAAAAATAAAATAAAAAAGCTATATATTCAATATTTCAAAGAGAAATCAAAATATATGTGTTATCACTCAGATTTTCCTTGAAGTTGTTAGAAGAAGGAAAGGGGTCTGAGGTAACCACAAACAAATCTTTTAAGTACAGAATCTAGCCAATCTATACTTAGAGAGGGCTCTCTCTTTATGATTTAGCTTTGTTTATGGGATATTAGGCTCGTTATGAAAGCTTGGGGGTTTTTGATTTTGTTTGGTGGTGGAATTCAGGAGCAGATGGATAGAACAAGGTATTTCCGGCCATTGGGCTATGGAGTCAACTGAAGATGGCTTAACTGGTTCAGGTTGATTTAACAAAGGAGAGTTTCTCAGGGCAAGGTAGCTAAACAAAAGACAAATGATAGCTTAAAAAGGATGAAATGGTCTTGCAAAGTGAGGAAGGGCAATTAAGAATCCTTCAACAAAGTTCAAGATGAGGGAAAGTGGGTGCTCATTAACAAAAGGCAATTAAGTATTCTTTGTTAAATGGTCACAATGATAAACTATGAAAGCAGGGAGCAATTAAGAATTCCCTACCTATAATAGCTTGGAAGAAAACATTAAGAAAATAAACGATTTTAAAGACAAAATGCAGTAAAGCTCTTTCTGAAATATAATTTTTCATTTATCATTCAGATATGAAACACATATGAATATTTATTAAACCAGAAAACTGTAAAAACATAAGATATAGAGTACTTATTTGTTTCTCGTTTGACACAGGTATCCTGTAAAAGTCCTTTGCTTTATTACTTTGTTCCAACCAGCCATACAAAAAGTTGTTCAACAGCACTTCAATTCCAAAAGTAAATTGTCTATAGAAATGTCTAAGAATCCACCCTCAGTACTTCGAATAAGGAAGTACTTATACAAAATTTACATCAAAATATCTCCTAACTAAGAGAGATACATTCTAGGAAAACTAAATATCTTTTACATGAATATAGAGACAGATGGTCTCGAAAGTAGAAATTGAATGTGAACTGCTTGTTGCTGTCCTTGTTTTTGTTGAAGGAGCTGGAGGCAGGTCCTATGAATATGCATCTTGCTATCTTGCTCATAATTCTGTGTTGGATGATCAATTTTAGCTTTTCACTGATACTCTTTTACCTGTGACTGATACTCTTTACCTGTTTTACCATCATTCATCCTTTTTTTACGAAAATTGACTATGTTAAATACTTCAATTTACTTCACCTTTTACCATGGTAAATCATAAGATGTCTGTCATGCTAGTCCACCAATCATCTCTCGGTATTCTTGTCCTTGTCAGTTTTTTGTAGATTTCATCTGCTTCTGTATATTTTAAAAAATTTGGTTGCACTAGAAATAAGTGCTTCACTTCATGCTCAATGTAAAAAAGGTTCTCCAAACTATCATAGAGAACTCTCCCTGTGGGCAATGCCTTGACTACAGATGAACTGGCCTGACTATTAGGTTGCTGATGTAATTTGTTGACATAATAATTCTAAAACATTAGCTTGTCATTGATGACTAAAGGACTTGGAAGCCGTTTACTTTGTAAGATGCCAAATTTCTCCATGAACTCATCTATGTCTTCCTGCATATTTTGACATTTGTGTTCCAGGCCTTGCATTAGAATCCTTTTGGTCAATAATTTCTTTATTTCGAGGATGGTAGCAGTCCTATCGTCAATGTTTAATTGTTCCAACTGATGCCTGTTTCTACTGTTTAGAAAGTTTATTAATCAGATAGCTTCTTCAGGCTTCCTTCCTAGTTCTTCCTTAGTTTTTTCAATATCTTGAAGAGTAACTTTCACTAAGTCAGTTTGTTCAAAAATGATTTGAATTGATGACCAAATATCATTGACGAAATCAATGATATTGGTCCATAATATCTTTTTGATATCAGTCAAAGGCTTTTCAAATGTAAGATATTTTTCCAGTGTTTTAATCTGTTGGGTCAAGCCTTTGTTTTTTCTCATCTCTTCAGCAAAATTGAATTTTGATACATCATATTTTTGCTCTAAAGTAATGAATTTCTCTTTTACTTTTTGCAGTTCAGTGACTTGGAGCTTCATTTCCTCCATGGACTTGATCAACTCTTCTGTGCTTTGATTTGAGGTTCCTGCTTGTGATGTACCTGTACTTGTTACTTCTATAGTTGCAGTTGTTGCCAAAGGGACATTTGGTGCTAAAGCAGTTGCCAATGTAGAAGGGACTGTTGTAGAAACCACTAGCACTACATTTTGAGGCTGTGTGGTCGACTCACTTTGCCTGTTTTGTAGTGTTTTCTCTAATTCTTGCTCTGTCTCTTTTAGTTGCTCATTTAGCTTAAGGACCAGGTCCATAAGCTCTTCTTCATTTTTCTTCTCAATCACTTCAGCAGTCTGAGGGTGAATGAGTGGTGGCAATTTCAACTGCTTTCTCAGTGCAGCTATATCTTCATTCTTTTTCTTTATTAGGCTCTCTGCAGCCTTGATATCCTTTGGGTTATGGCCCAACTCAATAATCAAATCCTCCAATGATTTGATTCTGTTGTCCTTTTCCTATGAGGAGGCCTTTTCTAGTTGCAATTGCGCAATAGTGTTGTCCAGTGAATTTTGCAACGAATGTGCCATCATTGCCTTGCTTGTCAATGTAGAATAAACCATCTCCCCTATTTGCTTACGCAATTCTATCTTATCTATGGGGTGGATGTCTTTAGCTAAGACCTCAAAATTAGTCTTGAGGTAGTCTACAAATGACTTTGGCTACTATACCGTGGGCTTTAGAAAGCTCATCTGCATTTTTCCTTCTTTGATGTCATAAGTTGACATCAATCTGGTTTGATTTGTAGGGGCCATATTCAAGTATTGAGCATAGGCTTGGGCCTTCAGTTGCTCATTATTGGTCTTTATCTCCTTGAATTTTCCTTTTATGTCTATGATCTTCTCAGATGAAGATCTGAAAGATGAAACTTCTGCACTCTGTTGTCTTTCAATCTCTTGTCTTTGTGAACAGGAAGGTGTCCCACCTGTTGGGAATGTATGTAGACTGTCTCCACCTTCTTTCCTCAAACTCCCTATTGTTTCCTCAAAGAATTCTTCCTCTGAATATGGATTTAGCCTATGCCTCTTAGCACCAGGCTGGTCTGAAGGACCACTGGCAGGGGTAGCTACTTTCCTGTCTGTTTTCAAGTTATTTTCCTCATCCAGAGGAGTTTGCACAACCGTGGGATTTCCCATATTAACCTGAGCTCGATGAGGCTGTGGTGGAGCTTGTTCTTCAGAGATTTCAGGCTGCTCTCACATCTCTAGTTGTTCTGATGTTTGGGGCTATCCTGATACTGGAGTTCTTGTTCCTATGGTGGTTCTACTGGGGGAGCAATAGTTTCCTACATGTGCCTTTGAGAAGTCTCTGCTGTAGAGGCACTAGGCTCTAGTGTTGGCCTTTGAGTAGATTCAACTAGTACCTATTCACAAGAGTCTAGGTCAAGTCTCTTTTCTAAGTCTTTCATCACATTCTCTACCTCAACTTGATCACTATCCATTTCAACTAGAGTTCCTTCCCTCCATTCATCCATATTTGCATATTGTTCTATCTCAGGGATTCTGTGATGGATATAGGGTGACAACTTATGTTTCATTCTCCTATCACAAATGAAACCTTGTGGGTCATATCTCCAAGCAAAGCTTTTCTTTAGTCTCATTGTTGTTTCTATGATTTCTTCTGCTCTTTTCCCTGCTTCTCTATTGTTGCACACAAATGGGCCTAAGTGGTCTTTAATCCTCAATTGGGCTTTCTTCTTTGCCTTGGTGAAATGAATTTGATCAAAGTTTAACATTTGCCTATAATATTCTAGGGCAAACAATCTCATAGGAACATACTTAGGTAGCTTGAAAGGAGGGAGTTCACAACCATAGATTCGGATCTCAGTGTGATTCTGGTATAAGTACTAGTCACCTATCTTGTACTGCTTTGACAGTTGAAGGATTCTCTTGATTTCATCACTAATCCTAGGAGGAGGACTTCCTGTCAGCATGGTGGTCACAGGGTGGACAAAGTGGTCAATGAATTCATTGTATGAATAGGGACAAGTATATGAGTAGTGGAAGATGGAAGTCCAAAAAATGATTGATCTGGGATTACCCTTTGTATCAAGTTTATTTACAGAGAATGGGAACTTGTCAGACTGATAGTAAAGGAAAAGGTGATATATGACTGTAGAATACTTGAATACCTTTTCATTTTCTAGCCTCATGAACTGGTCATGGATTTTCTCAACAATGAAAGCAGCATAGTTATATTTGACAGCAGGAGGATTTGACAGCAGGAGGCTGACTAGGGGTAAAAATGGACATTAAAACTAGAGTCAATTCATCCACATACTCACTAGTATTGAAACCCATGACTACAGCTATCATATTGATTATATCTTTGCCTATCTCTGCGAAGAAAGATTCCACATAGGGAGGAGAATCTTTGGGTTGATGTTGTTTATCCATAAAAGTCTGGCAAAGGCGACTGAGTTTAGACTGGGACATTTTAGATGCTTTCTCTAGTAATTCCCCAAGGGAAATGGGGGTGAGGTCTTGACCAGGCTCAAACTATAGCATTTCATTGATTGAATCTACAGTAATAGTGAAGAGAACTGTTTGATTGGGGGACATTATTGCTTTGAGGGTGGGATTATAATTGGCTTGACATTGATGGATAATGTTAGGGAAAACGCACACAAAGGGGAGCATGTACCTTGGGAGATTTGATTCCCAAAGTCCTATGGTATCAGAGCCATTCATGTAATTGTCCTGGCATTGACAAAATACTTTCAAGGAGCTTTTATTAGTTTCAAGGTCTTTTATTTGAAAATCTTTATCTGCTAAGGGAAGATAATCCAAATCTCTATGAGGAGTAGTGATAGGAGGTATATTGAGGGCCACGGGGGTTTCCATTTCTGGTTCTTATGGATTCAGATAGGAAAATGGGGTTTTCAAGTAGAGTTGGTGAAAACAGAGGGTCCTGGGAGTCTTCAATTCTAAATTCCGCAACTGAATTGTAATGAATTTTGGGTTTTTCAATGTAATCATAGAGGAAATCAAGTATTTACAGGGTTTCTAGAAGGAAACTGGTAAATACCTGTATTTAAGTGACGGGAAATGGAGTGCAGGTTCACTGGGTGCAAATGGTGGACTGGAGCGGCATCGAACTGCAAATTTCAGGGTGGCTGACGGTTGGAGTACGAGCTGGTTGACTTCTACGTTCTGGTTGCATGCATGAGTTTTCAGAATAAGGACAGAAAACTGTTTTAACTTTGTTTTTATGCAAAGTCAAAGCTTTTGGCGGGTTCATGATATGGACAGGTGGCGTCAGCGGGGAGGCGACTTGACGTTTTGTCTTTAGCGGGAGGCGGTAAGCGGGTTTCATCGCACTGCTATTGGAGGGTAAGTGGTATTTGGGCGGGACCGCGTGATTCCATACACTACTTGACACGTAGCAACGGTACAATTCATGAAACCGCTCACCATCGCATACTAAAAGTCGACCACAGAGGTCCATGCAATATGTGTGATGACCGTCGGATTTGCGGGATCCGATCGGATGGTCATCAGGGAGATGAAGTGACTGGCAGATACGGAGGGCGGATGCGATATAAATTAAAGAGATTAATCATATCGGGGGTGATTCAATTGGTTATCGAGTTATTAATTAGTCCGAATGACGTAATTAATCCTCACTAAATGGTGGCGGGGTCGGGTTATTAATTAATTATTGATTAGTTAATTAATCCCATTTATTTATTTGTTTCATGGTTATATTTAATTGAGGGGCGAGATATATAATGATTTGGGGTTCTGTATAATAATATAATACGGGCGTGGGTAATGTTGTTGTATAGGGGAATTATATAATAGACATTAGTGGTTAATATGACAAAAATGAATGGAAAAGCACTAAGTCCAATGTTTTCCAAAAGTGTTTCATCGTATAACATATTACTTAGGCTAAAGTGTACAAAAGGGTTTTTATGCAGATTTGTTTCAATTTCCCTAAGTAAAATAGGATTTTACTTAGGAAAAGTTTTATCAAAGGAATGAGTGATCTTATGGGGGGGGGGGGAAATGTTGATGAAAGGGACTTAAGTACTTTAGGCATTTCCAATTATTGGGCCGAGGGTCCGGTCCCTCCAAAAGTCAGAGAAATGCTCTGAGCCCCTCTAACTCTGGTAATTACCTTTAGTACTTAGGGAATTAGTGAATATTTTTAGGGGAATGGGTAGGGAAGTTAATTATTTTGACTTTGAATGTTGATGTGCCTTTCCATGTGATACATGCCTTTGCCTAGTGATGAAAGTAAAAGATTTAAACATTTAAACTTATCATTCACCACATATTTATTCTGCAACCATCATCTACTTACCCTATCTACTTTATCCTAGCATTTTCACTTCTTTATTAGGGTGCACTTAGACTGGAAAACCCTTATCAAACTTTCTTTTCCTCCTTTTTACATGGTGATGCCTATCTACGTCTACACTTATTACATCCAAGGGCTCAGATTAAACTATTGAGCTCCTTTTTCACTCTACCTATCTACTTATCTGCCAGGATTAAACTATTTGGTCAAATCTTTATTCTCTATTTCTAAAACATGAAATTGAAAACATGAAATAACCAAGTTTAAAATGTTTGGTTCCCATGGATTGTGGCATAGGTAACAAGTTGCACATAGTCATTATTGTACAAAGTAGAATAGTAGTGGCATTTGGTCTTGCACACTTTCCTGGTCTTTTATTTTTGTTGGGGTTCATTTTCTTTCATTTTTTGACCTCTTTTTTATTCTTTTCACCCTTTTATTCTTTTTCTAGGGTATACCCTCTTTACATTTTTTAATTTTTTTTTTTTTTTTTTTTTTTTTTTTACAAATGTGGAAAACCTTTGCAACAAGTAAAGGTATGAACATATTTCAAAGCTAAACCAAGTCAATCATGATATATGACACCTATTGGTATAGGGGCATAATAGTGGCTCCACTTGGGGATGGCTTTTCCTGGTGGAAAGTCAAGAATAGTAGATTAGTGGCCTCTGAATGACTGTGACTGTGCCCTGCAATCTTCCTCTTGCCTGCTGCTTTATGTATATGTATGACAGTAATACTTCTGAAGCTTAGGGCCTTCTCTTCGGGCTTCAACTCCAAAATCTTACTGTCCAATCAACACTATGACATTACAAAATATATAATATGTACTGTGAAGAACATGGTAACATTAGTAACTAGGATCAAAGTAATGCTTCAACATCCGACCATTGACTGGTCCTTCTTCTACTTCTATACCATCTAACTCTTTAATAAAATATGCATTGTTTCCTCTGAAAGCATAGATGATGTATGGTCCTTTCCACAGGAAGTCAAACTTCCCATGTTTCCCCTTGTCCTCTCTTCTTGAATCCCATCTTAACACTTTATCTCCAAGGTAGAAATCTTCTGCCTTGGTTCTTCTATCAAATATCTTCTTAAGTTTCTCCTGCAACACTTGGGATCTTTGGTACACCTCCTCCCTGGTTTGCTGCACTGGTTTATCCTTCTTTGTATATCATTAGGTTCCACTTGAGCTTCTTGGAGTATTTTCATGACAGGAACCCCTAATGATGAAGGAAAAACAACCTCCATGCCATATACTAACTCATAGGGACTGGTTCCAATGGATTTTTTGGTTGTAAGCCTGTCTGCCCACAAAGCATTAATCAATTTTTTGTTCCAAGTTTTCTTATTTTCTTCCAACAATTTTTTGGTGATATTAATTAGACTATTGTTGGAAGATTCTGCCAGTCCATTCCCTTGAGGGTAGTAGGCTGTGGAATGGCCCGGTGTAATCTGATACTTGTTACGGAAATTAATCATTTTCTTTGACTTGAAGGCTGCAGCATTATCAGTAATGATTTTAGTGGGACAACCAAATCTGGACAAAATATTGGTCTCTAGGAAACATGTGATCACAGTGTCATTGGCTTGTCTAGAGGGAATGGCTTCTATCCATTTAGTAAAATAGTCAATGGCAGTGAGTATGCATTTTTGTTGGCCAGAAGAGGGTGGATGAATTTCTCCAATGAATTCAAGACCCCATTGTTGAAAATGTTTCTCGGTGGAAATGGGTTTTAAGGGTAAAGGTAACAATTTTCTTTTGCCTTCAAAGATTTGACATTTATGGCAAGAAGTTACAAATCTCTTCACATCTGCAAACAAGGTTGGCTAATAGAATCCAACCCTTAGGATCTTGTCTACAGTTGACTTCCAATAAAGATGTCCACCACAGTCTCCTGCATGAAATTCTTGGAGAGCCTTGTTAGCTTCATCTTTTAATAAACAATTTAACAAAATTCCTTCATGATTTTTCCAAAAAAGAGTATTATCTAAGATGCAAAACTTTGAAGATTTCATTTTCAAAAACCTATTCTTGGTTCTGGATAACCCTAGAGGAGCCTGCAGGTTTTGTAAAACATAAATTATATCAGCATACCAAGGTGAATCTGAAAAGGCCTGGCTGATTTGTGGAGTCGCCATCTCCTGCTCATTATCCAGTTCATTTATGTCTAGGGCTTGACAATTAGTTTCTGCCATGAGTTTGGCCAATCCCTGACCTTTTATTAGCTTGGTAGGTTTTATCTCTATATCATACTCTAAGATGGTAGCTATCCATTTTCCTCTTTTACCATCAACTCCATCCTGAGTTAGGATGTCTTTGACTACTGCATTAGGAACATAAGCTATTACATGAGAGTATAATATGTAGACTCTAAAATCTTTAATAGCTTTTACCAGTGCAAAAGCTTGTTTCTCCATTATTTTTTATTTTAATGATGCATCTCTGAGTGCTTTACTAGAAAAGGCTATAGGTTTTTCACATCCGCGATCATTCTTTTGTAATAAAAGAAAAAATGATGAAGTCTCTATCAAATTGTGGACTCATGAGGACTGGTGTTTTGGGTTAAGGCCATTTTGATTTCTTCAAATGATTGCTTGGCCTCTACTATCCATTTGATACTTGAATCCTTTTTTAGCATGTTATTTAGTAATCTAATGAGTTCAGCTAAGTTAGAAATAAATCGTCTTAAAAAATTTATCTTCCCTAGGAAAGCCTGAAGTTCTTTAATACTTCTTGGATGGGGTATTTGTAAAATAGCTTCGATCTTGGAAGGGTCAATTCGAATGCCATCTTTGGAAATAATGTGACCTAAAAGTTTACCCTCCTCCAGACCGAACAAGGACTTCTTTGGATTCAAAGAAATGCCATATTTTCTACATTTTAAAAAGACTTGCCTGAGATGGTCCAAGTGTTGTTGATCTGATTTAGAAAAAAACAGTTAGATCATCTAGATATATAACAAGAAAATCATGAATTTCTTTGGCAAAGGCAATGTCCATTGCTCTTTGGAAGGTTGCTCTTGCGTTTTTTAGTCCAAATGGCATTTTGATGTATATGAAAGTACCCCATGGTGTTGTAAAAGTAGTTTTCTCTTGGTCATCAGGATGAACCAAGATTTGGTTATATCCTGAAAACCCATCTAAAAGTGAAATTCTAGAAGAACCCACTACCCTTTGCAAAATATGATCCATTTTGGGTTATTGACACCTAATCATTAGGATTGGGTGAATAAATAAAATCAATGTAAATAAATAATAATAGACATGAACAATCATCGGGAGATGAAGTGAACAATATCCCTCATGTATATAATGAAGACCAACCTGAAGGAATAATACATACGAATCAATTTTTCTTTGAGGAGTTACTGCCTAGCCTGACATGGTATCAGAGCCAGCTCGCAAAATAGTTGTAACTCCCTTCTACCTACTGCTCTCTGTCCACTGCCTACTGCTCTCTGTCCACTGTCTACTACACTCTCTGTCCCCTCCACAATTGCTGCCACTCTATAGTCACTGCCACTATTTAACGTAGAACCATCCGTTGAAGAACCATCCATTGAACAAAACCAGAAGGTTGAAGAACCATGCGTGAATCAGGTTCCTTCGCTGGGATCTACATGTATGAATCAACTGTGTATCAATGCGTGAATCAGCTGCGAATTAACGCATGAATCAACTGTGTATTAACGCTGGTATTAAAATCTACCCCATTGTTCTCTATCCCTCTCCAAGAACTTGTAGCCATTAATTATCTGTAAGCGTGTCCGTGCATTCTCTACTGCTGGTGGAAGCCAAGTTCATTTGTGACTATGTGTCCATTCATTATGCTAAGTTCATTGAGTTTGTATGTACGTTGGTCGATTCGTTGAGTTTATCTGCCATTTGTTGTTTAATTCCTGGTTGGTGCATTTACATTGTACCTTTGTTGGAGAACTCGAATTGGCTGCTCAGCATGGTGGTGCCGCCCAAATGGTGTCAAAATTTTTTTGAAGGGCTGTTGTGGGCTGTACGTTGGTCCGTTGGTTGAAGCATTGTCTTTGTATATTCCGATTTGAATGTTTTTCATGGCATATATTAAATGGTATGCATTGAATATTGAAATGTGATGAAGCGTTGTCTTTGTATATTTCAATTTGAATGATGTTCATGACATATATTAGATGGTATGCATTGAATATTGAAATCTAATGAAGAACTGTGTTTGTATATTCCAAGTCGAGGCAAGTGTATTTTTGTCTTGAACATGATTTTATACTTGTCCAATGATTCCATTATGTGATTGCATTTGAGATTTCCTGAAAAGATTTTCTCATTCACTGTGGCATAATAACAAAAGAAAATATTTACTCTTGTCCGACTGTGTCTAGTAAATAATTTTGGGACCATTTTGGATATGAAAGGAGGAGAAGTGGATTTGATTTTGGCATTCAAAGAATGTGAAAAATAAAATAAATTTGGTGGAGTAAAGGAAGATGATTCAGTACTGATTTTTGTTGGTATCACGCTGTTGTTTGAATTTGTTGTCCTGTCATATAAAAATTATTTTTTCCCATTAAGAGTAAAAGTTTTGCAGCAGAAGTTTTTTTGTTACAGTATGCATTCAATCATATCCATCGTGGGAATTGTTCTCACTGGCAAAGAGAACTATCCTGAGTGGTCCTGGATGATAAAACACACCCTCATTTTCAATGAGTTGTGGAAAGGAGTGTGTGTTGGAGACGGAGACAAAGAGCCGGAACAACCTACATCAGACAAAGAGCTCGTCATTTGGGAAAACAAGAACAACAAATCTTATGCATTAATCGCAACATCTGTACATGAAGAGGTGAGTCGCCATATTTCACCATTTTCAACTGCTTTTGAAGCCTTACAAAAGCTGAAAAAACTCTAAGACTCACATTTTGCACTTGAAGTTGTTCAACTCATGATTAAACTCTTCACTCTTGAACTGCAAAATAATGATCCTCTTGCTCTTGCATCTAAAGTAAAGTCTATAATGCATGATATCAAATCCACTACGGTTGAATTGGATATTCCTCTTATCGCTTTTCTCAAGGCACTTTATCCTACTTACCCCAATTATCTTTAGTCATTGCAAGCAAATGGAAATCTCAAAGATATCACCTTTGACTCTCTTGTGAAAACGTTTGCTGAAAGAGAGAAAGATTTTGGAATGAAGATAGCCCCTGAATATTCTGAAGAGGCTGTGTTTCTTGCTCATAAAGAAAAGCATCCTACTCAAGATTCTTCAAGAGAAAGAGGTGGTCGAAGAGGAAGAGGAAGATATTTTAGAGGCAGGGGGGAAGACACTCTCAAGGAGAAAAGGCAGATCTGCACTGCATACGCTACAAAAGAAATGGATCACATGATGCCTCTACATGCAAGTTACCATGGGACAAAATTGAGCAGCATAGAAACCAATAGAAAGGTAAAACTGATGATACAGACAAAGGTAAAGCACCTGAATCCGCTCACTATGTTGTGGCACAATGTAATACTGGAGTAAATGAAGATTTATTTAATGCTTCACTTGCTTCTTGGAAAAATGATTGGTTGCTTGATTCAGGAGTGAACTGCTACATGACTCATAGAAAAGATTTTTTGAATAATTTACTGACAATGTTGATGAAGCAGTATACTTTGTAGACCAAACAAAAATCAAGCCATCAGGGCTTGGCACAATCAGGCTTAAACTGCCTGGTCTTCCAGACTTTCTTCTGCATCATGTTTTATATCTCCCATAGCACAAGAGAAACTCGTTGTCCTTGGTCCACATTCGCCAGCAAGGTCATTCCATTCATATGTTTGATGGCAAGCTTGAGGTAATAAAAGCATCTGACCACTCATTTGTCATGAGGGGAATAGAAGAAGAAAGGCTTCTCAAGCTGCAAGGAACCTCTGCTCGTGCACAACATTTCTCATACAATTCTCATTATGAAGAAGGTACACTTCCATCAAGTTTATTATGGCATGCTAGATTTGGACATTTGAACTATGACAACCTCCGCTTGTTGAAGAAAAATGGTGTTGTTGGTTTGCCTACAATTCCTAGGAAATTTAAGCAATGTGATGCTTGTATTCTAGGAAAGCATAGCAAATAGTATTTTCATGATTCAGATTCAAGAGCACATAGAAAACTTGAACTCATTCATTCAGATTTATGTGGTCCAATTCCTGTTCCTTCTGCAAATGGAAATAAATATATGATGACATTTATTGATGACTACACCAAAATGTGTTGGGTTTATTTATTGAAGAACAAATCTGATGCTTTTCAAACATTCAAGAACTTTCATAAATGGATTGAAAATGATACACAATCTCATATTGAGTCTATTCACAATGATAATGGAAAAGAATACACATCAAATGAATTTGAAAACTATCTTCGCCAACATGGGATCAAACATCAAACAACTGTACCTTATAATCCCCAATAGAATGGTGTAGCTAAAAGAATGAATAGAATAATCTTAAATATGGTACGATCCATGCTATTCTTCAAAAATGTAAAGATAATGCTTTGGGCTGATGTTTTTCTATGTGTTGCATATATAAAGAATAGATGTCCATCTAATGCTATTAGAAACAAGACTCCTTATGAAATGTGGTATGGACATGTTCCTTCAGTAAAGCATCTCAGGGCCTTTGGTTCCACATGTTATGCCTTGATACCAAAGGTACATAGAAACAAACTTGGTGCAAGAAGTCGCAAGTGTATCTTCCTAGGGTATTCAAACACCTCCAAAGCATATCGTCTCTATGATGAAGTAAATAAAATGTTTGTTGTATCTAGAGATGTAATTTTTCTTGAATCATCCAAAACTGACAATGTTGTTCAGTGGCAACTTGATCGCTTGGATAGATTCGCAAAAGCAAAACCATTTCAAGAATTTGATAATTAGATTCCACATCTTGATGGGGGGATTCCTATACTAGATCAACATGTGGAATCTTCTTCTGAAGAACACTCTCCCCTGCATGAAACTCCAACAAAAGATGATGCTTTAAGTGATGTGATTGACAAAATTGGGAGACTCAACCTTGATTCTGTCCCAACTCAATTAGCGGAGCAGCCTGGACAATCTGAGAAAGGTCCCCAAAAGTGGCTGACAAAGACACTTGAAAGTGTTCATCCTGATGAGGTTGGAAAGACAGGAACTAGAAATTCAAACCGGAAAAATGGAGGTGATGTAGATGACTCTAATTCACCTGTTGATATGGATGTTTCTTATGATTGTGAACTGAACTTGTCTACAGATTATGAACCAACTTCCTTCAAAGAAGGTACTTCTCATGATGAATGGAAAGAAGCGATGCAAAAGTAGTATGATTCCCTCATAAAGAACGACACTTAGAAGCTAGTTGATCCTCCATTAGGAACCAAACCAATTGGCTGCAAGTGGGTCTACAAGAACAAGTATAAAGCTGATGGCTCACTTGACAAGCACAAAGCTAGGCTTGTGGCAAAAGGTTTTGCACAGAAGGAAGGGGTCAATTATGAGGAGACTTTTTCCCCCACAACAAAATGGGCTACCATCCAGACACTCTTTGACCTAGCAACTCAGAACGGTTGGAAATTCCATCAAATGGATGTAAAAACTGCTTTCTTGAATGGAGATCTAAAAGAGAATGTTTTTATGTCCCAGCTGAAAGGACATGAACATAAAGTATGCAAACTTTTGAAGTCCTTGTATGGCCTCAAACAAGCACCGCGAGCCTAGTATGAAAAACTAACTGAGCATCTTCTGAAACTCAATTTCAAACATTATGATCTTGATGCTGCAACTTTATTTGTCAAGAAAGTTGGCAAAACAGTTGTATATCTTATGGTATATGTAGATGATCTTTTGATGATAGGGAACAATGAAAGCTACATTGCATCCATAAAGAAGGAATTGGGGAAAAGTTTTGAAATGACTGATTTGGGCTATGTTTATTACTATCTTGGTATTGAAGTAACCCAACATCTGAAGTCCATATTTCTTTCTCTAAAGAAATACATTGGAGATCTGTTGAACAGGTTTGGCATGACAGAATGAAATCCTCTTACTACTCCAATGGAACAAAACTTAAAGCTCACATCTATTGAAGGAAAAGAATTTGGGGATGCAACAAAGTATAGATAGCTTGTAGGAAGTCTCAACTACCTAACTACTACCAGACCAGACATTTTGTTTGTTGTTGGAATCCTCTCCAGGTTTATGCAAAAGCCTTGTGAGGGACATTTGTCTTCTGCAAAAAGAGTTCTAAGGTACTTGAAGGGAACTCAAGACTTTGGAATCAAGTATACATAGGTGGACGACTTCAGCTTGATTGGATACTCTGATTCAGATTTCGATGGAGACAAAGAAACTGGGGTATCTACTTCAAGATATGCTATGACTCTTGGATCAGGAGTTGTCTCCTGGAGATCACACAAACAATCAGTTCGAGCAGATTCCACAACAGAAGTAGAATACGTGGCAATAGCTGAAGCAACAAAAGAAATTGTGTGGCTCAGGAAAATTCTTGAACATTTGCAGGTAAAAAAAGTACAATCAACTCCACTCATTATTGAAAATACCTCTGCAATAAAGTTGGCCAAAAACCCAATGTTCCATGATCGAACAAAGCACATCAATACCAAATATCATCTGATTCGACATCATGTTGAGGCCAAAACAATCCATCTCCATCCTTGTTCCACCAATGAGCAAATTGCTGACATCTTCACCAAAGCACTTAGAAGAGAAAAGCTTGAACGATTTAGAATGATGCTTGGACTCACTAACATCCCTTCAGATTAAGGGGGGGAATGTTGACACCTAATCATCAGGATTGGGTGAATAAATAAAATCAATGTAAATAAATAATAAGAGATATGAACAGTCATCGGGAGATGAAGTGAGCAGTCTCCCTCATGTATATAATGAAGACCAACCTGAAGGACTAATACATACGAATCAATTTTGCTTTGAGGAGTTACTGCCTGGCCTGACATGGGTAAAGGATAGTTATCTTTAAGAGAGACCTTATTTACATTTCTCAGATCAACACATAACCTTATTTCCCCAGTTTTCTTCCTAGTAGGTACCAAGTTAGACACCCACTCTGAAAATATAATAGGGGCAATAATCCCTACTTCATACATGTATTTGATTTCTTTCTCAATTAATGGTAATAGCACAGGGTTAATTCTTCTGAGTTTCTGTTTAAAGGGCTTTTGATTTTCTTTCAGAGGTATAGTGTGTTGAATAATAGAGGTGTCATAGGACTTCAAATCTTCATAACTCTAGGCAAAGACATCCTGGAATTCCCTCATAAGTTCAACATACTTTAGCTTCTGATCAAGAGGTAAAGATTTTGACAATTTTATCATTTTTGGATTATCCTGTGTTCCTAAGTTGTACTCTTCGATATCTGCTTTTAATGGCTCCATTTTAGGTTTCTTGGGAATGTCATTGGAGTCAAACAAATCTTCTAGAGGAGTCAATCCTTTGGGTAAATGATTGTCTTTTAGGTTGATAACCTCTGTTTCTTCTTCAATTATTTCATCTAGGTCCATTTGTTTCAGGTCTTGAATTTCTTTTTGTGTGAATTTTGTGGGATGAAGCATATTTATTGAATTTTCTTCTGAAATGTTAATTTCTACCTCATTTATTTGATTAGAACTAATAACTGTATCAACATCTATGTTAATGTTAGAAAACTCTTCATCTAAAGTTAAAAAATTATTGATCTTCTTATCACTATCAAAAACCTGCCAGTTCTTCAAATTATCAGGGATGGCTGGTCTGTGCCTAATCTCAGCAGTATATTGATGATTAGGTTGAAAAGGTAATTTGCAGGTGCTGGCAAACATGGCCAGGCTGTGGGCTTGCATGTTGTGTTTTCTAGGGATAGTTGCAAGCTGGGTTTCCAAAAAAGTGTTGAGAATTTCTATGACTGTTCCTCTATAATATCCTAGTCTAGGATCCCTAGTTGAGTAAGTTCCTTTAATCTGTTTAATTATTAATTCTAAATCTCCTATGATAGACACCTTGATTGCTCCTATTTTTTTAACAAGTTTAAGACCCAATAAGAGAGCCTCATATTCTGCCATATTATTGGTGCATCTAAAATTTAATCTATAGGCATGGCCTTCAGCATGATCATTTTCTAAATTGTACACCCAAACTCCTGCTCTTGCTCCTAGTTTATTGACTGAGCCATCAAATTCTAAATGCCAAAGGATTTCATGCTCATAATTTGTGTCTGGGGTAGTAGGAACTTGTTTTACCATGGGATATGGGTTTTCATTTTCATCTGACTTTTCTTTGTTATCTGATATTTCCTGAATATGAACACTTGATTTTTATTTTTCAATTTCTTTTGGTTCTGCTGCTAAAACCTCTAAAGTATTGGAAGGACTAGCTTCTGCATTGTAAAGAATGAACAAATCCATATCAGAGTGTACTGAGTAGATGGGGAAATTTTGGGGGTTTTCCTGACTACGTACTATGTATTTCATCAATGTTTCTATGTATAGTTTATTTGGTTGTCCAAAAACCAATATAGTGGCATATGACATATCTAATTGAAGAGATCCCTGAAGCTTAGCACCCCAGGATATGGAAAATAACATGCCATATTTGGGTGGTATATCTGCTACCACTATGTCCATTAAAATTGTTTTTGTAGGGTATTGAACCAATGAAACACACAAGTCTTTTATCAGTCCTAAACATCTCACCTAACTAGAATCAAAAGAAAACAAATCTTTGTATGGTCTAGTGATGTCTAGGTCTAGCTTTTCCATTATAGACTTGGGCATGAGATTATGAGATGCACCAGAGTCAAACATGGCATTGTGAAGAATCTTATCATGTATGTTTAAGCTCACATAGAAGGGAGGAATTCCTCCTTCCAATGGTTTTCTGTTCACTTCTGGGCCAAAGATTAATTTGGGCTGGTCATCAAAAAGATTAACTGAATCTTCAGTTCCAGTAATTTCCAGTGATCTATTAATTTGAGTTTGGTAGGCATCATGTTTAGCTAATTCAGATAATGGGACATAATTTTTTATCTTACCTACTTCTGTTTCTAGATTAAAGGGTTTTTCTATTTGGGCCTTTGGATTTTGAGCAACAATATTCTCTCTATTTTCTATGTTTTCTATGTTTTTCTCCTTTTCAGGAGTAGAATCATGATTTGTTGATTCTCCTAGATCAACCTTTGGAGGTTCTTCCACAGTTTCCTTGGAAGGAAGGGAAGTGGAGGGTTGTTTATTGTTTGGTTGATTATCAAAGACATCTTCAATTATGGGGTTAGAAGGATTAGTGTTTGATCTAGAAATAATTTGTATAGGTTTGATTACTATCTTACCTTTTTTGGGTTGATTTGGAACCATTTGCTTGTTCATTTCAGGGACATCAATTCTCCTACTTCTTAGATTGTATTGCTTGTGCACCTCAAAGATGGCTGAGTCATATCCTTCTCTAAAGTCGAACGATTCCCCTGATTGGGTTTGGAACTGTTTAAGTATGTGGGCCTCTTGATCATCTTGGGATAAGAAAACTTCTCCTTCATCATCAAGCCCCATCAAATTAATTTGAGTATCTTCTTTTGGGCCTTCAGAGTGGGAAGCTTCTGCATAGTTCTCCTGGAAAGGGGGTCTAATGTTTTGGTCAGGACCATTCTTTCCAGTGTTCAGGTTTTGATTTTTCTTGAAATTAGGATTTCTCCCTGTATTGGCTTGCTGGCTATCCCAAGGAGATTTCCTTTCAATTGTCTCCACTTTGTCTCCTAGTCTATCCATTCCTTTAATTATGGCATCTAGCTTTTGTTCAAAGGGTGAGCTTTCTTCCTTTAATGGTATCCTCCTTTCACTCCTAGCCTTGGCTCTTTTAGATAGTAGGTTGGCTTCAACACTGACTGCTATGCTTTGCATATCTTCCAAAGTAGGGGGGTTTCGTTCTCTCAGCTGGAAAGCCATATCAGAATCAAATCCATCTGGGAATTTGATTAAGGCTAAACCAGGTGGGGGTCTAAGATCTAGTGGGATGGCATTATACACACTGTTGAATCTAGTGCAATAGTCTTGCACAGTTTCTTGTGGTCCTCTTCTTAGGTTTTCGTATTCAGATAGAATCTGAAGGGGGTCTTTCCTTTTCTCCCACCTGTTTAGGAATTGCTGATAGAGAGTTCTTAGGCTGTCTATACTATTTGGTGTTAAGGCTCTGAACCAGGTTCTAACTTCCCCAAATAAACTTTGAACGAATATTCTCATTTTCACATCAACAGTATCTATTTCATAAATTTCAAAATGATCAGTTATCTTCTTGGTGTGTTGCCGGGTTGTATAGGTTCCAGTGCCATCAAAAGTAGTGATCTTACTTTGGTAGTCCTGGGGCATGGCACCTAAGTTTGCTAGTAGTACCAGGGGGGCATATCTATTGTCCATTGTTGTTGGTAATGGTGAAACAAAAGCTGGGGTTGGAATAATAGTGGATGTTTGAATTGTGGATGGAGAGCTCGAGGTGATGGTCAGATATGGAGTGGTTTGAGGTTGAGAGATATGAGGGAATGATAATGACCTTGCAAAAATAGAAGTGATTACAGAGGGATTAGGGGTTCCTTTAGTGGTAAGATCAGATTGCGGTGAGTTCTGCAAATGTCTATCAATTGGAAAATTAGCTGCTTGGATCTCTAGTTCTCAGATGAACTCTGGGTCTTGGACTAGGTCTGTTAATTCAGAATCAAATGAAGTCCTAAACAAAGAGGTTTCAAAGTATTCATCAAAGGGTAGGTCTTCGAGGTAAATCCACTTAATAGGACAAGATGAGGATCTAAATGTGGGTCGAGGACTAACAAAACTTTCTTGTCTTCTAAGAATTCTGGGGATCAGATTGGGGTTCTCAAACACTTGTGGTGGATTGGGATCAGGATTAGCTCTAGTGTAACGAGTCCTTTCTGAAGCCAGATTTTTGGGTTTTGTTTTTGGTTTTCTTAACGGATATCAAAAACAACTTCTATGATTTCTTTAAGATGCTTTTAGATTTAAGGTTTAAATTTTCTTAAAGATTTGTTTTGATTGAGGAATTGTCCTTCCCTAGTATGGTCGCCACTATGTTATCACTCAGATTTTCCTTGAAGTTGTTAGAAGAAGGAAAGGGGTCTAAGGTAACCACAAACCAATATTTTAAGTACAGAATCTAGCCAATCTATACTCAGAGAGGGCTCTCTCTTTATGATTTAGCTTTGTTTATGGGATATTAGGCTAGTTATGAAAGCTTGGGGGGTTTTGATTTTGTTTGGTGGTGGAATTCAGGAGCAGATGGATAGAACAAGGTATTTCAGGCCATTGGGCTATGGAGTCAACTGAAGATGGCTTAACTGGATCAGGTTGATTTAACAAAGGAGAGTTTCTTAGGGCAAGGTAGCTAAACAAAAGACAAATGATAGCTTAAAAAGGGTGAAATGGTGTTGAAAAGGGAGGAAGGGCAATTAAGAATCCTTCAACAAAGTTCAAGATGAGGGAAAGTGGGTGCTCATTAACAAAAAGCAATTAAGAATTCTTTGTTAAATGGTCACAGTGATCAACTATGAAATCAAGGATCAATTAAGAATTCCCTACCTATAATAGCTTGGAAGAAAACATTAAGAAAATAAACGATTTTAAAGACAGAATGTAGTAAAGCTCTTTTTGAAATATAATTTTTCATTTATCATTCAGATATGAAACACATATGAATATTTATTAAACCAGAAAACTATAAAAACATAAGATATAGAATACTTATTTGTTTCTCGTTTGACATAGGTATCCTGTAAAAGTCCTTTGCTTTATGACTTTGTTCCAGCCAGCCATTCAAAAATTTGTTCAACAACACTTCAATTCCAAAAGTAAATTGTCTATAGAAATGTCTTAGAATCCACCCTCAGTACTTCAAATAAGGAAGTACTTATACAAAATTTACATCAAAACATCTCTTAACTAAGAGATACATTCTAGGAAAACTAAATATCTTTTACATGAATATAGAGACAGATGGTCTCGAAAGTAGAAACTGAATGTGAACTGCTTGTTGTTGTCCTTGTTTTTGTTGAAGGAGCTGGAGGCAGGTCCTATGAATATGCATCTTGCTGTCTTGCTTGTTTCTGTGCTGGATGATCGATTTTAGCTTTTCACTGATACTCTTTTACCTGTGACTGATACTCTTTACCTATTTTACCATCATTCATCCATTTTTACGAAAATTGACTATGGTACATACTTCAATTTACTTCACTTTTTACCATGGTAAATCATAAGATGTCTATCATGCTGGTCCAGAAATCATCTCTCGGTATTCTTGTCCTTGTCAATTTTCTGTAGATTTCATCTGCTTCTGTATATTTTACAAAATTTGGTTGCACTGGAAATAAGTGCTTCACTTCATGCTCAATGTAAAAAAGGTTCTCCAAACTGTCATAGAGAACTCTCTCTATGGGCAATGCCTTGACTGTGGATGAACTGGCCTGAATGTTAGCTTGCTGATGTAATTTGTTGACATAATCATTATGAACCATCAGCTTGTCATTGATGACTAAATGACTTGGAAGTCCTATTCTTTGTAAGATCGATGAACTCATCTATGTCTTCCTGCATATTTTGACATTTGCGTTCCAGGCCTTGCATTAGACTCCTTTTGGTCAATAATTTCTTTATTTCGAGGATGGTAGTAGTCCTATACTCAATGTTTAATTGTTCCAACTGATGCCTGTTTCTACTATTTAGAAAGTTTATTAATCTGATAGCTTCTTCAGGCTTCCTTCCTAGTTCTTCCTTGGTTTTTTCAATCTCTTGAAGAGAAACTTTCACTAAGTCAATTTGTTCAAAAATGATTTGAATTGATGACCAAATATCATTGATGGAATCAATGATATTGGTCCATAATATCTTTTTGATATCAGTTAAAGGATTTTCAAATGTAAGATCTTTTTCTAGTGTTTTAATCTGTTGGGTCAAGCCTTTGTTTTTTCTCATCTCTTCGGCAAGATTGAATTTTGATACATCATATTTTTGCTCTAAAGTAATGAATTTCTCTTTTACTTTTTGCAGTTCAGTGACTTGGAGCTTCATTTCCTCCATGGACTTGATCAACTCTTCTGTGCTTTGATTTGAGGTTCCTACCTGTGATGTACCTGTACCTGTTACTTCTATAGTTTCAGCTGTTGCCAAAGGGACATTTGGTGCTAAAGTAGTTGCCAATGTAGAAGGGATTGTTGTAGAAACCATTGGCACTACATTTTGAGGCTGTGTGGTCGACTCACTCTGCCTATTTTGTAGTGTTTTCTCTAATTCTTTCTCTGTCTCTTTTAGTTGCTCATTTAGCTTAAGGACCAAGTCCATAAGCTCTTCTTCATTTTTCTTCTCAATCACTTCAGTAGTCTGAGGGTGAATGAGTGGTGGCAATTTCAACTGCTTTCTCAGTGCAGCTATATCTTCATTCTTTTTCTTTATTAGGCTCTCTGCAACCTTGATATCCTTTGGGTTATGGCCCAACTCAATAATCAAATCCTCCAATGATTTGATTCTGTTGTCCTTTGCCTATGAGGAGGCCTTTTCTAGTTGCAATTGGGCAGTAGTGTTGTCCAGTGAATTTTGCAACCTATGTGCCATCATTGCCTTGCTTGTCAGTGTAGAATAAACCATCTCCCCTATTTGCTTATGTAGTTCTATCTAATCTATGGAGTGGATGTCTTTAGCTAAGACGTCAAAATCAGTCTTGAGGTAGTCTGCAAATGACTTGAGACATTGTATTGTGTGCTTTAGGAAGCTCATCTGCGTTTTTCCTTCTTTGATGTCATAAGCTGACCTCAATCTAGTTTGATTTGTAGGGGCCATATTCAAGTATTGAGCATAGGCTTGGGCCTTTAGCTGCTCATTCTTAGTCTTTATCTCCTTGAATTTTCCTTTTATGTATATGATCTTCTCAAATGAAGATCTGAAAGATGAAACTTCTGCACTCTTTTGTCTTTCAAGCTCTTGTCTTTGTGAACTGGAAGGTGTCCCACCTGTTGGGAATGTATGTAGATTGTCTCCACCTTCTTTCCTCAAACTCCCTGTTGTTTCCTCAAAGAATTCTTCCTCTGAATATGGATTTAGCCTGTGCCTCTTAGCACTAGGCTAGTCTGAAGGACCACTGGCAGGGGTAGCTACTTCCCTGTCTCTTTTCAAGTTCTTTTCCTCATTCAGAGGAGTCTGCACAATGAAGGGATTTCCCATATTAACCTGAGCTGGATGAGGTTGTGGTGGAGCTTTTTCTTCAGATATTTTAGACTGCTCTGACATCTTTGGTTGTTCTGATGTTTGGGGCTATCTTGATACTAGAGTACTTGTTCCTTGGTCTTGTTCCTGTGGTGGTTCTGCTGGGGGAGTAATAGTTTCTTATGTGTGCCTTTGAGAAGTCTCTACTGTAGAGGCACTAGGCTCTGGTGTTGGCCTTTGAGTAGATTCAACGAGTACCTATTCACAAGAGTCTAGGTTAAGTCTCTTTTCTAAGTCTTTCATCACATTCTCTACCTCAACTTGATCATTATCCATTTCAACTAGAGTTCCTTCGCTCCATTCATCCATATTTGCATATTGTTCTATCTCAGGGATTCTGTGATGGATATAGGGTGACAGCTTATGTTTCATTCTCCTATCACAAATGAAACCTCGTGGGTCATATCTCCAAGCAAAGCTTTTCTTTAGTCTCATTGTTGTTTCTATGATTTCTTCTGATCTTTTCCCTACTTCTTTATTGTTGAACACAAATGGGCCTCAATGGTCTTTAATCCTCAATTGGGCTTTCTTATTTGCCTTGGTGAAATGAATTTGATAAGAGTTTAACATTTACCTGTATATTCCAGGGCAAACAATCTCATAGGAACATACTTAGGTAGCTTGAAAGGAGGGAGTTCACAACCATAGATTTGGATCTCAGTGTGATTCTAGTACAAGTACCAGTCACCTATCTTGTACTGCTTTGACAGTTGAAGGATTCTCTTGATTTCATCACTAATCCTAGGAGGAGGACTTCCTGTTAGCATGGTGGTCATAGGGTGGACAAATTGGTCAATGAATTCATTGTATGAATAGGGACAAGTATATGAGTAGTGGAAGTTGGAAGTTCAAAAAATGATTGGTCTGGGATTACCCTTTGTATCAAGTTTATTTATAGAGAATGGGAACTTGTCAGACTAATAGTAAAGGAAAAGGTGATATATGATTGTAGAATACTTGAATACCTTTTCATTTTCTAGCCTCATGAACTGGTCATGGATTTTCTCAACAATGAAAGCAGCATAGTTATATTTGACAGCAGGAGGCTGACTAGAGGTAAAAATGAACATTAAAACATACTCACTAGTATTGAAACCCATGACTGTAGCTATCATATTGATTATATTTTTGTCTATCTCTGTGAAGAAAGATGCCACATAGGAAGGAGGATCTTTGGGTTGATGTTGTTTATCCATAAAAGTCTGGCAAAGGCGACTGGGTTCAGATTGAGACATTTTAGATGCTTTCTCTAGTAGTTCCCCAAGGGAAATGGGGGTGAGGTCTTGACCGGGCTGAAACTGTAGCATTTCATTGATTGAATATGTAGTAATAGTGAAGAGAATAGTTTGATTGGGGGACATTATTGCTCTGAAGGTGGGATTATAATTTGCTTGACATTGATGGATAATGTCATGGAAAACGCGCACCGAGGGGAGCATGTACCTTGGGAGATTTGATTCCCAAAGTCTTATGGTATCAGAGCCATTCATGTAATTTTCCTAGCATTGACAAAATACTTTTAAGGAGCTTTTCTCAGTTTCAAGGTCTTTTATTTGAAAATCTTTATCTGTTAGGGGCAGATATTCCAAATCTCTATAAGGAGTAGTGATAGGAGGTATATTGAGGGCCACGGGGGTTTCCATTTCTAGTTCTTGTGGATTCAGATAGGAAAATGGGGTTTTCAAGTAGAGTTGGTGAAAACAGAGGGTCCTGGGAGTCTTCAATTCTAAATTCTGCAACTGAATTGTAATGAATTTTGGTTTTTTCAACGTAATCACAAAGGAAATCAAGTATTTACAGGGTTTCTGGAAGGAAACTGGTAAATACCTATATTTAAGTGATGAGCAATGAAATTCAATTTCACTGGGTGCAAATGATAGACTGGAGTGGCATCGAACTACAATTTTCAGGGTGGCTGATGGTTGGAGTATGAGATGGTTGACTTCTACGTTCTGGTTGCATGCATGAGTTTTCAGAATAAGGATGGAAAACTGTTTTAACTTTGTTTTTATGCAAAGTCAAAGCTTTTGGTGGGTTCGTGATATGGATAGGTGGCGTCAGTGGGGAGGCGACTTGACGTTTTGTCTTTAGCGGGAGGCGGTAAGTGGGTTTCATCGCACCGCTATTGGAGGGTAAGTGGTATTTGGGTGGGAATGCATGATTCCATACGCTGCTTGACACGTAGCAATGGTACAATTCATGAAACCGCTCACCATCACACGCTAAAAGTCAACCACAGAGGTCTGTGCGATATGCGCGATGACCATCGGATCTGCGGGATCCGATCAGACGGTCATCGGGGAGATGAAGTGACTGGAAGATATGGAGGGCAGGCCCAAAAAAAATTAAAGATATTAATCATATCGGGGGTGATTAATTAGTTCGATTGACATAATTAATCCTCATTAAATGGTGGTGGGGTCGGGTTATTAATTAATTACGGATTAGTTAATTAATCCCGTTTTTTTTTTTTTTTATGGTTATATTTAACCAAGGGGTGGGATATATAATAATTTGGGGTTCTGTATAATAATATAATACAGGCGTGGGTAATGTTGTTTTATAGGGGAATTGTATAATAAACATTAGTGGTTAATATGACAAAAATGAATGGGAAATCGCTAAGTCCAATGTTTTCAAAAAGAGTTTCATCGTATAACATATTACTTAGGCTAAAGTGTACAAAAGGTTTTTTATGCAGATTTGTTTCAATTTCCCTAAGTAAAATAGGATTTTACTTAGGAAAAGTCTTATCAAAGGAATGAGTGATTTTAATGGGGGGGGGGGGGGGGGAATGTTGATGAAAGGGACATAAGTACTTTAGGCTTTTCCAATTATTGGGCCAAGGGTCCGGTCCCTCCAAAAGTCAGAGAAATGCTTTGAGCCCCTCTAACTCTGGCAATTACCTTTAGTACATAGGGAATTAGTGAAGATTTTTATGGGAATGGGTAGGGAAGTTAATTATTTTGACTTTGAATGTTGATGTGCCTTTCCATGTGATACATGCCTTTGCCTAGTGATGAAAGTAAAAGATTTAAACATTTATACTTATCATTCACCACATATTTATTCTGTAACCATCATCTACTTTATCCTAGTATTTTCACTTCTTTATTAGGGTGCACTTAGACTGGCAAACCCTTATCAAACTTTCTTTTTTTTCCCTTTTTGATGGTGATTCCTATCTAAGTCTACACTTATTACATCTAAGGGCTCAGATTAAACTATTGAGCTCCTTTTTCACTCTACCTATCTGTTATCAGGAAAACTAGTGTCCATTCAGAGCTGCTAGTCCCACTAAGATGGGTAGCAATCTTAGAAACAAACAAACTAAAGTCACTTGTGTTTTCCTTGATGAGAGATAGATGAGAAAAAAGCAGAGAGTACCAACCTCAGTCTTTCGCTTGGCTCCTTTCTTGTTTCCTTTCCCCTTTGAAAGAAATTCATCACTCTTTCCTCACTTGTCCCGCTTCAAAGAACACCTATGGAGTCAAAGCAGCATGATACCATCAAAGCATAGAGATCTATAACCATAAACAATATAGGATCAGATATATATTAACCATACAAATGCATATATCAAGATAAGATTCAGAAATACACAAACATATGGAGGAAAACTCAAATAGCTTTATTTATAGAAGTAGTAGAAGAGAGGATTACAACCCATTGGTCTGACCTAGTGCCATCCTCCCAGCATGAAAGCCCTCTTCACCTCATGAAAATCTTAGATCACGCAACAATGTTGCAAAGAGAAACCAACAACACTTCCTTACAAAATACAAGATTCCAGCCTTTGGATCTCTAGGATGAGGGATCCATATATAGATATTTGCAGGTGGGTGGGTCAGCTTTTGGGATTTGATTAGTGTCCTCTCTCTGATAGTTCTTGGTTCCACTTGGAGATTTCATGATCTCTTACTCATACCTGGGCGAATTCAGAGAGGCAAGTGTCAAATGGGCAGTTTCTAGAAGATTCTATGGGTTTCCACCTAGCCAACTACCTCTGCCATTTGTCTACTCTCGCTCATCGCACCCCACAGAAGGGATTTTCAGTATGCATCGCACTTTTTGCATGTGGTAGGTCAGATGCATCACACCCTTGGCACTGAGCAGTTTGTATGGTCCAGTTTTGACCAGTTCTGAGTAGTTTTTTAGGGAGAACTTCTGGGAGATGATGTAATCAGCTGACCTTGCTCCTTTAGGGTATGAAACAACACTTTTATGGACATAGAAGCCCTTGGTTTATGGACCTATGTGATTGGGGTTGCAGTGCCCAAATATGTCTATAACAGTTGCCCCCTAAAGCATTAGGTCGTAAATCCTTTTGATGTCGGGTGAAATGCTTTATCATGAGGATCCAAGGTTTTTTGAACTGGAAGGTTACCTATAATAAGATACAATACAATACATTATCTTCATAATATTTTCATGATCTAGCTGAGGCGGGCATTCCCATGCTCAGCTTTATAAATTAATTTTCATGTACATAGGACAGACAATCGTCTATGTGGCAGACTGATGATTCTAGTAGAGCCATCATCCTTTGGCTTGGATGATTATCTGTGCAGCAATGATGTACATTTGATGTCTTTATTTTCCTAAATATATCATAGCCCGGATGGATGAAACTAGATCTGGGGTCTTCAATACTCATTCAATCTTCACCTGAAGTATAAGTAGATCCATGTGAAAGGATGTTCTGGCGTCGAACATGGAAAGACATCACCTGATTACCAGCCAATGATGTAAGCTATTAACAGGTGCGAGAGGAATAACCGATAATGATAATGACCCTCAAGGTACTGCAGTACAATTCACGTGGTGTGAATACATGAGTCAATGTCGAACACCACACAAAATCTTTCGGTTGAAGGCCATTAATGTAAACCTGTCACCAGAAGTGAGAAACTTGCCATTGAGGCATGCAAGCTTCAAAGTACTGAAAGGGTTGTTCCTAGGTCGACTTCTTGGATAATGAGCTGATGTCGACAAGAAGTGACCCGTCGTAGGAGGGCATTAATGAATCCCACATCTACGACACAGAATGGAGCAAATGATTTTGTGGAGGTGAAAATGATCTGATGATACAAGGTTCAGGGTGGCGGTCATGAAAGAATGAAGCGTGAAGGTATTGCAGCGGATGAGACACAAGCTGGGTCAATGAATTCTCTGAGCGACTTCTCTTGAACATATCAGCGACACTGAAACGGATTGGTAGCGTTAACCCCAAAAATGGGTGGTATGGTGGACCAATGGTGATACGACCGGTGAATGGAATAACCCAACCTGACTCAATCATGGTGATGGAGTGAAAGTGTCATGTTCAAGAGCGACCTGCTACCAATAAAGTTTCTTCAAGTTTTCTTCCCAATTTTTCCCCAGTCATTTCTGACCAGTACCTCTTTATTTTTGTCAAGCTTGAGGAGGATAACATATGCTTGTTCTATAATTTTCCCTTCGGGCAAACCCGTCGCTATGTTTTAACGAGCCTAGCAACAGTGAAACTCGCTCTTATCTGCATGGACAAGTTTGTTGCTATTGTTTTAACGAGTTTAACGACAATGATAACTCGGTTCTTTTCAATTTTAGAGAGTCTAAAAAGAGATGGAAAGGAAACTCCAATATTCCTTTTTCGTAATGTAATCCCTTAAGTCCGAAAAAGTGTAAAATAATATGAAAGGGATGACTTTTCGATAGTTTTAACGAGCCGAACAAGACAAGCACTCGATCTTTTTGTGTAATGATCCCTCAGGTCCAAAAAGATTAAAATCTAGAGGAAGGATAGCACTTCCGATTGCTTTAACGAGCTGGAGAGGCCAATTGCTCGGCAATATTTTCATATTTTACAAGTCAGATGAAAAGAGCTTAAAGGAGACTCATTTTTTGAGAAACGAGTGATGTTTTCGGATAGCAGCTAGTTCCAGGTAAGGTTTGGAACTTTTCAGTCACGGCAGTGTAAAGAAGGTGGCTAATAGGATCACTTGTCGCAGCTGTTCCTTAAAAGGGGTAAACAATCAAATGGAGGCGTATGATCAGCTAAAAAAGAGTGGAGGTAATGGTAAGAACACGACCAAGGCTCAAAAGTTGATAATAATGCGATCACAATGGTTATTTACCAAAGGCAGGTTCATTTTTTAATGAGCTTAAACTCTAGTGGAACATGTGCTCATTTCTAGGTTTATTTTTTAACGAGCTTGAACTTCGCGTAAAACTGCTCGTGATAATGGTCATTGATATTGGATTCACCATTAACACTATGTTCTTTTGATGGTCGTATTACCTGTTCAATTGCTCCATTAAAAATGATTAGAAATGAGAATACATGCTTGAAAAATGAGTTTAAAAACTAATACCCTACTTGAATTATGTGAAAAGTAACTTAAAAGTAGTTTTTACCCCTCATTTTACCATTTCATTTGAATTTGGGATTGTTGGAGCTCTGGAGGTGTTTTCCCCCTTGATTTTCATCAGCTAATTTCAGAAGATTTTGTGGATGATTTTCGATGCTGTCTGGACCAGGTAGGAGCTAAACCTGAGCTCTTCAATTTCATTCTTTCCTTCCTGAGTTCTGAGCATGTTTTCCTGCTTTTCTGAGCCTCTAGGGTTTGAACAATTTGTTCTGCCCCCATCGCACCTAGTATACATAGAAAGGTGCAATGCATACTAGGCGAGCCATTAGCCAGTCAGTATGCATCCCACCCAGTACACAGCTAGGGTGCAATGGGCGCAAGGAGGAAAATTTTTGCACTCATTTTCATGGAAATTTTGCCTTTTTTTTTTGCCAAATCAGGATCCTAATTCTTCTCTTGTTTGTTTTTCAGAGATTCATCGGAGCAAAATGGTCTTTACATGGCGTGAATGTGACCATGAAGAAGAGGACATGGTTGCCTTACATGATCTGAGTACGGTAACTGCATTGCAGAACTGTGGTTTGCTTAAGTTCTTCCGCATATCTAGCATGAGACAACAAATCAACTTGTTGCAATATTTCCTCGATGCATGGGATCCTACCAACCAAGTGTTCCATATTAGAGGTAAATCCATCCCTTTGATTGTTGAGGACATCTAATTCTTGACTGGTTTATCGAGGCATGGTGCCCCTCTCTCACTATCAGGTTCCACCCGTGGGGGCGAATCCATGAGGGATTATATTCGTTGATACTGTAGAGAAGGATCTTAGCTGAGTAGGGACAACAAGATCAGTATCTGAGATGTCACCAACTGGTCCTTGAGGACTATTTTATTCTCCTTTGCTAGATTGGCTGGTAGCGCGGCCCTTCACTTGGCCAATAGGTCCTATATGCAGTACGCCTTAGAATGCCTCGAACTAAAGGTATTCAACTGGTGTGATGCAGTACTTCTGGTGATAAAAGAACAACTTACCAAGGTGAAAAACGAAAGATCCAAGAACTTTGGCTATGGTTCTATTCTGACTGCTTTCGCCTTGGAGAAGATCCCACTGATGCAGCGACACTACATTTCACTCGGTTTGCCACCACCGACTGAGCCACGGATGCAGAGATGGGTTGAAATTATGGCCAGACATGCTGGTCAATCGCAGGTTTCCTTTTCTGATGCCTTCTTCAAGTGGTTCAACCGTCGGTAGATGGTTTATGCCGAGTGTCCGTATGCTGGGATGGATTTCTGGGGTGACCCAGATTTGGTGTTGCCGGCTGGTGAGCAGTGGGGTGTCATAGGTAAAAATCTCTGACCATATCTCTATTTATTGCTTTTATAATGTTCTTGTGCTTTTTAAATGTTTATCAAGACTAATCAAAACTCATGTGTTCATGTAGATATCGGACTAGTGCGATTGGTAGTGCGCCTAAGAGCAGCAGGTGCCGTTCCAGCAGGAGAGGCTGTAGGGAGGGTTGTCCTTCGCAATCTGGATGTAGCCGAGACTCTTGCAGTGTTGCAGGATTAGATCGAGGGTCTCACCCTTGGTATTCAGGATGTGAGGATCGACGAGCTACCTCTGAGATTACAATGCCATACCACTGGCGTGCCGAGCTGATGGACTAGGCTCTTACACATGATTGCATAGGCGGTGACCTGTTATCACCAGCACCATTAGACTAGGGTGCCCCCTTGCATTTTGAGTTTTTGGGTCATATGACCAATTTTGTCCTGGACATAGAACACTATGTACAAACTATAAATAGTTATATATATTTTTGATTTTCGGAGCTTTATTTTGGTTAAGTTATATGATCCTGATGCAAATATTGATGAAATGCTTTTCTTTTATAAATGTTGCAAATGTCTATCTAACACATAATTTGCTAATGAATTGGTTAATGTGTTTAAGTTTCTGGAAATGTGTTGATATTGAATAGAATCAAACTGCCTTTCCAAAATCTTGACCCTTAGGAATATATGATAGATAGCTGGATTTTGAACTGAATAGATGCTGGTAAGCTGTAGAATGATGAATTGTGAGTCTAGCCTGACGAGAATTCGGTGTATGTCATGCACAATGGCATCAGAGAGGAGCTCTATTAATGCACTATATTCAGTGATGTTGTTCGTCTATCGACCAATACATATCCCTCTAAAACTCACTAACTCGTCGCTTGGATCAAAGATGGCCCAGGCTGCAGAAGATAGGTTTCGCGTACTACGACTTGCTCCGTCAGCATATGCAACAAATGATTCCAATAGGTTCGACATCTGCAAAAAAATGCAAAAGTGGATTACCTAACCAAAACGATCACTCTTAACGAAAACAAAAATGTAACAAAATCATATGAAGAGGTTACTATGCTGAGTCAAGCATAGTAACGCTTAAGGTACAACCTGTTTCAAGGTTGCGACAGTGGAATCCCATCGTAATCTACTAGCTCGTAGGCTCCTTTTGCTAATACATGCTTAACAATATAGGGACCCATCCACAAAGACTGGAACTTACCTGCTCCCAATTTATCGGATTCCTGGTCGTAAAGTAAGACCAGGTCACCTTCTGAGAAGACACGGGGTTTGACATTCTTGTCAAACTGTGCCTTGACTCATTTCTTATGTGCTTTGTTGGCCAAGGTGGCATCGCGACAGGTTTCATCCAGTCAGATTAATTCCAAGAAACAAGCCTCTTCCTCTGAAGTTCCGGGGAGAAGGTTAACTACGAGCTTGAGAGACGAAATTTCGCACTAAACTAGTAAGATTGCTTCCAGGCCATAGACCAGCTGAAAGGGTGTAAACCCAGTCGCATTTCTCACCGATGTTCGGTATGCCCACAAGGCTGAGTACAGGATTAGGTGCCAACTCCATTTATGGACTCCAATCATCCTTTGCAGCATGCGCTTCAAGACTTTATTGATCACCTCAACTTGCCTGTTAGCTTGCGAATAATACGAAGTAGAGTTGTCATGGGACAGTCCTAATTTGGCAGCCAATTCAACCATCATGTGATTGCGGAAATGCGATCCATGATCTGTGACTATAGCTTGTGGAACACCGAATCTGGAGACTACATGATTGAAAATGAAAAGAGCAATCATTTCGCCGCTGTTGTTTAATGTAGGCATCGCCTCTGCCCATTTCGTAAAATAGTCAATTGCAACTATGATATACCCATGCCCCTTGGCCAAGGTGGGGTTACATGTCATGAAATCCATGCCCCATTTGACGAACGTCCTAACAACAACTACTGGTTGCAGAGGTGTGGGTGGTATTCTGGTTTTGCGGTCGAAGATTTGACAAGCATGGCAACTTCTGACTGCGATTATGTAATCCTTGAGCATTGTTGGCCAGAAGTTTCCTGCTCGTAAAATCTTTTGTGCCATAGCATAACCAGATTGATGCCCCCCACATGCACCTGAATGACAATCATTCATGACTTTTTCGGCCTCCTCATGGGTGAGGCACCTTCGCAGAACTGTATCGATACCATGACGGTAAAGTGTATCACCAACGATCATGTAGTCTTTTGCTTGGTATCGAATACATCGTTGTTCTAAGTGAGAGGTATTAGATCTATATGTTTGGGTTTGGAGATAGATGATTATATCTCCATACCACAGATCACTTGAAGATATCAGAAACAAAGATTCATCCATGATTGTTGCTTTGGATGTTAAATCGTTGGACAATGATGGGAAGTCACATAGTAACTCCACGAAAAACAGAGCTTTCTTTGATTTGGATTTTACGAATTCCAGATCAAAATCTTGTAAAATTGCTATCCATTTTGAATATTTGCCCCTAAGCAACTGTCGTGCCAAGATGTAAGTCATGGAGTTGCAATTTGACAAAATGGTAGTTTTTTGAAAGAGGACATAGTGTCGAAATCTCTGTACTGCTTGAATAGCTGCGAGACCCATCTTTTCAACATAGGAGTACTTGCTTTCTGTATCATTTAAGTTTTGACTTAAATAATAGATAGGATGTTCGATTCCATTGTCTTCTTGAACTAAAACCATTGCGATGGTCGTATCTGCTGCAGCTAGATACAGGTTAAAGTCTTTTTGATAATCAAGAGCGTACATTAATGATGATTTTATTAGGGATTCCTTTAGAGCATCAAAGGAAGCTTGCGCAACCTAATCCCAGTTGAAGGGCACTTCTTTTTTCAACAGACGCGTATAACCTTTAGCAAGTTCGGCGTAATTTGGAATGAACCTCCTCAGAAAGTTTGCTTTCCCTTGGAGTTTCTGAATCTGAAGAAAATTTGAAGGTGGAGGCAGATCGATGATTGCCTAAACCTTACATGGGTCGAGTCGAATCCCGTCTTTTGAAACTACAAAGCCAAGTAAACGACTAGAACCGACACAAAACACACACTTGTGCGGATTGAGTCGTATCTTGTAGTGTCGAAAACATAGAAATATTCCTCTCAGTAGCTTGCAGTATGCGAATGTGCCCCACGGACAAATAAATGCAGTCTTTTACTGGTCCTGTGGGTGGATATTTATTTGATTATACCTGGAAAATCCATCAACGAAAAGATTTCGCATCTAGCGCATTCATCAATTATCTGGTCGATCAAGGGTGTAGAGTAGTTGTCCTTTGGACAAGCTTGATTTACATCCCTATAATCGATGCACACTCTAATCGTTCCTTGCTTTTTCATCACAGGAACAATGTTCGATACCCAATCAGTTAGAGGAACTGGGTAAGTGAAACCAGCATGGAGAATTTTTTCAACTTCTACCTTGATGGCAGTGGCTTTCTTCGGGTGCACCTGCCGAAGCCATTGTCGTACTAGTTTGACATATGGATACATCTTAATTTCGTGTTCAACTATGCTCGAGTCAATGCTTGGCATTTCTTCATATGACCATGCAAAGACATCTCTAAACTCCCGAAAGAGAGCTTAATATACTTCCAGTTTTTAAGAAGAACAAGATTTGCTGACATGATTATTCTCTACAACATCTGGTTTGGTCGAGATATTTATGGCGATAGTTTCTTCAATAATGGACAGATTTCGCTCGGAATCCACTGTATTTACAGTATTTGATAGAAAATAAAAAACTGAAGGATGATTAAGGTCACTGGAGCAATCTTTGTTGTAATTCGGAAGATGGGAATGATGGTGGTAATCTTCCCATGGCACCCCCTCTATCATCATTGACTGAACAATTCCTTCGTCTGTAGAATGTAAATGTTATGAAACTAGCTCAAGAAAAGATAGAAAAGATAGATCAACGCCTTAGAATTCAGCCTCTTTGAGGGGGAAACCTCCTTTACATTACATAAATGAACAATTCTTGGATGATACAAATGACAAAACCTCCTTTCTATATATAGGAGTCTAAGGAGTCACAATATAATCCAGCCGACCTAACAATAATAATATAAAGCCACAAAAATAACAATAGAGGGATTCTATGGGGCACAGAAATAACAACATGGGGGTAATAGGGGCACAACAATATAAATAAGGGGTATAACTACAATAGTAATGGGGTAATCACTAGTATTATAGGGACCCAACATGCCCCTCTTCTTCAAAAAATTGTTGTCCTCAACGCTTGAGTAGTTCTGGATACTTCTGCATAAAATTCTCATCCTCCCATGTGGAATCTTCAGCGGATAAGTTCTTCCACTTGATAAGATACTCTGAAATTGATCGATTTCGTAGCTGTCGAGTTCTTGTTTCTGTGACTACTTCCGGTTCCAATATAATTTTTCCTTCCTCGTCAAGTTCTGGCAATATTGTTTGAACTGGGAGCTTGTCGCCTATAACCTTCTTTAAACATGAAACATGGAAAACTGGGTGCAATCGAGAAGCTGCAGGAAGCTCCAATTTGTATGCCATAGTACCAATCTTTTGCAACACCTTGTACGGACCATAATACTTTGGTGATAATTTATTATCCTTCTTAGCTTGCTTTAGGGACATTTGCTTATATGGTTGTAGCCGTAGGAATACCCAATCACCTACATCAAAACTTCTTTCACTGCGATGTTGATCTGCCTGTTGTTTCATTCTATTTTGTGCCAACACGAGGTTATCCTTTAAGAGTTGGAGGACTTGTTTTTGATGTTCGATGTGATGTTCCACTGCCTGAACCTTAGAATTTTCTCTTAAATATGATGTGATGGATGGTGGTTGATACCCATAAAGTGCCATAAATGGGGTCATTTTTGTTGCTGTATGGAAGGAAGTGTTATACCACCATTCAGCCAGAGGCAACCATTTGACCCATTGTGTCTGTTTATCAGATACAAAGCAACGAAGATATCCTTCCAAACATTTGTTTACTATCTCAGTTTTCCCATCAGATTGAGGATGATAAGATGAGCTATGAGCTAACTGAGTACCAAGACAAGAAAATAATTCTGTCCAAAAATTTCCAGTGAAAATGGGATCTCTGTCACTTACAATAATCTTTGGGTTTCCATGTAGCTTTTGAATTGTTTCCATAAATGCAGTAGAAACTGTACTGGCTTTAAATGGATGTGATAATGCACAAAAGTGTGCATACTTGGTAAGTCTGTCAACTACCACCATGATGACACTCTTTCCCTCAGACTTGGGTAAACCTGTGATAAAATCCATTGAAACCTCCTCCCAATGTTGGCTTGGAATGGATAAAGGTTGTAATAGACCCGGTGTCTTAATTGTTTCAACTTTATTTTGTTGGCAAACCAAAAATTCCTCCACAAACTTTTGAATATCTGATTTAAGGCCATCCCAAAAAAATTCCTTCTTAACCCTGTGGTAAGTTTTTAAAAATCCTGAGTGCCCTCCTAAGGGAGAAGTGTGCAATTCCATAAGAATCTTTTGTTTTAGCTGGGAATTCTTACAGAGGTATAAGCGATCTTTGTACCATAACGAATCATTTTTCCAGCTAAATGTATCAGACGTACTGGAATCTTGTTGTAGCTTTCGAATAAGTGCCCACACTTCTTCATCATTCTTCCATTCCTCCCTTGCTTCGTTTATCCAATCTGGTTGGATAATAGAAATGGCGCACAACAATGCTTCCACATCCTCATCCTTTCTTGAGAGTGCATCTGCCACCACATTTTGCTTCCCTTTTTTGTAGATGATTTCAAAGTCATAACCCAACATCTTTGTGACCCACTTTTGTTGCTCTTCAGAGGATAATCTTTGTTCTAAAAAGTATTTAAGGCTATCATGATCCGTTTTTACCTTGAAGTGTCTTCCCATTAGGTAGGGTCGCCATTTCTTAAGTGCATGGAGTATTGCCAACATTTCCTTCTCATAAATAGCTTTGCTTAAAAACTTTCCCTTGATTGGACGACTTTCAAAAGCAATGGGTCTTTCATCTTGCATTAGAACAACACCAATTCCATTTCCTGAAGCATCACATTCCACAATAAAGGTTTTTGTGAAGTCTGGTGTAGCTAAGACCGGTGCTTGGCACATTGCCTCTTTAAGATGTTCAAAGGCCTTTGTTGCTTCCGGAGTCCATGAAAATGCATCTTTCTTCAATAATGTTGTTAGAGGTGCTGCTATTCTCCCATAATTCTTAACAAACTTGCGATAATACCCTGTCAACCCAAGAAATCCTCGCAGATGCTTTATGGATGTGGGGATTTTCCATTCCTTAATGGCTTTAATTTTGCTAGGGTCTACCTTAACTCCTTCATGAGATACAATATGACCCAAATATTCCACCTCCTGGACTCCAAAGAAACATTTGGATCTTTTTGCATATAATTGTTTCTCCTCCAATAGTTGTAGCACCTTCTCAACATGTTCAACATGATCCTTCCAAGACTTGCTGTAGATTAGTATATCATCAAAAAATACTAACACAAATTTTCTAAGGAATGGTTTGAAAATTGAATTCATCAAACCTTGAAATGTTGAAGGTGCATTGGTAAGGCCAAAAGGCATGACCAAAAATTCATAATGACCCTCATGAGTTCTAAATTTTGTTTTCAGAATGTCTTCAATCTTCATTCTGATTTGATGATATCCTGAACGAAGATCCAACTTGGTGAAGTAAATTGATCCATGCAATTCATCCAGTAATTCATCAATGACAGGAATGGGGAACTTATCTTTAATAGTGAGCTTGTTGAGCTCCCTATAATCCGAACACATGCGCCATGATCCATCCTTCTTGTGCACCAATACTACTAGAGAAGAGAAAGAACTTTGACTTGGTTGAATTATACCAGCCTCTAGCATTTCTGCAACCATACGTTCAATTTCACTTTTTTGGACATAGGGATATCTGTACGGCCTGATGTTTGGAGGAACACTTCCTGGAATCAGATGAATAGCATGATCATGATCACGAGTAGGTGGGAGACCCTTGGGAGTCTCAAATACCTTGGAATGATTGTCCAGGACTTTTTGGAGATCTGGAGAAATAGATGATTCCAATGTGGAAACATCTAGCAAGCATAATTGTGCAATTACACCTCTTTGCTCCTTTTTTAGAAGCTTTGTCATACCATGAGAGCTGATTATCTTTCATGGTTTCCCTGCAATACCCCTTAATTCAACTTCCTTTCCTTCCGTAGAAAATTTGATGAAAAGTTCTTGAAAATTAAAAGCTATTGTACCCAAGGATTGTAGCCATTGGACTCCTAGTACAACATCAGCACCTCCCATTGGAATGGAAAGCATTGGGCTAGTCAATACATATTCTCCCATGGATAGCTTGATATTATGGCACCTTCCAGAGCAATTTATTGTTCCTCCATTTGCAATCATCACTTGACACTCTGGTGCTGGATATAGGAAGCAATTCAATTCTTTTGCTACCCTACAATGAATAAAATTGTGGGTGCTTCCTGAATCAATCAAGACTATTACCTTTTTCTTCTTGATTTGTCCTTCTATCTTGATGGTTTGAGGAGTGGTAATTCCCGCCAATGCATTACAAGATATGGTCGGATTTATTTGTTCTTCATCTAGGCTTTGTTCCTGGAGTATATCTTCTTCTTTTGACCTTTCTTGCTCCTTTTCTTCTTCCTCTTCACAATCTATGTAGAATAATTTCTTCTCAGCACACTTATGACCTTTAGTGTATTTGCTATCACAACTGTAACAAAGCCCTTTTGCTCTTTTTTCTTCCAATTGTTGTGGTGTCAACCTTATATGTTGTGGAAGACTAGGGGCAACAACACTTCCGTCTTTATAGTTGTGAGTGGTATGCTTCCTGGTTGCCATAATTTTGCTTTCCATTTTTCTTGCTAACCTGAATGCCTTCTCTAATGAATCAAGTTCCCAAAGGCGAACATCATGTTGGATATTATCCTTTAAAGACCCTATGAACACATCAATCCTATGCTCCTCTGGAATATCTTTTACCCTTATGTTCAATTTTTGGAACTCCTCAATGTGCTCCATTACTGAACCCTTTTGTTTGAGACTTATCAATTGGCTAAAAAAGTATTGCTTTTTGTATCTTCATAATGTGCTATCAATTCTTCCGTAAAAATTGCCCAAGTGATAATTTTTTTACGAGAGCAAAGCCATTGATACCATACAAACTGATTTGGTTCCAAATATATAGTTTCCATACGTACCTTTTGTGTGTTTTGCACATTATTGAGGTCGAAGAACTGCTCCATCTGTAATATCCATGTGGCGGGATCCTTGCCATCAAACTTCCTCATATCAATTTTTGGAATATGGTGGGTCTTTGATCCAACATTAGAGTCTATGGAATCATGATTAGCATTACTTTTATTCACATCATGAGTTTCCTTTACAACCTTTTCACCATTAGTAAGTATTTCTTGTAGAAAATTTGTCAAATCTGTCTTCAAATCTGCCATGTCTGTCTTCAAATCTGCCATGTCTCTCTTCAAATCTGTCTTCGAATCATCCATCTTAGCTTCCATGCCCTTTATCTTAGATTCCACGCCATTTATCTTAGATTCCACGCCATTTATCTTAGCTTCTGTTAGCTTTTGTGAGCGTGACATTTGTTGCACTTGTTCTTGTAATTTTGATATATCATGTAGCATTTCTTCCTCTTCTTCATGAGTCATGCTAGAGCTTTCAGGTTCCTTACTAGGTGTTTGCATTTTCTTTCCTCGGGGCATCAGTTACCAATAATAATTCTTTACTATGCCCTTTGAATTCCTTCAAACCCAGCTTACACAAAAATTAAAAAAAAAACTACACACCTTTTTTCACTTTGTAGAAGCCTGATATTGAATCTGATGTATCTCTATAATTATAGATCCTCCAATTCTGAAATTACGACCTATAGTAGCCTTCTATGTCCTATTTCCAATGCCACAAGTCTGACCCAATTTGGATTCTCCAAGGAAGAGTTATGCGAAATCTCCCACAGTGACTTGATTATAGACTACTTCAGTAGAGTGAACTTGTACAATGTGCCACGAGTAACTGTTTCGACCTATGGATATGAAAAATGCATACAAGAAACTACAGTCCGTCCTCTTTCTATAACTTCTTACGAAATTTCAATCCGATCCCCAGAGAGAACGTTATGATGATTTTCCCCAGGTCACCTGTTTTGAATGTAATTCAGGAGTCTGCAAAAAGACCAACTTCATCAGATCATATCTCCACAAATGTCGTGCGAAAAGCTCAGAAATTCGGACCCAAGGTTTCGTGCAATTTCTTCTCAAATGGGTTTTTTTTGCGACTTTTGAAACGTCACAGAAAAAAAGTTATAGTGAAAATTCCACGATGACCTGTTTGGAGCAGCGAAACCCTAGAATCCAAAGCTTTGATACCAAATGTTATGAAACTAGCTCAAGAAAAGATAGATCAACGCCTTAGAATTCAGCCTCTTCGAGGGGGAAACCTCCTTTACATTACATAAATGAACAATTCTTGGATGATACAAATGACAAAACCTCCTTTCTATATATAGGAGTCTAAGGAGTCACAATATAATCCAGCCGACCTAACAATAATAATATAAAGCCACAAAAATAACAATAGAGGGATTCTATGGGGCACATAAATAACAACATGGGGGTAATAGGGGCACAACAATATAAATAAGGGGTATAACTACAATAGTAATGGGGTAATCACTAGTATTATAGGGACCCAACAGTAAATGCGACCAAGGATCTGAAGAGGTACCATATTCCTTAGACCTATCTACCCAAATGCTCGATGAGTGTTGATTTGGGTTTGCCTCCCATGCCGAGAACATTGATTGCTACAATATTTCTATTGGGCTTGGAGGCAATACCTGGTGATGATCCATGCTAACATCGTTTTCGGACATCTTCTGAATAGAAGATACCATATTACAGGTTCCCACCATGGCTACTTTTGCCAGATTGTTTGGAGGTAGTAGGGAAAAAGTACCCTTCAATGTAGGGTCTTTTAGTAGGCCTACTCCAATGTTTTGAAGCGATTGAGAGCTTTCGTGGATCATCGGGATGCTTCCCATAACTTGTGAACTGTTGGGGAGGAAGGTTTGTTGATCAATGATTGTAATTCCTCCTTGAAAAGGAAATGCAATCTTTCTAAAGTATGTTGACACAACAGCGGCCATAGCATAAATCCATGGCCTTCCCAGTAGGATGTTGTAATCGAGGTTTCCATCGATAACTTCAACATCAATTTCTACTATTTTTCCCCCCAGTTCGACTTGAAAGTTACTCAAAATCCCATACGGGGTGTATGTTCATCCATCGAATTCTTTTAATGTCGTTGATGATCTTGACAAGGGTGGTGATCCTAAAGTTTTCCAGCAACTCATTGACATAATGCAGGTAGATGCCCCCTCATCAATAATTGTTCGATGAACAGTTTTGCTGAGGGCTTTCACTTGAATGAGGAAAGCGAGTTGAGCTGGTAACTAAGGTTCATATCCTTTATGATTAAAGGCCACAATATTGGAATCCGCTTGGTCAATCCCACCAATTGCTGATAATAAAGCCTGCTTTTGGGAGGGGAAATTTTGCAATACTTCAAGCATCGACATAGCAGACAGCGATTGGGCCAGGTCCTCTACTATATTATAATTCTATGCTACTTTGGCACGAGGATTAAATGTCGATTTGTGTACTACTCCCTCTGGCGGCTTTATCGTTAGCTCAGGAATGATGGGTGGCACAACTTCGGCCGAAGTTGTTATCGAACTACTAGGTTGATCAGTAGCCTTGTTGTTCGACAGCTGTGGATTCCCGTAATATTTATTCCTTGTCGATATCAAAGCATCATTTTGCTGTTTTGAAATGGACAACATAAGCACTTGGGATAGGGAAGCATTGTCACTAGAAACCAGATTGGTTTCTGGGTTTCGAAACAGATCGGTCAATACCGTTGAAGTTTTTGAATTCTTAAAGAATTTCTTAATTTCAGCTTTGTGTGGACAATCTCTCGTCCAATGATCCTCATCGCATATTTGACACCCCGGAGGAGGTTTCCTTTGCCCAGAAGGGTTTGTAAAAGATTTTTCAAGAGACGAATCATCTTGCTTCTTCTTTTTCCCTTTCTTTTTCTTCTTACCTCCTGGTTGCTTCAGTTCTTTGCCTTTGTTGGTCGACACAGCATTAACCTCCGAGGCGAGAAGTTCTTCATTTGCATTTTGACTAGAAACCATACGGGCTTTATTCGATGTAGCCTTTGCGGTTTTCATGCTATTCGTACCTATCACACCATCACTGGAATGAGAGTCTTTGTTTGATTTAGGAGGAAGGGGAACGGAAAACTTTGGTCTAGGAGCATCAGGGATTTTGTCGTAGAGCGTGCCAGACTGAGTATAGATCAAGTCTAGATATTTCACACGAGAAATGACTTGCTCTTCAGTGATGACTCCTCCCTTAGCCACATCTTTTGTAATAGAAGGTAACAATGACTTAATAAACCATTCATCTAGTAGCTGATCAAGAACATATGTTTTTACCATTCTACGACGACATCACCATTCATGAATATGATCAGATATGTGAGTGGCTATCGTCTGCTTGAAATTGGTAAGAAGCTCTGTTCCTATTTCATACCTTATTGGTAACTGAAAATGGGTTAAAAACATGGTGGCAAGGGCATTGAAGTTATCGAATGAAGCTCTAGGCAATTCGATGTACCATTTTGCTGTTGTACCAGTTAATGTTCGCTGAAAAAGGTGAAGCCTAATCAAATCATCATTGAGAGTGTTGGATGAACACCATAGATGAAAGGTCATCACATGATTCGACGAATCTTCACCCAGATTTCCATTGAATTTAGGAATATCTGACGGAAGTTTATGAGGAATCGCCGGCCACCAAGGGGCATAAGCAATTGGATTGTTTGTTAGCCGATTTAGATCTGGTAACTCTAAATTTGCCATGAAGGGCAATTGTTGATTCAGGTTTGGCGAAGCATACCCAGGATAAGATGGGATCACCTGAGCAGTGGGTCTTTGCATACTAGCATAATGTATTTGATGCTGATAACTTTGATAAGGTTGATGGGAATAACCATTATGATATGATTGATGTTGACCGTTTTGAATATATGGCTGCCCATTACCCGCAAAGCTTTGTTGGTCAGCTCCTCAGTAAGCTTGTTGGAATTGCGGTTGTTGATATTGCACCAGCCATGGCTGCGAAGCCATTTGCTGTTGTCCAATACTAGATGTTTAACCAAGATGAGGGGTAATAGTACCTGTTTGAGCCTAAGTCGCTCCAGTTAAGGAGCCAATAATCAGTGATTGTGGTTGTGTCGTGGAGACAAGGGGCTGTTGCATTACGATCTGAGAAACCTGAGGTTGACATACAATAGGCAACATTTGTACTTGCAACACCATCACAATAGTCGGTGTAGTGGGGATATTCGACACAAGTAGACTTGGTTGCATTGAATATACAACTCTTGGCTGTTGAGGCAGTATTGGCACCCAACCACTGGATGTGATTCCGATTTGACCCGAATTCTGTTGTGAACTCTCATATGGTTGTTCTCCCGGAGGGAACCATGAAAGGGCATACTACCCCCCATACAGTGGCAATCCAGTGTTCAAAGGGAAAATTGGCCTTTGGAGACTGGACTGCCCAAATTGACACTATTGTGAAGGATCAATTTGTTGAGACTCAACATAAGAGATTCCAGATAAGGTACTAGACAAACAAATGGGAACAGACCATACTGTCGAAACAGTCCCTGGGTGGACTCCATCTAGCGGTTGAGAGCTAGTTGGGACAAATGGTATACCAGCGAACATTATCAGAGTGGCGGCAGGAAGTTCCGCTGCTACTATGTCAGATGACACAATCCTAGATGTCGATGGTTTTTCAGACACATCGAGTCTATCCAAAAGATTTCGTAGTGATTCTATAGGAACCTGCAATGAAGGATGATTAACTTTTGCCGTAGAAGGATATAGATGGATCCCAGCTCCAAAATGCAATGGGGTATTGGATGGAAGATCCTTCGTAATCTCTTCTATGACAATCAATCAAGGTGGAAGAGGTAGACCGTCGGGTCCGTAAAATATTTCTGGTGCCAAAGAAGGTGTAAACTTCGCAGCGACAAATGTCGGAGGGGTGACACCTTCCAAATCAGCCCTAGATGGAGTCGGTTCAGGAATATAAGTGTTTACCATTACACTAGGATCAGTTCTAATGTCCTCTTGTGACTGCGGAACTTCTTTTGTAGAGGCAGGGATACCAGAAATGGTTGGAGTAACTGGAGTCTCTGAGGATGTTCAAACACAAGTTTCAAACAAATTAGGAGACTTTGACCCAGTTAAACGAGTTCGTTTGGCCCGGAATGGTTTTGTTTTCGGAGTCAAAGACAGTTGAATCATTAGTCTCTGCGAACGATGGGGTTTCGATTGACTTTCTTCCACGATTGCGGATTACTTGATCAACTCAAAATGAAAAGGGGAAAATTTGATTCCGAATTGAATGAATTTTATGATGCTTTGACACAACTTGCTTTTTCAATTTTTAAGAGTCGAGAAAAATCTAAAGATGACTCTAGTCGCCTTCGATTTTTAATGAGCCTGAAGTGACAAGTGCTCAGATGGACCTTTTCTTTTAAGGAGTCTAAAAAGGAATGAAAGTGACTACTCTGGAAATCTAGACAGAGAGATTACCAAACCAATCACAAAACTGCAGAATACATTTTACGGTATAGCAGTCAATCTTCCCAAATGTTGTGTTCAGTGCATTGTGTTCGATAGGGCAACAGACATGGCTTCCTAAGGATAAAGGATATAGCCTATTGTGGTCTCCCAATATATACTCGACAGTACGTGTGAGCACAAGTCCGTACTGGCACTTGTCATCTCAAAGAGGAGGAATCACCCAACCTATGATGAAAGTGATAGTTACTAGGCTTTACGATGCCATAATACGTCTCTAGCCTAGACTTCTAAATGTTGTGCATTAGGTTCCAAAGCATTTTTATGTTCATTGAATTTATTTTACAGTTGACCTTTCTTAAGAAGTTTGCCTTTAAGGTTCACCACGTGATGTAGATATACAATTCCTAAATATGCAATCTAAGATGATAAGCAGTCGTTTACTCTTCTTTTTGTAATGAAAATCCTATCTATTAAGGAAAGAGAAGCGAAATTCTTTCAACATAGAGCAGAGAGCACACACTAGATGCACTGTCCTAAATCAAAATCAACAAGCAGTCTAAATGCAAATGCACATGCATGTATTTGTTTTCTGCTTTCTTAATGTGTGAATGACAAAAAGAATGCTAAGTACAAATTTGAACTATCTTTTCTCTCAAAGCGACAGTACTAACAATTTTCTCTTCAAAAGATGAAAGGAAGACAAGGACAACACTTTGCAATTTTGAATTGAAAACTTCTTTCGACACTTGAAATACTATTAATTCAAATCAAATATAAGAGTAACAGTGTAATTGACTATCAAAAAGAGGAGGTGTTACACTAAAATTTGTCACCATGACTATTTGCAGTTAGTATGGCTCCATCAACTGTCATACTATCCTCCTTGGCAAGTCTCATGCCTCTGCTCTTCATGTCAAACTCCAAGAAAGAGAGAAAAGTCCTTTAAAGTCAATTAACTTTGGGTACGCAGTTTCTCTTAGCCTTACCTGCGTGTACGCAACCCAAGTTCACAATACCCGCGTACTTGTACGCTCTGTATGTAAAGGGGTGGGTGTGTACCCCTGTAAAGGTCAAAAGGCGTGAGTTTCACTTCAAAAAAGTTACTTGTGGTCAAATCTAGAGCATTCTAGAAGATGGTTTGACGTGTATTGAGTGCCTCCAGATGGTTCATGCACCCAAAAGAAAGAGGAACTTATCCCATGAAGAGGGGAGCTATCCCATTGAAAGAGGGGCTTATCCCATTCATGGTGGACCTAATTAACTTCCTCTAAAGCACTATAAATACAGGCATTGGGCTAGAGGGAGGGGAGGTTGAAAGCTGAACATTCCTAAGGGTAGATGCTGCTGGAATTAGGACTTCCTTGTAGAAGCTTGTGAGGAGAGATTCCCATCCTTTCTTGTTTCATTTGGAAGTGGGTGAGCTGATCAGAGTAAAGGAGAACTCTTGCTGGACCCTGGGAGGGACCTGCACAACACCAAGGCTCAGGTTGTAATGGTTTCTTTTGTTTCCTATTAATACAAATAAGTCCATTCTTCTCAATAATTTGTTATTTATGAGTTGTTTCATATACTCCTTGGTCTGTATGTTAAATATGTTTTATTTTATGAGATATTCAGGTGCTATTTAATCGTTTGATTGTTATTGAATGCAGGTTTCGAAGAGAAGGAGGAGCTCATCCGGATCGACGAGGCTGGACTACTACAACAGCGTTGGACTACAGGTTGGATCTAAACACTTGATTACTTATATTGTAAATGCATATTTAGAGAAGGATAGTTCTTAATTGTCTTGTTTGTCACTAGAAAGCCTTAGCTTCTAGGGAGGTTGGTTTTGTCCGCAAAATCGACTCTTTCTGCATGACAAAATGGCGACCATACTGGGGAATCCATGAATGTGTTTGAGTTCTTTTTGATTTGGTATTTTGATCTGAGAAAAGTCGATTGCTTTCTGGTTTTTGGCTGTCTGACTGTGTATTTGGGTGGAATAGCTTAGGGTTGAGTTAGATTTTTATTTTTCTTAGTTTTTCCAGCAGTACGCAGCCTCTGCGTTAGGCACAGTGCGTACCTGTACGCACTGCAACTTTGTGCACAGAGCGTACCCGCACCTGTGCAAACAGGTCACCTGCGTACCCCTGTCAAATTTGAGAAAATTTCAATTTTTTCCTTTTTGCCTCTTAGATTTTGTTTTTAATTTGTTTTTACTGCCCAGATCCACTGGTTACCTGTCAGAGATCTTCACCTGAACTTGTTTCGTTAGCATCAAGGGTTTTAGTGAAATTCATAGAAGTCTTGCCTTAGGGTTGATTTTTGCATTGGTCTTGTAGCGAATTTGGCTTTAGAAGTTGTAAAAACCTTGGATATCCCTGGTCTTTTCAGTCTTCTTAGGAGTCAGACCTTTCATAAAATCCACCTTTGTGAGAAACCTACCTTTGTGTTGTCTCTTTGCGAATTTCGAGAAAGTTTGTTGATTAAAGCTTTGAATTTCATTCTTGAGAAAAAGAACAAAAAGATTTCGATTTTGTTTTTGATTAGTTTATGATTCTGCATGAACTGATCCTTGGTTGCATTTTGACTGAGTAAAACATCCTAGAATTATATTTTGTAGGCTTTTTCCCTCATTAGTTTTGCTTTTAGGTAAATTTCTCTTAGATTTGCTTTTAGGTAAACTTGATTTGATTTTCATAGATTTGTTAAAGTTGATTTTTGATAAGTAGTTTTATATGCTTTGTTAATATAGAGAAAATACAAAAATTATTTTGAAAAAGTTTGCTTTGGTAGCGTTTGAAGTCTTTGAAAGAGAAAGGAATTTTCGTGAAATAATTAGTGGTCATGTGTTGTATGCTTTGGAAAAGATAAAGAGATTGTTTCTTTGATTGTCTTTGCCAAGAAAGTTGTCTTTTATAAATTTTTCATTCTCCAACTCTCTTAGCTAGGGAATTCATTGAAAAAGGGAAAGGTAGTGTAAATCATCTTAGGTGCATCTTTTTAGTGGTTGCGAGTCGAGTCTACACACCACCAGTTTCATCTCCACTACCTTTTGTCTTAAAGAAAAGCCATAAAATTAATGCTTAAAGTAAAATTAACTTAGTAACTTTTTATTTACTAGGGCTCTGAAACACCAATATAGATCAGGCTAGTGTCTTGGAGTAGGAGAGTAATAAACTCTCCAAGACAGCAAAACCAAACAAGTAGCTCATCTTGTGGTAGGATAAATCCAACTGTTTCATTTATGCTCTGGGAAAGCTCCTCTTAAAGGAGAAGCACGAGACCGTGTCCGAACCAGTGAGGGTATCAATCCTCCTTCATTGGGAAAGACGCCAGATATGCACGTACTACAAATGGTAAACCTCGGATTATTGTCGAGGAGCCTGGGGTCACTTGTCGGTAAACCTTGGATTATTGTCAAGGAGCCGGCAAGGGGATTGAGCTTGTTACTCTGCCCTTGCGTGCTATCGGGTCGTAGACTGTTCCCCCAGGTATATTTGTTGCTGTTGGTAACCTTAGTGACCATTATCTTTAGGATTCTACCCGAGGTGACGGTGGAGGGAAGATCCCACTGTACCTGGAGCAGACGTCGGCTAGACTCACTTGGATTTTCCGGGGGGTTCCCTTCACTCGAGACAGTTAAAGTGGAGGAACTTGTGCCGGTCTATTCATTAAGTAGGTTGCCGGGGTAACTGTTCCGCCCAACACTTCTGTACTGAATCCGGCGATGTTGGGCTTCATCACCAACTAGCGTTTTCGGTCCGGAAGGCTACTATTTGTGCATGGTTTGATGCACTAGATTCTTTAGGCGTCTGATTCAAATTTGTTTGGTTCTTTAGAGACTTTAGGCGGTTTGCTTTGAGATTTTACTTTGTTTGCATGTGCAGTAGTTAAAAGTTTTTAACTGTGGCTGAATTACCGAGACAGTCCCCTAGAATTCGGGGCCAGTCTCCTGAGGTTGTAACCGTGGCTGATTTGTTGAGGAGGTCTCGTAGACTTCGAGGCCAACCTCCTGAAGAGGTTTCGGGTCATTACGAAGGTTTGAAAGTCCTTGTAACTCCTAGTGGCAGTAAAGTAGGGTCACCTGAAGAAGGAGAGTCTTCGTTGGTAGTTCATCCGGATTACCAAAGTCTAGAAACAGGCTATAATCCTGAAGCTATTGCAGTTTCCGAGCTTGCTGGTAGTTTTTCATCTACTAGTGATATAGGCGAAGAACCTGAAATATCTGAACCTGTTACTCCGACTTCTAGTGCTCCAGATTCACCTAGGGTAGAAAGAGTCATCACCGAAAATCTTCCTTCTGGTTTGATAGCTATTGAAGAACTTGCTCCAGAAGAAGATATAGGCGTCCCTATCCCTGAACATCAACCTACTATTGATCTAAGGGAGCGTGAATCCATTTTTTACAGTCCTCCTAGAAGTACTACTTGGTATCTTTCGTTAACTAATTATTTAGACAACTCAGGGTCAAGTTTTTCTCCACCTCGTACTCCTTATCCACCTGGAGGTATTTATACTCCTGTAAATATGTCTGGTCAGTCATCCATGTTTACTCAATCGCCTGAATCATTTTTGTACGGCGGTCCTTCTGTTCCCACTGGGTATCAGTCACTTTCTGGTACTTTTGCGGGAGCATCTCCTCAACCCATTGAACATGGGTTATTAACTGGAAACAATGGTAATAAACCGTTGAGCGTAGGAGACATTTACATGATGTCAGGTTCAAATCCTAGTTCTCAACCTCAAGGTGCGCAGTTACCGCCTGGGGGGCAGCCTCAATTAACGCCTGGGGGGCAACCTCAAGGACAGTATATACCCGTGGTACAATACATTCCTCAAGGTCAAACCCAGCCTCAATATGTACCCCAAGGTCAACCTCAGTATCAGTACGTGCCTCAAGGGTATCAACCCCAAGGTCAGTACTCAAGTCAAGGTCAACCCCAGTATCAGTACCTGCCTCAAGGGTATCAACCCCAAGGTCAGTACTCGAGTCAAGGTTATCTACCACCCCAAGGTCAATCTTATGTTCAAGGTATGGGAAATGTACCTTTCAATTATCAATCCTACCCTCAACCTGGTTACGGATCTCAATATCCTCAAACTGTTACGGGTCAATACCCCGGAATGAACATAGTGTGGGATCCATCGCAAGTTCAACAGGTGTTGTAGCCAAGTATATAGTTGTCATCTCAAACTGGACAGTCCTTAGTTTCTGGTTCACCCCAGCAACCAGTCCAGTCAAATATTCAAACTTCTGTAACTTCGGTAGTTACTCAGTCGCCCATTGCGCCTAGTACTCCATCTCAAACGACTGCTGCATCTACCGCAACATTTGTTCAGTCTACCGCACTTACTTCTGGAGTATAGACAGCCCCGGTTTCTACTGTCTCTGCAACCACTCCTCAGACATCTTTACCATTGTCTGGATCTATGATTCAAACTACGGTTCAGATACCTGTAGGACAACCTGGTTTAAGTACGGTTGTCACAAGTCAACCACAATTCACTTATCAACTGTACTAGGGGCAGTACTAATTCGGTCCTGCTGTCCAACAGCCAGTTTACCAGTATCAACCGTATCCTGGGTACACTTATCAACAACCTCAACAACCCCAGTACGGTCCGGTTAATCCTGGTTTTCCGGGAGGATACAATATCCCGAACGCGATTCCTATTCCTAGTTATCCTGGATATCCTCCTCCTGGAACTGGTCTTGTGACCCAGAGTTTTAGGGATCCTAATCGACAATTACCGTTTATCGCAACTTTGGATTTACCCGACTTGTCGCACCTAACGAACGATCCAATAAATTATCTTCCGTTTTGGCCGCCAATGCCAAATAAGTTGCCCAGTGACATACCCAAGTTTGAAGGTAAGTCTGGAGAGGACCCGTCGAATCATGTGATGACTTACCACCTCTGGTGTGCCTCAAATTCCATCTCGGATGATTCGATCCGCTTACGTCTTTTCCAGCGTACACTCATTGGTCTCGCGGCCAAGTGGTACATTGAGTTACCACGGGCCTCTTTTTATAATTTTAGCCAGTTAGCTACCTCGTTCCTAACTCATTTTCAGTTGCCGGTCAGATACGATAATGGCACGGAGTTACTAACTTCATTAAAACAATCGACGTCCACTTATATTTCCGATCATATTCATGAATGGAGACGTCGAAGACGTTTAGTGAAAGTTTTTATCCCGGACCAAATCTTAGCTGAATGGTTTGTTAAATCATTGTTACCGAAGATTACTGAAGACGTAGCTAAGGCCGGAGTAGTTACTGAGGAGCAAGTCATTGCTCAAGCACAGTACCTTGACTTAGTTTATACTCAGTCGAGTACGTTACACGAAAAAATCCCAGATCTTCCTAAGTCAAATCAAATCGCTGCTGCTCCTTCGGGGTCTCATGCTACTGATGGCATGATTGGTACGGTGAACACTAAAAGTAAGAAGAAATCCTCAAAGAATTCTTCTCCGATTATAACCTTACCAGACTCCCCGACAGGAGAATCTTCTGCTGAAGTTTCTGCCGATATTCACGCTGTAGAGTCATCTACGGCTAAATCAAAAAACGGTGGGAAAAAGAAGGGCAAGAAGAAGGATAAAGCAGACAAGGCTCCAAAGGAGAAAAAAGAAAAGTCGGAAACCAATGATGAAAAGCGCAAACCTCGTTATCCTTGTCTAATTTGTGAAGAAGATCATTTTACAAGAGATTGCCCTCATCAGGCAGAGGTTGTGAAAATCGTCAAAGGTTCCCCAACTCCTGCTGTTTTGAAAGATCCATTTCCAAAGCAGGAGAGTAAAATGATAGGTTCTTCCTCGAATGCCATTGAAGAACCCATATTGATGATGTCTCATGTACGGATTGCGACTCGATCGCAAGATTATGGTAGTAAAAGTCCTGTTGATGGCAAAGAAGCAGAATCTTCTCATTCTAATCCATCAACCTCAGCTCCCAGTTCCGATCCACTACAGATCGAGAAACCTAACCCGGACTTAGTAATCAAACCGCCTGCCAAGGGTATACTTCGAAAGTCTGCTTTCAATCCACATGCGAGAGCAGCCCAGAATTATAACATTGTTGAGGACTTAGCTATTTCACCCTCAGCAATGTCGGCTTTGGAAGTGCTGCAATCATGCCCAGCACAACGCAAATTACTTTTGTCGGCTATCGGAGCTGTTGATGCTCAGGACCCGAACCTAATAATCTTTGATCTAGAAAATAGTACACCACGTTTGCCTCATCAGATGGCTTTCCAGATCCCAGTGATAGTCAAAAACAGGCCTATTCATCGGACTGTAATTGATGAGGGAGCTTCTACGTGTATTATGTCGATTCAGTGTTGGAGATCGCTTGGTTCTCCTTCACTGAACCAATCCCCGACAATTCTTAAGGCCTTTGATGGCCGTGGGTTCCGTCCGTTTGGCATTCTACAGGAATTGCCTATAGAGGTTGAAGGAAAAACTGTTAGTCTGGATGTGGAGGTGGTTGATGCCCCTCTAGACTACAACCTTCTCTTGGGTCGCAGTTGGTCTTACGCTATGACAGCGGTCGTTTCATCGGTCTTCCGAGTTATAAAGTTTCCACATAATGGCAAGATCGTAACAATAGACCAGCTGGCTTACTTTTCATCCGACCCAGCCTCTTCAGAGAGTATCCAGCACGTTGGTAAAATGACTATCCCTTATAAGGATGTTGGCGTAGGATTAGTTAAAGATTCTGGTTTACTGGGAACTTTTCCTTTTCCTCCAATCAACGCAGACCCTTCATTTGCATTCATTCATATGATTACATCAGACACCATTATTTACGATGATCCTTGGATTGTCCCATCTGAATCTGAGATAGACTCATTTGGTGATGCTATGCCTTTGAGTCCATATGAAATTGCCTATGAAGCCGTGCAGTATTTTACCGACCCGTGTTCAACCAAAATCGACCAAATGAATGTGGTCCGTGAGGAATCACTTTTCACATCAACCTCAGAACGGATGACGTTTCCCGAAATTGTGTCATCTGACGAACAACTTCGTGAAATCATAAGTGTAGACGATCTACCATGGGAAGATCTCCATCATAGATCTTCGTTTTTACCTGAGGGTGATGGTTTTGAAAATGATTTTTCATCAATCTTTACAGCTGAATATGTCAAGGACGCTCAGAATCCAATGAAACATCCTGATTCAAAGCTCAATTTGGGAAACATTTCTCAAACAATTGCCATTGACATTTCAGTCAAACCTGGAATTCTTGAAAACATTCATATAAGTGCCTCATGTACAGATGACGAAATTCAAACATACAAAGCCCTATTTCAAGAATTCCGCGACGTGTTTGCCTGGTCCTATGAGGAAATGCCAGGAATTGATCCCTCCATTGTTGTCCATGAGATCAAGACTTACCCAGACGCTAAACCCGTTCGGCAACGTCTGCATCAGTTTCACCCTCGGAAAGCGGCTGCAATTAAAGCAGAAGTAGAGAAGCTGTTGAAAGCAGGTTTCATTTATCCGATCCCGTTAACGGATTGGGTATCGAATATTGTTCCAGTTAACAAGAAACAGGGAACAATAAGAATATGCATCGACTATAGGGATATTAATCGTGCTTGTCTGAAAGACAACTATCCTACGCCTTATATCGATCAAATAATTGATGATTGTGCCGGCAGTGAAATATTTTCCTTTATGGACGGTTTTTCCGGTTATAATCAAATCAATATTCTACCTGCCGATCAACCAAAAACGGCTTTCATTTGTCCTTGGGGGACATTTGCTTATTGCAAATTACCTTTTGGACTTAAGAATTCCAGAGCCACTTTTCAAAGGGCGATGTCTTATGCGTTCCATGACATCAAACACATTGTGCAACCGTATCTTGATGATTTGCCTGCTCATTCTTTACATCGAGCCGATCACCTCGTCCATTTACGAGCCATTTTTATGAGGTGTAGGCATTATCGAATTTGGTTGAACCCACACAAATGTGTCTTCTGCATAGAAGTGGGACGATTGCTAGGATTTGTAGTTTCAAAAGCTGGTATTCGCGTCGATCCCTCGAAGGTAGAAGCTATCATCAAATTGCCTCCTCCTTCGAGTCTTCACCAACTCCAAAGTTTGCAGGGGAAAGAAAAAATTTTACGTCGATTCATTCCTAACTATGCCGAGGTTACAAAGGGTTTCACCCGGTTGTTGAAACAGAACGCTCAATTCTCTTGGGATGAGATAGCTCAGAAATCTTTTGATGCACTCAAGCACGCGTTGACCCATGCACCGTTGCTGCATCCTCCCAACTACAACCAGGATTACTTTTTGTATCTCGCCACCTCCCACTCCACCATTGGAATGGTCTTAGTTCAGGAAGACGAATTCGGAACGTAACATGTGATATATTACCTTAGTCGAACGTTAAATCCAACCGAGCTAAAGTACTCACATGTGGAAAAGTTGGCACTGGCAGCCGTTCAAGCTGTCCAGCGTTTCCGTCACTACATTCTACTCCATAAAACTACAGTGATTTCGGATTGTAACCCTATGATCTACATTTTGACTAAACAACTACTAGGGGGAAAGTACTCCAAATGGATCGTTATCCTACAGGAGTTCGACTTGGAGTTCGAGAAATCCAAGTCTAAGAAATCTTTAGTCTTTGCTGAGTTAATGTGTGATTTCCCGCGTGATGACACGGAAACAGTGGCAGAGGAGCCCATTGTGGACGAATCTTTGTTTCTCATCAGTACCTTAGATCTGTGGTATGGGGATATAATTGTCTATCTCTAGACCCAATCCTTTTGGCCTGAAATTTCAAAGTCGGAGCGTCGGAAAATTCGATTCCAGTCCCAACAATACAAAATCATTGGAGACACTCTTTATCGTCGTGGGGCGGATTTGGTTTTTTGATGTTGCTTAACTCACGAGGAAGCTGAAAGGGTTTTGAATGACTGTCACTCTGGAGCATGTGGCGGTCATATGTCTGGGTATGCCACAGCCCAAAAGATATTGCGCGTTGGCTACTTTTGGCCGTCCTTGTTTAAAGACTGTATTATTGCGGTCCAAAAATGCCACAACTGTCAAGTGTTTGATCGAAAGATGCGCGCGCCACCTGCTCCTCTCCACCCTATAATTGCCGTTAGACCTTTCGCCAAATGGGGTATCGATTTTATTACATGTAACCCTCACTCGGCCGGGGGGCATGTGTATATCATCCTTGCGGTTGATTATTTTACTAAGTGGGCCGAGGCGATGCCTACATTCGAGGCAGACGGCAAGACAGCTGCAAGTTTCGTATTCAATCACATTATTGCTAGGTTTGGTGTCCCACAAGCGATAATCACTGACCATGGGTGCCATTTTCGAAACATTATGATGACAGAACTTACAGGCCAACTTGGTTTACGTCACGATAGTTCTACTCCTTATTATCCCCAAGCGAACGGTCTAGTTGAGTCCATCAACAAAGTTTTAGCTATCATGATCTGACGAATCATTGGTATTCATCGGTCGAATTGGCACAACATGTTATTTTCAGTGCTTTGGGCGTACCGAACCTCAGTGAAAGCATCAACAGGGTTCACTCCTTTCCAACTAGTTTATGGTTTGGAAGCTGTGCTGCCCATTGAATGCGAAATCCCGTCACTGCAAATGGCCATCGAATTACTCCCAGCTACTTCCGAAGAGGAGAAACGTTTATTATACTTAGCTAAGTTAGATGAGACTCGACGTGATGTTGCATTGGCGATCGAGACTCACGCAAAACGTATGAAAGCTCAATATGATCGGAATGTGACCCCTCGAAATTTTTCGGAAGGAGACCTAGTGTTGTTATATGATCAAGCTAATGATAAACTAGGTGCTGGAAAATTCGTTCCAATGTGGCATGGGCCCTATATTGTCAAGCGAAAGCTAGCAAAAGGGGCCTATGAGCTGGTAGACTTTGACGGGGACTCTTTGGGTAAGCCCAGAAATGGACTTTACCTAAAGAGGTATTATGCTTAAATGATGGGTATGGAGATTTTAGTTAGGTTAGGTTTTTCTTTCTAGCTAGTGTGTTTGTTAGTTTAGACAGTGTGCTTAGCTTAGAGAGTGTGTTTTTCGTCGTTATTCTGGCTTATCTTGGTTTTACTCTTGGTATTGCAGATGTCGACGCCTCTCCAAATGTACATTGGATTCACTGATGGTGCTTGTCGTAGTACACGGAATATCTCTTCCGCAGCCTGGGTTATCTATTCGCCCTCTGATAAGTTAGTTTCTATGCATGGGGTGAGCCTCGGTCAAACAACAAACAACATTGCAGAATACAGTGCAGTGATTGAGTTATTATCTGAATCTATTTCATTTGGGATTCGGAGTTTGATAGTGAGGTTAGATTCCGAACTCGTTGTATTACAGCTTAATATAGTCTATGCCATTAGAAATCCAGTGTTATTAAGATTGTTTTTGAGAGTGCGTCTCTTGGAATGTGAATTTGATTACATTGAATATCAACATATTCCAAGGTCTTTAAATACATTAGCAGATGCAATTGCCTCTCGAATGTTAAATAGACATTTGCAATAATCATAAATGTAAATTTACAAACATTTCATCACACATGTTTAACAAAATAAGCCGGTAATAATGATATATATAGATAGGAGTGTGTCAAAAAATACATCGTCTTCGATCATAGGTTGAAAAACACCTTATGATCGGCAAAAATGATAAGTACAAAAAACCAAAATGTCACATGTGTCTACAAAGTGACCATCCAATCACTTGTGGTGCTCCCTATATGACACCACTGCACGGGCTACCCTATACAAGAACCTCCTAAAAGGTCCTAGGACTCCGACTACATAGCGCTGAAGTCTGATAGGAATATCATCTATAGTGGTCTCTGGTATATCCGCCGTTAGACGCTCTAGGTCGTGCTCCAACTCAGCTAAGGTCTCTATAGCCTCGTCCTGTGGGACCGGTGCCGGTGCAACTGGTTGTCTCCTCTTGAAAGGCCAGAGATTGGCTGGATGCCGTGGGCCTACATCTGCATTTTGAAAATTTTTACTGTCAGTTTTGAGACGATATATAAAAAACAAAAAAAAAATAGATAATTTAAAAACTTGTGAAAAATGAAGTACCTATGTCGTCCCATTGTTCTCCCTGTGGAAGAACCATGTCCGGATCTCCACGAAAATCCACTCCGGCATAAGGAAAATCCTGGATCGCAAAGACCTGGTCCTCCAACCAGTGAAAGTAACCCGCAGGAAATCGGACAACTCCCGCTCCCTCATCAGGATGACGGGCCATCACCGCAACCCATCGCATCAACTTAGGCTCCCGAGGAGGCCCAACCTCAACAGTGAGATGCTGCGGGATCAACATCGGAACTCTCTCTAGGGCAAAGCTCACAACTAAAGGCCCATAACCAAAAGTCTTAAGTTTCTTGTTTTTTTCCCTAGTCAGTTGGCCCTTTAAATTGGCCAACACAGCATCGCACCAGTTGAAAATGGTGCCTCGGAAGTAATCAATTGCCATCCGCATCTGGGATCCAGTGGCAATGTGCAAAGTGGCAGCCCCGCAAAGTCTGGTAACTGTAAAGGCAATTACCATAAGTTCAGGTCGGGATATGTATTTGATTTCTATCCCCTTCTCCTGGTGCTGATTATTGCACCACTCTAGACGGAGACTAGCAAGGGATTGGCCACCCGGCCTAGTCCTGAATAGAGACAATTGTTCGCCCCTCTTGGGAAAACCAGTGAGAAAATATATGTCTGAGGGCTCTATCTCGAGCTGGTGCCCTCCAATGTAAAAACATTGATCCTGAACGTTCCACCTTTCAACCAGCCACTCTAAGAATCGCACCTGGGCCCTCATGCCAGGTATGGCCCAGTATTTGTAGAGACCGCATGCCTTCAAAGCGTCAATGGAAGGTTGATGATTAATCACGGCCAAATCGACATCTTCGTGTTCTCTTTCGCGCCAATCAAGCATGGTGGGAAATCTACACACCAAAAAACATCTATTAGAATTCACTAAATCAAAAATTAATGGTTCAATTTTGAGATTTGGGGGTTTGAATTTGCTTTGCGCGGAGTACGCACCCTGCCTTCAGAGACAGAGCGTGGGTACACAGCTTCTCTGAAGGTAGGTTGCGTACACCTACCATTTTCCCAATAGAGAAAATGTCGGGGTACGCAGGTCACCCATGGGGCACCTGCGTACCCCGAAAAGCGGACCTTGAAACCCCAAAGCCCCCAAAAAATCAAACTAAGGCCTAAAATGAAATTCTAAACTGATGAAAACAAAGAGGAGGATGTTGTGAAATACTTGAAAGAGACGGCGCTCGATTCCGACGGTCGGATTCTCCACAAAGTCCACGGGAAGTTTCTTGCCAAAAGCCATTTTCTCTCCCTCAATAGTAAAATGGTAAAAATGACATGGTAAAAGTTCTTTTTATAGGTTTTTTGGGTAAATGAATGCTAAGTTTGTTTATTTTTCACCGTGAAAGGATATTTTTCAATGTATTTTTGCCTATCTTAAACATGTATGAGTAATGTGTTGTTTTTGTGCAGGACAAAAGGATTTTCAGGGAAAATTGTCATTTTTCACAAACCAAAACATCAGAGTCATCTTTTAAGCCCGTTTCTGACTCCTAAAACATGAAAAGATCACCGAGCGTTCTTTTACACTCGTTAAAATGGAATTAAAAGACGGTCCTCTTATAGCCCTTTTCTGACCGTAAAAACACGAAAAGATTGCCGATTTTTGTCGTTTCAAATTCGATATTGGAAATAAAACAACATGCCCTTGATCGCTTTTTACTTTTCAAGTCAGAGGTACTAATCATGAAAGTACTCCTTGGTCGCAAGATCAAGCGGTTCTCTCAAGTATCATTTTATACTTTTTCGGGCTTGGGAGACACAAACTTACGAAAAAGTTCAACCCTGGAGTCTTCTTTAGTTTTTTTTCAGACTCTCTAAAATTGAAAAACGCCAAGTTTCTCCTATACTGGACTCGTTAAAATTTCACAGTAAAGGACCTGTTCGATTACAAACAGGAACGGACCACTCCTTCTTAGGGTCCGAATCTAAACTAAGTTGGACTCATCCGAAGGATGAGCTTATAATCAAGCATATGTTATCCTCCTCAAGCTTGTCAAAAAAAAAGAGGTACTTGCCAGAAATGGTGGGGGAAAAGAGAGAAGAATGAGCCTACTTGTTATCCTTTGTCACAGAAAAACCTTATCACCGCTCTTGAACACGGCACTTTTTATTCACCTGGGTTGGGAAATCCTTTGCCTAAAAGTTGATTAAACCACTTTGAAAGTCTTCAACCGTTTCTGGGTATTAACTTTGGGTCAATCGTCGCCAAGCCATCTGTCGTGTCGTTATGTGTTCAAGAGGTCTCTACAAATAAACCATTCATATGCAAGATACTTGTCATCCATTTTGACCATCCCTGAGTTAGTCCTTACAGCAACATTTCTTCAACTTGAACTATGATTTCGTGTTGTGGGCTTGCCTGCAACAGGTTGCTTTCTATCGACATCAGCACATTATCTAGAAAGATGACTTAGAAATCGTCAGTACCTTGAGGTTTGCATGCATCAATGGAAGGTTTTTCACCTTTGACGACAATTTACATCATTGACTTTCGATCGAAGGATTCCGTGATATGTTCGACATCAACTCATTCATTCACATCTCATGGATTGTACTGGGTACTTTGAGAACCATTGACATCACTGGTGGTCTCTCTCACACTTGTTAACAGTTTACATCATCGACTGGTAATCAAGTGGTTTCTACCATGTTCGACATCAACTCATTTATTCGCATGGGTAGAATCGTACCAATTCGGGAAGTGGAAATGAAGACCCTGGATCTAGTTTCCACCATCCAGGCTGCGAGGAGTTTTGTATTCATTATATAGTAGACTAATCATAAATAGATGGCTGCGTCCATACTGTGTCTACAAGAGTCTATGATTATGATGTACTGCGAAATCATTCCTGTATCAGAGTAGTAGTTAGATTGTTAGTTAAAGTTTTCAATCTGAGTATGGGAATGCCTACCTCAGTGATGATATGATCTTATATATGTATTTTGTGTTGAATATTTGCAGGTTCTGACCGGGCTCTCCATAAGATAATCCTTGAAATGATAAAGTACTTCACCCTTCCTAGATGATATAAAACCCTAATCTACTACAGGCTTCGCACTTTAGGGGGCAATCTGTTACACTAAAATTTGTCACCATGACTATTTGCAGTTAGTATGGCTCCATCAACTGTCATACTATCCTCCTTGGCAAGTCTCATGCCTCTGCTCTTCATGTCAAACTCCAAGAAAGAGAGAAAAGTCTTTAAAGTCAATTAACTCTGGGTACGCAGTTTCTCTTAGCCTTACCTGCGTGTACGCAACCCAAGTTCACAATACCTGCGTACTTGTACGCTCTGTATGTAAAGGCGTACCCCTGTAAAGGTCAAAAGGCGCGAGTTTCACTTCAAAAAAGTTACTTGTGGTCAAATCTAGAGCATTCTAGAAGATGGTTTGACGTGTATTGAGCGCCTCCAGATGGTTCATGCACCCCAAAGAAAGAGGAACTTATCCCATGAAGAGGGGAGCTATCCCATTGAAAGAGGGGCTTATCCCATTCATGGTGGACCTAATTAACTTCCTCTAAAGCACTATAAATACAGGCATTGGGCCAGAGGGAGGGGAGGTTGAAAGCTGAACATTCCTAAGGGTAGATGCTGCTGGAATTAGGACTTCCTTGTAGAAGCTTGTGAGGAGAGATTCCCATCCTTTCTTGTTTCATTTGGAAGTGGGTGAGCTGATCAGAGTAAAGGAGAACTCTTGTTGGACCCTGGGAGGGACCTGCACAACACCAAGGCTCAGGTTGTAATGGTTTCTTTTGTTTCCTATTAATACAAATAAGTCCATTCTTCTCAATAATTTGTTATTTATGAGTTGTTTCATATACTCCTTGGTCTGTATGTTAAATATGTTTTATTTTATGAGATATTCAGGTGCTATTTAATCGTTTGATTGTTAGTGAATGCAGGTTTCGAAGAGAAGGAGGAGCTCATCCGGATCGACGAGGCTAGACTACTACAATAGCGTTGGACTACAGGTAGGATCTAAACACTTGATTACTTATATTGTAAATGCATATTTAGAGAAGGATAGTTCTTAATTGTCTTGTTTGTCACTAGAAAGCCTTAGCTTCTAGGGAGGTTGGTTTTGTCCGCAAAATCGACTCTTTTCGCATGACAGGAGGATTCTTTTATTTGACTGAAAACGACACTTGCGACACTTTCAAATCAAAAGACGACAGTTCGATTAAGCTACTGTTTGTAAAGGAGAACTGTAAATGGAAAAAAATGCATAAAAACATTCACAATTATTTGTACAATGGAGGCTGAATAATGCAAAGGAAGGGAGTTTCATCAGTGGTATACTGATCACAGATAACAAAACTCTTGAATAAAGCTGAAGACAATGAAGAAAAAACCAAAATCTGGAGGCAGAAACAGTCTTATCTGATCATCGCACCTATAACACAGGGAAACAGGGATGGATCTCACCTACTGCACACAGGAGGTGCAATGCATCTAGACTGTCAAAAGGAGACAGTGTGATGGTCCAGGGACAAGACTGGGCTTGGTTTTTTGCTCACAGTTTGCAGCTTAGTTCAGGGATTTAAGCTGAGCTAATGATAGTCAGTAAATACAAAGTACAGGGTTGATATAATGAGGTTACTTGAGCCACCACCAGGGTAATTAGGATGTTTGCAAATCAGTTATTCAGTTTATAAACAAAACCCAGAGATGGACTAAAGTAGCATTGATCTACTTTGGACTTGCATAGCAAATGCAGTTCAAAGGCTAGCTGGCTTAACTTCAGTCTCCGTCTGTAGTTTATAAAGCAAACAAATATAAACAAGAAAACAAGCTATTCGCTCCCTAGTGGAGTCGCTATTTTGTTATCAGAAAAACTAGTGTCCATTCAGAGTTGCTAGTCCCACTAAGATGGGTAGCTATCTTAGAAACAAACAAACTAAAGTCACTTGTGTTTTCCTTTACGAGAGATAGATGAGAAAGAAGCAAAGAGTACCAACCTCAGTCTTTCACTTGGCTCCTTTCTTGTTTCCTTTCCCCTTTGACAGAAATTCACCACTCTTTCCTCACTTGTCCTACTTCAAAGAACACCTGTGGAGTCAAAGCAACATGATACCATCAAAGCATAGAGATCTATAACCATAAACAATATAGGATCAGATATATATTAACCATACAAATGCATATATCAGGACAAGATTCAGAGATACACAAACATATGGAGGAAAACTCAAATAGCTTTATTGATAGAAGTAGTAGAAGAGAGGATTACAACCCATTGGTCTGACCCAGCACCATCCTCCCAGCATGAAAGCCCTCTTCACCTCATGAAAAGCTTAGATCACCCAACAATGTTGCACAGAGAAACCAACAACACTTCCTTACAAAATACAAGATTCCAGCCTTTGGATCTCTAGGATGAGGGATCCATATATAGATATTTGTAGGTGGGTGAGTCAGCTTCTGGGATTTTGATTAGTGTCCTCTCTCTGATAGTTCTTGGTTCCACTTGGAGATTTCATGATCTCTTACTCATACCTGGGCGAATTAAGAGAGGCAAGTGCCAAATGGGCAGTTTCTAGAAGATTCTATGGGTTTCCACCTAGCCAACTGCCTCTGCCATTTGTCTTCTCTCGCTCATCACACCCCACAGAAGGGATTTTCAGTATGCATCACACTTTTTGCATGTGGCAGGTGAGATGCATCACACCCTTGGCACTGAGCAGTCTGTATGGTCTAGTTTTGACCAGTTCTGAGTAGTTTTTCGGGGAGAACTTCTAGGAGATGATGTAATTAGCTGACCTTGCTCCTCTAGGGTATGAAACAACACTTTTAGGGACTTAGAAGCCCTTGGTTTATGGACATATGTGATTGGGGTTGCAGTGCCCAAATATGTCTATAACACTATCTACTTATCTGCTAGGATTAAATTGTTTAGTCAGATCTTTATTCTCTATTTCTAAAACATGAAATTGAAAACATGAAATAACCAAGTTTGAAATTTTTGGTTACCATGGATTGTGGCATAGGTAACAAGTTGCACACAATCCTTATTGTACAAAGTAAAATAGTAGTGGCAATTGGTCTTGCACACTTTCCTGGTCTTTTATTTTTGTTGGGGTTCATTTTCTTTCATTTTTTGACCTCTTTTTTATTCTTTTCACCCTTTTATTCTTTTTCTAGGGTATACCCTCTTTACATTTTTTTATTTTTTTTATTTTTTATAAATGCGGAAAACCTTTGCAACAAGTAAAGGTATGAAGATATTTCAAAGCTAAACTGAGTCAATCATGATATATGACACCTATTGGTATAGGGGCATAACAATGTGTATTGATGTGCCTTGGCACTCTAGAAGATAAAATCACTCTGTTGCTTCATCAAGAAAAATTTGAACCTATCTACTGACACAAAAATTGTTGTTAATAGTCTTACTTATGTATCTTAGCAACAAATACCATTCATAAGAAAAACACATTAGTAAAAACACCACGGTCCACAATAGTCCATTGTTATTATATTCTTTCTCAAATCTCTTGGCTTAATAGCCAAATTAAAAACAGCTTAACAACAAATGACACATAATCCTTTCTTCTAAAAGCAAAAAGGGTAGTACAGGCTTCTTTCATTCTACTCCTTCTCAATAGAGTGGCATGACTTCAGGGAGAGGGCAACTATCATTTTTTTTAATAGCACCATCATTTTTATAGCACCATCAAGCGTTCATCCATTTCCAATGCTTCTTTTGAAAGCATATCCAGATTTCTCATTAGGCTCTCTAAGTACGTGTTAAAACTTGGAAGGAAACCTCTTCAAACATATTCGCTGGATCTTTAGTTTTTCTTCCATAAACAGGATAAGATGTAAATTCTCAAATTTAGTGATGACCTTTGCCTAATCTAAAATCATCTTTGAACCTCTCAAAATTTGCATATTAGTTATACCCTTGTCTGGTGTTGTTTTTAAATAGCAACTACAAAGCACATAACTCTGATTTGTTTTTTTGAGTATTGACCAAAAACTGCTTTGTGAGTGATGAAATGGTTCTGATTAAAAAATAGGATGCCACCAGATCCACATCAACCAGGTGTGCCATGGCTCACTTCATCAAAAATACTGTCCTTATGGATTTCTTTATATTCCAAGTATATGGACATTTTATTGGTGAGACATATTTGGACACAGATAGATGGTTCACAAAGTATGTTATATAAATTAATTTGTTTGGATGTGTGGCATAGTGTAAAAGTTTAAAAAAGCAGAAGAAATTAGGATGTGAATAGAATCAAAGGAAGAAGTGATCTGAGATGAAAGGAAATTTGTGTAAACAAGCAAGCCACAGTATATGGCCAGTTCATTTTTGAAACGTTTTTTTTAAATTAACAAACAATTTCTTTCTGCCTCACCCACAATTCTAGAAGAAAATAAGATGAGACTGACCATAAAGGCCTTCAACAGCCTAATATATGAAAAGTAAGTAGTGGAAACAATCAAGTCAACCAAAAATTAGTAAACTTATTTTGAAGCAAATACAATCCATCTTACCTTGTCAGCCACAGGATCAAAGAATGCTCTAAAAGTAGATCCCGATCCCATCTGTAATCCATGAAAATTGCTGGTTCAGGAAAGATTGTGCCCAAGAGACTGCCTTTAAGGCCACTCCCATATACTAGAAAGAGAACGTATGAGCTTAAGACATTGAGATTAAGCAGAGATGAGTTGTGTAGTGACGATGACTTAATAGTTTATTGATGATTGAATCACTGAGGTTATATAAAATGAATTTAGTGGATTTGCAAAGCCATAAATGAATAATTATTGTTGTATGTTGACCAGCTATGCGTTCAGGGATAAATTTAGTTGTAGTAGTTTACATGGCAAACACTAACCCAAAAAACAGAAATGAGGTGTTGGTAGGCATGTAAAATGCACACAACACTTAAACAGAGCACCAACAGTGTTTTTAACCAGTGATCTAGCCCATGATAACATGTTATAAAGTTTAAATTTGTGGCTAAGAAGTAACTTGGCATAACTTGAATTGATCTATTGCTTGGGTTCTCTTTGGACTATCTAGAGTGTGGTAGAAAATGTTAGGAATAGTGCTAATAAGTCTTAGATATCGTGCAGATTTTGAACAAATTCAAAATGGTGAGGACACGAAGAAACCAAGGACCCGAAGAGTCATCACAAGGACCTCCTACAAATAACCCATTACCTTCACCAGAATTGACTCTCATCCTGTGTTCCCTAGAAGCAATTAATGAGACCTTAAGGGGGCACCAAACAAATGAAGTGGAAGGGGAACACCCTCCATCAGGGTTAGGGAATCCTAAGGGATCTAGAGACTATGATAGAGGACCTCCAGTTGAGGACATTACTAGGGAGCTCCAGAAGATTAAGCTCCCAGAGTTTGCAGGAGGTCGTGCCAGCGAGCGTGCAGAAGCCTGGTTAGAAGGAATGAGAAGGTGCTTCACACTAAGGGATTACAATTCAAATTCCAAGGCCAAAATAGCAATATTCCAACTCAGAGATAATGCTCTGAATTGGTGGGGTAACTTGGAGCGTCAACTGCACCTCACTCCAAACACAGTTACTTGGGAATTATTCGAGGAGAGGTTCAAGAAGAAGTACCTGCCAACATATTATGAAGAACAGGAGGTAGGAACCTTCCATGCCCTGATACAGGGAGGTCGTACAATAGAAGAATCTGAAATTCGATTTATGGAATTGGTCAAGTATGTCTCCTACATGGATACTGATCAGCACCAAGCAGATTGTTTTATGTATGGGTTGAAACCTAAGATTAGGGCAATGGTGCAGATGTGGAAACCATCCTCAGTTGCAGAAGCTGTAGAACAGGCTTGTTATGTCGAAGAACACTTAGACTTAAAGGGTGAAGGCAGGGCCATCTTTCCATGCCAAACAAGTTTTATGGGGAAGGCCCCTCGTACCTTCCAAAGGGGAGGAAGTCTGAGGCCACCACCATATGGAAACAGGGTTATACCTAGAACACCGACAATAGGGATTTCAATGGTCTCTAGTGCAGCTTCACCCACAGCTTCAAGAGTGCGTACAAATCAAAGTCATACGCGAGGAGCAACAAGTGGGGGCAGGGGTTCCAGGGGAAGAAACTCTTTCCAAAGAACTCCACAACATTTGGTTCAAGGTCCACCATGCATCACTTGTTGGGATGCGGAGGACCTCATTACCAACGGGACTGCCCTGAGTTACAAACTGGTAACAACCGAAGAGAGGGAAAAGAACCGGTGGGGGGAGCAGGTAGCCACCACTGAATCTATGCAGCAGTTGACAATCAGCAAGTTGAACACCAGTTTGCTGTGGTAGAAACCTCAGGTATGATAAACAAAGTAAAAGTTAAAATTTTGTTTGATTCTGGTGCTACAGATAGTTTCATTTCACCAGTTGCATTAGAAAAATGTGGGTTGGTAGCTTATGAGCATGATGACTTTAAACAAGTTGAGATGGCTTTTGGGATAAAACAAGAAGTAGGGCCTAGTGTTGACCAATGTCAAGTAAACCTCGGGGTGTGTATGACTAAGTTGAAGGCATACATCACAACATTGGGGACGTATGATGTAATTATTGGAATGGACTAGCTAGAAGCTCATCGAGCTTTGGTAGACTATTTCAAGAAGAAGGTGATCTGTTTAGATGATGAAGGTAGGCCAATTGAGATTTTTGGAATCAAGAGGGGAGTGTCCCTATGATTCATATCCATGATGAAGGTAAAACGTTGTCTCAGACAAGGTTGCAAACTATATTTGGTCGAGGCTGTAAGTGACCAGAAAGGACCTTCCCTAGATCAACATCTAGTTTTGTCAGAATTCAAGGATGTTTTTCCAAAGGAATTGCCTGGATTACCTCCTGTAAGAGAGATTGATTTCACAATCGACCTAAAACCAAGTGCAGAACCCATATCTAAGACACCCTATAGGATGACAACTCCAGAACTTTGTGAGTTGCAGATGCAGTTAAAGGAGCTCTTAGACTTGGGATTTATCAGACCTAGTATTTCACCTTGGGGTGCACTAGTGATTTTTGTCAAGAAGAAGGATGGTTCCTTGTGGCTATGCATATATTATAGAGACTTAAATAAAGCCACGATAAATAATAGGTACCCAAAACCTCGAATAGATGACTTATTTGATCAAATGAAGGGAGCAATGGTATTCTCAAAGATCGATCTACGATCTGGGTACCACCAATTGAGGATTAAAGAGGAAGACATATCAAAAAATGCATTTCGAACTCAGTTTGGGCACTATGAGTTTGTAGTTGTTCCATTTGGTTTAACCAATGCACCAGCAGTATTCATGAGCCTCATGAATGGTGTGTTTAGGAAGTACTTGGACCAATTTGTGCAAGTCTTCCTCGATGACATTCTTGTGTATTCCAAGAATGAAAAGGAGCATGAAAAGCACCTAAGGGTGGTATTGACTTGCTTAAGGGAAAATCAATTGTATGGGAAATTGTCAAAATGTTCCTTCTTTCAGAAGAAAGTCCATTACCTTGGGCACATCATTTCAGGAGAAGGGATTTCAGTTGACCCAGAAAAGGTGAAGGCCATAATGGATTGGCTAGTACCAAAAAATGCCCATGAGGTATGTAGTTTTATGGGGCTAGTAGGGTATTATCGCAGGTTTGTGGAAGGGTTTTCAAGGATTGCAAAACCCATCACCACATTACAACGAAAGGGGGTCAGGTATGAATGGAAAAATGAATGTGACACTGCATTCACAGAACTAAAGAGGTTACTAACTAGTGCACCGATCCTTCAAGTACCAGACATGGGAAAAGACTTCACTGTCTGCACTGATGCTTCGGCGCAAGGATTGGGTGTAGTATTGATGCAAGAAGGTGGAGTAATAGCTTACGCTTCTAGAAAATTGAAGAAACATGAAGAGTTATATGCTACCCATGACTTAGAATTAGTAGCAGTGATGTTAGCCTTGAAGCTATGGAGACACTACCTCATTGGGAGAAGATTTGAGTTAAGAACAAATCATCAAAGCCTGAAACATCTCTTCACTCAAAGGGATTTGAATTCTAGTCAAAGGCGGTTGACCAAATTCATGAATGAGTATGATTTTGAAATCTCATACATCAAGGGAAAGGAGAACGTAGTGGTGGATGCACTAAGTAGGAGACCACGAACCTTCTCCCTAGTAGCCTTAAAGGTAAATTTAAGGGAGCGTGTATTGGAGAAACTCTTTGAAGATAGTTGGTATCTAAAAGTCATCTCAGCCATCCAGAATGGGAAACAGATAGAACCAAAGTTTGAGGGATATGTCCTTGAACCAGATGGGCTATTGAGATTCCAAGGGAGAATGTACGTACCTAAGGAAGGGAGGGTAAGAAAAACCATCCTCGAAGAGTAACATAAAGCACTTTATTATGCACATCCTGGAGTAAACAAGATGTACACAGACACAAAGAAACTCTTATTTTGGATAGGCATGAAGCAGACATAGTCCAGTTTGTCACCAAATGTCTTGAATGTCAGCGAGTAAAGGTTGATAATCACTATCCAGCAGGACTCCTACAACCACATGACATCCCTACATCTAAATTGGAGGTAATTTCCATGGATTTTGTGGTGGGTTTGCCACTCACTTCATAGAGGCACAATTATATATTGGTTATAGTTGATAAATTGACCAAAAGTGCCCATTTCATCCCAGTAAGAGACACTTACGATGTTATGGATGTGGCGCAAGTGTTTATAAATGAAATTATTCGACTACACGGGTTGCCCACAAAGATCATTTCTGATAGAGACTCTTGATTTACATCTAGGTTTTGGATAAGTTTGCAGTTAGCACTAGGGACTCAGTTGAACCTAAGCACTACATATCATCCAAAAATAGATGGGCAGACTGAATGAGTAAATCAGGTTCTCGAGGACATGCTTAGGATGTATGTCATGGATAATCAGACTCAGTGGGAAAGGTACTTACCATTGGTAGAGTTTGCCTATAATAATAGTTATCACAGTTCAATCGGGATGCCTCCCTATCAACCTCTATATGGAAGGCCATGTAGGATGCTGTTGAGTTGGGAAAAGTTGGAGGACTGAGTAATAGTTGGCCCTGAATTAGTTCAAGAAATGGAGAAACAAGTAAAGCAGGTTCAACAAAGGTTAAAGGAAGCGCATGATAGACAAAAAAGTTATGCTGATTCACATATGATTGATCGTAGTTATGAATTAGGGGACCAAGTTTTTATTCATATCCGGCCCAACAAAAGCACCATTCGGTTTGGGAAGGGGACGAAATTGTCACCTCGGTTCGTAGGACCTTTTAGGATCAAGGAGAAGATTGGACCAGTTTCCTATCGTCTTGTACTGCCACCCCATTTGCGTAAAACTCATGATGTTTTTCATGTATCTATTTTACAACATTATGTTTCTGATGAATCTCACAAATTGGATTGGAGGGGATTGCAGGTCTCGGACATGGGAACCATAGTGGTCGAAACATTATGCATATTGGACCGTAGGGTTCGACAGCTCAGAAGTCGCATGGTGGACCAAGTTAACGTCCAGTGGGTCAAGTATAGCCTAGGATCTGCTACCTAGGAGGATGTAGAGACTATGCGTCATGATACCCCTCACTTTTTGAGCATCTGTGATGCCCATTTTTGACTTAGACAGCTACCTATGTTAAGTTTCTATTTTGCAGTTCCATGTTATTTATTTATGAACATTATGTAATATTTATGCATTTGGTTTGACACGTGAAACTACTTATATAAATCAATTGATATGTTTGATATTGATGATAGAAATGGATGATGTATGGCCTAAATGTATGACTCACTTAGTGATGGATTATCTAGTGCGTGACTTATCAGAATTATTTTGGTTCATATATAGCTCAATTGTATATGATTTGTTTAAATGAATGACTTAGTGAATGTATGATTTACTTCTAGTATGAATTGCTAGGTTGACACGTTGATACTAGACTTAATAATGTGATGATTATATGTCTTGTTGTTATATAAATGCATGAATGAGAGCCAACCCGCAAGGGGGAAGAACTATATGATAGTCGAGATCTACTCTTCCATTGAGGGAAGGTCAAGACATCTCATGAGGAAGGTATAATGTACATTGTTCTATTACATTTAGTATCTACTTGATATGCACTCATATGACGTAACTAAAATGAAAATGACAGGTGACAAGACTACCTGACTGGATTATTCGATGACGAGTCCAACTAGCACTGTAGTATGGTCCATATTAGGGCATTGACCCTAGTTGTGAGGAGGGGTGGAGGCATTTCCCACCATGTATCCTCCAAAACCTAGAATCATGGGAGGGCAGTGGTGGATACACTCCCCTAGACGTGTGATGACCATTGCTAGTTGTCTACTGGGAAGTTAGGTCAATGTAGTCGACGCTTCCACCATGTCGGTTTTATCAGTGGTTAGTATGGCCAATGCCACTGGATAAAGCAGGAGAGGACGGATAGGGTGGAAACGGAAGTAGGTCATGATGAATAGGAGAATATAGATCAGTTGGAGACTCTTGGGGGAAAGTAATGTCATTGTCTGACTTATCAATTTTACTACTACAACTCTCTCTATTTTGTTATGCCTTCGAACTCCTTGTATCTTTTCACTCTAAATTCGGGACGAAGTTTTCTGAAGGAGGGGTGTATGTAATGGCCCACTTAATCTTATCATGCAAATTTTATTAATGTTTACATTACCTAAAAATATTGAGAAATATTTGTGAATACCTTCATTTGAGAAAACTGTAAATTTTATTTACATAGGTAAAATTTATTATTGCTATTAATCAAATTTCCATCTTGTCTTCTCAAAATTAATCTTGAATAGGATATAGTCTCCTACCATTATACCAATTTATATATTCATCTCACATTTTCAAATGTACTCTCACATTTACTTGGGAGAGGACATGGTCCTCTCCAACTAATTACCAATATATATATTCATCTCACATTCCCAAATGTACTCTTAGATTTACTTGGGAGAAGACATGGTCCTCTCCAATTAATTACCCAATTTTATATTCATATCTCACATTCCCAAATGTACTCTCACATTTACTTGGGAGAAGACATGGTCCTCTCCAACTAATTACCAATATATATATTCATCTCACATTCCCAAATGTACTCTCAGATTTACTTGGGAGAAGACATGGTCCTCTCCCATTAATTTCCCAATTTTATATTCATATCACATTTCCAAATGTACTCTCAGATTTACTTGGGAGAAGAGAAGTCAACTGTAAGGATGAAGGAGAAGTTAATGACATTAATGAGAGGTGGTTGAGGGGGAGAAGAGAGGAGAAGAGAGGAGAAGCATAAAAGGGGGAGGAGGAAGAGAGAAAGGGGGATGCTAGGTCTTGCTTTTGATTTTGAGTTGGCTGTGATTTTGGGAGAGCTAAGGGAACCTGTGGAGGTTTCTTGGGCTTGGAGTTTGGAGGGATTATTGTTTATCTTGGTCTGGATTATTCATCTTGGACACACACTACATCTGGTTGGACTTGGGCTCAGAGGGCTAGGGAACCTGTGGAGGTTTCCTGGGCTAGGAATTATTTCCTAGTTGGCTGGGAGGTAAATCCAGTTGGTAGTCAAGAGGAGTGTTTCAGTAGGAGCAGCAGCTCAAGGGCATCTCCACCGGCCATCAGTACAGGTATTCCTCTATGCATAGATTACTCATGTAAATTATTTAAATGAAATGTTCGCTATAAGTTGTAGGGATTAGAATGTAAATGGTAAATTATAATTGTTTAAATGTCTTGTAAGGAAGGATAAAATTATCATTGTTTAAATATCTTGTAAGAAAGTAAATTATTGCCTCTTATTTCATTTAATTCCCAGAGAATATGGATCTGTTAGAAGTCCCTAGGAGAGGGCCATTATAGTATGGGAGGGTGATAGAACCAGTTTTCCGCACCTTGGAGATGTCTGATGATGTCAAGTGGTTTCGCAGTTCGATCCTGTGCGCACGTCACTACGCGAACTTACTTGTACTTCGTAGCCTAAGATGCTGCCTTCGTGCCGCACTACTCGGGAGCCGAATAGTGTTATTACCCAAGTTCTTATTGATCATCCAATATTAGTTGATTAACCTAGCTTATTCGTATGCTTTCAGTTATACTTAACAATATAAATCATTCATACAAGTGTGCGCAGAAAATAAATAGTACATTAGCAATTGAGATCAAACATGTAACAACCCAAGAATAGATACATGGAATTCAAATAAACTTCTCTTTATTATTCTCTTCCTTCGGTTACAGACTCTATTCTGTGCTGCGCACCCAACTGCAGGGGTCCGTGCACTCAGCTGTGGACTCTACTAGGCCTCTGCGCACTCAGCTACAGAGCCTCTTCCTACTACTATGACCTAAGACACACTTAGATGCTTCCTCTATGCTTCGCTATCTCATTCTATCCATTAGATTCTATCTTCTTATGTCTTTAAAACTCATAGCCTCACTCTATTTATACAATCCCATGGTTCGCGGACCATGGGTAGGCCGACACTACATTCAAAGCTTAGGGTGGACAGCCCTATGACTCTAACATATATTTCACGCCCGCATTTTGTGGAGCTTTACAACAATATTTACTCAAAACTTGGGCTTTGAGCCCCAAAACATGCCGTGGGGGGATTCCATGCCCAACAAGCCCCCAACACAAAAATAATGACTCACCCTTGAGTCACTCTATCGGTGCAACGATCTTGGCGTGGAGTCCCTCCAATTATTCTCGAATGGTCCTGATGTCCACAGCGCACTAAGCTGCTACCTGCTAAACCTACTGCATCCGTTCCTCTGAGATCTCTGTGTCGAGCATGCTACCCTGCATCTGTGCATGCATCCCCTGAATGTGTGAGATCTTCCCTTCAATATTTGTCGTGATTGTGAAGGCCTCGTCAATCCATAGTTGAAGGCACGCTTTGAGAACTGCTTCCTTATGGCGCGCCACATCCACCTGCTCCTTTAATGCCTTGTCTTGCTGCATCCTCGCAAGCCACTGAGTGAGGACTATTGTTTACGCAGTTCCTTTGATACTATCGTATTGTTGCTGGAGTTCGTGCGCCTTTGTCTCCAGCCACTGAATGTTGGGGTCATCCTGCAAAGTCATGAGGACCTCAGGTGCCTGTTCCAACATGTTTTTACAGCCATGCACTGCACCTCCAATTTCTTCCAATCCTGTTGAGATAGCGCTGGTGCACTATTCTCAGACTTCGGGGGGAGTGGAAGGCTGCGCCTTCAACGCAGATTGGCGATTTGAAGATTCAACTCCAGTTGAACCTTTATCGTCTCTTCTCTGGCCTCGCAGATTCTAGTTGCCAGACTGTGGATCCGTACTTCTACCGGTAGATCTACTGCGATAGCTAGCTCTGGGACACATCGGCAAGCGTCATCTACCGTCTACACCAACTGTTGATTCTGCAACACCAACTTGTCACGTTGCAAGCTAAGTTGTTCCATGTTGATCTTTTGTTCACTAAGAACTTGGATCGTGTGGTTCTCCCTACCATACATCTCTGTTGTTATCCCATCTTGTAGGTGATATAGCGTTTCCCGGGGAAGGGCTACTAGATTAAGGCTAAGGCCTTTCATCATGCTAATCGACACTCAATCCATCGCATTGGATGATACTAGAGCTCCCTCTGGCAACACTATTATGTTTTCCATCTGTTAGCGCTCGAATCTGCCTCAGGCTGAAGAAGGCGAGGTTCAAGGCAACATCAAACCAAGCTCAGCCTCGTAGCTAGCCCTACGAGGACAAGAGAGGGCTCTCTCCGGGTCTATCTCGGCAGACAAGTTTTCAAAGGGGCTGAGATGACTGATAAAGAATACTGATTTTAGGCTAGTAAATTGATAGAAAGGGGTTTTTTGATAAATGATTGGGTTTTCTGGGCTGCATGGGGCAAAGACAGAAAGAGCAGAGATTTAATCAAAGGCACAGATTACTCCATAAGGCAAGGTAGGAGTGAAGTTTAACAATTAAATTGAAATTAAATGGCAATGTAAAGACTGTTTAAGAAAGCAGAAAAGGGCATTAAACAATGAGTCCTTTCCAACAGAAGAAAATTACACAAATACTGACGCTATTTCAAGGCAGAGCAAATAAATTGGATTCTGCCTATCTTACTGCAAAGCATTCAATTTGAAACGATTATGAATGGACTGTGAACATAACAAGGAAACATATGAAAACAGAGGAAAAGACAAATGCTAAATTTCCACACCACAAGAATCTTACAGATCAGAGCTGAACCATTTAATTATTTCTTTGTCATTAAACTGTACAAAAACTCTGTATTGCTCCTCCACCAGCTCTCAGAATTCTCTCCCCAAAGTACAAAGTATTGCTTAAATACAAATTACATGCTCAAGCTGTTACTAGCTTCTAGGAACAGAAAACTAACTTCTAGGAATTAAAACTAATTAAAATTCCAAAAAATAAACCAAATCTGGATTAGATTGCAAAATGTCTCGAGTTGTGAAGGTTGCTGGTCAAAACTCTTTTGAAATAGGAATCTTCAAAGCTGCCATTTGTCATAGACTTCCACCTGCTTTCGGAATTCTCTCCTTTACAAATGATTTCTCAACACATAAACTATCTGTGGGATAACAGATCCACTAAAACTTAGGGATCATCATTAACAAAACCCAAACCTGCAAAGTCAAACAGTTGTTCACAACGCTCCCCTTGAATCTGTTAATGACCAAAAAATAGTGAAATCTGTAGGTGGAACTCCTTTAAATCGCAACTAAAAATAAAAATAGGCCTCAAGTCCTATTATTCTACTTATGATCGATGTCTTTGTTCTAATTTTGTCTTTGACCTGGACTGCCACGTTATACTTTCCATTTTCCTTTCGCTGTTAGACCAAAATAGCATTTGGAATGTGGAGGTCACCTTTTGACAAGCGCATTGCAAATCAAGTCACGTTACCATTTGAAACAAAACCATTTTTAAATGAAAACTCTTTCGATCGAAAACCTTGTTTTGAAGATCAATCGCACTTCTTTTGAATATAGTGCCATCCAGCCACGTGCAACAGGAGATATCCTAAGTATAGCCTTTCATAGTTTCAACAAATATTCTCTGTACAGGTCCAAGCCCAAATGTAAACGCAGAGATTAGAGAAGGCGAGGTTTCAATCATAGAGTAGATTTGTGCGTTGCAATGTTTGTCAAGTTCGCTGGACCATGTGAATCATCTATATTGCCTTCACTGGCATGTATGCAAATTGCAAGTCGATGGAACGCAAGAAAAAAAAATTCTGGGCTCTGTCGCTGTGTGGGTAGCGCCCCTGCCCAAGTGGGTAGCATGCACTCCACTCCATGGTTCTGTAAACAAATTTTCATTCTGCGAATGCCATTTTCTTATCTCCAGTTACAGGTATAGGCAGTCAAGATACCTTCTTGTTTTGATATGGGAAGCAGAACTTTGGACTTCTTTTTCGCTCAGGCAACTACCCTTGAAACCTCTTCAGCACACTTATTGTCAGAAATGACTGCTTGCTCAGTAGTTTTCAGCATAAGTCCGTTATATGCTCCATCTATCACAAGTTTTGCAAAGTTCCTTGCTGTAAGAGGATCTGAATATCCATCAAGAACAACCTGGATGGTAGCTGTTTTTGGAGCCCACCTCCACTTGACACAAAAAACATTGAATTATCTCCTTTCTCCATTGTAAACATCACCGTGGCTCTTCCATTCAACCTTAGATTCTGCTGATATTGTTCAGGTAGGAGATATGGTAAACCTGGAGCCTGTAAGAGTTCCAACTGAGCAATCGAATCCAATGAAGATGAAAGGTTCATAAAGACCTCGTCTGGATGTTTTTCTTTTGATGTTTATTTCTTGACGATGGAACAGCATCCTACGATTTATGTTTCTCTATTTGCACTGCTTGGTAATACTGGTACATTTGTATAATGATCCACTTTCTGTAGATTACTGGGCTATAACTCCCTTGCCTCTAGTAGAATGTATGGCATCCAATAGTGCAGTCTTTGTATCATCCGATAGAAAATAGGGAAAACTGTCAAATGAAACATCAACATCCTTCCATTTTGTCAGTGCCCGTTGAAGTATCTCTCTATAGATCTAACATTCTTTTGGCTTGTGTGGTGTCTTTTTCCTCTTTTCTGATTTGAGACGATGCCTTTGTTCTCTCTATTCTTTTCCCTTCTAACTTGAAGTGCAGTATAGAAAACACCAAAAGCATATGGAAAACCTATTGAAGTAATAGTAGCAGCTGTGCCTGCAGCAATTCCCACTGCAAGAGCAAGTAGTAAACCTCTATAAAGTCTCCCATCCATCAGATTCTCAGCCATGTGACCCTATTTTACTTTGGCTTCTTTGATATTTTCTGATTTAAATGATGGCTCCTTTGTCTGTTTGCAGGGATAATTAGCATCGAACTTTGGCGAGGAGAACCAGCATCTGCAACTGAGGAACTACATGATGAAAAGATACATCTGATGATTTCTTCTTCAAAACCCTGTTTTGAAGAAGAATCAATTTCTCATTATTGACAATGACATAAAAATAAAAAACTTACTGAACCTTCCTCTAGTCTGCAGGTATTATGAAGCGCCTTGAGAACAATAACTTGCACCTAGCCCTAAATACCAAATTAACTCCTTGCTGACCTAGACATCAAACAGGAATGTACATAACGAGAAATGAACTTTGATAATTTGACTCTGACAGTGGACTAGCAAGATGGAGTCTAACACCATCCTTGCGCGCAACATCTGCTTTGCTTTTGAAGTTCCTGCTACGACGTGTGTTGACAGGGTACCTTCCTGAGTGGGCCGCACTTGTGACTTCTGCAGCTGTGCCCTGAGGGGCCCCAACAAAGTCTGATGCTCCTGCATGAACTCCTAAAGCACTTCACTTGTGACATCGTGGACTATCTTGCCGATGTTATGGAGATCACCTTCGATTAAGATGATCAGGTAAATGGCCAACTTCAAGGCCTTGACCTTCTTCCTTGGGCCCGATCTCTGCGCGATCCATAGATGCTTTAACTATGTGGACGCGGCCCCTAGGTCCATGCTCCCTTCTACTGTTTCTGTGTCCTCTACTTCCTGTCCTGAGGACATTGCTTGGCCTTCGTCTGCCTGTGCTGTTGCTGCCTCTCCTGCCTGTGCTACTGCTACTGCTTCTGTAGCCTTCTTCTGCTCCTTGACTTTCTGTGCCACTTCTCGTGCTGCCCCTACCTCAACTGCTACTTTTTCCTTTCACCTTTTCTCTGCTAATTGGGTGACACGCAGCTTGACATCGTCTTTTTTCTTCTGTGCTACTGCCTTCTCTAGTTCTGCCAGATCCAGGGCGCACCATTTGGGAGGCCATGTCTCGAAGACAATACAAATCACATCGTCAGTGGCTACAAACGGTAGCTTCATCCATTGCTACACCAGATCCTTTCACGCCCAGATATAAATGTTGTGCATATCAGCTTTGAAGTCTGCAAAACTCTGCAGACTATTGTGCACTGTAGGTGATAGGCATGGCCACCGATTGATCCACATCCGGATGCTTGCCTCCATGAGCACCCAGAAAATTTTGGTTTCACAAATCTGTTTCACGTCCTTTGTGGCCTAGAGTGAAACATACTTCGCAGCCTTTGGTAAGTCTTTGTCAATATTGGGGAATTGACTGTCATTTGGTAGCTCCCCCTCTACGAACACGATGGATAACAACAATGATGCGTAGTGGAAGGTTTTACCCTACTCCTAGGCTTCGTGACAGTTCTTCAAAAATTCCTCGCAGAGGAATGCGGACCAGTTGAACTGGACCCCCTCAGCACACTTCTTGGCCAGCGCGACCACCAGCACTGGTACCTCATTAGTGCGGCACTTTCTCATAATCTTGCCAGCCAAGAGTTGGGTAGCTACCCACACCCCTTTGTCCTTGATGCTGGAGATGGCATAGCCACTCTTTCTTATCCAGCTTATATTTTTCCTTCATGGCTTCTGCAAGAGCCAAATCGCTACCTTTTCCGGCTATATTCATGGGGTCCTTTCCTTTACAGAGGAGCTGAGAGATGCAGTGAATGAGGTCTGCCATGATGGGAATAGGATCCTCCAGCCATAGATACCCATCATGCACCAGGAAGAGTAGCTGGATAATGACGAAAATGGTGATGGGTGTGCGGTGGAAATGTGGTATCCATAACAAGTACAACAACCTGACCTTTTCCACATCGCGCAACCACTTCTGTGGTTCTAATGTTATCACCTCTACCACAATGTTCTACTTCATCAGATTCCCAGTCTCCAGATGAGGGAACTTCTCGCGGTGAGCGAGGTCCCAGTCTTCAAAATTCATGGTTGTTACGTGGCCCAGGTGCGTGCCTTCAAATACAATGTTGTTTGGGAGGAACGGGGTTTGGAGTGAACTCTTCATTTCGTCCAAGTCCTTTGGCACTTTGGTTTTCCCTTTTCACGAAGGGACATACATCGGTAGTTTTGTTGCAGAGCGCAACGGTTGGATAACCACCTCCATGTCTTCTTCTTCTTCTACTGCGGCGACTAGGGCCTGCAAGTCTTCTTCTTCCTCATCCATTTCGATTGTGACTGCTTCCCCCTTCTCTGCCAAAGATAGTTTGTTGTGCCACAGATTCCTCGAGGACATTCGTACTGGTCCCATTGCCTATTTATCCTTCTTGGGCCTCGGTGTTCGCGGTGATTTGGGGATTTCTGTCACCACTCCGGTGCCTTCTGGAACATCCTCCATCATTTGGATCTACGTGGCTTCGCTGGTGGTTACCTCTTCAATTCCCAACCCATCCTTAGTAGCCGTCATCATAGCTAGGCTGTATTCTGTCACTCGTGAACTTAAGGTCTCAATTATCGCTCGGGCTCTCAATGCTCAGTGTTCTGCTCAAGTGCTCAATTCTCAAATAACCAATTGTTGTTTGCTAGCTAGACCTTTTAGTTTTATAGTGTCTTTCGAATTTGAATTCGACCGTTCCCCCCAATTTCGGGTCATTAATGCTTTCTTTGCGGCAGATTTTCCCAAATATTGCCCATAACTCACGTCTTAAATGCTCGTCGTTCGCTCCATTTGGCCTCAAATTGAACATCCCATCATGAATAGTGACACCAACGATCACTTCCTAGCCAACCCGCGCAGCAGCATAGCCCTTCGTGTGCGGTCACGAACCTTGTGACATTCTAATTCTGCGTGTATCTCCAATATCATGCAGCCCCCAAGCGGAATATTTTATAGTCCCACGCTCCCTTTCAACTGCCTGGAGTGCTAAGACAATTTTTCCTACAGCTAGTCGGGTGGTTGCACCACCCATGTGGGGCTCCATTCCGTCCTCTAGCCTAGTTCGCGGAGAATCCCCATCCTCCATTATGGTGATCGGCATCACGCACTCTACTATTTGCAATGCGCTACCTTGGTCACTATGTTTGGCAATAAGCGGTCCAAGCCAAGGCAACAGACTAACCAGTTCACAGCGATAGTCCTCCACTTTGTTAGTATGATCATAAGCACCTTGCCTTACCATCTAGTGAGTGCCAGTATTGCTGCAAGAATGTTGCAACTCCTAGGCTGCCAACTTTACTTTTATCAACCCGGTAGTTCGTAACAAACTTGGAAGCACCAGTGTTGTATGCATAAGAACTAGTTCTCACTATAGGTTGTCACTTGGTTAGCTGACGCGAGATCACTAGGAGCTCAAGCCAACTTCTATATATTTTAGAAGAAGCTCTATGTGTGATGAAAGGAAAGAAAGATTACTCTACAGATGCTATTCTAATTACAGAAAGGAGAGAGACTGGAATGTAAAGAAAAACCTAGTAAACCCTAATTAACAAGCTAATTCTACTTCTGCCAAAAACACTATGAAAACCATGAAAGAAATGCCATTACCTACTCAAGGAAGTAAACAACATCTAACCATGCTATTTTTGGAAGTAAATAAGCAAAAGACATATTTTTGGATTTCTATGTGTTTTTATGTGAATTTAACATGCATCTAATTTATTGTGTGTGAGTGTGGCAGCAAACATGTGGCATTGGAGGGTGGTTTTGGAGGTTGGGAGGAGATAGGATGGTGTGGATTGGTCCTAGGAGGTCTTAGGTGGCATTTTGGAGGCTTTTCCCACACTCGGCCTTCAAAAGAAAGCATACAGGAAAAACTATGGGAGGACACAGGGAAACTACATGAGGAAAACAAGGAAACTACAGGAGGCCTACAGGAGGAGGCCGAGAGCAATTTTCACTGTTTCGAGGGTGTGAGAGTGGGTGAAAAAGGTGGATGAAGGTCGATTGAGGTCTTAGGGCACCTAAGGTCTACCATGAATCACCAGGAGAGAGAAAGATGATTAGGTTTGCTCAAGGAGAGAGGGAGAAGTTCTATGAAAAATGAAGGAAACTAGGGTAGAATTGAGGTGAGGTTTGGGAGACCTATAGGGCATCGATCAGATGGAGGGTATGATTGCTAGTAAGCTAGCCTACTATTGGAAGAGATCTACTACATAGAAACTGACAGTCAACCAAGAAAATCAAGCAACCAATGAAATGAGTGCATCCTAGGAAAAACATAGTTTTATATTAAAATGGCCTAAACTATGATTTATAGAAGGAAATGCTAAGAAATGTTGTAAGAAAGGAAAGCATGCAAAGTAACTATTTCCAATCAGGAAGTGAACATGATAAAGAAAATCTAAAGCAAAGAAAAACTAGACTATCAACCTACTAGAGAGCTGCAAACACTAGAAGTCCTAGGAATGAGGAAAATCTGTGTTTTTGGGGCAGCAAGAGAGTCTTTGCCTCAAATCATGGTCCCTGAGGGAGCAAGAGAGGCCAAGGCACTGCTTCTATCCTTTTGAATCTTCTATAATCACTTCTTAACCTACTACAGAAAGCATAAATGGAAGCAAGCTACTAAATCATCAAAAACAACCTATTCTTAACCATAAAGGAAATACATCTAACAACAAATTAATCTACAAACTGAAGTAAAGCATACAAATACAAGTAAAGAGAAGCTTGGCTACTTGGATTGGGACCTAACCCAAGAGCTTTAGCCTTCTGAGGTAACTCAGTGCTAGCTCAAAAAGGATTCCATCTTCATTATAAAAAAAATAGCAAGATTACATGAAACGGTCACAAAATAATAAGTTCGAAATTTGAGCAGAGTTTACATAAGCAAAATAATTCTGACCCTAGTGAGGCCCTAGGCCTCTCTACTTATACGTCTGAAGCTACCAACAACTTCCTTAAAATCAGGGAGGCTTGGCTTCCAAAACTCGAGATAACTATCGATCATCTTCCACTTGCTCAGTTGCCTTCTAGTGCATGATTCGACTGCTTGTACTCCGAGCTGAATGAAGGGGAATTCGAAGTGAGGAGTAATAAATGAGGGGGATTCCCTCCTATAAGTCCTCTCCTCTATCTACTTCGAGTTATTGCTGCAATTTGACCACTGGATCCTTACTTTGAACTTGAAATCCATCAATAATTTGCATTAAATACATGTTAGACCACATGGCATAATAACTAACTCAACTCACCCTATAAGCATAAATATAATCAGAAAATCATACAAAAAGATAAGAGAATGGTTGATTTGACTAGGTTAGGAGGTAAAATGAGCCCATATAATTACCCATTTATGAGGCTCATCATCACTCAATGCTGCTTCTAGTAGCGCAGGGTACAGAGCCGAAGGGGGGCACTTGTGGGCGGGGGTGCCATTTGTGGGGGGCCATAGGTCCGAATCCCGTAACCTCGATTGTGAATCATCCTGTGGTGACCCACAGAGGATGATGGGAATAACAACGAAATTGGGGAACACGGACGGAATGTCAATAAATGAATTGTGCCATTATCTGTTATTTCCGGGTCTTTCCGTTGCATTCACTCACGACAAGAAAAAACCACCTGCGTCTGGTGCTTCACCTTACTTTTTGTGCACTCTTCTTTCTCTCCTTGGTCCTTCGTTCCGTCATACTCCTTCTAACTTTCCCAATTACAACGTATTCACCAACTCCAATGCTAATGCACCTTCGCTTTATCAAATCTCAGGGACATGGTCTAATCATGAGGGTAGTATTCCACCACGGTGTCGGATCCCAAGTTTTTACGGATTCCCCTTTCGTTATTGGGTCCCCACTACTGAAGGTGTTACTCATCCTCTGAGCAACCTATTCAATCTCTTCATCTTTTATGGCCCTGGTGGCCTCCCTAGCATCCCAGGCTTCTGATGTGGTCTACTCATGTTCTTCATAAAATCCTACCTTTCTGTCTTTCCTTCCACTGCTCCTCTTCTTCTTCTTCTCTTCTGCCTTCCAGCATGCCTAGTATGAGTGGAGGACTCAAGTTGAGGCCAATCCAGTTGACCTTCAGCCTTTGTATGGAGTGCTTGTACATTGGCACTCTTTTTAATGCCTCCTTCAGCCTCATGGAGGAATGGTATTCCTTGATCTGCAAACTGTGTGGTAGGGTGTTCCATCTTCTCATGCATGCATGCACACAGTCCTCCCCAAGTAGCCTAAACATATCTTCAAAGTGTGCAATAGCTTGTTCTTGATTGGCTAGATATTTAGGGGCAATCTGAGGGTCATTGGTAAGTAGGTTGTGTGTGCTGATGAATGCCATAGGATTTGATGGCCCGGCTCTTATCATCAATGGTTCATTCTACTCTTTTATTAACAATATTTTCATTTCTACTGCCCTCAATTCTTCATGGTTCATCCATGAGGCCATGTGTTATAGCTCCAAATCTCACTCTTATGGTTTGTGATGCTGCACTCATGGCCTAGGGCAACCCCTCCTTCCAGACCTGGTCCTAAAATTTAAAAAACAGTGTTTTATCCATTATACGCGACATTGCCCTGAGCTAAACGCGTGTATACACAGGTAGGCATATACCCAACCTGCGTATATGTATTAAAACACTTAAAAAAATATAAAACTCCTTATTTTCGGGCGCAGATCGCGGGTTTTACCTGCTGATCACCTGTTAGTGCCCGTGGCCCAACTGTTCCCAACCAACTCCCAACTAAAAAACTACTTTGGGAGAGGTATAAATAGACCTCAAAGGGAAGGCCTAAGGGAGGAGAGAGGAGAGAGAAAGGTTATTATGCTGAGATTTTTCCCCTGACCAGGTCTGAAGATCCTTGTGCCTTCTGCACTTCCCCCATTTGTACAGGAAACTCTTGTTTCCTTGTGTGTGTTGATGTTCATCCATTACTTGTGACATCATGGAGAGAGTCCTGGAAGGAGTTTGTTAAAGGCTTGAGGCTGGAACGGATCCGAAAGGAAGCTTTGCTTGGAGCCTGCTGAAGGTGACTCAGGTGATATTATTCCTTTTTATGTACTTTATTTGTCTATAATAAAAGAAACACATGTCTTGGTTCCCGAAATGAATCTTCTTTATGTTAATGATATTCATGTTAGAATTCATATGTGAATGGTTGTCTATATTTCATAACTAACTACCTTTCTTTATAACATGAAGATGGTTTCTTTATATGTTTTTGTCCATATACTGCTGTGTTCTTTGAATTGGTTGTTTTGCAGGACAAAGAATCAAGAGGAACTTGAAGAAGGGTTTGGACCCTTGAGGGCCTTCTCAAACGTAGGACCGAAGGTACGTACCCTTATCATAGAATTTGCTTATAATAGCATAATGGCTACATGAATGTGTGTTTCTCTGTATAGACAACTTTCAGTCTGCTAGGGTTTCAACCCAAAAGCCCTAGGGGAACATTTCCCTCCAACAGAATTGGAGACTCCGCTGGGGACAACACTGTTGTTGTTCCTAGTTTGGGTGTTTTCAAGCCAATCAGGGCTCAGCTGCCTTGTCTGCTTGCTGTTACTGTCTGGTCTGTTCTTGAACTTTAAGTTTTTCCAGTTTCTTCAGTTTGTTTTTTATTTTTCTTGAAACCTTTCATATACACTGTTTTTCTTAGTTACAGAGGCATATATACGCTTGTTTCTTTGAGTGAACCCGCGTATACGCAGGTTTCCTCAGTTACAGTGGCGTATACACGCAACCTGTACATCAGTACAGTCGCGTATACCTTGCAATTTTCAATATTTGTAAATCCTTTTGTCTCTGAAGGTTTGTCTAGTGGTTTGATTTGGTCTGAAACAGTCACTGTCCAGTATCAGTTTTTTGTTTTACAGCGAGCATCTTGTTCCGAATTCTCTCTGATTATAAGAAGTATTGGTCTTGTTTTTTGTTGATTGCAAGCGTCATCGTTTTTCTCTAAAGCACGCAAGATTTCTTGCTAGGAATCTTGGCTACTCTGATTTATCAGGGTAGGAAGATTGATCTCAATCTTTGTGTTAATCTTGCTTTTGGTGACTTTTTGTTTGCTTGACAAAATCGCTTTTTGTGACCATCCACTTCTTTGTTTCATGAAAGTTGTTGATTGACACTTTCTTGGAATTTGTCTTTTTGATCTTTTGGTTTTCATTGCCAAAGCTTTCATTGCTGCTTTTGATTGTTAAGAGCACTTTTAAACACATTTATTTTTGTTGAGTTTTCATCAGTTGAGTGGTGTCAACTTGCAAAAGTGTTTGATTGCCTATTCTTCAATCACAAGTTTCAGTGTTGTTGAGAGTTTTTTGAAAAGACTCTTTTTTTGTTACTTTTGAAGAAAATCTTTTTGAAAAACGTAGTTTCGCTTTCTTGAACTTGCTTTTCATTTGGTTTCCTTTTAGTGAGTGAAAGTGCTTTATGTTTGTCTTAGAACTTGTTTTTAGTGTTTAGATGAAATGAATGGTAGCATCTCATATTCCATCTAGACATATTAAGTGGCAAGATAAAGATTGATAAGCAAGCAACTTTCATTTTTTGTTTTTAGAGTAGTTTTAAATCTTGCATCGGCATATATTTGTTGCATTAGGATAGATTTGCATATCTTTTTAGGCATACATAGCTTTGTTAACTTTCGTGAGTGTGAAGCGTGAATTAACGAAAAGAAAAGAAAAATTTGTTTTATTAGAAGTTCCTCTGAACCCTATAGAAATTGCTTTTCATCGAAAAATGAAAAAGTGCATGTGCATGTAGTTAAGTTTTTATTAATTTCTTTTGCGTCAAAAACACCACTAGTTTCACTTCCGTTACCTTGTGACTTAAAGAACAACCTATTTTAAAATCAAGCGCTAACTAAAATTCACTAGAACTTTTTGTTTAAGTCAATTACACCAACAAGTTTAGGATTTTAGGGCCTTGGATTAGGCGAGTGGAGAGTTAACTCTCCAAGGCCATTTAAACGTCAAACATAGGAGTCTGAATAACGAGAGAAAATCCAATAGCGTTAGGAAGACCAGGAAAGCTCCGGATCTGGGAGTTAAGCACGAGGGTCTATGAAGACAGGGAAGAGAGATACCCCCTCTCCTACTTGTCTGAACTTACCTCACGACTGTTCCGCCTGGCTTCTGTGACAAGTTGGTATCCATAGTTCCTACTCCTAGGGATCTACACAGGTGGCTACGGAGGGGAATCCTGTGGCACCTGAGGTCGACGTTGCATCACTCTCGACAGTACTACTGGAGGGCACCCTTGCGAAGCTTGGGGGCTTGCACCGGCGCAGGCTGTTGTTAGGAGGTCAGCGTAACTTCCTCTGATACCTTCGCTGATAGGGCTGGGCCCTCATCATCCCAGACTATCTTCGGAAGGGCCCTTAATTCACTTTCTTGTATTTTGGTGTCCGATCTTAATCACCCAGAGCGGAAATACTTGGAAGTTGTTTGACTGGCTGTTGTCTTTAGGCACTTTATAGTGTGTGCTCTGTGCTCTTAGTTGGCCTAGCTTTCAATTTTTTGAGTCTTTAATTAGATCATAACAAAAAATTCAAAGTGGCTGACCGATCTCCCAGACGGTCTCGAAGACTTCGTGGTCTTTCACCACCAAGTTTAGAGCCTTCTCCTAGAAGGCGCAGAGGTAATACTACCGGTGGGTTCCCTCCCACGCCGGTTGATGCATCGGGGATTGATCCTCCTCTCAGGGGAATTAGTGTTCAAGCAAGGCCTGGCACTTTTGAACAAGAGAGGGACACTCCAGTCCTTTCTCAAGTTCTCTTTCAAGCGGAGAATAACATAGAGGTAGAAGAACTCTTAGAGTCGTTAGTGGCTCCGAATTCTCCCCTACCATCTAGTCATCCGGACATATTGTAATACGTTGGGACTCCGACACATAGACCATCAAGTCCAAGTTACGCTACGCGCTTACCATCGATGACCACTACTGGAAGCATGGCTTCTACAAGTGCTACGACTATGCAAACTCCAACATTGGTGCAAGGGGGAGGAACGATTTCCATCTCCTCTGCTTCCTTGTTTGGATCTTTTGCTAGCACATCTTTAGTTAGGTCTACCTCCATTCCGTCCATGAGTGGAAATGCCCAAACCAATGCTTTTGGTACTGGATTCTTCCCATTTGGCACCCACTCACAGGGTATTCCATCGGTTCCGTTTAGTGCCGCTACATCCATGATGGGCGGATCGGCTTCATTCTAGGGTTTTCCTTTCGGAAGTGGTCATATACCACATTCCAACCCGACGGTAGGATCCATGCCTTTTTCTTCTATAGGACAAAGCAGCAATCGTTTCCAAGGTTGGACTAACCCTGGGGTTAGTAGCGCGGGAACTAGGAATCCATTTTTCGACCAACAAGGGAATAGGCTGTACTCCATGGTTAGTTCATTTCAAAGTATTCCTCCCCTAGCTTTGGTTTGGAATCTGTATCAGGGGCTATCAACTCCTTATAATCCTTTAGGAGGAAACTTTGCTGGTTATGGAGGCTATACGGCCGGAGTTGGTCAAACTTTGAATTTTGCTGGATCACAAGGCTTGCCTTTTGGTTTAGCCAGTTCTACTGGTTACTTCGGGCAGCCTGGTGCCTCCCAAAATCCAGGACAATCTTTTCAGAACTTTGGGAGTTCTGCCCAGTCTGGGTGGAATCCCCAAGGTCCTCCTAGGCTTCCGTTTCTGGCAACGTTGAACTTGCCAGATCTCACTAAGTTAACAAATGACCCAATCAAATACAATCCGGCCTGGCCTCCGGTCCCAACCAAACTCCCTTCAGACATTCCAAAATTCGAAGGGAAGAGCAGTGAAGACCTAGGCGACCATGTAACCACATTCCATTTGTGGTGCTCATCTAACTCCCTTATCGATGACTCGATTAGGTTGAGAATCTTTCAACGCACCTTGACTGGTAATGCGGCCAAATGGTATATAGAGTTGCCAGGGGGCAGCTTTACATCTTTCGCTGACTTAGCCAATATTTTCTTAAATCATTTCCAGTTGCCTATCCGCTATGATGCCAGAACTGAACTTCTGGCCACTTTTTGTCAGGATAAGGCAACCCACATTTCTGACCATATTCAGGAATGGAGACGGAGAAAGAGGCTCATTAAAGCTGAAATCCCTCCGAAGTACCGTCTCGAGTGGTTTTTGAAATCTTTACAACCCGAGATCTCCAAGGATGTCTCCATGTCTGGGGTCTATTCTGAGGAGCAAGCCATTTTTAAGGACCAGCAATTAGAACTGATCTACTCTCAGTCTGGGATCCTACAAAAATACTTGCTAGATGCTCCTGGGTCTAAGGTTGACATAGCTAAGTCGAAGCTAGGTCCGCACGCGGATGGTATAGTTGGGTCAGTAGACACAACTACCATGAACTTGTTGAACCAATTGCAGCAGTTGTCCTTACAAACTGCTTCTAACAACCAAGTCACATCGTCTAATCCCCCGGCTTCCCAAACTTCTTCAATTAATGTCGTCCAATCTGATAACCCCAAAGGAAATCAAAATTCCAATGGGAAAAAGAAAGGACGAGGTAAGAAAAAAAACCAGGATGGGAAGCCTGATGCAAATAAATCCGGCAACAACGTTGGTGGTGGTGGAAATGAGTCGAGAAAGAAAGTTAAGTTTCCATGCAAGTTATGCAGTGGGCACCATATAACTCATCTTTGCCCCAAGAATGAAGATGCTCAGCGCTTGTTAGGGCAACAAGGGACTTCTAGTTCTTAGGCTATGTTAACCAACCCTTTTCCCCAAGGGCAGCAAATGCTTGCTGGCGCGAGTTCAAACCCTGGTACCTCCGCAGGGGGCAACCAGGAAGGGGACAAGTCATCGAATGTTTTCATGATGGGTTCTCACGCTAATGTGACCACACGGTCACGCGATTATGGTGAAGGTGAAACTTCCAAGGGTAAGTCAGTTCCCGAAACTAACAACCCACTTCACATTGAGCGACCTTCTGTCGAGACTATACCTTGGGTACCGAAAGGTTCCGCTAAATGCGCGACTATCAACCCTAATTTTAGGGCAGCCCAGAATTACTCCATTGTGGAGGATCTGGCCCAGAGTCCATGTGCTATGTCCGCTTTAGAGGTTCTCCAGTCGTGTCCTGCTCAACAAAGTGCCTTGCTATCAGCAATGGGGGCAGTAGATCCAAGTAATTCCTTAGCTCTCACATTTGATATGAATAATGTCAAAAAGAGACTTCCTCATCACATGGCTTTCTAGATAAAGTCTACCTACCAGAAAACGAATATTTTTCAGACGGTTATAGATGAGGGAGCTTCCACGTGTGTCATGTCTATGTCATGCTGGAAGGCCATTGGATCACCGTCGGTTGTTCCTTCACCTACCCTCTTGACAGCATTTGATGGTCATTCTCATAGGCCATACGGGATTATCCCGGCCTTTCCTATATGTGTTGGAGGAAAGGTCGTTAATATTGAAGTAGAGGTCATAGATGCTAACCTAGACTATAATCTCCTATTAGGAAGGAACTGGGTATACGAAATGGATGCCGTTGTTTCAACTCTGTTTCGTGTCATTTTCTTTCCTCATGAGGGGAAAATTGTTAAGGTTGATCAAATGGATTATTGTCCAGTCAATCCTCAAGCAAGCTCTGACTCTACTATTCCTTTAGTGGGTAACCCCCGTCTGCCTACTGAGAATCTAGGAGTCGAGATGTACTCTTCATTGATGGGTACGTTTAATCTTCCCCCTCCTATAGCTGGAATAGATATAATTTCATCCTCCAGGGACCCTTTACGGAGAGAGTTTGTTCAAACTCCTTATTCTTCGGACCCTGGAACCTTAGCTTCATCTGTGACCACATCAGATGACGACAAGGTGGGTGGAATAGAATCTCTTATATCTGTAGTAGAGTTTAGATGTGGATCTATCGATAACTCTGCAGATAACCATTTTATTACTTCCTCTGGGAAAGAGATAGATGGTGATGTGGCTCATTTTCAGACCCTTGATTCCACCTCTGCATCGGATTGCTCAGATATTGTTTTTTCCATCGGATGAAGCAATATTCGAAGCAATGACAGCTGTAGATCGACCTTTGGAAGATTTACATCGTTGGTCACACTTTCATTCCCCTGTGCATGAAGTTGAATCCCGGTCCTCCAGTCCGACTAGTGATGTTTGTACGGTCCCTTTGGCTCCAACACAGTCATTTGCCAAAGGAATTATATTGATTGGTTCGATAATTGTACCTATAAACATCCCTAGGAGTAAGTTGGCAGAGCCTCATGACGGGCTCTACCTAAAGAAGTACTTTGCTTAGTTTTGGCCAGGCAATGGCTTCTTTTTACTTTATGTATATTTGTACATATATCGTCGAGAGTTTTCTGATATCAGCACTTTTTGGTCTGCTGTGGCAGGTGTTGATGGATGACTTGGTCTATTTTGGGTTCGCCGATGGTGCTAGTCGGCACACTCGGAATCTCACTTCCGCAGCTTGGGTACTCTATTATCCAACTGGTCAATTGATGGCATCAAGAGGCGTGTGTATCGGTCCTGCTTCAAACAATATGGCCGAGTATACTACCTTTATTAATTTATTATCCGAGGAAATCTCTCATGGGATCGACTCGTTGGTAGTGTATCTTGATTCTCAATTGATAGTGTCACAATTAAACAACATTTATCGGGTAAGGGATCCATGTTTATATCGCCAGTATTTAAGGGTGAGGTTGTTGCAAAGATCATTTACCTATATTAATTATTTGCATATTCCAAGATCTCATAATTGGTTAGCTGATTCTATCGCTAACCAAGCATTAGACTGGCACATCAATCATTCATCACAATGAAATCAAGCATCAAAAAGTCAAACTGTATATATATATATATATCATAAATCATCTCGAGTGTACATATGTTTGTCCAAAAATATACAAAATTGGGACTCAAATGCCCATAATCATGTCAGGCATATCTAACACCTTGGCTCAGGATGAGCGGCTAAGTAGGTAACTATCACATTGGCCACACACTGAAAGGTGCGAACCCAGTCCCGTGGCATGCCAACCACATGACGCTGCATATCCTCAGGAAGGTCCTCTATGGCAGCCATCAGTACTTGGTAGCTCAGTCTCGCCAAGTGTCGCTGGACATTATGTAGAGTCCGTTCTGTATCAGTAGCCGCCTCCTCGGCTCCTTGGCCGTGCCGTCCATGCCGAGGGAATCCATCTGGTCGTACCGGCCCAATGTCTGGAACATGATCATCATATCAGTCATTTGAATCTCATCAAAAATATTTTTTAGAATGCATCATTATATTTGAAAAATCCAAAAAAATCATAAAATCAAAAAATTCTTACCAATGCCACCCCATGCTGTGTTTGGTGGTAATGATAGATCAGGATCTCCTCGGAAATCCATCCCAGCATAGGGGTAGTCATCCATGACGATGATCTGCTAATCCCACCAGGTGAAGAAGTCATCGTCGAAGGCAGTCCTTGGGACCTCCCCACCCCCCAGACGTTTCATCAGATCAACCCACCGGCCCATGCATGGATCACGTGGGGTGCTGATGGAAATTGCTACTATGGGGCGGAGTGCGGGAACCTTCTCGAAAAAGAAAGTACATAGGATAGTCCCATATCCAAAGCTTTTGGTCTATCCCCTCCTGATAGAAGTGAGCTGGCTCTTCATGTTGGCTAGAAGAGGAGTACACCAGTCGAACACAGTAGTGAGACAGTCAACTGCCACGCTCATGGTCAGCCGTGATGCCTAATGCAGAGAGGACGATCTGTTCACTTGAGCTATGGTGAACAGGATTATCCTCAGTGATAAACTCACCACATGTGTGATGGAAATCTGGCTCCCATCCTTCTTGGGATGTCTCGGGCAATATATCTGTACATAGTCCTCTATCGTGAGACTACTTCGTGTCCTGCCCCGGGAATGTACCACCTCTCCCCTTCAGGAAAGGCCCGTGATAAAATAGATATCCTCCAATTCTACCCTGAGTGGCATCTAATCGATCATAAAGGCTTCCTCATCGATGTCCCAATAATCAATGAGCATCTCAAGCAGACGCGTATTCGCTTTCATATTCGGCAGTTTGAAAAATTTAATCAAACCGCATCCCCGTAGGGCATCTAAAGCTTCTGGACTGTTCATAACTTCATTATCCACCGCTGCATGCTCTCTTTCACGCCACGTGACAGGCATTCTGAGAAAAAAACGATTTATAACCGTTAGTTTTTGTTTAAAAATGGTTCGCGGCGTATATGCGGGTCCCTGTGCACACAGTCGCGTATAGGGCCAGCGTGTACGCGGGTTCAATATTACCAACCTGCATATACGCCGCGGGGAAATTTTTGGCAAAAATCCAACGGTGAAACATTAATCAAAAATCTTAAAACTAGTCACAATCAATTGCAAGCTAAGTATAAGAGTTACCTAGAGGTTTTTGGCGAATTTGAACAGTTGAATCTGGCTATGGGAAGTTTGCTCCTTTTTCTCCAAATCCTTTGCTCTCAAACTCAAATGGTAAAAATGGTGAGTCCAAAATTCTTTTTATAAGTTTTGAAAATGCAAAATTTTTTCAAAATTTTATTTTGTTTGGCCTCATGTGACTTTTAACTTGGGAGCTTGGAATGTCGAGAATGGTTTGTTTTCAGGAAATTTTGGACATTTTTTAGTTTCGAGACGGTTCCATGACTGCTGACCCATCATGGCAGGTATCATTTTCTCACTGGCATATAGGTTAGGGACACCATTTTTCCGTTGCATTATGCATACTAGCCTCCATTTGCCGATACATCTGCCATAGGGTCGATCCCATCGTGTTATGGTTCATAAGCCATCTTCACTCGCCGATTCTTTAAATCATGACACGATGGTAGAGCCATCCTTTACATGGGCATCGTAGTTAGCACCTCACTGACATTTGTTGCCCATGCTGCTCCTATTTGAGTAGGCTCGGGAGTCCTCTATAGTCCCGCCATGACTTATGTGTTGAAGACTCATTCCTCTTAGCTTCTTTGTTCTGTTCTGGCCTTATACCCTAGAGGCTCCTTTGTGTTGAGTTGTACTACTGCATTGCATGTTGACCACTTGCACCTTTTGGCCTAGAGCCGGCTTCACTTGGACTCATGTTTAAGCCAACTTTTGACCATGACGTTTGCAAAATCAACCTTGCATACCTTTGACTTCTGCAACTTGACACACCTTGACCCGTGGAAGGAACACACCTTTGAGTGTCACTGACCAGTTTTAACCTCCCTGCATTGAGCATAGGAACGTTCCTTTCCCAGGAACTAGATCATCTGTTTCACCTACACTCGTTCTTTCCACTATACCATAGCATTCTTTTATTCTTTTTCCAGCTTAACAGAAAAAGACAAAAAAATTAAATATTCCAAAAAAGAGCGGGAACGAGACAGTATTTCCATTTATTGTTGGCAGCTAGAGTCAGTCGTGTCGCCCTTGAACAAAGCACTCAAAACAAAGTCTCCTCCATGTGGGTGGGATTTAGTTTTACCTAGGTACGCCTTAACCTTGTTATTGAGTCAGTTCTCCCCCGATTGGTTATCTCTTCCAATCATATGGAGGGTTCATTCGTGCCTCCTGCATGGTGAACTTATACAGAGTCATCATATGCTTCCACAAGTCACATTGAGTCGTGCTTTTGTGCAAGGGAAGTTAGCCTAAGTTGACCTCTCTACGGTGTCTCTTGACTCATTTTTTAGTCGGCCATCCCTGGTTGTCAGTGTCTTGTCTATCATCACATCAGTTATATTGGTCCTTTACTCGTGCCAGTTTGAGAAGGTCTCCATTGACTTCTTGCTGGCGGGTCTTGTCCTTATCGACGATGACATCTTGCTCTGAGGACAGGCCTAGAGCCGCACCCTGGCCCTATTTTCATTATTGATAGGTCACCTTGTGCTCAGCATCGATCAGTATCATGGGTCTTTGACTGAGTGGTTTCCCTTGTGTTCGACATCAGCTTACACTATCACACATTGGGATTTGTGCAGTACCTTGGTTTCCATTTGACCCTATTGGTGGATACCTCGCCTCTATGTCAGCTTTCATTATTGGTTGGTTCAGAGGGTTTCTGTCGTGCGCTAGCCACATCTTGTGTACGCTGGAAACGTACTTCGGTTGGGTTACTACATCTTTTTCGTCTGATTCCTTCCACATTATTGGCCTACGGGTTACACTCACGCTAGATTGATGAAGGATGCCTTAATGCCTTCCTTCTAGCGGATCTTTCCCTATCGACTCCGACTCATTGCTCTGGGGCAAAGATCTAGAGTCCATTTGGCAGTACCTTGGGGTTTGCAGTCATTAGTGGTAGATCCTTCGCTATCGACAGTGGGAAACCATCATTGTCTCCTGATCGATAGATTCTTGCAGGTGTTCGACTCCAACTCATCTATTCACACTTGTTAGATTGTACTGGGTACCTTGACGCTCATTATCATTATTGGTGAGTAGTCTCGCGTTTGTTAACGGTATACATCAATGACCGGTAATCAAATGATTTCTCACATGGTCGACTTCAAATCATTTATTCCCATGGTGTAGAAATGTACCACGGTGGTTGGTGAAGACCTCAGGTTGTATCAGCATTCATTGGTTCACTTGACAGTTGCTCCTGTTGCTACTAGTTGATACCACTCCACTTTATATGTTGCAGTTAGTCATGGCGACATTCTATATGCTGGCACCTGAGTTTGCAGTGTAGTACCATCCTATTCCATCATGTTCAGTTGGTACCTTTTTGGGATCAGTCTTTGATATCAGTGATCCGTTGCATCTTTCAGCATCATTGACAGTCTTATATGTGCTATTCAGACATGTACTTGTTCATCATGATCAGATGATCCATTATGTATCTTTCAGTCATTTATACTTGTATAATTAGTGGATCCGCTTGTACTTGATATGCGGACATGCTTTACTTTTACTGAGCATGGGTATGCCCACCTCAGACAGTGTTTCTTTCTGATGTCCTTTGGTGGCTTGGAAGGCTAAATTATGGTGAAGTCCTCCTCAGTTTTTGACAGATTTCCTTTCCATGTACTTGCATAATACATTTCAGCCATCATGTACCCCTTCTAACCTCATATATTAGGGGGCATCTGTTATAGCTCCAAATCTCAATCTTATGGTTTGTGATGCTGCACTCATGGCCTAGGACAACCCCTCCTTCCAGACCTGGTCCTAAAATTTAAAATACAGTGTTTTATCCCTTATACGTGACATTTCCCTGAGTTAAATGCGTGTATACGCGGGTAGGCATATACCCAACCCGCGTATATGTATTAAAACACTTAAAAAAATATAAAACTCCTTATTTTCGGGCGGAGATCGCGGGTTTTACCTGCTGATCACCTGTTAGTGCCCATGGCCCAACTGTTCCCAACCAACTCCCAACTAAAAAACTACTTTGGGAGAGGTATAAATAGACCTCAAAGGGAAGGCCTAAGGGAGGAGAGAGGAGAGAGAAAGGTTATTATGCTGAGATTTTTCCCCTGACCAGGTCTGAAGATCCTTGTGCCTTCTGCACTTCCCCCATTTGTACAGGAAACTCTTGTTTCCTTGTGTGTGTTGATGTTCATCCATTACTTGTGACATCATGGAGAGAGTCATGGAAGGAGTTTGTTAAAGGCTTGAGGGTGGAACAGATCCGGAAGGAAGCTTTACTTGGAGCCTGCTGAAGGTGACTCAGGTGATATTATTCCTTTTTATGTACTTTATTTGTCTATAATAAAAGAAACACATGTCTTGGTTCTCGAAATGAATCTTCTTTATGTTAATGATATTCATGTTAGAATTCATATGTGAATGGTTGTTTATATTTCATAACTAACTACCTTTCTTTATAACATGAAGATGGTTTCTTTATAAGTTTTTGTCCATATACTGTTGTGTTCTTTGAATTGGTTGTTTTGCAGGACAAAGAATCAAGAGGAACTTGAAGAAGGGTTTGGACCCTTGAGGGCCTTCTCAAACGTAGGACTGAAGGTACGTACCCTTATCATAGAATTTGCTTATAATAGCATAATGGCTGCATGAATGTGTGTTTCTCTGTATAGACAACTGATGAGCCCCAATTTTTGGTACAATTTGGGCTCATTTAGCCTACTTACTTTGCTCAAACCATTCATTTTTTATTGCTTATGCATTCATTTCTTAGTTTATTCATGTTGTTTGTAGGAAGAAGGGTAGGCACTCTATCCACGTGACTAATGCATTATGATTTCAGGTTTTTGCATTAAAAGGGAGAAAAGACCACGTGAAAAGGAGACAAGGAGACAATGAGGTGGCACTGCTGGTTTTTAGGAGAGGATGTCCACAGTCTTGGGACCCTCCTCGTGATTCCCACCATAGCTCCGAGCTCCAATCCATCTCCCCACCGAGCTTAGAAGCAGCCAGCTATTCTACAGGAACAGCAGTTATAACTGTTCTACAGGAACAACAATTGTGACTGTCCTACAGGATCAGCAGTTTAAACTTCAGTTGGACAGCCGAGCTCCTAAAATCAAGGACACCTGTTGGATGATCATTTTTGCATAAGTATAGAGGCCGTAGCCTTTGATAGGTTGTTGAAACTTTCGCATTACTATTGTAATTTGTGAGCACAGCTTGGTGTAGTTCTTTTTGTAAGGCAGTTTGGCATGACATCAGATTATGAATAAAGAAGGCAAATTTTGATCTAGTTCTGAGTTTTCTCAAGGAGCTATAGCTCTCAGGTTAGGTCCCAACCTGAGAGCAATAGATCTCCTCGGTGTTGTAATGTGTTTGCATTTCGTTCTAGCACTTTGAGTTTGTTTACTTTCACATGCAATTCGAATTTACAGTTTGTTAACTTAGTCTTTTTCATGAGCTTAGATAGGATTAGTTTATGGTGAATTTGTTTCAGTTGCTTAAGTTCAATAGGAGGATAGTTATAAATCATTGGAGCTCCAGCAAAAAGGTTGTTAAGGCTCACTGCCATCTCTGTTAGGGATTGGGGTGCAGTCCATAACCAACCACCAAAAAGAAACGCAGTTCTTTCCACTTCCATGCAAGCTGAAACATCTTTATTTTCGTTGAAGATCCATCCATGCACTATTGCTATTGAACCATACTTCGTCATTTCACTTCCATGCACAAGTTTCCTTCCAATTTGCATTGCTGTTCACTGAGTTTATATTACAAGTAGCTTAGGTTAATGAACTTTCGGTTGGTGACACTCATAAACTATTTGTTTCATCTACACTGCTCCATACCACTCCATTACCTTCCTCTGCTTGTCAACCACATCTCAAGTCACCTTCTTGACCTCTGTTCCGCTCATTCAACTCCTAGCTCCTCCATTATTCACATAGCTCCATCTACTTAGCCTTTCGTTGATACCACCCTTCCATTCACCAAACCACTCCATACACTCGTTCTCCATCCAACTTCGCTGCTCCTGAGCCATCACCAGGTCCATCTCCATCTCACTTGTCCTCCCATACCACTCCATCACTTCACCATCACTCCAAACCTTCACGGTAGGTCATCCTGTAGAATTTCACAGCCTTCCTGTAGAATACTCAGAGTTTCCTGTAGGATCCCCTGCAGACTTCCTGTAGGAGTTTACAAGCTCAGTTGCTGAGCATCCGAATGTGGTAGACTTCTAAGGACTGATGCTAGAGACCCTCTGGGACCTCCCCTAGCCATCCTAACCTTGCCCACGCTTTCCTTCCATTCGAATCGCTCCTGCACAGTCAAACCCTAATCAAGAGCACCATCACAATAAACCCAACCACTTAATGACAAAATACAAAAACATGTCTTTTCAATTGCAGATAGCTTAGATACATGTATTTCACTTCACTGCAAGTAATAGCATCATTGGTAGAGGTTTCATTCACATTTTTGCATTGTAAGGGTCAAGCTAGTTAAATTAGGGTTTCCTAGGGTTTTCATGATTTATTAGCTTTCAGTTTCTTTCCTGCAAGTAGATTAGCCTTCTTTCAGTTAGCTTTCGTCCATCATTGATAAAGCTTCTTCTGAGAGCCTATAGAAGTTGGCTTGAGCCCTAGCGGACTTGTGCCAGCTGACCAAGTGACAACTGCGACAAGAGCTAGTACTTGTGCATACAACAACGTCGCTTCCAAGTTTGTATGAACTACCGGGTTGATAAAATAAGAGACAGGAAGCCCCAGGAGTTGTAGCATTATTGCTACAATACTGGAGCTCACCATCTTTTTGGCGCCGTTGCCGGGGAAGCGTCAGAGTATTAGTAATTGTTGCTTTTCTTCTACTTTCGTACTCTTACTTCTGCTCAGTAGTTTATTTCATTTCCATTCTGCAAAAGTAGCATAGACATTTCCTGCTTTCATAGATTAGCATTTCCTGCTTTCATAGATTAGTATTTCCTGCTTTCATAGATTAGCAATTTCCTGCTTTCATAGACTAGTATTTCTTGCTTTCCTAGATTAGCATTTCTTGCTTTCCTAGATTAGCATTTCCTGCTTTCATAGACTAGTATTTCTTGCTTTCCTAGATTAGCCTTTCAATTCCACAATTTCATTTGAGCAAGATAGTTAGTTGTAGATCACTCTGTTTCAGTTTTGCAGGTACCAAAGAAAAAAGCAAAAGCAATCAAAAAAAAAAGAAAAGTCCTTTCCATTTCATTCCTCGTAGGAACCGAGATAAATAAGGCAAATTCATACCCAACACCCCCACCACATCACTAAGTCACCCTTCTCTCTTCTTTGGTGACAGTGACCCAGAGGAACCTATAGGTGAACATCCTGAGATATACCAAGATCCTATAGAAGAAGAAGAGTTAGAGACCACTCCATCTGAAGCCATGGCTGATAATAGAAGAGAGGATGAGAGAATAGAAGGTGCCTTCCCCATCCGAGAGACCAATGGAGAGATGAGAATGAAGAACATTAGCCCCTCCGCCTTGCCTCACTTCCATGGACTGACCACTAAGGATCCTGATACCTTCTTGTTTGAGTTTGCTGTCCTTTGTAGAACTTATGACTATACTGAAGATGAGCAAAAGCTGAAGCTTTTCCCTTCAACTCTTAAGGATGCAGCATTGCGCTGGTTCATGGGATTACCTGGGAATAGTATCACTACTTGGGCTCAGATGCAGCAAGCCTTCAATACCAAGTATAGGGATTACTGTAGGTCTAAGGAAACCAAGGGAGAAATCTTTCGGATGACCATGGGAAATGATGAGTCCTTAGAGGATTATGAGGAGAGGTTCCAACTTAGCTATAAGCGGGCCAGGTGCACACTTGACCCTGAATCCCTCAAGTTGGTTCTACTCCGAGGAGTCCCTGAAGATCTCTTAGATACCCTTCACATGTTAGCTGGGGGGGACATTTACCAACTGCCTTATGAGGACATCAAGACTGTGTTTAGAAATCATTCCAGGGCAGCTAGGAAACGAGGTAGAGGAAATCTTCTCTCCATTGGTGTCCCCTTCTCCAAACATGAGTTTACAAACCAATTAGAAGATCTTAAGAGTGAGGTGAGACAGACCATTGCCATGCAGCTGGACACCTTCAGGATTCAGCAAAAGAAAGAAGAAGCTGAGAGAGCCCTGGCTGTCTTCTGCCCTAGGTGCACAAGAAGACATCCTAAGAACGAATGCCCATTGCATTCGGTTGAAGTGTGTTTTGTTTGTGAGGAGGACCATCCTACGAATCAGTGTCCAACCTTACCTGGGTTCAAAGCCATGTACCAAGGGACAGAAGCCCCCACTGAACCTCTCTATTTCATCAACCAAAGGAGGCCACAAGGATCCAGACCTTATCAGCAGGGAATGCAAGGGGAACCTCAAGCCTATTACAGCCCCAACCAATCGACTCCTATGCCTTCTTGGGGTCCCCCTGCTCATCCTTCCTGGTCCATTCCTCCTCCATGGTCTTATCCACCTCAGTACCCCACTCAACCTACTTCTCATTCATATCATTCACATGCCTAGTCGCAGCCTCAGTGGAGTGCACCTCAGTCGGGGTGGAGGCCCCAGTACAACACTCCACCCGCCATTCTGCCTCCACCTCCAGTTCAACCACAACCATTACCTCCTGTTCCTCCAAGGCAACCTCAAATTCCTGCTCAACCGAACCCGAACCCCAACAATAGATAGGCTCAGCAGGTATATACTGGGGAGACCTCATGCCCTACCTATGTTGTGGAGATCCAGGAGATCAATCTTAGATCTGGAAAGACTCTTCCAGATCGCCAACCTCCTCCCCCAGAGGATGAGGAAGACCATCAAGAGAGTGAACCAAAGCCTATTCCACCCTTTCCTGAGAGACTAGCAACCACCACACAACCCAACCCGGAAGAAGATGAGCTTCTGGGAGAGCTCAAGCAGTTGTGTGTGAAGATACCCCTTCTCCAAGCCATCAAGGATGTGCCCATTTACAACAAACTGGTTAAGGAGAAGTGTTTCAAACACCCAGGCAGATGGAAGAAATATGCTTCAACTATCAATGTCATAGGACAACTGTGTGACCTTATGCTAGGACAAGTCATCTGCCCCAAGTATCTAGATCCTGGAAGTCCTGTAGTAGATGTCCACATCAATGGCACCATTATCCCTCACACCTTGATTGATCTGGGGGCTGCCATTAATGTGATGACCAGGGATACTATGCTTAAACTCAATCTTCAGGGTTCCTTAAGGAAGACCTCGACAGTACTGCAATTAGCAGATCGCTCCACCGTGACTCCCGAAGGGATTGTGGAGGATGTCTTGGTCTCTATTGATTCTTGGGAATACCCTGCAGACTTCCTGGTTCTGCAACCAAAGGCAAAGCTTACTGGATATCCTCTCATTTTGGGAAGGCCTTGGTTAGCTACTGCAGATGCTTACATAAGTTGTCGTGCAGGAAACATGACCATCAAAAATGGTCCCATGTCCAAGCAGCTAGTCCTATACCCTCCTGCCCAACCCTCTTTAGAGCATGACTTACCACTTTGGCTAGAAGAAGGAGAAGAAGACGAGGTGTACTCAGCACCTCTGTGCACCCTAGATACCACTAGAAGAGACCCTCCAACCGAGGATGACTTGATCGAGAACTTGATCCAAAACCCACCTACCAGTGCACTACCCTTAGAAAAATTGGTGGAGGATGCTGTTATAGACATTTTTGTGCCTTACAGCATGAAGCATGAAATGTCAATAATCCAAGGGATCCAAAGTCCCTAAACATGTTGTTCCTACCCCTAGAGGAACAAGGTCAGCAAACCACAGCACTGAAAATCAGTTCTCCACCTGAAAACACTCAAAAACAAGCTATTTCTGGATCATGTCAACTGCTCCACTGAGCATCTGCGCTGAATGTCAACTGCTCCACTCTGTACTTGCGCTGAATGTCAAAAGCAATGAAGGCTACCTGCGCTGGGCGAGATTGGCCAAGTGGCACAGTCATTCTGCAAGGTGTCAAATGCCCAGGAAGCTTCCAAAATGACACTTGGATCAGGGAATTCGCCTTGTGATGAGTAAGAGGATCTAGATCTCCAAGTGGAAGCAAGAAACTCCAAGTGGACTCAAGAACTGAAGTATAATTGAAGTGGGAGAGGACACTAGTCAGCTTCATGCCAGCCTCAAGCTGACTCATCCTTTCTCCAAATCTCCTATATATAGAGCTCTCTCATGAGGTTTAGGGAGGCTGGAATTTTGTGAATGTAAGGAAGTGCTGTTGGTTTGAGTTTAGAGCTATTGGGTGATTGCTTTGAAGGAGGTGAAGAGGAGATTTCTTTCTGCTGGGAGGTGTTGCTGGATTGGGCCTCTATGGTTGTAACACTCTCAGAACTTTACTTCTTCCATTAATAAAGCATTTGAGGTTCTTCTATATGCATGTGTTACAATGATGTATTTTTGTACTTGTGTATTTGATTTATTCTAATCCTTGAATCAGTTATGAATGTATGCTTCTTGTAGTTTCCCTCTCTTGCCTTTTTGCAGGATCTTTGTGTAGCTGGGCCAGTGAAAGAGAAAGGAGCTGGGAGCAAGCAGCAAGGAGAGAAGACTGGATCAACACTAGCGAAAGACATCGGTTGGTGGATCTCTTTCTCCCCTATTTACTTTCATAAAGAAGAAATCTTAGATAGCTTTGATTTCAGTTGTTGCTGAGGTACTGTCACCCTTAGAGTGGGATAGGGTCATTCCGTGTCGGATACTTTTCCCTACAACAAATTGGCGACTCCGCTGGGGATCGTATCTTGTTGGTTGTTTGTTTTTTTTTGCTATTCATTTCATAAACAAAGGAAGTACCGAATCGAACTGTGTTTGAATCTTTCAAATACAAAGTAGAGGGCAGCTACTCTAGCTCAGTTTCTGGGCAAGTTTATGATTTGAAGAGCTGATCCACAAGGACTCTAATAAGCTCTTAGTGATAGCTTTTCATCCTCCTTGTCATCCCTTAGTGTGTCCTTGACTGATAGCTTCTGATTTGAGCAAAAACTGTGAATTTTTGAGCAATCTGTGACCCGGAAACCAAGAGAAACGAAAGTTTCGTTCTTCAGTGCAGGCTGTACAAAGGCTGTCTGCATTTCAGCGCAGTTCCCGAAGGGGCTACCTGCGCTGAAGGTCAAACAGGCAGTGTCCCACCTGCGCTGGACCAGTCTTGCCTTGTGCTACTGGGGTTTCCTGTTGTTTCTTGCCCTGTTTTCACTCTTGTTTTTTGTTGTTTGTTACCAGTCAGTGGGCCTATCTGAAACCAACTTTCCTTGTCACTATTCCGCCTCGGTTGTATAAAGAAACTGTGATTGTTCTTTGTGTATTTCTTGTTTCATTTACAGTTTCCCATAACGAAAAACGAACTAGTCTTGCTATGGCCTCTTAGATCCAGAACTGTGATAAGTGTCGTAGTGATCTTAAGAGTTAGTTTGATTGCTGTTCATAGCTGATTGAGATTTTGTTTTCGTCATATGGTTTGAATTCATATATTTCTAGTGTTGAAACAAGTAAACTGTAAGGTGTCTTTTGATTTTAGACAAGCTTGTTTGTTTGCACTTAAAATTGAATTCGAAATTATACAACAGATTTCTTTTTGTAATACATCAACATTAAGAAAGAGAAAAGAAACACCTGCATTTCGCATTTGAATTTTTGATAAGTTTGCCTGATTGATCTAGGAGAAAGTGCATTAGTGTGTGCTTTGTGATCTGTGTGAAAAGATGATGTCTTTCTTTTCCCTCGGTAGTTAGGATTTTCAAAGTTAAAAGATTGTAAAGCTTGCTTATCATCTTAAACTGCATTTAGGAATTTGTACCATTACATCTCGTGGTGATCCTGAAAGACAAACTGCTAAACAAGATCAACTTAAAATATATTGAATGAATCTAAAAACTCTTTGTAACATAACGCTCACAGTAGAGGTCTAGGTAGAGATGTGTTCTGGCGTCGTTAAACGTAGTGACTGTCGATCTCTACGAAGGTGGGTGATTCCTCCTGAGGGACGATAGCACTAATACGGACTTGTGCTCCCGCGTACCGTCGCGTATATTGGGAGACCCCTATAGGCATTTATCCTTTATCCTTAGGAAGCCGTGTCGGCCGCCCTACTGATCGCGATGCAGTGAACATAGAATTCACGAAGATCGACCACCCGTACCGTAAAACGTATTCTGTGGTTTCGCGAAAGGTTTTGCACACCCTCTGCCTAGAACTCCAGAGCAGTTTCTTTTGGCCTTTTTCAAACTCTATAACTGAAAAAGTCCAACCGAGCATTTGTCACTTCGGGCTCATTAAAACATCGAAGGAGACTAGAGTCATCTTTAGTTTTTTCTCGACTCTTAAAAACTGAAAAAGCAAGTTGTGTCTAAAAGCGTCTAATAAAATTCATTCAATACGGAAATATAATTCCCCTTTTGTATTTTAGTTGATCGAGTAATCCGCAACCGTGGAGGAAAGTCAATTAAAACCCCGTCGTTCGCGGAGGCTTGCGAGTCAACCGTCTTTGTCTCCGGAATCGAAAGTAGTACGGACGAAGCGAACTCGCTTGACCGGGTCAAAATCTCCCATTAAAGTTAGAACAACAGTTCCAACAACATTTCAGATTCCGGTCACTCCTAGTATTTCTGGAATCCCTGCCTCTATTGAAGAAGTTCAACAGCCACAGAGGGACAGTAGCACTGATCCTGGTCTGGGAACAAGTACTTGCGTAACTGAACCAGTTCCATCTGTAACAGGTCCACAGAGTCTTGTTGCTCAAACAACTGTCGCTATCGAAACAACCCCTTCTTCGGCACCAGAAATCTTTTACGGACCTGACGGTCTCCCTCTTCCTCCTGGTATAATTGCAATAGAGGAAATAGTAGAGGACCCGCAAGAAAATACTCCAACTCATTTTGGAGTAGGCGTCACTCTTTTTCCTTCAGCATCAGAAGTTTGTCCATCACCAGCGGAAGTTCCTGTAGAATCGCTGGGCAGTTTATTGGATAGACTTAAAATGTCTGAGCAACCGTCGACATCTAGGACTGTGCCAAATGACACAGCGACGGCAGAAGCTCCTGCTGTCACTCCAACGATGTTTTCCAGCTTACCAGCTGTCCCAACTAGCTCTCAACAGCTAGAAGGAGTCCATCCAGGGACTATTACGATAGCTTGGTCTGTTCCAGTTTGTTCTTCCGGTATAATACCCGGTAATTCTTACGTTGAAACTAGACAAGTTGATCCCTATGGAGGTCAATTTGGGCCATCCAGTCCTCAAAGGCAATCCATACCCTTGAGCTCCGGATTGTTACCGTATGGGGGGCAATATTCCCTTTCACTACCCCCTCCGGGAGGATACCCATACGGCAGTTTTCAACAGCATTCAGGTTTGACTGAAGTTACGATGAGTGGTTGGGTACCTATGTTACCCCAACAGCCAAGAGTTGTATATTCTATGCAACAATGTGTACCTATGTCTAGCATCCCGACGACGCCAGCTATTGTAACCGTGTCGCAAGTTCAATCGATGCCTGTTGTATGTCAACCCCAAGTTGTAATGCAACAGCCCCTTGACCCTGCAACACAACCACAATCACCAACTGCCGGGACGACACAAGTACAAACGGGTATATTAACCATGCATCTTGGTCCGTCGATTAGTATAGCACAGCAAAACATGGCTTCACAACCATGGATGGTGCAGTACCAACAACCTTAGTTTCAGCAGGTGTACCAAGGATCTGAGCAACAGATCTTTGCGAATAGTGGACAACCCTATATTCAGAACGGGTTAAATCAACCACTTTACAGTGGCCAAGTCCACCAGCCATATCAGTCATATCAGCATCAATTGCATTATGCTGGTATGCAAAGGCCTACTGCTCAAGCGATCCCATCGTATCCTGGGTACGCCTCGCCAAACTTGAATCAGCAGTTGCCATTCGTGGCAACTCTAGAATTACCAGATTTACATCGATTGACGAACGATCCAATCGCCTATGCCCATTGGTGGCCAACGATTCCTCACAAGCTTCCTTCGGACATTCCTAAATTCAATGGAAATCCTGGCGAAGACCCATCGAATCATGTGATGACCTTTCATCTGTGGTGTTCATCGAATACCTTGAATGATGATTCGATAAGGCTTCGCCTTTTCCAGAGGACATTGACTGGTCCGGCGGCTAAATGGTATATTGAATTACCTAGAGCCTCTTTCGACAATTTTAGTTCCCTAGCCACGACTTTTTTAACGCACTTTCAGTTACCTATAAGGTACGAAACTAGAACAGAGATCTTAACCAATTTCAAGCAGACAACGGCCACACATATATCAGATCATATACATGAGTGGCGTCGTCGTCGCAGAATGGTAAAGACTTATGTTCCGGATCAGCTATTAGCTGAGTGGTTTATAAAGTCGCTTCTTCCTGCAATAACAGAAGATGTGGCCAAGGGAGGGGTCGTAACAGAGGAGCAGGTTATTGCTCGTGCCCAGTATTTAGACTTAGTATATACTCGGTCTGGCACGCTCTATGATAAGATACCTGACGCCCCCAGACCGGAATTTTCAATCCCTCCTCCTCCTGGATCGAATAGTGACTCTCATGCCGGCGATGGCATGATTGGCACTGCAAACACAAATTCGACAAGGGATTCGAATAAGAAACCCCGTAAGACTTCGAATCAAAAAGCAAATCAAGAAATTCTTGCTTCGGAAGTAAATGCCGTATCTACGGATAAAGGCAAAAATTCAAGTCAACCAGGAAGCAAGAAGAAGCAAAACAAAGGGAAGAAGAAGAAACAGGGTGAGTCATCCCCTCAAAAAACTTCTTCAAACCCTCCTGGGCAAGGGAAACAAATTTATCCGTGTCAGATATGTGATGAAGAGGATCATTTCACAAGGAACTGTCCGTTCAAAGCTGAGTTAAAGAAGTTCTTTAAAAGTTCCCAAACTTCAGCTGTGTTAACTGATCCATTTCCCAACCCAGGTCAAAATATGGTTGATAGTGGAAATGCTTCCCCGTCGCAAGTGCTTATGTTGTCGGTTTCTAAGCAAAATGATGCTTTGATCTCGACAAGGAGTAAAGATTATGGGAATCCGCCGGTGTCGAACGACAAAGGTAAAGATCAACCTAGTAGTTCGACAACAACTTCGGCAGAAGTTGTACCCCCCATCACGCATGAATTAACAATAAAACCGCCTAAGGGAGTAGTACACAAGTCGACGTTTAATCCTCGCGCCAGGGCGGCGCAGCATTATAACATAGTGGAAGATTTGGCCCAATCGCCATCTGCCATGTCGACTCTTGAGGTACTGCAAAATTGCCCATCCCAAAGGCAGGCGTTGTTATCAGCAATTGGTGGAGTGGATCCTAAAGATTCCAATCTTGTATCCTTTGATCACAGAGGATATGATCCTCAGTTACCAGCCCAACTAGCTTTCCTTATTCAGGTAAAAGCACTCAACAAAACTGTTCACAGAACAATTATTGATGAGGGGGCATCGACATGTATCATGTCGATGAGTTGCTGGAAAACTCTCGGATCTCCAACCTTGTCGCAATCTTCGACGACATTGAAAGCATTCGACGGTAGGACGTACACGCCGTACGGAATCCTAAACAACTTGAAGTTTGAACTAGGAGGAAAAACAGTGGAAATTGATGTTGAAGTCATTGATGGCAATCTTGACTATAACATCCTACTGGGTAGACCATGGATATATGCCATGGCAGCTGTAGTGTCGACTTATTTTAGGAAGATCGCATTCCCGTTTGAAGGAGGGATTACGATCGTCGACCAACAGAACTTCCTCCCTAATGGTTCACAAGTTACAGGAAGCATTCCCATGATCCATGGGAGCGACCATTCAATTCAAGATATCGAAGAGGGCCTATTGAAAGACCCCACAATGATGGGAGCTTTCGCGTTGCCACCTCCTCTCCATGTAGGGAACATCCCGTTTGTAGCAACATGCAACATGGTATCTTCCTCGAAGGTCGCAGAAGACAAAGTCGTCATGGATCACCAAATGGTTTTGCCACCAAGTCCTATAGAAATATTGTAGCAATCAATGTTTCAGGCATGGGAGGCGAGCCCAAATCAACGCTCGTCAAGCGTTTGGGTAGATAGGTCTGGAGAATATGGTACCCCATTAGATCCCTGGTCAAAAGTTCATGGGACAGACGAAGGAATCTTACAATCAATGATGATTGAGGGGGCACCATGGAATGATCACCACCATCGTTCCCTTCTTCCGGAGTGTGAAGAAGATACTCAACACGACCTATACCACCCTTCAGTGTTTGAATTCCTAACAAATACTGTAAATACGGTGGATTCAGAGCGAAACCTATCCAATATTGAAGAGACTATAGCCATAAATATCTCGACAAAACCTGATATTGTAGAGAATATTCATGTCGGCAAAAGTTGTTCACCTTCAGAACTGGAAATATATGGTGCTCTCTTTCGCGAGTTTAGAGATGTCTTTGCATGGTCATATGATGAAATGCCAGGCATTGACTCGAGCATAGTTGAACATGAAATTAAAATGTATCCTGATGTCAAACTAGTAAGACAACGGCTTCGACAGGTACACCCTAAGAAAGTCGCTGCCATTAAGGCAGAAGTTGAGAAACTTCTCCATGCTGGATTCATCTACCCGGTTCCTCTAACCGATTGGGTGTCGAATATTGTCCCTGTTATGAAAAAGCAAGGGACGATAAGAGTGTGTGTCGACTATAGGGATGTAAACCAAGCTTGTCCAAAGGACAACTACCCTACACCCTTCATCGACCAGATAATTGATGAATGCGCCGGATGTGAAATCTTTTCCTTTATGGATGGATTTTCCGGGTATAATCAAATAAATATCCGCCCACAAGACCAGTCTAAGACTGCATTTATTTGTCCGTGGGGCACATTCGCTTATCGAAAATTACCCTTTGGTTTAAAGAACGCAGGGGCGACGTTTCAGAGGGCAATGAATTATGCCTTCCATGACATCAAGAACATTGTTCAACCATATCTCGACGACCTACCGGCTCATTCGCGAAAGCGGACTGATCATCCGCAGCATTTGAGAGCAATATTTCTACGTTGCCGATACTACAAGATAAGACTCAATCCGCACAAATGTGTGTTTTGCGTCGGTTCTGGTCGTTTACTTGGCTTTGTAGTCTCTAAGGATGGGATTCGTCTCGAACCCTGTAAGGTTCAGGCAATCATTAATTTGCCTCCACCTTCCAATTTGCTTCAGATTCAGAAACTCCAAGGGAAAGCAAACTTTCTGAGGAGGTTCATTCCAAATTACGCAGAACTTGCTAAGGGTTATACTCGTCTTTTGAAAAAGGATGTACCTTTTGTCTGGGACCAGGTGGCGCAAGCTTCCTTTGATGCTCTGAAAGATTGTCTAGTAAAAGCATCATTAATGTACGCCCCAGACTATCAAAGAGATTTTAACCTGTATCTAGCTGCAGCAGATACGACCATTGCGATGGTTTTAGTCCAAGAAGTCGATGGAATTGAACACCCTATCTATTATTTAAGTAAAAACTTAAACGATACAGAAAGTAAATATTCTTATGTTGAAAAACTAGCGCTTGCAGCTGTTCAAGCGATTCAAAGGTTTCGACATTATGTCCTCTTTCGGAAAACTACCATTTTATCAGATTGCAACCCCATGACTTATATACTATCGCGACAGTTGCTGGGGGCAAATATTCAAAATGGATAGCGATCCTTCAAGAGTTTGATCTGGAATTTGTAAAATCCAAATCAAAGAAAGCTCTAGTTTTCGCGGAATTATTGTGCGATCTCCCATCGTCGTCCAACGATGAAACATCGGAAGAGTCAATCGTGGATGAAAATTTGTTTCTGATATCTACAAGCGATGAGTGGTATGGAGATATCATAGTTTATCTCCAAACCCAAAAGTTTAGGCCTAATACCTCACACTCAGAACAGAAACGTATACGATACCAATCTAAAGACTACATGATCGTCGGTGATTCGCTTTACCGTCGTGGTGTCGATACAGTTCTGAGGAGGTGCCTTACCCATGAGGAGGCCGAGAAATCCCTGAATGATTGCAATTCAGGCGCGTGCGGGGGGCATCAATCTGGATATGCAACAGCACAAAGAATCTTATGAGCAGGATACTTCTGGCCAACCATGTTCAAAGATTGCATAATCACAGTCAGATGTTGCCATGCGTGTCAGATCTTTGATAGCAAAACCAGAAGACCACCCGCACCTTTACAGCCTATAGTTGCTGTTGGCCCTTTCGCCAAGTGGGGCATCGATTTCATGCAATGTAACCCCACCTCGACCGGGGGGCATGGGTATATTATAGTCGCTGTTGACTATTTTACCAAATGGGCCGAGGCGATGCCTACATTGGATAACACTGGTGAAATAGCTGCCCTTTTCTTTTTCAATCATGTAGTCGCCAGGTTCGACGTACCACAGGCTATAGTTACAGATCACGGGTCGCATTTTCACAACCACATGATGGTCGAATTAGCTGCCAAGTTAGGGCTATCTCATGACAGCTCTACCCCATATTATTTGCAAGCCAACGGACAAGTTGAGGCAATCAACAAGGTCCTGAAGCGTATGTTGCAAAGGATGATTGGGGTTCATAAAAGAAGGTGGCACCTAATCCTGTACTCAGCCCTGTGGGCCTACCGAACGTCAGTAAAGAACGCAACCGGGTTCACACCTTTTCAATTGGTGTACGGCCTGGAGGCAGTCTTACCGATCCAGTGCGAAATTTCGTCTCTTAAACTCGCAATTGACCTCCTCCCCGGAACCTCAGAAGAAGAGGCCCGTTTCTTGGAGTTAATCCAGTTGGATGAAACACGTCGTGACGCCGCTCTGGCGAACGAAGCCCATAAGAAACGAGTCAAGGCGCAGTTCGACAAGAATGTCAAACCTCGTGTCTTCTCTGAGGGTGACTTGGTTTTACTTTATGACCAAGAATCCGACAAGTTAGGAGCAGGGAAATTTAAGTCCTTATGGATGGGTCCCTATATTGTTAAAAGGGTGTTAGCAAAAGGAGCCTACGAGTTAATGGATTATGACGGAATACCACTGGCGCAACCCCGCAACGGGTTGTACCTCAAGCGTTACTATGCCTAACTAGTAACCAGAGTGCTTTTGTTGTATTTTGTTTTCGCTAAAAGGTTTGTTTCGGTTAAGTAATCCACCTTTTTCGTTTGTTGCAGATGTCGAATTTTTCTGAGACATATGTGGGATATGCCGACGGAGCGAGTCGTAGTTCGCGGAATTTATCCTCCGCAGCCTGGGCCATTTTTGATCCAAGCGGCGAGTTAGTGAGTTTCAGAGGTGTGTGTATTGGACAATCGATGAATAACATCGCTGAGTATAGCGCGTTGATTGAACTCCTCTCTGATACCATCGCCCATGGTATACGCCGACTAATCATCAGGCTAGACTCACAGCTTGTAATACTACAACTCAATGGTATATATTCGGTCCGCAATCCAGCTATTTATCGAATGTTTCTAAGGGTTAAGATTTTGGAAAGAGAGTTTGATTCAATTCAATACCAACATATTTCCAGAAACTTAAACACATTAACAGATTCATTAGCAAACTATGTATTAGATAGACATTTACGACATGTATAAAAAGAAATGCATCAGTGCTATGCAAGTGGATCACAAAATCAACCAGAATAAACCTCGAAAATCAAAATATATAAAGCTGTTTATAGTTTGTACATAATGTTCTGTAACCAAGACAAAATGGGTCATATGACCTAAAACTCAAAAAGATGCTAGGGGGCACCCTAGCCTAGTGGTGCTCATGATAGTACGTCACGGCCTGTGCAATCATGCGCAAGAGACGAGTCCATCGTCTAGGTACGCCAATAGTATGACGCTGCAACTGTAAAGGTAACTCGTCAATCTGTACATCCGGAAGACCACGAGTAAGGCTCTCGACCTGCTCCTGCACAGCTGTAAGGGTCTCAGTATCGTCAAGGTCGCGAATAACAACTCTCCTAGCAGGCTCCGCTGCTGGGGCAGCGGCAGGCGATCGCGGACGAACTGCTGGACGAACAGGACCAACATCTGCATGCACCCAAGAGTTTGATTAAAAGTCTTGATAGAATAAAGCACAACAACATTATGAATAAAAACAGTAAACAGTGATATGGTCAAAGATTTTACCAATGGCACCCCATTGCTCGCCATCCGGTAGCACCAGATCCAGATCACCTCGGAAATCCATACCCACATATGGATACTCAGAAAACGCCATCTCCTGACGCTCGAACCACCTAAAGAAGGCCTCAGTAAAAGTAATCTGAGGTTGACTAGCATGCCTAGACATGTGGTCAACCCACCTCTGCATGCGTGGCTCGGTCGGAGAAGGCAAGTCAAGTATGATGTACTGAGGCTGCATCAATGGGATTTTCTCCAAGGCAAAGGCAGTCAGAATAGAACCAAATCCAAAGTTCTTCAGCTTCCCGTCCTTTACCTTGGTCAATTGACTTTTCATCTGAACAAGTACTGCATCACACCAGTTGAATACTTTCAGTTGGAGACACTCCAAGGCGTGCTGCATATAAGATCTGTTGGCAACATGTAAAGCTGCGCTACCGGCCATCCTGCCAATGGTGAACAGAATGGACCTGAGAGACCTGTCAGTAATCTCACGGATAATAATCTTTCCGTCTCTGCTCGGCTGAGAACTTTCCTTGCAATACTGACAGACATAATCTCTGGTGGAATCAGTCCCTCGAGCCGTACCCGACAAGGAAATGGGGGCACCCCGTCTTGACAACCCAGTCAAGAAGTACATGTCCTCTATGGTCAAGGGGATGGACTTCCCCCTAATCTGGAATACTTGGTTAACAGGATCCCAAGCATCAAGCATATACTGCAGTAAAGAAATCTGTGCTCTCATGCTAGAGATACGGAAAAACTTCAGCAGGCCACAGTTCCGCAGCGCGTTCACCGTGACCGGGTCATGGAGGGCAATCATGTCCTCCTCTTCATGTTCTCGTTCTCGCCATGTAAGGGACATTTTGTTCAAGGTTCCCTGCAAGCAAACAAGAGAAGGAGTAAGTTCCTGATTTTGGTAAAAAACTGGCGAAAAAATCTGCAGGATCAGTTTTTTAAGCCCAGCGCAGGCAGAGAGTCTCCTACCTGCGTTGAGGGTCAGGCTGCCTTAAGGCAGCTTGACCTTCAGCGCAGGTTTCGAAAGGAGAACCTGCGCTGATACTAGGGCGTTTTTACAAAACCCCTGAGGCCCAGAATCACTGAAAAACAGGCCTGAAACAAGAAAATGAAACCGTGAAAAGAAAGAGCTAGGGATTAGTTCCTACCTGGTCCAAGCGGCACCGAAAATCGTCCGCAGAATCTCCCGGAATCAGCTGGTGAAAATCAAGGAAGAAGGGGCACCTCCAGAGCTCCAACAAACCAAATGTAAATGAAATGGTAAATGAGAGGTAAAAACACCTTTTATGACTTTTTACATAGTTCAAAGTGAATTGTTAGGGTTATAATCTCATTTTCATGAAAATATTGTCCATTTCTAACAAAGTTTGTTGCAGCAATTGAAAGTGCAGTACTATATTTGAAAAGAGAAAAGCTAGTAATGGTAAAAAATCAAAATTTGACCATGTATTTGAGCAGTTTTACCGCGGATTTTATGCTCGTTAAAAAATAGAAAAGTGTGAGCAAGAGTTTCCTCTAGAGTTCAAGCTCATTAAAAAATGAACCTATGTCGGTAAATAACCATTGCAATCGTAAATTTATTAGCCATGAAAAGCCTTGGTCGTGTTTTCATCCGCCACCTCCATTCCATTTGGCCGATCGTTCACCCCCACATGATTGTTTGCCCATTTTGAGGAACAGCTGTGAAGAGTGATTTCACCTAGCCATCCTCGTGACACTGTCGTGATTGGAAAATTCCAACCTGTACCTGGAATCTGCTGCTATCCCTGTTTATCACTCGTTCCTCAAAAGACGAGTCTTCTTTGAGCTCTTTTCATCTGACTCGTAAAATATGAAAAGTTTGCCGAGTTTTGGCCTTCCAGCTCGTTAAAATGACCGGAAGAGCTATCCCTCCTCTAGATTTTAATCTTTTTTGGACCTGAGGGATTATTGCACAAAAAAAGATCGAGCGCTTGTTTTATTCGGCTCGTTAAAGTAATCGAAAACTCATCCCTTCTGTATCGTTTTATACTTTTTCGGACTTAAGGGATTAGATGACGAAAAAGGAATTTTGGAGTTAACTTTCTGTACCTTTTCAGACTCTCTAAAAATGAAAAGGACCGAGTTTTCCTTGTCAAAATGATTAAATAGCGACAAACTTGTCTTTAGACGAGAAGGAGTTTCCCTATCGCTGGGCTCGTTAAAACATAGCGATGGGCTTGCCCGAAGGGCAGGTTATAGAACAAGCATATGTTATCCTCCTCAAGCTTGACAAAAATAAAGAGGTACTGGTCAGAAATGACTGGGGAAAAATTGGGAGAACCTCAAAGCTTTAATGGTAGCAAGTCGCTCTTGAACATGACACTTTGTCCTCCATACCACATCGGGTTGGGTTGTTTCATTCACCGGTCTCATCACCATGGTCCTCGCCAAACCATCCACATTTGGGGTAATGCTACCGATCCATCGCATCAGTGTCGTTATATGTTCAAGAGAGGTCATTCAGAAAGTGTCAACCGTGTCCCATCCACTACCATACATTATCCTTCATCCGTCCATGATCGCCACCCTGAATCATATGTCACAGTTTTTTTTCACCTCCACTAAAATCATTAGCTCCGTTCCGTGTCATTGATGTGGGATTCATTAAGGCCCTCCTTTGACGGATCGCTTCTTGTCGACTTCAGCTCATTATCCAAGAAGTTGATCTAGGAACAACCCCTTCAGTACTTTGAAGCTTGCATGCCTCAATGGCAAGTTTCTCACTTCCGGTGACAGGTATACATCAATGACCTTCGACCAGAAGATTTTGCGTGGTGTTCGACGCCAAGTCCTTTATTCACACCACGTGAGTTGTACTGCAGTACCTTGAGGATCATTGTCATTATTGGTGATTCCTCTCGCGCTTGTTAACGGTTTACATTATTGACCGGTAATCAAGCGATGTCTTTCCGTGTTCGACTTCAGCGCAATTCTCACATGGATCAACTTGTACCTAGAGTGAAGATCGAACGAGTTTGAAGACCCCGGATCTAGTTTCATCCATCCGGGCTGCGATATATATTCAGGATATAAAGACATTTGTTATGTACATCATTGCAGCAGATGATCATCCTACTCAAAGGATGATAATTTCAGCAGAGAATTATCAGTCTACCATCAGACGATCGTCTGTTCTATGTACCAAAATGAATTTATAAAGCTGAGCATGGGGATGCCCGCCTCAGCTAGATCATGAAAGCAGAATGAAAAATAATGTATTGTATTGTATTTTATTACAGGGCACCTCTCAGCGATTGAATGAACTTCGGATCCTCCTGATAAAGCATTTCACCCGATAAACGACCTCATACTTTAGGGGGAAACTGTTATAGACATTTTTGTGCCTTACAGCATGAAGCATGAAATGTCAATAATCCAAGGGATCCAAAGTCCCTAAACATGTTGTTCCTACCCCTAGAGGAACAAGGTCAGCAAACCACAGCACTGAAAATCAGTTCTCCACCTGAAAACACTAAAAAACAAGCTATTTCTGGATCATGTCAACTGCTCCACTGAGCATCTGCACTGAATGTCAACTGCTCCACTCTGTACCTGCGCTGAATGTCAAAAGCAATTAAGGCTACCTGCGCTGGGCGATATTGGCCAAGTGGCACAGTCATTCTGCAAGGTGTCAAATGCCCAGGAAGCTTCCAAAATGACACTTGGATCAGGGAATTCGCCTTGTGATGAGTAAGAGGATCTAGATCTCCAAGTGGAAGCAAGAAACTCCAAGGGGACTCAAGAACTGAAGTATAACTGAAGTGGGAGAGGACACTAGTCAGCTTCATGCCAGCCTCAAGCTGACTCATCCTTTCTCCAAATCTCCTATATATAGAGCTCTCTCATGAGGTCTAGGGAGGCTGGAATTTTGTGAATGTAAGGAAGTGCTGTTGGTTTGAGTTTAGAGCTATTGGGTGATTGCTTTGAAGGAGGTGAAGAGGATATTTCTTTCTGCTGGGAGGTGTTGCTGGATTGGGCCTCTATGGTTGTAACACTCTCAGAAATTTACTTCTTCCATTAATAAAGCATTTGAGGTTCTTCTATATGCATGTGTTACAATGATGTATTGTTGTACTTGTGTATTTGATTTATTCTAATCCTTGAATCAGTTATGAATGTATGCTTCTTGTAGTTTCCCTCTCTTGCCTTTTTGCAGGATCTTTGTGTAGCTGGGCCAGTGAAAGAGCAAGGAGCTGGGAGCAAGCAGCAAGGAGAGAAGACTGGATCAACACTAGCGAAAGACATCGGTTGGTGGATCTCTTTCTCCCCTATTTACTTTCATAAAGAAGAAATCTTAGATAGCTTTGCTTTCAGTTGTTGCTGAGGTACTGTCACCCTTAGAGTGGGATAGGGTCATTCCGTTTCGGATACTTTTCCCTACAACAGATGCCCAAGCTAGCACCTTAGTGGATCTTTGTACAACCAACCCTGTCACTCCCAGAGTTAAGAATGTGGAGTTCGGCCCTGAGAGAGCATTGAAAATCAGCTCCTCCCTATCTCCTTCTCAGGAAAAGGAGCTGTGTAGCCTGTTGGCCAGCCACCTAGATGCTTTTGCTTGGAGCTATAAGGAGATGAAAGGAGTCCATCCTTCGGTCTGTACTCATCACATATATATCAAAGAGGACTATAAACCGGTTAGGCAACCGCAGAGGAGAATGAATCCTGCCCTTAAGGACATTGTCAAGGAAGAATTGCAAAAACTGTTGGATGCCGGATTCATCTACCCCATCTCAGATAGTGAATGGGTGTCCCCTCTAGTGTTGGTTCCCAAGAAGAATGGGAAGTGGAGAATCTGTGTGGATTACCGTGAGCTGAACAAAGCTACCAAGAAAGACCATTTCCCTCTACCTTTCATAGATCAAGTGTTGGATGGACTGGCAGGAAAGAAGTTCTTCTCTTTCCTGGATGGGTTTAGCGGGTACAATCAAATCCAAATCAGCCCGGAAGACCAAGATAAGACCACCTTCACTTGTCCTTGGGGTACCTTTTCCTACCGAGTCCTTCCCTTTGGGCTATGCAATGCTCCTGATACCTTCCAGAGAGCTGTCTTGAGCATCTTCTCGGAGCTGGTCCATGATGCAGTAGAAATCTATATGGATGACTTTACTCCTTATGGGGCCAACTTCCAGGAAGCATTGTCCAATTTGGGAAAAGTCCTAACCAAGTGCATCGAGATGAACTTGTCCCTTAGCCCTGAAAAATGTGAATTCCTAATGACTGAAGGGACCGTGCTAGGCCATACCATCTCTCGCCAAGGGTTACAGGTGGATCCTAACAAAATTGCTCTAATCAAGAAGGTTCCACCTCCACAGAAGGTAAGGGATGTTAGGAGTTTCTTGGGATTAGCAGGATATTACCGAAGATTCATTAAAGACTTCAGCAAGCTAGCCTCGCCATTGTTTGGCCTGTTGGCAAAAGATGTGGAGTTTAAGTGGACTGACGATTGTCAGAAGAGTTTGAATGAGTTAAAGGACAAGTTGGTGTCAGCACCAATCTTGAGAGGTCCAAACTAGGCCCTACCTTTCCACATCCACACTGATGCCTCGAACAAAGCCATAGGTGCAGCTTTAGGACAAGTTGAGCAAAAACTTCCATATGCCATTTACTTTGTCAGCAAGAACTTGACCAAAGCTGAACTGAATTACACTGTAACCGAGAAAGAGTTCTTAGCTGTAGTCCATGCACTAAACAAGTTCCGTCATTATATCACTGGATATCAAACATTTGTACATACTGACCATGCTGCAATTAGATATTTAATGAATAAACCAGATGTGAATGCTCGTATTATTAGATGGTTACTTTTATTGCAGCAGTTTGATTTAACCATTGTTGATAAACCAGGTAGAGAAAATGTTGTTGCTGATTTTTTATCTAGATTGGATTTGTCTACAGATGAAGATGGGACGGTGGATGACAAGATGCCTAATGAGCATCTGTTTGCTATCTCAGTACTCTCTCCATGGTTTGCTGATATAGCAAACTACCTTGTTTCAGCTCAGTTCCCTCCGCACCTCTCCTCAAAAGAGAAGAGCAGAATCATCAGAAAAAGTGCCTCGTTTACTTGGATCGGGGGCAACCTGTTCAAGCTTGGCCCCGATTAGATCTTAAGGCGTTGTGTAAGGGAGGAGGAAGTCTTTGACATCCTCCTCACCTGTCATGATGGGCCTTGTGGAGGACATTTTGCAGCAAAGAGAACTGCCTTCAAAATCCTGCAGGCAGGCTACTATTGGCCCACACTTCATCAAGATGTCAGAAGATATGTCAGTCAGTGTGACCAATGCCAAAGAATGGGGAAACCGACCCAAAGGGATGAGATGCCTCTCCAACCTCAAGTGACTCTTGAGCCATTTGAGAAGTGGGGTATGGACTTTGTGGGCCCAATCAACCCTCCTTCAAGGCAAAGGTCTTACATCATTGTGTGCACTGACTATTTGACAAAGTGGGCAGAGACCAAAGCAATCAAGGCAGCAACAGAAGAAAGGGTGGCCGAGTTCCTAAGAGAGAACATCTTCTACAAGTTTGGCTACCCAAGAGAGCTGGTGACCGATCAAGGGAGCCAGTTCACATCCAACTTGGTTGAAGACTTACTGGCTCATCACAAGATCAAGCATAGGACTTCCACTCCCTATCATCCTCAAGCAAATGGGCAGGTGGAAGTCACCAATAGAGCATTAGAAGGGATCTTGACCAAAGTGGTGAGCAGCAGCAGAAAAGACTGGGCAGATCGCCTGGTTGAGGCCACATGGGCTTACAACACCACTTGGAAGACCACCACCGGCTTCACACCTTATGAGCTGGTCTATGGGAAGAAAGCTTTGCTTTCCATTGAGTTTGAGTATAACACTTTGAGGATGGCAGCCTAGCTGGACCTAGATCTCAGCCATGCACAGCAAGAAGGGTTATTGCAGCTGAATGGACTGGATGAGCACCGAATGCAGGCCCTCCTTCACTCGGAAGTGGTTCAACTTCAAAGAAAGGTGTGGCATGACCAACATCTCCATGACAAGCAATTCCAGCCGGGAGATTGGGCCTTGTTGTATGACTCCAGGTTCAAAGACTTCAAGGGGAAGTTGAGAACCAGATGGTTGGGACCATATGTAGTGGAACAGTGCCATGACAATGGATCTGTCCTTATTCGAACCATTGATGAGGAAGCCATTCCCATGCTTGTCAATGGGCATCGATTGAAGATCTACAGGAGACCTCTCTCAAGACAAGAGTTTATCAGAACTATGGAGAAATCTGTATTGGTCATAGAGAAGGGTTCTGCCTCTACTTTGGGCATACCCTGAAGATTTAAAAAAAAAAAAGAAAAAAAAAAGAAAGAGAGAAAATAATAAAGATCCTTGGGTGAAAACCTCTCTGAGGCGCCCAAGGCAGGCGGTAGGGGTGAAAACCTCATTGAGGCGCCCCTATTGTCTTTCAAAGAAAAAAAGGAAAGTTTGAAAAAGATCCCTGAGTGAAAACCTCTCTGAGGCGCTCAGGGCAGGTAGCAAGGGTGAAAACCTCTCTGGTGCGCCCTTGTTATCTTTCCAAAAAAAAAGAAGAAGAAAAAAGAAAAAATAATAAGCACAATATGAAAATTGCATGCAGGTTGCAGATGTTCTATGGAGGAGAAGAAGCCTCTCCAATCCAAGCCAAGGGCCCTCATCATGCAATCAAGGGACCTCACCAGCACCTCCTCCAAGAATCCCAATGTTTTTTCAAGGTATGTGCAATTTTATCATGGTTTGAATCTTCTACAGGAAGATGCGGATTTTCTACAGGAAAGTGCAAAATTTCTACAGGAAGCTCTGTGTTCTACCGGAAAATTCCTGTAGAAGTTTGGGACGGCCAAAAATTTGTTTCAAACGGAGATCTAGCGGCTAAGGAATGGGTTGGATGCATGCATGCCACTGTTGGCACCCTTGAACATTGTTGTTACCTTGCTCCACCATCCTCGTCGCCATGGAACCAAGATCCTTGCACCAGCAAACCAGATCAATGAGTTCTCGTGGTAAAGCCATTTGTCAAAGAAAAACAAGCACCGAGAGCTCATACCACATCCATGTCGAGCATCAGAAGCTCCGGGAGCGTGATTAGAAGATTCTATCCATCATCGTGCAGCATGCACCCAAGGAGGCGAGACTGTTACAAGGCACCCCGCGGGAATCCTGTAACAGTCAAACCTGCATGAGTGGATACCATTCATAGCACCGCCATCTGGATCCACTCCATCGCCAGCATCCTGTAACCATGAGCCTCCGGGACTGTGTAAGCCGCATGCAGCAGGTAGATCCGCTCCCCGTCGTCCAAAAACCGAAAAATCGTGTGCAGCCGCACGCAGGTAAGTGTCTCAACCCTTCCTTCCACCAAATCGCCTGAGTATTACTTTGATTTGTTTGCATGGCGTAGAAATGAATGGTTGAGCGGCCGTATGGCCAGTTGACTAGCCACGTCGACTAGTTATGGTATAGTCGGATGATTGGGTGGCAGCCACGACAAAGAAAATACGCAGCACGCACGTGAGGATAGTCCCGTTAACCGAGAAACGAGTTTAACCGAAAAGGGCGGCGGCAGATCTGTGGGAATGAATGTGGCAGCGAGTGAATATGCAGGCGAATGATGGGTGACGTCGCCCAACGGTTCGGTGGGGACAGCTCACCCCCCGCGCCACGAGCTGCGCCGATTCAAAATCTAACCGGCTAGATTATGCGCATGTATTCATCAACCTCCACTTCAAAACTTGAGTGGCTCTTCTGATTTCCTCTGCACGTTGAGACGCCGAGCTTTCGGCTACCAGAACGCTGGTGAAACACATCTCGACCGCTGGCCAACTACAGTCCTCCCCGAAGTTTGCACACTACTCCTACAGGAACAGTTTCTACAGGAACGCAGTCCTACAGGAAGCAGTCTCTACAGGAACGCAGTTCTACAGGAAGGTGAATTCCTCACGTAAGAAAAGGTGGCAGAAAAAAAAGGTAACCCTGAAACTCCTTCCGCAATTGGCTTTCAAAGGTGGCAAGATCATTATTCACAGTCTGGTCATAAAAATATCGGATTGCTGTGCCTATACTATCGCTTCTACAGGATAGCAGTATAACTAGACTGTGTTTTGTGAATTGTATGCATGCCCTGTCTAAAATAGACCGAATCTCCTTTGCATTTGTCACCTTTAGTCAAAACCCCCGTGTTCATCATGCCGGGTGGGTTTATCAGGCGGGAAACCACAGATTCCACCAAATTAAGAGAAAACCAGGAGGTGGTAGAACTATTCACAAGGGTTCAATGGATGTCTTTTTGTGATAATTTGCAGGGTTACGATGATGAAGTAGCTGAAGAATTTCTGCAGGCTTTAAGGCCGAAATCTAAGACACTGGCTACAGTAAACTTCAGAGGTCTGAGCCTCAAGCTCACCCCAGAACATATCAGTAGAATCACAGAACTCCCTATGGGTCTGCCATGGGACAAGGACGAAAGAAAGCTGAGCCAGCAAGCAAAGAAGGAATTCTTTCCACCTGAGGAAGAATTCTCGGAGGATAAAAATGGGGTGAGAAGGACAAGCTTGTCGCCACCCTGGAACGAAGTCAGCTTGCAAATCATGAAATATATCACCTGTGAGGGTCGCTATAGCATCGTGTATGCATATCACTTTCAGCTGCTTAATGAACTAAGACACCGGATTGATCTTCCTGCAGAGCAGAGACTGAGCATTCCTTACTTTTTTCTACAGTCCTTGATGGAGTGCTCTACAAAGCTCAAGGACGGCATACCGGATCAGGTAGCCCACCATGGGCTAATCAAGCTTCTTGTGGAGGATGCTCTCCACTCATATAAAGTTCCCCTCTCATGGGAATCATTTAGAAATTTAACGACAGAGGGGGACATCAAGATGTTGATTGAAGAAACGGGTTCCTCTAGCAGTGAGGAAGAAGAGGTAGTAGCCGAGAGGAAGAAAGGGAAAGGCCAAAAGATCCCGACTCCAACACAGAAGAAAGAACGAAAGGAGAAGGAGGAGGGAAAGGATGACAGAGCAAAAGAAGGCACCCCCATCCTGTCAGCAAGAGAAAAGAGGTTGAAGAGTAGGACGGACAAAGCTGAGGTGGTCCCCGTCAGCCCAAGCACCTCGTCAGCTCCTGCAGCCAAAGCCAAAAGCAAAATCCATGCAGCCAAGCAAGAAAAGGTGGTGACATTTGCATCTACAGGAACGCAGAAACAGGCTTCTACAGGAAGCCCGGAAGCAGTCCCTACAGGAAAACAGAAGCAGGCTTCTACAGGAAGCCCAAGAACAACGCCTACAGGAAAGTAGACCAAGGCTTCTACAGGAAGCCCAAGAGCAGAGAAACAGGCTTCTACAGGAAGCCCAAAAACGGAGACAAAGGCTTCTACAGGAAGCCTGAAATTGGAAAAAGGGGCTTCTACAAGAAGCCCGAAAGTCATTGAGAAACAGCCTCCTACAGGAAGTCTGACGACAGAGAGAGGGCCTTCTACAGGAAGCCCAAAAGCGGGAAAGAAAGAATCTTCTACAGGAGGCCCGGAAGTGGGCAAAGCAGGGTCTTCCACAGGAAGCCCGAAATCTGAAAAGGAGGGTCCCTCTACAAGGAGCTCTGAGAGAGCAAAATGCAAGAAAGAGAAGGCTGGCATCCTAGAAAAGGAGGCAGTAGCGGCGCTGGCCACCCTCAACACACCTCCAAAGCTGAAGGAAAAGAGAGAGAGGGAGACCCCTCTACCATCTGAGGCCAGGAGAAGCAAGCGGATAACCACGGGCAAGCCACAGCCTCCACCCGGCAGCCAAACCATTTCAGGGGATGTCCCTACTTCACCCAGTGCAAGAACCCCCTCTAAAACATCAGCCACCCCCGAAAAGGGGAGCCCAAAAATAACTTCCTGGACACGAAAAATAGGCCAGTCGCCTTACGAAGCCCGGCTCAGGGAAATAGGAAAGGGGGAAGAAGCATCACCTTCGTCACCACCAGAGGCAGCAAAGGCGGGGCCGCCAAAAACGGGAAAGGAAGAAGCGCCACCCTCGACAGAAAAGGAAGAACCACCAAAAACAGGGAAGGAAAAGCATGCTCCGGGCTCTAGTTCTCGGCCAAAGACGAGGAGCCAGGGCAAAGTTGCTCAAGGATGAGCAAATGGTTTAGCTGGGGGGTGATGATGAGCCCCAATTTTTGGTACAATTTGGGCTCATTTAGCCTACTTACTTTGCTCAAACCATTCATTTTTTATTGCTTATGCATTCATTTCTTAGTTTATTCATGTTGTTTGTAGGAAGAAGGGTAGGCACTCTATCCACGTGACTAATGCATTATGATTTCAGGTTTTTGCATTAAAAGGGAGAAAAGACCATGTGAAAAGGAGACAAGGAGACAATGAGGTGGCACTGCTGGTTTTTAGGAGAGGATGTCCACAGTCTTGGGACCCTCCTCGTGATTCCCACTATAGCTCCGAGCTCCAATCCATCTCCCCACCGAGCTTAGAAGCAGCCAGCTGTTCTACAGGAACAGCAGTTATAACTGTTCTACAGGAACAGCAATTATGACTGTCCTACAGGATCAACAATTTAAACTTCAGTTGGACAGCCGAGCTCCTAAAATCAAGGACACCTATTGGATGATTGTTTTTGCATAAGTATAGAGGCCGTAGCCTTTGATAGGTTGTTGAAACTTTCGCATTACTATTGTAATTTGTGAGCACAGCTCGGTGTAGTTCTTTTTGTAAGCCAGTTTGGCATGACATCAGATTATGAATAGAGAAGGCAGATTTTGATCTAGTTCTGAGTTTTCTCAAGGAGCTATAGCTCTCAGGTTAGGGCCCAACCTGAGAGCAATAGATCTCCTCGGTGTTGTAATGTGTTTGCATTTCGTTCCAGCACTTTGAGTTTGTTTACTTTCACATGCAATTCGAATTTACAGTTTGTTAACTTAGTCTTTTTCATGAGCTTAGATAGGATTAGTTTATGGTGAATTTGTTTCAGTTGCTTAAGTTCAATAGGAGGATAGTTATAAATCATTGGAGCTCCAGCAAAAAGGTTGTTAAGGCTCACTGCCATCTCTGTTAGGGATTGGGGTGCAGTCCATAACCAACCACCAAAAAGAAACGCAGTTCTTTCCACTTGCATGCAAGCTGCAACATCTTTATTTTCGTTGAAGATCCATCCATGCACTGTTGCTATTGAACCATACTTCTTCATTTCACTTCCATGCACGAGTTTCCTTCCAATTTGCATTGCTGTTCACTGAGTTTATATTACAAGTAGCTTAGGTTAATGAACTTTCGGTTGGTGACACTCATAAACTATTTGTTTCATCTACACTGCTCCATACCACTCCATTACCTTCCTCTGCTTGTCAACCACATCTCAAGTCACCTTCCTGACCTCTGTTCCGCTCATTCAACTCCTAGCTCCTCCATTATTCATATAGCTCCATCTACTTAGCCTTTCGTTGATACCACCCTTCCATTCACCAAACCACTCCATACACTCGTTCTCCATCCGACTTCGCTGCTCCTGAGCCATCACCAGGTCCATCTCCATCTCACTTGTCCTCCCATACCACTCCATCACTTCACCATCACTCCAAACCTTCACGGTAGGTCATCCTGTAGAATTTCACAGCCTTCCTGTAGAATACTCAGAGTTTCCTGTAGGATCCCCTGCAGACTTCCTGTAGGAGTTTACAAGCTCGGTTGTTGAGCATCCGAATGTGGTAGACTTCTAAGGACTGATGCTAGAGACCCTCTAGGACCTCCCCTAGCCATCCTAACCTTGCCCACGCTTTCCTTCCATTCGAATCACTCCTGCACAGTCAAACCCTAATCAAGAGCACCATCACAATAAACCCAACCACTTAATGACAAAATACAAAACCATGTCTTTTCAATTGCAGATAGCTTAGATACATGTATTTCACTTCACTGCAAGTAATAGCATCATTGGTAGAGGTTTCATTCACATTTTTGCATTGTAAGGGTCAAGCTAGTTAAATTAGGGTTTCCTAGGGTTTTCATGCTTTATTAGCTTTCAGTTTCTTTCCTGCAAGTAGATTAGCCTTCTTTCAGTTAGCTTTCGTCCATCATTGATAAAGCTTCTTCTGAGAGCCTATAGAAGTTGGCTTGAGCCCTAGCGGACTTGTGCCAGCTGACCAAGTGACAGCTGCGACAAGAGCTAGTACTTGTGCATACAACACCGTCGCTTCCAAGTTTGTACGAACTACCGGGTTGATAAAATAAGAGACAGGAAGCCCCAGGAGTTGTAGCATTATTGCTACAATACTGGAGCTCACCAAAAACTTTCAGTCTGCTAGGGTTTCAACCCAAAATCCCTAGGGGAACATTTCCCTCCAACACCATGGCCATTAATTGCAGATCCCCTAGCTTGGCATTGGGGTCCCACACATTAATGTCTATGAGGGCCATGTTGTGTAGGTAAAACTTTTCCATCTTTGCTTTATCCGTTGAGGTGCTTTGGTCACACAAATCCATGAACTTCCTATAGCCTTAGAAAGGCATTGTGCCTCTTTATGCCAGAGTTTTTATTTGGAATTGAAGCCATTGATCCTTCAGATAGAGGCCATAAGATTTGGTTGGTGTTCTGCATTATAATGCTTCCATGGATAAGCTAGCCATGTATGCCAAATGAGTCTCTTTCTCCTACAGTTGCCTCCTTAGTAATTCATTTTCATTCTCAAGGTGGTTTCTTGTAATGGCTTCCTTGTTTCTAAGAGCACTCAAGTCCCTGCCCTTTTCCTTGAGTTTGTTTTCCATGTGGCCAATATCATCAACTCCTTTGGACTTGGCTATCTGCATCCACCTATGTGTTCTCACTCTCTCTTTCTTCAATTCGAAAAACAATGGAATTGAAAATTTCTGTGGGATTATCTTGCCTCCCTTAAGTAGTCTGTAATAGGAGTCAAGATTAGGCTACGGGTCAGGTTCTTGTAGCTCTTGTGCTTGTTCTTTCACCTCTGGCTGTCCTCATATCTTTTCCTCAAGTTTTTGTGTCTCCTGTGGTTTGGACAGTGTTTCCTATAGGACTGTTTGAGCCTCCTGTAGGTCTGGTTTGGGGTCCTGTAGAATTGCCTTTCCCTTCCATGTAGAAGATCTTGGATTCCCCCTTTCATAGGTTATAGGTGTCTTGGAAGGAGATTCATTCACCTTGGAAGATGGTGAATCTTCAATGGTAATGGGAGTCTTTGAGGAGGGCTGAGGTTTTCCTGTTTTAATTCGTGTACTCTTCCTTGCACTGAAATACATGGAGGCTTCTCTTTTCCTCTTCTGCTTCTGCTTGACTAGTGTACTGAGGGAAGTGAGGGCAACTGCTACTTCTCTTTCCCAAGTTTCAGGGGACTCTTCTCTTTGCTCTGCCCTCTCTGCCTCCTTTTCTCCCTCTTCTATCTCTTTTTCTTCCTCCTGCTCTGTCCCTTCAACTCTCTCCTCATCTATTTCTTTTCTTTCCTCCTCCCTCTCTTGCTCTGTTATGCCACCACTGGCTTCATCTTCTCCTCCTTGTTGTTCTCCCTCCTCACTGACAGCAGGACTGACATCATAGGTTAATGCCTTGATGTCATCCTCAACTTTCATATTTCTGAAAACTTCCCATGCTATAGGGAGTGTAAGGGTATGGAGGGCTTCTTCTACTAGGATCTTGATTAGGCCATGGTGAGCTAGCTGCTGTGAATTTCCTGCTTGTACCTTGGTGCTGGAGTCAATGAGGGACTGAAGGAGAAAGTAAGGGATACTGAGCTTTTGATGTGCTGGGGTATTCATGCCATATCTCAAATCTTGGAGGATTTTGAAATGATATCCATAAACAATGATGTGCCTCCCCCCACAAGAAATGTATTTTATCACTTGGTAGCTAACCTCATCCTAGGGATATGGTATACTAGCCCTCCTAATTCCATTTTTGTCTTCACCAGGGGTTTCATTATCTTGAAAAAAATTCTTCTTGGTAGCTTGGCCAATTGGTTTCTCATCTTTACTCTAAGGCAACCCAAGAGGAAGGGTAGTGACCCTATAGATGAATTCAGGGGTTATTTCAATGGAGAGGCCTCTAATGGTTACAGTAGCATGAGTTCTTGTGTGAGGGACTAGAGAGAGAGCAAATTCATTGGAAATTTCATCATCAAACCCCCTAAACTTAAAGAAATTTATCCAGTTTTCCCTTGTAAGTATTTCCACCACTTGAGGATGTGCATGGAGTCTAGTGGAGTTAGTGGGCTCTTTTCTCATAAATACCCCTATAATACTACTTGTACTTTTTTTGAAAATCCAAATATGGAGGTGGAGACAAAGAATATTGAGCGGAATAGAAAAATAGAGGGGACTGTGTTTTAAAAAAAAAAACAGATTTTTTTATTATGTATTTCTACCCTCTTAAGGACTCATTTCATCTTCAATTTGAGACCAATTATTTCACATTTTAATATTCAACAGAGGGAATTCATGAACCCTACCTCTTCAGACTGAAATTCATGCCAAAAATCATGTTTCCTCCCTTCAAAATGACTCACTTCCCCTCCTGTAGAAGCCCACTGTCCCTCCTATAGATTTCCTGTAGGTGCTCCTGTAGAAAATGCCGAGAGCAAGAATATGGAGGAAATCGATGGAGGATGGTGGTTACAAGGCTGTGGGGGCACAAGAAGACTACTGTGTGGCTGAGTTACGAGGAGAAAATGAAGAAAAGGTGGTGAGAATGTGTGGGGAGGAGTTCTCATTACCTTTTATAGATATTTTTAGTTATGAGTGCTGAGATGGCAAGGTGTACATTGCCCGAATTAGAACCATTGGTCCCCACTTGCTTGGTCATCATGACACCTCCTCGTAATCATCCCTAATTATTGCATCAGATTTAACTCTTCCTCCCACTACCTGTCCTTAGCATCTTGTGCTTGAGTTGACTGTGCGCACGTGTGGGTGACATCTCAGTTAAGTGGAGTCAACTAAATGAAGGTGGCCAAGTTAACTGGCCACCTTTCGATTTCAACCATCTCGTTGCCTTCATATGATTTCTAATTACACAAATGCAGATAGAGGAGTGACTTAGCTACTTACCTGTGATCCGAGTGTATTTGTTGTGAGGTGCTGTGGCTTTCTCTGTTGCATGCCTTCATTTTCCTTCATGCATGCTATCTCTGCTAGCTAATCATGGAAAATTTTAAGAACCACCCTATATAAAACACAGTTTTGGAAGAAAAAGGGACAGTGGGGTGAAAGAGATGCCACAAATGATGGAGGAAGGTGTGGAGAAGATGAGATGGATGCTGGTATGAATGTCAGGGTCTGCTTGGCACCTTCTTCTACTCCTTTTAGTCCTCTTGCAAACCTGCAATGCAATCAAAATTCTCTTTTTTCCTTTTTTTTTGAAAACAACTAGGGTGCCTCAGAGAGGTTTTCACCCTAATGGCCTTCCCTGGGCACCTCCAAGGGATCTTATTCTTTCTCTTTTTTTTTTTCTTTGACATCATTGGGCTGCCTCAGAAGAAGTTTTCAACCCAATGATGGGACTCAGGTGCCTCATGGAGGTTTTCACTTGAGTCCTTATTTTCTCTTTTTTCTTCAGTGAGTGGGTGAAGTGGAAGCTAAGACATGCTCCACTACAATCACTATTTTATTCAAATCTTCAATAAACTCTCGCTTGGAGAGGGGTTTCTTATAGACTTTCAACTGATGTCCATTGACAAGCATGGGGATGGCTTCATCATCAATGGTTCTGATCAGCACTGAACCTTTGTCATTGCATTTCTCCACATTGTATGGTCCCAACCATCTTGTACTCAACTTATCTTTGAAATCCTTGTATCTTGAATCATAGAGTAGTTCCCAATCTTCCTCTTGGAATTTCTTCTCCTTGATATTTTTGTCATGCCATATCTTTCTCTGAAGCTGAACTACCTTTGCATGGAGAAGGGCTTGCAATCTGTATTCATTGAATCCATTGAGCTGAAGTAATTCTCATTCTATGCATGGCTGAGGTCTAGGTCCAGCTGAGCTACCATCCTTAGGGTATTGAATTCAAAATCTATTGATAGCAAAGCCTTCTTCCCATAGACCAGTTCATAGGGTGTGAACCTGGTGGTGGTCTTCCATGTTGTGTTGTAGGCCCAAGTGGCCTCAACTAATCTGTCTGCCTAGTATTTTTTGCTGCTACTCACTACCTTGGTTAGGATCCCTTCCAATGCTCTATTGACGACCTCCACTTACCCATTGTCTTTTGGATGGTAAGGGGTGGAATTCCTATTCTTGATCTTCTGATGTGAGAGTAGGTCTTCAATCAGGCTGGAAGTGAACTGACTGCCTTGGTTTGTGACCAACTCTCTCGGATACCCGAACATGTAGAATATCTTTTCTCTTAAAATCTCAGCTACTTTTTCCTCTGTCATTGCTTTGATTGCTTTTTTCTCTGCCCACTTTGTCAATTAGTCAGTTCACACAATGATGTACTGCTTCTGCTTTGAAGGGGGGTTGATAGGCACCACAAAGTCCATGCCCCACTTCTAAAATGGCTCAAAGGTCACTTGAGGTTGCATGGCATTTCATCCTTTGGAGTGGGGTTCCCCATTCTCTGACACCGATCACACTGGCACGTGTATCTCCTCACATCCTGATGAAGAGTGGGCTAGTAGTAGCTTGCTTGCAATATGTTGAAGGCAGTTCTTTTTGCTGCAAAATGACCTTCACAAGGCCCATCATGATAGGTCAGGAGGATGTCAAAGACTTTCTCCTCCCTGACACATCTTCTCAAGATCTGATGTGGGCCAAGTTTGAAGAGATTGCCTCCAATCCAGGTGAAAGGGGTGCTTTTCCTTACTATCTTGCTCTTCTCTTTTGATGATAGGTGTAGTGGGAACTGTGCTGAAACCAAGTAGTTTGCTCAGCGAACCATGAAGAGAGTACTGATATAGAAAATGGGTGTTCATCTGGCATTTGGTCATCCACCATTCCTTCTTCACCTGTAGGAAAATTTACTCTAGACAAAAAGTCATCAACAACATTCTCTTTACCAGGCTTATCAATAATGGTCAAATCAAACTGCTACAGTAAAAGAAACCATCTAATAATGCAAGCATTTACATCTGGTTTGTTCATTAAATATCTAATTGCAACATGATCAATGTGCACAAAGGTTTGATAGCTTGTTATATAATGTCTGAATTTGTTTAAGTAATGCACGACAGCTAGGAGTTCCTTCTCGGTCACTGTATAGTTTAACTCTACCTTTGACAAGTTTTTGCTTATAAAGTATATGGCATAAGGTAACTTTCCATAAATTTGTCCTAAGGCTACTCCTATTGCTTTGTTTGAGGCATCTGTGTGAATGTGAAAGGGTAGGGCCCAGTTTGGGCCTCTGAGAATTGGGGCAGTCACTAACTTGCTTTTCAAGGTATCTAGGGCTTCTTGACAGTTTTCCGACCATATGAACTCAACATCTTTGCCTAGGAGGCCAAACAAAGGAGAGGCTAGCTTGCTGAAGTCTTTAATGAATCTCCTGTAATATTCAGCTAAGCCTAGGAAACTTCTGACATCTCTCACCTCTTGAGGAGGTGGGACCCTTTGGATGATGGAAATTTTGTTGGGGTCCACCTACAGTCCTTGTTGAGATATTGCATGGCCTAGAACGGTCCCTTCAATCATAAAAAATTCACATTTTTCTAGACTGAGGGATAGGTTCATCTCAATAAACTTATCTAGAACTTTTCCTAGGTTAGATAAACCTTCCTAAAAGTCGAAGCCATAAGGAGTAAAATCATCCATGTATATTTCTACTGCATCATGAACCAGTTCAAAAAATATACTCAATACCGCTCTTTGGAAAGTGGTTGGAGCGTTGCACAAACCAAAAGGAAGGACCCTGTATACAAAGGTACTCCAAGGACAAGTGAAAGTGGTCTTATCTTAGTCTTCCGAGCTGATTTGAACCTCATTGTACTCGCTAAACCCATCTCGGAAGGAGAAGAACTTTTTCCTTGCCAGACCATCTAACACTTGATCTATGAAAGGTAAAGGAAAATGGTCCTTTTTAGTGGCTTTGTTCAATTTGTAATAGTTGGCACAGATTCTCCACTTAACCTTTTTCTTTAGCACTAACACCAAAGGAGAGAGCCATTCACTGTCAGAAATGGGATAGATGAATCCTGCATCAAGCAATTTCTGCAGTTCCTCCTTAACAATATCTTTAAGTGTTGGGTACATCCGCCTTTGAGGCTGCCTGAATGGCTTGCAATCTTCCTTGATGTATGTATGATGAGTACATACTAAAGGGTGCACTCCCTTCATCTCCTTATAACTCGAGGCAAAGGCATCTAGATGTTTTCTCAGTATGCTGCATAACTCCTTCTCCTGGGAAGTAGATAGGGATTGATTGATTTGCAATGTTCTTCCTGGGCCGAACTCTATATTTTTAACAGGGAGAGGAGTGGGGTCAGCCACAAAGAGATGAGTTGAGGGGCTGTTTTGGGTTTCTCTTACTATGTATTCTAATGGTGATGCACTGGGAGGTGGATTCTGAATCAAATTTTCAATCATATCATCCTCATCTTGCGGTTTTCCCCCCATGGCGATTTCTAATGTACAAAGTAGTGTAGAATAAACTTCGTCCTCATCCTCCTCCTCCAACCAGAGAGGTAGATCATGTTATAGCAAGGGTTGAGTAGGAGGATATAAAGTTAATTGCTTGGACATGTGCCCATTCTTTATGGTCATGTTCCCAGCTCGACAATTGATGTAGGCATCTGTTGTAGCCAACCAGGGTCTTCCCAGAAAGAGAGGATACCCAGTGAGCTTTTCCTTTGGCTAGAGAACTAAGAAATCAACAGGGTACTCCCAAGAATCAATGGAGATCGTCACATCTTCTACAATCCCCTCAGGGGTCACTGTGGAGTGGTCTGCTAGCTACAGCACTGTCGTGGTCTTCCTCAAGGAGCCTTGGAGATTAAGTTTGAGAATTATGTCCTTTGTCATCACATTAATGGCAGCTCTCAGATCAATCAAGGTATGTGGTACCATTGTGCCATTGATGTGGACATCAACTACTGGGCTTCCAGGGTCCAGATATTTTGGATAGATTATCTGCCCCAACATTAGGTCGGACAGTTGTCCTATGACAATGATGGTTGGGGGATCTCTCTTTCACCTTCCTGGATGCCTAAAGCACTTCTCTTTGATCAACCTATTGTAGATAGGCACATCTTTTATGTCTTGGAGAAGTGGTATCTTCACACATAAATGTTTCAATTCTCCCAAGAGTTTAGTCTCTTTTGTGGTAGGCTGGATTGTCATGGATAGTCTCTTAGGACAGGGTGGATTTGCTTTAGGTTTGCTTTCCTCTTTATCTTCCTCAACCTCCCTGGGTGGATGCTAGCTATCTAGGAGAACTTTCTCGGATCGCAAGTTAATTTCTTGAATCTCCACAGCATAAGTTGGGCATGATGGTTCCCCACTATACACTTGCTGAGCTTGTCTGTTGTTCAGGTTCGGATTTGGCTGGGTAGGAATTTGGGGTTTCCTTGGTGGTGTAGAAGGTAACGGTTGTGGTTTGGCAGATGGTGGAGGTAGAAGAGCAAGAAAAGATTTGTATTGGGGCCTCCACCCCTGATGAGATGCATTCCACTGAGGTTGCGGCTGAGCATAGGGTTGAAATGAATGAGTGGCTATTTGGGCATGATATTGAGATGTGAAGGACCAAAGAGGAGGCGTGGACCAGGAAGGATGAGTAGGGGGGCCCCAAGAAGGTATGGAGGTGACTTGATTGGGGTTTTAGTATGCCTGAGATGTCCCTTGCATCCCCTGTTTGTATGGTATAGGTCCAGGCGGCCTCCTTTGGTTTATGTAATAGATCTGTTCAGTGACTCCTTTGGCCCCTTGGTATACAGCTTTAAGTCTGGGCAAGGAGGAGCACTTATCTGTAGCATGATATTCTTCACAAACTGAACAAACCTCTACAGAGTGCAATGGGCATTCATTCCTAGGATGCCTCCTAGTGCATCTAGGGAAAAAAATGGCCAAAGCCCTCTCTACTTCCTCTTGTTTTCTTTTGATATGTAAGGTATCCATTTGCTTGGCAAGCATCTGCAACATCTCACTCTTGAAGTCTTCCAGCATGCTTCCAATTTCACCTCTAATGGATGAATTAGAAGAAGAGGCACTAGCTATGGGTTGACTCCCCCTACTTTTCTTTTTGGCTGCTCTAGAATGGTTTCTAAAAATAGTCTTTATGTCCTCATAGGATAGTTGGTAAATTTCTCCCTCAGCCAGTAGATGGAGGGTGTCTAAAAGGTCTTCCTAAATTCCCTTGAGCAGGACCAACTTTAGAGACTCAGGGTCAAATGTACACCCGACCCTTTTGTAATTGAGCTGGAACCTCTCTTCATAGTCTTCCAGGCACTCATCACTTCCCATGGTCATTCGGAAGATTTCTTCTTTAGTATGTTTTGACCTACAATAGTCTTGATACTTGTTGTTAAAGGTCTACTGCATCTGAGCCCAAGTTGTGATGCTATTGCCAAGTAATCCCATGAACCAGTGCAGTGTTGCGTCCTTCAGAGTAGAAGGGAATAGTTTCAACTTTTGCTCATCTTCTGCATCGTCATAAGTTTGACAGATGATAGCAATCTCGAACAAGAATGTGTCAGGATCTTCTGTAGTCAGACCATGGAAGTGAGGTAGGGCTGAAGGAATTATATTCTTCATTTTGGTGTCCCCATTGGTCTCCCGAATGGGGAAGGTGCCCTCTATTCTCTCTCCATTTCCCCTAGCATTTATGTTTTTAGCCACTGGCTCTAGAGGAATGTTTTCTTCTTCTTCTTCCCCTATAGGTTCTTCGAATATGTCTGGATGTTCACCTAAGGGTTCTTCTTGATTGCAGCCACCGAAGAAAGAAGGTTGGCTGAGTGACGCATTGGGGGTGTTGGGCAAAATTTTTCCTAAGTTATCTCTACTCCTACGAGACATGAAAGGAAATATTTTTGGTTGGTTTTTTTTGTTTTTCCTGTACCTACAGAAACTAAAATTGTGATTGAACAAAACAAATTGCAACTAGCTGAAATGAACTTGCTGAATGGAAATTTACAGAATTGAAAAGGAAAGCAAGGAAATGAAGAACTGAAAGAAAAGAAATGACCAGTCTACTTTTGTTGAAATAAACTATTAGAGAATGTTGCAATAGGAAATAGAAGAAAGTAGTAATCACAGAATACTCTAACACTTCCTCGGCAACGACACCAAAAAGTGGTGAGCGTCAGTATTGCAGCAAGAATGATGTAACTCCTGGGCTACCAACTTTACTTTTATCAACCCGGTAGTTCGTAACAAACTTGGAAGCATCGGTGTTGTATGCACAAGTAATAGTTCTCACTGCAGGCAGTCACTTGGTCAGTTGGCATGAGATCACTAGGAGCTCAAGCCAACTTTTATATATTTCAGAAGAAGTTCTATGTGTGATGAAAGGAAAGACAGATTACTCTACAAATGCTATTCTAATTGCGGAAAGGAGAAAGACTGGAATGTAAGGAAAAACCTAATAAACCCTAATTAACAAGCTAATTCTACTTTTACCAAAAAAACTATGAAAACCATGAAAGAAATGCCATTACCTATTCAAGGAAGTAAACAACATCTAACCATGCTATTTTTGGAAGTAAATAAGCAAAAAACATATTTTTCGATTTTTAAGTCTTATTATGTGAATTTTACATGCATCTAATTTATTATGTGTGAGTGTTGCAGCCAACAGGTGGCGTTGGAAGGCAGTTTTGGAGCCTGGGAGGAGATAGGATGGTGTGGATGGGTCCTAGGAGGTCTTAGGTGGCCTTCTGGAGGCTTCTCCCACACTCGGCCTTCAAAATAAAGCCTACAGTAAAAACTACAGGAGGAAACAGGGAAACTATAGGAGGAAAACAGGGAAACTACAAGAGGCCTATAGGAGGAGGCCGAGAGAAATTTTTGCTTTTTTGAGGGTGTAAGAATGGATGGAAAAGGTGTATGAAGGTTGGATTGAGGTGTTACGGTGCCTAAGGTCTACCATGAATCACCAAGAGAGAGAAAGATGATTGGGTTTGCTCAAGGAGAGAGGGAGAAGTTCTATGAAAAATGAAGGAAACTAGGGCAGAATTGAGGTGAGGTTTGGGAGACCTATAGGGCATGGATCAGATGGAGGGTGTGATTGCTGGTAATCTAGCCTACTACTGGAAGAGATATACTACATAGAAACTGACAGTAAACCAAGAAAATCAAGCAACCAATGAAATGAGTGCATCCTACGAAAAGCAAAGTTTTATATTAAAATGGCCTAAACTATGATGCATAGAAGGAAATGCTGAGAAATGATGCAAGAAAGGAAAGAATGGAAAAGAAATATTGCCAATCAGGAAGTGAACATGATAAATAAAATCTAAAGGAAAGAAAAACCGGACTATCAACCTACTAGAGAGCTGCAAACACTAGAAGTCCTAGGAATGAGGAAAATCTGTGTTTTTGGGGCAGCAAGAGAGCCTTTGCCTCAAATCATGGTCCCAAAGGGAGGAAGAGAGGCCAAGGCACTGCTACTAGCCTTTTGAATCTTCTCTAATCAGTGCTTAACCTGCTATAGAAAGCATAAATGGAAGCAAGCTACTAAATCATTAAAAGCAACCTCTTCTTAACCATAAAGGAAATACATCTAACAACAAATTAATCTACAAACTGAAGTAAAGTATACAAATACAAGTAAAGAGAAGCTTGGCTACTTGGATTGGGCCCTAACCCAAGAGCTTCAGCCCTCTGAGGTAAGTCAGTGCTAGCTCAAAAAGGATTCCATCTTCACTATAAAAAAAATAGCAAGATTACATGAAACTGTCACAAAATAATAAGCTCGAAATTTGAGCAAAGTTTACACAAGCAAAAAAAATCTGACCCTAATGAGGCCCTAGGCCTCTCTACTTATACATATAAAGCTACCAACAACTTCCTTAAAATCAGGGAGGCTTGGCTCCCAAAACTCGAGATAACTATCAATCATCTTCCACTTGCTCGGTTGCCTTCTAGTGCATGATTCGGTTGCTTGTACTCCAAGTTGAATGAAGGGTAATTTGAAGTGAGGAGTAATAAATGAGGGGGATTCCCTCCCATAAGTCCTCTCCTCTGTCTACTTTGAGTTATTGCTGCAATTTGACCACTGGGTCCTTGACTTTGACCTCGAAATCCATCAATAATCTGCATTAAATACATGTTAGACCACATGGCATAATAACTAACTCAACTCACCCTATAAGCATAAATATAATCAAAAAATCATACAATAACTAAGAGAATGGTTTATTTGACTAGGTTACGAGGTAAAATGAGCCCATATAATTACCCATTTATTAGGCTCATCACCATCCTTGGTTTTTTGACGAGAAATGCTTCCTTTATTTTGTCTTCCAGCTTCTTGTCCTCCACATCCATCATAGTGCTTTTCCTCCATAATCATACCCTTTATTTTTTCAAGTTCGCAGAGTCTAAAGTGTCTTCATCAGATTTCGTCCTCAAGCTCTATGTGTTTTGTTCCGTGCAGCTGTATGGTTCCTTCATTCCGGGCCTTGTGGGCCGTTGTATCTATGGGTGCTTCTATTTGCGGACTAGGCTTTGCATGCTGCAGAGAGATTACAACATCTACTCCATTTTTTAGTGTCAGAAGTGCCTGCACGGTCATGTTTTTACACATGGTTCTATAAGCCCATAGAACTATTGGTACACACAAGTCCCAGTTAGTGCGTCTCACATGGTGGACCGTGTTTAGCACTTCGTACATCTTATCAAAGGTTTCTCTATGTATAATCCTCGGTGCGCTTGATCTTATCGTACTTCGTCTGTCACACCCTTGTTGTGACCACTCTTGTTTCTTGTTCCTATCTCCCATCGCGAGGTTGGTGTGCGCTCGTACAGGTTGCATACCATACGCCTGTACCCATCTAGAGACGTACACGCATAGGCTGTATTGTCCCTCATTTATGTCTTTTATCTGCATCTGCGGTTTACCAAATCGTAGGCGCAACATCCTTCTGCAGTTGTGCCAATCCTCAAAACGTCTTTGATGCGTACCCCACATCATGCGGGCACAGCACACAGTGCCCATTTCAGCACGTCGAAACACTGTTGTTCTGGTACTTCCTTTTCAAACTTGTTCAGGAAATCATCTACTTTGCTCAACCCATCATACGTAGGTAGATCCCTTGCCTCTATTGCTACGTAGCCTAATGACCTTATCATCATGTTGCAACTGAGTGTGGTTACCCCGTGTAATCGATTCTACCATCTTTCTATCTCCTTGTCTGAATCAAAGGGGCAGGAGCTTCCGCGTTCCCACGAAATCCTACCATCTACTGTCAGATTCACCCAATCCTGTTCTCATGTGGTTATCTTGTAAATACAGTCTAGATCATCGTCGCTCTCGTTGTCGCGCACTAGCTCTGTTTAGAACGATCCTTCCGCAGGGTCTAAAGGTACCACTACACGTAGTGACTTTTTCTCTAAAATCATCTTGCGCTTCTTTAGATTTATCACTCCATTCATATTAGTGGCCCAATATATTCCCGGTAGCATGGGATAGGGATTGCTATCATTGAAAATCTCTATCACTTTGAAATATACAAGCACACTCGCACCTTCGATATCTATCGTCATTCCCTGCAGTCTTCCCATCGGTAGGATCTTTTGTTGGTTTGCCATTCACAATTGAATAAGAGATCATTGCAACGCGGGCTTGCCCATGAGTTCCCATGTTTGTTTTGGTAGAACGTTCACATCCGATCCAAGGTCCAAAATTACTTGATCCATTTCATATTCCCCGATTTGCACAATCAATCTCATCTCCCTTCCTGTTCGTGTTGTGTGCTTCCTGAGCTTTTGGACTACGTACAGTTCTCCTGTCCCAGCACACCTAGTGATAAGTTCTTGCAATCCCTTTAGAGCTTTGCTGTCGCGTAGCAGCTTCATGCATGTATCCAGAAAGGTAGTAAGCATTGAAGGATCCATCTTTGGTTCTAGTTGATCCTTACTACTTGAAGTGGAGGCCTCTGTGAAGCTCTTCTTAGCTTCCATGAATATGTCATTCACACGCTCCAAATCAAATTTAGGTTCCTTTGTAGGAGCCTTGTGAACCCACGCACTTTCTTCAAGCTGCTTACCTTTGTCATCTCTTGTCGTGATACCGCTTCGAAGCACGATGTTCACATTCGGGTCCTCTTCGCGTAGTTTATACCTCATCATCTGTATATTCTGAGTCAGGGGAGGCTGGAGTATTCCTTTATCGCGTAACCTCGCTATCAATGTAGGGTAGTCCTCCATCTCATGATAAAATTGGGCACAATATAAACATGATGCTCTCATCGGATTTGTACAATCGTGGGCATAATTCCCCGACCCTCTGCAATTGTAACAAATCAGTTGTTCGTGACCCCTTCTTGGTCCCATTCCACCTCGACCTCAGCCGCACCCCTGAAATCCAGTGCATGCCACCCTGTATTTTGATCTAGGGCTCGCGTTTCAGTCTGCACTCTATAGGCAGGTGTCTGATCCATCATCAATTCATAATTTCTGCAGTTGCGCTCATCATGGCCTACCAACCTGCAAAAATTATAGAACAATTGTTGGGATGTCTGCGTATACTTCTGTAATAGGTGGCAATTATTTGTAGCATGTTTTCCTCCTATCTGACAAATCATGCACCATAATGCAGGAACCATGCTCGGTCCTACTTGTGCCTCTGGTCTTAATGGCATCGGCCCTCCTCCCACCAAGTAATTCACGAAGATTGAACAATGGTCCTTGTCATGTCCCTGTCCCTTGCATTTTATGCACTATACCTCCTCACACATCTCTGGGTGAGTTGTCCTATCTTGTTTTAAACACTACATTTCCATACATAAATTTTTCAATTGTGCATGGATTTATTGCACTCCCAAGCTAGGATCTTGTATTGGGGTCTCATGCAGCCTCATTGCAATTTCCAAGGCTTCGGCCTGAGTAGATAGCTTCTGCTGTGACAACGCAGTCCTTAGATGCGGCACTAGTGACACTACAAACCATGCGCAGTGCTATCCATCTATCAATTTCATGTTGGCTTCGTGAATCATACTCTTTAGTTTTTGATCCAGCTCCCATGGGGTCTCGCCGAGAAGCATCGCAATTTCCATAAACCCGATAATAGATTGTGCCTTCGACTTTGGCCTACTAAATTCCCTGTTCAACGCGACTTGGATATCTGTGATCCCCATGTTTGGATGTTCATTAGAATGCTTAATGTACCATGTCAGTGCGCGATCCTGCAATGCGATTACTAACGTTGCCTTCTTTATATTGTTGTCCACGACTCCTTGTGCTTCCCATACATCCTTTACTACGAACCAAAATTGGTTTGGATCTTCGTTCCCTACTCCTTTGAACACTGGAAATTTTATCGCACTTTCCATATTAAACTGTGGTGGTGGTGGAGGTGGTGTGGGTGGAGATGGATGTGACGATGGATGTGACGATGGATAAAACACAGATCCTCCTATATAAAACGCAGTTTTGGAAGAAAAAGGGACAGTGGGGTGAAAGAGATGCCACAAATGATGGAGGAAGGTGTGGAGAAGATGAGATGGATGCTGGTATGAATGTCAGGGTCCGCTTGGCACCTTCTTCTACTCCTTGTAGTCCTCTTGCAAACCTGCAATGCAATCAAAATTCTCTTTTTTCCTTTTTTTTTTGAAAACAACTAGGGTGCCTCAGAGAGGTTTTCACCCTAATGGCCTTCCCTGGGCACCTCCAAGGGATCTTATTCTTTCTCTTTTTTTTTTTCTTTGACATCATTGGGCCGCCTCAGAAGAATTTTTCAACCCAATGATGGGACTCAGGTGCCTCATGGAGGTTTTCACTTGAGTCCTTATTTTCTCTTTTTTCTTCAGTGAGTGGGTGAAGTGGAAGCTAAGACATGCTCCACTACAATCACTATTTTATTCAAATCTTCAATAAACTCTCGCTTGGAGAGGGGTTTCTTGTAGGATTTCAACTGATGTCCATTGACAAGCATGGGGATGGCTTCATCATCAATGGTTCTGATCAGCACTGAACCTTTGTCATTGCATTTCTCCACAGTGTATGGTCCCAACCATCTTGTACTCAGCTTATCTTTGAAATCCTTGTATCTTGAATAATAGAGTAGTTCCCAATCTTCCTCTTGGAATTTCTTCTCCTTGATATTTTTGTCATGCCATATCTTTCTCTGAAGCTGAACTACCTCTGTATGGAGAAGGGCTTGCAATCTGTATTCATCGAATCCATTGAGCTGAAGTAATCTCTCATTCTGTGCATGGCTGAGGTCTAGGTCCAGCTGAGCTACCATCCTTAGGGTATTGAATTCAAACTCTATTGATAGCAAAGCCTTCTTCCCATAGACTAGTTCATAGGGTGTGAACCTGGTGGTGGTCTTCCATGTTGTGTTGTAGGCCCAAGTGGCCTCAACTAATCTGTCTACCTAGTATTTTTTGCTACTACTCACTACCTTGGTTAGGATCCCTTCCAATGCTCTATTGACAACCTCCACTTACCCATTGTCTTGTGGATGGTAAGGGGTGGAATTCCTATTCTTGATCTTCTGATGTGAGAGTAGGTCTTCAATCAGGCTGGAAGTGAACTGACTGCCTTGGTTTGTGACCAACTCTCTCGGATACCCGAACATGTAGAATATGTTTTCTCTTAAAAGCTCAGCTACTTTTTCCTCTGTCATTGCCTTGATTTCTTTTGTCTCCGCCCACTTTGTCAATTAGTCGGTTCACACAATGATCTACTGCTTCTGCTTTGAAGGGGGGTTGACAGGCACCACAAAGTCCATGCCCCACTTCTAAAATGGCTCAAAGGTCACTTGAGGTTGCATGGCATTTCATCCTTTGGAGTGGGATTCCCCATTCTCTGACACTGATCACGCTGGCTCGAGTATCTCCTCACATCCTGATGAAGAGTGGGCTAGTAGTAGCCTGCTTGCAATATGTTGAAGGCGGTTCTTTTTGCTGCAAAATGACCTTCACAAGGCCCATCATGATAGGTCAGGAGGATGTCAAAGACTTTCTCCTCCTTGACACATCTTGTCAAGATCTGATGTGGGCCAAGTTTGAAGAGATTGCCTCCAATCCAGGTGAAAGGGGTCCTTTTCCTTACTATCTTGCTCTTCTCTTTTGAGGATAGGTGTAGTGGGAACTGTGCTGAAACCAAGTAGTTTTCTCAACGAACCATGAAGAGAGTACTGATATAGCAAATGGGTGTTCATCTGGCATTTGGTCATCCACCATTCCTTCTTCACCTGTAGGAAAATTTACTCTAGACAAAAAGTCATCAACAACATTCTCTTTACCAGGCTTATCAATAATGGTCAAATCAAACTGCTACAGTAAAAGAAACCATCTAATAATGCAAGCATTTACATCTGGTTTGTTCATTAAATATCTAATTGCAACATGATCAATGTGCACAAAGGTTTGATAGCTTGTTATATAATGTCTGAATTTGTTTAAGTAATGCACGACAGCTAGGAGTTCCTTCTCGGTCACTGTATAGTTTAACTCTACCTTTGACAAGTTTTTGCTTATAAAGTATATGGCATAAGGTAACTTTCCATCAATTTGTCCTAAGGCTACTCCTATTGCTTTGTTCGAGGCATCTGTGTGAATGTGAAAGGGTAGGGCCAAGTTTGGGCCTCTGAGAATTGGGGCAGTCACTAACTTGCTTTTCAAGGTATCTAGGTCTTCTTGACAGTTTTTCGACCATATGAACTCAACATCTTTGCCTAGGAGGCCAAACAAAGGAGAGGCTAGCTTGCTGAAGTCTTTAATGAATCTCCTGTAATATTCAGCTAAGCCTAGGAAACTTCTGACATCTCTCACCTCTTGAGGAGGTGGGACCCTTTGGATGATGGAAATTTTGTTGGGGTCCACCTACAGTCCTTGTTGAGATATTGCATGGCCTAGCACGTGTCACACGGAATTGGTCAAGGGTGCGGACACAGCTGACCTTCCTAGAAGTCTAAGACATTCTAATGACAAACAAGACAAAATGGAGTGATCTTTCTCTAAATATACCTTTTACAACATGAAAACTACAAGTGTTTAGGCTTACCTTATTCCAAAACGCTGTTGTTGTAGTTTGTCCTTGCCAATCCGGATGAGCTCCTCCTTCAAGTCAATTCCTGCAACCACAAACAATCAAACAATTACCAAGCACTTGCATTTCATATAATAAAACATATATTCAACATGTAGACCAAGGAACACATGAAATAACTCATTAACACAAGCTATTGAGAAAAATAAACCAGTTTGTATTAATAACGAAACAAAGAAACTCTTACAACCTGGCCTTGGTGTTGTGCAAGTTCCTCCCAGGGTCCATCAAGGGTTTTCCTCTACTTTGACAAAGCTCACCCACTTCCAAGTAGAATCAAGCAAAGACAATCTCTCCTCACAAAGGTTCTAAATGGAAGACCTAAATCCTGCAGCATTTACCCAAAGAAAATGTATAGCTCCAACCTCCTCTCCCTCTGGCTCAATGTCTTTATTTATAGTGCTGTAAAGAGGTTATTCAGGTCCACCATCAATGGGATAATCCCCCTCTTTGGGTGGGATAGCTCCCTTATTGATGGGATAAGTTCCCTCTTAATAGAGATACATGAACCAACTGGAGGCGCATCCATTTCATCAAACCGACCTCTAGAATGTTCTAGAAGTAACCACAAGTAACTTTTTAAAGATAAAACTCGCGCATTTTGCCTTTTACAGAAGGACGCACCTGTCCCTTAACATACAAAGCGTCCATGGACGCAGCTTTTGTGAACATGGTCAGCGTCCCCGCAGGTAAGGCTAGAGAGAACCTGCGACCCCAGAGATAAACATAGTTTTTACAAGACTTTCTCTCTTTTTTGAGTTTGAGATGGATAACAGAGGCATAAGACTTGCCTAAAAAGGGTAGCATGACTGTTGATTTGAGCCATACTAACTGTAAGTAGTCAAGGTGACATTTTTTAGTGTAACAGATTGCCCCCTAAAGTGCGAAGCCTGGAATAGATTAGGGTTTTGTAATTCTAGGAAGGGTGAAGCACTTTATCATTTCAAGGATTGTCTTGTGGATGACCTAGTTGGAACCTGCAATTTTCAACACAAAATACATGTATAAGATTATATTATCACTGAGGTAGGCATTCCCATACTCAGATTCAAAACTTTAACTAATGGACTAACTATTCTGATACAGGAATGATCTTGCAGTACATCATTTTTTATAGACTTTTGTAGAGACAGTATGGACGCAGCCATCCGTTTATGATTAGTCTACATAGATAATGAATACAAAACTCCTCGCAGCCTGGATGGTAGAAACTAGATCCAGGGTCTTCACTTCTACTCCCGAATTGGTACGATTCTAAGCATGTGATTAAATGATTTGATGTCGAACATGTTAGAAACCACTTGATTACCAGTCGATGATGTAAACTGTTAACAAGCGTGAGAGAGACCACCAGTGATGTCAATGGTTCTCAAAGTACCAAGCACAACCCGTGAAATGTGAATAGATGTTTTGATGTCGAACACTTCACGGAATCCTTTGATCGAAAGTCAATGATGTAAACTGACGTCAAAGGCGAGAAACCTGCCATTGATGCATGCAGACTTCAAGGTACTGTCGATTCCTAAGTCATCTTTCTAGATAATGTGTCGATGTCGATAGAAAGCGACTCGTTGCAGGCAAGCCTGCAACACGAAATCATTGTTCAAGTTGAAGAAATGTTGCTGTAAGGACTGACTCAGGGATGGTCAAATGGATGACAAGTATTTTGCAGATGAAAGTTTTGCTTGCAGACCTCTTGAACACATAACGACACGACAGATGGCTTGGTGACGAATAACTCAAAGTTAATCCCCGGAACCCGGTTAAAGATTTTCAAAGTGATTTGGTCAACTGTGAGGTGAAAGATTTCCCAACCCAGGTGAGTGCAAAAGTGTCGTGTTCAAGAGTGGTAATAAAGTTTCTTTTGAGATAAAGGTAACAAATAGGCTCATTCTTCTCTCTTTTCCCCCACCATTTCTGGCAAGTACCTCTTTATTTTTAACAAGCTTGAGGAGGATAACATATGCTTGGTTATAAGCTCATCCTTCGGACGAGTCCAACCTAGTTTAAATTCGAACCCTAGGAAGGAGTGGTTCGTTCCTGTTTGTAATTGAACAGGTCCTTTACTGTAAAAAGTTTAACGAGCCCAGTATAGGAGAAACTCGGCGTTTTTCATTTTTAGAGAGTCTGAAAAACTTAAGGAAACTCCACGTTGAACTTTTTCGTAAATTTGTGTCCCTCAAGCCCGAAAAAGTATAAAATAATACCTGGGGGAACCGCTTGATCTTGCGACCAAGGAGTACTTTCATGATAGTGTCGTCGACCTGAAAAGTAAAAAGCGATCAAGGACACGTCGTTTTATTTCCTTATCGAGTTTGAAACGACAAAAACCCGGCAATCTTTTCCTGATTTTACGGTCAGAAAAGAGCTAAAAGGTGACCGTCTTTTAATTACGTTTTAACGAGTGTAAAAGAAACACTCGACGATCTTTTCATTTTTTAGGAGTCAGAAAAGGGCTTAAAAGATGACTCTGAGGTTTCACTTTTTCGTAAGTTTTAACGAGTTCGAAAAAATGATAAAAAATGTACTCATGGTTTTCACTTTTTCGTAAGTTTTGAATGAGTTCGAAAAAATGATAAAAAATGCACTCATATGGCCGATTTTCAATTTAATTTACGAGCAGGAAAAGACGGAAAGAACTCGGCATTTTCATTTGTTTTACGAGAATGAAAGATGGCAAAATAATCTCGGGATTTTCATGAGTTTAACGAGTCTTGAAAATAACTGAAATTGACTCGAGATAGGTTTCATTTTTACAAAAGCTTGAAACAGGGAAAAACTATGCTTCAAAGTAGTTTCATTTTTTCACAAGCTTGAAACAGAGAGAAAACTGTGCTTGATGCCCCCTAAGCGTAACTGCTAGAGCGCATGCCCCCCAGCTTCATTTCATTCAACTAAGTACAAGCCGGATGGAATGAAGACTCATGAACGAGATCGTTTGAAAGACCCGACCTAAACTATAAGAAAATTATGCAAAACTAACTAATCTTAAATATACAACCTAACATCTATGAGATCTAGTCAATCTCTCGACTCAAGTAGAGGAGTATTTGTTTCATTTTTTAACGAGCTTGACACAGGAAAAGAACTATGCTCGGATTCAGTTTCATGTTTACGCAAGCTTGAAACGAAAAACTATGCTTGTTATAAGTCCACATGCCCCCAGCATAATGACGCAAAACGAGGTACATGCCCCCCAAGCTTCATTGCATTCAATGAGGTGGATGGAATGAAGCTTTACTTTCAAGATCTTGGAAAGACTTGTGGGAGTTGTTTCATTTTTTAATGAGCTTGACACAAGACAAGGAACTATGCTCATAACTACTCGACAATCTACCTAACAAAAACTCTACTCTAAAAACATTGATTCATTTTTTAACGAGCTTGACACAAGACAAGGAACTATGCTCTAAAATCCTTGATTCATTTTTTAATGAGCTTGACACAAGACAAGGAACTATGCTCATGACTACTATCTACAATCTACCTACTTAACCTACCCTTGTTTCATTTTTTAACGAGCTTGACACAAGACAAGGAACTATGCTCAAAAAGTTCGCATGCCCCCAGCATAATGATGCAAATCAAGGTACATGCCCCCCAGGCTTCATTGCATTCAACCGGCTGGATGAAATGAAGGTTTACTTTCAATATTTAACTTGAAAAGGGAGTTGTTTCATTTTTAAGGAGGTTGACACAAGAAAAGAACTATCCTCAAACCTGATTCATTTTTTAACGAGGTTGACTCAGTAACAAGAACTATCCTCATACCTGATTCATTTTTTAACGAGGTTGACTCAGTAACAGGAACTATCCTCAAAACCCTACTTTCTACAATCTACCTACATAACCTAAAATCTACCTGATTCATTTTTTAATGAGGTTGACTCAGTAAAAGAACTTTCCTCACTACATCCCGTTTCATTTTTTAACGAGGTTGATACAAGAAAAAACTATCCTCGCACACACTGATTCATTTTTTAACGAGGTTGACACAGTAAAAGGAACTTTCCTCATTACATCCAGTTTCATTTTTTAACGAGGTTGATACAAGAAAAAACTATCCTCGCACACACTGATTCATTTTTTAACGAGGTTGACACAGTAAAAGGAACTTTCCTCGTACTAACTGATTCATTTTTTAACGAGGTTGACACAGTAAAAGGAACTTTCCTCGGACACACTGATTCATTTTTTAACGAGGTTGACTCAGTAAAAGGAACTTTCCTCACAACTTCTACTTTCTAACTATCTATATAACCTATCCTTGTTTCATTTTTTAACGAGGTTGACACAAGACAAGGAACTATCCTCGAACTAACTGATTCATTTTTTAACGAGGTTGACACAGTAAAAGGAACTTTCCTCGGACACACTGATCATGGCTTCCAACTGGAAGAAAGACATGTCAATGGACACACCTTGATCATGGCTTCCAAAAGGTCTTCATCAAAAGGAAGAATATTTCTCTGGAAGTAACACATGTCAAGGGACTCAAAAGGTATAAGAACATCGTGTTCAAGTAATCCCATAGAGTTTTCCATGTCAATTACCGGATCTAAATCAACAGTGAGAGGCTCACTTACATCGGTAACTGAAAACATGGGACCAGTTGCCACATAATTAACCCGTGGCAGGGTAGATACCACTTTAGAATCAGGAACATTTAGGGGTGTCATATTATTGGTAGTTGAAACAAGACTAGGGAATGAAAGCTGGTCTACAGTCACAATACTACCATTGTGAGGGAAAGACATCACGCGAAAGAGTGTCGATACGACAGCTTTCATTGCATAAACATAGTCTCGCCCAAGGAGTAAATTGAAATCCAAGGGACCTCGAACTACCATAAGATCAACACAAACAGTTTTACCTTCCAAGGTAATAGAAAACTTAGGAAGGATCCCTAAAGGTTCACTAATTGTTCTGTTAAAAGCTTTCAGATTCTGCGTAATAGGTGCAAGCTGAGGGGAACCCAAAGCTTTCCAAACAGTTGAGGATAAAATACTAACAAAAGCACCTTCATCTACCTGAGTACGATGTATGTCCCTACCACCAGCCTTGACAATGATTTGGAAAGGGATGGAGGAAGGAAGACGAGGTTCTGTCAGTCTATTCCAATCAAAGGAAAAGACCTCAGTGCTTGGAGGGGGTTCTGTAGAAACAGGTGAAATGCCCCCCAGCATAGAAGAATCTGATGTAACAAGAAGAACATCAGCGGTATGAAATTTACTCTCGAAAGGGAGAGTGTGATCGACCGAATGTGAAATTGAATCGACCACTTGATCAACTAATGGATCATCAACCCGAGTGACATTAGTTTCACTCTCCAATGGGAGAGTGTGATCGACTGTACTTGAATTTAGATCAATCACTCCGTCAGTTGATGGTAGGTTGGGAGAAAGTTTACGGTAACCAGTTGGAAATTCTTGCTGTGGAACAGTAAGGTTTTCCAACAATGTTGAGGCTTCATCCATGTGAGGGCAAATGTGAGTTTGATGACTCCCTTTCCATAACTTACAAGGAAACCTAACTTTACCCTTTTTCCCAGGAACCTGACTATCACTGGTTGATGGATCAATGGAAAGTTGATGAGATTTTTCTGACCATACTTCCAAGACCTTTGGAATACCAGGACAATTGACAAGGAAGTGGTCACCCTTACAAAGCCTGCAAGGGTATTTGGGTTTACGATGCATGTCGGAATTTTCCTCAACACAACTAACACTTACAGCCATGGTTGGTTGGTTGACTTCTTTCTTATCTTGCTTCTTCTTCTTCTTCTTCTTCTTCCCTTTCTTCTTCTTCTTAGCCTCCTGGTTACTAACATCAAGGCTTTTACCAGGCGAAGAGGAAGAAATGGAGGAAGAAAGATTAGGCGAAGAAGGTAAAGGGTCAACAGAAGGTTGGTGATGTTGAGATGGTGAACTCTGTTGAGGTGAAGCATCAGGTTGAGATGGAACAATTGGAGTATTTTGGGCCAACGAAGTTGAAAATAACCATATCGGTAAACCTATTGTAAATCCAGGTAATGACAAAGTAGCCATATAAGGAGGACCAACATTTCCAAAGTAAGGAAAAGTACTAGGATTCTCATTAGGAGGGGTTCCTAGGTTGATAAATTCCGGAACATTTGCCATTATATTCAACTTCAGTGAATTTTATTAAAATTTAAAACTCAAATTAACAATTCACAATTCACACTTAACAACTAAAATTCACAATTCACACCTATGGTCTCTAAAAGTAAAAACAAACAAATTAACACGCGCTATCAAATCTAGGAGTCAAACCACACACAAACAGTAAGCTCTCCGGACCGAAAACACTAGTTGGTGATGAAGCCCAACCTCGCAGAATTCAGTACAGAAATGGCGGGTGGAACAGTTACCCCGGCAACCTGCTTAATGAATAGACCGGCACAAGTTCCTCCACTTTAACCATCTCGAAGTGAAGTGAACCCCCCAGAAAATCCAAGTGAGTATAACCGACGTCTGCTCCAGGTACAGTGGGACCTTCCCTCCACCGTCACCTCGGTAGAACCCTAAAGATTATGGTCACTAAGGTCACCAACAGTAACAAATACACCTGGGGGAACAGTCTAAACTCCGACAGCACGCAAGGGCAGAGTAGCAAGCTCAATCCCCTTACCGGCTCCTTGACAACAATCCAAGGTTTACCGATAAGTGACCCCTGGCTCCTCGACAATGGTTAATCCGAGGTTTACCGTTTGTAATACGTACTGTCTGGCGTCGTTCCCAACGAGGGGGAATGATCCCCTCACTGGTTCGAACACGAGCTCGTGCTTCTCCTTTAAGAGGAGCTTTCCCAGAGTGCAATTGAAACAATTGGATTTATTCTACTCAAGATAAACTATCTGTTTGGTTTTGTAGTCTTGGAGAGTTAAGTACTCACCTACTCCAAGACCCTAGCCTAAGCTATGTTGGTGTTTCAGAGCCCTAGAAATGTAAAAATTACTAGATGAATTTTAATTAAGCGCTGTGTTATTAAGGTTGTTATTACTCAAATGGGTAAATGGAGATGAAACCAATGGTGTTATGACCCGACTCAACTGAATGCAATCGAATATGATAATGCAATCCTTTCAATTCGATGAATCCTAACTAGAGTAAGGAGAGACTTTCCATTCACTTCCAACAATGCAAAAAATTGATCATTAAGAGAAAATTTAACAAATTCTCTAATGCACTAATTTCATCAAGAAAAACTAATGCAAATCAATTCCAAACCAATTTTTATTTTTATTTTTGTGTAAATTCAAATCAAAGAAAGCTGATCTAAATCTACGATTGATTTTTCAGAATGTAAACTATGCAATTGTAATCTATGCACAATTCACATGAAAAGTATGCAAATGTAATCTATGCACATTTTTCATTCATATTCTGAAACTGAGAACTCTAATTATGCAAATGTGATCTATGCAAGAGAATTCTCAAACACAAGATGATTCTAATGTAATCTAAGAACCAATCAAGTGCAAGTCGAGAAAATTGGGTGAGAGTTCCAAAGATCAAAACATAAAAACACTCAAAGGCGATTAACACTCATACACAATTTAGCCCCCCCTGGCGAATGAGGGGGAAATTTTTTTGCAAAAACAAAAGCAAAAAGATGCAAAATTGTGAAAAGACTGAGAGAAACCTCCAAGTAATGACCAAAGGAAATCAAATTAAGAATTTCTCAAAAAAGAGACTCAAAACACCCAATTGATGAAAGCTAAAAGCAGGAATGCTAATGAAACAAGTTCAGGTGAAAATTTTTGACAGGGTACTAAAGGATCTGGGCAGAAAACACTAAGAAAAACCAAAATCTAAAAGCAATTAAAGCAAAAATGAAGTTTTCCTAAATTTTTACAGGAAGACGCAGGCAACCCGTTAGAACAGGCGCGGGCCCGCTCTGTGCAAACGGCAACAGCGCGTCCAAAGACGCACTGTGCAGTACTCAGAGGGTGCGTCCTTCTGGAAAAGTTAAGAAAAACCAAATCTAACTAAATCTAAAGCTAAGCCACCCAAATACTAATTCTCACAGTCAAAAACCTGAAAATAAAAGTGATTTTCACAGAGCAAAGTTCACACAAAGGAAAAGACTCTCTCATTAATGGATTCCCCAGTGGAGTCGCCAATTTGTCATGGCGGAATAAGTCATTTGGGCGGACACAACTGACCTCCCTAGGAGTCTAAACTCTCTAGCGACAAACAAGACAAAATGGAGTGATCTTTCTCTAAATATACCTTTTACAACATGAAAACTACAAGTGTTTAGGCTTACCTTATTCCAAAACGCTGTTGTTGTAGTTTGTCCTTGCCAATCCGGATGAGCTCCTCCTTCAAGTCAATTCCTGCAACCACAAACAATCAAACAATTACCAAGCACTTGCATTTCATATAATAAAACATATATTCAACATGTAGACCAAGGAACACATGAAATAACTCATTAACACAAGCTATTGAGAAAAATAAACCAGTTTGTATTAATAACGAAACAAAGAAACTCTTACAACCTGGCCTTGGTGTTGTGCAAGTTCCTCCCAGGGTCCATCAAGGGTTTTCCTCTACTTTGACAAAGCTCACCCACTTCCAAGTAGAATCAAGCAAAGACAATCTCTCCTCACAAAGGTTCTAAATGGAAGACCTAAATCCTGCAGCATTTACCCAAAGAAAATGTATAGCTCCAACCTCCTCTCCCTCTGGCTCAATGTCTTTATTTATAGTGCTGTAAAGAGGTTATTCAGGTCCACCATCAATGGGATAATCCCCCTCTTTGGGTGGGATAGCTCCCTTATTGATGGGATAAGTTCCCTCTTAATAGAGATACATGAACCAACTGGAGGCGCATCCATTTCATCAAACCGACCTCTAGAATGTTCTAGAAGTAACCACAAGTAACTTTTTAAAGATAAAACTCGCGCATTTTGCCTTTTACAGAAGGACGCACCTATCCCTTAACATACAAAGCGTCCATGGACGCAGCTTTTGTGAACATGGTCAGCGTCCCCGCAGGTAAGGCTAGAGAGAACCTGCGACCCCAGAGATAAACATAGTTTTTACAAGACTTTCTCTCTTTTTTGAGTTTGAGATGGATAACAGAGGCATAAGACTTGCCTAAAAAGGGTAGCATGACTGTTGATTTGAGCCATACTAACTGTAAGTAGTCAAGGTGACATTTTTTAGTGTAACAGCACGGTCCCTTCAATCATAAAAAATTCACATTTTTCTAGACTGAGGGATAGGTTCATCTCAATACACTTATCTAGAACTTTTCCTAGGTTAGATAAAGCTTCCTGAAAGTCGAAGCCATAAGGAGTAAAATCATCCATGTATATTTCTACTGCATCATGAACCTGTTCAAAAAATATACTCAATACCGCTCTTTGGAAAGTGGTTGGAGCATTGCACAAACCAAAAGGAAGGACCTTGTATACAAAGGTACTCCAAGGACAAGTGAAAGTGGTCTTATCTTAGTCTTCCGAGCTGATTTGAATATCATTGTACTCGCTAAACCCATCTCGGAAGGAGAAGAACTTTTTCCTTGCCAGACCATCTAATACTTGATCTATGAAAGGTAAAGGAAAATGGTCCTTTTTAGTGGCTTTGTTCAATTCGTAATAGTCGGCACAGATTCTCCACTTACCCTTTTTCTTTAGCACTAGCACCAAAGGAGAGAGCCATTCACTGTCAGAAATGGGATAGATGAATCCTGCATCAAGCAATTTCTGCAGTTCTTCCTAAACAATATCTTTAAGTGTTGGGTACATCCACCTTTGAGGCTGCCTGAATGGCTTGCAGTCTTCCTTGATGTATGTATGATGAGTACATACTAAAGGGTGCACTCCCTTCATCTTCTTATAACTCGAGGCAAAGGCATCTAGATGTTTTCTCAGTATGCTGCATAACTCCTTCTCCTGGGAAGTAGATAGGGATTGATTGATTTGCAATGTTCTTCCTGGGCTGAACTCTATATTTTTAACAGGGAGAGGAGTGGGGTCAGCCACAAAGAGATGAGTTGAGGGGCTGTTTTGGGTTTCTCTTACTATGTATTCTAATGGTGATGCACTGGGAGGTGGATTTTGAATCAAATTTTCAATCATATCATCCTCATCTTGCGTTTTCCCCCCATGGTGATTTCTAATGTACAAAGTAGTGCAGAATAAACTTCGTCCTCATCCTCCTCCTCCAACCAGAGAGGTAGATCATGTTATAGCAAGGGTTGAGTAGGAGGATATAGGGTTAATTTCTTGGACATGTGCCCATTCTTTATGGTCATGTTCCTAGCTCGACAATTGATGTAGGCATCTGTTGTAGCCAACCAGGGTCTTCCCAGAATGAGAGGATACCCAGTGAGCTTTTCCTTTGGCTAGAGAACTAAGAAATCAACAGGGTACTCCCAAGAATCAATGGAGATCGTCACATATTCTACAATCCCCTCAGGGGTCACTGTGGAGCGGTCTGCTAGCTGCAGCACTATCGTGGTCTTCCTCAAGGAGCCTTGGAGATTAAGTTTGAGAATTATGTCCTTTGTCATCACATTAATGGCAGCTCTCAGATCAATCAAGGTATGTGGTACCATTGTGCCATTGATGTGGACATCAACTACTGGGCTTCCAGGGTCCAGATATTTTGGATAGATTATCTGCCCCAACATTAGGTCGGACAGTTGTCCTATGACATTGATGGTTGGGGCATCTCTCTTGCACCTTCCTGGATGCCTAAAGCACTTCTCTTTGATCAACCTATTGTAGATAGGCACATCTTTTATGGCTTGGAGAAGTGGTATCTTCACACATAAATGTTTCAATTCTCCCAGGAGTTTAGTCTCTTTTGGGGTAGGCTGGATTGTCATGGATAGTCTCTTAGGAAAGGGTGGATTTGCTTTAGGTTTGCTTTCCTCTTTATCTTCCTCAACCTCCCTGGGTGGAGGCTAGCTATCTGGGAGAACTTTCCCAGATCGCAAGTTAATTTCTTGAATCTCCACAGCATAAGTTGGGCATGATGGTTCCCCACTATACACTTGCTGAGCTTGTCTGTTGTTCAGGTTCGGATTTGGCTGGGTAGGAATTTGGGGTTTCCTTGGTGGAGTAGAAGGTAACGGTTGTGGTTGGGCAGGTGGTGGAGGTAGAAGAGCAGGAAAAGATTTGTATTGGGGCCTCCACCCCTGATGAGATGCATTCCACTGAGGTTGCGGCTGAGCATAGGGTTGAAATGAATGAGTGGCTATTTGGGCATGATATTGAGATGTGAAGGACCAAAGAGGAGGCGTGGACCAGGAAGGATGAGCAGGGGGGCCCCAAGAAGGTATGGAGGTGACTTGGTTGGGGTTTTAGTATGCCTGAGATGTCCCTTGCATCCCCTGTTCGTATGGTATAGGTCCAGGCGGCCTCCTTTGGTTTATGTAATAGATCTGTTCAGTGACTGCTTTGGCCCCTCGATATACAGCTTTAAGTCCGGGCAAGGAGGGGCACTTATCTGTAGCATGATATTCTTCACAAACTGAACAAACCTCTACAGAGTGCAATGGGCATTCATTCCTAGGATGCCTCCTAGTGCATCTAGGGAAAAAAATGGCCAAAGCCCTCTCTACTTCCTCTTGTTTTCTTTTGATATGTAAGGTATCCATTTGCATGGCAAGCATCTGCAGCATCTCACTCTTGAAGTCTTCCAGCATGCTTCCAATTTCACCTTTAATGGATGAATTAGAAGAAGAGGTACTAGCTATGGGTTGACTCCCCCTACTTTTCTTTTTGGCTGCTCTAGAATGGTTTCTAAAAATAGTCTTTATGTCCTCATAGGATAGTTGGTAAATTTCTCCCTCAGCCAGTAGATGGAGGGTTTCTAAAAGGTCTTCCTAAATTCCCTTGAGCAGGACCAACTTTAGAGACTCAGGGTCAAGTGTACACCCGACCCTTTTGTAATTGAGCTGGAACCTCTCTTCATAGTCTTCCAGGGACTCATCACTTCCCATGGTCATTCAGAAGATTTCTTCTTTAGTATATTTTGACCTACAATAGTCTTGATACTTGTTGTTAAAGGTCTACTGCATCTGAGCCCAAGTTGTGATGCTATTGCCAAGTAATCCCATGAACCAGTGCAGTGTTGCGTCCTTCAGAGTAGAAGGGAATAGTTTCAACTTTTGCTCATCTTCTGCATCGTCATAAGTTTGACAGATGACAGCAAACTCGAACAAGAATGTGTCAGGATCTTCTGTAGTCAGACCATGGAAGTGAGGTAGGGCTGAAGGACTTATATTCTTCATTTTGGTGTCCCCATTGGTCTCCCGAATGGGGAAGGTGCCCTCTATTCTCTCTCCATTTCCCCTAGCATTTATGTTTTTAGCCACTGGCTCTAGAGGAATGTTTTCTTCTTCTTCTTCCCCTATAGGTTCTTCGAATATGTCTGGATGTTCACCTAAGGGTTCTTCTTGATTGCAGCCACCGAAGAAAGAAGGTTGGCTGAGTGACGCATTGGGGGTGTTGGGCAAAAATTTTCCTAAGTTATCTCTACTCCTACGAGACATGATAGGAAATATTTTTGGTTGGTTTTTTTTGTTTTTCCTGTACCTACAGAAACTGAAATTGTGATTGAACAAAACAAATTGCAACTAGCTGAAATGAACTTGCTGAATGGAAATTTACAGAATTGAAAAGGAAAGTAAGGAAATGAAGAACTGAAAGAAAAGAAATGACTAGTCTACTTTTGTTGAAATAAACTATTAGAGAATGTTGCAATAGGAAATAGAAGAAAGTAGTAATCACAGAATACTCTAACACTTCCCCGGCAACGACACCAAAAAGTGTGAGCATCAGTATTGCAGCAAGAATGATGTAACTCCTGGGCTTCCAACTTTACTTTTATCAACCTGGTAGTTCGTAACAAACTTGGAAGCATCGGTGTTGTATGCACAAGTAATAGTTCTCACTGCAGGCGGTCACTTGGTCAGTTGGCATGAGATCACTAGGAGCTCAAGCCAACTTCTATATATTTCAGAAGAAGTTCTATGTGTGATGAAAGGAAAGACATATTACTCTACAAATGCTATTCTAATTGCGGAAAGGAGAAAGACTGGAATGTAAGGAAAAACCTAATAAACCCTAATTAACAAGCTAATTCTACTTTTACCAAAAAAACTATGAAAACCATGAAAGAAATGCCATTACCTATTCAAGGAAGTAAACAACATCTAACCATGCTAATTTTGGAAGTAAATAAGCAAAAAACATATTTTTCGATTTTTATGTCTTATTATGTGAATTTAACATGCATCTAATTTATTGTGTGTGAGTGTGGCAGCCAACAGGTGGCATTGGAGGGCCGTTTTGGAGCTTGGGAGGAGATAGGATGGTGTGGATGGGTCCTAGGAGGTCTTAGGTGGCCTTCTGGAGGCTTCTCCCACACTCGGCCTTCAAAATAAAGCCTACAGTAAAAACTACAGGAGGAAACAGGGAAACTATAGGAGGAAAACAGGGAAACAACAAGAGGCCTACAGGAGGAGGCCGAGAGCAATTTTCGCTTTTTTGAGGGTGTAAGAGTGGATGGAAAAGGTGGATGAAGGTTGGATTGAGGTGTTACGGTGCCCAAGGTCTACCATGAATCACCAGGAGAGAGAAAGATGATTGGGTTTGCTCAAGGAGAGAGGGAGAAGTTCTATGAAAAATGAAGGAAACTAGGGCAGAATTGAGGTGAGGTTTGGGAGACCTATAGGGCATGGATCAAATGGAGGGTGTGATTGCTGGTAATCTAGACTAATACTGGAAGAGATATACTACATAGAAACTGACAGTAAACCAAGAAAATCAAGCAACCAATGAAATGAGTGCATCCTAGGAAAAACAAAGTTTTATATTAAAATGGCCTAAACTATGATGCATAGAAGGAAATGTTGAGAAATGATGCAAGAAAGGAAAGAATGCAAAAGAAATATTGCCAATCAGGAAGTGAACATGATAAAGAAAATCTAAAGGAAAGCAAAACCGGACTATCAACCTACTAGAGAGCTGCAAACACTAGAAGTCCTAGGAATGAGGAAAATCTGTGTTTTTGGGGTAGCAAGAGAGCCTTTCCCTCAAATCATGGTCCCAAAGGGAGGAAGAGAGGCCAAGGCACTGCTACTAGCCTTTTGAATCTTCTCTAATCAGTGCTTAACCTACTATAGAAAGCATAAATGGAAGCAAGCTACTAAATCATTAAAAGCAACCTATTCTTAACCATAAAGGAAATACATCTAACAACAAATTAATCTACAAACTGAAGTAAAGTATACAAATACAAGTAAAGAGAAGCTTGTCTACTTTGATTGGGCCCTAACCCAAGAGCTTCATCCCTCTGAGGTAAGTCAGTGCTAGCTCAAAAAGGATTCCATCTTCACTATAAAAAAAATAGCAAGATTACATGAAACTGTCACAAAATAATAAGCTCGAAATTTGAGCAAAGTTTACACAAGAAAAAAAAATCTGACCCTAATGAGGCCCTAGGCCTCTCTACTTATACATATAAAGCTACCAACAACTTCCTTAAAATCAGGGAGGCTTGGCTCCCAAAACTCGAGATAACTATCAATCATCTTCCACTTGCTCGGTTGCCTTCTAGTGCATGATTCGGTTGCTTGTACTCCAAGTTGAATGAAGGGTAATTCGAAGTGAGGAGTAATAAATGAGGGGGATTCCCTCCTATAAGTCCTCTCCTCTATCTACTTTGAGTTATTGCTACAATTTGACCACTGGGTCCTTGACTTTGACCTTGAAATCCATCAATAATCTGCATTAAATACATGTTAGACCACATGGCATAATAACTAACTCAACTCACCCTATAAGCATAAATATAATCAAAAAATCATACAATAACTAAGAGAATGGTTTATTTGACTAGGTTACGAGGTAAAATGAGCCCATATAATTACCCATTTATTTGGCTCATCACCATCCTTGGTTTTTCGACGAGAAATGCTTCCTTTATTTTGTCTTCTAGCTTCTTGTCCTCCACATCCATCATAGTGCTTTTCCTCCATAATCGTACCCTTTATTTTTTCAAGTTCGCAGAGTCTAAAGTGTCTTCATCAGATTTCGTCCTCAAGTTGTATGTGTTTTGTTCCGTGCGGCTGTATGGTTCCTTCATTCCGGGCCTTGTGGGCCGTTGTATCTATGGGTGCTTCTATTTGCGGACTAGGCTTTGCATGCTGCAGAGAGATTACAACATCTACTCCATTTTTTAGTGTCGGAAGTGCCTGCACGGTCATGTTTTTACACATGGTTCTATAAGACCATAGAACTATTGGTACACACAAGTCCTAGTTAGTGCGTCTCACATGGTGGACCGTGTTTAGCACTTCGTACATCTTATCAAAGGTTTCTCTATGTATAATCCTCTATGTGCTTGATCTTATCGTACTTCATCTCTCACACCCTTGTTGTGACCACTCTTGTTTCTTGTTCCTGTCTCCCATCGCGAGGTTGGTGTGCGCTCGTACAGGTTGCATACCATACGCCTGTACCCATCTAGAGAAGTACATGCATAGGTTGTATTATCCCTCATATATGGCTTTTATCTGCATCTACGGTTTACCAAATCATAGGCGCAACATCCTTCTGCAGTTGTGCCAATCCTCAAAACGTCTTTGATGCGTACCCCACATCATGCGGGCACAGCACACAGTGCCCATTTCAGCACGTCGAAACACTGTTTTTCTGGTACTTCCTTTTCAAACTTGTTCAGGAAATCATCTACTTCGCTCAACCCATCATATGTAGGTAGATCCCTTGCCTCTATTGCTACGTAGCCTAATGACCTTATCATCATGTTGCAACTGAGTGTGGTTACCTCGTGTAATCGATTCTACCATCTTTCTATCTCCTTGTCCGAATCAAAGGTGCAGGAGCTTCCGCGTTCCCACGAAATCCTACCATCTACTGTCAGATTCACCCAATCCTGTTCTCATGTGGTTATCTTGTAAATACAGTCTAGATCATCGTCGCTCTCATTGTCGCGCACTAGCTCTGTTTAGAACGATCCTTCCGCAGGGTCTAAAGGTACCACTACACGTAGTGACTTTTTCTCTAAAATCATCTTGCGCTTCTTTAGATTTATCACTCCGTTCATAATAGTGGCCCAATATATTCCCGGTAGCATGGGATAGGGATTTCTATCATTGAAAATCTCTATCACTTCGAAATATACAAGCACAATCGCACCTTCGATATCTATCGTCATTCCCTGCAGTCTTCCCATCAGTAGGATCTTTTGTTGGTTTTCCATTCACAATTGAATAAGAGACCATTGCAACACGGGCTTGCCCATGAGTTCCCATGTCTATTTTGGTAGAACGTTCACATCCGATCCAAGGTCCAAAATTACTTGATCCATTTCATATTCCCCGATTTGCACAATCAATCTCATCTCCCTTCCTGTTTGTGTTGTGTGCTTCCTGAGCTTTTGGACTACGTACAGTTCTCCTGTCCCAGCGCACCTAGTGATAAGTTCTTGCAATCCCTTTAGAGCTTTTCTGTCATGTAGCAGCTTCATGCATGTATCCAGAAAGGTAGTAAGCATTGAAGGATCCATCTTTGGTTCTAGTTGATCCTTACTACTTGAAGTGGAGGCCTCTGTGAAGCTCTTCTTAGCTTCCATGAATATGTCATTCGCACGCTCAAAATAAAATTCAGGTTCCTTTGTAGGAGCCTTGTGAACCCACGCACTTTCTTCAAGCTGCTTACCTTTGTCATCTCTTGTCGTGATACCGCTTCGAAGCACGATGTTCACATTCGGGTCCTCTTCGCGTAGTTTATACCTCATCATCTGTATATTCTGAGTCAGGGGAGGCTGGAGTATTCCTTTATCGCGTAACCTCGCTATCAATGTAGGGTAGTCCTCCATCTCATGATAAAATTGGGCACAATATAAACATGATGCTCTCATCGGATTTGTACAATCGTGGGCATAATTCCCCAACCCTCTGCAATTGTAAAAAATCAGTTGTTCGTGACCCCTTCTTGGTCCCATTCCACCTCAACCTCAGCCGCACCCCTGAAATCCAGTGCATGCCACCCTGTATTTTGATCTAGGGCTCGCGTTTCAGTCTGCACTCTATAGGCAGGTGTCTGATCCATCATCAATTCATAATTTCAGCAGGTGTGCTCATCATGGCGTACCAACCTGCAAAAATTATAGAACAATTACTGGGATGTCTGCATATACTTCTGTAATAGGTGGCAATTATTTGTAGCATGTTTTCCTCCTATCTGAAAAATCACGCACCATAATGTAGGTGCCATGCTCGGTCCTACTTGTGCCTCTGGTCTTAATGGCATTGGCCCTCCTCCCACCAAGTAATTCGCGAAGATTGAACAATGGTCCTTGTCATGTCCCTGTCCCTTGCATTTTATGCACTATACCTCCTCACACATCTCTGGGTGAGTTGTCCTATCTTGTTTTAAACACTGCATTTCCATACATAAATTTTTCAATTGTGCATGGATTTATTGCACTCCCAAGCTAGGATCTTGTATTGGGGTCTCATGCAGCCTCATTGCATTTTCCAAGGCTTCGGCTTGAGTAGATAGCTTCTGCTGTGACAGCGCAGTCCTTAGATGCGGCACTAGTTACACTACAAACCATGCGCAGTGCTATCCATCTATCAAAGTCATGTTGGCTTCGTGAATCATACTCTTTAGTCTTTGATCCAGCTCCCATGGGGTCTCGCCCAGAAGCATCGCAATTTCCATAAACCCGATAATAGATTGTGCCTTTGACTTTGGCCTACTAAATTCCCTGTTCAACGCGGCTTGGATATCTGTGATACCCATGTTTGGATGTTCATTAGAATGCTTAATGTACCATGTCAGTGCGCGATCCTACAATGCGATTACTAACATTGCCTTCTTTATATTGTTGTCCACGACTCCTTGTGCTTCCCATACATCCTTTACTACGGACCAAAATTGGTTTGGATCTTCGTTCCCTGCTCCTTTGAACACTGGAAATTTGATCGCACTTTCCATATTAAACTGTGGTGGTGGTGGAGGTGGTGTGGGTGGAGATGGATGTGACGATGGTGAAACCGGTGGCGGTGTAGGTGGGGGTGGTATGCGCGGAATTCTCTGCCTTATCAGTCTGATCGTGCTTCTGGGTGAAACATTCTTGAGCTCCTCCTCACTCTCCTACGGAGGTGAAATCAAGGGACTATTCTCTAATTCTTCACTACTTCCATTTCTGTAGATCCTCCCACTTCGCGTTGTCCCAAACATCAATTTATTTGCATAACTCACTTTTCACACAGTAGCATTTTAATCCAAGTGTTCAAAGATTTAATGAACTTACCTTACGGTCCTTTGAGGAAACGTCATTCCACCTCGCTGTAGTTGACTGTTGTGTCTACTGCGAATTTGGTGGCAAACCCCCCTATAATTCGATCGAGCCAATGGTCAACAACGTGCGTGATCTTATCTTCTGATGCTTCTAGTTTGTGCACCAATTCTGGAGTCCACACAATCGGTTTGTTGAGCCTATACCTTCCCTGACTATCTTCTAGCTTAACGATCCACTCATACAACTCAGAGGGGAAGGATGCAAAGAAAATTTCATGGACTTCTGTATATAAGTAGCGCTCTAACCACTGTTCCTTTAATACTCGCGGATTCCTATTTTCCTATGTCGCGAACTCGTGAATCTTTCTGTCCAACCACCCTTCAATTTCTTTCTTTGTTGGATTCCAGTGACACGACATTAGACATCCCTTATGCAGATCCCGGTCCCAGCAATGGAACCATTTGTTGGCTTAGTGGGGCCTGACCCAGGTTCGGAGTTGATTTAGCCAAGCAAATCCTGGTACTATTGGCCCTTTTGGCAACAGTCCATGGAGCGTGGACTGAGATCTCATCCGAAGTAGTATGGGAGGGTGCTAGAACCAGGTTTCCACACCCTGGATATGTTTGATGGTGTTAAGTGGTTCATGGTTCGATCCTGCGCACACGTCGCTATGCGCACTTATTCATACTTCCCAGCCTAAGATGTTGCCTTCGCGCAACCATACTAGGGGGCCGAACATTGTTATTACCCAAGTTCTTACTAATCATCCAATATTAGTTGATTAACCTAGCTTATTCATATGCTTTCAGTTATACTTAACAATATAAATCATTCATACAAGTGCATGCAGTAAATAAACAGTACATTAGCAATTGAGATCAAACATGTAACAACCCAAGAACAGATACACGGAATTTAGATAAGCTTCTCTTTATTATTCTCTTCCTTTGGTTACAGACCTTATTCTGCCCTACGCACTCAGCTACGGACTCTACTAGGCCTCTGCACACTTAGCTGCAGAGCCTCTTCCTACTACTACGACCCAAGACACACTTAGAGGCTTCCTCTATGCTTCGCTATCTCATTCTATCCATTAGATTCTATCTTCTTATGTTTTTTCAACTCAGAGCCTCGCTCTATTTATATAATCCCATGATTCGCAGACCATGGGTAGGTCAAAATTACATTCGAAACTTAGGGTGGACAACCCTATGACTCTAACATATATTTCGCGCCCGCATTTCATGGATCTTTACAACAATATTTACTCAAAACTTGGGCTTTGAGCCCCAAAACATGTCGTGGGGGGATTCCATGCCCAACAGAAGGGACAACTTCTACTCTCAATAAGTCAAGATCCCTCTTCTACCTCATGAAATAAATAAGTGCCTATGCATAGTTCTTTGAAAAATGGAAAAAAAATGAAAAAATAAAATAAAGGTGAAATAATAGAAAGGATTCCTATGTAGAGAGGTGAAGAAAGTAACTCTGCCAGGTACTGTCCATGCTTGCTCGTAGCAAAGAAATGCTTGTGTTCTTAAAGTGACTCCGCAGGGGTACTGTCGAGGCCTCCTGGTAGCGGAGCAACATAAGAGATGAAACTAAAGCTCTAACATTCTATATTACCTATGCATCAATATAACCCTCATCCTAAATCAAAATAACTCACTTGACTTGGCTTGGTATGTGTGTTGCAGATAGAGAGAATGGTAGGGACTACATTTTCAACTCAAGCTAGTGAATAAGATATGACGATCAAAGCATCAAAGAATACTTCCAGAAGAGTTAGACCCTCTTTACATGAGACAAGGTCCATACAGAGAGATGGAGGTCTACCAGTGTGTTTCCAATGTTGTAGCGGCTACAACCACCCTCCAAAATTTTTCCTATGCTTCGGTTTGGAGCCCCCCTCCTAAATCACAATAGCTCATCTTGCACTGCCCTAGGTACCTGTGATTTTATTGAGCTTCATATTTTTCATTATGGCTTTTGTTTTCTTATTTTATTTACTATCTAACCCACAATACTATCTCTTGACTTGATTTTCACCTGGTTCTAGGATTTCTTTAATGAATTCCACAATACTTGAGGGGAACCAACCTTCCTCTCAGGGATTGCATATTCCAACCTCATAGTGAGCCTTGAGCTCCAAAATTGTGTAGAGACAGCTAATAGCCTACCTTCAGTTGGGAAACTTCACATAGCATGAGAGGCAGCCCAGAGTCACTCACCCCAGAAATTGCTCAGTGCATGCACCAATGAGTTTCCCAATCCTTCCCAGAACTGTGCAATATCTCTGGGCAATGCATGGCAGCATTTACCAAAAAAGAAAAAAATGAAAAGAGAAAATCGTATCCCTAGAAAACATGGATCTATTTTAGTAGCCCAGAGGAGAAATTTGAGTTATTTTGGAGACTGTCGCCAATTGTCACTTTTTCCTTGATTTTTGGCCTTCACATCATAAACCGTAAATTGACCAAATCTATTTAATTGATTCTTCTAGATCTCATTTTTATATTTTATCTTGGATCTCTGGCATTCCTGAAGAGATAAAGGAACCTTCAGTGCGATCGTCATTGATTTTTTAGGCAAATCTTGCTTTTCTAGTCTTTTCCTACTTTTCTATCGATTTTGTTTGTTTAGCATGTGAGAGTGTTGTTTCACTAATTTTGTTGAACGACCTCTGGTGTTTTAATTTTTTTTATCCTGTATAAGTGTTGTTTTAAGTTTTTCATTGCCTTTCCCAAGTGTCACATGCATCACCCAATTTTTACACGAACGGTTGCCATTCTGGAAACTCTCTCCACATGCTTTCTTTTCCTTTACTTTGATTGATTCCTACACTTGTTTCACTCACATGCATCATCATTCACTTATATATGAACCAAAAATCACACAATCCTTCAAATCCATTCAATTTCTCACTCCCCTTGGGCAGATCTGGGCTTCCTTGGCCCAGATATTATCTTCCCAACCATGCATTATGCATTTCTGAGGCTCAAGGTGTCGACTGTGGATTCTGGAATTGTGTAGAGGTTTCCTAGGTTGGGCTCCAACTTCACACTGCGCAGTTACAAGAGCTAGCCGCAAGCCTTGGCCACTAAGACTGCGCAATGTGCAGTCACTCCTAGCTTGTGTCGACATTGAACTGCACATTACAAAATTCTAGTAAGCAAGACCTCCCCACTGACTGCTCAGACTGTGCAATGCACAGTTCTAGCTAGCATCCATTCACCTCTATGAGCCAAGATTGCACAATCCCTCCTAGCAGTTACCCCGTTTGTTTCTTGGTATGTTCTTAAAGTGCTTTTGGTTTCAAGCTAACATTTGGATGCCATGAGTGTCCTCTCTTTCTCCAGGCACAACAATTCTTGAGAAAATCTCTAGCAGTTATAGGTAACATGGATTCCAAGAGAGCTACCTCAAAGGATATTATCGAGAGTAGCACTGGGGAAGCAGTTGAGAAAGTCTCAATGAATTTTCCAGTTTATGGAGGCACTCAGTTGTTCATTGAAAATGGCATGAAATTAACATGGCATGAAATCAAGGATATCTTTGGAGGGGACTTCAAGGAAGATCTAGAGGATCAATATGTTTGTATCAATGTCCACCAGTCAAGCTTACATAAAGTTCCATGCAGATACTTGTCCTTCCCATGTGCGGACATCATCCACTCGATTGTATCACACACATATCCAGAAACTATGACATTGAGCAGTGCCAGTGGGATACAACTTACCACCTTCAGGGCAGATGACTATTAGTAGATGTATCATTTACCTAAATCGGTAAATCGCATGGACACACTTTTCTATGCCACTCATAGCTTTTTGAATACTAGTGTTATGAAAAATTCCATCATGTTTACAAGACAAAGTCTCTTAGGAAGGCCTACAAGTTCTTGATCATCTTTGCATGCCGATTATACATTCAAGAGAGCACGAAGACCTTTCCTGAAAATTGGGTGGTTGTGTTGGACCAGTTAGTGAATGATGGAAGGCCATTAAAATGGTCAGATCTATTGGCTCTTTAGTTGAAATTCCACGTGAATAACGCCAAGAATCTGCCCAAGGATGATCAAGCGAGATTTTACATGTCAGCATATTTACTTGATGCAATTTGTGCCCAACATTAGTTTCCTGGCATGATTTGGACATCGACACCAAAAGAGACTATCATCAACATTTATTGCAAGTTTCTTTCTGACTGCAGCTACCGAGGAGTTATGGTGAGGCTGAATGACCATTTCATCATCCCATTGTACAATTTGATCTTTGAGCAGGATCCACCTTGCGTGTACCAAGAGGTGATGGAGGCAATAATTGCCATTTTAGATTGATATGACTCACCAAGTGGCACCTTCATCAGGATGTTTGGTGGATAAAAGCCTCTACATGTTCTACCAAGGTATGCCAGAGACAAGTTTGTCATGCAAGAGGTCTCATATCACATCTACACAGGGTTATCAATAGGGATGCATAGGAGGAAGAAGGCACCATGATCCACTCTTCCTTTGAGGATTGGATTGTATGAGATTAAGATATTGAAGGATGTGGATGTCAAAGCTAAGGTGATATTGAAGTTTGAGTTTTCCACTAAAGAATATAATCCTTATGATCCACGCGGTATTTGTAAGAACCACTGTGAAAAGGTGTACTATCCATGGATCCACAGGACATTTCATTGGGTGGAGGAGGACACTTGGAGGTATTATTACAATAAATCCAAGCTTAATGAACCAGTCAGTAGAGCCACAACATGGAAATTTGTGTTGCAGGCATTAGCAGTGCAGGAAGCAACAAGAACAACATCAATAAGAAGAAAACCAGTGCAGGACAAGAGAAAGACGAATATTTATGAGAACCCAAAGGTTGAGGAAAGCTACAAGTTCAAAGAAAATCCTATCACTAAGAAAGCATCTTTGGAAGTGGAGGAAAAGAGGCAACAAATCATAAAGAGGTAAGAGCGAAGGAAGAAAGAAAAGAAAACGTTGGAGGAAGCAGAAAGGAAGTTGCAAGAAATAGAGAATAATTTGAAGGAAGAGTAAGACCTAAGAAGGCGAGAGAGGGAAGAGAAGCATAAAAAAGAAGAAGAAGAAGAAATGTAAGGTGTGATGACAGATCAAATTGTTCCCATACAGGTTGAGAAGTCATAACAAGCAACAATTGGAGAATAGGGTGAGGAGATGTGGGATCGAGAGCTTGTTCAACAAATTGAGCAACTGATTGAAGTAACAAACATGGAGTTAGGATAGGAGCAACATGACCAAGACATTGACCACATTCTGAGAGCACCTGAGGTCACCCTTCAGTTTCCACCACCTCTAGTGTCAGAACCAGTCCCGAGCGAGCAAGGAGATGTTTTTCTCCTTAATGATGATACGGTGATGGATGTGTACACTCTATCATTTGACGAATTTCAAAGGAAGATTGTACAGGCACGGAGAAAATATTTCCCAGATGATCACACATCACCTATATTCATGAATGAAAAGGTGATAGTGTCATATTTCAAGTTCTTGTTAGCTGAGAATGAACAAATGGACAAGAGCTTGCAGTGTTTCTAGGAAAACTAGTGTCGATATTTGATCTTCTAGTCCCACTAAGATGGGTAGCTATCTTAGAAACAAACAATTCAAAGTAACTTGTGTTTTCCTTTATAGATGATAGATAAGAGAGAAGTAAAAAGCACCAACCTCAATCCTTCGCTTAGCTCCTTGCTTGTTTCCTCTCTCCTTTGATAGAGTTCATCCACTCCTTTCTCACTTGTCCCGCTTCAAAGAACACCTGTAGAATCAGATGTACATTAACCATACAATTTCATTCACAAATACATGATTTACAAGTGCAAAAGTATATGGAGGAAAACTCAAATAACTTTATTGATAGTAGAAGTAGAAGAGAGGATTACAACCCAGCTGTCTGATCCAGCATCATCCTCCCAGTATGAAAGCCCTCTTCACCTCATGAAAATCAAGATCACCCAACCATACAATGTCTCAAAGAGAAGCCAACAACAATTCCTTACAAATTACAAAATTCTAGCCTCTGGATCTCTGGGATGAGGGATCCATTTATAGATATTTGCAGAGGGGTGAGTCAGCTTCTGGGTTTTTGATTAGTGTCATTTCACTGATAGTTCTTGGTTCCACTTGGATATTTCATGATCTCTTACTCATCCTCGGGCGAATTCAGAGAGGCAAGTGTCATATGAGCAGTTTCTAGAAGATTCTCTGAGTTTCCACCTAGCAAAATGCCTTTGCCATTTGTCTGCTCTCGCTCATCGCACCCTATAGAAGGGCTTTTCAGTATGCATCATACCCCTTGTGTGTAACAGGTGAGATGCATCGCACCCTCAACATGGAGCAGTCTGTATGGTCTAGTTTTGACCAGTTCTAAGTAGTTTTTCAGGGAGAACTTCTGGGAAATGATGTAATCAATTGACCATGATCCTTTAGGGTTTGAAAAAACACTTTTAGGGGTTTGAGAACCCTTGGTTTATCGACATATGTGGTTGGGGTTGCAATGCCCAAATATGTCTATAACAGTTGCCCCCTAAATCATGAGGTCGTAAATCTTTTGATGTCGGGTGAAATGCTTTATCATGAGGATTCGAGGTTTTTCGAACTGGAAGGTCACCTGTATAAGATACAATACAATACATTATCTTCATATTACTTTCATGATCTAGCTGAGGCAGGCATTCCCATGCTCAGCTTTATAAATTCATTTTCATGTACATAGGACAGATAATCGTCTGTTGTTGCAAACTGGTGATTCTGGTAGAGCCATCATCCTTTAGCTTGGATGATCATCCATGTAGCTATGGAGTACAGTTGATGTCTTTATTTTCATGAATATATTGTAGCCCAGATGGATGAAACTAGATCCGGGGTCTTCAAACTCATTCAATCTTCGCCCGATGTACAAGTCGATCCATGTGAAAAGATGTCCTGAAGTCGAACATGGAAAGACATCACCTAATTACCAACCAATGATGTAAGCTGTTAACAGGCATGAGAGGAATCACCGATAATGATAATGACCCTCAAGGTACTATAGTACAATTCACATGGTGTGAATATAGGACTTGACGTTGAACAGCACGCAAAATATTTCGGTCGAAGGCCATTGATGTAAAGTTGTCACCGGAAGTGAGAAACTTGCCATTGAGGCATGCAAGCTTCAAAGTACTGAAAGAGTTGTTCCTAAGTAAACTTCTTGGATAATGAGCTGATGTCGAAAAGAAGTGACCCGTTGTAGGAGGGCCTTAATGAATCCCACATCTATGACATGAAACGAAGCAAATGATTTTCTGGAGGTGAAAACGGTTTGATGATACAAGGTTCAGGGTGGCGGTCATGAAAAATGGAGCGTGAAGGTATTGCAGTGGATGAGGCGTTAGCTGGGTTGGTGAATTCTCTGAGTGACTTCTCTTGAACATATCAACGACATTGTGATGGATTGGTAGCATTAACCCGATGAATAATACGAAGGACCAATGGTGATGGTGAATGGAATAACTCAACCCGACTCAATCATGGTGATGGAATGAAAGTGTCATGTTCAAGAGCGACCTGCTACCAATGAAGTTCTTCAAGTTTTCTTCCCTTTTTCCCCAGTTATTGCTAACCAGTACCTCTTTATTTTTTTCAAGCTTGAGGAGGATAACATATGCTTGTTCTATAATTTTCCCTTCAGGCAAACCAGTCGCTATGTTTTAGCGAGCTTAGTGACAGTGAAACTCGCTCTTGTCCGGATGGACAAGTTTGTCGCTATTGTTTTAACAAGTTTAACGACAAAGACAACTCGGTCCTTTTCATATTTAGAGAGTTTGAAAAGAGACGGAAAGGAAACTCCAGTAGTCCTTTTTCGTGGTATAATCCCTTAAGTCCAAAAAAGTATAAAATAATACGAAAGGGATGACTTTTCGATAGTTTTAGCGAGCTGAACAAGACAAGCGCTCGATCTTTTTGTGTAATGATCCCTCAGGTCCAAAAAGATTAAAATATAGAGGAGGGATGGCACTTCCCTTTACTTTAATGAGCTGGAAAGGCCAGTAGCTCGGCAATCTTTTCATATTTTATGAGTCTAAAAAGAGCTTAAAAGAGACTCATTTTTGAGGAATGAGTGATGTATCCGGGTAGCAACTGGTTCCAGGTAAGTTTGGAACTTCTCAAACACGATAGTGTAACGAGGGTGGCTAATAGAATCACTCATCGCAGCTGTTCCTCAAAAGGGTAAACAATCAAGTGGAGGTGTATGATTAGCTAAAAGAGTGGAGGTGATGGTAAGAACACGACCAAGGCTCAAAAGTCTGATAGCAATGTGATCACAAAGGTTATTTACCGAGGGTGGATTCATTTTTTAATGAGCTTGAATCTTTAGAAACTATGCTCAGTGGAAAGTTTATTTTTTAATGAGCTTGAACTTTGCGGAAACATTGCTCGTGATAATAGTCAGAGATGTTCAATTTACCATTAACACTATGTTCTTTTGACGGTCGTACTACCTATTCAATTGCTCCATCAAATTGATTAGAAATGTAAACACATGCTTGAAAAATGAGTTAAAAACCAACATCTTACTTGAATTACGTGAACAGTAACATAAAAGTATGGATTTAAGACATCTCTGGTTTATATCTTTTGACTTAGTTACCGGAGATTCCACAGCAAAATCCATTATTTCGTCAACGTTTCAAATCCCAACTGGGATCCATCATGAGGACTTCTTGAATGCTTGGTAGCAGAAGAGCTAAATTGAGGGATTAAATAGTAATGAGGAGAGTAGATTTTGGGTTTTTGGAATGAGATGAATGCTGGCGTTTTTTTTTTTTTGAATAATAATTTTTGATTAATTAATGAGATAATTAATGGATTTTAATTTATTATGTTAATTATTATTAATATTAACATTAATTAATATTGATTAGTTAATTTTAATATTATTAATAATTAATTAATTTTAATATATTAATCTTTATTATAAATATTTAGCGGTTGTTATATTAATACTACAAATAGTCAATTAATATTTAATATATGTTAGTATATTATTATTAATTATAAAATAGTATGTGAAATAATCATTATTAGTATATATTGGTATTTAATGAATAATAATATTTAGTATATTGTATTAATTTTTAATATATATATATAATATATGTGTTAATAAAATATTTATTATAAAGAAGTATGAGAAATATTTATTATTAGTATATATTGGTATTTTATGAATGGTAATATTAGTGTATTGTATATTAAAATTACTTAAAATCATAATTATTATATTAGAATTAATTAATAATAAATCATTAGTAATAATAATTGATAATTATGTCAAAGGTTTAATTTTTATAAAAAGTTTAACTAATTAATAGATTTATTTTTATATAAATGGTTGAACTAATTAATAAATTTATAGATAGCTCATTATAATTATAATAATAGTTATTTAGTATATTGTATTAATTTTTAATATATATATATATATATATATATCTGTGTGTGTGTGTGTGTGTGTGTGTGTGTGTTAATAAAATATTTATTATAAAGAAGTATGAGAAATATTTATTATTAGTATATATTGGTATTTTACGAATGGTAATATTAGTGTATTGTATATTTAAATTACTTAAAATCATAATTATTATATTAGAATTAATTAATAATAATAATATTAAAAATCAATATTACTAATTAATAATTAATCACTAATAAATAATTAATAATAATAATTGATAAATCATGTCAAGACCTAATAATTAATATTAATAATTAAATTAGTAATCATAATAATTAATTAATAATAAATCATTAGTAATAATAATTGATAATTATGTCAAAGGTTTAATTTTTATAGAAAGTTTAACTAATTAATAGATTTATTTTCATATAAATGGTTGAACTAATTAATAAATTTATTAATAGCTCATTATAATTATAATAATAGTTAATGATAAGGTAATAGCTATTTTTTTTTCTGAGTAAAGACTATTTCTATTAAAAAAAGATAAAAATATTTACAGAGAGGCCTAGACCTCTGAGGGGGCCAAAGCCAGCCCTCCACCAAAGAAGCTTATACATATAGCTTTCTTCAATCATCTTACATAATTGAGAGACTTTGAAGCGAGAATTGAAGAATGCTAGAAGACAAAAAGCTAAGCAGACCTATAGTTGACATAACAGCTTCATAGGCAGCTCTTCGTTTGCTGAGATACAGTCTTTTGTAGCCACCATTACAAAAAAATAAAAAACCAGGCTGTCTAGGCCATAAGTGTTTCTAAACTAAAAACTATAACGATTCATACTTATACTAAAAGCAATGCCAGAGGCATGATCAAATAGAACAAAACCCATAGATGCATAACCTGAGAACGACAGATCATAGACGAGAATGCTGACAGAGTCTTTGAACCAGAATTCTTTAATCATGAGTATGAGAGTCGGTCGCATCCTTGTTTACCTGGCTAGGAGAGCCAATCCAGGTAACCATTTTGTTATCTTCAGCATCCAGAACACTGCCATCTGGAGGGATTACAAGATTCAGAATGCTTCCTGAAAAATGCACTGGTTCACAAGCAAGAACTCGATCCTGTGAAGACATTGGCTGGGGTTGAAGGGCTTCCTGGAATCCATCCTTGTTCTGCATATTGTCAGCGTTGAGCACTACCCCAGCAATCTCACCCTGAAATTCACTTGCATTCTGAGACTGGGACTGAGACATGGAAATGTTGTCCGAACTGTTGGGCGCGTCTTCCTCCTCCATAAAAATTACAGTAATATTGGCAGAGATCAAAGGCTTATCAAGCCTGCCCCTGAACTTAAGACGGGTGGTTTGAAAGGAACTATTCAAAGAGGGTCAAGAATGATCAGAAGGCGGGGAGGACAGAGAGGCAGAGGCTAAAGGAGTGATGTTCTGAGGAGCAGAACCACCACGACGACGAGAGACTCCGTGATTGCCCGAATTACCACCACGACGTGGGACTCCGCGACGTCGAGCCAGGGCAGGATGAACAGGGAGCTCAGGCAGAGAAGATGTCCAGAGCTGGAGGGGAGGGGACCAGGCATAGGCTGAAAAAACCGAACTGAAGAACCAGAGGAGCTTCTAGACAACCTGAACAGAGCAGGGGTGTGGAAAAAATATCGAGCAGAGGAAGAAGGAGATTCGAATGTCACTTGCAGAGACCAGAGAGCGGGCCATAGTTAAATCACCTTGCCGAATTTCTCGAGCCGGATGCGCATTGAATGCCATTAACAGAGCCATAATGCTGCGCCTTTCACCTTTCATATCATATGTTGTGGGAGTGTGTAAGCTTCCTCCACCGTCCAAGTGTCAGGATAGTTGCCTTCTCTACATGCGTTTCATTAATACATATTAATAACACCCGCATCCGGGTGTGTATCCAACTTCTGATTCATGTCATTCTTCACAATGGTATGAAAATCTGAGAGTTGATTCTCTGAGGCTATGCTGGAGATTGGGCCATCAAAGAAATCCATTTCAGTATCCACTCCTAGATTAGCAAGAAAGTCAGCCAGCTTATTTCCTTCCTGCCTGATATGTTTGAAAGAAATTGCTTGGTGTTGAGAGAGCCATTGGTTTATTAGCTCGAGTCTTTGAGCCATTCTCCAGCTGCTACTGAATTTATGAATGGGGGAACCTTGCATGAGCTTTATGGCCATGTTTATGATGATTTGCGAGTCCCCTTCAATAATTAGTGGAAAAAATCCTCTGTCTTGAGCTAGATTAAGACCGCGCCACAGTCCTTCCAACTTTGCTGAATTATTGGAGTCCTAGCCTTTTGAGCCAAGAAAGGTCAGTAAGGGAATTCCATGATGGTCTCTGAAGGCTCCTCCATATCCTGCTTTTCCAGGATTTCCCCTTGAAGCTCCGTCAAAGTTGAGTTGAAACATGTTGATCGGCGGTGGAGTCCAACTTATTGGAAGATTGTGACTCTTAGTGGGATTGTCATTAATGGTGAATTGATAATCTAAGTGAATCTTCCAATTGGTCCAGATAGTTTGTTCCTCCAGGAGTGATGGATAATCTTCTTGGGACCAGGCTTTGATGGATAGGGTTTCTCTAATGTTTTGGTTTAGCCCAGTCCATACCTGCTTAATAGACATTGATTGATTTATGAAGATTCTCCTATTCCGCTCTTTCCAGATGTTCCACATCAGGAGACCAGGAATAAGCTGCCAAAATGTATTTAAGAGTTTTCTTTGATATGGCTCTTGACTCCAATTGCGAAGTGTGCCTTTAATATCCCCATACACTCTGCCTTCTTTTTGACAGCGGAATGTAACCTTTTCCCACAGTTTCCGTCTTAATTGACAGGTTTGCATTAGATGTAGCGTTGATTCCTCTGCCTGCTTGCAGTTAGGACATATGGATGGTCCAAAGAAACTTCTTTTTCTGAGGTTATCCCAAGTGAGAATCTTGTTATGACACAGAAGCCACAAAAAAGTAGACACCTTCGGCTAATTAGATGAATTCCAGATCTTATCCCATAAAATATCTTTGGTTATCCTTTCCTTAATAATTACTTTATATGCTTCCCTAGTGGTGAAAATACCTTTCTCTTCATATCCCCATCTGAGAACATCCATTCCTGCTGAGGAGAGGATTTGCCGCTTTTGTAATTCTGAGGAGAGAGAGAGCTGAATTTGCTCTGTGCTGTGCGTCAGAATCTGATTGGCTTTCTTCCATTGTCTATATTCTTGTGTGGAAGAAGAATCCCAGAATTGATTCACCTTATCGAACTGATTTATATCTTGTTCTGGAAGGTTGGAGAGAGTGTCTTTGATTTTTGGGAGCTGCTGCCAGGAGTCTTCCTAGAACCGTGCTGTGTTACCATTCTTAACTTCCCAGAAGCAATGCTGTTGTATTAGGTTTCAATGTTGAATGGCCGAATTCCAGATAACTGAACCTGTGCTTACCTCTGACATTCTAATTCTTTCTTCAATGGGGGTATTGTTCGCATATTTTGCCGTCCATAGGGAGGCCCAAGGAGTGCCAAGATTTGAAAGCCATCTCCACCAAATTTTAGCGCCCATGACTGCATTACTGTGCTCTGGGTCTCTTAGCCCAATACCTCCAGCTTTCTTTGGAAGACAGACATTGTCCCATTTGACTAGAGCCCACTTTCGATTGGGGCCTGAATTACCCCATAAGAAATTGCGCTGAAGCTTCTTTATTTCTTTTAGAGCCCATTTAGGAGCTGCGAGAATTGAGAAAAGGTAAAGGGGCATGGACTGAAGAACAGCTTTAATGAGCACAAGCCGGCTGGCCATGTTAAGAGCTCTGTGAGTCCATAGGAACAGTCTTGCTTCTAGCTTTTCTAAAAGGTCTTTCCAGGAGGAATTTTTGAGAGCCGAGGCAATTAAGGGGGCCCCCAAGTATTTAGAAGGAAGAGACGCAATGGTAAAACCAAGAATGCGGGCTATGGCTCTTTGTGTGGGAGGAGGGGTATTGAAGAAAAAATTTTGTGACTTGACTCTGTTAATAAGGGCCCCAGAAGCATCAGAAAAATTGGAAATGATGGATTTGAAGATACGAGCTTCTTGAACAGAGGGACGAACAAATAACATATTATCATCCACGAATTGCTGATGAGAGTAGGAGGGAGAATGGTAAAAAGAAAGGCCTTTGAGGCTTTGGGATAGAAGAGCAGATTTAATGCTGCGACCCAGTCCTTCAGCTAAAATAACAAAAAGAAAAGGTGAGAGCGGGTCTCCCTGTCTGATACCTCTGGAGGGACGGAACGTGGGCGACGGGATACCATTGATGAGAACAGAGAAGAACGAGGAGGATAATAGATTAAGAACACATCTAACTCAAGAAGGGGAAAATCCAAAGGCAGTGAGAATTTTTTGTATGTAAACCTAGCTTAGACTATCAAAAGCTTTAGACAAATCAATTTTGAGCATCATACCTGGTTTTTTTGAATGCTTCAGGGAGTGGATTATTTCATGAGTTAAAATAATGCCATCCGTGATCTACCGTCCTTCCACATATCCAGATTGTTCTGGAGAGATAATAAAAGGGAGCAGAGGTTTCAATCTGGAAGCAATAACCTTGGAGACAATCTTGTATATGATGTTACAGAGAGCAATTGGTCTATATTTGTCCGGAGTATTAGAATCCTCTGCTTTGGGAATTAATGCAATGAAGGTTGCATTCAGTCCTGGGTACATCCATCTCAAAGTGCGTGATTCTTCAACAACTTGCCAGACTTCCATTTTGATTAGATCCCAGAAACTGTGAAAAAAGTTGGATGTGAATCCATCCAGACCCGAAGCTTTCCCTACTTTCAGCTGATGCACAGCAATCTCAACCTCCTGAAGGCTTGTGGGCTTGAGGAGGAGAAGATTATGTTCTTCAGTGATTAATTTGGGAATGTGTCTTGTAACTTTATCAATAGCCTCTGTTCGATCTATGTTGGGTTCTTGATGCGCCTTTTTGAAGTACCTGAGGAACTCCTCTTCAATACCTTCATGAGTTTCAATTCTGCTCCCTTGATCATTTTTGATGTGGGAAATGTGATTATTCATTCTTCGTTGTACTGTAGTTTTGTGAAAGAATTTCGTATTCTTTTCCCCATCCTTCAACCACTTAACCCTTGATTTTTGCCTCCAAAGAGTTTCCTCCTGTAAAGCTCTATCAAGGATTTGGTTTTCTATATATTGCTCCTGCTTTACTAGATCTTCAGATCGCCCTTCTGTGATGATCCTTTGCTGAATAATCTTCATTTCTTGATTGAGGGTTGCCTGAGCTTTGAAGATGTTGCCAAAAGTGGATTGGTTCCAGCGTTTAATTTCTCCTTTGAGATACTTCAGCTTCCGCTGGAATATAGACATTTTGGTGCCATCAGAGGGATTGAATTTGAGCCAGGTTGTTCTAACAAATTCATTAAACTCAGGATGAGTTAACCAAAAAGCCTCAAACCGGAAGGGGTGTCGAATACTGTTGCCGGGGCGATTCCAATGGAGAGCTATTGGCCAGTGATCAGAGCCCGAAACAGGAAGGATAGAGGCAATGAATTCTCCACCTAGGTGAGTTGCATTATCTGATAGGAGAAATCTATCAATACGAGAGGCTATTTGGTGTGGTTCTTCTCTTTTGTTGTTCCAAGTGAATAGGCCATTGTTTGTAGGGATATCAATCAGCCAGTTATTATGAATAAAATCTTTTAATATGGTCCCATCTCTATTGCCTCTGCTTCTGCCTCCCTTTTTTTCCTCCATTCTTGCTATCATATTAAAGTCACCTCCAGATATCCATAGTGGGTGCAACCTTTCTAAGTTCAGCTACGATAAGGTGTCCAGAATTTCAGCTTTGTGCATGGTTTCCTGAGGGAAGTACACATTTGTCATATGGCCATTGATATTGGTGCCGATTATGTGAAATATTTCTTGAATGAAGTTCTTATTTGCATGTATATTATCCAGTTGAATTACTCGCGCATCCCAGAGAACTGCCAGTCCTCCCGACGCGCCCTGAGCATCAACAGCTGTTACTAGCCCTCCCGGCTAGGCCTTTGCTGCTATTTTTTCCAAGACTGTCGAGTTACATTTTGTTTCTTGCAGAAAGAGAATGGTTGGTTTTTCCTGCATGAGCATGTTTTTTAGAAGTCTGCCTTTCCTTGGGCTATTGAGCCCCCTAATATTCCATGAGATCAACTTCATTGAGAAGGTTTGGGGTTGACATTGAAGTACTTGGTTAACTTGGCATATCGGCCTGATTCAACTAACACTTCTCCTATCTTGATAGTTCTTTCCAGAGTGGTTTTCCTTCCTCTCTTTTTACTGTCTTTGGTGATAAATTTCCCATCCCATTGACTGCCAATCTGAACTCCTAGAGAGTACTTCTTTTGAGCGCGATTGAGGACTTCCACCAGATTATCCACTTGTCTATCAGGTATTTTGTCGAAGTTTCCTGTTTTACAGGCTTGTTCTAGGCCTAGAATGTCCAGCTCACCAATATCAATAGACTCAGTGTCTTCCTCCATGAGCTGGGGTTCTTGAAAGTTCCCATCACTTTCCTTCTCGGCCGCTACACTGGGATTCGTATCATCAATTTCCATTCCAAGGAAGCTCCAAGTCTGGGTTGTAGATTTGGGGAGATGAGCCGATTCGTCTACTACTTTTTCCCCTGGCTGCGGTGGAGTTTCGTTAATCTTTTCTTTGCTGGATTCCTTTTCATTTGAGGGTGTATTATCAGGATCTTGAATGTCATCACTGGCTAGGGCTGCGAAGCTATTTCTTGTTGAGGGTTTTGACGGATCAACCGGATTGGTCTTGGTGGTGGCTGATGATTTTTTATGTCCCCTTCTGCGATTCAGCACTTTGGTAAAACCATCAGGCGTTGGATTATCTGAATCCATTTGAGATGGGGGTTTCCTGTTCAGCGGACAGTCTCTGTAGAGGTGGCCTAAATCATGACATTTCCTGCACCTAAAAGGTACATGCTCATAATCTATCAACTGTATCCATTCAACATCTTCATGAAAGAGACTTACTGTATCTGGCAGAGCTTGTTTGAGGTCCATGTAAACATAGATCCGAGCGTATGAAGTGTATCTGCATAACTTTGTTTCCTCTGCTACCTTGATGAACTCGCCTAGAGCATTACCAATCGCCTGGAGGGACTCCTCTTCCCAGTACTCCCACGGTAGCGAATACAGCCTTATCCACACAGGTGCATAGCTTAAGTCTTCCTTATCTGGATTGAAACGTTCAATCCATCCTTTGAGAAAAAGTCCTGCAGAGTTAAAGAAGTATGGACCTCCATCCAAAACCCTGTTTCTGTCTTCCAGGCAGTTAAAGACTGCAGTAAAAAACCCCTTTGGCCCTAGGTGCAGAGTGATGTGTCCTTTTGGATTCCATTTGGAGTTGATCCAGCTTCTTAACGCTTTCTCATTTGGCCATATTCCAATAAACTTGCCAATCAGAGCGTGATCCCTCATAAACTGTATTCTGGCATTGATTCGATGGCTGGGTAGTTCCACTTTTGGCCTGTGAGTGGCGACTGGTTTGCAGGTGGAAGAACTCGCTTTAGGCTTGTCTTTTTGTGCTTGTTCAGAGTTCAACTGCTTACTACTTTCAGCATTGCTATCATTGTGCTTGTCTTCACTGTCAGTATCTTCGATCCGGCTCTTTTGGTTGTCGTTTTTTGGGGGAGGCACGTCTCCCTCCCCCTGAGGGGGCTGCATGTTTTCCTTCAATCAAAAACAAAAAGATGGGAACCTAAAGTTCTTCCTGGTCCTGCCAAAACTGAGTGCTGTCAGGAGAGCCTGCCATAGTAGGGAATGCTGAAACCCTAATGCGAGTTGTAGAGCGCCCTCCCGTTTCTCCAAGACCTCTTCATCTCATAGCACGCCAGATCTATCACCAGGTAATAGCTATTATCATAATTACTAATGTAAATATTTTAAGTAAGTCCTAGTTATTATTAATATTATCATAATTAAATACCTATAGAAACGTTACTAACTACTAAAAATTAGAAAGGGAGAGGGAGAGAAAGGGGAAATCTACCAAAATTATAAAGGAGGTAAAGAAGACAATTCTGGATTCCAACCTTGAGGATAAATTAAAGAAGAAATTAATCCCTTCATGTGAAACTATCCCAAGAATTTAGGGGTTACCCAAGATCCATAAAGAAGGGGTTCCTCTTAGACCAATAGTTAATACCATTGGATCCCCAACCTATGAGCTCGCTAAGTATGTTGCGAAAATCCTTAAACCCCTTTTCAGAAATACTGATTCTTTCATCAAAGACTCCCATGATTTTGTGAATCTTATCAAAAATGAAAAGATAGAACGTGATGACATCCTTGTTAGCTTTGACGTAGTGTCCTTATTAACCAAGATTCCTCTTGATGAAGCCATTCAAGTTATAAAAGATGTTACTGATCTAGGAACTGCAAAATTGGCCGAAATCTGCTTGTGATCAACTGTCTTCACCTTCCAAGGAATATATTATGAGCAGACATCTGGTGTGGCAATGGGATCACCCCTTTCGCCAATCGTGGCCAACTTATACATGGAATACTTTGAAAAGAAAGCCCTGGAATCTTATCATTTGAAGCCAGCTTGGTGGAAGCGATTCGTCGATGATACCAATATAAAATGGACACATGGTAAAATAGAGCTTGACAAGTTTTTTATTCACCTAAATTCTATCTCACCAGAAATAAAATTTACCATGGAGCTTGAAGAAAACATGAGCATCCCATTTTTAGACATACTCATCATTAGGAAAGAGGATGGCTCTTTAGGGCATAAGGTTTTCAGGAAGTCAACCCACACAGAAAACTACCTCCACGCTGATTCCCACCATCACCCAGCCCAGAAACTTGGTGTTTTAAACACTCTTGCTATCAGGGCCCTTCGAATTTCTGACGCTGAGCATCTGAATGAAGAAAAGAAACATTTAGTTTCAACCTTTAAGAGTATAGGCTACAAAGAAAAAGAGGTTAAAAGAGCTATAGAGAAGGCTGAAAGAAGGATGTTATCTCATAAACCTAAGGCTCAAGACCAACCTCAGTGTGGTAGGGTTTTTCTACCTTATATTCATGGAGTAACAGATAAGATTGCTAAAATCCTAAGGAAGAAAAACATTAACACGCAATTCTCAGCACCTGGAACTATTAGGCAAGGTATGAGGTCTGTCAAGGATAGGATTGATAGACATCAGCTTAAGGGAGTCTATAAAATAGATTGTTCTTGTGGAAAAAGCTACATTGGTGAAACGGGTCGCTCCCTATAGACAAGACTCAAAGAACATGGAGCTAATATTAGAAATGAAAGGTCTCGTACCTCGTCCTTGGCAGAACACTCCTAAAAAACAAAGCACCATGTCTGCTTGGAAAACGCCTCAATTATCGCAAGGGAAGAGCAGCATCATAGGCGAAAGATTAGAGAAGCTCTTGAAATTATCAAACATCCCCATAATATTAACAGAGACAATGGTATGGAGATTAGTGGAAGTTGGCTTCCCCTAATCAGAGAAATTAAGGTCAACAGTTCATCCTAGGCATAGCATTTAGTGGTAGATTTCCCCTTTCTCTCCCTCTCCCTTTCAAATTTTTAGTAGTTAGTAGCGTTGCTATAGGTATTTAATTATGATAATATTAATAATAACTAGTACTTACTCACAATATTTACATTAGTAATTATGACAATAGCTATTACCTTATCATTAACTATTATTATAATTATAATGAGATATTAATAAATTTATTAATTAGTTCAACCATTTATATAAAAATAAATCTATTAATTAGTTGAACTTTTTATAAAAATTAAACCTTTGACATAATTATCAATTATTATTACTAATGATTTATTATTAATTAATTATTATGATTACTAATTTAATTATTAATATTAATTAATAGGTCTTGACATGATTTATCAATTATTATTATTAATTATTTATTAGTGATTAATTATTAATTAGTAATATTGATTTTTAATATTATTATTATTAATTAATTCTAATATAATAATTATGATTTTAAGTAATTTTAATATACAATACACTAATATTACCATTCATAAAATACCAATATATACTAATAATAAATATTTCTCATACTTCTTTATAATAAATATTTTATTAACGCATATTATATATATATATTAAAAATTAATACAATATACTAAATAACTATTATTATAATTATAATGAGCTATCTTAAATTTATTAATTAGTTCAACCATTTATATAAAAATACATCTATTAATTAGTTAAACTTTTTATAAAAATTAAACCTTTGACATAATTATCAATTATTATTGCTAATGATTTATTATTAATTAATTCTAATATAATAATTATGATTTTAAGTAATTTTAATATACAATACACTAATATTACCATTCATAAAATACCAATATATACTAATAATAAATATTTCTCATACTTCTTTATAATAAATATTTTATTAACACATATATTATATATATATATATATTAAAAATTAATACAATATACTAAATATTATTATTCATTAAATACCAATATATACTAATAATGATTATTTCACATACTATTTTATTATTAATAATAATATACTAACATATATTAAATATTAATTGACTATTATTAGTATTAATATAACAACCGCTAAATATTTATAATAAAGATCAATATATTAAAATTAATTAATTATTAATTATATTAAAATTAATTAATCAATATTAATTAATGTTAATATTAATAATAATTAACATAATAAATTAAAATCAATTAATTATCTCATTAATTAATAAAAAATTATTATTCAAAAAAAAAAAAGGCCGACATTCATCTCATTCCAAAAACCCAAAATCTACTCTCCTCATTACTATTTAATCCCTCAATTTAGCTCTTCTGCTACCAAGCATTCAAGAAGTCCTGATGATGGATCCCGGTTGGGATTTGAAACGTTGACGAAAAAATGGTTTTTACTGTGGAATCTCCGGTAACTAAGTCAAAATATAAAAGTAGTTTTACCTCTCATTTTTACCATTTCATTGAAATTTGGGATTGTTGGAGCTCTGGAGTTGTTTTCCCCCTCGAATTTCATCAGCTAATTTTGGGAGATCTGATGGACTATTTTCCGCACCGTCTGGACTAGTTAGGAGCTAACCCTGAGCTCTTCAATTGCATTCTTTCCTTTTTTGATTCTGAGCAGCTTTTCCTGTTTTTTTGGGCCTCAGGGGTTTGAACAATTCGTTCTCTCCCCATTGCACTTGGTATGCATCAAAAAGTGTGATGCATACTAAGCTGGCCATTGGCCAGTCAGTATGCATCCCACCTTGTACACAACCAAGGTGTGATGGGCGCAGGAGGAGAAGTTTATGCACTGTTTTTTATTGGAAATTTTGCCTGTTTTTGCCCAAATCAGGATCCTAATTCATCTCTTGTTTGTTTTTTAGAGATTCATTGGATCAAGATGGTTGTTACATGGTGTGAACATGAGCGTGAAGAAGACGATATGATTGCCTTACATGATCCGGGTACGGTTACTGCATTGTGAAACTATGGCTTGCTCAAATTCTTCCTCATATCCAGCATGAGGCAACAAATCAATTTGTTGCAATATCTTCTCGATGCATGGGATCCTACCAACCAAGTGTTCCAGATTAGAGGTAAATCCATCCCTTTGATAGTTGACAACATCTACTTTTTGACTGGGTTATCGAGGCGTGGCACCCCTCTCTCACTATCAGGATCCGCCCATGGGGGTGAATTCGTGAGGGATTATATTCGTCAGTTTTGTAGAGATGGATCTCAGCCAAGCAGGGATGGTAAGATCAGTATTCGAGATGTCACTGACCAGTCCTTGAGGACTATTTTATTCACCTTTGCTAGATTGGCTGGTAGCGCGACTCTTCATTTGGCCAACAGGTCTTATATGCAGTATGCCCTGGAATGCCTTGAACTGAAGGTATTCAACTGGTGTGATGCAGTACTTCCAGTTATAAAAGAACAACCTTCCAAGGTGAAGAACGGAAGATCCAAGAACTTTGGTTATGGTTCTATTCTGACCGCTTTCGCCTTGGAGAGTATTCCACTGATGCAGCCACAGTACATTTCACTTGGATTGCCAGCATCGAGGGAACCACGGATGCAGAGATGGGTCGATCTCATGGCCAAACATGCTGGTTAGTCGCAGATTTCATTCTCTGATGCCTTCTTTGAGTGGTTTGATCGTCAGGAGATGGTCTTTGCAGAGTATCCATAAGTTGCGATGGATTTCTGAGGTGACTTGGATTTGGAGTTACTGGCTGGTGAGTAGTGGGGTATTATAGGTAAAAAGATCTAACTATATCTTTATTTATTTCTTTTATAATGTTCTTGTGTTTTTAAAGGTTATCAAGACTAATTAAACTCATATATGTGTGCAGATATTGGACCAGTGCGACCAGCAGCGCGCCCGAGGGTAGCAGCTATTGTTCCAGCAGGAGAGGCTGTAGGGAGGGCTGTCCTTCGTGATCTGGACATAGCAGAGACCCTTGCAGTATTACAGGATTAGATCGAGGGTCTTACCCTTGGTATTCAGGATGTGAGGACCGATGAGTTACCTCTGAGATTACAGCGCCATACCACTGGTGTGCCGAGTCGATGGACTAGGCTCTTATGTATGATCGCACAGGCAGTGACTTGCTATCACCAGCACCATTAGTCTAGGGTGCTTCTCTGCATTTTTGAGTTTTTGGGTCGTATGACTGATTTTGTCCTGGACACAGAAAATTTTGTAAAAACTATAAACAGTTATATATATTTTTGATTTTCGGAGTTCTATTTTGCTTAAGTTACATGATCCTGATGCAAATGTTGATTGAAATGCTTTTTCCTTTATAAATGTTGCAAATGTCTATCTAACACATAATTTGCTAATGAATCAGTTAATGTGTTTAAGTTTCTGGAAATGTGTTGATATTGAATAGAATCAAACAACCTTTCCAAAATCCTGACCCTTAGGAACATATGATAGATAGCTGGATTCCGAACAGAATAGACGCCAGTAAGTTGTAGGATGATGAGTTGTGAATCTAGCCTGCCAATAAGTCGGCATATGCCATGTGCGACAGCATCAGAGAGAAGCTCCATCAACGCGCTGTACTTAGCAATGTTGTTCATTGATCGACCAATACATATCCCTCTGAACTCACTAGCTTATTGCTTGGATCAAAAATGGCCCAGGCTGTAGAAGATAGATTTCGCATACTACGACTAGCTCTGTCGGCGTATCCAACGAATGATTCCAATAGGTATGACATCTGCAACAAATGAAAAGTGGATTACTTAACCAAAATGATCACTCTTGATGAAAACAAAAACGTAACAAAAGCATATAAAGAGATTACTACACTTAATCAAGCATAGTAACGTTTAAGATACAACCCGTTTCAGGGTTGAGATAGTGGAATCCCATCGTAATCTACTAGCTTGTAGGCTCCTTTTGCTAATACTTTCTTAACAATGTAGGGGCCCATCCACAATGGTTGGAACTTACCTGCTCCCAACTTATCAGATTCCTGATCGTATAGCAAGACCAGGTCACCTTCTGAGAAGACACGAGGTTTGACATTTTTGTCAAACTACACCTTGAATCGTTTCTTATGAGCTTCGTTAGCCAAAGCAGCATCATGACGGGTTTCATCCAATTGGATTAGTTCCAAGAAACAGGCCTCTTCCTCTGAAGTTCCAGGGAGTAGATCGATTGCGAGCTTGAGAGATGAAATTTCACATTGAATCGGTAAGACCGCTTCCAAGCAATACACCAACTGAAAGGGTGTAAATCTAGTCACATTTCTCACCGACGTCCTATATGCCCACAAGGCTAAGCACAGGATTAAGTGCCAACTCTGTTTGTGGACTCTAATAACCCTTTGCAGCATGCGCTTCAGGACTTTGTTGATGGTCTCAACTTGTCTGTTAGCTTGTGGATAATACGGAGTAGAACTGTCGTGGAACAGTCCTAATTTGGCAACCAATTCAACCATCACGTGATTGCGAAAATGTGATCCATGATCTATGACTATAGCTTATGGAACACTAAATCTAGATACTACATGATTGAAAAATAAAAGAGTAGTCGTTTCACCGCTGTTGTTTAATGTAGGCATCGCCTCAATCCATTTTGTAAAATAGTTGACTGCGACTATGATATACCCATGCCCCCCGGCCGAGGTGGGGTTACATGTCATGAAATCTATGCCCCATTTGGTGAATGGCCCAACAGCGACTACTGGATGCAGCGGTGCGGGTGCTAGTCTGGTTTTGCGGTCGAAGATCTGACAAGCATGGAAACCTCTGACCGCGATTATGCAATCTTTGAATATAGTTGGCCAGAAGTAACCTGCTCGTAAGATATTTTGTGCCATAGCGTAACCAGATTGATGCCCCCCCACATGCACCTGAATGATAATCATTCAAGACTTTTTCGTCCTCCTCATGGGTGAGGCACCTTCACAGAACTATATCGACACCACGACGGTAAAGGGTATCAGCGACAATCATGTAGTCTTTGGCCTGGTATCGAGTACGTCATTGTTCGGAGCGAGAGGTATTAGGCCTAAAGGTTTGGGTTTGGAGATAGATCAGTATATCTCCATACCATGGATCGCTTGATGATATCAGAAACAAAGATTCGTCCATGATTGATTCTTTAGATGTTGAATCGTTGGACAATGATGGGAGGTCAAGTAGTAACTCCGTGAAAACTAGAGATTTTTTTGATTTGGATTTTGTGAATTCTAGATCAAACTCTTGCAAAATGGCTATCCATTTTGAATATTTCACCCCTAGTAACTGACGCGACAGAATGTAGGTCAAAAGGTTGCAATCTGACAAAAAAGTAGTTTTGTGAAAGAGGATATAGTGTCGAAATCTTTGTACTGCTTGAACAGCTGCTAGAGCCAGCTTTTCAACATAAGAGTACTTGCTTTCTGTGTCATTTAAGTTTTGACTTAAATAATATATTGGATGTTCAATTCCGTCATCTTCTTGTACTAAAACCATTGCGATGGTCGTATCTGCTACCGCAAGATACAGGTTAAAGTCTTTTTTATAGTCAGGAGTGTACATTAATGATGCTTTTATTAGGGAGTCCTTTAAAGTGTCAAAGGAAGCTTGCGCAACCTGATCCCAGTTGAAGCGTACTTCTTTTTTCAAAATACGTGTATAACCTTTAGCAAGTTTGGCATAATTTGGAATGAACCTCCTTAGAAAGTTTGCTTTCCCTTGGAGTTTCTGAATCTGAAGAAAATTTGAAGGTGGAGGCATGTTAATGATTGCCTGAACCTTACATGGTTTGAGTCGAATTTCGTCCTTAGAAACTATGAAACCAAGTAAACGACCAGAACCAACACAAAACACACACTTGTGTGGATTGAGTCGTATCTTGTAGTGTTGGCAACGTAGAAATATAGCTCTCAAATGTTGCGGATGATCAGTCCGCTTTCGCAAATGAGCCGGTAGATCGTCGAGATATGGTTGAACGATGTGTTTGATGTCGTGGAAGGCGTAGTTCATTGCCCTCTGAAAAGTCGCCCCTGCGTTCTTTAAACTGAAACGTAGTTTACGGTATGCAAATGTGCCCCACGGACATATAAATGCAGTCTTCGACTGGTCCTGTGGGCGGATGTTTATTTGATTATATCCAAAAAATCCATCCATGAATGAAAAGATTTCGCATCTGGTGCATTCATCAATTATCTGGTCGATGAAGGGTGTAGGGTAGTTTTCCTTTGGACAAGCTTGATTTACATCCCTATAATCAATTCACACTCTCATCATTCCTTGCTTTTTCATCATAGGAACAATATTCGATACCCAATCAGTTAGAGGAACAGGTTAAATGAAACCAACATGTAAAAGTTTTTCAACTTTTACCTTGATGGCAGCGACTTTCTTCAGGTGAACCTGTCGAAACCGTTGTCGTACTAGTTTGACATCTGGATACATCTTGATTTCGTGTTCAACGATGCTCAAGTCAATGCCTGGCATTTCTTCATATGACCATGCAAAGACATCTCTGAATTCGCAAAAGAGAGCAGAGTATATTTCCAGTTCTGAAGAAGAGCAAGATTTGCCAACATGAATATTCTCTACAACATTAGGTTTGGTCGAGATATTTATGGTGATAGTTTCTTCAATATTGGACAAATTTCACTTGGAATCCACCGTATTTACAGTATTTGATAGAAAATAAAAAACTGAAGGATGATTAAGGTCGCTGGAATAATCTTCGTCGTTATCTTGAAGATGGGAACGATGGTGGTAATCTTCCCATGGTGCCTCTCCTATCATCATTGACTGAATGATTCCTTCATCTGTAGAATGTATACATGACCAAGGATCTGAAGAGGTGCCATATTCTTGAGACCTATCAATCCAAACACTCAATGAGCATTGATTTGGATTTGTCGCCCAGGCCAAGAAAATTGATTGCTACAAAATTTTTATGGGGCTTGAAGGCAATACCTGGCGATGATCCATGCTAACAAAATGTTCGAAAACCTTCTTAATCTTTGCTGATATAGAAGATACCATATTACGGGTTTCCACCGTGGCCACTTGCACCAGATTACTTGGAGGCGGTAGGGCAAAAGTACCCATTAAGGTAGGGTCTTTTAGGAGGCCTACTCTAACATTTTGAAGTGATTGAGAGCTTCCATGGATCATTGGAATGTTTCTCATCGCTTGTGAAATGTTGGGGAGAAAGGTTAGTTGGTCAACGATTGTAATTCTGCCTCGGAATGGAAATGCAATCTTTCTAAAATAAGTTGACACAATAGCAGCCATGGCATAAATCTAGGGCCTTCCCAATAGGATATTGTAATCAAGGTTTCCATCGATAACTTCGACTTCAATTTCTACTAGTTTTCCCCCCAGTTCGACGTGCAAGTTACTTAATATCCCATACGGCGTGTATGCTCTTCCATTGAATGCTTCTAATGTCATTGATGATTGCGACAAGGGTGGTGAGCCTAAAGTTTTCCAGCAGCTCATTGACATTATACAGGTAGATGCACCATCATCAATTATTGTTCGATGAATAGTTTTGTTGAGGGCTTTTACCTATATAAGGAAAGTGAATTGGGCTGGTAACTGAGGTTCATATCCTTTGTGATTAAAGGCCACAAGATTGGAATTCGTTGGGTCAATCCCACCTATTGCTAATAATAAAGCTTGCTTTTGGGAGGGGCAATTCTACAGTACTTCAAGTGTCGACATAGCGGATGGCGATTGGGCCAAATCCTCTACTATATTATAATTCTGTGCTGCTCAAGCATGAGGATTGAATGTCGATTTATGTACTACTCCCTTTGGTGGCTTTATTGTTAGTTCAGGAATGATGTGTGGCACAACTTCTGATAAAGTTGTTGTCGAACTACTAGGTTGATCAGTAGCCTTGTTTTTGTTAGACATCTGTGGATTCCCGTAATCTTTGTTCCTCGTCGATACCAAAGCATCATTTTGCTACTTCGACGTGGATAACATAAGAACTTCGGATGGGGAAGCATTATCGATAACAACTAGATTGGTTTCTGGGTTTGGAAACGGATCAGTCAACACTGCTAAGGTGCTTGAAGATTTTAAAAATTTCTTGACCTTAGCTCGATACGGAAAATATTTCATCCAATGTTCTTCATTACAAATGAAACATGGTTGACCTAGTTTCTTTTTCCTAGTAGGGTTTTCAGAAGATTTTTCAAGAGATGAATCTTCTTGTTTCTTCTTTTTGTTTTTCCCTTTCTTCTTGCCCCCTGGTTGCTTTGGTTCTTTGCCTTTGTCAGATGACACGGAATTAACCTCCGAGGCAGGAAGTTTGTCATTTGCTTTTTTGCTAGAAATTGCAAGGGCTTTACCAGTTTGGGCCTTTGCAGTTTGCATACTTGAGGTGCCAATCACGCCATCGCTGGCATGAGAGTCCCTGTTTGATTTAGGAGGGGGAGGAACGGAAAATTCCAGTCTAGGAGCATCAGGAATTTTGTCATAGAGCATGCCAGACTAAGTATAAATCAAGTCCAGATATTGTGCACAAGCAATGACTTGCTCTTCAGTGACAACTCCCCCTTTCGCCACATCTTCTGTAATAGAAGGTAATAATGACTTAATAAACCACTTAGCTAGAAGCTGATCAGGAACATAGGTCTTTACCATTCAACGACGTCGTCGCCACTCATGAATATGATCAGATATGTGAGTGGTGGTTGTCTGCTTGAAATTGGTAAGGAGTTCTGTTCCTGTTTCATACCTTATGGGTAATTGAAAGTGGGTTAAAAAGGTAGTGGCAAGGGTACTAAAGTTATCAAATGATGCTCTAGGCAATTTGATGTACCATTTCACTGCCGGACTAGTTAACATTCGCTGAAAAAGGCGAAGCCTAATCGAATCATCATTGAGGGTGTTGGATGAACACCACAAATGAAAGGTCATTACGTGATTTGATAGATATTCACCTGGATTTCCATTGAATTTAGGAATATCTAATGGAAGTTTATGAGGAATCGCTGACCACCAAAGTGCGTAGGCAATTGGATCATTGGTTAACTAGTTCAAATCTGGTAATTCCAGAGTTGCTACGAAGGGAAACTGTTGATTCAGGTTTGGCGAAGCGTGCCTAGGATAAGATGGGATCGCCTGAGCAGTGGGTCTTTGCATACCAGCATAATGTATCTAATGCTGATAACTTTGATAAGGTTGATGGACATAACCAGTATAGAATGGTTGTTGATAACCATTTTGATAATGCGGTTGTCCTTTACCTAAAGTGCCTTATTTCTCAGGTCCCCGGTAAACTTGCTGGAATTGGAGTTGTTGATATTGTACCAGCCATGGTTTTTGAACCATTTGTTGTTGCCCGATACTAGATGATTGACCAAGATGCATAGTCATAACACCTGTTTGAGCCTAAGTCATTCTGGTTAAGGAAGCACTAATCTGAGATTGTGGCGGAGCCCTAGAGACAAGAGGCTATTGTACTGCAACCTGAGTAATTTGAGGTTGAAATACAATAGGCTGTGTTTGTACTTGCGACACAGTCACAATAGTAGGTGTAGTGGTAATATTCGACACAAGTAGGGTTGGTTGCATTAAATATACAACCCTTGGTTGTTGAGGTAGTATTGGTATCCAACCATCGGATGTAATTGCAGTTTGACCCAAATTTTGTTGTGAGCTCTCATACGGTTGTTCTCTAGGAGGGAACAATGAAAAAGCATACTACCCCCCATATGGCGGCAATCCAGTGCTCAAAGGATAAATTGGTCTTTAGAGACTGGACTGCCCAAATTGATACTGATGTGAAGGATCAATTTGCTGAGACTCAACATAAGAAATTCCAGATAAGATTCCAGATGAACAAATGGGAACAAACCATGTCGTCGAAACAGTCCCTGGGTGGACTCCATCTAGTGATTGATAATTAGTTGGGATGGATGGTATACCAGCAAACATTGTAGGAGTGGTAGCAAGTGGTTCTGCTGCAGTTGTATCAGATGAAACAGTCCTAGATGTTGACGGTTGTTCAGACATATTCAGTCTATCCAAAAGACTTCCTAGCGATTCGACAGGAACTTGCAATGAAGGATGATTGAAAGAACTAACTTTAGGAATAGAAGGGTATAAGTGGATCCCTACTCCAAAATGCAATGGAGTACTGGATAGAAGATCCTCTACAACTTCTTCTATAGAAATCAGTCCAGGTGGAAGAGGTAGACTGTCAGGTCCGTAAAATATTTCTGGGGCCGAAGAAGGTATAGTTTCTGTAGCGACAGATACTGGAGGGGTGACACCTTCTGAATTCTGGAACTCAACTCCCAGATGTTCAGGTGAGTGAACTTCAGTTTCTGGATCAACTCTAGATGGAGTTGTTTCATGTATTGAGGCATCTACCGTTACACTAGGATTAGTTCTAATGTCCCCTTGTAACTGCTAAACTTCTTCTATAAAAGCAGATGTACCATAAATAATTGGAGTAACTGGAGTCTCTGCTGATGTTGAAACACAAGTTTCAAATAAACCAGGAGATTTTGACCTAGTTAAATGAGACCATTTCACCCGGAATGGTTTAGCTTCCAAAGTCAAAGATGGTTGACTCGTTAGTCTCCACGAACGACAAAGTTTTGATTGACTTTCTTCCATGATTGCAGATTGCTTGATCAACTCAAAATTAAAACGGGAAAATTTTATTCTGAATTAAATGAATTTTATGACGCTTTGACACAACTTGCTTTTTCAATTTTTAAGAGTCGAGAAAAAGCTAAAGGTGACTCTAGTCACCTTCGATTTTTAATGAGCCTAAAGTGACAAGTGCTCAGATGGACCTTTTCTTTTAAGGAGTTGAAAAGGAACGAAAGTGACCACTTTGGAAATCTAGATAGATGGATTACCAAACCAATCGCAAAACTGCAATATACACCTCGGTGGTAAATTAAAGAGAAATTACCGAGGACTTTACGTATGGCAGTAAATATTCCCGAATGTTGTGTTCAGTGCATTGCGATCGATAGGGTGGCAGGCACGACTTCCTAAGGATAAAGGATATCAGCCTATTGTGGTCTCCCAATATATACTCGACGGTACGGCGAGCACGAGTTCATACTGGCATTTGTCATATCAAAGAGGAGGAATTGCCCAACCTACGATGAAAATGATAGTTATGATGCTTTACGATGCCAGAATACGTCTCTAACCTAGACTTCTAGATGTTGTGCGTTAGGTTCCAAAGCGTTTTTATGTTCATTGAGGTTTATTTTATAGTTGATCTTTCTTAATAATTTTGCCTTTCAAGGTTCACAGTGTGATGTAGACGTAAAATTACTAAATATGCAATCTAAAATGATAAACAATCATTTGTTTTCTTTTAGCAATGAAAATCCTAGCTACTAAGGAAAGAAGAGTACGATTCTTTCAACAGAGAGTAGAGAGCACACACTAAATGCACTTTTCCTAAATCAATTTCCGTATGCAGTCTAGATGCAAATGCACATGCATGTATTTGTTTTTGCGTTTCCTCAATGTGAAAATGCCAAAAAGAAAACTAAGTATAGATCTGAACTACTTTTCTTCAAAGCGACACTTTAGCAATTTCTTTTCAAAACGAAAGGAAGACTAAGACGACACTTTCAATTTCGAATGAAAACTACTTTTGACACTTCAAATATTGATAATTCAAATCAAATATAATGGAAAAAGTACAATTGACTATCTAGAAGAGGAAGACTTTATGACACTCTTCTTTTTGACTCACAATGACAGTTACGACACTTTTGAATCAAAAGACGACAGTTCGATTAAGCTACTATTTGCAAAGGAGGACTGTAAATGATGAAAAATACATAAAATACATTCACAATTCCTTATCAATGGAGGCTGAATAATGTGAAGGAAGAAGGTTTCAACAATTATATACTGATCATAGGCTGCAAAACTACTGAATAGAGCTGAAAACAATGAAGAGAAAATCAAATTCCAGAGAGGGAAACAATCTCATTCAATCATTGCACCTGTCCTTAAGGGAAACAGGGATGCATCTCACCTGCAGCACACGGGAGGTGCGATGCATCCAGACTGCCAATGAGAGACAATGCGATGGTCTAGAGAATGAAACTAAGCTTGGTTTTTGCTCAAAATTTGTAGCTAAGTTCAGTTATTTCAGTCAAGCTAGGATAGACAGTAAACACAAAGTATAGGAGTATGATCTTATGAGGTTATTGAGCTACCACTAGGGCACTTAGGATGTTTACAAGTCAAATGTTCAGTTCATAAACCAACCTGGAGATTGACTGAAGCAATGTTGATCTACTTTTCACTTGCATAGCAAGTGCAGTTCGAAGGCTAGCTAGCTTAACTTCAGGCTCCGTCTGTATTTTATAAAGCAAACAATAGTAACAAATAAACAAACTATTCAATCCCCAGTATGGTCGCCATTTTGTTTCCGGGAAAACTAGTGTCGCTATTTGATCTGCTAGTCCCACTAAGACGGGTAGCTATCTTAGAAACAAACAATTCAAAGTAACTTGTGTTTTCCTTTATGGATGATAGATAAGAGAGAAGCAGAGAGCACCAACCTCAATCCTTCGCTTGGCTCCTTGCTTGTTTCCTATCTCCTCTGATAGATTTTGCCACTCCTTTCTCACTTGTCCTGCTTCAAAGAACACTTATAGAGGCAAAGAAGCAAAATACCATCAAATCATAGAGATCTATAATACCATAAACAATGTAGAATTAGATGTACATTAACCATACAATTGCATTCACAAATACAAGATTTACAAGTGCACAAGTATATGGAGGAAAACTCAAATAACTTTATTGATAGTAGAAGTAGAAGAGAGGATTACAACCCAGCTTTCTGATCCAGCATCATCCTCCCAGCATGAAAGCCCTCTTCACCTCATGAAAAGCAAGATCACCAAATAATACAATGTCTCAAAGAGAAACCAACAACACTTCCTTACAAATTACAAAATTCCAGCCTCTGGATCTCTGGGATGAGGGATCCATTTATAGATATTTGTAGAGGGGTGAGTCAGCTTCTGGGTTTTTTATTAGTGTCATTTCACTGATAGTTCTTGGTTCCACTTGGAGATTTCATGATCTCTTACTCATCCCTGGGCGAATTCAGAGAGGCAAGTGTCATATGAGCAATTTCTAGAAGATTCTCTGAGTTTCCACCTAGCAAACTGCCTCTAACATTTGTCTGCTCTCACTCATCGCACCCTACAGAAGGGCTTTTTAGTATGCATCGCACCCCTTTTGTGTAACAGGTGAGATGCATCGCACGCTCAGCATGGAGCAGTCTATATGGTCCAGTTTTGACCAGTTCTGAGTAGTTTTTCAGGGAGAACTTCTGGGAAATGATGTAATCAGTTGACCATGATCCTTTAGGGTTTGAAACAACACTTTCAGGGGTTTGAGAGCCCTTGGTTTATCGACATATGTGATTGGGGTTGTAGTGCCCAAATATGTCCATAACATGCAGGAAGCCAGGGAAGAGGAGAAACAATCCACAAGGTCCGCAATGGCAGAGATGAGGAAAGCGATACTTGCTAAAGTATCAACACTTGAGACTACCATGTGGAAGCTCTATGACAGATTTGTCACCATGCATAAGGAGATTATACATCTGCATGGCTTTCAACAGGAGAGAAAAACTGTCAGGAACATACATGCTGCCATCGCCCATGTGAAAGAATGGACAATGTGGTACAAGGGAGCTCTCCTTCACTTTCCAAATATGATGAAGCCGCATGCAAAGCTAGACAAAGTAAAGATCCATATGTTGATCAATAACTATGAGTAGCTCACCTTATTCGTCAACAGAATACAAGCTTCATATGCATGGTTATATAAATGTTTGAATTTCATGGTAAGAATGCACATAATCCCGTTAATCAGTTCCCTCACCTTCTGAAGAACCTCTTGTAATAGCCTGCCAACCCCATGAAAGATCTCACCTCATCCACACTCTTATGAGCTACCCACTCCATGATGACCCTTATCTTCTCTGGATCTACTGCAATGACCTCCTTGGAGACAACATGCCCCAAGTAATGTACCTTAGTCTTAAAGAAACTACACTTTCTTAGCATACAACTGATGCTCCCTCAACAACCTCAACACTATTACTAAGTTCTCGCCATGCTCTTCCTCATTTTTAGAATATACCAATATGTCATCAATGAACACAATAACAAACGTATCCAAATACAGATGCAACACACTATTCATTAGGCACATAAATATAGCTGGAGAATTAGCTAAGCCAAATGGAACTACAACAAACTCATAATGCCCATACCTGGTCAAGAAAGTTGTCTTGTAAATGTCCTCCTCTTTAATGCATACATGATGGTATTTGGATCTCAAGTCAATCTTAGAGAACGTTGGTAATCCTTTCAATTGATTGAACAAGTCATCAATCCTCAGTAATGGGTACCTATTCTTGATAGTCACTTTGTTCAGCTTCTTGTCGACAATGCATAATCTCATATTTCCATATTTATTCTTCAAAAACAATATTGGTGCACCCCAAGGTGATACACTTGGCCTAATGTATCCTTTGTCTGACATTTCCTTCAACTGTAGCTTCAAATCTACCAATTTATATGTTCTCATCATGTAAGGTGCTTATGATGTCGAACCTACCCCTGACACTAACTCAAGAGAAAATTATACCTCCAGGTATACTAGCACCTCTGTAATGTCCTCAGGAAATACATCCTTTGTAACACCCTCTTCGCACATCTACCCAAGTAATCAGCCAACCAGGGTACACATGCGATGAGAGCCTACCATGGTTGGATTCAACCTCCTACATGACCTTAAGGAAATGGAATCAATGGAAACACAACAAATCAACATTAAACATCAGCCTCATAACCCTAAGGAACCAATCCAATGCTTCAGGTAGCTTTCCCTTGGGTCTTGCTAAACTTTTGGAAACTTATCCCCAAATTTCTCACATGCTATGGGCATGAAAACGTCCAAGGACCTCTGGATGCTCTCATAGACTTGCCTTCCTATGTCCAGGGACCTTTGTTTCTAGTGTTGTGCTAGCATCTCTAGGATTTGAGCCACTTTTTCTAGCCTAGAGCCCAAGTCACTACCAAGAATGGAATGAAATCTTAAGAGCAATAAAATAACAAGGAAACAATGAAGTAGAAGCAATTAGTTAAACAAGCCCTTAACTAGATCCCTACTAGCCATGACAGGAATTTCATCAAAGATACCGCAAACATGTAATCTACAAGTGTAAACAATAGAATTAAACATAGGGATCTTATACTTATATGAGAATCACTAAGAACCACTATTCCCTCATATCTTTTTCTACATTATCATCTATTAGGTCATAGATACATTTTCCATTCATTTACAAGTAAAAACACACTGAGATCCATACATAGCTACTGCCATAAAACATACATGTAACCAACATATTAACAATAGAAATACCATAAATAAATTAACCATGAAATCCACATATAAACCAATACATTTACACATGAGCACCAAAGGAATGAATTCCTCATTAATGAATGTAAAAAGCAACCAAAGATGGGACTACAACATTCCACCTAGCCATAGATTGGATGAGCCAAGTCTGTCTTTAGCCAATCACCCCCATGCCATACTCCAAGAATGAATATGGGACCACATAGAACACATCAAAAAAACCAAACAAGCATGGATTCCACCAAAGTTCTCCACTTACACCATGAGGAATTTGAGTGCCTCCTAGTCTCGCAGGCTTTACTGTAATCCATAGTCTGATCTAGGGATCACTAGACCCTACACTGATACCCACTCTCCAAGCTCTACTGTACATCCCATCCCAGGAACACTAGGCCCAACAGAGAGAAATCTACCTCTTGGCTGTATCGTATATCCCACCATTCACTAGTAAGGATTCCTAAGACTACTGAGGCACACAATCATAGCCTTACTGCAACCCACATTCTGGCTCAGGGGTTACTAGGCCAGTAGCTTTACGTGATCCATAGTCCGGTTTAGGGACCACTAGGCCATGTTTTTTTCATTTCAGAGATCCACCCCACTCAGCTTCGAATCTATTCAATAATCTAGCTCAATTGAAGTATGAGAACCCGTCTCATCAAGGATATCAGGAAATCGCAAGGCTAGGCTGAAGAACACTGTCACACCTGGAAAAACCCACGCCATGATAGAAAATAACCACTTGCAATACCATGCATGCCAAATATATCAAGGAAAATACACATGCAAATCGATACCTGCAATGAATGTTGTTGTAGCTTCTTTATTCTACCTTTTCCTACTTGATATTTACTTCCTCTCGCCTTCTTTTTATTTCTTGCTACAATGCCAAAGTTCTCCAAGAAAACTCTAAGTTTCCAAGAGTGTGTAAGAGAGACAAAAACATGAGAGAGCTCCAAAACCAAACTGATAAAGCTTATACTCACAAAGCCTTCCCACTCATCCTCAGAAGCCATTTTATGAATGAGGCCTCTATTTTCTTCATTTTCCATTATTTTCCTTCATTTTCCTCCTCACATGCAACCTATGACCTTTCACCTTCCTTTTCTCCTAATTTTCTTTATTTCCATAAATAGTAGGCCAATTAATGCCATTTTCCCTTTCCAAAGCCTTTTCCATTTCCTTTTCCAATTTCCTTAGCCATAATAAACTGAATGAACACCCACTAGGAGTTTTTCCCACCATTCAGCTTGGAATATGTGTCCCATCACCATGGCCTTATATATTTTTACATGAATTTTTATCCATGGTTATTACATCCTTGAACTGTTGTAGAATTACATACCCTCTCAACACATCTACATCCTCGACTTCCTTACCTTTGTCACTAGAGATGTACACTATAAATAACTTACACCCTTTCCCATAACTATGCTTTTCTTGAATAGTTGTCACCATCCTAACTGATGTGGCTTTCTTCTTACCCTATAAGACTCTTGGTTCCCATTGTCATCACAACACTCAATGGATTTTTCATAAAAATCCACCATGTTTCTATGAAGATACAACTAATCCATGCCCAACAACATACTGTATGATCCCAACGATAATATATTCAAATGTGTTGTGGTAGGCATACCATTTAAATCAAATGCACAAGGTCTTACCCAATGTTGAACTCGTTTCTTTGAACCTGTAGCCAACTGCACTAACCAAGACTCTGCATGCAATTCTTTACTCAACCCATACTTATCCACTAAGTTAGGACTAACATAGCTATAATTAGATCTAGGGCCAATGAAAGTAGAAATAACTTGATCACAAAGCTTACCGTCCCTCTCAATGATAAAAGCCTGATGATCTTCTTGTTTGTTATCCAATGCTGCATAAATATGAGGAACGCTCTAACCAACATCCCCAACAGTTTGTGTCTCCTTTCCATTATATATATGAGGCCTACCACCCTGATTATGTGGACAGTCTCTCTTAATATGTTGTTTACTACATGTCCAACACTCCAACTAACTAGTACCATTACCTTTGTGTTGCTGTTGTGAACCATCTCCTGTCTTGTTACATTGAACCTCTTTTGTAGTGCCACATTTTCTTTCTCTTCTGCCTTCTAAGGCCTTGTACTTTTCTGCTGCCATTTACCTTTACCTATTTCCTTATCCTTTCCTTCTCATCCTTGCTCAGATTCATTTTTAGGCTTTGACTGTTCATAGAAATGCTTCAATTTCCCAATGACTTCCTAAAGTGACTGAGGCTCGTCATACTCAATCCGATCTCTAAATGCTAATGGCAATCCACTAAAAAATCATTGAACTTTAGCCCTCTCATCTTTAAGATATGGTACATACCTCAATAGCTCAAAACATTTGGTCATGTACTCTTCATCCATCATTGACCTCATCTTTAGCTCATAGAATTCCTTGGCCTTTCCTGTTGTAGTACCTTTTTGACAAGTATTTCTTCCTAAAAAGCCACTTGAACTCATGCCAACTCAAATCATCTATCCTGATGTCTCTCCCTCTATTCAAGTCTTCCCACCAAATGTCTGCTTTACCTTTCAAGTTGAAGATCGTTACTCTAGCCTTCATGCTATCTAATTAATTATGCAACCTAAATAATTTGTTCATCCCAAGTATCCAAGCCTCTGCATCTTCTGGATTCTTCACATATTCATCAAAATTAGGTGGCTTATCTTTCTTAAACTCATCTAGAAAGTATCCCCTATCACTCCTCCTGTAAGGATGATAACAATGACAATCACGATGCCTATCAGAACCATAACTAGAATAATACATGTATCCATCACCTCTCCTATCCGAAGTATGCAACAATCAACCATCTCTAACTGTATCATCTCTATCCAACCTATGACCACCATGACACCTATTTCCATATGCCCCATTAGTTCTATCATCTTGTTCATGGATGATCCGAAGTGGCCCTTTTCACTGCAATTCTAACAAATTCTAAAGGAGTATTTCATTAACCTCTACTTGCTTCTTTTGTTCCTATATCATCCTATCATTGTTTGCCTTACAACTCCTTATTTCTTCCTTCAAGCTTCTCAATGTGTCTACCAAATCAGAAGAGTGCCCAACACCACGTTGCTCATCTAATTCATAGGGAGAGTCTTTGTAGTCTACCATCTTAGTAGTCATTTGATCTCTTTCTTTGAAGGCCTACTATGTCAACTAAACCAAATAATAATAAACCAACGTACCTTAGCATGTTTAGGGGAGGATACCTTGTCTGCAATATCATCAAATCAACGTGCTACATGTATAACATAATTATAATATCATATAGACATATACAAATAAATGCATCAACACATAAGCATCATTCTAGCTAGAGTCCAATGATCAATGCATGACCATGTCAACTACACATACCATGACTACATGCATGACAACAAAAACCATTACACCATTGTACACTCGACCACATGCAAACATTAACATGGTTAAGCAATGTGTAATCAACCACACACATGCATGAGCATATGTAATCAAGTATAAATGAACAATAATTGTATCAAACCTACAAGAATGATACATTCAACCAAACATGGAAGAATGTAACCAAGCATACGAGAATATAATTGAGCATACAAAATTAGACATGTAAGTGACGTATACCAACATGTAACTAGTCATACACACATAATGATGCAGCCCACTATGAAAACATCAACTTCCACATGTCAACATCACTACAACCATGATCAACATCATGCAAATGCAACAAGCACTTGGAATTTAAGTATAAGAGACACACATGCAACTAACATGCATGTATGGCCAACACATAGCCTATCCAGTCTGAGGGGTGAACCATGCTCTGATACCACTCCGTAACACCCTCCTCCCACATTTACTGAAGTAATCATCCAACCAGGGTAAACATGTGATGAGCGGCTACTATGGTTGGATTCAACCTCCTATGTGACCTTAAGGAAATGGAATTTATGGAAACAAAATACATAAACCTTCCACGTGAACTACAGGACCTTGAGAACCATGCCAACACTTTAGGTAGCTTTCCCCTGGGTCCCACTAAACATTTTGATCACTTTCCATCTAGTTTATCTCATGCTATAGGCATGCCAACATCCAAGGACCTCTGGACTCTCTCACAGGCTTGCTAGCCAACATGCAGGGACTCTTTTTCTCAATGTTGCGCTAGCATCCCCGGGATTTGAGCCACTTTTTTCAGGCCTAGAGCCTAGGTCACTGCCAAGAATTGAATGACACCTTCAAATCATTAATATAATAAGGAAACAATGATGCAAATGTAAATACTTGAACAACACCTTAACTGGATACCTATTAGCCATGATAGGCATTTCGTCAAACATATCACAAATATGTAATCTATAAGTGTAAACAACAGATTTAAGAATAGGGATCTCATGCTTATCTGAGAATCACTAAGAACAATTTTTACCTCATATCATTTGTTGCATTATCATCCATTAGGAAATAGATACATTGCTCATCTAATTACAAGTAAAAACATGATGAGAGACATACATAGTCTCTATCATAAAACACATATATAACCAACATAATAGCAACAGGAATATCGATGAAATCACAATGATATGATCCACATATAAACTAGTACAATACTCATAGAAATACAAGGAGAAATAACCTTTCATTAATGATGAAAAATCCAAACCTGGGATGGGAATTCCATGTTCCCCCTGCCATAGAATGGTTGATCCAAATCTCTCTTTAGCCATTCACCCCCATGCCATATTCCAAGCATGAATGTGGAACTCAAACGAAAAGAACCAACCAGGGAATCCCAAGGCTAAACCACCTCACCCTCATTAATAGAAACCAGGCTTTATCGTAATCCATCCTAGATCACTAGGCTAACACAATAAACTGATGATAACATGCTTTACCATGATCTCCACCCTATCACTAGACCAAACAAGCATGGATGCCACTAGCTTTCTCCACCTACACGGTGATGAATTTTCCTGTCTCCTAGTCTCTTAGGCTTTACCCCAATCCAAACCCAAATCACTAGGCCCTAAACCAAGACCCACTCTTTAGGCTTTGCCTCATATCCCAAACCAAAGATTATGAGTCCCAATGGAGAGAAAACCACCTCTTGGTTTTACTGTATATCCTGTCATTCATCGGCAAGGATATGAAAGTACAGGCTCACTATTTTTAGCCACATTGAGTGTTCAATGTGGACCGTCATCGACCATACTTCCCACTATTTCTGGACACATCAGAGATTGTAGAACAGCTCACCAGAGACCCAGCTCAGAAGAGGCTTCCTCATCTCAGGGAGGAACTCAACGCAATGGGGACCATTGCTTCCTAAGGGGGGAGGAATGATCCAGGTGGATGTTGGTGGCCACCCACCTATCCCATCTGCAGCCCCACAACTGTCCCTTTTAGTTTTTCATTTTCCTTAATTATAGCGCAGTTTAGTATTTTTAGCAGTTTTACGGGTCCTAAACTTCTGGAGCCGTTTTGAGGCCCTAAACGACGTTTTTTGGGAAATCTACCGCCAGCGATTTTTCTGTCAAAAAATCGTCTTTTCCGTTGTAGTCCTCAGAGAGATCTTTCCAAAGGGCTATCATGCGTGTCAAACGAAAATAATACTTCATTTCATTAATGGAAAATACTGAAATATGCTTACAACCAGAATAGAAATAAACCAGCTAGGGCGATGGTAGCTTATCTCTGAGAAGTGATGTGGCAGCTACATGCCTCTGAACTGTTCTAAACGTCGTGTTACAATGAGGCTCGAAGGCCTATTTATTGTTGAGAAACAATGGAAAACCCTTCACATTCAAAAACCTAACCCTAGAAGATGAAACACCAAATTATGGGCCCCGTTTTTGGGTAAGTTGGTACATCAACTTCCTGGGGTCGCGAATTGGTCATATTATCTCCGTTTGACGTGCATGATAGCCAGTTGGAAAGATCTCTCTAAGGACTACAACGGAAAAGATGATTTTTTGACAGAAAAATCGCTGGCGGTAGATTTCCCAAAAAACGTCCAAAAAACGTCGTTTAGGGCCTCAAAACGGCTTCGGAAGTTTAGGACCCGAAAAACTACTAAAAATAGTAAACTGCGCTATAATTAAGGAAACTGAAAAACTGAAAGGGATAGTTGTGGGGGTCCAGATGGGATAGGTGGGTGGCCACCAACATCCACCTGGATCATTCTTCCCCCCTTAGGAAGCAATGGTCCCCATTGCGTTGAGTTCCTCCCTGAGATGAGGAAGCCTCTGCTGAGCTGGGTCTCTGGTGAGCTGTTCTGCAATCTCTGATGTGTCTAGAAATAGTGGGAAGCATGGTCGATGACGGTCCACATTGAACACTCGGTGCAAGCGAAGGAATGGAGGAATGATGGGCTTCCAAGCATTGTTTCCCGTAGCCTTGGTAATAGTGTAAGAACCATGTCGGAGTGGTCTGAGTTTCTGATGGGTTCTGGTAAGGCATTCTTTCTGCAGATGTAACTAAACTTTGTTGCCCACCTAAAACTTGTGTGGTACCCATGTGGGTGAGGAGAAGTTTTTCCTGTGTTCTGTCATGACCGTATTCCTTTGTTGTTGCTGCTGTGTGGAGGAATCCTTTGCGGGGTTCATGGATGTAGCAATGATCTTCCCCTTACTTTGGGAGCGAACCAGACAGAAAATGAATTTCCTACTCTGGGAGATGAGCTTGCTTCCTTTCTTGGCAGTGATCAAAGAGGTGGCGGTAGGTGGGGCTACCTCCGGTATCCTGTATAATGAATTATCCAAAGAAATAATGACAGCGCGAGGCCTTGACTCATACACAGCATGTCGCCTCCACAAGTATGGCTGGCCTAATAGTACATCACAAACATCCAGAAGTGTAACATCACACAATACCTCGTCTGTGAAGGGTTTGATGTTGTAGGGAAGGTGGCACTGCTGGCGAACTTTGAGATCTCGTCCTTCATGAAGCCACCCGATACTGTACGGATGTGGGTGTGGTGTAGTCGGTAGGCCTAACCACTTCACGACCTCTGCTGAAATAAGGTTCTTTTGGCTGCCACTATTGACAATGAATTGCAGTGGTGAACCCTTCACCCACATCTGTTAGTGGAAAAGACGCTCCCCCTCCTCTAGGTCTTTGGGCTCATTCTTCTGGATCTTGGCAGTGGCAACAGTGGCACTGGGATCCGCATCAATGATTTGCTTCCCTTTGCCATTCCCCTTGTCAGGTTCTAGCTCAGGGTCAGAACATGCATCTGATTTGGAAGCCTTCAACTCGGCCACCAGCGACTGCTTGGTCTGACACTCACTTGTGTAATGAGTGGGACTCTTGTGGAACTCACACCACTTTCCTATGTCCTTCTTCGGCTTCGTGGTGGTGTTCTTTTCTTGCAGCTTCGAGGGGTTGTCTTGGGTCACCCCGCCTTGGCTTTGTCCTTTGGGCTTCGGATTTGCAGATACAAAGTCTCGCTTCTTCTGTTTGAACTTTTGCTCGATTTTGACAACGTATCGGTATGCTATGCCTAGTGAGGAGATGTTCAAGAACTCCATCTCTTCCTGGATGTATCTGTGTAGGCAGCTGCGGTATTTGAGTACCAGATGCAGCTCAGAATCTTTGATACCCAATTGTGTGCGAAGGGTATGAAAAATGTTTGTGAACTCCGGCACATCTTGGTCTCGTCCCTGCCGCAGTGTGGTCCATTTGATGCATTTGTCCTCATAGCTTTTGACAGGGTAGTACTACTCCTCGATGGCATCCCGAAAGTCATTCCAAGTGGGTGCAGCTAAAAATAGTGAGCCTATACTTTCATCCTTCTGCTCGCAACAGGTTTCCCACCAGTCCTTGACATGGGGGGCTGCTTTGAGAAGAGCGAAAACAATCTTTTCCCGACTTGAAAAATCATGAAAAGAAAAATACCCATCTAGCAGATTTAACCATTTATCTACGGCATCTGCGTCTATTTGACCCTCGAATATGGGGATTTCAAAATTAACTTGTACCTTAAAAGGTGTGGCATTTCCAGAGTAGCTGTTGGAAGCCAATGCGTCGCATCTGGGTAGCCGCTGAAGGATCTGGGCAAAGCTATCCATCATCGCGTTCCTTTGTCGCTCGAGGGCTTCTTCGAGCAAGATTTTGATAGGATCTCCTGCCCCCTCGTTTTTCTTCTCATCTACCATGGGAGGTCATCGAGATTTGCGAGGTTGGTCTTGCAAAGGTTCGACCAGTTCAAGCCCTAACTCCTTATATCCCGACCTCGTTGGGGAAATGCAAAGAAAAACAGAGAAAAAGCAGACCGCTCTGATACCACTGATCTGGATTTAGACAGGAACGCAATAAAATATAGAGATAACCATATACACAAAGATGCAGCGGAAGTAATACTTCATTTCATTAATGGAAAATACTGAAATATGCTTACAACCAGAATAGAAATAAACCAGCTAGGGCGATGGTAGCTTATCTCTGAGAAGAGATGTGGCGGCTACATGCCTCTGAACTGTTCTGAACTTTGTGTTACAATGAGCCTCGAAGGCCTATTTATTGTTGAGAAACAATGGAAAACCCTTCACATTCCAAAACCTAACCCTAGAAGATAAAATGCCAAATTATGGGCCCCATTTTTGGACTTCCCGGGGTCGCGAATTGGCTGTATTATCTCCATTTGACGCGCATGATAGCCCGTTGGAAAGATCTCTCTGAGGACTACAACGGAAAAGACGATTTTTTGAAAAAAAAATCACTGGCGGTAGATTTCCCAAAAAACATCCAAAAAATGTCGTTTAGGGCCGCAAAAAGGCTTCAGAAGTTTAGGACCTGAAAAACTGCTAAAAATAGTAAACTGCGCTATAATTAAGGAAAATGAAAAACTGAAAGGGAAAGTTGTGGGGTTCCAGATGGGATAGGTGGGTGGCCACCAACATCCACCAGGATTATTCCTCCCCCTTTAGGAAGCAATGGTCCCCATTGCGTTGAGTTCCTCCCTGAGATGAGGAAGCCTCTGCTGAGCTGGGTCTCTGGTGAGCTGTTCTGCAATCTCTGATGTGTCTAGAAATAGTGGGAAGCATGGTCGACGACGGTCCACATTGAACACTCGGTGCAAGCAAAGGAATGGAGGAACGCTGGGCTTCCAAGCATTGTTTCTCGTAGCCTTCGTACTAGTGTAAGAACCATGTCGGAGTGGTCTGAGTTTCTAATGGGTTCTGGTAAGGTGTTCTTTTTGCAGATGTAACCAAACTTTGTTGCCCACCTGAAACTTGTGTCGTACCCCTGTGGGTGAGGAGAAGTTGTTCCTGTGTTCTGTCATGACCGTATCCCTTTGTTGTTGCGGCTGTGTGGAGGAATCCTTTGCGGGGGTCATGGATGTAGCAACGATCTTCCCCTTACTTTGGGAGCGAACCAGACAGAAAATGAATTTCCTACTCTAGGAGATGAGCTTGCTTCCTTTCTTGGCAGTGATCAAAGAGGTGGCGGTAGGTGGGGCTACCTCCGGTATCCTGTATAATGAATTATCCAAAGAAATAATGACAGCGCGAGGCCTTGACTCATACACAGCATGTCGCCTCCACAAGTATGGCTGGCCTAATAGTACATCGCAAACATCCAAAGGTGTAACATCACACAATACGTCATCTATGAAGGGCTTGATGCTGTAGGGAAGGCGGCACTGCTAGCGAACTTTGAGATCTCTTCCTTCATGAAGCCACCTGATACTATACGGCTGTGGGTGTGGTGTAGTCGGTAGGCCTAACCACTTCATGACCTCTGTTGAAATAAGGTTCTTTTGGCTGCCACTGTCGACAATGAATTGCAGTGGCGAACCCTTCACTCACATCTGTGAGTGGAAAAGACACTCCCCCTCCTCTGGGTCTTCGGGCTCATTCTTCTGGATCTTGGCAGTGGCAACAGTGGCTCTGGGATCCGCATCAATGATTTGCTTCCCTTTGCCATTCCCCTTGTCAGGTTCTGGCTCAGAGTCAAAACATGCATCTGATTCGGAAGCCTTCAACTCGGCCACCAGCGACTGCTTGGTCCGACACTCACTTGTGGTATGAGTGGGACTCTTGTGGAACTCACACCACTTTCCTGTGTCCTTCTTCAGCTTCGTGGTGGTGTTCTTTTCTTGCAGCTTCGAGGGGTTGTCTTGGGTCACCCCGCCTTGGCTTTGTCCTTTGGGCTTTGGATTTGTAGATCCAAAGTCTTGCTTCTTCTGTTTGAACTTTTGCTCGATTTTGATAGCATATCGGTATGTTGTGCCGAGTGAGGAGATGTTCAAGAACTCCATCTCTTCCTGGATGTATCTGTGTAGGCAGCCACGATATCTGAGTACCAGATGCAGCTTAGAATCTTTGATACCCAATTGTGTGCGAAGGGTATGAAAAATGTTTGTGAACTCCGGCACATCTTGGTCTCGTCCCTGCCGCAGTGTGGTCCATTTGATGTATTTGTCCTGATAGCTTTTGACAGGGTAGTACTACTCCTTGATGGCATCCCGAAAGTCATTCCATGTGGGTGTGGCTGAAAATAGTGAGCCTGTACTTTCATCCTTCTGCTCGCAGTAGGTTTCCCACCAGTCCTTGATGTGGGGGGCTACTTTGAGAAGAGCGAAAACAATCTTTTCCCGACTTGAAAAATCATGAACAAAAAAATACCCATCTAGCATATTTAACCATTTATCTAAGGCATCTGCGTCTATTTGACCCTCGAAGATGGGGATTTCAAAATTAACTTGTACCTTAAAGGGTGTGGCATTTCCAGAGTAGCTGTTGGAAGCCGATGTGTCGCCTCTGGGTAGCCGCTGAAGGATCTGGGCAAAGCTGTCCATCATTGCGTTCCTTTGTCTCTCGAGGGCTTCTTCGAGCAAGATTTTGATAGGATCTCCTGCCCCCTCGTTTTTCTTCTCATCCGCCATGGGAGGTCATTGAGATTTGCGAGGCTGGTCTTGAAAAGGTTCGACTAGTTCAAGCCCTAACTCCTTATATCCCGACCTCGTTGGGGACATGTAAAGAAAAATAGAGAAAAAGCAGACCGCTCTGATACCACTGATCCGGATTTAGACAGGAATGCAATAAAATACAGAGATAACCATATACACAAAGATGCAACGGAAATAATACTTCATTTCATTAATGGAAAATACTGAAATATGCTTACAACCAGAATAGAAATAAACCAGCCAGGGCGATGGTAGCTTATCTCTGAGAAGAGATGTGGCGGCTACATGCCTCCGAACTGTTCTGAACTTCATGTTACAATGAGGCTCAAAGGCCTATTTATTGTTGAGAAACAATGGAAAACCCTTCACATTCCAAAACCTAACCCTAGAAGATGAAATGCCAAATTGTGGGCCCCGTTTTTGGGTAAGTTGGTACATCAACTTCCCGGGGTCGCGAATTGGTCGTATTATCTCCATTTGACATGCATGATAGCCCATTGTAAAGATCTCTCTGAGGACTACAACGAAAAAGACGATTTTTTGATAGAAAAATCACTGGCAATAGATTTCCCAGAAAACGTCCAAAAAACGTCGTTTAGGGCCTCAAAACGGCTCCGGAAGTTTAGGACCCGAAAAACTGCTAAAAATAGTAAACTGCGGTACAATTAAGGAAACTGAAAAACTGAAAGGGACAGTTGTGGGGGTCCAGATGGGATAGGTGGGTGGCCACCAACATCCACTTGGATCAGCCCACTGACGTAACACAATCTTGGCTTTACCGCAACCCACAGTTTGGCTCATAGGTCACTAGGCTAGTGGTTTTATCGTGACCCTGATTCTGGTTTAGGGACCACTAGGCCATGTGTTCTATCATTCAGAGATCCACCTGACTCAACTTTGAATCAATCCGGAAATCCATCTCAACCAAACCATGATAATCTGATCACACCATGGCTATCTGGAAATAGAAAGGTCAGGCTGAAAGCATTGTTACACCTAGAAAACCCATGCCATAACAGGAAAAGAACCACTAACAATACCATGCATGCCAAATATAGCAAGGAAAATAAACATGAAAATTGATACCTGCAAAGCATCTTGTTGCAGCTACTTGATCCTGAATTTCCCTGCTTTATCTTTGATTCCTCTTGCCTTTCTTGATCCAATGCCAAAATGCTCCAAGAAAAATCTAAGTATCCAAGAGTGAGAGGGAGAGAGAATAATGAGAGAGCTCCCCCAAACCTGAACTGAAAAAAAGTTACGAACTGATCCTCATAAGCCTTTTTATGAATGCGGCCTCTTTTTTCTTCATTTTCCATTATTTTCTTTCATTTTCCTCCTCACATGGAACCTGTGGCCTTTCACCTTACTTTTCTACTAATTTACATTATTTTCATAAATAAATGTGCCAAAAATGCAAATTTTCCTTTCCAAAGCCTTAACCACTTCCTTAGCCAGTTTTCTTAGCCATAATAACCTAATGAACACCCACACTAGGATGTCTTGCACAACATTCATCTTGGAATAAGTGTCCCATCAACCTTGCTTATTATTTCTCCTTTGTTAACTTTTATTACATCGAGTTTTCACTAAGGTTCTTACAACTATACTGCCATGACTTGATGCAGGCAATACATTAGATAAGATTAACTCATATTACTTGCTTCTTCCCTTTCTAGAACCCTACTACATAACAAATTTCATTGTCTAAGGAAATAATATTATAATTTGTGTGGCCTAGTATGTTGCATTTATGTGTTCTAAACTATCTAATAACTATCTTTTCAAATCATTATAAATATTTGATAATGGGATGTATTTATTTATATATGTATATATATGTTTTGGTATTTCAAAATATTTAATTTCAATCACAAAGAAATTGGAAACCATAACAATAAAATTTATAGGAACTAAACTTTGTTTGAAAAAAATAACAATTATTCCTCACAACTAAATTTAAAAATATTGTATATTACTTTGAAAAAATTATAATATTCCACGAGGAAATTGATCTAGGTGGATGTTCGTGGCCACCCACCTATCCCACTTGGACGGCCACAACTTTCTCTTTCAGTTTTTCAGTTTCCTTAATTCTAGCACAATTTACTATTTTTAGCAATTTTTTGGGTCTTGAAGTTCCGGAGCTGTTTTGAGGCCCTAAACGATGTTTTTTGGGAAAACGGGGAGGACTGATGCTACTCTTCTCAAACTTGTATTCCTCAGATAGATATTTCTAACAAGCTATTGTGTGCATCAAACGAAGATCGTATGCCAAAGTTACGACCCCGAGAAGTTGATGTACCAATTTACCCAAAACCAGGCGCATAGCTTGGCGCTTCATCTCCTAGGGTTAGGTTTTTGGATGTTTAGGGTTTTCCATTGTTTCTCAACAATAAATAGGCCTTTGAGCCTCATTGTAACACAGTTTAGAGGCATGTAACCGCCACATCTCTCCTCAGATATAAGCTACCATCGCCTGAGCTAGTTTATTTCCATTTCTATTTGTAAGCATATTTCAGTATTTTACATTAATGAAATGAAGTATTATTTCTGCTGCATCTCTGTATTTATGGTTATCTCTATAATTTGTTTCATTCTTGTTTAAATTCAGATCAGAAATTGATATTGGAAATTTTATGAAATCAAACATACCCCATTATTCATACGAAGAGTTGCTTTTACTTTGAAAACTAATATTTGATCCCAAAGGGAAAAGATACAAGAATATTGTTGGTTTTTGCACTATACTTATCATATGTTTAAATAAACCCCATTAAATTATATATATATATATACAGTTCCCACTGCTGATGCAACATTTTTGAAGAAAAATCCATGCTGTTGCAACAATGATCTGCTTATGTTTTACCACATTTCAAATTTGATTGCATGTTGGGTTAATGAGGGTTTTTGAAATTGAATGGTTCAGTTATCCATTAAGCCTAAAAATGGGGTTGATATTATATGTCATTTGTTCCTGCACATAACAAGGGAAAATGAGTTGAAGGAATCACCACGGCTAGACTGTGGAATTTATGTCAATCCCAAAGGAGTTTCATTCAACTATGTGTTGTTTGGACAATGTCTAAAGGCTTTTGTTGCAAAAAAATTGACTTATAAAAATATGTTGGATACTCAATTTATTCCATTTAATTTTCTATACTTACTTTGGGTCATAATGACACTATTCCATTAATTGTTTTTTAGAACAATTGGCCTTCTGAAGAAGGCCCAGATGGTATTGGAGTGAATCCTCAAAATGTCCTTAACTATAATACAGATGATATTGGAGTCATTGAACATGAGAATTACAGTTCAATCATGTAGGTGCTCCAAGGAGACTTAATACAATCATAGATATTTTTATTTTCTCACTTTTTAATGAGAACCATAATCAAGGGCCAACCACTGTTCACTCAGTGGAACATTAGGCTTATTTACTTAGATTATTCAAAACTACAGTACATGATCTAGATTTTAGTTGTGATTGGTGGATCTCCTCTACCATATTCCCTATTGTGTGTTCCATGCTTACTTTGTTACAATCCAATTCTCCTTAAGCTCCTTGTACTTTGATAAATTTTATGGCATCATGCTCAAGAGGCTAACCTTAAAAAGACCCATGAGGTGTACCTTTGAAAGGTCCATCTAAGAAAATTTCTGCAATATAATACATTAAATTGGGGATGGTTGTAGAATATTTTTGCAGCTTTTCGTTGCCCTAATCATTAATTGAAAACAACATTGTCAGATTGACACTTTGATTCCATATGCCCTCATTTTTTTCTCTATGAGAATGCGAGAAGTGATTCTAACTTTAAATTGTTGAGATTAGGTATCACTAGGGTAGGAGTCAAGACAACATTTTACACTTGGAATTGGGGTTTGCACTAATCATGGGAAATGTTAGGGCCCTGTATTATAGTGAGCTTAGTCATTTTAGTATTTCTATGTACTTGAGGTAAATTTGTAAATGCTAGTATTGATTTGATGAGTGAATAAGGTTTAGGATTAAGTCTCATGAAAAGGTTCTAAGATTGAAAGAGGCCTATTTGGTCAACAAAAAGTTCAGTGTCATGAAAGATCATCATAAAAACTGTAATCATAAGGGGTAATTGTTAATGTCATGAGAGATTTGGTCATCATGAGTTTGTTATGTTGAGTCATGTCAGTTATAGGGATTAGTTATGGTCTGTCATGTCATGCTACCATTATTTCCAAAACACCACTTATCCATATTTCACATCTAGAAGTGGGTCATCATTATTTTAAAATAATATCCTAGAAGTGTATGAAGGTTTCAAAAGTTCCTTATCAATTTCATTTCAATCATTCGAAATTGTTATATGATCTGAAACACATTGGAGGAGGAGAAGAGGAACATTATTACTTTCCATCAATGTTGATGCAAAAGTTGGAGTTTGTTACGTTTCTTCTCTAAGGGGTAATTTTCGAAGATGGAGGTTCGCGACATAATAAAATGTTCTTAAACAGGTTTCCAATGTTGTATGGGTTCTCTTTCACTTGCCTAACATGTTCAAAAGTCCAAAAGATGAATGGAAGCATGGTAACCAATGAGTTGTTGCGCATCTATCAGAAGCATTAGGGTTTAATTAAAAATCATTTTTTTCCATTATGTTTTTGTGTGGGAACATTAAAGAGGTTTACAAGGGTGGAAACATCATCTAATAATCCATTTTTGCTGAGCCAAAGTTCAAGCATGCGATTAAAGCCATGCAAAGACAACTCATTGTGCAAACATATTTTCACCATATCTCTTAAAACCTATATATGTTTGCCATCAAATTTTTATAGGATATGCATGGCAAAAAGATAAATACACTCAATTAATTTCAGGTCAATGCTTCATGATTTTCGAGAAATAAGCCATCGACATCTACAATAATTTTTGGATTTTCTCGAAATATATGAGTCATATTTGGCTCAAATTGTTTGTGGGGAAGGGTTATAATGATATTAACTCTATATAAAAAATCATCTCAATGCATCCTACCTTTTAGGAGATATTGAAAAAATATAGTGACTATGCAAAGGAGGCAGGGGAGGTGCTACAGAACTTTTCTCGGAATTGGATAAGAAAAGGGAGATAATGGTTTGGAGCCATGTTTTCAGTTTAGAAGTTCTTTCATGAGTTCATAACCTTCTCAAGGATATTTCAAGACAACGTTTTAGTTTCATCCTTTCAGAGATGGACCAGAGGTATACACAACTTGGACTGTTGTGCAACTGGAGATTCATAGTAAATATGTTGCGTACAGAGGCCGTTTCCTTTTTTGAACAATGTTTTTCACTCCAGCATTGGAAAAAGAGGAGTTTTATGACCACATCATATATTGTTTACCATTTGAATACTTTTAATATGAATTTTTTTACAAGTTCAATGTATTTGACGTGTAAGCAAGTTGTAATAAATAGGTCAAAGGTAGTTTCCTAGTAGCTAGAAAAGTGGTTTTTGTTTTGATATTCTTATGTAATTAGTTTTATCTATTGGCAGAATACGTGGATTTGGACCCAATTTGAATTAGGAAGAACATATTGAATATAATTCATGAATCTCAATGTAGAAATGTTTGGATTCAAGAGTGAATATAGTGTATCCCTTGAAAACTTTGTAAGTAGTGTAGAAAGTTTTAAAACAATGATCAATACATCATTACAAAGATTTTTTTTTTTTCAAGTATTCTTTTGTTATACATAATGGTGATGTGCCTTTCTTTGTGATTTGTCTTCCTTCTAGTTTTCACATGTACTTTTATTCTTAATTGTCCGAAAGAAAATTATGTTGCAGAATTTACGTCAGTATCCTACGCATGCTTGTCAAACAATTTCAGTCTTTTCTTATGAATTTAGATATATAATTCATCTATACATTATTCATATTTAATGTATCCTTACTCTCATTTCATCCCAACCACACTACAACAAATTTTCTAGATTCAGGAGTCTGCCTACCTCGCCTTAGTTCAAGCTGCTATGTTGATTGTGATTGGTTACTGAAAATTGTTTTGACTCCATGCCCAATGGATCTCTCTTGCACCTTGTAGCCACAAATTTAAAGAATATTCACATTGATGATATGCATAACTAGCCTAAGATTAGAAATCATTCATTCATTTAATTTACTAAGAAAACATTAGTGAGAGATCCCTCTCCGAGTCTAGAAGGGTTATATTCTAGCCTAAGAGTGGTCTTTGGTTACCTTTGTAATCCTTTTTTCAGCCTAAAGGAAATTACAGAGTGCTAACATAGTGGTCTCATTGTTAGGGAGGAAAGGTTTCATCTTCTCCAGGAAAGATAATCAAAGTTTCAGATTTTATTTTTGATAGTGGATAGTAGTTAGACACAAGGAGGTTGTATCATTCACCTGGTGATTCCAATCAATGTTACAAATCTTAGTTCACAGAGAAATGAAGGGATATTTAAGAAAGACCAGGTATCAAATCTTCAATTTTTTTCAAGAAATATTATTCTTTTTCATCAGATACCTCTTTTCCTTTCCTGAACATGTTAAAACAATTTTCCTTTACACATCATATTATAATGATGACCATAAATTAGCACTTGATATTCCCTCTTTTAAAATTGTAAAGACATCTTTTCCTTTCACTTTCGATGTTGAAAAGGATTCCAATGATGACTATGATCAGTTTTATGAACCTCATGTTACCCAAGCCGTTGTCATACCGCCTATACAAAATCCTATATCTTCCAAGTTTCATGAGAGATACAAACTCCTCAAATTACTTCCTGTCCTCCACGAATTTCCAACAAAGAACTATAAGTATCTGCCTATGTTTGATGGAGGATTTAACAAGATTTCAGCTAAAAATCACATCCAAGGTTTTGAACATTTCCTTGACCTTTTCAAAGTTGAACAAGATGTTGTATGTATGAGAGATTTTTCTCAATCATTGCAAGGAGAAGCTAAGAGATAGTTTAGAAGTCTTCCAGTTGGGAGTATTACCAATTTTGGATAGTTTGAGCACACTTTCCTTGACATATGGGAGGTTAATAAAAACCCTTTTTAGTTTTTGTCCAAATATGAGAGTCTAAAGAGGTATCCAGGTGAGACAGTTCAAAAGTTCTCATCCATATTTAATAAAGTTTACAATTCCATACCTACTGATATAAAACGTCCCCCAGGGTTGGTTATGCTTCATTAACCCAATGGATTTGATTTTGACCTTGCTTATCATCTCAAGGAGAGGAATTCATCCACTTTGGAGGATATGTAGAAAAATGTTGTTAGTGTGGAAGAAAACCTACTGGCCAAAAAGTCCAAGATGAAGGATGAAAGGAGGAGAGGTGTAAAGGAGGAGCCATCAACATCATCAGATATCAAGATGGATACTTTGGTGAAAAAAATAGAAAAGATGATGGAAAGGATGACTTTGGGAGACAAAGTTGTTGCTGGAGAACAAAAGAACCTAGGAAATCAGCAAATAAGACATCCTTTCGAAGCAAATTTTGCAGAAGAAGGAGAGGTTGTTGGCCCAAACAATTTTGTTGTTGATTCATGTCACCATGAGATAGAAACTAATTGTTTTATATATTCACTTGAAGATAGTCATGAAGAGAAACCAATGACATTTCCTCAATAAGAGAATGTTTAGTTACAACAGCATATAGAAAGCAGTAAGCTTGCCTGTGTCAGTTATGATAACAATGAAGAACATGAAGAAAATACCAAATTAGGTGAAGAAGCTTTGCCCTTGTGTTTTATTAATTTAAATTACTAAAGGATTCATAATGTTAAAGGTCATTAGTATTATAGTTCTCACATTGAACATAATGAAAGCAATGAGGTTGTTGATGGAAACTCTCCACCCTTAAGTTTTTTTTCATTTGAGTTCCTAAAGAAAAATTTAAAAATTGTCACCGAAGAAAAGGATGGTGAGCCTATGAAAGATCATATAATCTCCTTGGAACCAATACATGATAAATTTGAATAGCCTTCTCAATTTTTCAATGATCTAATAGATAGTTATTTGGATGGCTTCTACAGTTAAAGTTCTCCTACTTTAACTAACTTTGAGCTTGAAAATAGGAGTGATGAAGACCTAGTTCGATAGCCAGCATCATTGTTTTTTCCGACAGGGGTTCCATTACAAAATTAAAATGAAGTTTTTCATTCCTATCATGACATCTATGAGATGAAATTGCATGAAATAAAGGATGCATATAAAGTTTTGTATTCATGGTATGTAGACCACCTAGAGTAGAATTGTAATCTATCGAATGAATTGAACTTCAATGTTCATTCATTTGAGGATCCTTTTGTAGCATTCTTGGAGTCAACAAGTGGGCCTAAGTTCTTAAATTCTATCAAAGTTGAATTTGTTTGCAAGTTTTTACTAGAGTTGTCATTCAATAGGTTTTCTATTTTTCTCGTGAACAAGCACATGCAGAGAACTCAACCAGTGGATAAAGTCCTTCTGTGGTTACACTCATGGGGGATTCACTTAATGAACCTCTGACATATCACGTGCACTTTTGGCACACTAAACAATACCCCTATTGTTTTAATACATATTAAAAATTACGTCTAAAAATCACATTATTTAACCCCCTACCAATACCATCCCAATACACCTTCCTAATTTAAAAAACCCCTACTTTCAATAGATATTGTAGGTATCCATTTTTTCATTAACATTTTTTATACCGCTTTGAATTTTTACATTAACTTTGAGCTCCATTTGTTATACCTACCAATATAAAAACCCTTTACCCCCTATATATCCCCCAATATATTATGTCATTTTTTCCTCAATAGTTATCGCCCAATATGAATGCATGTGGTATGGTATTTCACCCCTAGTGAAGCCCCCATGGTTACACTGGTTGTTTAAGTTCACTAAATCAAGTAGCTTGTGGATCAGTTATAGTGGGTAGGTGTGATGAATAAGCTCAACACGCTGAGTATTCTTTTCAATTTCGGTTAGCAATAGAGTTTTCAAATTTCAGTGTATAGTTTAGGTTTCAGTTTGAAGAATGGATTTGGTTCAGTTGAGGATTGGAAAAAGTTTCTATTTTGGTTTCAATTGTAGTAGTTTCAGAGCAGAAATAAGTTGCAGGAATGATTATGGTCAAGCACACGGTCTGTAGTGTTCTTGACACCTCGTAGGGAGGATGCCATCCCCATTGGAGACAATGTTAGGGCCCTATATTGTAGGGATGTTAGTCATTTTAGTCATTATATGTACTTCAGGTCAATTTGTAACTCTCAGCCTTGATTTCATGAGTATTATGGTTTAAAAGGGTCTTTTGTGAATAAGGTTTAGGATTAAGTCTCATGAAAAGGTTCTAAGATTGAAAGAGGCCTATTTGGTCAAGGAAAACTTTAGTGTCATGAGAGATCATCATAAAAAGGGTAATCATAAGGGTTAATTGGTCATGTCATGAAATATTTGGTCATCATGAGTTTGTTATGCTGATTCATGTCAGTTATAGGGATTAGCTATGGTCAATCATGTCATGCTACCATTATTTCAAAAACTCCACTTATCCATGTTTCACATCTAGAAGTGGGTTAGAATTAGTTTAAAATAAGATCCTATAAGTTTATTAACATTTCAAAAGTGCCTTTTCACTTTCATTTCAATCATTCAAAACTATCATCTGCTTTGAAACACTTTGGAGGACGAGAAGAGGAACATTACTATTTTCCATTGAAGTTGTTGCAAAAGTTGGAGTTTGTTGCATTTCTATTATGAGGGGAAATTTTCAAAGATGGAGGTTTGTAGCATAAGAAATGGTTTTTAAATAGGTTTCCAATGTTGTATGGGTTATCTTCCACTAGCCCAACATGTTCAGAAGTCCAAAAAATGGTTGGAAGCATGGTAACCAATGAGTTGTTGCACAACTGTTAGAAGCATTAGGGTTTAATTAAAAATCAAAATTTTGGAATTATTTTTGTGTGTGGGAACCTAAAATTTACAACGGTGGAAAGATCATCAATCATCCATTTTTTCTCATCCAAGGTTTAAGCATGTGATTAAAGCCATGCAGAGACAATGCACTGCGCAGATGCACCACACAAACATATTTTCACCATATCTCTTAAACCCTGTACCTATTTTCCACGATTTTTTTGCAGGAGATGCATGGGGGTAATATAAATACACTCTCTTAATTTCACGTCAAAATTCTTCATGGCTTTCAAGAAACAAGCCACCGTCATCTACAACCATTTTTTTATTTTCTCAAAATATGCCAGTCGGATTTGGCCCAATTGTTTTGTGGATAAGGGTTATAATGATATTAACTTTCTATTAAAAAATAATATCAATAAAAATTACCTTTTAGGATATATTAAAAAAATACAGTCGTTGCGCGAAGGAGGCATAGGATGTGTAGTGCAAGTTTACTACAAATTTGATAACAAAAGGGAGATAATAGTTAAAAGGCATGTTTTCAGTTTCAAAGTTATTTCATGATTTCATAAACTTCTCAAGGACATTTCAAGACAACCCATTAGTTTCATCCATTCAAAGATGGATTGGATGTATGCAAAAGTTGGACTGTTATGCAGGTTGTTGCGCAAATGGAGATTCACAACATATCTATTGCGTAAAGAGACAAATTCCTTTTTTGAACAGTTTTTTTCACTCCAGTGTTGGAAAAAGAGGAGTTTTGTGACCACAGTAGATATTATTTACCATTTGAAGACTTTTAATATGACTTTTATTACATGTTCAATGTATTTGATTTGTAAGCAAGTTGTAATAAATAAGGCAAAGGTAGTTTCCTATTATCTAGGAAAGTGGTTTTTGTTTTGCTATTCTCATGTAATTAGTTTTATATATTGGGGGAATAGGTGGATTTCAACTCCCTTTGACTTAGGGAGAAAATACCATATTTAATTCATGAATCTGAATGTAGAAAGGGTTAGATTCAGGAGTGAATAGAGTGTATCTTTTGAAAACTTCATAAGAAGTGGAGAAATTTTTAAAACAATGATCAATACATAAACACAAAGACAATTTTGTTGTAGGATTATTCTGTTAGACATAATGGTGATGTGCCTCTCTCTGTGATTTGTCTCCACTTCTACCTTTTTTCTTTTTTTGGGTGACTAGCGGAATCGACAATGGCGGTGGTATCATACTCGCGTTACACGGGGTCGAATCCCACCGGCTGCCACTATAACCTCTAAGAGGAACTGCCAAACCTACAAGGATGGCTCTCGGTTAAGATGAGACTTGAACTTGTGACCTGCATAGTGGCATGGATGACTTAACAGATAGTCCGCTGGCCACGAGACCAAACCTCTGCAAGCAACTCCACTTCTACTTTTCACTTGTACTTTGCTTCTTAATTTTTTGAAAGAAAATTATGTTACCGAATTTACATTAGTTCCCTTCTCATGCTTTTCAAACAATTTCAGTGTTTTCTTCTGAATTTAGATATATAATTCATCTATACATATTTTATATTTAATGGATACCTAATCTCATTTCATCCGAGCAACACTACAACACATTTTGTAGATCCGGGAGTCTTTGTACCTTTCCCTAGTTCAAACTACTATGTTCATTGTGATTGTTTACTAAACATTAATTTGACTCCATTCCCATTAGATCTCTCTTTCACCCTATAGCCACAAATTTAAAAAAAAATCACTTTGATGATATGCATAACTAGCCTAAGATAAGAAATCATTTAGTCATTTAATTGACTAAGAAAACCTTAGTGAGAGAGCCCTCTCCAAGGCTAGAAGGACTAGATTCTAGCCTAAAAGTGGTATGTGGTTACCTTTGTAATCCTTTTTTCAGCCTAAAGGAAATTACACAGTGCTAACAGGGACACAAGCTCCATAGATATTGAACTCAAGATCAAGTTTTGGCCTTGGATTAGGGTTAGTGTGACTGAATACAAAATGATTCCATGAGGACTGCACTTGATAAGATATTTTGTACTTGGCATTGGGGTTCTACTTTGTGCACTACAATAAGGTGGGAAGCATTACAATTGATAATGCACTTTTCATTGAGCCTTAATGTTATACTCTACTTGAGCTTGAAAAAAACATTTGAACAAGACAATGGGTTTCTACTATGTGTAGTGTGATGAGGAATCTATAGTTGGAACTGGGGTTCTATTCCATGCAAGGTCAACAATTTACCCCATTTATCATCCATTGGATCATGGGAAATATGTTGAATGGTTTTATGGAAGGTGTTTTCATTTACAAAATAGATTAAGAGAAACATCATATGTGCCCTAGTTTGGGATTTAGAAACAAATTTCAAACAAAAGGAAGGTGGGATGTTGGTGGGCTCAAGTATTGTAGCAATAATGCTACAACTCCTGGGGCTTCCTGTCTCTTAATTTTATCAACCCGGTAGTTCGTACAAACTTGGAAGCGACGGTGCTGTATGCACAAGTACTAGCTCTTGTCGCAGCTGTCACTTGGTCAGCTGGCACAAGTCCGCTAGGGCTCAAGGCAACTTCTATAGGCTCTCAGAAGAAGCTTTATCACTGATGGACGAAAGCTAACTCAAAGAAGGCTAATCTACTTGCAGGAAAGAAACTGAAAGCTAATAAAGCATGAAAACCCTAGGAAACCCTAATTTAACTAGCTTGACCCTTACAATGCAAAAATGTGAATGAAACCTCTACCAATGATGCTATTACTTGCAGTGAAGTGAAATACATGTATCTAAGCTATCTGCAATTGAAAAGACGTGTTTTTGTATTTTGTCATTAAGTGGTTGGGTTTATTGTGATGGTGCTCTTGATTAGGGTTTGACTTTGCAGGAGTGATTCGAATGGAAGGAAAGCGTGGGCAAGGTTAGGATGGCTAGGGGAGGTCCCAGAGGGTCTCTAGCATCAGTCCTTAGAAGTCTACCACATTCGGATGCTCAGCAACTGAGCTTGTAAACTCCTACAGGAAGTCTGTAGGGGATCCTACAGGAAACTCTGAGTATTCTACAGGAAGGCTGTGAAATTATACAGGATGACCTACCGTGAAGGTTTGGAGTGATGGTGAAGTGATGGAGTGGTATGGGCGGACAAGTGAGATGGAGATGGACCTGGTGATGGCTCAGGAGCAGCGAAGTCGGATGGAGAACGAGTGTATGGAGTGGTTTGGTGAATGGAAGGGTGGTATCAATGAAAGGCTAAGTAGATGGAGCTATGTGAATAATGGAGGAGCTAGGAGTTGAATGAGCGGAACAGAGGTCAAGAAGGTGACTTGAGATGTGGTTGACAAGCAGAGGAAGGTAATGGAGTGGTATGGAGTAGTGTAGATGAAACAAATAGTTTATGAGTGTCACCAACCGAAAGTTCATTAACCTAAGCTACTTGTAATATAAACTCAGTGAACAACAATGCAAATTGGAAGGAAACTCGTGCATGGAAGTGAAATGAAGAAGTATGGTTCAATAGCAACAATGCATGGATGGATCTTCAACGAAAATAAACATGTTGCAGCTTGCATGGAAGTGGAAAGAACTGCGTTTCTTTTTGGTGGTTGGTTATGGACTGCACCCCAATCCCTAACAGAGATGGTAGTGGGCCTTTACAACCTTTTTGCTGGAGCTCCAATGATTTATAACTATCCTCCTATTGAACTTAAGCAACTGAAACAAATTCACCATAAACTAATCCTATCTAAGCTCATGAAAAAGACTAAGTTAACAAACTGTAAATTCGAATTGCATGTGAAAGTAAACAAACTCAAAGTGCTGGAACGAAATGCAAACACATTACAACACCGAGGAGATCTATTGCTCTCAAGTTGGGCCCTAACCTGAGAGCTATAGCTCCTTGAGAAAACTCATAACTAGATCAAAATCTGCCTTCTTTATTCATAATCTGATGTCATGCCAAACTGGCTTACAAAAAGAACTACACCGAGCTGTGCTCAAAAATTACAATAGTAATGCGAAAGTTTCAACAACCTATCAAAGGCTACCGCCTCTATACTTATGCAAAAACGATCATCCAACATGTGTCCTTGATTTTAGGAGCTCGGCTGTCCAACTGAAGTTTAAACTGCTGATCCTGTAGGACAGTCATAATTGATGTTCCTGTAGAACAGTTATAACTGCTGTTCCTGTAGAACAGCTGGCTGCTTCTAAGCTCGGTGGGGAGATGGATTGGAGCTCGGAGCTATGGTGGGAATCACGAGGAGGGTCCCAAGACTGTGGACATCCTCTCCTAAAAACCAGTAGTGCCACCTCATTGTCTCCTTGTCTCCTTTTCACGTTGTCTTTTCTCCCTTTTAATGCAAAAACCTGAAATCATAATGCATTAGTCACGTGGATAGAGTGCCTACCCTTCTTCCTACAAACAACACGAATAAACTAAGAAATGCATGCATAAGCAATAAAAAGTGAATGGATTGAGAAAAGTAAGTAGGCTAAATGAGCCCAAATTGTACCAAAAATTGGGGCTCATCATCACCCCCCAGCTAAACCATTTGCTCATCCTTGAGCAACTCAGTCCAGATCCTCATCCTTCATGGCTTTCACTGCTTCCCTTACATCCCAAGCTTCTGTGGTAATGTCCTCTTTTTTGATATGAAACCCAGCTGTTCTGTCCACCTTTTCCCATTGTGCATTGTCATCTTTCTCTGTGCTACCTTCAGCCAATCCTAGCAGCAGTGGTGGGCTGAGTTTAAGGCCAATCCAGCTGGCCTGGAGTCTTTGCATGGATTTCTTGTAGAGGTTCACTCTTGCCAATGCTTCCCTCATCCGAGTTGGGGTATGGTATTCCCGGATCTTCAAACTATGTGCCAAGGTATTCCACCTGCGTGCACATGCTTGAGCAGCAGTTTCTCCCAATAATCTTTCCATGTCTTCAAAGTGGGCTATTGCTTGGGCCTGTTGGTCCATAAATCTCAAGGAAGCTGTGGGATCAGTAGACAACTGTTGGTGGGCTGAGATGAGGGCAACCGGATCCTCTGGTTCTGCTCGAATGAATAGTGGCTCGTTCACTTCTCGGTGCATGACCGATTTTCCTTCAGTTGCTCTCTGATCCTCATGATTTAACCATGAAGCGAAGGCCATCAACTGCATATCACCCAAGGCGATATTGGGATCCCAGGAGACTTCATTAGGCAAAACAAAATTGTGGAGGTAGAACTCTGCCAGTTTGGCTTTGTCTTCTGCCGAGCTAGTACTGCATAATTCAGCAAATTGCTGAGGGTTATGGATTTGCGTAATACCTCTTTGTGCCAATGTGTTTATCTGGAACTGTAGCCACTGATCCTTTAAGTACAACCCATAAGATTTTGCAGGCTGTCTGCACTGCAGGGCTTCCATGGCCCAACTGGCCATGCAGGCCAATTGTGTTTCCTTTTGTTTCAATTGTTCCTTCAGAGCTTGTATTTCAATTTGGCCCTGCTATCCAGCTTCCTGTAGAAGTGTTATTGGCTCCTCAAGATTGGTGGTCAGCTCCTGTTTTCCTTGTTTCTCTTTTGTGGTGTCTTTGGAGGATGTTCCTACCCCTGCCCTTAGCTCCTGTAGCTGCAATTTCAACTTCTGATTTTCTTCCTGTAGAAGCACACGTTGGCAATTAGCCACATGCTTAGCCAATGCAAATTCACTCCTGACCTCCTTAAGTTGTTCTTGTAAGGGACCTATGTCCGCCACACCCTTGGATTTGGCGATTTGCATCTAGGTGTGGGAACGGACCCTTTCCTCTTCCAATGCAAAAAATAGAGGTACAGTAAATTTTTGCGGTATGATCTTTCCCGCCTCCAAAAAGGTGTAGTAGGAGTTTAGATTAGGTGAAGAGCTAGGTTCAGGGATATGTTCTCTTTCTACCTCTCCAGGCGGTGCTAGCTCACCCTCCTTTGGTGACGAGGGTCCTTCGCCTTCCCTTTGTTCGGTTTCCTGTAGCCGGGCCAGAGTATCCTATAGGACATTTTCGGCTTCCTGTAGCCGGTTTTTTTCATCCAACAGGTCTAACCTTCCTTGCCATGTGTTTTTCTTTGGAATCCCCTTCTCGTAGGTAACTGTAATCTTGGAGGGGGATTTTTCTTTGGGAGAAGCAGGGGTATCTTCGATGACAATTGGGCTACTGGACTGCGGCTATGATTTCCCTGTTTTTATCCTAACACTTCTCCGGGCTTTGAAGTAGAGAGGAGTGTCCCTCTTCCTCTTTCCTTTTGGCTTAGGTGGCGTGCTGAGGCCAGCTAATACAGCCGCTGCCTCCCTGGCCAGAACATCCACCTTCTTCTCCTTTGATTTTGATTTTGCATGGCTTCCTGTAGAAGCCTGTTCCTGCGCTTTCGTGCTTCCTGTAGAAGCTGTTTTCGGGCTTCCTGTAGAAGCCTATTTCTCCTTTCCTGTAGTAACAGGTGTCTTCTCTTTAGCTTGCTTTGCTGCAGGGGTTTTAGCTTTTTGTTTGCTTGTGGGTGCTGGGGAGGTACTTGGGCTGACGTGGACTACCTCAGCTTTGTCCATTCTGCTCTTCATCCTCTTTTCCCTTGCTGACACGACAGGTGTGCCACCTTTTTCTTGGTCCTCCTTTTCCTCATGCTTCTTTCTTTGTTCTTTCCTCTGTGCTGTTGTCGGGGTCTCTTGGCCTCCTTCTTTCTGTTCCTCGGCCACTGCTTCGTGTTCCTCACTGCTGGAGGAACCCGTTTCTTCGATCAACATTTTAATGTCCCCATCTTTGGTCAAATTGCGGAAGGATTCCCATGAGAGGGGAACCTTATATGAGTGCAATGCATCCTCCACAAGAAGTTTGATTAAACCATGGTGGGCGATCTGATCAGGTATGCCCTCTCTTAGCTTTGTAGCACACTCCATTAGAGACTGCAGGAGGTAATAAGGGATGCTCAGCTTTTGCTCTACAGGAAGGTCAATTCGGTGCCTCAACTCAGTGAGTAGCCGAAAGTGATATGCATACACGATGCTAAAACGGCCGTCACAAGTAATATATTTCATGATTTGTAAACTGACTTCATTCCAAGGTGGCAATAGACTCGTTCTTCTCACCCCGTTTTTGTCCTCCGTGAATTCTTCTTCAGGTGGAAAGAACTCCTTCTTTGCTTGTTGGCTCAACTTTCTTTCGTCCTTGTCCCATGGCAGACCCGTAGGGAGTTCTGTGATTCTACTGATATGTTCTGGGGTGAGCTTGAGGCTCAGACCTCTGAAGTTTACTGTAGCCAGTGTCTTAGATTTTGACCTTAAAGCCTGCAGAAATTCTTCAGCTACTTCATCATCGTAACCCTGCAACTTATCACAAAAAGACATCCATTGAACCCTTGCGAATAGTTCTACCACCTCCTGGTTTTCTCTTAATTTGGTGGAATCTGTGGGTTCCCGCCTGATAAACCCACCCGGCATGATGAACACGGGGGTTTTGACTAAAGGTGACAAATGCAAAGGAGATTCGGTCTATTTTAGGCAGAGCATGCATACAATTCACAAAACACAGTCTAATTATACTGCTATCCTGTAGAAGCGATAGTATAGGCACAGCAATCCGATATTTTTATGACCAGACTGTGAATAATGATCTTGCCACCTTTGAAAGCCAATTGCGGAAGGAGTTTCAGGGTTACCTTTTTTCTGCCACCTTTTCTTACGTGAGGAATTCACCTTCCTGTAGAACTGCGTTCCTATAGAGACTGCTTCCTGTAGGACTGCGTTCCCGTAGAAACTGTTCCTGTAGGAGTAGTGTGCAAACTTTGGGGAGGACTGTAGTTGGCTAGCGGTCGAGATGTGCTTCACCGGCGTTCTGGTAGCCGAAAGCTTGGCGTATCAACGTGTAGAGGAAATCAGAAGAGCCACTCGAGTTTTGAAGTGGAGGTTGATGAATACATGCGCATAATCTAGCTGGTTAGATTTTGAATCGGCGCAGCTCGTGGCGCGGGGGGTGAGCTGTCCCCGCCGGACCGTTGGGCGACGTCACCCATCATTCGCCTGCATATTCACTCGCTGCCGCATTCATTCCCACAGATCTGCCGCCGCCCTTTTCGGTTAAACTCGTTTCTCGGTTAACGGGACTATCCTCACGTGCGTGCTGCGTATTTTCTTTGTCGTGGCTGCCACCCAATCATCCGACTATACCATAACTAGCCGACGTGGCCAGTCAACTGGCCATACGGCTACTCAACCATTCATTTCTATGCCATGCAAACAAATCAAAGTAATACTCATGCGATTTGGTGGAAGGAAGGGTTGAGACACTTACCTGCGCGTGGCTGCACACGATTTTTCGGTTTTTTGGACGACGGGGAGCGGATCTACCTACTGCATGCGGCTTACACAGTCCCGGAGGCTCATGGTTACAGGATGCTGGCGATGGAGTGGATGAAGATGGCGGTGCTGTGAATGGTATCCACTCATGCAGGTTTGACTGTTACAGGATTCCCGCGGGGTGCCTTGTAACAGTCTCGCCTCCTTGGGTGCACGCTGCACGACGATGGATAGAATCTTCTGATCACGCTCCCGGAGCTTCTGATGCTCGACATGGATGTGGTATGAGCTCTCGGTGCTTTTTTTTCTTTGACAAATGGCTTTACCACGAGAACTCATTGATCTGGTTTGCTGGTGCAGGGATCTTGGTTGCATGGCGACGAGGATGGTGGAGCAAGGTAACAGCAATGTTCAGGGGTGCCAACAGTGGCATGCATGCATCCAACCCATTCCTTAGCCGCTAGATCTCCGTTTGAAACAAATTTTTGGCCATCCCAAACTTCTACAGGAAGTTTCCGGTAGAACACAGAGCTTCCTGTAGAAATTTTGCACTTTCCTGTAGAAAATCCACGTCTTCCTGTAGAAAGACTGCATTTCCCTGTAGAAAAACTGCATCTTCCTGTAGAAGATTCAAACCATGATAAAATTGCACATACCTTGAAAAAACATTGGGATTCTTGGAGGAGGTGCTAGTGAGGTCCCTTGATAGCATGATGAGGGCCCTTGGCTCAGATTGGAGAGGCTTCTTCTCCTCCATAGAACATCTGCAACCTGCATGCAATTTTCATATTGTGCTTATTATTTTTTCTTTTTTCTTCTTCTTTTTTTGGAAAGATAACAGGGGCGCCCCAAAGAGGTTTTCACCCTTGCTACCTGCCCTGAGCGCCTCAGAGAGGTTTTCACTCAGGGATCTTTTTCAAACTTTCCTTTTTTTCTTTGAAAGACAATAGGGGCGCCTCAATGAGGTTTTCACCCCTACCGCCTGCCTTGGGCGCCTCAGAGAGGTTTTCACCCAAGGATCTTTATTATTTTCTTTTTTTTTTTTCTTTTTTTTTTTTCTTTTTTTTTTTTTAAATCTTCAGGGTATGCCCAAAGTAGAGGCAGAACCCTTCTCTATGACCAATACAGATTTCTCCATAGTTCTGATAAACTCTTGTCTTGAGAGAGGTCTCCTGTAGATCTTCAATTGATGCCCATTGACAAGCATGGGAATGGCTTCCTCATCAATGGTTCGAATAAGGACAGATCCATTGTCATGGCACTGTTCCACTACATATGGTCCTAGCCATCTGGTTCTCAACTTCCCCTTGAAGTCTTTGAACCTGGAGTCATACAACAAGGCCCAATCTCCCGGCTGGAATTGCTTGTCATGGAGATGTTGGTCATGCCACACCTTTCTCTGAAGTTGAACCACTTCCGAGTGAAGGAGGGCCTGCATTCGGTGCTCATCCAGTCCATTCAGCTGCAATAACCTTTCTTGCTGTGCATGGCTGAGATCTAGGTCCAGCTGGGCTGCCATCCTCAAAGTGTTATACTCAAGCTTAATGGACAGCAAAGCTTTCTTCCCATAGACCAGCTCATAAGGTGTGAAGCCGGTGGTGGTCTTCCAAGTGGTGTTGTAAGCCCATGTGGCCTCAACAAGGCGATCTGCCCAGTCTTTTCTGCTGCTGCTCACCACTTTGGTCAAGATCCCTTCTAACGCTCTATTGGTGACTTCCACCTGCCCATTTGCTTGAGGATGATAGGGAGTGGAAGTCCTATGCTTGATCTTGTGATGAGCCAGTAAGTCTTCAACCAAGTTGGATGTGAACTGGCTCCCTTGATCGGTCACCAGCTCTCTTGGGTAGCCAAACTTGTAGAAGATGTTCTCTCTTAAGAACTCAGCCACCCTTTCTTCTGTTGCTGCCTTGATTGCTTTGGTCTCTGCCCACTTTGTCAAATAGTCAGTGCACACAATGATGTAAGACCTTTGCCTTGAAGGAGGGTTGATTGGGCCCACAAAGTCCATACCCCACTTCTCAAATGGCTCAAGAGTCACTTGAGGTTGGAGAGGCATCTCATCCCTTTGGGTCGGTTTCCCCATTCGTTGGCATTGGTCACACTGACTGACATATCTTCTGACATCTTGATGGAGTGTGGGCCAATAGTAGCCTGCCTGCAGGATTTTGAAGGCAGTTCTCTTTGCTGCAAAATGTCCTCCACAAGGCCCATCATGACAGGTGAGGAGGATGTCAAAGACTTCCTCCTCCCTTACACAACGCCTTAAGATCTGATCGGGGCCAAGCTTGAACAGATTGCCCCCGATCCAGGTAAATGAGGCACTCTTTCTGATGATTCTGCTCTTCTCTTTTGAAGAGAGGTGCGGAGGGAACTGAGCTGAAACAAGGTAGTTTGCTATATCAGCAAACCATGGAGAGAGTACCGAGATAGCAAACAGATGCTCATCAGGCATCTGGTCATCCACCGTCCCATCTTCATCTGCAGACAAATCCAATCTAGATAAAAAATCAGCAACAACATTTTCTCTACCTGGTTTATCAACAATGGTTAACATTTTGGGATTCAACTGCGTTAAGTAAGTCATTCACGTATGACCATTTCCATGAGAGGTAGTCGTAACTGACTACTTTCTCATGATTTTTGAATAGTTCACTTAGCACTCATTGCATCGGGTGATGCTCACAGGGGTGAAGAAGTGGGATTGAAACTAGTGAAATGAATCACATAGCATCAATCATCACTTCCGGGGCTTGCACCCGGTAACCAGGACTTCCCAGGAGGTCACCCATCCCAGAACTCCTCTGGCTCAAGCGCGCTTAACTGTGGAGTTTTCCCCACAATCAAGCCCACTTAGCTTGCTACCCCATTTGCAAAACCTTAGCAAGTATTGTGCCTCATGAACCATTCAAGTAGAGATCCCTTGACTCTTTTTGAATTTAAGTATGGGGGTTTACGCAGTGCATTATATTAGATATCATTTTGGGATTCAACTGCGTTAAGTAAGTCATTCACGTATGACCATTTCCATGAGAGGTAGTCGTAACTGACTACTTTCTCATGATTTTTGAATAGTTCACTTAGCACTCATTGCATCGGGTGATGCTCACAGGGGTGAAGAAGTGGGATTGAAACTAGTGAAATGAATCACATAGCATCAATCATCACTTCCGGGGCTTGCACCCGGTAACCAGGACTTCCCAGGAGGTCACCCATCCCAGAACTCCTCTGGCTCAAGCGCGCTTAACTGTGGAGTTTTCCCCACAATCAAGCCCACTTAGCTTGCTACCCCATTTGCAAAACCTTAGCAAGTATTGTGCCTCATGAACCATTCAAGTAGAGATCTCTACTTGAATGGTTCATGAGGCACAATACTTGCTAAGGTTTTGCAAATGGGGTAGCAAGCTAAGTGGGCTTGATTGTGGGGAAAACTCCACAGTTAAGCGCGCTTGAGCCAGAGGAGTTCTGGGATGGGTGACCTCCTGGGAAGTCCTGGTTACCGGGTGCAAGCCCCGGAAGTGATGATTGATGCTATGTGATTCATTTCACTAGTTTCAATCCCACTTCTTCACCCCTGTGAGCATCACCCGATGCAATGAGTGCTAAGTGAACTATTCAAAAATCATGAGAAAGTAGTCAGTTACGACTACCTCTCATGGAAATGGTCATACGTGAATGACTTACTTAACGCAGTTGAATCCCAAAATGATATCTAATATAATGCACTGCGTAAACCCCCATACTTAAACAATGGTTAAATCAAACTGCTGCAACAAAAGTAACCATCTAATGATACGAGCATTCACATCTGGTTTATTCATTAAATATCTAATTGCAGCATCGTCAGTATGTACAAATGTTTGGTATCCAGTGATATAATGACGGAACTTGTTTAGTGCATGGACTACAGCTAAGAACTCTTTCTCGGTTACAGTGTAATTCAGTTCAGCTTTGGTCAAGTTCTTGCTGACAAAGTAAATGGCATATGGAAGTTTTTGCTCAACTTGTCCTAAAGCTGCACCTATGGCTTTGTTCGAGGCATCAGTGTGGATGTGGAAAGGTAGGGCCCAGTTTGGACCTCTCAAGATTGGTGCTGACACCAACTTGTCCTTTAACTCATTCAAACTCTTCTGACAATCGTCAGTCCACTTAAACTGCACATCTTTTGCCAATAGGCCAAACAATGGCGAGGCTAGCTTGCTGAAGTCTTTAATGAATCTTCGGTAATATCCTGCTAATCCCAAGAAACTCCTAACATCCCTTACCTTCTGTGGAGGTGGAACCTTCTTGATTAGAGCAATTTTGTTAGGATCCACCTGTAACCCTTGGCGAGAGATGGTATGGCCTAGCACGGTCCCTTCAGTCATTAGGAATTCACATTTTTCAGGGCTAAGGGACAGGTTCATCTCAATGCATTTGGCTAGGAATTTTCCCAAATTGGACAATGCTTCCTGGAAGTTGGCCCCATAAGGAGTAAAGTCATCCATATAGATTTCCACTGCATCATGGACCAGCTCCGAGAAGATGCTTAAGACAGCTCTCTGGAAAGTAGCAAGAGCATTGCATAGCCCAAAGGGAAGGACTCGGTAGGCAAAGGTACCCCAAGGACAAGTGAAGGTGGTCTTATCTTGGTCCTCCGGGCTGATTTGGATTTGATTGTACCCGCTAAACCCATCCAGGAAAGAGAAGAACTTCTTTCCTGTCAGTCCATCCAACACTTGATCTATGAAGGGTAGAGGGAAATGGTCTTTCTTGGTAGCTTTGTTCAGCTCACGGTAATCCACACAGATTCTCCACTTCCCATTCTTCTTGGGAACCAACACTAGAGGGGACACCCATTCACTATCTGAGATGGGGTAGATGAATCCGGCATCCAACAACTTTTGCAATTCTTCCTTGACAATGTCCTTAAGGGCTGGATTCATTCTGCTCTGAGGTTGCCTAACCGGTTTACAATCCTCTTTGATATATATGTGATGGGTACATACCGAGGGATGGACTCCTTTCATTTCCTTATAGCTCCAAGCAAAAGCATCTAGGTGGCTGGCCAACAGGCTACACAGCTCCTTTTCCTGAGAAGGAGATAGGGAGGAGCTGATTTTCAATGCTCTCTCAAGGCCGAACTCCACATTCTTAACTCTGGGAGTGACAGGGTTGGTTGTACAAAGATCCACTAAGGTGCTAGCTTGGGCATCCTCCACCAATTCTTCTAAGGGTAGTGCACTGGTAGGTTGGTTTTGGATCAAGTTCTCGATCAAGTCATCCTCGGTTGGGGGGTTTCTTCTAGTGGTATCTAGGGTACACAGAGGTGCTGAATACACCTCGTCTTCTTCTCCTTCCTCCAACCAGAGTGGTAAGTCATGCTCTAAAGAGGGTTGGGCAGGAGGGTATAGGACTAGCTGCTTGGACATGGGACCATTTTTGATGGTCATGTTTCCTGCACGACAACTTATGTAAGCATCTGCAGTAGCTAACCAAGGCCTTCCCAGAATGAGAGGATATCCAGTAAGCTTTGCCTTTGGTTACAGAACCAGGAAGTCTGCAGGGTATTCCCAAGAATCAATAGAGACCAAGACATCCTCCACAATCCCTTCGGGAGTCACGGTGGAGCGATCTGCTAATTGCAGTACTGTCGAGGTCTTCCTTAAGGAACCTTGAAGATTGAGTTTAAGCATAGTATCCCTGGTCATCACATTAATGGCAGCCCCCAGATCAATCAAGGTGTGAGGGATAATGGTGCCATTGATGTGGACATCTACTACAGGACTTCCAGGATCTAGATACTTGGGGCAGATGACTTGTCCTAGCATAAGGTCAGACAGTTGTCCTATGACATTGATAGTTGAAGCATCTTTCTTCCATCTGCCTGGGTGTTTGAAACACTTCTCCTTAACCAGTTTGTTGTAAATGGGCATATCCTTGATGGCTTGGAGAAGGGGTATCTTCACACACAATTGCTTGAGCTCTCCCAGAAGCTCATCTTCTTCCGGGTTGGGTTGTGTGGTGGTTGCAAGTCTCTCAGGAAAGGGTGGAATAGGCTTTGGTTCACTCTCCTGATGGCCTTCCTCATCCTCTGGGGGAGGAGGTTGGCGATCTGGAAGAGTCTTTCCAGATCTAAGATTGATCTCCTGGATCTCCACAGCATAGGTAGGGCATGAGGTCTCCCCAGTATATACCTGCTGAGCCTGTCTATTGTTGAGGTTCGGGTTCGGTTGAGCAGGCATTTGAGGTTGCCTTGGAGGAACAGGAGGTAATGGTTGTGGTTGAACTGGAGGTGGAGGCAGAATGGCGGGTGGAGTATTGTACTGGGGCCTCCACCCCGACTGAGGTGCACTCCACTGAGGCTGTGGCTGGGCATGTGAGTGATATGAGTGAGTAGTGGGTTGAGTAGGGTACTGAGGTGGATAAGACCATGGAGGAGGCATGGACCAGGAAGGATGAGCAGGGGGACCCCAAGAAGGCATAGGAGTCGATTGGTTGGGGCTGTAATAGGCTTGAGGTGCCCCTTGCATTCCCTGCTGATAAGGTCTGGATCCTTGTGGCCTCCTTTGGTTGATGAAATAGAGAGGTTCAGTGGGGGCTTCTGTCCCTTGGTACATGGCTTTGAACCCAGGTAAGGTTGGACACTGATTCGTAGGATGGTCCTCCTCACAAACAAAACACACTTCAACCGAATGCAATGGGCATTCGTTCTTAGGATGTCTTCTTGTGCACCTAGGGCAGAAGACAGCCAAGGCTCTCTCAGCTTCTTCTTTCTTTTGCTGAATCCTGAAGGTGTCCAGCTGCATGGCAATGGTCTGTCTCACCTCACTCTTAAGATCTTCTAATTGGTTTGTAAACTCATGTTTGGAGAAGGGGACACCAGTGGAGAGAAGATTTCCTCTACCTCGTTTCCTAGCTGCCCTGGAATGATTTCTAAACACAATCTTGATGTCCTCATAAGGCAGTTGGTAAATGTCCCCCCCAGCTAACATGTGAAGGGTATCTAAGAGATCTTCAGGGACTCCTCGGAGTAGAACCAACTTGAGGGATTCAGGGTCAAGTGTGCACCTGGCCCGCTTATAGCTAAGTTGGAACCTCTCCTCATAATCCTCTAAGGACTCATCATTTCCCATGGTCATCCGAAAGATTTCTCCCTTGGTTTCCTTAGACCTACAGTAATCCCTATACTTGGTATTGAAGGCTTGTTGCATCTGAGCCCAAGTAGTGATACTATTCCCAGGTAATCCCATGAACCAGGGCAATGCTGCATCCTTAAGAGTTGAAGGGAAAAGCTTCAGCTTTTGCTCATCTTCAGTATAGTCATAAGTTCTACAAAGGACAGCAAACTCAAACAAGAAGGTATCAGGATCCTCAGTGGTCAGTCCATGGAAGTGAGGCAAGGCGGAGGGGCTAATGTTCTTCATTCTCATCTCTCCATTGGTCTCTCGGATGGGGAAGGCACCTTCTATTCTCTCATCCTCTCTTCTATTATCAGCCATGGCTTCAGATGGAGTGGTCTCTAACTCTTCTTCTTCTATAGGGTCTTGGTATATCTCAGGATGTTCACCTATAGGTTCCTCTGGGTCACTGTCACCAAAGAAGAGAGAAGGGTGACTTAGTGATGTGGTGGGGGTGTTGGGTAGGAATTTGCCTGATTTATCTCGGTTCCTACGAGGCATGAAATGGAAAGGACTTTTCTTTTTTTTTGATTGCTTTTGCTTTTTTCTTTGGTACCATCAAAACTGAAACAGAGTGATCTACAACTAACTATCTTGCTCAAATGAAATTGTGGAATTGAAAGGCTAATCTAGGAAAGCAAGAAATACTAGTCTATGAAAGCAGGAAATGCTAATCTAGGAAAGCAAGAAATGCTAATCTAGGAAAGCAAGAAATACTAGTCTATGAAAGCAGGAAATTGCTAATCTATGAAAGCAGGAAATACTAATCTATGAAAGCAGGAAATGCTAATCTATGAAAGCAGGAAATGTCTATGCTACTTTTGCAGAATGGAAATGAAATAAACTACTGAGCAGAAGTAAGAGTATGAAAGTAGAAGAAAAGCAACAATTACTAATACTCTGACGCTTCCCCGGCAACGGCGCCAAAAAGATGGTGGGCTCCAGTATTGTAGAAATAATGCTACAACTCCTGGGGCTTCCTGTCTCTTAATTTTATCAACCCGGTAGTTCGTACAAACTTGGAAGCGACAGTGCTGTATGCACAAGTACTAGCTCTTGTCGCAGCTGTCACTTGGTCAGCTGGCACAAGTCTGCTAGGGCTCAAGCCAACTTCTATAGGCTCTCAGAAGAAGCTTTATCAATGATGGACGAAAGCTAACTCAAAGAAGGCTAATCTACTTGCAGGAAAGAAACTGAAAGCTAATAAAGCATGAAAACCCTAGGAAACCCTAATTTAACTAGCTTGACCCTTACAATGCAAAAATGTGAATGAAACCTCTACCAATGATGCTATTACTTGCAGTGAAGTGAAATACATGTATCTAAGCTATCTACAATTGAAAAGACGTGTTTTTGTATTTTGTCATTAAGTGGTTGGGTTTATTGTGATGGTGCTCTTGATTAGGGTTTGACTGTGCAGGAGTGATTCGAATGGAAGGAAAGCGTGGGCAAGGTTAGGATGGCTAGGGGAGGTCCCAGAGGGTCTCTAGCATCAGTCCTTAGAAGTCTACCACATTCGGATGCTCAGCAACCGAGCTTGTAAACTCCTACAGGAAGTCTGCAGGGGATCCTACAGGAAACTCTGAGTATTCTACAGGAAGGCTGTGAAATTATACAGGATGACCTACTGTGAAGGTTTGGAGTGATGGTGAAGTGATGGAGTGGTATGGGCGGACAAGTGAGATGGAGATGGACCTGGTGATGGCTCAGGAGCAGCGAAGTCGGATGGAGAACGAGTGTATGGAGTGGTTTGGTGAATGGAAGGGTGGTATCAACGAAAGGCTAAGTAGATGGAGCTATGTGAATAATGGAGGAGCTAGGAGTTGAATGAGCGGAACAGAGGTCAAGAAGGTGACTTGAGATGTGGTTGACAAGCAGAGGAAGGTAATGGAGTGGTATGGAGCAGTGTAGATGAAACAAATAGTTTATGAGTGTCACCAACCGAAAGTTCATTAACCTAAGCTACTTGTAATATAAACTCAGTGAACAACAATGCAAATTGGAAGGAAACTCGTGCATCGAAGTGAAATGAAGAAGTATGGTTCAATAGCAACAGTGCATGGATGGATCTTCAACGAAAATAAACATGTTGCAGCTTGCATGGAAGTGGAAAGAACTGCGTTTCTTTTTGGTGGTTGGTTATGGACTGCACCCCAATCCCTAACAGAGATGGCAGTGGGCCTTTACAACCTTTTTGCTGGAGCTCCAATGATGTATAACTATCCTCCTATTGAACTTAAGCAACTGAAACAAATTCACCATAAACTAATCCTATCTAAGCTCATGAAAAAGACTAAGTTAACAAACTGTAAATTCGAATTGCATGTGAAAGTAAACAAACTCAAAGTGCTGGAACGAAATGCAAACACATTACAACACCGAGGAGATCTATTGCTCTCAGGTTGGGCCCTAACCTGAGAGCTATAGCTCCTTGAGAAAACTCAGAACTAGATCAAAATCTGCCTTCTTTATTCATAATCTGATGTCATGCCAAACTGGCTTACAAAAAGAACTACACCGAGCTGTGCTCAAAAATTACAATAGTAATGCGAAAGTTTCAACAACCTATCAAAGGCTACCGCCTCTATACTTATGCAAAAACGATCATCCAACAGGTGTCCTTGATTTTAGGAGCTCGGCTGTCCAACTGAAGTTTAAACTGCTGATCCTGTAGGACAGTCATAATTGTTGTTCCTGTCGAACATTTATAACTGTTGTTCCTGTAGAACAGCTGGCTGCTTCTAAGCTCGGTGGGGAGATGGATTGGAGCTCGGAGCTATGGTGGGAATCATGAGGAGGGTCCCAAGACTGTGGACATCCTCTCCTAAAAACCAGCAGTGCCACCTCATTGTCTCCTTGTCTCCTTTTCACGTGGTCTTTTCTCCCTTTTAATGCAAAAACCTGAAATCATAATGCATTAGTCACGTGGATAGATTGCCTACCCTTATTCCTACAAACAACACGAATAAACTAAGAAATGCATGCATAAGCAATAAAAAGTGAATGGATTGAGCAAAGTAAGTAGGCTAAATGAGCCCAAATTTTACCAAAAATTGGGGCTCATCAGATGTGTTGTAACATAATTTGGTTTTGATAAGTTAGTATATTAGTCAAAAATAATTTTAAAATGTTAAGTTAGGATATGGATGCAAAAGAAAGAAAAATTAAAATGTTAGGACAATTTGATATTTTATAGGCATCCATATCAATAAAATGATAGGAGTTAGCTTCCCTAAATAAAGAAGGAAAAAGAAAAATAAAATGTTAGGGAAGAAAAAAGAAAGAAAAGGCTTCATTTTCATACAAAAATAAATGCAAAGGCTGCTAGTCCAAATGCACCACATCAGAAAAATGTCAAATCGTGTTAATATATGATTAATTCTTTAATCGGGATTAATTATTTGTTATAAACTATGGCATTTCAATTATATTATAATACGAAAGTTTGATTTGACCCAAATCAATAAATGACAAAAAGGTCTTGTCGTATTTCGTAAAAAGGATCCATGATCTAACAGTTGATCTACTCCCCGCCCAGATCAACGATGGGGAGAGATTTTGAACCCCCTCCACTATTTCATGTTAACATGACAGGAGGGGGGGGTCTGCAAAGTGGTTTCCATGGTGGACTCCCTGACCTTACGTGTCACCCCCACATCACTCTGCACCCCCCCCCCCCCACCAACACAAAACTACAAACAACTCCCTACCCCCCCCCCCCCCCCGCAAACCACTCGTGGTTTTTTCCGCCAATGGCTCTTTCACCCTGCCAAAGTCTTTATCTCTCCACTAATCCCGAGTTGACACCTTACCTATCCGTTCCTTATTCCTCCCATCTGTTACCTCTTTACATGCTTATCCCCCTGTTCGACATACCTGTTGTATCCATCTATTGCAGTCTCACTCCCTTGTATTTAAAGTTGCCATAGTTATTAACAAAACCGTTACAACAACACAACTTGCCATGGTGGCAATCACAGAAGTCCCAATAGTAGTTGCACGTAAAAATCCTAGTTCGTCATCTATAGCCATCGAGTCTACATCAACAGGAACTGACCCAGCCAAATTAGCATAGGAACTGCCAATATAGAAGCAGGAAAACCAGAAGTTACTTCAGAAATTTCAAAATCTAGAATTGCAAAAAGTGCAAAATGATACTAAGTATCTGGAAGAAATGCAGAAGACTCACAAATTGGAACTTCAAATCCAGAAATTGCAAAGTGAGTCACTAATGGTAGACACTTTGGCGAATGCCAAGAAAAGTATTTGGAAAATAATTAGTCAATCCATGACAGATGTATGGCCATCCATACAGATTATTTTTTAGCAGCAGGAACTCATTACTAGGTGTAGAGCAGTGATTGAAGAACAAAAAGCAGCCTTGAAGACCAAGCCAACAGAAGCCATAGATATGATCAAGGTTTTAAATTCAAATATCAGAGAGGAATTAGAAGAAATAAACATCTCTAACAGAACAACCACCATCTTAGAGATTGAAAAGGTATTACAGAAAAGGAATTTGATCAATCAATTGGAAACTAAGTGTCAAACCCTGGAGATTTTTGTAAAGATATTTCATTCAAAATTTAATGTTTTAAATCAGAAAGGATTGATAGGATTGGTAGGTTTGAATGATAAGTTGATTATATTAAATGATTATTGCAAGGAGTTATATGCTATTGCAGTAGACAGAGCCGAATTTGTAGGAGTGAAAGGACATTTAACTAGGAGGGATTTTCGAGAAGCCTTGGAATATGATTTAACTATCTTACATGAAATCAAGTACTTGTTTCTCACCAAGCCTAATTTCAAAATATATATAGAGGTGGATGAAACAATCAGGAAGATGGTAAATGTAGAAATCCCAAGTGAAAAAAGATGGGATCCTTTGCGTGAAACAATTGAGTAATTCCTCATTGTGATAACAGAACAACTCATCATCAGTGTTTTCAAGATAGCTCATTAGTGTTTTTAGGGCAGATCATCAACAAATTTCCAAAGGCTAAAGCCAGCTCTTCAGTAGTTTTTCAGTTCCTATTATATTGTTCTATTTCTACAATTTTGTACTATTTTGGTATTCTATTCCAAACATATTGTAGATATTTTGTAAAATTTTGTATAAATAACTCCTCCTTTGAGTTATTATGGGTTGAACCCTTGAACAAGTTATAAAGCAGATTTGTACTAAGCTGGAGAATTTTGAAATAATAAAAGATTATGGATTTTGCTCATATGATCTATCTCCCAGTGAGTTGTATTTCATCTTATCTATTCATTATGTCTTTCTTCATATAAATTAAGTCTTTTGCAGTTATCCGATTTAAAATTTAATTGAATTTCAGTTTCATTTTGGATCCTCTGTGAAGTTGTAATTTGAATAAGAGAATAATTTACATAACTATTTGTTATTGTAAATTCCTCTTTGAATATAAATTACACTAGATCTCTGTAATAGTTTGATTATATTTTGTTGATTAAGAAAGCACTATTTTCTTAATTTCTTCTTATAAATGGTTAAATACTCAGTTTGAATATTAAATCAATTATACCTCTTCACACTCTACTTCTCCATCCCATTAAAATCAAACTAACCATGTCTAGTTAAAGAAAAGCCTTTCATTTTATTAAAAATCTGTCTAAGTTTAAAGAACTTGTTTATAAAATAGTTCACTGGTCATCCAATCATTTAAAACAAATAAAACATTATAGATTCTTTGGCATAACTAATTGACCTTAGGTTATCTCAAAGGACAACATCAGATTGGCGTCGTTGCTAGGGAGCGAAGGATTGAAAGCTAGATTTTCCCTGGGGCAACGATTTTCCCTTTCCTTTAAGGTGAATAAAGGATAAGGATATAGGTCAAAATATTTCACTTGGTGATTCCACTGGTCCTAGATGGCTCATTTTAAGAATACCAGATCACGTTCTGATTCTGAGATTGTTAACCCTCTACCAGATCCAGAAAGACTTATTAGGGGAGCCTCTTCAAGGAGAAGACATAGAACCTCTTCTTCTTCTTCAACTTTACACCCTGAAGACATCTCATCTATAGATCCTTTTTCATTTGTGCCATATAATCCTAATTGGATTGAACTACCTCATAGGGTTTCTAAACTCCATTCTAGAGGAGTAGATCTTCCATCAACCTTTTTAATACAATCACTTGAGTCATATCAAGTCCCATCCATTCCTATAAAATCACCTTCATCTAAGGAAGAATTGGGTTTACATTTACCTGAATTCAAGCCTACAGACTTCATTTCTCCAACTCCTTATTCTATTCCATCAACTTCTACTAATATTGAAGAGACGTTTATTGTCTATTCAAATCCTCTGTTTGATAATAAGGAAGACTTTCCATTAGGAGTTTCAAAGTTGGTTATCAAAACCCCTTTGAAATCTTCAAGGAGGTCTCCTCCCTCTTTTTCTCCTCCACATACTAATACCCCTACCGACTCCTCTTCATCACCTTCATCTTCATCATCTTCCTCTTCCTCATCATCATCCACTCACTTACCCCAGACTCCTCCTACCAATATGGATTTTTGACCCATTGTGCAAGCAAGGTATGTTGCTCTAGTTCTCCTTGGAAACTTGGAAAATTTTTCTGATGGATGTCTAAATCATCTACCAAGATTTAATGGAGAAACAGGTCCCTCAGCAGAGGATCATGTATCATCTTTTCTAGATTTTACTAACAATATGAACATAGAACAGGAAGATGTGTATATGAGATCATTTGTGCAATCCTTTGAAGGAAATGTTAGGATCTGGTTTAGGAAACTTAGAGCTGACTCTATTACAACACGGAATGAGCTCATAACTATCTTTAAAAACCAATGGGGGGTAAAGAAGGATCCTGTTTACTTTCTCAATGAATTTGAAGAATTGAAGAGAAACCCTGGTGAACCAGTTGCTGAATTCATCAAAATATTTAACAAACTCTATCATAAATTGCTGGCTGATTGTAAACCACTAGTAGCAGCTGCAAAAGTCAGATTTTCCAAATCATTTGAAGATGACTTTCAAGTTATGCTAAGGGAAAGGGTTTCTAATACATTATAAGACATGAAGAAAAATCCTCTAGAGGTAGAAGCTAATAGGTCTTCTTCTAGCAAACTTAAAGCTAAAGCAGAGAAAGAAGAAAGAAAATTAAAAGCTAGGGTTGATGACTCATCTTCTTCCAAATCTAAACTTGAAGATCAAAAAATTGATGAAATTACATATTTACTTAGAAACCTTTCTAATAGGATTTCTAAAATTGAATCACAACCTAGAACTACTCAACAAACTGCTGCTAGACCTCAAGCTCAAACTCAATTTCGAAGAACTCCTCAAATGCAGATTCTTCAGAGACCAAGATCTGATCAAAACATTCAACCACCCTTGTTGATTGATGATCAACAACCATATGATATAGGCCCTTTAATCACTGAAGATATCAATAATATTGATTCTTCAACAGTATAAATGTCAATAGTTCCTTCATCTTCCCTTCAATTTTTCAAACAAGAACAAGGAGATGCCCAACTTTTAAAATACCAATCATTCTCTGAATTTATGATTGCAGAATTGAATAAGAGGTGTGATATAAGACCTAAATCAAGCCCAGGTAGACCTTAAAAATCTACCACTATAATTGAACCTGCAATAAAATCTATTCAAACACAAAATCCAACACCTCAAACTACAGAGTCATCCGCTGAAACCTTTTCATCTGACAAGACCATGTTGACAACTTTCAATATTGAAAGGGAATTGGAAAGGGTCAAGATTCCTATACCTTTAGCTGAACTTTCCAAAAACCCTGGTTATAAAAATCAAGTGTCTAAATGGATACAATCCTCTAGTGTATATGCTGAGGGAGATGTTATTAGTCTGCAAGATGAAAAACCCTCAGTAGTGTTTGACCCTAGTCTTGATATGATTGATGAAATTGTTCCACCATTTTATGTAACTTTAAAGGTTCATGACTTTCTTTTGTATAAATGCATGTTGGTCTCTGGAGCTTCTCATGACCTTATGCCAAAGGTAATTATTGACCAACTTCAGTTACAAGTTACTTGTTCTTATCATGATCTTTACACTTTTGATTCAAAGAAAGTACCATGCCTAGGATTGATAAAAGACCTAGTTGTGACCTTAGCCCAAACACCTGTCAAGAGTATAGTTTTAGACATAGTTGTCATTGATATTCCTGCCAAATTTGGCATGCTCCTATCTAGATCATGTTGTGCTAAAATTGGAGGATCACTTCAGATGCACATGTCTTTTGCTATTATTCCAGTATATGGAGGTGAAAATTTAAGGTTATATAGGGAAGTCAGATTCCTTCATACTGTTTGTAGGTCTGATCAAGAAAAAAACCACCCTATTTATGAAGTAGATCAGGATTTTGGTCGCTTTCAGTTATCTTCAAAAAATTCATCAAACACTCAACTTGCCATTGAAAATGTAGTTTCCAAACCTAAAATTGTAGATCGGATATCTGGAGACTTTATTTTGATGGCTCTTACTCAAAGGAAGGAGCAGGAGCAGGAATTGTTTTAATTTCACCAAATAAGGAAAACACAACTCAGTCATGTAAACTTGAATTTGAGGTGATCAATAATGTGGCTGAGTATGAGACTTTTGTTCTTGGTCTTGAGCTAGCCTAGAGTCTAAAGGTTCAAAACTTGAGTGTCTTTTCTGATTCTAAGCTAATAGTGAAGCAGGTTAGAAAGTTGTGTCAAAAAAAACACCCAAGACTTAGGTCCTATAGCAATGAAGCTTGGGATACAATTGAAAATTTCTTCCAAGGATTTAACATAATTGTTATTCCCAAAGATGAAGATATGCATGATGACTCACTAGTTGTCTCATCAATCTCTTTCAAAATCTCTGAGCTAGTATTGTTAGAATACTAGATTCAAGTCAAGTATAGACCACCAATTCCTGATAACCTTAAACATTGGCAAATTTTTTACGATGATGAACAATTAAAATCTTTCCTTCAAGTCATTGGTGAATTTTCAAATATGATAATTGAAGAAGATCAAAAAGATGTTCAGGAATCAAGTCACCAAACTCTAGAACTTCATTTAGTCCAAAAATTCTTGATCATGATATCATCCAATTATCTAATAATTTTATTCCTGAAGGATTAGTTCCATTGGAAAAATTGTTTGATAATAATGATGTTTCTAAAAACCCCTTGTTTAACTCACCTAAAGAAGAAATCGAAGAATGCAATATTGGGACTTTGGATGATGTGCAAAATGTTAAATTATCATCAACCTTGCCTTTGGATGTCAAAATCAAATACTTGAATCTTATTAAAAATTACAAAGATGTTTTTTCCTGGTCTTATAATGAGTTAAAAACTTATGATACATCTTTGATTGAGCATAAGATTCATTTGAAACCAGAAGAAGAACCCTTTCAACAGAAACTATGAAGAATCAATCCCATACTACTTCCAACTATTGAGAAAGAGCTCAAAAAGCTGCTTGACACTCATAGCATAGTACCCTTAAGATATTCTGACTGGGTAGCCAACCTAGTTCATGTTAGAAAGAAAAATGGTGAGATTAGGTTATGTGTAGATTTTCGAAATCTGAAGAAATCATCTTTAAAGGATAACTATCCATTACCCAAAATGGATCATCTACTTTAGAAAGTTTCAAGTGCAAATAGGATTTCTATGCTAGATGTATTTTCTGGTTACAACCAGATCATGGTAAGTAAAGTTGACCAAGATAAAACTGCTTTCATCACTCCTTAGGGTACATTTATGTATGCTAGAATGTCATTTCGGTTGACAAATGATGGAGCCACTTTCCAGAGAGCCATGGATCTAGCATTTGTAGGTAAAACATAGGAATTTACTATCATTTATTTAGATGATTTAACTATTTTCTTTTATTATGATGAAAATCATTTAAAACAATTTAGCAAGGTTTTTGACAAGTGCAGGAAATTTTGCAAATCCATCAATCCAAAGAAATCTTTATTTGTTGTAAAGGCAAGGAAATTACTAGGGCATATAATCTCCAAGGAGGGAGTTATAATTGACCCAAAGACAGTTTCAGCTATTCAAACCCTATCTCTACCATGGAACAAGAAAGAGATACAAACCTTCCTTGGGAAGATAAATTTTCTCAGAAGGTTCATCCCTAATTATGTAGAGATAGTTAAGGATACAACTGATATGCTAAAGAAAAACAATGAAGTGAAATGGAGAGTTTCAGCTAGATATGCTTTCGATCAGATCATAAAAGGCTATATTTGAGGCCCCTACATTAGTCGGCCCTGATTATTATTCACCTTTTAGCATATTTTCTTTTTCATCTGAGACAACCTTAGCTGTTGTAGTTTTACAGAAGAACACAAATGGTGATGACCAGCCTATAGCTTTCTTTTCCAAAGTTATGAGGGATGTTTAACTTAGGTATGATATTATTGAAAAAAAAAGCTTATGCCTTAATCTAAGCCCTCAAATCCTTTATGTTGGCATGATGACACAGGTGTTGTCCTTGATGGCAACTCTCTCAGATGATAGATCACAATACAGTAGGTTAACAGCTCAGAGTTAGAGATCAAACTTCACAGAATGAAGAAAGAGAGGTATACACAGGTTCACCATTGGGCAAGCTATGTATACATGTGGGTTCATTGTATACAAGTCCCGTATATGTACACACACACTTTCACAAAAGGAAAAGTGTGTATACCTTGGAAAACTAAGTAGTGAGATCTAGTATGCAGGTTATTAGGTTGTTGTGCATTGCTGGATCTGAACCAAGGAGGAACCTTATCAGTTGATGGAGGATAAGATCTAATGATGGATCGGGATCTTAAGGCATAAAATGAACTATCATTATGTCTTTTTGCTCATGAATATTCTAGATCTGAATACTGACACATATATTATTTTGTAAATGATATGATCTAGGTATAACTGAAGTTTGGTATAGTTGCAAAATTATGAATTAATATTTGCAGATGTATACGCTAGTTGGCTTTTAGGAAAGCACGTATACGCACAAATTTGGCACATGAAAGTAGTGTATACCTTATAATCTATGTTTTAGTTGCTATTGTTTGTTGTTGTAGTGTTCTGGGTTCTAGCTTGGGTTCTGGTTACTGTATTCTGGTGACAGCATTCTGAAAGATCAGATTGATGGGTTGTCAAAGTGATTGATTGATTTGGTTGTGGTTGGTTCAATAGGAGATTGGTTGATGTAGATATATTTGATGATTGAATGATGTTGTTGATGGATCCAGTCTGAAAATTTATGAAACGTGGTCCTTGGAAGAAAGGAGAAGGTTGTAGCCTTCTGTAGGCCGGCACCTACGTACTAGTAAACATATCAACTAGTACAAGAGCTAGGGGGTTGTAGCTCCCTTCTAGTAGAAGCTAGAGAATGAGAGAAGGTTGTAGCCTTCTGCAAGTAGAAGCCTGCGTACTGGTATAAGGCTGCACCAGTACAAAAATTGTAAACAGAATTTTCTTATTATTAAAAGAAGACAGAGACGATTGCAGTAGGTGGTTTTCACCCACATTGGGTTTCCACCTTATATCTTGGTGTTTATGTGTGTTTCTTATGTGTGATGCTTTATTCTACTTTTACTACAATGTCTAATGAATTCTTAATATACTGATTAAAGTTCACTACATGATAATTTGGGTAAATCAAAAGATCTCTGCATATACGCTGGTTTCATTAAGTATAGTTGTGTATACACGCTAGTTCACTGAGCTGAAGTAGCATATACAAATCAGTTTTGAAAATTAAATTATTGATCTGATAATACTGATTCACCCCCCCTCTTAGTATTATTTCCAACAATTGGAATTAGAGCAAGTCCTTTAGAAGAAGCTTGATCGCTTGAAGGTAGATCCATCATTGTGAGTAATCAAGAAAGCGGGGGATCCATCAGACCACCAATCTTTGATGGGAGCAACTTTGTTTATTGGAAAGTAAGAACCACAGCCTATCTTCAATCTCTTGGAACAAATGTCTGGGAAATCGTGGAAGGAGGATATACATTTCCATCAGCAATTCCTACAGATACGGTAGGTAAAAAGCAATATGAAACCAATGCCAAGGCTGCCAATACATTATTAGGAAGTCTGTCACAATCAAAGTTTGTCAAAGTTATGCAGCTCAAATCAGCCAAAGAAATATGGGACAAAATCGTTCTAAGCTACGAAGGAGACTTTCAGAATTCAATATGAAACTCTCAAGATGCACAATGATGAAAGTATAGCTAGTTACTTCTTACGTATAGATGAGGTTGTTAATTGCATGAAGAATCTAGGTGAAGAGATAAAGGAAGTTACCTTAGTTGAAAAAGTTTTAAGATCCTTATCTGCTAAATTTGAATCAAAAGTATCTGCCATAGAAGAAAAGCAGGATCTATAGACTATTACTATGACACAGCTTCACAGAATCTTAACTGCCTTTGAGATGAGAAACGGAGGTCCATTAGATATGATAGAAGCTACATTTAAAGCTTCAACAAAAGGAAAAGAAGCACTCAATGAATCAGGAAATATTTCAGAAGAAGAGGAAGTAAACTTTGTTAAGAAGCTTCAACAGGGTTCCGGAAGATTCAGAGGTAAACTACCTTTCAAATGTTTTGCATGTGGTAGAGTCGGTCATTATGCTGCCAAATGTCCTTGTAAAGATAAATATGACAAAGGGAAGGAATCTGCAAAATGGAATAGAAAACAAAGTGTAAGTAAAAAGGGCTACTATACTCATGAAGATAGTGATGGTCTATCAAATAGTGATGAAGATGAAAATAATAATGACTATAAACTTCTAATAGCTTATGAAGATGATGACTTTTTGGATGCTTTAGATGAAGATGACCTTTATGAAGAAATCTCTAAACTCAAAATCTGTTTAGAAGAAAAGAATATGATTATAGATACCTTAACATACCAACTTGCTGAAAGAGAAAAACACAGTGAAAAACTAGAATGTGAAATTGTGGGATTAAGAAAGGATCTTGAGAAAACAAAAGCTGTCAATCTTAGATTTGCTAAAGGATTAGAAACCTTAAATGAAATTATCAAAGTGCAGTGTTCTCCTCTGATAAAGACAGGTCTTGGATATACTGAAGAAGCATCTCAATCACAGAAGCTGTCAACCTCCACTAAAAGCTATCTTGATGCAGCAAAGAGCAATGAACAGTTTGACAATCATCAGCAAAGGCATAAAGCAGATCACTAGGTAAATCAGGTTCAATTTACTTCAAGGATGAACAGAAGCCACAATCAACCATAGGTAAATCGTACTCAATTTTCTTCAAAGACAAATATCAATAGAAACTACAATCACCAGGTTAGTAGATTCGATAATCGCAGGAACTTCTTTAATGGTCAATGTTTCTCATGTCATAATTTTGGACACAAAGTTGCTCAATGTGTTGCTTACAAAACCATCATGACTAGAGAAGCACGAAATCAAAGGAATGAGATAGGGATCAAGAAAAGTTCCTATAATAACTTTTCTCTTCTTGAAAATGAAATAGAATGCTCAATCTGTAACAACTTTTTCCATGAAGAATCTGAATATAGGAGTAAATTTCAGTAAATATCTCAAAAGGAGCAAACTCCATTAAATCCCAAAATATGGAGAAAGAAAGAACAGCGAAAAGAAAGATGTGGTATAGCCTTGTATGTAGAAGGACAAGAAAAATAGTGGTACATCGACAGTGGATGCTCAAAACACATGACAGGTGACAAAGAAAAACTACACTCATATAATGCCTTAGAAAAGGAAAAGAGTGTCTCATTTGGAAACGACACTCCTCTTGTCATAAAAGGTAAAGGCTCTGTTTTCTTGAAAGAAAAAGTTAAAGATGGGAATGTTATGTATGTTGATGTTTTAAAGCATAACCTGTTGAGTGTGAGTCAAATGTGTGATCAAGGAAATGAAGTAGTGTTTCGATCAAATGGATGTGTTTTTCGTGAGCTTGATACTGGAGAAAACGTGATCAAAGCTACAAGAACTCCAACAACCTATACATACTCAAGGAAGGACAACAATAGTGCTATCTAAGCAAAAATGATGAAAACTAGCTATGGAACAGAAGATTGGGGCATTTAAGCTTTTCTCAAATAAGAAAAGCATGCAGGTTCTAGGTTGTTCGAGATCTTCTAGATATCAATATTCCTGAAAATACTATATGCAAATCATGTCAATTCGGTAAGCAAACTAGATCTCACTTCATCGAAAAGGAAGGGTCAGCTAGTAAGCCTCTTGAGCTTGTTCATACCGATTTATGTGGACCATCAAGGAAAAAGTCACCTCGTGGAGAAGAATACTTTATATTATTCATTGATGATTTTTCCAGAATATGTTGGATAGGTCTTCTAAAGCATAAAGATGGAGCATTTGAAAAGTTAAAAGCCTTCAAAGCTTTGGTTGAAAATGAATCAGATCTGATCGAGGATGGGAATTTACCTCGGATGAATTCTTTGACTTTTGTGAACAACATGGAATAAAAAGGTAGTTCCCCACCGCAAGGACTCCTCAGCAAAATGTAGTGGTAGAAAGGATGAATAGAACTGTTCAACAAATGGCTCGTGCTATGCTAGATGAATCTGGAACTCTTGCAACCTTCTGGGGTGAAGTTGCATTCGCTGCCATCACTATTCTCAACCAAGCAAATGTTTAGGTAAACAGCACTCAAACTCCACTTGAACTTTGGTATGGTACGACTCCCACTGTAAAATACTTCAAATTTTTTGGAAGCAAATTTTACATCAAAAGGACTGATGAAAAACTTGGTAAGTTTGAACCCAGAGCAGATGAAGGTATTCTTCTTGGCTACTCTTCTCGAAGTAAAGGATATAAATGTTATAATAAAAGACTTGGGAAAATTATTGAAAGTATTGATGTTGTGGTTGATGAAGCATGCAAAAATCCAAAACAAGTAAAAACTGAAGGTTATGACAATGAAGAAGATGAGGAACATTTTCCCACATCAAATCACACTGATTCTGAAGAAGAAACTAATGAAGCACCAGAAGAAGAGATAACGATAGAAGAAAAGACTCCATCCAGGTATGTTCAGAAAAATCATCCGGAAACTCAAATTTTAGGGGAAAAAGGGGCAGGTGTGCAGACAAGAAGAACCATTGCTGAAGCCTCAAGCTATCTAGAATTACTATCTTCCACCGAACCTCAAAATTTAAATGAAGCATGCAAAGATGAATGTTGGGTCAAGGCCATGAATGAAGAACTTGAGCAAATTGAAAAGAATAATACTTGGGAATTAGTTCCTAGACCTCATGATAAGAATATCATAGGAAGTAAATGGATATTCAAAAACAAGGTGAACGAAAATGGAGAAGTTATTAGAAACAAGGCCGGAATTTTTTGTAAAGGATATGCTCAACAAGAAGGTATAGATTTTGAAGAAACTTTTGTACCTATTGCTAGACTTAAAGCCATAAGAATGTTTCTTGCCCTTTCTAGTTTTCAGAAATTTGAAGTATACCAAATGGATGTAAAATCTGCCTTTCTTAATGGAGATTTAGAAGAAGAAGTCTATATTGAACAACCAGAAGGATTCATACTTGGAAATGATGCAAAACTTGTATGCAAACTCAAGAAAGCTCTCTATGGTCTAAAACAGGCTCCAAGGGCATGGTATTACCGTCTTGACAAATATCTCCACCAACAGGGTTTTTCAGAGGGGTCAGTAGACAACAATCTATATACAAAGATGGACACTCATAAATTGCTAATAATTGTTGTGTATGTTGACGATATCATTTTTGGTAGCAACGAAGAATCCATGAGTCAGAATTTTTCCTTAGTAATGCAGCAAGAATTTGAAATGTCCTTGCTTAGTGAGCTTACCTACTTTCTTGGTCTACAAGTTCAACAAAATAAAGATGGTATTTTTCTCTCACAAACCAAATATCTCAAACAGATCCTGAAAAAGTACGGCATGGAAGATTCTAAACTAGTATGTACCCCAATGGTAACAGGATGCAATCTTAGCTCAAATGATGAATCAATAGCAGTACATCAACCAACTTATAGATCCATGATTGGCAGTCTTCTTTATCTAACAGGTACCCGACCGGACATCATGCATGCAGTGGGAACAGTTGGAATATTCCAAGCAAATCCAAAGGAAACACACCTTCAGGAAGTCAAAAGGATTTTCAAATATCTTCAAGGAACACAGAACTTTGGTTTATGGTATCCTAGAGATATAGATCTTACACTTCATGCATATACAGATGTAGATTGGGTAGGAAGTGTTGATGACAAAAAAAACACTAGTGGTGGTGCATTCTATATGGGTTCCAGGTTAGTGTCTTGGTTTAGCAAGAAACAAAGTTCAATTGCATTATCTACAACTGAAGCAGAATACGTGGATGTTGCATCTTGTTGCACAAAACTAATTTGGATGATGCAAACCTTGCAAGACATTTAGATCACATGTACTCCACCCATCTCCATTCTATGTGATAATACAAGTGCCATCAATATTTCAAAGAATCCATTCATGCACTCCAAGACCAAGCACATACCCATCAAATATCATTTTCTATGTGAACAAGTGCTTGAACAAAAGGTCAAATTGGAATATGTTCCCTCCAAAAAATAGGTTGCTGATATATTCACTAAACCACTGCCAAGAGAGACATTTGAATATCTCAGACAAACGCTGGGAGTAGTTGCTACATCATCCTGCTATTAAATCCTATCTTCTTCGGAGAAAGGTGGTTATATGGGAGTTTCCTGAACCGTAGTCATGTATATACGCTGGTTTTTGTGGGTACAGTCACGTATATGTTGGTTTGAGGAAAAGAAGTGGGCCAGAATCAAGAGAAAGGGGTCTGATATGGTTTAGTTAATTATCTGCTCTGCTTGATGATGGTTACAATCTGTTGATGACATGTGGAAATATGTTGGCTCTCATAAGTTGTTGATAACTTGATGTATATATGATTGATGATGATGCCTTGATAACTCTTCTGATATATGAAATGATCAGATCTGACAGTGAACATCTGACACAGGTTTAGGGGGAGCATATGATTCTAATAATGCACTGTTGGCATTATCTTAAAAGATCTCGGTGCAGATTTTGTTGTAGGTGGAACAGGTTCAGGGGTAGAACATGGTTCCTGGTCTGGATGCTGATTGACAGATGTTGTTGATGATAGTTGTTGATGACTATCACGGTCTTGTTTAAGATATTTGTTCTCTGTTATATATGTCATGTATATCTTTTTATGTAATGGTCATGAAAAAGACCTAATTTGTAACCCACTATGCATGGGATGGATGATGTAATGTTTCTCATTTTGACATGTAAAAACAATTGATATATCCCCACTTGGTTGGGTGGATGAGTCAAATTTTGGTATATCCCCACTTGGTTGGGATATGGTTGTATGTATGAGTCATTGGTGATAGGAAGGTCATTTGTGATGCATGTATAGAGTCATGTTCTTCTTTTAGAACATCTTTTTGTAGACCTTGCTTGCACTCAAGGGGAGCATGACCCCTTTGCTCTTGATGTCAAAGGGGAAGAGTGACTTGGTGTGGTTGTTGCCATCAAGTCCAAAGGGGGAGATTGTTGGCATTATGACACAGGTGTTGTACTTGATGGCAACTCTCTCAGATGACAGATCACAATACAACAGGTTAACAGCTCAAAGTTACATCAGACTTCATAGAATGAAGAAAGAGAGGTATACGTAGGTTCACCATTAAGCAAGCCGTGTATACAGTGGGTTCACTATATACAAGTCACGTATATGTACACACGCACTTTCACAAAAGGAAAAGCGCGTATACCTTGGAAAACTAAGTTTTTGGTCATAAGTATTTGGTCCATGGTATTTTGATCCATGGTATTAGTTCAAGGTATCGGGTCCAAGGTATTGACCCTAGGTATTTGATCCAAGGTATTGGTCCTAAGTGGTTTTGGTCCATGGTATTGATAAAGGCCTAAAACTATAAAAGGAGGAGAAGATCATTAGGCCAAGGCACTCAGGCCTTGAATATATGATGAAGAGTGAGATCTAATATGCAGGTTATTAGGATATGGTGCATTGTTGGATCTGAACCAAAGAGGAACCTTAGCGGTTGATGGAGGATAAAATCTAATGATTGATCGGGATCTTAAGGCATAAAATGAACTATCATTATGTGTTTTTGCTCATGAATATTCTAGATCTAAATATTGACGCATATATTATTCTGTAAATGATATGATCTGGGTATAACTGAAGTCTGGTATAGCTGCAGAATTATGAATTAATATTTGCAGATGTATACGCTGGTTGGCTTTGAGGAAAGTGCGTATACACATAGTTTTGTCACATGAAAGTAGCGTATACCTTATAATCTATGTTTTAGTTATTGTTGTTTGTTGTTGCAGTGTTTTGGGTTCTGGCTTGGGTTCTGGGTACTGTATTCTAGTGACAGCATTCTGAAATATCAGATTGATTGGTTGTCAAAGTGATTGATTGATTTTGTTCTGGTTGGTTCAATAGGAGATTTGTTGATGTAGATTTATTTGATAATTGAATGATGTTGTTGATGGATCCAGTCTAAAAATTTATGAAACGTGGTCCTTGGAAGAAAGGAGAAGGTTGTAGCCTTCTGTAGGCCAGCACCTACGTACTAGTAAACATATCCGCTAGTACAGGAGCTAGGGGGTTGTAGCTCCCTTCTAGTAGAAGCTAGAGAACAAGAGAAGGTTGTAGCCTTCTGTAGGTAGAAGCCTGCGTACCGGTATAAGGCTGCACCCATACAAATATTGTAAACATAGTTTTCTTATTATTAAAAGAAGATAGAGACGATTGCAGCAGGTGGTTTTCACCCACATTGGTTTTCCACCTTGTATCTTGGTGTTTATGTGTGTTGCTTATGTGTGATGCTTTATTCTGCTTTTACTGCACTGTCTAATGAATTCTTGATATACTGATTAAAGTTCACTACATGATAATTTGGGTAAATCAAAAGATCTCTGCATATACGTTGGTTTCATTAAGTATAGTTGCGTATACACGCTAGTTCACTGAGCTGAAGTAGTGTATACAAATCAGTTTTGAAAATTAAATTATTGATCTGATAATACTGATTCGCCTCCCCCTCTCAGTATTATTTCCAACACTTTAGAGCCTATGTCTTGCATTCACACATTACATCTTATGTCCCTAATCATGCTGCTAAAGCTGTTTTGACCCAGCCTGATACTGATGGAAGAAGAGGGAGATGGATTGCTAAAATCCTTGAATTTGACCTTGAAATTAAGACCACAAAGCTAGTAAAGGGCCAAGGACTGGCCAAATTTTTAGCTGAATCCAATTGAAAAGTATTGGGGATAATTGGTTCATGCTCCTTTTCTACAATGGGGATTGGACTTTATAGGGGAAATTCATCCACAATCAAGTAATGAACGCAGATGGATTTTAACTGCTACAGACTATTTTACCAAGTGGGTAGAGGCCATACCTATTAAAATTGAAACTAATACTATTGTAATTAAATTCCTTGAAGAAAATATCTTATCAAGATTTGGATGTCCTCAACAGATTGTTATAGATAATGTAGCAACTTTTAGCAGTGTTAAAATGATTGAGTTCTGTCAAAATTATTCAATCCTATTACACCATTCTACACCATACTATCCACGGGGTAATGGGCTAGTAGAGTCCTCCAATAAAATCTTAGTTAAGGTCATTTAGAAGACCCTTGAGAACCATAAAAAGAGTTGGGAGAGCCACCTAATCCATGCAATTTGGGAAAACAGAGTTTCTCCTAAGAGGTCAATAGGCAAGTCTCCTTTCCAATTAGTTTATGGCAAGGAAGCATTTTTTCCTACTCATTTAGCTTTACCTGTTATGAGATTCCTTTAGGAATCCTATTAAGAAAAATATTATTTCTCAATATGGATTAATCAAATCATTGATTTGAATGAAGGCATGGATGAATTCAGTACAAGTTATAAATACAAAAATAAGATGAAGGAATTGTTTGACAGAAAGGCTAGAGAAAGGAATTTCAAGAAAAGTGACCTAGTGCAGCCCCAAGGGTTAGCTCAGATGGTCAAAAACCATGCCTCACCATCGGGAGGTCACAGGGTCGAATCCACCCGAAGCCCTTGGGGTCAGGTCTTGCAGTAGGCCGAGGGGCGATTTAGCCTAGCTATCGCCCAGATTTTTTCGTGGACGTAGCGATCACTCACTGACCAGGGTGTTCATGAACCACATGCAAAAAAAAAAGAAAAAAAAAGTGACCTAGTGCTTAGATGGGATACAAGGTGTTATCACTCAGATTTTCCTTGAAGTTGTTGGGAAGAGGAAAGGGGTCCGAGGTAACCACAAACCAATCTTTTAGATACAGAATCTAGCCAATCTGTGTCCAGAGAGGGCTCTCTCTTTAAGTTTTAGCTTTGTTTTGAAAGATATTAGGCTAGTTGTGAAGTTTAGGAGTTTTGTTTGAGTTTGGGTGGTGAGATTCAATAGTAGAGGGGTAGGACTGACTAGTTTAGGCCATTGGGCTAATGGAGTCAAAGAAGATGGCTTAACTAGATTAGGTCTCTTAACAAAGGATGGTTTCACAGGGTAAGATGGTCAAACAGGGAACAAATAAAGACTTGGAATAAGTGGAATGGGTTCAAAATGGGTGAAGGGCAGTTAAGAATCCTTCAACTTATTTGAAAAGGGAACTTGAATGATTACTAATAAAGAGCAGTTAAGTATTATTTAATAAATAATCAAAATGAACGAACTAGCAAACAGGAGCAATTAAGATTTCACTGTTTATCCTAATTCAGAAGAAAACATAGAGAATAATAACGATTGAAAACAGAGTGCAATCAAGTATATTCTGAATTACTCTTTTACGTTTATCATTTAGATATGAAACATAGATGATACAAGACACAAGAAAACTTTAAAACACAAGGTATAGAGAACTTATTGATCCGGTGTTTGATTCGAGAAATCTGTGGAAAGTCCTTTGCATCAAATCTTTATCCAGCAAGCCATACAAAAGTTGGTCCAACAGAATTTTATTCCAAAATAATCAATATTACAGCAATGTCTAAGAATCCACACAAAATAATTCAAATGAAGAAGTATTTATACTAATTGTAAACTGAAATATCTTGAAAAAATATCAAGATTAGTTTCACAAATATCTCTAACTGTTTACATTAATAGAACTTAAATAAAGGTCATTCAAAACTAATGAATCTATTTGGCACTATTTCTATGGATTTATCGTGACAAATAAGAGAAATTCGAATTTGATAGTAACTCTTAGTTGATGATGAGGCATCCCAGTCACTAACTGCATCCTTCCTTTGTGCATTCTGCCCCAAAAATTCTGCAAACTTAGGGTCCAATGATATTCTTGTATGTATCAATCCATGATATATATGCAAACAGTGAAAGATATTTTTTTAGATAAGAATGTTTTAGAAATAAACCTCTCTCAATTTCCCAAAATTCATCTCCAGCTATTCACAATATTCTCTGCAAAAATATGTCAAAAACAGGACTTTGCACAAACTGAAAACTAGGCTATGAAGATATGAACTTATCTCCCTCTTGGCAATACCTGTGTAAAACGTGAGATAGGTTTTTGTAGCTTGGCCTGTTAGGAACAAAAACCTCTTCTAGTTTCTTGAAAAACTATGACTTAAACTGGAAATTTCTGAAGAATGTACCATTTTTGCTCTAATTTCATCTTTTAACCTTAAAATTCTTTTGACTGTTTTTCACTTTTACTTTGGATAAAATTCATTGTAGCTGGAAAAAGTGTTTTCATCTTTGTTTAACCCTTAATGTCCTCATGTTTACTTTTACTGTTTACTGTTTACTTTTTACTTTTTCCGCTCTGTTTTTCATTTGTCTTCACTTTGTCATGAACTTGTATGTTCTGTTTTGTAACTGTCTTCCCTGCTGTTTATCTTCATGCTAGTTGATTTACTTGACTTGGTCTTCAATCTGATACTCTTTAACCCTGATACACTTTGACTGTTCTTTACTGTGTCCTTTTACCTTCCATCTCTATTTGAATAGACCTGATAACAATCTTGGAGTAAATAGGTCTTATGACTAGTATTAAGACTGTTTATCCAAGGCTGTGGTCTTCTGATCATCTGTAAAACAAAACAAACTGTTAAGAAAGCATTGGCTTGCAGGAGAGGTCAAAAAGGTTTCCTTTGAGCTTGAAAGGTCTGTGGAGTGAGTCCAGAATGCTTTTCGGGAGGTAAACCATGCTCGAATCGGTTAACAGAGGCTTCAGGTGGCGCAGATGGGTTACATAAGTTTACATAGTAGAATGGGTGAAGGACAAGAAAACCTGGGTTCTTGGGGTTTGAACTTTAACGGGAAAACTTTCAAAATATGGCACGAACTGAACAGTAGATGGTTTGTCGCGTAGCAGGCAGGCGGTAAGCGGGATCTATCGCATCGCTTTTGGAGAAGGGCAGTAATGGACCTTGGACCAGCGATTCCATTGGTTGCTTGACGTGTGGCGGTGGTACAGTGTAAAAACCGCTTGGTGATCACGCATTAACGCGCAGTCACCAAGGGTCGCGCGATATCAATAACAACCATCGGATGATGGGGGCGCGATCGGACGGTGGACGGGAGGCATGATGCGGCGGAGTTTAACTGCGGTGGGCCCAACACAATTAAAAAATTAATTAATCATATCGGGGTAATTGTGAATGGACGGGAAGGTTATTAATTAACCGTGAGGGTTAATTAATCCTTTTTTATGCAATGGGGGGATTAGGCTGTTAACTAGTTACGGGTTAACTAGTTAATCCTAGTTAAAACATACTTATGGTTATAATTAACCAATGGGGCGGGATATTAATATTTCGGGGTTTTTACATATATTTAAATAATAAGGGAAAGGTGAACCTTTTCGGGAGTTATATAATATAAGTCAGAAATTAATATGAAACAATGTGGACAAAAGCACTAAGTAAAACATTAGAGTGTACATTTAACTTAGGCTTAAGTGGAAAAAAGGGGTTTTATGTAATATTGTGTATTTTTCCTAAGTAAAATAGGATTTTACTTTAGGAAAAGACTTATGAAAATGAATGAATGATGGTTTTAAGTACTTAGGCTTTCAAATTATTGGGCCGAGGGTCTAGTCCCTCCAGAAGTCAGAGAAATGCTCTAAGCCCGTCCAATTTAGCAAATACCTTAGTACTTAGGGGAAATTATTGAATAATTAGGGAAAATGAGAAGGGGAGTTAATTATTCTGACTTTGCTTTGCTTGAAATGCTTTCAATGTACTGTATGCCTTAGCCTTGTGACGAAAGTGAAATATTAACACATATAGAGACATTATCCATCACATATGATTCTGCAACATCATCTACCTACCCTAACTACTTTAACCTAGCATTTTTTCTTCTTTAATTGGGTGCACTTAGACTGGCAAACCCTTATCAAATCTTCCTTTTCTTTTACATGGCAAGCCTACCTAAGTCTACACTTATTACATCCAAGGGCTCAGATTAGACTATTGAGCTCCTTTTATTTACTCTACCTATCTACTTATCTGCCAAGATTACACTGTTTGGTCAGATTTTATTCTCTATCTCTAAAACATAAAATTCAAATATGAACTAGCCAAGCTTATGCTGTTTGACTGTTCATCAATTGTGGCATAAATTACAAGCTACACACAATTGTTTATTGCATAAGAATAAAATGTAGTGGGATTTAAACTTGCACACTTTCCTTGTTCTTTCTTTTGGTCAGGTTCATTTTCTTTCAATTTTTTGACCATCTTATTCTTTTTACCCTTTGATTTTTCTTTTAGGGTATACCGTCTTTACATTTTTTCAATTTTTTGATTTTTTGACAAAATGGAAAACCTTTGCAACAAGGAAAGGTATGAACATATTACATAGCTCATCAAGTCAATCATGATATATGACACCTATTGGTATAGGAGCATAACATTGGCTCCACTTGGGGATGGCTTTCCCTGGTGGAAAGTCAAGAACAGCAGGTCAGATGGCCTCCGAATGATTTTGACTGAACTATGGAATCTTCTTCTGCTTGTTGCTTTATCTGTATGTATGACAGTAAAGTTTCTAGAGCTTAGGGCCTTCTCTTCGGGCTTCAACTTCACAATCTTACCATCCAATAAACACCAAACCTTTATTCTTCCTTCTTGAATCCCACTTGAGCACCTTGTAACTTAGGTAGGAATCTTCAGTCTTGGTCTTTTTATCAAAAATATTTTTAACCTTTTCCTGCACAACTTGAGATCTGACCTGAAACTAAAAGGTGCTACAACCTTCAAACCAAATTAGTAACTCATCAAGATCTTAGGGCCTTTTGATTGGATTCAAATATTTAAGGATTTATTTCATAATCTACTAAAAATTGAATTAAATCAAATTGAAATCCTACCTACTTACTCTAATCAGCTTTCTGACTGCTGGTTAGGTAAAATGAAACAACCAATGCAACCACTCAAGCATCATATACATTGGTGACCTTTGTTGCTTGTGCTTGTTGGTGTTTAAAATTGAGATCTTGCAATCAAATATAGCTTTGTTAACCTTTGAGAAGATAAGGAAATTCCTGATCTCCTTTGTTGGATCTAGAAATTGTACAAAAGGATCTTGTAACATATATACACTATTCTTGAACTAATTCAAACAATTGTACATCTGTTGTGTATGGCCTGCATGCCATGAAATTGAAATATCACTTTTATCTTTATCACCCTGCATGTTTTCAACTAATCTTTGTGATGATATTTCTACTGATTGTAATGTCTGTCTAGTGAAACCATTATCATCTTGATTTTGACTCTCATAGTCTGTTAATGGAGAAAAATTCTGATTGCATTCATCATCCAACCTATCAGCTATTGGATCATAAAGAACTTGGAAGGATTGTTGCAACTTATTACATATAGGTTCAAATGGAACTTCATAGATTTCTACAAGCTGCTCCTCCTTTTCTTTAAAAATTTTATACCACATTTCCTTTAAAAATTGAAATGATTCAAAACAAAGAGGCAGGGAATCATCTTGGATCATTTGATCATATGTTCCAGCTTCCAAGTCTTCTTTTGCAACCTGACATTCAATGGCATTTTGGGGCTGCAAATCTAGATATGAGAAGTCTTGAACAAATATTCTATTTCCCTCTAGATAGTTAATATCAAGACTTGTTGACGTTTGATTTCTAATTGCATGATACTTATCTCTGTTAAATTGAAATGAAGAAAAACAAAATGGTAAAGTTCCTTCATTGATTTCAAAAATTTCTGCACTTTCCTCCTCTTTCTCATTGCTGAAATGAACAAGTTGATCACTATTTTCAAGCTGCTGAACCTGAACTTCCTTATTCCTCAAATTAGCTTCTGATTCCTTTGCAAGGTTAATTCATATTTGAGAAACATAATCATCATCATACTAATCATATTTGGGTGAATCATAAAAAGAAGTAATTTCATCAAATATACACATTAGATCAGGAGATTGCTCCTCCACATATTGCTCTATGAATCTATCTTCTGGTCTATGGTAGATTGAGTTGGTAGGAATTTGTTCATGAATATCAACATCTTCTTTTTGCAAAACAAATATGTCATGGTTATTTTGAACAAAAGATTCAACTTTCATTGTGATCTGATGCATCATTTCCTCTGTTTTCTTTATCAAAATGTTAAGTTTTTCCTCTTTTTCTGCTTTCAACTTTTCTCTTCTAATTTGCAAATTAACTTCTACATCTACTGCCATGTTCTGCATCTTTTCCATTGTTTAGGGGTTTCCTTCTTTTAGATGAAATTCTATCTCTGAATCAAATGCTCTTGGGTAATGCAAAAGAGCTGAATCAGGGGGGGGGTCTTATATTTAATGGTATTGAATAATAGGCTTGATTAAATCTTTCTAAAAATTGTTGTATTGTTTCATCTGGATGTCTTTTTAAATAATTATATTCTTCTATGATTATGAGAAAATTGACTTTGATTATCCATCTATCAAGGAAGAGTTTTAGAAACTGCTCGAGATTTGAGATGCTTGCCTCAGGCAGGGTTTTGAACCAACTCTTGAATTTGTCTTGCAAAGAAAGAGAAAAAAGCCTAATACTGAAATCCTCTTCATCTACTTCAAATAAGTTAAGATAATATTCAAAAGCTTGAATATGTTTTTGGGCAGTGATACCATTCTCTCCATCAAACCTAGGGAGATACGTGGGATAATCATTAGGGAAAGCATGGAGTGTAGGAGGAAAAATGAGTGGTTTATATCTATCAGGAACTTTATGAGGTACAGGAATATGTACAAGGATTGTATGATTAGTCTCAATTTTTTGATTCTCCTTAATTGGAAAATGATCTTCATAAGAATTAGAAGAATGCTGCTCAAATGTGTGAGATTTTATATCTACGTTTTTCAAAGGAAAATAATAAATTTTTTATCTAAAATCATCTCTAAAATACAATATACATTGAAAAACTTTATCAATGAGAAAGAACATAATGTCTTGGATAACAATCCAAGCTAAAAGCCTGATCTTTTCACACAGTTCTTTCAAGTTCATTCCTCCAGTGGAGTCTTTATTGTAGAATTGATTTTGGAGTCGCCAGGTGGATGATTTTAACCTTTGTGTGTCTGATCCCTGTCCACCATCATAGATCAGATCTAAACCTGTAAAACAATTCTGAAGAAAAAGTTAGTTCTCTAGGAAGCCAAATTTTGAGTATTTTATGATTATTTTGCTTTTTTATGAATTTTCAAAACAACTTCTATGATTTCTTTAAGAGGATTTAGATATGAGATTTAAACTTTCTTAAAGATTTATTTGACATGAGGAACTGGTCAAATGTTTGGAAATTAGATGTTCAGTTCATAAACTAAACCGGAGATAGACTGAAGAAGCATTCATCTAATATGCACTTGCAAAGCAAGAGTAGTTCAAAGGCTACCTGGCTAACTTCAGGCTCCGTCTGTAGTTTATAAAGAAAATAATAATAACAAACAAACAAACTATTCATTCCCCAGCGGAGTCACCACTATGTTATCACTCAGATTTTCCTTGAAGTTGTTGGGAAGAGGAAAGGGGTCCGAGGTAACCACAAACCAATCTTTTAGATACAGAATCTAGCCAATCTGTATCTAGGGAGGGCTCTCTCTTTAAGTTTTAACTTTGTTTTGAAAGATAATAGGCTAGTTGTGAAGTTTAGGAGTTTTGTTTGAGTTTGGGTGGTGAGATTCAATAGTAGAGGGGTAGGATTGACTATTTTAGGCCATTGGACTAATGCAGTCAAAGAAGATGGCTTAACTGGATTAGGTCTCTTAACAAAGGATGGTTTCACAGGACAAGATGGTCAAACAGGGAACAAATAAAGACTTGGAATAAGTGGAATGGGTTCAAAATGGGTGAAGGGCAGTTAAGAATCCTTCAACCTATTTGAAAAGGGAACTTTAATGATTAATAATAAAGATCAGTTAAGTATTCTTTAATAAATAATCAAAATAAACAAACTAGCAAACAGGAGCAATTAAGATTTCACTGTTTATCCTAATTCAGAAGAAAACATAGAGAATAATAACGATTGAAAACAGAGTGCAATCAGGAGAGCGCGTGGACCGGTGAGCTAGGGTTGTGAACTTCAGAGCTGGTTCTACATGGAGGGATGCAAGGGAGGGAGCTCCACTCCCTCCTTTAAGCAGATAGTGGCTGGCAGAGGCAAGAAACTAGTTGAGGAGGACAGAGATCCTTCTGAAGATGTAAGGCAGAGAGATAAAGAAGAGGGGCAGAATGGCGCCAAAACCAGGGAAAGCAACTACACTAAAGACAACGAGGAAGAAGACAAAGAACAGAATATAAAAGGCAAAGCACCAAAGGGACCATGCAAGCCCAAAACCTCAATTGCGCTCAGAGTAGTGTTGAATGACCCTGCGCTGCGGGCACATAGTGTTAAAATTGGAAACCAAGGAAAACCTTCATGTGGGTCATATTATTCATGGCTGATAATATTTTTATTAGATTCCTCTCGTCGAGAGGTGTAGGATTGATATAAAGATCATCCGATTCCGATAAGTATTCATGGAGATATGAATTTATTTTGATTATGGAATTATTATCAAGCCGACCTACAACTCATGTAGGCTCAGAAGCCCAACAATCGCATCTATTCAAACACCAACGTTGTGTAAAAATATAAGAGGACTTTTCCTCATTTTCTCACACACTTCTCATCACATCTCTCTCTCTCTACTGCGCAGAAATGAGTCTCTTCTCTACTGCGCAGAAATGGGTCTCTCTCTCACACATGTGAAGCCGAAAGCTGTTGTACCTGAAGCTGCAACTGCAGATCCAAATATTGACCTGTGTGGCCTAGAATATCTCCTCATCTGAACTAGACTAGAGGTTCATTTGAACCTCCTCTGAAAGCTACAACTTTCGGTGGTGGAATGAAGTCAATCCGACGAACGGTTTGCAAGATATCGACTGCCCTATTTTGAAGCCGGAAATTGCTGAAACTGAAGCTGCAACTACAGAAGTAAAGATTGACTTGCGTGCACTAGAAGATCTCCTCATCTGAACTACGCTGTAGGTTCATCTCAACCTCCTCTTGAAGCTGCAACTTTTGGTGGTGGAATCAAGTCAATCCGACGGTTGGTTTGTGAGATATCGTCTGCCCTAGTTTGATAATGAAGCCGCTAATGCTAATGCTGCTGATCTAGGGTTTGCTACTGCTGATATGAATCAGATTTATTGTACTATTTCTCTCTGCTAAATTATTGAAGATAAAAGAAGATTTGATCAAAGGGTTTCCCCACATAATGTGGGGTTTGTCCCTGGCTAGCCGCCACATCTTGTGTCTCTTGTCTTGGCCTATTTTCTGTCGATTGTTTAGTGTTCTATCTGCACTTTACTTTATGTACACGTGATTGCTAATCTGTGGAATATAATAAGAAAAATAAGTAAACTGTTATAAGCATAGAACATACCATAACTTAACATGGTATCAGAGCTGAGGTGAAGACAAATCCCGAGCAAGAGCAAGAGCAATCACCGAAGAGAAGATTGGCAAGGCTATCCTAAAAGAACGATGGGGTCCTCAACACTCTTTCCTACCGAAGACAAGCTCCGTGAGAAAGCTGACTATCACGGATGGAAGATGTCTATCAATCTAACCCTTAAGGATCAAGGAGTATTGGATCATGTGAGAGGCAATATTGTTGAGCCTTCATCAAATGCACCTCCTGCTGCCAGGAACAAATGGAAGAACGGAGAAATTAAAGTGAGGAAGATCATCCAGGACTCTATCGACAAGCGCTTGGTGGCCTACATCTTTGAACTGGACACCTCCAGGGAAATATACGATAGACTGGTGAGTTTATTTAAAGCTAATGATGCAAATCAAGTTTTGTTTCTTAGAAATAAACTGAGGGAAATCAAGAAGGGTAAAGATGAGAGTATGAAAGCATACTTCTTAAGAATAACCGAGATCAAGAACGATCTCCTATCTATTGGGGATACTATTACTGATAGGGAAATGGCACTCACAAGTCTTGGAGGATTACCATCCGAATGGTACATGTTCACAACTACTCTTCTGAACAATAATGTAATTCCTGGTTTCGAGGAATTAATCACTAGATGCATTCAAGAAGAAACATGGGTAGAAGAGCAAGAAATTCCCATGCCTAAAGATCCTGCTACCTTTTCTTCTCATGCTAAGAAAGGAAATAATTTCGGGACTAAATTAAAAGGAAAGGCTGGACCTAAGGATGGAAGAAAAGGATGTTGTTACGTCTGCGATAAAGTAGGTCACTATGCAAGGGAGTGCCCTGATAGGAAGGACTCACACCAGGACGATGATCAAAATCCCTCTGATGGCAATCAAAGGAATGAAAAATTCAATAGCAAAGGTAAGAGGAGAGATGGGAATCGAGGAAGAGGACAAGCATTCAAGAAGGCTAGAAATTCAAGGATGTATTAAATGCACGTGACCTCAAAAAGAACCTAGTGTCCATCTCGGAAATGGAAGACAAAGGCTACAAGGTAACCTTCAGCAATGGCAAGGTATGTATATGGAAAAATAATGTTAAAGATGCCTTTACTCTTGGGTTTAGTGTTGATTCATTATATCAGGTCAATCGAAGTCTGCTAGGTGTCATGTCTTGTGACACAACTCTTCAGTCCGAACTTTGGCATCGAAGGTTTGCCCACCTTCATTAAAAAGCTCTACCCGATGTAAGACAGATGGTAACAGGGATGCCTGAATTCCAGTAGAGAAAGAAGGTGTATGTCCAGGATGTGCTGAAGGAAAGCTCAAAAGGGGACCGTTCCCCTCAAGCCAAAACAAGACCTCCGATATATTACAGTTGGTTCACTTAGGCATATTTGAGGCTGGCATTAAGAAGGAGACTACTACACCACATACTCCTAAGCAGAATGGTGTGGCGGGAAGGAAGAACCACACGATTATGGAAGTTGTCTGAGTCATGCTACATGATCAAAGACTTCTGAAGTTTCTATGGGCTGAAACTGCAAACACTGCTGTAGATGTACAAATTATTGCCCTCATCAAACATTGGGTTCCAAGACTCCTGAAGAAAATTTCACTCGTAAGAAACCTGATGTTTCTCATTTTAGAATTTTTGGAAGCCCTGTATATTTTCATGTGCCGAAAGAGAAAAGAAATAAATTGGGTGCATCTGGAAAGAAGGGAATTTTCGTGGGCTATGGTGAAAATACTAAAGGCTATAGAATCTATGTAGCCACTCAAAGGGAAGTCGTAATTCATCATGATGTCACCTTTGACGAAGATATGGCTCTCAGCAAGGTGAACAATCTTTCGACTTTGAGGAGCTCTCAAGAAGCTGACACTAGGGAACCGAAAGGAAAGGATGATGAATCAATGCATGATGTAGAAGAACCCGTGGATCTGATTGATCCTCCTTCACATGAGCCTTCCTCTTTTAGGAAGAGGCCTTCATGGCTTAGGGGGCTACTTGATGATGCTGGAGGACATGCTGCACCCCGAGGAACCTTTCGTAAAAGTAAGAAACCTAATAGGTATCAGCGATACCTAACCATCATGAGCATGATCATACAAAATGAGCCTTCATCATTCTCAGATGTCGTCAAGAATCAAGTATGGAAGGATGCTATGACCGAAGAATATGATTCTATTATGAAGAATGATGTCTGGGAAGTAGTTCCTAGACCCCAAGACAAGACAGCTATTACTTCCAAATGGCTTTACAAGATAAAGCATGCAGCAGATGGAAGTACGAAAAAGTATAAGGATCGTTTTGTTGCTCGTGGTTTCTCCCAGAAGGAAGGTATAGACTATGATGTGATATTTGCACCTGTTGCTAGATATACGACCATATGCTCGATCATGGCCCTTACGGCTTCACAAGGATGGAACCTACATCAGATGGATGTCAAGACCGCGTTCTTGCATGGTTCTATCAAAGAAGAGGTCTACGTGGAGAAACTCATAGGATTTGAGATTTATGATTGAAAATCTCATGTATGCAAGTTGAAGAAGGCTCTCTATGGGCTGAAGCAAGCACCCCGAGCATGGTATGAGAGGATCGATAGCTACTTGATGAAGCTAGGATTCACTAGGAGTGAAGCCGATCCTAACCTTTACTTTAAGGTTTAAGATGAAAATCCTCTTATACTGGTGCTGTATGTAGATGACCTCTTTCTAACAGGTGTAGACCCTCTCATTCAAAAATGTAAGAGGAAGTTGGCTTCTGAATTTGAAATGAAGGACCAAGGACTTGAAGTACGGAAGAAGCCAAGGGAAATTTTCCTATCTCAAGGAAAATATGTGGTAAAGATATTGGAAAGATTTGGTATGATGGACTGCAAGCCTGTGACTACCTCAAGGATCTTAACTTTTAGAAGTTATATGGTAGTGATGTCGGACCAGATTTGGGAAATGCCTTTGAGTTTCAAAAACTCATTCGCATTGATGTTCTTGGTGAACCTCCATCTGAACATATGTTTTGCAGGTAGCACTATGAGCTCATATTTGGTTGAGCCTCACTTCACTGATGCCAAGAATCTTCTAAGATATCTTCATGGCACAATTACAATGGGTTAAGATACACTGCCAGAGATGTGAGACTACTTGGATATACTAATGCTGATTGGGCAGGCAGTGTGGTGGACCGTAAGAGCACTTTTGGGTGTTGTTTCACCTTGGGATCTGCTTCGATATCCTGGATGAGCAAGAAGCAGAAGTTGGTGGCTTTGAGCACCACCGAAGTAGAATATATTATTGCTAGCATGACCTCGTGTGAGGAAATCTAGTTGTGAAAGCTCTTCAGTGAACTGTTTGGATTTACATTGGATACCACTGTGATTCTCTGTAACAACCAGAGGTGGGATTCGATTATTGAGGAATCCCATATTCATCAATTTCTCCAGAAGATAGACATCATCTGGGATATGGTAAGTCGATGAGCAAGGAGGCTCCATCACATTAAGATGATGTACAGGTTGATACACCTTGTCAAAGCCCCGAGGAAAGATCTAATCTGTGATTTTCCCAAACGACTTGGAGTTGTCAAGAAACCCTTGTACAAGGGTCGTGCATCTTGCATACATTGAGCTCTGGGAGCTCTGAGGACTTGTGGTTCTTACTGGAGCAACATATGACCATAGGGTGACTCACCCTCCCTTGGTGGTGCACACTGGAACAAGATGATTCGCTCTCTTGTGGGACAAGATGATTCGCTCTCTTGTGGAACAGGATGATTAGCTCTCCTGTGTAGCAGGATGATTAGTTCTCTTGTGAGGCCTGGATTGATGTGTTCTCCATGGCGATTTTAGCAGGATTGATGTGTTCTCCTGTGAGGACATGATTGATTAGTTCTCCTGTCGAGGCATCCTACCCATGCAGTTTGGGACTCATGGGAAGTACCTCTCATCTGATCAATGAGCAAGGAAATGAAGTTAGGGACCATAGTGTTATAGACATTTTTGGGCACTTCAACCCCAATCATAAATGTACATAAACTGAGGGCTCCTAAGTCCCTAAAAGTGTTGCTTCACTGCCTAAAGGAACAACATCAGCTGATTACATCATCTCCCAGGAGTTCTCCACTAAAAACTGCTCATAAATGGTCAAAACTGGACCATACTGAAAACCCAATGCAGAGGGTGCGATGCATATCACCTTCCCAGTGTATAGGATGCGATGCATACTGAATGGCTCCTCTGTAGGGTGAGATGGCCGGGAATGGACAAATGACAGGGACAAAATGCGGGGTGGAAGATCATGGAATCTTCCAGAAGCTTCCCCTTTGACACTTGCCTCTCTGTTTTCGACTAGGGATGAGTAAGAGATCATCATTCTCCAAGTGGAAGCAGGAACTATCAGAGAGAGGACACTAATCAAGACCCCAGAAGATGACTCACCTCCCTACAATCATCTATATATGGATCCCTCATCACAGAGATCCGGAGGCTGGAATCTTGTATCTTGTAGAGATGTGCTGTTGGTTTTCTGGTGTATATTCATAGTGTTGGGTGATCTAAGCTTTACTTGAGGTGAAGAAGGGCTTTCTAGCTGGAGGATGATTCTGGGTCAGAACATATGGTTGTAATCCTCTTGCTACTTTTCATCTTAATAAAGCTATTCAAGTTTTCCTCCATATTCTTGTATGTTTACTTATATATGCATTTGTATGGTTAACACACATCTGGTCCTGTGTTATTTATGAATATAGATCTTTGTTCTTCGATAGTAGTATGTTGTTGTGATTCCACAGGTGCTCTTTGAAGCTGGGCAGACGAAGAAGAAGCGACGAAGCTCTATCAGGAAGGAGAGGCATCAACCAAGGAAATCAAGTGCAAGACTAAGGTTGGTCTCCTTGGTTCCACTCTTATCTATTTTCATAAAGGAAAACGAAAGTAGACTTTACTTGTTTGTTTCTAAGATAGCTACCAATCTTAGTGGGAATAGCAGCATCTGAGTGGACACTATTTTCGGTAAAAAAATGGCGACTCCGCTGGGGAGTGATTAGATTTTTTGTTAGCCTATCTTTGTTTCTTTTATAAACTTATAGATGGAGCCTGAAGCCAAGCCAGCTAGCCTTCAAACTACATTTTTTATACAAATGCAAAGTAGATCAATGCTGCTTTAGTCTATCTCCAGGTTTTGTTTATGAATTAAACAATCGATCTGCAAATAGTCTAATTGCCCTAAGTGGTGGCTCTAGTAACCTCCTTAGATCTACCCCTGTGATTTACATATACTGAACATCACTTACTCGGCCTAAATCCCTAAACTGAATTGCAAATTGTGAGTAAAAACTCATTCAAAGTCTCGCACTGGTACCATCGCACCCTGCCTTCAAGGCAGTCTGTATGCATCGCACTTCCCGAGTGCAGTAGGTGCGCTGCATACTGAATTCACTGTGTGACAGGTGCGATGGTCAGGGAAGGTTAACTTTACCTTCAGACTTTGGTTTTTTCCTCACTGTTTTCAGTCCTATTCAAGAGTTTTGTTGTCTGTGGTTAGTGTATTTCTGTAAAAACCCCCTTCTCTTACATTATTCCGCCTCCATAGTACAAAGAACTGTAAGTGTTTTTATGTATTGTGCGCCATTTTCAGTTCTCTTTTGCAAAAAAGTAGCGTAGTTGAACTGTCGTTTCTTGATCTGAAAGTGTCGTAGCTGTTGTTTTCAGTTTTAGAAGACAATCCCATTATTCTTGATAGTCAATTATACAGTTACTATTGCATATGATTTGAATTAATAGTTTTTAAAGTGTCGAAAAGCAATTTTCATTTCGAAATCGCAAAGTGTCTCTCTTAACTTCACTTCATTTTGAAAAGAAATTTGTTGAGTATTTTCGCTTTGAAAATAATTCATATTTGCACTTAGCTTTCTTATCATCATTCATACATTAAGAAGGCTGAAAAACAAATACATGCATGTGCATTTTCATTTTGACTACTTGGTTTGATTTAGGACGGTGCATTTAGCGTGTGCTCTGTGCTCTTTGCTGAAAGATTCTTAACTTTCTTTCCTTAGTAGCTAGGATTTTCATTGTCAAAAGAAGATTAAACGTTTGTTTATCATCTTAGACTACATTTTAGGAACCGTATACACATCACGCGGTGAACTTGAAAGGCAAATTTTTAAGCAAGATCAACTTAAAATAAATTTAATGAATCTAACAATGCTTTGGAACCTAACACACAACATCTAGAGGTCTAGGCTAGAGACGTATTCCGGCGTCGTAAAACTTGGCAACTGTTGTTTTCATTATTGGTTGGGTGATTCCTCCACTCTGAGACGGCAAGTGCCAGTACAGACTTGTGCTCCCATGTACTGTCGAGTATATTTTGGGAGACCACAATAGGCTGCATCCTTTATCCTTAGGAAGCCGTGTCTTCCACCCTATCAATCGCAATGCACTGAACACAGCATTCAGGAAGATTGACTGCCATACCGTAAAAAGTATTCTGCAATTTTGTGATTGGTTTGGTAATCCCCTCTACCTAGATCTCCAGAGAAGTCCATTTTGCTCCTTTTCAGACTCCTTAAAAGAAAAGGTCCTCTGAGCACTTGTCACTTCAGGCTCAATAAAAATCGAAGGCGACTAGAGTCATCTTTTGCTTTTTCTCGACTCTTTAAAATTGAAAAAACAAGTTGTGTCAAAGTGTCTAAATTTTATTTTAATTAGAATAACATCACAAATTCCCTCGTTGGTCTTTAGGTTGAGAAAATGGAGTCTACCAACCAAGGATTTTCCCTTGGAAGAAATCCTAGTCCCTTCTCCTCTTGGGGAGATGTTGGTGCACCCCATATGGCCACATTGTCACTTCCATGGTTGACGATTGGTTTGCCTATCTGGCTCTTCTCTACCTCTATCGTTCAGAATCCCGTAATTCCTGAATAGTTAAGTCAACAACTAGATGACACTAGAGTTGCCTCACAACCTTCTACTTCGTCGAATTCCCCCTCTCCTCCTTCCTCTTCACTTGATAAAGCTGATAAAGCTAAAAATTAAGTAACTAAGAAGAAGAAGAAGCAGAAAGAGAAAAAAGAAAAGAAGAAAAAGGAACCAAAATCAAAAGGGGGCAACCAAGCGTCATCTAGCGAAAATCCTCACACCGCACCGTCTAAACCTAAATCTCCTTGTGTCATTTGCAATGGAGACCACTATCACCGAGATTGTCCCTGCATCCCTTGGATCTTAAGGGACTGGTCTCCTCGTTTGCACAATCCGGTGTCATCAACCTCTGATGATCATGTTGAATGCACACCATCAACCAGTGAAAGTGAAGCACCTGGACAGAAAAGGAATCCCAGATTTCCTTGTAAATTGTGTGAAGGCAATCACGCCATCCACCGTTGTCCCTTCCTTGACGAAGCTAAAAGAGTTTTGGATGACCGTCCTGCTTCACCGCTATGGCTCCCTCCTAGATATAAAAAACTCTTGCCAAGTCCACCACTGGTTGAAAATCCGGCTGGCCCGTCATTGTTGTCAGCCGAAGCATCTATCATTGAAAATGAACCCTCTAAATCCATACCAGATGAAAGTCAAAAGGTCGAGACGGCAGTTGACCCGGTCTTGCCTTCAGAGTGTTCATCTTCGAATGATACCGTCACTGAAGAGAAAGAGAACGACACCGTTCAAATTCTTTTCGTAAACACAGACTCCGATGAACTTGGGGGCAGTCCACCCGTTCCTTTATCGCGGGAAGGAAGTTCATCAGAGTCCTACCTGGCTGTCTATTCGGTCCCACCTCCAAGCAACCTAGTCGTTTCCTTCGACTAGAATCTACTAGGTAGACCTCGTTTACCAGCTAGTGTACCACTCAGAATCATTGTAAAAGCTTATAGAATGGTCATGGCTGGTACCATCATGGCTGGTACCATCATCGATGAAGGGGCTTCTGTGAGTATCTTTTCCTCAACTACTTGGAAAGCGCTTGGTTCGCCATTGCTTTTTCTTGAAATGGGAAATCTGACAGGCTTCGACAAAGGAACCAGTTGACCTTTAGGGATCCTTCCAAATGTGCCCATTACTTTGAGAAGGAAAATCGTTCACATGAATGTGATGGTAGTTCAAGGACCCTTGGATTATAATCTACTCCTTGGACGAGACTATATTTATTGCATGGGAGCCATCGTCTCCTCACTCTTTAGAGTAATGTGTTTTCCGCACGAAGGTAGAATGGTCAAGCTCATAGACCAAATGTCATTCCCAGGTTCACACCATGCAAATAGTCAAATGCCATCCCTATATGGTCTTTTCACGCAAGGAATGTCTCATCGATCTCCAGTCTGTCCACCTGATGAGCGCGAGTGATTCAGGAGGATGTGAGTGAAACCCAGGGGGCATGAACCCTGGTCTGTTTCGGCAGGGAAACCTTGGGTATAGAGTGGGTTTCCGCGGAGGATATATGACTAGTCTGACACACCCGTCCTCACAGGAAAATGGGATTAGGCTGGAATAAGATACCTTCGTTAAAGTTATGTGAGTGGCATGCGTCTACACCACTCACCTTTGTCTATTTCGGTAGACATCACAAAGGAAGCATTCGGTCCGCTTCGCAATGAACTTTCATGGTAACCTGGGAATTTTTTGCTATACCTGGGGGCATGCAAACCTTTCCGCATGCAAGCAAAGAGCGACTATTTATTTTTTAAATTTGTAGGACCTCTAACCCTTTAAACCCGTAAGGCTGGTCATTTCCTAGCTTGCATAAAGAAAGGATCCGGGGCAAAGCTTCAAAATATGCAAGCCCCTTCAAAATGGAATCTTGAATGAGACATCCTTATCATACGACTGGCGAGCAGTGTTACCGCAGGGTTCAAGCTCGTTAAAAAATAAACCCCCCACGAGCAGTTTTAGCACATAGTTCAAGCTCGTTAAAAAATAAACATAAGTCATGAGCAAATGTTTCCCCCAGAGTTTAAGCTCATTAAAAAATGAACTGGTAAATAACCATTGTGAATGCCTTATCGCCAGCTTTTGAGCCTTGGTCGTGTTCTCATCATCACCTCCACTCTATTTTTAGCCGATCATTCACCCCCATATGATTGTTTACCCCTTCGAGGAACATCTGCGAAGAGTGATTCTATTAGCCATCCTTGTGACACTGCCGTGATTGGAAAATTCCAAACCTTACCTGGAATCAGCTGCTACCCGAAATCATCACTCGTTCCTTGAAAACAAGTCTCCTTTAAGCTCTTTTCAACTGACTCGTAAAATATGAAAAGATTGCCGAGTGATTGGCCTCTCCAGCTCGTTAAAGTCATCGGAAGTGCTATCCCTCCTCTAGATTTTAATCTTTTTGGACTTGAGGGATTATTACACAAAAAGATCGAGCGCTTGTCTTGTTCGGCTCGTTAAAACTATCGAAAATTCATCCCTTTTGTATTATTTTACGCTTTTTCGGACTTAAGGGATTACATGATGAAAAAGAATCGTTGGAGTCTCCTTTCCGTTCCTTTCAGACTCTCTAAAATTGAAAGGGACCGAGTTATCTTTGTCGTTAAACTCGTTAAAACCGAATAGCGACAAACTCGTCCAAATGGACGAGAACGAGTTTCACTGTCGCTAGGCTCGCTAAAATATAGCGACAGGTTCGCCCGAAGGGTGGATTATAGAACAAGCATATGTTATCCTCCTCAAGCTTGACAAAAATAAAGAGGTACTGGTCAGCAATGACTGGGGAAAATTGGGAAGAAAACTTGAAAAAGCTTTATTGGTAGCAAGTCGCTCTTGAACATGACACTTTCCTTCTGCATCCAAGCCAGGTTGGGTTGTTCCGTTCACTGGTCATCACCATTGGTCCATCACACCATCCATCTTTGGGGTTAACGCTACCAATCCATCGTCAGTGTCGCCGATATGTTCAAGAGAAGTCATTCAGACAATTCGCCTGTGTCTCACCCACTGCAATACATTCATGCTCCATTCCTTCATGACCGCCACCTTGAACCCTGTATCGTCAGATTGTTTTCACCTCCAAAATCATTTGCTTCGTTCCGTGTCGTTGATGTGGGATTCATTAAGGCCCTCCTGCGACGGGTCACTTCTTGTCGACATCAGCTCATTATCCAAGAAGTTGACTTAGGAACAACCCTTTCAGTACTTTGAAGCTTGCATGCCTCAATGGCAAGTTTCTCACTTTCGGCGATAGGTTTACATCAATGGCCTTCGACTGAGAGATTTTACGTGGTGTTCGATGCCAAGTCCTTTTTCACACCACGTGAATTGTACTGTAGTACCTTGAGGGTCATTGTCATTATTGGTGATTCCTCTCGCGCCTGTTAACAACTTACATCATTGGCTGGTAATCAGGCGATGTCTTTCCATGTTCGACTCCAGAACATTTTTCACATGGATCGACTTGTACTCCGAGTGAAGATTGAACGAGTTTTGAAGACCCCGGATCTAGTTTCATCCATCTGGGCTGCGATATATTCAGGAATATAAAGACATCAAGTGTACATCATTGCCAAACAGATGATCATCCAAATCAAAGGATGATGAGTCCAAATCATCAGTCTGCCACACAGACGATTGTCTGTCCTATGTACATGAAAATGAATTTATAAAGCTGAGCATGGGAATGCCCGCCTCAGCTAGATCATGAAAAAATGTTGTCAAAATAATGTATTGTATTGTATCTTATTACAGGTCACCTCCCAGCTCGAAAAAACTTCGGATCCTCATAGTAAAGCATTTCACCCGACATCAAAAAGATTAACGACCTCATGCTTTAGGGGGCAACTGTTATAGACATTTTTGGGCACTTCAACCCCAATCATAAATGTCCATAAACTGAGGGCTCCTAAGTCCCTAAAAGTGTTGCTTCACTGCCTAAAGGAACAAGGTCAGCTGATTACATCATCTCCCAGAAGTTCTCCACTAAAAACTGCTCATAAATGGTCAAAACTGGACCATACTGAAAACCCAGTGCAGAGGGTGTGATGCATATCACCTTCCCAGTGTATAGGGTGCGATGCATACTGAATGGCTCCTCTGTAGGGTGTGATGGTCGGGAATGGACAAATGGTAGGGACAAAATGCGAGGTGGAAGATCATGGAATCTTCCAGAAGCTTCCCCTCTGACACTTGCCTCTCTGTTTTCGACCAGGGATGAGTAAGAGATCATCATTCTCCAAGTGGAAGCAAGAACTATCAGAGAGACGACACTAATAAAGACTCTAGAAGATGACTCACCTCCCTACAATCATCTATATATGGATCCCTCATCAAAGAGATCCGAAGGCTGGAATCTTGTATCTTGTAGAGAAGTGTTGTTGGTTTTCTGGTGTATATTGATAGTGTTGGGTGATCTAAGCTTTACTTGAGGTGAAGAAGGGCTTTCTAGCTGGAGGATGATGCTGGGTCAGAACATATGGTTGTAATCCTCTTGCTACTTTTCATCTTAATAAAGCTATTCAAGTTTTCCTCCATATTCTTGTATGTTTACTTATATATGCATTTGTATGGTTAACACACATCTGGTCCTGTGTTATTTATGAATATAGATCTTTGTTCTTCGATAGTAGTATGTTGCTGTGATTCCACAGGTGCTCTTTGAAGCTGGGTAGACGAAGAAGAAGAGGCGAAGCTCTATCAGGAAGGAGAGGAAGCAACCAAGGAAATCAAGCGCAAGACTAAGGTTGGTCTCCTTGGTTCCACTCTTATCTATTTTCATAAAGGAAAACGAAAGTAGACTTTACTTGTTTGTTTCTAAGATAGCTACCAGTCTTAGTGGGAATAGCAGCATCCGAGTGGACACTATTCCCAGTAACACATAGTAGTACCGATGGATGCATCGTTGTATCTATCGTACTCCCTACGCTAGGATGACCTCCATTGATCTGGGATCAATGATACTGGTCTAGGACCAGTGGTAGGAGTTGTACCATACTATGACGCTGACTTCGGGTCAGTTGAGACTGGTCTGGGACCAGTGGTACATACTCTGAGACTGACTTCATGTCACTGCAGTACTGGTCTGGGACCAGTGAGAGTGGTACATACTATGACGCTTGTTACCGGGAATAGTGTCCACTCGGAGCTGCTATTCCCACTAAGACTGGTAGCTATCTTAGAAACAAACAAGTAAAGTCTACTTTCATTTTCCTTTATGAAAATAGATAAGAGTGGAACAAAGGACACCAACCTTAGTCTTGTGCTTGGTTCCTTACTTGATTCCTCTCCTTCCTGATCGATCTTTGCCGCTTCTTCTTCGTCTGCCCAGCTTCAAAGAGCACCTGTGGAATCAAAGCAGCATACTACTATCGAAGAACAGAGATCTATATTCATAAATAACACAGGACCAGATATGTGTTAACCATACAAATGCATATATAATCAAACATACAAGAATATGGAGGAAAACTTGAATAGCTTTATTAAGATCAAGAATAGCAAGAGGATTACAACCATATGTTCTGACCCAGCATCATCCTCCAGCAAGAAAGCCCTTCTTCACCTCAAGTAAAGCTTAGATCACCCAACACTATGAAGTTACACCAGAAAACCAACAACACTTCTCTACAAGATACAAGATTCCAGCCTCTGGATCTCTGTGATGAGGGATCCATATATAGATGATTGTAGGGGGGTGAGTCATCTTCTGGGGTTTTGATTAGTGTCCTCTCTCTGATAGTTCTTGATTCCACTTGGAGACTGATGATCTCTTACTCATCCCTGGTCGAAAACAGAGAGGCAAGTGTCAGAGGGGAAGCTTCTGGAAGATTCCATGATCTTCCACCTCGCAAATTGTCTCTGCCATTTGTCCATTCCCGACCATCGCACCCTACAGAGGGGCCATTCAGTATGCATCGCACCCTTTACACTGGGAAGGTGATATGCATCGCACCCTCTGCACTGGGTATTCAGTATGGTCCAGTTTTGACCATTTCTGAGCAGTTTTTAGTGGAGAACTTCTGGGAGATGATGTAATCAGCTGACCTTGTTCCTTTAGGTAGTGAAGCAACACTTTTAGGGACTTAGGAGCCCTCAGTTTATGGACATTTATGATTGGGGTTGTAGTGCCCAAAAATGTCTATAACAGTTGCCCCCTAAAGCACGAGGTTGTTAATCTTTTGATGTCGGGTGAAATGCTTTACCATGAGGATCCAAAGTTCTTTTGAGCTAGGAGGCAACCTGTAATAAGATCCAATACAATACAATACATTATCTTCATAACATTTTTCATGATCTAGCTGAGGCGGGCATTCCCATGCTCAGCTTTATAAATTCATTTTCATGTACATAGGACAGACAATCGTCTATGTGGCAGACTGATGATTCGGACTCATCATCCTTTGATTTGGATGATCATCTGTTCGGAAATGATGTACATTTGATGTCTTTATATTCCTGAATATATCGCAGCCTGGATGGATGAAACTAGATCTGGGGTCTTCAAAACTCGTTCAATCTTCACTCAGAGTACAAGTCGATCCATGTGAAAAATGTTCTAGAGTCGAACATGGAAAGACATCGCCTGATTACCAGCCAATGATGTAAGCTGTTAACAGGCGCGAGAGGAATCACCAATAATGACAATGACCCTCAAGGTACTACAGTACAATTCACGTGGTGTGAAAAAGGACTTGGCATCGAACACCACACAAAATCTCTCGGTCGAAGGCCATTAATGTAAACCTGTCGCCGAAAGTGAGAAACTTGCCATTGAGGCATGCAAGCTTCAAAGTACTGAAAGGGTTGTTCCTAGGTCGACTTCTTGGATAATGAGCTGATGTCGACAAGAAGTGACCCATCGTAGGAGGGCCTTAATGAATCCCACATCTACGACACGGAACGAAGCAAATGATTTTGGAGGTGAAAACGATCTGATGATACAAGGTTTAGGGTGGCGGTCATGAAAGAATGGAGCGTGAATGTATTGCAGCGGGTGAGACACAGGTGAATTCTCTGAATGACTTCTCTTGAACATATCGATGACACTGACGATGGATTAGTAGCATTAACCCCAAATATGGATGGTGTGACAGACCAATGGTGATATGACCAGTGAACGGAACAACCCAACCCGGCTCGGATGTGGAGAGAAGGTGTCATGTTCAAGAGCGACTTGCTACCAATAAAGTTTTTTCAAGTTTTCTTCCCAATTTTTCCCAGTTATTGCTGACCAGTACCTCTTTATTTTTGTCAAGCTTGAGGAGGATAACATATGCTTTTTCTAGAATCCACCCTTCGGGCAAACATGTTGCTATATTTTAACGAGCCTAACGACAGTGAAACTCGTTCTCGTCCATTTGGACGAGTTTGTCACTATTCGGTTTTAACGAGTTTAACGACAAAGATAAATTGGTCCTTTTCAATTTTAGAGAGCCTAAAAGGGACGGAAAGGAAACTCCAAAGATTCTTTTTCGTCATATAATACCTTAAGTCCGAAAAAGCGTAAAATAATACGAAAGGGATGAATTTTCGATAGCTTTAACGAGCCAAACAAGACAAGCGCTCGATCGTTTTGTGTAATAATCCCTCAGGTCCAAAAAGATTAAAATCTAGAGGAGGGATAGCACTTCTGATGACTTTAACGAGCCGGAGAGGCTAATCACTCGGCAATATTTTCATATTTTATGAGTCAGTTGAAAAGAGCTTAAAGGAGACTCGTTTTTCAAGGAACGAGTGATGATTTCAGGTAGCAGCTGATTCCAGGTAAGGTTTGGAATTTTCCAATCACAGTAGTGTCACAAGGATGGCTAATAGAATCACTCTTCACAGATGTTCCTTGAAAGGGTAAACAATCAAATGGAGGTGAATGATCGGCTAAAAACAGAGTGGAGGTGATGATGAGAACACGACCAAGGCTCAAAAGCTGACGATAAGGCATTCACAATGGTTATTTACCGGTTAATTTTTTAATGAGCTTAAACTCTGGGGGAAACATTTGCTCATTGCTTATGTTTATTTTCTAACGAGCTTGAATTCAGCGTTAAAACTGCTCGTGGCGGGTTTATTTTTAAACGAGCTTGAACCCTGCGGTAACACTGCTCACCAGTCGTATAATAAGGATGTCTCATCTAAGATGCCATTTTTTATGGGGCTTGCACCTTTTGTAAGCTTTGCCTCGGATCCTTTCTTTATGCAAGCTAGGAAATGACCAGCCTTACGAGTTTAAAGGGTTAGAGTACCTACAAATTTAAAAAATAAATGGTCGCTCTTCGCTTGCATGTGGAAAGGTTTGCATGGCCCCAGGTATAGCGAAAAATTCCCAGGTTACCATGAAAGTTCCATCTGCCTTGCGGACAAAATGCTTCCTTGGCGATGTCTACCGAAATAGACAAAGGTGAGTGATGCATATGCCTCCACTCACATAACTTTAACGAAGGTATCTTATTCCAGCCTAATCCCATTTTCCTGTGAGGACATGTGTGTCAGACTAGTCATATATCCTTCGCGGAAACCTACTCTATACCCAAGGTTTTCCTGCCGAAACAGACTAGGGTGCATGCCCCCTGGGTTTCCGTCACATCCTCCTGAATCACTCGCGCTCATCAGGTGGATGGACTGGAGATCGATGAGACATTCCTTGCATGAAAAGACCATTTAGGGATGGCGTTTGACTATTTTCTATGTGTGAACCGGGGAATGACATTTGGTCTACGAGCTTGACCATTCTGCCTTCGTGTGGAAAACACATTACTCTAAAGAGTGAGGAGACGACGGCTCCCATGCAATAAATATAGTCACGCCCAAGGAGTAGATTATAATCCAGGGGTCCTTGGACTACCATCACATTCATGTGAACGGTTTTCCTTCTCAAAGTAATGGGCACATTTGGAAGGATCCCTAATGGTCGACTGGTTCCTTTGTCAAAGCCTGTCAGATTTCTCATTTCAGGCAAAAGCGATGGCGAACCAAGCGCTTTCCAAGCAGTTGAGGAAAGGATACTCACAGAAGCCCCTTCATCGATGATGGTACCAGCCATGACCATTCTGTAAGCTTGTACAATGATTCGGAATGGTACACTAGCTGGTAAACGGGGTCTACCTAGTAGATTCCATTCAAAGGAAATGACTAGGTTGCTTGGAGGTGGGACCGAATAGACGGCCGGATATGACTCTGATGAACTTCCTTCCTGCGATAAAGGAACAGGTAGACTGCCCCCAAGTTCATCGGAGTCTATGTTTACAACTGCTGCCTCGACCTATTGACTTTCCTCTGGTATGGATTCAGAAGGTTTATTTTCAATGATAGACATTTCAGCTGACCACAATGGTGTGCCAGCCAGATTTTCAACCAGTGGTGGACTCGGCAAGAGTTTCTTATATCCAGGAGGGAGCCGTAGCGGTGAAGCAGGACGGTCATCCAAAACTCTTTTAGCTTCGTCTAGGAAGGGACAACAGTGGACGGTGTGATCGCCTTCACACAATTTACAAGGAAATTTGTGATTCCTTTTCTGTCCAGATACTTCACTTTCACTGGTTGATGGTGTGCTTTCAACATGATCATCAGAGGTTGACGACACCGGATTGTGCAAACGAGGAGACCAGTCCCTTAAGATCCGAGGGATGCAAGGAAAATCTCGGTGATAGTGGTCTCCATTGCAAATGACACATGGAGATTTAGGTTTAGACAGTGCAGTGTGAGGATTTTCGCTAGACGACACCTGGTTGCCCCCTTTCGCTTTTGGTTCCTTCTTCTTCTTTTCTTTTTTCTCTTTCCGCTTCTTCTTCTTCTCAGTTACTTGATCTTTAGCTTTACCAGCTTTATCAAGCGAAGAGGAAGGAGGAGAGGGAGAAACAGACGAAGTAGAAGGTTGGGGGGCAACTCTAGTATCATCTAGTTGCTGACTTGACTGTTCAGGAATTACGGTATTCTGAACGACAGAGGTAGAGAAGAGCCATACGGGCAAACCAATCGTCAACCCTGGAAGTGACAATGTGGCCATATGGGGTGCACCAACATCTCCCCAAGAGGAGAAAGGACTAGGATTTCCTCCAAGGGGAAATCCTTGGTTGGTAGACTCCATTTTTCTCAACCTAAAGACCAACGAGGGAATTTGTGATGTTATTCCGATTAAAATAAATTTTAGACACTTTGAAACAACTTGTTTTTTCAATTTTAAAGAGTCGAGAAAAAACAAAAGATGACTCTAGTCACCTTCTATTTTTAATGAGCCTGAAGTGACAAGTGCTCAGATGGACCTTTTCTTTTAAGGAGTCTAAAAAGGAGCAAAATAGACTTCTCTGGAAATCTAGGTAGAGGGGATTACCAAACCAATCGCAAAACTATAGAATACTTTTTTCAGTACGACATTCAATCTTCCCGAATGTTGTGTTCAGTGCATTGCGATCGATAGGGCGGCAGACATGGCTTCCTAAGGATAAAGGATGCAGCCTATTGTGGTCTCCCAATAAATACTCGACGGTATGTGGGAGCACAAGTCCGTACTGGCACTTTCCGTCTCAAAGTGGAGGAATCACCCAACCAACAATGAAAACAACAGTTACCATGTTTTACGATGCCGGAATACGTCTCTAGCCTAGACCTCTAGATGTTGTGCGTTAGGTTCCAAAGCGTTTTTAGATTCATTAAATTTATTTTAAGTTGATCTTGTTTAAAAATTTGCCTTTCAGGTTCACCGCGTGATGTATATACAATTCCTAAAATGTAGTCTAAGATGATAAACAAATGCTTAATCTTCTTTTGGCAAGGAAAATCCTAGCTACTAAGGAAAGAAAGTTGAGAGTCTTTCAACAAAGAGCACAGAGCACACACTAAATGCATTGTCCTAAATCAAACCAAGCAGTCTAAATGCAAATGCACATGCATGTATTTGTTTTCAGCCTTCTTAATGTATGAATGATGATAAGAAAGCTAAGTGAAAATCTGAATTATTTTCAAAGTGACAATACTCAAAAAATTTCTTTTCAAAATGAAGTGAAGGTAAGGGAGACACTTTGCGATTTCGAAATGAAAATTGCTTTTCGACACTTTAAAAACTACTAATTCAAATCATATACAAGAGTAACTGTATAATCGACTATCAAGAACAATGGGATTCTCTTCTATAACTGAAAACGACACTTACGACACTTTCAGATTAAGAAACGACAGTTTGACTACGCTACTTCTTTGCAAAAGAGAACTGAAAATGGCGCACAATACATAAAAACACTTACAGTTCTTTGCACAATAGAGGCAGAATGATGGAAGAGAAGGGGGTTTTCACAGAGATATACTGACCACAGACAACAAAACTCCTGAATAGAACTGAAAATAGTGAAGGAAAAACCAAAGTCTGAAGGTAAAGTTAACCTTCCCTGACCATCGCACCTGTCACACAGGGAATCCAGTATGAATCGCACCTACTGCACACGGGAAGTGCGATGCATACAGACTGCCTTGAAGGGAGGGTGCGATGGTACCAGTGCGAGACTTTTAACCAGTTTTTGCTCACAATTTGCAATTCAGTTCAGGGATTTAGGCCGAGTAAGTGATGTTCAGTAAATGTAAATCACAGGGGTTGATCTAAGGAGGTTACTAGAGCCACCACTTAGGGCAATTAGAACGTTTGCAGATCGATTGTTTAATTCATAAACAAAACCTGGAGATAGACTGAAGCAGCATTGATCTACTTTGCATTTGTATAACAAATGCAGTTCGAAGGCTAGCTGGCTTGACTTCAGGCTCCATCTGTAAGTTTATAAAACAAACAAAGATAGACTAACAAACAATCTATTCGCTCCCCAGCGGAGTCGCCATTTTGTTACCGGGAATAGTGTCCACTCGGAGCTGCTATTCCCACTAAGACTGGTAGCTATCTTAGAAACAAACAAGTAAAGTCTACTTTCGTTTTCCTTTATGAAAATAGATAAGAGTGGAACAAAGGACACCAACCTTAGTCTTGCGCTTGGTTCCTTACTTGATTCCTCTCCTTCCTGATAGATCTTTGCCGCTTCTTCTTCGTCTGCCCAGCTTCAAAGAGCACCTGTGGAATCAAAGTAGCATACTACTATTGAAGAACAGATATCTATATTCATAAATAACACAGGACCAGATATGTGTTAACCATACAAATGCACATATAATCAAACATACAAGAATATGGAGGAAAACTTGAATAGCTTTATTAAGATCAAGAATAGCAAGAGGATTACAACCATATGTTCTAACCCAGCATCATCCTCCAGCAAGAAAGCCCTTCTTCACCTCAAGTAAAGCTTAGATCACCCAACACTATGAAGTTACACTAGAAAACCAACAACACTTCTCTACAAGATACAAGATTCCAGCCTCTGGATCTCTGTGATGAGGGATCCATATATAGATGATTGTAGGGAGGTGAGTCATCTTCTGGGGTTTTGATTAGTGTCCTCTCTCTGATAGTTCTTGATTCCACTTGGAGACTGATGATCTCTTACTCATCCCTGGTCGAAAACAGAGAGACAAGTGTCAGAGGGGAAGCTTCTGGAAGATTCCATGATCTTCCACCTCGCAAATTATCCCTGCCATTTGTCCATTCCCAACCATCACACCATATAGAGGGGCCATTCAGTATGCATCGCACCCTTTACACTGGGAAGGTGATATGCATCGCACCCTCTGCACTGGGTATTCAGTATGGTCCATTTTTGACCATTTTTGAGCAGTTTTTAGTGGAGAACTTCTGGGAGATGATGTAATTAGCTGACCTTGTTCCTTTAGGCAGTGAAGGAACACTTTTAGGGACTTAGGAGCCCTCATTTTATGGACTTTAATGATTGGGGTTGTATTGCCCAAAAACGTCTATAACAACGCTGACTTCGGGTCGGTTGAGACTGGTCTGGGACTAGTGGTACACTCTCTGAGACTGCGATACTGGTCTGGGACCAGTGGTAGGAGTGGTAGTTACTATGAAGCTGACTTCGGGTTGGCTGAGACTCGTCTGGGATCAGTGGTACGCACTTTGAGACTGACTTTGAGTCAGTAGAGGATGATACTAGTCTAGGACCAGTGGAGTTGTACTCACTATTACGCTGACTTCGGGTTGGCTGAGACTGGTCTGGGACTAGTGGTACATACTCTGAGACTGACTTTGAGTCAGTATGATACATCCTCGATCCTTTCTTCTTCTTCATAATTCAGACAAAAGCAGAGCAGAACATAACAATGCAAGAGCAGAGTAGAACAGAGCAAAACAATACCGATCAGTACAGGGCAGAACAAGACAAAGCAGAACAGGTAGAATAGAGTAGAGCAGGGAAAGGGTCAGGCTATATAGGGCAGTGTATTTGATGGATGAATAGTAATGACCGATAGACAGATTGCAGATGAAGTTCTCTCTGGTTGAGAGGGAGTGTTAAAATTTACAACTAGGGAAAAACTTCATGTGGGTCATCTTATTCATGGCTGATAATATTTTTATTAGATTCCACTCATCGAGAGGTGTAGGATCGATATAAATATCATCCGATTCCGATAAGTATTCATGGAGATATGAATTTATTTTGATTATGGAATTATTATCAAGCCGACCTACAACTCATGTAGGATCAAAAGCCCAACAGTCGCATCTATTCAAACACCAACGTTGTGTATAAATATAAGAGGACTTTTCCTCATTTTCTCACACACTTCTCCTCACATCTCTCTCTCTCTACTGCCCAGAAATGAGTCTCTTCTCTATTGCGCAGAAATGGGTCTCTCTCTCACACATGTGAAGCCGGAAGTGTTGTACCTGAAGCTGCAACTGCAGATCCAAAGATTGACCTGCGTGGCCTAGAAGATCTCCTCATCTGAACTGCACTATAGGTTCGTCTGAACCTCCTTTGAAAGCCACAACTTTTGGTGGTGGAATGAAGTCAATCCGACGAACGGTTTGCAAGATATCAACTACCCTAGTTTGAAGTCGGAAATTGCTGAAACTGAAGCTGCAACTGTAGAAGTAAAGATTGACCTACGTGGACTAGAAGATCTCCTCATCTAAACTGTGTTGTAGGTTCATCTGAACCTCCTCTTGAAGCTGCAACTTTTGGTGGTGGAATCAAGTCAATCCGACGGTCGATTTGTGAGATATCGTCTGCCCTAGTTTGATAATGAAGCTGCTAATGATGATGCTGCTGATCTAGGGTTTGCTACTGTTGATATGAATTAGATTTATTGTACTATTTCTCTTTGCTGAATTATTGAAGATAAAAGAAGATTTGATCAAGGGGTTTCCCCACACATTGTGGGGTTTGTCCCTGGCTAGCCGCCACATCTTGTGTCTCTTGTCTTGGCCTGTTTTCTGTCAATCATTTAATGTTCTATCTGCACTTTACTTTATGTACATGTGATTGCTAATCTGTGGAATATAATAAGAAAAATAAGTAAACTTCTATAAGCATAGAACATACTGTAACTTAACACATAGGGACCACATGCAGACGTCTGCAATAATTTGTAAATTCATGGGCTTATGGCCCACTAAAAAAGCTTTACAAACATGGATTAAATACAACTGGAAACCAAAAGGTAGCAAAGAACTTCACCTGGGATCAAAAGGATTCTTTACTTTAGTTTTTGCAAATATTGAAGACAAGGTCAGAGTGTTTGAAGGAGGGCCCTAATTTTACGCAGCTGCAAGCCTATATATGCGACCATGGGTGATGAATTTTGTCCCAGAACGCGAAACTTTCACCTCGATTCCAGTCTGGGTAAGACTCTACTCTTTACCTTTGGATTATTGGCAACTGGAATCCTTATCTGCCATAGGAAATAAGCTAGGGCATTTTGTCAAAGCCTCTGAGGCCACTAGAAAAGGAAAATACACATCCTTTGCAAGGATATGTGTGGAGATGGACCTCTCTGGAGCCCTACCAGATGAGGTAATATTGGAAGCGTTGGATGAAGAATGGGTACAAACAGTGGATTATGAACACATCCCTTTCGGATGTCGTAAATGCCATGAGCATGGTCACCTATTCAGAGATTGCCCTCTCAATAAAACAGGAAACATGAGTAAAACTAACACCATGAAAGATTCAGAAAACTTTCATAAGGTGGTCCAGAAGGGAAAAGGGAGCAAATGGGGACCGAAACTACCTCAGACAGACAAGCATTAGGCCAGTCAAAATAGGTTTCAACCCTAGTAGAAGAAGAAGTGATGAGACAAGCAGAACAGGTCCAGGGAGGCAGTCCAGTGGAGGAAGAGAAAGAAGACAAAGTGGAGCAAACACAAAACAGAAATAAACAGAAAGAAAACATGATGAGTGATGCAGAACTGGAAATGGACGAGGAAATGACCCAGAGTGATATGGAGATGGAGGATGATGAACTACAGGAAATTCTGGAGAAAGAGAATCTAGATCTAGAAGGCTTCTTGCAACAAGGAACCAAAGAGGGAGTGGATTCGTTACCTCAAGAGGAGTTCCACAGAGTACAGCAGCTGTTCATCTGGAAAACTCAGAACAAAGGATCCGAAAAGCTAAGGAAAAATGAAAAACAGGGTAATGAAGGAGTGAAAGCTATGAAAGCCACACCAGGATTAGCACCAAGAATCCCAGGAAAGAAAAGAGGCCGGAAAAAACAGAATGAACTGTTGATGGAATGTGGGAAGCTAATGATAGATTCAGGTAAGATGAAAGACCTATCTAGCTACTCCTTTACAAATCTTTAATAATGAAGTTCACTTCTTGGAATATAAGAGGTCTAGGTAGTAAAAGAAAACAAAGATTATTAAGTAACAGAATGAAACAAGCAGCTTCGGATGTGATTTTCATTCAAGAAACTAAATGTTCCATTCAAAAAGTAAAAGAGATTCATAGTAAATGGCTCAACAGATTTGAGTTTCTGGAAGTCAAAGCAGAGAATACAGCAAGAGGAATTCTCACACTTTGGAACCCCCAAAAGATTAACATGATAGATGCCGAAGCCTCTAGAGATTATCTTTCAGTGGTCATTCAGCCAGTGGGAGATAAGGAAATGTACCTGGTCATGAATGTGTATGGCCCCCAAAGGATGGAGGGTAAACTCTTGTTTCTTGATTCACTGCAGAAGCTCAGGGAACGTCATGTAAAAATCCCCTGGATCCTAGGGGGTGATTTTAATATGATAAAAACGCTATCGGAGAAAAAAGGAGGAACCAGAATTCTAACCAAAGATTCTTGTGCTTTTCAAACCTTCATAGATAGTATGAAGCTCGTGGATATCATTATGAATAATGGTACTTTTACTTGGAACAATAAAAGAGGAGGAGAGTCTCAAGTGGCCTCCAAATTGGATAGATTTATAATTTCAGAAGATCTTATGATCAAGGACAAGGACATAGTTGTGAGTGTTCTTCCCTTTGGAGGCTCGGATCACTGGCCAGTTCAACTAGACATTCAGGGCATTGGAAAACCTAACAGTAGACCTTTCAGATTTGGAAATATCTGGCTCTCCCACCCAGACTTCCATAAACACATAGCTATCTAGTGGTCAGAAGATTTGGAAATTCAGGGCACAAGAATGTTCCTTCTTCAAAAAAGACTCAAACACATCAAACTCCGGCTTAAGGAGTGGAATAAGAAGGAATATGGCAACATTTTTGAAGCCAAAAACATTGTGGAAGGAAAAATGCAGAAACTTAACCAAACCCTGATTACAGAGGGTTTTGATAAGGAGCAAAATGAACTAGAAACTAAATATCATCAAGACTGGGAGAACTTATGTAAACAAGAGGAGATTTTTTGGAGGCAAAAATCCAGAGTGCAATGGCTAAAAGAAGGAGATCGCAACACCGGATTCTTCCACAGATCCACTATAGTGAATAGAGCTCACAACAGGATTTCTTCTATTAAGGACAAGAAAGGTAACATGCTCAGCGCACATTTAGAAATCGAAGCAGTACTGGTTCAGCACTTTCAGGGCATTTCTCAGGAAACCTGCTCTTACAAAGATCAATCTATCAGGGATATTTCTAGACATATACCTAAGCTGGTTTCCAAAGAAGACAATTTCAACCTCAACAGACCAGTGTCAGAAGAGGAGGTCAGTGAGGTCCTTAAAGAGACGCAAAATGGCAAGGCACCAGGTCCGGATGGGTTCAATGTGGACTTCTTCAAAGCCTGCTCGAATATAGTAAAACAGGACATTCTTAGCGTGGTGGAAGACTCAAGAAGGGATAAAACTATCCTGAAGGCACTTAACACCACCTTTATCGCCCTGATCCCTAAACAGGATGTGGCCCAAACTCCTGAAAGGTTCAGACCCATTGCCTTGTGCAATGTTGTATACAAAATTACTTCCAAAGTGGTAGCCAATAGACTCACCCCTTCTTCCTACCCTGGTGTCAGCGGAACAAGCAGGATATGTGGAAGGCAGACAAATCCTTGACAACATCATTCAAGCTCATGAGGTGGTTCACTCGTTGACAAACAATAAGAAAGCTAGTATGATCATGCAATTGGACATAGCCAAAGCCTATGATAAGCTAAACTGGACATACATTAGAAAAGTTCTCACTGCTTTTGGGTTTGATCATAACTGGATTAGATGGGTTATGGCCCTAGTTACTCCACCCAGTTTTTCAATCCTGGTTAATGGATCACCCTCGGAGACTTTCACTCCTTCAAGAGGCTTAAGTTAGCGAGATCCACTCTCTCCCTTTCTTTTTATACTCATGATGGAAGGGCTGGGATGAAAGATCAGACATGCCAAGGTAGTGGGTTCGATCAAAGGTCTCCAACTTTTTGAAGAGGGTTGTGCTTTAACACATCAACAATTTGTGGATGATACCATGCTGCAAGGAATCCCCACGGTCAAGGAAGCTCTTGCCTATAAGCAAATCCTGAGAGACTTTGCCATGGCTTCAGGTTTGGAGGTAAATCTCTCTAAATCTAAGATTTTTTTCTTTAATACTCACATTGCTATTCAAAGAAATATAGCCAGAATTCTGGGCTTCCAAAGGGAGCTCCTCCCCTCGAAATATTTGGGAGTTCCTCTTATGGCCAAACCCTTACACAAGAGCATATGGGAACCTGTAATTAACAAATTGCAAGACAAAGTTAGGAAATGGACTTTTAGATCTCTAAATTTGGCTGGTAGGTTAGTGCTAACCAAAGTTATCCTTCAATCCATCCCTGTCTTTATGCTATCTGTTCTCCCAGCTCCTCAAAGTGTCCTACATCAGCTCAGATCCATTCAAAGAGACTTCCTTTGGGGTAAGGGGGAGGATCATAAGAAAAGGGCCTTGGTAGCTTGGGATAAGATCGCCAAGCCTAAGAGCTTTGGTGGGCTAGGTTTGGATGACCCTGAAATACTCAGCAAGGCTCTAGGAGCCAAATTATGGTGGCAATGGGTTAAAGAGCCAGAGGTGCAGTGGGCAACTATTTGGAAAGAAAAATATGCCAGCACTTGGCATAACCATGATCTAATAAGAATGTCAGGTCACAGAAAGGGCTCGCACATTTGGAACAAGGCCTGGGATAATCGGAGTTTAGTCCAAGGAAACAGCTTCTGGGAAATTAGAGAAGGAAATCTCAACCTGTTCTGGGAGGATAGATGGCAACAAGAACCTATTTTAATAAACGAAGACCCAATGGATCTCAAGCAAAACACAGATAGCAATAGACTTTCTAAGGTGAAAGACTTTTGGGAGCAAACCAATAACAATGGAAAATGGAGAATCTGGAGGAATTTTGATTTTAGGGAGAACAACACCCTGAAGGCTAAAGCAGAAACTCTTAAGGAAATGTTAGATCAGAGGAAGATTCTGAAATCTGAGGGCAACGATTAGCTGAGATGGGGCAGAAATAATGAGGGGGTTTTTAACCTCAAGGAAGCAAAGCTCATTCTCCTTGACCTCAACTCTCAATTTCTGGATAAAACCTGCCTTATCCTTTGGAGACACTAGGGTTGGATGAAAATTAAATTATTCATGTGGCTGGTTCAGCATAGGAAAATTCTGACCTGGGACAATATTAGGAAGAGAGGTATTTTTGGGCCATCTAGATGTCAACTATGTGAAGCTCAAGAGGAAACTATGGAGCACCTTCTCAACAATTATATGTTCTCCTCTAGTCTGTGGGATTCTTTTGCCTTTATTTTCCATCAGACGGATAGAGACAAAAATAATATCTGCAACACCTTGACCAACTGGAGGAGAGATTTTTCAGACAATGAAGTTCTCACCACTGCTTGGACCCTCTTTCCGAGCTTCATTGTTTGGAATGTTTGGAAAGAGAGGAACAACCGAATCTTCAAAGATGAAAAGAGGACTTCCCATTGCATTTTTGAGCTGATCTTAAAACAGCTCAAGGAAATGGTTAGTACCATAGTGCGAAATCTCCCTAAGAACCCTCCTTCGGCTACTGACCTGGGAATTCTCTGTGAACTGGGCCTGCAAGGCATATCTCCTCAAGGTCTGGATAGAAATCTTATCTCCCTGAAGAATGCAAATGATTTCTTGCATCCTCCTCCAAAGGGCTATCTGAAATACAATATAGATGGAACTTCAAAAGGCAACCCGGGTACCGCTAGTTATGGAGGGGTGTTAAGAGATGAGAATGGTAGTGTCCTCTTCATCTTCCACTATCATCTGGGACAAGCTACTAATAACTTGGTGGAATTGATGGCTATGGAGCAATGTTTGGATTTCTTGAATCAGGAAAACAGGCAAAATGTGATAGTGGAGGCTGACTCTGAACTTATTATCAATTCAGTCAAGAAAATCAGTGGGGGAACTAAGCCAAAAAAAGTCTCAAAAAATGGGAGACTGATTCAAGGCTTTCAATGGATTCAACACCACCTACAGAGCCTTCGTACGATTGGCTTTAAGAATGTTCGAAGGTCGGCGAACAAATTGGTAGACTTGCTAGCCAACCAAGGTGTTATCTGTACAGAGAATAGAGTGGCATCAAAATGGCATGAGTTGCCTTAGATTAGGTTAAAGGCAATTTTACATGAACAAGCAAAAAATGATAGGTTGGAGTTTTGTGGCAGAGCCTTGGACCAGGAATCAAGTTGGCTCGTCCTTCACAATTGACTGTCTATCGATTGGCCTTGCTTCCTTGCTGACTAGATTTTTGGTGGATGGTTTCTCCTTCATTAGCTCAGGCTGGATGAGAGTCTCGACAGGCACTCTCTGCAGCCACTTTCCTGGGAGTTTTCCGAATAGTATCGGCAAAACCAGCTTAGGAGAGGTTTCCTGGCGATCGCATACCCCGCAGGCGGATAGTGGTTTTTTCGTTTTGGCAACGATTCCTTTCAGGAGGCGGCACATGGCAGTGGGACTGGTTTGAATACTGCCCCCATCGCACGCTAATGTCCAGCACTCTTGGTAGGTGCGATAAGACCCATGACTATCAGATCCATTAATGTAAATCAATGGTGGCAAAAGGTCGAGCAGGTTGGTGGCATTACTAGTTAAGTGGCATGCTACTTTCCTCTGTGATATTTTTCGATGCCATTGGATAAGGCCCGACAAATCATCAATGCAAATTCAAGAGAAAGGTTTGTTTTTTGGTGGGTTATGCGTGGGCCCTTCATTGTAGGCTGGTTTCGTTGGGGCACGGTTCTCTCCATGTATTGAAGGGCCGGTGGGGCCCTTTTATCTTCTGCTCTGTGCCGTCCACTGCTTAGGTTCAATTTTGGCTTATTCCTATTTAGCTTTGATGTGTTGAAAGGATAGCTTTTTGGGGCTGATACTTTTACCTTGGCTCATTCTCGGCTCCTTTGGGGTGCCTCTCTCCTGCGCCACTTTTCTGTGTGGTTTTTTGTAAATTTTGTACATTATTAATGATAAAGAAGGTCCTATTCTTGCTTAAGGAAAAAAAAGAAAACAGAGTGCAATCAAGCATATTCTAAATTACCCTTTTACGTTTATCATTCAGATATGAAACATAGATTATATAAGGCACAAGAAAACTTTAAAACACAAGGTATAGAGAACTTATTGATCCGGTGTTTGATTCGAGAAATCTATGGAAAGTCCTTTGCATCAATTCTTTATCCAGCAAGCCATACAAAAGTTTTTCCAACAACACTTTATTCCAAAATAATAAATATTACATCAATATCTAAGAATCCACACAAAATACTTCAAATGAAGAAGTATTTATACTAATTATAAACTGAAATATCTTGAAAAAATATCAAGATTAGTTTCACAAATATCTCCAACTATTTACGTTAATAGAACTTAAATAAAGGACATTCAAAACTAATGAATCTATTTGACAATATTTCTATGGATTTATGGTGACAGACAAGAGAAAGTCGAATTTGATAGCAACTCTTAGTTGATGATGAGGCATCCTAGTCACTAACTGCATCCTTCCTTTGTGCATTCTGCCCCAGAAATTCTGCAAACTTAGGGTCAAATGATATGCTTGTATATCTCAATCCAGGATAGATATGTGAAAAGTGAAAGAGGCTTTTGTAGATAGAAATTATTTTGAAATAAACGTCCCTCAGTTTCCAAAAATTCATCTCCTGATGTTCACAATATTCTCTGCAAAAAGATGTCAAAAATAGGACTTTTCACAAACTGAAAAATAGGCTGTGAAGACATGAACGTATCTCCCTCTTGGTAATACCTGTGTAAAATGCGAGATAGTTTTTTGTAGCATGGCCTGTTAGGAACAAAAACCTCTTCCAGTTTCTTGAAATACTTCTTGGATTAGCCACAATAGTTTCTGCAAAACTATGACTTAAACATGAAATTTTTGAAGAATGTACCATTTTTGCTCTAATTTCATCTTTTAACCTTAAACTTCTTTTGATTTTTCACTTTTACTTTGGATAAACTTCATTGTAGCTGGTGAAAGTGTTTTCATCTTTGTTTAACCCTTAATGTCTTCATGTTTACTTTTACTGTTTACTGTTTACTTTTTACTTTTACCGCTCTGTTTTACCGCTCTATTTTTCATCTGTCTTCACTTTGTCATGAACTTGTATGTTCTGTTTTGTAACTATCTTCCCTACTATTTATCTTCATGCTAGTCGATATACTTGACTTAGTCTTCAATCTGATACTCTTTAACCCTGATACACTTTGATTGTTCTTTACTATGTCCTTTTACCTTCCATCTCTATTTGAATAGACCTGATAACAATCTTGGAGTAAATAGGTCTTATGACTAGTATTAAGACTGTTTATCCAAGGCTATGGTCTTCTGATTATTTGTAAAAAAAAACAAACTGTTAAGAAAGCATTGGCTTGCAGGAGAGGTCAAAAAGGTTTCCTTTGAGTTTGAAAGGTCTGTGGAGTGAGTTCAGAATGCTTTTCGGGAGGTAAACCATGCTCGAATCGGTTAACAGAGGCTTTAGGTGGCACAGATGGGTTACATAAGTTCACATAGTAGAATGGGCGAAGGACAAGAAAACCTAGGTTCTTGGGGTTTGAACTTTAATGAGCAAACTTTCAAAATATGGCGCGAACTGTACAGTAGATGGTTTGTCACGTAGCGGGCAGGCGATAAGCAGGATCTATCGCATCGCTTTTGGAGAAGGGTGGTAATGGACCTTGGACCAGTGATTCCATTAGTTGCTTGACATGTGGCAGTGGTACGGTGTAAAAACTGCTTGATGATTTCACATTAACATGTGGTCACCAAGGCTCGAGTGATATCAATAACAACCATCGGATGATGGGGGTGAAATCGGGCGGTGGACGGGAGGCGTGATGCAGCAGAGTTTAACTGTGGTGGGCCCAACACAATTAAAAAATTAATTAATCGTATCGAGGTAATTGTGAATGGACGGGGAGGTTATTAATTAACCGTGAGGGTTAATTAATCCCTTTTTATGCAGTGAGGGGATTAGGCTGTTAACTAGTTAGGGGTTAACTAGTTAATCCTAGTTAAAACATACTTATGGTTATAATTAACCAATAGGGCGGGATATTAATATTTCAGGGTTTTTACATATATTTAAATAATACAGGAAAGGGTGAACCTTTTTGGGAGCTATATAATATAAGTCAGATTTTAATATGAAACAATGTGGACAAAAGCGCTAAGTAAAACATTAGAGTGTACATTTAACTTAGGCTTAAGTGGAAAAAATGGGTTTTATGTAATATTGTGTATTTTTCCTAAGTAAAATAGGATTTTACTTTAGGAAAAGACTTATGGAAATGAATGAATGATGGTTTTAAGTACTTAGGCTTTCAAATTATTGGGTCGAGGGTCCGGTCCCTCCAGAAGTCAGAAACATGCTCTGAGCCCCTCCAATTTAGCAAATACCTTAGTACTTAGGGGAAATTAGTACTTTGCTTTGCTTGAAATGCTTTCAATGTACTATATGACTTAGCCTTGTGATGAAAGTGAAAGATTAACACATTTAGAGACATTATCCATCACATATGATTCTGCAACATCATCTACCTACCCTAACTACTTTAACCTAGCATTTTTTCTTCTTTATTTGGGTGCACTTAGACTGGCAAACCCTTATCAAATCTTCCTTTTCTTTTACATGGCAAGCCTACCTAAGTCTACACTTATTATATCCAAGGGCTCAAATTAAACTATCCAACTCCTTTTATTTACTCTACCTATCTACTTATCTGCCAAGATTACACCGTTTGGTAAGATTTTATTCTCTATCTCTAAAACATAAAATTCAAATATGAACTAGCCAAGCTTAAGTTGTTTGACTGTTCATCAATTGTGGCATAAATTACAAGCTGCACACAATTGTTTATTGCATAAGAGTAAAAAGTAGTGGCATTTAAACTTGCACCCTTTCCTTGGTCTTTCTTTTGGTGGGGTTCATTTTCTTTCACTTTTTTGACCAACTTATTCTTTTTACCCTTTGATTTTTCTTTTAGGGTATACCCTCTTTACATTTTTTAATTTTTTTGGTTTTTTGACAAGATGGAAAACCTTTGAAACAAGGAAAGGTATGAACATATTACATAGCTCATCAAGTCAATCATGATATATGACACCTATTGGTATAGGAGCATAACACAAGGAGAGAAGATAAAGGCAAGCATGAAATATTTGACAACCTTTGGTTTCATCCATTTAACATTGTAGAACTCAAAGGAAACAATACATTCATCCTACAGAATTTGGAAGGAGAGTATTCCTCATTACCAGTCAATGGGAAATACTTGAAACGTTACATTCAGGATTATTTTTTCATCCATTCATTCATCATTTGTGAATATCCGTAGAGTTCATTTTACTTTTGAAAAAATTGCAAGTGAGTATCTGTTTCAGCAAAGACTCCATAGCTCGAGGAGAATTCACTTGGACCTGCGTGTTCTCTACATCCCACAGGGGGAAGCAGTCCTCGGCTGGAGCCGATGTTGTAACATAATTTGGTTTTGATCAAAAATAATTTTAAAATGTTAAGTTAGGATATGAATGCAAAAAAAAGAAAAATTAAAGTTGTAGGACAATTTGATATTTTATAGGAATCCATATCAATAAAATGATAGGAGTTAGTTTCCATAAATAAAGAAGGAAAAAGAACAATAAAATGTTAGTGAAGCAAAAAGAAGGAAAAAGCTTCATTTTCATATGAAAATAAATGCAAAGGCTGCTAGTCCAAATGTGCCACGCCAGAAAAATGTCAAATCGTGTTAATATATGATTAATTATTTAATCGGGATTAATTCTTTGTTATAAACTATGGAATTTTAATTATATTAGAATGCGAAAGTTTTATTTGACCCAAATGAATAAATGAAAAAAAGGTCTTGTTGTCTTTCATAAAAGGGATGCATGATCCGACGGTCGATCTACTCCCCACCCAGATTAATGGCAGGGAGATATTTCGCACCCCCCTCCACTGTTTCAGCTTAATGCAACGGGTGGCGGGGGGGGGTCCACATAGTAGTTTCCGTGGCAGACTCCCTAACCTTACATGTCACCCCCACATCACTCTGCACCCCACCCGCAAAAAACCACAAACAACTCCCTACCCCCTACCCCACAAACCACTCGTGGTTTTCTCCACCAACGGCTCTTTCACCCGGCCAAAGCCATTATCTCTCCACTAATCCTGATCTAACACCTCACCTATCCGTTTCTTATTCCTCCCATCTGTTACCTCTTTACAGGCTTATCCCCCCATTCGGCATACCCATTGTAATCCTTCTCCGTTGCATTTAAAGCTGATACACATATTAACAAAACCATTACAACAACACAACTTTCCATGATGCCCATCAAAGTAGTCCCAATAGTAGTTGCAGGTAGCAGGAACTCATTACTAGGTGCAGAGCAGTGATTGAAGAACAAAAAGCAGCCTTGAAGACCAAGCCAACAGAAGCCACATATATGATCAAGGTTTTAAATTCAAAGAGAAAAGAGGAATTAGAAGAAATAAACATCTCTGACAGAACAACCACCATCTTAGAGATCAAAAAGGTATTACAGAAAAGGAATTTGATCAATCAATTGGAAACTAAGTGTCAAACCCTAGAGATTTCTGTCAAGAGATTTCATTCAAAATTTAATGTTTTAAATCAGAAAGGATTGCCAGGATTAGTAGGTTTGAATGATAAGTTGATTAGATTAGATGATTATTGCAAGGAGTTATATGCTATTGCAGTAGACAGAGCCAAATTTGCAGGAGTGAAAGGACAGATAACAGGGAGGGATTTTCTAGAAGCCTTGGAATATGATTTAACCATCTTACATGAAATCAAGCACTTGTTTCTCACCAAGCCTAATTTCGAAAGATATACAGAGGTGGATGAAACATTCAGGAAGATGGTAAATGTAGAAATCCCAAGTGAACAAAGATGGGATCATTTGTGTGAAACAATTGAGTAATTCCTCATTGTGACAGTAGAACAACTCATCAGTGTTTCAAGACAGCTCATTAGTGTTTTCAGGCCAGATCATCAATAGATTCCCAAAGGATAGAGCCACCTCTTCAATAGTTTTTCGGTTCCTATTATATTGTTCTATTTTTGTAATTTTGTACTATTTTGGTATTATATTCCAAACGGATTGTAGATATTTTGTAAAATCTTGTATAAATAACTCCTCCTTTGAGTTATTATGGGTTGAACCCTTGAACAAGTTATCAAGTAGATTTGTACTAAGCTAGAGCATTTTTGAAATAATAAAAGATTTTGGATTTTCCTCATATGCTTTGTCTCCCAGTGAGTTGTATTTCATCTTATCTATTCATTATGTTTTTCTTCATATAAATTAAGTCTTTTGCAGTTATCCAATTTAAAATTTAATTGAATTTCAGTTTCATTTTGGATCCTCTATGAAGTTGTAATTTGAATAATAGAATAATTTACAGAACTATCTATTATTGTAAATTCCTCTTTGAATATAAATTACACTAGATCTCTGTAATAGTTTGATTATATTTTGTTGATTAAGAAAGCACTGTTTTCTTAATTTCTTCTTATAAATTGTTAAATACTTGGTTTGAATATTAAATAAATTATACCTCTTCACACTCTACTTCTTCATCCCATTAAAATCAAGCTAACGATGTCTAGTTAAAGAAAAGCCTTTCATTTTATCAAAAAATTGTCTAAGTTTAAAGCACCTATTTATAAAATAGTTCATTGGTCATCCAATCATTTAAAACAAACAAAACATTATAGATGCTTTGGCATAATTAATTGACCTTAGGTTATCTCAAAGGTCAATAGGATGCTATAATGATTAGACAATGAAAGATTAATTGTTTAAAGACAATAAGGGTAGTCTAGAAGCACATTGAAAGTCCCAAAGACTATCACTTCACTAAACATGGATTTTCAGAGACTGTGTTCAAGTAGTTGATTGTTCTCTATAATTCAATTCTTTTGATTTCGTCTTTTCAAGCATCATTGATTGCATATTGGGTTACTGTGGATTTTCAAAATTGAATGGTTCAGTTATCCATTAAGCCTTAAAATTGGGTTGATTTTGTATGTCATTTGTTATTTCATGTAGCAAGGGAAAATGAGTGAAAGGCATCACCACAACTAGACTAAGGAATTTATGTCAATCTGAAAAATGTTTCATTCGACTATGTGTTGTTTGAACAATCTCTCAAGGTTTCAGTTGCAAAAAAAAGTTCACTTATAAAAGTATGCTAATTACTCAATTGATTATGTTCACTTTGTTATTCCTACTTTGGGTCATAATGCCATTATTCTCATAATTGTCTTTGAGATCGATTGGCCTTCCAAAGAAGTCCCAGATGATGTCGGATTGAATCTTGATAATGCTATTAATTATAATATAGGTGATATTGGAGTCATAGAATATGAGACTTCAAGAGCCGTAATGTGGGTTCTCCAACAAAACCTAGTACAATCATATATATCTTTATTTTCTCACTTTTTAATGAGAACCATAAGTAGGGGCCAACCACTTTTCACTGAGAGGAATTGTTGATGGTGCTAGACCCACCAACATTCATGGAATATCACATGTACAAAGTCCCCACTAGACCTCACACTGTTTGGAGTAAGAGTCCCAGTAGTGGGTGGTAGTGTAATGCCTTTACCGCAGTAGCATTCGGAGATAAGTATGATAACTTTGGGTGAGTGCAAGTGTGTGATCCTCAGGAGATTCATGTGCGATGCATGAAAGGTTTTGACACACGGAGGGGAAAAGGGAGTGTGCCCCTTTGAAGCATATATAATACATATCCTGAAAGGATCACATGAGAGGAATGAAATCACAAGCTAAAATGTAGAATAGTCCACAAATTAAAGTGACGAGTTAATCCAACAACACACATTCAACAAGATTCGTACAATTTCATAAAAATTAGTTCATAAGCAAATGCTTAAGTTAGACAACATACATTTCTAAAGAAACCAAGATAGACTGATAGTAATAACAACATATGCATGAAAGCATACTGGCTCTCATATTGTTATTATAAGTGAAAGTTCCATCCATACATACACCATTGATGACCACCAACCCCAATAATGGAAAATTACAGTAAAGAACACCTCCTCCTCCAAAGAAGTATACTCATTGTACTCTATGGAGAAGCCAAGGCTTGTCACAATACTTCCAAGCCTTCTCTAAGCCTAAGCCTAGCCAAAACCTTGGCTCCCAAAATCCTCTTCTATGAGTTATGAGGTTCTATTTATAACAAAGGGTGGGGTGACACTTGAAATTCCCCTTTGTGACTCTTTGACTACCCTCATGAATCTTCAAATTCTTTTCAAATAACTCATTACATTACCTCGTGAATATTCACATTCCACTAATGAAACTTGGAATTTCACGTACAACATATTTATAAATAATATTACATTTTCCACATGTACCCATGTGAGACAAAATAGGCTAGATACAGCCTAACAAGACAAAACACTATGACATCAAAGTTTGGGGGATGACCAAATTGAAAAATTCCACTTGGTGCTTCTTGGTCAAATATTGATGCCAGGTGTTGGGCAATGGATGCCCCCATAGCAAGTTTTTGGGGCTTAAAGCCCGAGTTTTGGTCAATGTAATGTAAAGACCCCGCAAAATGCAGGCACAGAGCACGAGAGTCTAGGGTTGTTCGCCCTAAAATAATGTAATTTAATGTAAAGTGTGTCAGCCTACCCATGGTCTGTGGACCATGGGATTGTATAAATAGAACGAGGCTCTAAGTGTAAAGATATTTTTTTTTTAAGATTGTGACAAGAAATAGATAGGTGCGAAGGCATGGTTAGAAGATAGAAGTGAATCTAGAGTGCATTAGGTCATAGTAGTAGGTAGAGGCTCTGCAGCTAAGTGCGCAAAGGCCTAGTAGACTTCATAGCTGAGTGCGCAGGGTGGATTCGAGTCTGTACTAGATCAAACTTCGAAGGCATCATTAATAAAGATCAGTTGGTTTGACATACTGTGTATCCGGTTCATATATCTATATTTTATGTGTGGATGATATCTGTTTATTTATATGCACGCACTTATATGTATGCTTATGAATGGGAATCTTCTAAGTAATTAACGAACAAACCCTAATTAAGGAAGACTTGGGTAATTAACATTGATCGCACTGCGGCTAGAGTCATGCGAAGGTGGTTCCATAGAACTCTAGAATCTTGCTAGTATGCATAATCTAGTAGCGTGAAGGTTGAATCAGGTACTGATCTCCCACATCAAGACATCCCTAGGGTGTGAAAACCTGGTTCCAACACCCTCCCATACTACTTCGAGTGAGACCTCAGTCCGTGCTCCGCGAACTGTTGCAGAAAGGGCTAGTTGTACCAAGATTTACTTGGCTAACTCATTGCTAAACCTGGGTTAGGCCCCACATAGCCAACAAATGGTTCCATTGCCAGGACCGTGATCTGTCTAAGGGATGTCTGATGTCGTGCCACTGGAACCCAACAAAGAAGGAAATTGAAGAGTGGTTGGACAAAAAGTTTCACGAGTTCGTGATAAAGGAAAATAGAACTCCATAAGTATTTGAGAAAAGGTGGCTGGATTGCTACGTGTATAGGAAAATCCACAAGATTTTCTTTGCATCCTTTCCTTCTAAGGTGTATGAGTGGATCGTGAGATTAACCGACAGCTAGGGAAGGCGTAAGCTTGACCAACCAATAGGCTGGACTCTGGAATTAGTGTGCAGACTAGAGGCATTAGAAGACAAGATCATGAGAGCTGTGGACCACTGGCTTCACAGGATAATAGGGGGATTCATCGTTGAGTTCGCAGTGGACACGACCATGAGCTACAACGAAGCGGAACTATGTTTTCTCAACGGACCATGAGGTAAGTACATTAAATTGAATACCTGGATTAAGATGCTCTTATGTGAAAAGCGGGTTATGCGAATACATTAATGTCTGGGACGACGTGGAGCGAAAAGATCTACAAAGGTAGCGGGGAATTAGAAAACAGTCCATTAATTTCATCTTTGCAAGAGAGCAAGGAAGAGCTCGCTCGGTTTTCTCCGAGAAGTGCGGTCAGTCTGATAAAGCAACATATTCCACAATTACCACCTCCACCCACGTTGTTGGATTGTTGGGGCCTGACCTAGGTTCATAAGTGATTTAGCCAAACAAATCCTGAAACTACTAGCCCTTTCAACAACAGTCTGCAGTGCGTGGACTGAGGTCTCACCCGAGGTACTGTGGGAGGGTGCCGGAACCAGGTTTCACACCCTAGGAATGTCTTGATGAAGTCTGGGAAGTTCGTGAACCGATCCTACGCACTCGCACTACTCCGCGGGGTTGTCTGACCTTCGCGTAGCTCTGTAAAGAGCGCGAAGAGGTGCGGTCTAGATCCTTTATCCTTACTGCATTATTATTATAGATCTTAACTTAATTTTGTGGGCCCAATATTCTTATCAATCATTCAACATTAATAACAAGTGCACGCAATCATAAATTGTAAGGAGATGCATAAACATATAACAGAAGCATAAACATACAGATCTACGAATAGATGCACAATATTTTAGAATCAACTTAGCTTTTATTAAACTTCTGTTCTGTTACAATCCCAACTCCGCCTTGCGCACTTAGCTACAGGGGTTCACGCACACAGCTGCGGACTCTACTAGGCCTCTGCGCACACAGTTGCAGAGCCTCTCCTTACTACTACAACCCAAGACTTGGACTTATAGACTCAGAATGACTATTGCATTCAAAAACCCATATCCCTTAAGATCAAGACTAAAAAATTCCCTCTAAACTTAGAGCCTCGCTCTATTTATACATTCCCATGGTCCGTGGACCATGGGTAGGCCGACACATTCTATATTAAATTACAATATTTTAGGACAGACAACCCTAGACTCTCATGCTCCACACTCGCATTTCGTGGGGTCTTACATTACTTTTGACCAAAATTCGGGCTACAAGCCCCAAAAACCTGCTATGGGGGGATTCGTTGCACAACAGCCCCCCAACACAATCATCGTGACTCGTCCCGAGTCACTCGGCTGGTGCGGTGATCTTTGCTTGGAGTCCATCCAACAACTTTTTCTTTTCGCTGATGTCTGCCACATATTCCTCCGTTGTCCGCTATATCAATTGTGCGCGACTCTCTGATGCATCGTTGTCAAAGGAACCATCTTGTCTTTGCGCATATGTATCCTGCATCTGGGCTAGCTTCCCCTCGATCGTGGCGGTGACTGTGAATGCTTCCTCGAGCCAAGGCTGGATGTGTGCTTTAAGCCCTGCTTCTTTTTGGCATGCGGCATCCACCTGTTCCTTCAAAGCCTGGGCCTCCCTCATCTTGGCCAATCGCTGAGTAAGGGCGACCGTCTGCACGGTCCCCCAGACATTGTCATAGGCCTATTGCAACTCCCGCACTTCTGTCTCTAACTGCTGTATCATTGGGTCCTCCTATAGTGAAGTGAGCATGAAGAGGGACTGATCCAACAATTCCATGCAGTCCTGTATAACATGCTCTATCACTTCCAACCCTGATTGAATGGTGCGGTGGCACTACTCTCTAACTTCCAGGGGTGTAGAGGGTTGCGCCTTTAGTTGCAGCTCCATGATATGCAAGTTCACCTCCAACTAAACCTTCGCAACCTCCTCCTGGGTCTTGCGGACTCCAGCTGCCAGTTGGTGAATCTTTTCCATGGTGGGGAGTGTCACTGGCATGACCAACTCTGGTATGCTACTACAGGCCTCCTCCACAACCTATTCTAATCCCTGGTTTTGTGCAACCAAATTGTTGCACTACAGGCTGAGCTGTTCTAAATTTAACTTTTGCTCGCTCAAGACTTGGAGGGCACGGCCCTCCCTGGCATGAAGCTCAGCAGTTACCCCATCTTGCAGCTGGTATAGGGTTTCTCTGGGAAGGGCGGCCAAATTCAACCCCTAGCCCCTCATGTCACCTTCGGCTTCTGCTAAGACAATGCCTTCTGGTAACACCAAAGTGTTTGTTGTTCGGGCGCAGAACATCTGCTCATCTTCGGATGCACCTTCCGCAAGGTGCGGTGTCATCACTCCTGGGGGTCGCACCTGTAATGCCTGCAACTGTACTCTGATCGCCCCCAACTTAGTTGTCTACTCTTTCATTAACTCTTCAAGAGAATCCTTAGTGACATCGTGAATTGGTTCGCCACTCTCAAGAAGGACTCCTACAGAGGTCTTCGTTGTCTTTGTTTTCTTCCATTCAGTCGGCTTCTCCTGGACGTGCGGCCTCTTGAGTTGGGTCGATATTGTTGTACATTCCTCTACCTTAACCTCCCCCAGTATGTTCTACTCCATGGAAATTTCCTGACCCTCCTCGGTCTCTGCGGTGGGCGCGGTTGTGGTTTCTGCTGTCTGCGATGTCGCTGCTGCCTCAGCTACCTTTCGCTACGTGGCTGCTTCCTGTTCCTGGTGCTTTTTCTCCGCTAGGTTTGCGATGTGTAGCTTGGTCTCCCTCTTCCACTACTGTACTGGGATCTTTTCTAGTTCTGCCAAGTCTAGGGCATGCCACTCTGGAGACCATGACACCATTACGTCAAATATTGCATCATCTATTGCAATGAATGGCAGATTTACCCATGCTCGGGTTGGATCCTTGCGCGCCCAGATATACAGGTTATGAATATCCACCTTGAATTCTGTCGTGCTTTGAAAACTATTATATACTGTTAGGGACACGTGCGGCTTGTGATTGATCCATGTTCGTAAGCTCGCCTCAACGAATGCCCAAAACACTTTGATCTTGCGAATCCTCGTCGCATCTTTGGTTGCCCAGAGCGAGGTGTACCTCATGGCCTCAGGTAGGTTCCTCTCAATGGTGGGAAACTGGTTGTCCTCCGGCAGCTCCCTAGCAACCAACAGGATGGATAAGAGCAACCACATGTAGTGGAAGGTCTTACCCTACTCCTGGGCTTCCCTACAATTTGTCAAAAACTCATCATAGAGAAACTGCGCCCAGTTGAACTGGACCCCCTCTGTGCACTGCTCTGCCAACGCAATTACAGATGCTGGCACCTCGTCTGCATAGCATTTCCTCATTAGCTTGCTAGCCAATAGCTGGGTGGCTATGTGCACCCCTTTTTCCTTGATGCTTGCTATTACATACCCTCACTTCCTCTTCTCTAGCTTATATTTGGCCTTCATAGCTTTTATGAGGGCCAAGTCGCTGCTCTTTCTTGCTATGGTTGTAGGATTGTTTCCTTTGATGGGCAACTGAGAAATCTGGTGAATTAAATCAGCTGTGATGGGAATCAGATCATCCAGCCAAAGATACCCATCATGTACTAGACATAGTAGCTGCTGAATGACAAAAATTGTGACGGCCACATGATGGTAGTGGGGTATCCACCGCAAATGTAGTAACCTGGCGTTCTCCACACCGCGTAACTATTTCTGCTGCAATAATTGCTTCGTCGCCAGCTATGGGAATTTCTCACTATCCATGAGGCCCCAGTCTTCAAACTTTATATTAGGTACCCGTCCTAGCGGCATACCTTCAAACCTTATTTCATCCAGAAGAAGTGGGGTTTGGAGCGCACTCTTCGTGGCCTCTAGGTCCTTTGGTATCTTGGCTATCCCTTTCCATGGGGGATGTAGGGGGGTAACTTTATTGCTGAAGGTACTTGGGAAAAATTCTCCACCTCATCATCTTATGCTTCAATTTGGGTGATCAGGGCTTGCAAATCTTCCTCCTCCTCTTCGGTTTCCACGGTAACAGCTTTTCCCTTCTCTGCCATTGACAATTTACTAGACCGTGGGTTCCGTGGTGATACCCGGATTGGCCCCATTGCCTGCTTGTCTTTCTATGGTCATGGTATGCGAGGGAAATTTGGAACCTCTGGTGCAGCTGCCGCCTCTCGAGGCTCCTCCTAGGTCACACGGGGCTCTGGGGTAACTTTCGCGAATCACACTCTGGTTCTTACAGCTGTCATCATTTTTTCACTGGATCCATTCAGTCACGTACTCACAGGTGACAAGGTAGCTTGGTTCTCAATGCTCTGTACTGGCTCAAATCTTAAACAACCAAGTGTTTCCTCGAGGCTACCCCATGGGATTTTCTAGTAACGTTTGAATTTGAATTCGACCATTCCCTCCACTTCTAAGTCATTAATACCTTCTTGGCGTCAGATAGTCCCAAATCTAGCTCGTAATTCTTGTCTTAATGGCCCGCTGCCCACTCCTTTCTGCCTTAAATTGGACCTCTTATCATGAATAGTGACATCAATGGTCACCTCCCAGCCTACCTGTGCAGCAGCGCAACCCATTACACGCGACCGCGACCCCTGTGACATACTGACCCTGCGTGGAACCTCCTTTCTGTGCAGCTCTCCTGCAGACTTGTTTATAGTCCCGCACCCTCTTTCAACTGCTTGGAGTGCTGAGACTGTGCTTCCTACAGATAGTCAGGTGGTCGCACCCCCGGTGCGAGGCTTCAATTTTCCTGCTAGCCTGGGCCGCGGGCACCCTTCAAATACCCTTGCGTCCGTTAGTGCGTCACGTTCTTCTTTGTATGGTATGCTCCTCTGTTTAGTAAGGTGTGGTCGCAACCATGGTAGCAGGGTCGCAACTCCTTCTAATGCAGTAGTAGGGCTGGCTAGACTAGGCCCCATCATGCTTAGGTTCTTGTGGCCTTCTTGTGCGACTTCGGTTTCCAGTTCGCTGATTTCTTCATCCAATGTCATGATTTTCTTCCTCAGCTGTGCCCAATCTTCATCGATTTTGCAAAGTTTCAAGTTCCTTCAGTGAATGGCTTCTTGTAACTGCCTAATTCCTTTACCCAGGTCCTCACATCCTTCCCCAACTGTGGGAGTTGTGGTCTGGGGATTCTTTTCTGCTCTCCTAGTTTCATCTCTTCTTGTTAGTGTCGGGGTCATTTCCGCGCTCTAGTTTTTGCTGATGGTCCTATAGGCCCATCGAACCGCTAGTATGCGTGGGTCCCAGTTAGTTTGTCTCGCCTGGTGAACTCTGTTCATGACTCCACATAGCTTTTTGACTACTCCATCACGGAATATTTTTGGAGTGCATTGCCTTCCCTGCTACTGCATCAAGTCCTGATTTTCGATGCCAAGTCTGGTACATGCTTGCACAGCACACATCTGCACCCATCGACACAGGTGGGCGTGCAGACTGCTTCGTCCTAGCTACCCAGCTCACGTTCATCACTGGGGACTTCCAAACCATAAGCGCATCTGTCTTCTACGTTCACGCCAGTTCCCCATAGTCCCCTGACGTGTATTTCACCATCGTGCGGGTGTCACGCGCAACGCCCATTCCGGTGCACCGTACGCTGCTGTTCAAGTACTGCACTTTCAAATTTGTCTAAGTCATCCACTCCTGTTACCCCATCATAGGCTGGTATTTCCCTTGCTTCGGTCGTCATGCACCGCAGTGATCTAATCATCATGTTGCAATTCAGCATTGTTACTTCATGCAACTGGTTTTACCAGCATTCTATTTCTTCATCTCAGTCCGAAGTATAGGAACTGTTGCACTCCCACAAGATTCTCCCATTTGTTGTCGAGTTCACCTAATCCTAGTCTTGCACCATTATCTGGTAAATGCAATCTAGCTCATCATCGCTATCATCATCGTGCACAGGTTCAGTGTAGTGTGCTCCTTCGGCTGGATCTAGCGGAACTACTACACATAGAGACTTTTTCTCAAATATCATCTTCCGCTTCTTCATGTTGATGACTCCATTCATATCAGTAGCCCAGTATATTCCTAACAATGCGAGGTAAGGGATGCTGTCATCAAAATTTTCTATCACCTCAAAGTCCATCTGTGTGCTCGCGCCTTCGATATCAACTGTTACCCCTTGCAACGTCCCCATGGGCAAGATCTTTTGTTGGTTTTCCATCTGTAATTGAATAGGGGACCACTGCAACACGGGCCTGCCCATGCATTCCCACATCTTCTTTGGTAACACATTCGCGTCCGAAACTAGGTCTAGGATTACCTGATCGATTTCATATTCGCCAATCTGCGTTGTCAATCTCATTTCCCTCCTGGTGCGCAATGCATACTTTCCTAGATTCCAGACTACGCGCGGTTCCCCTGACCCTGCACACCTAGTTATCAACTCCTGTAGTCCTTTAACTGCCTTATTATTGCACAACAATTTCATGCATGTCTCCAAAAAGGTAGTAAGCATAGAAGGATCCAATCCTTGTGCTAGTTGATCCTTAATACCTGAAGTAGAGGCTTCCGCAAAGCTCTTCTTAGCTTCCATAAACATCTCCTTTGCGCGTTCTAAGTCAAACTTAGGTTCCTTTGTAGGAGCCTTGCAAACCCATGTATCTTCCTCAGGTTGCTTCCCTTTATCTTCCCCTGGGGTCACACCATTTCTAAGCATCATGATCATGTTGGGGTCTTCTTCGCACGGTTCAAACCTCATCATATAGATATTTTGAGTCGAAGTAGGCTGTAGTACCCCTTTCTCACACATCTGGGCAATCAACGTAGGAAAATCTACCATTTCATGATTAAACTGAGAACAGTATGAACAAGATATTCTTGTTGGGTTGGTACAATCGTTAGCGTAGTGCCCTGGTCCTCTGTAATTGTAACAAATTATCTGTCCATGACCCCTTCCTGGTTCCATTCCTCCTCATCCTCGACCTCATCTCTGAAATCCAATGCACACCATCCTCAAGGCTAGGTCAAGGCCTCACATTTCTGTCTGCATTCTATATGTTGGGGTCCGCTCCATCATTAAATCATAGTTACGACAAGTATGCTTGTCGTGACCCACCGATCTATAAAAATTACAAAACAGCTGCTGGGGAGTCTGTGTATAGTTCTGCAACAAATGACAATTGTTTGTCATGTGCTTTCCTCCTATCTGGTAGATCATGCACCAGAGCACGGGTGCCACACTTGGCCTTGTCTGTGCCTCTAGTCTCAATAGTATTGGTCCCCCTCCTGCCAAGTAGTTCACGAATACTGGACAGTGGTCTTTTTCGTGGTCCTAGCCTTTGCATTTTAGGCACCACACTTCTTCATGCGCCTCTGGCCATGGTGCCCTATCATGCTTCAAACTCTGCATCTCCAAGCATAGATTCTATAGTTTCACGTGGATTTGTTGGATTCCCAACCCCGGATCTTGTATTAGTGTTTCATGTAACCTCATCGCCATTTCCAACGCTTCGGCCTGGGCTGAAAGCTTCTGTTGTGACAGTGTTGTCCTCAGGTGTGGTGTCAAAGATGCCACAAACCACGCGTAGTGCTACGCATCCGTCAACATCATATTAGCCTCACGGATCGTACTCTTCAGCCTCTGATCTAGATCCCAGGGGGTCTCACCTGGAAGCATCACAATCTCTTTAAATCCGATGATTGACTGTGTCTCTGATTTCGGCTGGCTAAATTCTCTGTTCAACGCATTCTGGATCTCTGCTATTCCTACATTTGGGTGATCATTCGAGTGCTTAATATACCATGTCGGCACGTGATCCTGCAATGCACTTACCAATGTGGCCTTCTTAATGTTGTCATCTATGACTCCTTGTGCTTCCCACACTACTCTTACCATGAACCAGAAGTGGTTCGGATCCTCATTCCCTACTCCTCTGAATACAGGTAGCTTGATTGTGCTCGCCATGCTGAACCATGGGGCTGGTGGAGGTGGGGTAGGTGAAGATGGAGGTGAAGTAGGTGAAGTGGGTTATGGCGTAAGTGGAGGTGATAACTGTGGAATGTGTTGCCTTATCAAATTGACCGCACTTCTCGGAGATACCCGAGTGCGCTCTTCCTCAATCTCTCGCAAACATGAAATTAAAGGACTCTTTCCTAATCCCTCGATCCCTTTGTAGATCCTTCTGCTCTGTGTCATTCCAAACATCAATGTATTCACATCACCTGTTTTTCACATAACAACATCTTAATCCAGGTGTTCAGGGATTTAATGTACCTACCTCGCGGTCCCTTGAGAAAACGTCATTCTGCTTTGCTATAGCTCACGGTTGTGTCTATCACGAACTTAGTGATAAATCCCCCTATTATTCGGTCGAGCCAATGGTCCACAGCCCATGCGATCTTATCTTCTGATGCCTCTAGTTTACGCACTAACTCCGGAGTCCACACTATCAGTTGATCGAGCTTGTACCTTCCCTGGCTATCGGCTAGCCTCGCAATCCACTCGTATAGTTCCAAAGAGAAGGATGCAAAGAAGATCTCGTGGATTTTCGTATATACGTACTGATCCAGCCACCTTTTCTTGAATATCTTCGGAGTTCTGTTTTCCTATGTCACGAACTTGTGAAGCTTCTGATCCAACCACTCTTCAATTTCCTTCTTCGTAGGATTCCAGTGTTTCGACATTAGACATCCCTTAGGCAGATCCCGTTCCTGGAAATGGAACCATTTGTTGGCTTGTTGGGGCATGACCTAGGTTTAGAAGTGATTTAGCCAAACAAATCCCAAAACTACTAGCCCTTTGGGCAATCGTCCGCGGTGCGCGGACTGAGGTCTCACCCGAGGTAGTATGGGAGGGTGCTAGAACCAGGTCTCCGCACCCTAGGGATGTCTTGATGAAGTCTAGGAAGTTTGTGAACTGATCCTGTGTGCTCGCATTGGTCCGCGGGGCTGTCTGACCTTCGCATAGCTCTGTAAAGAGCACAAAGAGGCACGGTCTAGATCCTTTATCCTTACTGCATTATTATTATAGATCTTAACTTAATTTTGTGGGCCCAATATTCTTATCAATCATTCAACATTCATAACAAGTGCGCGCAATCATAAACTGTAAGGAGATGCATAAACATATAACAGAAGCATAAACATACAAATCTACAAATAGATGCACAATATTTCAGAATCAACTTAGCTTTTATTAAACTTTTGTTTCGTTACAATCCCAACTCCGCCCTACGGACTCAGCTATAGGGGTCCACGCACATAGCTGCTGACTCTACCAGGCCTCTGCGCACACAACTACAGAGCCTCTCCTTACTACTATAACCCAAGACTAGGACTTGCAGACTCAGAATGACTATCACATTCAGAAACCCATATCCCTTAAGATCAAGACTAAAAACTACCCTCTACACTTAGAGCCTCACTCTATTTATACATTCCCATGGTCCGCGGACCATGGGTAGGCTGACACATTCTATATAAAATTACAATATTTTAGGGTAGACAACCCTAGACTCTCGCTCTCCGTGCCTGCATTTCGCAGGGTCTTACATTACCTTTAACCAAAATTCAAGCTACAAGCCCCAAAAACCCACTATGGGGGAATCTGTTGCCCAACAGACGCCACCACCCACCTCACCTCCATCTTCACCCACTCCAACTCCACTAATCCCACAGTTCAACATGGTGAATGCAATCAAGCTACCCGTATTCAGAGGAGTAGGAAATGAGGACCCAGACCAGTTCTGGTTCGTGGTAAGAGCAGTGTGGGAAGTGCATGGGGTCATAGACGACAACATTAAGAAGACTACATTGGTGAGTGCGATGTAGGATCATGCGTTAACATGGTATATCAAGCACTCTAACGATCACCCAAATGCAGGGATAACAAAGATCCAGAATGCATTGAACAGAGAATTTAGCTGGCTGAAATCAGAGACAAAGTCAATCATCGAGTTTAAAGAGATCACGATGCTTTCATGTGAGACCCCCTGGGACATGGATCAATAGATGAAGAGTACGATCCACGAGGCTAATATGACACTAATGGATGCACAACACTGTGCATGGTTTGTGGCATCTCTGACACCGCACCTGAGGACGACGGTGTCATAGCAGAAGCTTTCAACCTAAGCTGAAGCATTGGAAATGGCAATGAGGTTGCATGAGACCCCGATACAAGACCCTGGGTTGGGAGTTCAACAAATCCATGTGCAAATATAGAATCTATGCTTGGAGATGTAAAGTTTGAATCAGGATAGGGCACCACGGCTAGAGGCACGCAAGGAAGTATGGTGCATAAAATGCAAAGGCCAGGGCCATGACAAGGATCACTGTCTAGTATTTGAAAACTACTTGGCAGGAGGGGGACCAATGTCATTGAGACCAGAAGCACAGGTAGGGCTAAGTGCGACACCCATGTTATGGTGCACGATCTGTTAGATAGGGGGAAAACACATGACAAACAATTGTCGCTTGCTGCAGAAGTATACATAGTCTCCACACCAACGGTTTTGTAATTTCTATAGGTTAGTAGGCCATGAAGAGCACACTTGTCTCAATTACGAGCTAATGATGGAGTGGACCCTAGGCTATAGAATGCAAACAGAAATGCAAGCCCTCGACCCAGTTGTGGGGATGGCGCATGCTGGATTTCAAGGGCGAGGTCGCGGACGAGGAGGAATGGGACCAAGTAGGGGCTGCAGACAGTTGACTTTCTACAATTGCGTAGGACCAGAGCACTATGCCTGTGATTGTACTAACCCAACAAGAATATCTTGTTCATATTGCGCTCAGTTTGACCATGAAATGATAGATTTTCCTACGTTGATCACACAGATGCGCGAGAAAGGGGTACTACAGCCTCCTCATACTCAGAATATCCAAATGATGAGATCTGAACCCCGCGAAGAAGACCCCAATGTGTACATGATGCTTAGAAGTGGTGCAGATAAGGGGAAGCAGCCTGAGGGAGATACATGGGTTCGCAAGGCTCCTGCAAAGGAACCCGAGTTCGACCTGGAATGAGCAAAGGAGACATGCATGGAAGCTAAGAAGAGCTTCACAGAGGCCTCCACTTCAAGTAGTAAGTGCCAACTAGAGCTGAAAGTGGATCCTTCTATGCTTACTACCTTTCTGGAGACATGCATGAAATTGTTGCGTGATAATAAGGCAGTTAAAGGACTACAAGAGCTGATCACTAGGTGCATGGGGTTGGGAGAACTACGCATAGTCAGATAACTGGGAAAGCATGCATTACACACTGGGAGGGAAATGATATTGATGAGGCAGATTGGTGAATACTAAATGAATTAGGTAATCCTGGACCTGGGGTCGGACGTGAATGTGTTACATAAGAAAACCTGGGAATGCATGGGCAGGCCTGCGTTGCAGTGGTTCCCTATTCAATTACCAATGGAGAACCAATAGAAGATCGTGCCCATGGGAAGGTTGCAAGGAGTAATAGTTGATATTGAAGGCACAAGCACACAGATGGACTTTGAAGTGATATAGATTGTCGATGACAACAATCCTTATCCCGCGTTGTTAGGAATAGACTAGGCGACTGATATGAATGGAGTCATCAACCTGAAGAAGAGGAAGATGATATTCAAGAAAAAATCACTACGCGTGGTAGTCGCATTAGACCCATCCGAAGGAGCGCACTACACTGAACCCATGCGCGACGATGAAAGTGACAATTAGCTGGATTGTATTTACTAGATAACTACGCAGGACCAGGATTGGGTGAACCCAACTATGGGTGGAAGAATCTCGTGGGAGCATGACAGTTCCTGCACTTCGGATTCAAACAAGGAAGTAGAGCAATGGCAGAACTAGTTGCACGAAGTGACAATGCTAAATTGCAACATGACGATTAGATCATTTTGGTATGTGACAATAGAAGCAAGGGAACTGCCAACACAAGATGAGGTGACAGTGGTAGGTGAATTCCTAGACAAATTTGAAAGCGCGGTACTGGAATAGCAGTGGTATGCTGCGCTAGAAGGGGCACTGTGCACGACACCTGCACAGGGGTGGAGTACACATCAAGTGACCATGGTAAGCTGGCGCAAATGTAAAAGGCGGATGTGATTACAGGTTGGAAGCCCCTAGTACTGAATGCAAATCGGGCAACCAGGATAGAGAAGTTTGCGCACTCACCTGTGTCAATGGGTACAGACGTGGGCTGTTCCATCCACAATTGCACACTCCAGACTAAGGATCAACTCTAGGGACCAGCTGCAGTAGTAGGAAAAGTGACGCGCACCACAAACGTTCCACATAGAAGCATTCAAGAGGGTAGGCAGGATCTTAAACAAGATTCACCAGGCCAGACGAACTGATTGGGACTTGTGCGTACTAGCAGTTTGACGGGCCCCTAGGGTCTTGTACAAGCATGTAAGAGTGGAGACGATTCCAAAGAGGAAAAACAGTGTCAAGACCATAGTTTTGGGAAGAGGGAATCCTCACATAGTTAGAACAACACGCAGGGAACAGGGCAAAGGAGTTATGTAGCCGCGCGGGGTCAAACACATGTAGATTCAGGAAGCCATTCGGCAAGGGCACGTGAAAATTCGTGAACTCGAAGAAGATCAAGTACGAATGAGGAAGAAAAGTAGGATCTTGGATGAGGAAATCAACAAACTGGAAACCGAAATCACATAGGCGGGTTGCGCTGAGAAACTAAGCTCGATAGAACAAAAGGTAGGCAGCCATACTACTGCGTTAGAAGAATTTGTGGCTTTGCTACCATGGCTGTGGCCACACCTCACTAGACAAAGGAACCAAAGGAGCGCACCATATAAAGAAGAAAGTGAAGCAAGGGTAATTTCGGGATGACCATAGACTAGGGCTGAAGATGCAGGGAAGCCTCCAGCAGGAGGTGTGACCACCTGACTATTTGTAGAAAGCACAGTCTCAGCACTCCAAGCAGTTGAAGGAGAGCGCGGGACTATAAAAGAGTCTGTATGAAAGCGGCACGATAGAGGGACTGTGTGCAAGGTCAGTCGGTCACAAAGGTCACGGCCACACAGGGGAGGCCATGCTGCTGCACAGGTAGACTGGAAAGTGACCGTTGGGGTCACTGTTCATGACAAGATATCCCATTTAAGACAACGAGGAGCGGGCGGCAGGTAATTAAGACATGGAGTCAGAACTAGATTTGAAACGATCTACTGCCAATCTCGCATTAATGAGCTGAAGGAGGGGGGAACGGTCGAATTTGAATTCCGGCAGGCCTATAAATCATAGATGGTCATCCACCGAACAACCCTTGGCATCTTGAGAATTTAGTTATTGCGCTATCAATTGGGTATGGACCTTACGGCTTTAGAGGCTTTGAAAGCAAGTTCAGTGTTTGAAGCATTACCGAAAGAGACACAGGACCTTCTAAACAGAGTGATGTCGACAGCCGAAGGAGCCGTTCCAAGCCCTATGTCACTTGTGGGGGATGCACTGGAAATTCCAAAATCGTCCTAGACACCGAGGCCTAAAAAGGAACCACAGGCAGGAGGACTGGTCCATATGTCTCCCCAAAACCCACGGTTTGGTAAGCTGTCTATGGAAGATAAGGGAAAGATAGTTAATCTTGAGACAGATGATGATGAGGAGGATCTCTAGGAATTCGTAGAAGAGATTGAACCGGAGGTAGAAATGGACGAAGACATTCAGCCAGTACGCACTGCAGCAAAGCTGCCCAAGTATGTCCCTCCACAGAAAGGGAGAGTAAAAGTACCTAAAGACTTGGATGCTGTTAAAATCACATTGAAAACCCTGTTCGTCCCTGAGGGAATTTAGTTTGAAGGTTTGGCTTTGGGCCACATGAACACAATGAAATTTGAATATTGGGACCTCGCTGATAGCGAAAAGTTCCCACATTTGGAAACTAGCCAACTAATGAAACAATGCAAGGAGGGGGCAGTTACAACGCTACAACCATGGAAATGGCTACGTGGGGTGGAGGTGGTCAGGCTACTCCACCTACTATGGATTCCACACTTTCATTGGGCACCAATCACAATATTTGTCATCAGGCAACTGCTTTGCCTGGTGCACGATGGGTACTTGTGGCTGGAGGAGCCCATTCCCATCACGGCGGAGCTTATTCATAGGATTTCTCGCTTCCCTATATGGGAAGGGACCCCACAGATATAGCTGGAAAAGTGGAGACTTGGTGCTCACAGAGGCCATAAAAAAGAAATACAAGTTGGAGAAAAAGGAGAGGGGTTACATTATTACTAGCATTCAAGACAAAGGGGTCTGCGTAGCCACCCAATTGCTGGCAGGAAAAGTGATGAGAAAATGTCATGGCAACAAGGTACCAACAACGGTCATTGCGCTAGCCAAACAATGCGCGGAGGGGTTAAGGTTCAATTGGGCACAGTTCCTCTGCGAGGAGTTCCTGATGAACTGCAGGGAGGCCTAGGAGCAGGGTAAGACCTTCCACTACGTGTGGTTGCTCTTATCCATCCTGTTGGTTGTAGGGGAATTGCCTGAGGATAGTCAGTTTCCTCCCCTTGACTAGGACTTGCCTAAGGCAACAAAATATGCATCGCTATGGGTGACGAAGGATGCCACGTGAATCTGCGAGACCAAGATATTCTGGATACTTATGGAGGCGAGTTTACGAATGTGGATCAACAAACGACCACACCTATACCCCACGGTATACCACAGTCTGTGGAGCTTTGCAGACTTTAAGGCAGATATGCACAATGTGTATATCAGGGCGCGGAAGGATCCGGAGTAGAAATGGACCACACTCCCCTTCATCGCAATTGATGACGTTGTTTTCACAGTGCTCTACTCATGGCCACTCGAATGGCGTGCATCAGATCTGACGGCACACAATGAGATGACGATTCAAAGACAAAAGGATGCCGCCAAGCTGATTGCACAGTAGAAGCAGAACGAGCAGTTTGTTGAAGAGGTAAGGGCTTCCCATGAGGTAGTGAAGGCCGCCATGAGCTGACCAAGGCCGTGGAAAAAGTAGCAGTAGCACCGACATCTGGCGCAACCACAATGTAGGAGGAAAGATGCCCGGACCTGACCACAGGACAGGGGACAGATGACAAAGTAGAAGGCACGAACCCAAACACATCATCGACACAGCGAAAAGGGCCACACAATAAAGAATGGACAGAGCCGTGGAAGAAGACCAAGGCTTCCAAATTAGATGGGGAACCTATTACACTGACCGAGAGTGACCAATACGACATCGGCGACACAGTTTGCAAGGTCACCAGGGAAGTGCACTAGGAAGCAATGATGAAGCAGTAGAATGTGTTGGGGACACTGAGGGTGCAACTGCAGGGACTTCAGGTGTGGCCCTCACAAGAGGGAATGGTAGCCATCTACGGGGCTACGGGTACATCAGCAATACAACAGTTGTTGCAGGAAAAAATAGCTAATACCGTCACACTGCCGGAAGGAGCACTAGTAGCGGATAGCCTGGAAGACAGAGCTGCGGTAGGCTGGATCAAGGGACTGGGCCTAAACTTGGCTACCCTTCCACGGGATGTATTATATCAGCTGTAGGATGGCACGACAGGAAAAATCCATGCTAGGGAAGGACGTGCAGTGCAAATTCTAAGTGAATAGCGAATCAAAATTGACCAGCTTAACCTACAATGCGACGAAGTGGTGGCGCAGAACCAGCAGTTGGAGCAGATCACAGGGGAAGCATGTCGCCGCCCCCTAGAACCGGAAATTGCGACAGACCTACCAATAGGCGTGCGGATCCACAAGTTGGCCAGTGGATTCCACGAGGCAAAGGAGGAAGCTACGAGGATCTAGCTAGACCTCAACCTACAAATTGTTGAACTGCAGTTAAAGGCACAGTCATCTATGCCCCCAGAAGTTCGGGAACAGTGCACTGGTGATGTCCAAAAAAGGCTGGAAGAAATTTAACAGGTCGTGCAGAGTTGTACCACTTTGTTGGAAGAATCCTTCAGGGTCCTCACAACCTTACAAGAGGACCCCACCATACAGCAGTTGGAAACAGAGGCCCAAGAGCTCCAAATGCAATATGATAGTGTGCGTGGGACAGCGCAGACCGTAGTCCTGACTCAGCGACTTGTGAGGCTACAACAGGTGAAGGCATTGAAGGAGCAAGTGGATGCAGTGGGCCAAAAAGAGGCAGTAATTAAATCACGTGTCTAGCCTTGGATCGATGAGGCCTTCCTCATCACCGCCACCATCGAAGGAAAGCTCGCATAGATGAAAGTATTGCATGCTCTCTGCCAGGGATTTTACCAGGACAATGAGTATTCAGCTGAGCGGGTAGATAAAATCAAACAGATGGTAGAACAATGTGTTGCAGATCTTCGCACAGCTCAAGAACAGTTGGAAGGGATTTGTGCCAAGATCGCCACACAGTGACTCGGGATGAGTCACAATGATTGTGTTGGGGGCCTGTTGAGCAGCGGATCCCCCCATGGCAAGTTTTGGGGAGTAAAGCCTGAGTTTTTGTCAATGTAAAGTATAGACCCCGAGAAATGCAGGTGCAGAGCACGAGAGTCTAAGGTTGTCTGCCCTAAAATAATGTAATTTAAAGTAAAGTGTGTTGGCCTACCCATGGTCCGCGGACCATGAGATTGTATAAATAGAGCAAGGCTCTAAGTGTAAAGATAGTTTTTTTTTAAGATTGTGACAAGAAGTAGATAGGTGCGAAGGCATGGTTAGAAGATAGAAGTGAATTTGGAGTGCATTGGGTCATAGTAGTAGGTAGATGCTCTGCAACTGAGTGCAGAGAGGCCTAGTAGAGTCTGCAGCTGAGTGCGCGGACCCCTGAAGCTAAGTGCACAGGGTGGACTCGAGTCTGTACTGGATCAAACTTTGAAGGCATCATTAATAAAGATCAGTTGGTTTGACATATTGTGCATCCGGTTCATAGATCTGTATTTTATATGTGGATGATATCTGTTTATTTATATGTGAGCACTTATATGTATGCTTATGAATGGGAATCTTCTATGTAATTAACGAACAAACCCTAATTAAGGAAGACTTGGGTAATTAACATTGATCGCACTGTGGCTACAGTCACGCGAAGGTGGTTCCACAAAATGCTAGAAGCTTGTTGGTATGCGTAATCTAGTAGCACGAAGGTTGAATCAGGTACCGATCTCCCACATTAAGAAATCCTTAGGGTGCGGAAACCTGGTTCCAGCACCCTCCCATACTACTTCGGGTGAGACCTCAGTCCATGCTCCGTGGACTGTTTCCAAAAGGGCCAGTAGTACCAGGATTTTCTTGGCTAACTCACTGCTGAACCTGGATCAGGCCCCACATAGACAACACCAAGATTGGTACTGCATGATAATGTCCCCAAACTACTTGATGGTGTCTCACTGAAAGTAGACTCTTTCCTCCATGGCATTGGGGTATATGGTCTTGGAACATGTATCCAAAACTTTCTTAAGCATGTGTAGCATGGTTTTGACCTTGATAGGGTCGTCGATATAATGTTGCATTTTATGTGCATTCAACTCCAAGTCTTCCTTGGTGGCCTCTCACCTTAGCTTCTCCATGTACTCATCAAACTCTAGTTGAACTTGGTTCTTAGGTTTAGCCTCGGTGAGAGAAGTGATTGATGGGATCCTATGCATTGTCACCATGACATCCAAGCTATTACATAACCATGTTTATGAGGCCTATATGATGTTGATGAATGGGGTGAGCTACTCATATTTTTGGATCAACGTCCACACCCTTTATTTCTACAGCTCAACCTGTGGCTTCATCTTCTTAACTAAGTCAAGAGGGGCCCCCTTGTACCACATTTTCCACTCTTGTACATGCATGATGGCAACATGTATGTTCTTGATAGTTTGAACAAACTCTTTACTCTATTGTTGTAGGTCATGCATATAGACAATCACTTTATTCACATTGAAAAATCAGTCATAGAGCTTTTGCATGGTCTCCTTGTGTGTTGATGCTTCAATGAGTATCACCTTCCTCATCTCCCCCATTGTGGAAAATGTGTTCTTCTCTCGAAGTTTTTTTGCCTCTTGCCTAGCAGCCTGCAAGTTATTTTCCATTTGTTCATTCTTGGACAATAGGTACTTAACATTGATCTTGTTTCTCGTGCATAGGCCAAGGTGGCATTAGGAAGGGAAGCTAGATGCTTCCTAGTGTCTGGCACTATCACCATTCGTTCATTGGTGGAGGTGATGCGTGATCATCCATAAAGTGGTTTCTTTGTGCCTGTACAATCTTCTTCTGCAACACTTCATATGAAAGTTTGTACACATCCATGACTGGATCATCATCAAGGAGAAAAACATCTCCTCGCTCGCTCAAGACTGTTTCTGACACTGGAGGTGGTAGAGACTAAGAGATGACCTTTGGTGCTCTCACCATAAGTTCAGTTTCTTCATTTCACAGCTCCTGTTCCAACTCCATGTCTGTCACTTTAATCATTTTCTCAGTCTACTAAGCCAGATCTTGATCCTGCATCTATTCACTGTCTAACTTAGTTGTCAGTTGTTATGGTTCATCAACCTTTATGGGCATTGTTTTCTCCATCATTGCACTTTGCCTTTCTTCTTCCTCTTGTTTCGGCTTCTCTTCTATTTCTCTCCTCCTTAGCTCTTGTTCTTCCTTCAACTTCTTCTCTGTATCTTGTAATTCCAGCTCTGCTTCCTACAGCCTCTGCTTTTCTCTCTTCCTTCACTCTTCTCTCCTTATCTCTTGTTCCCTCTTCACTTCAGCAAAGATACTTTCTCAAAGACAGGGTTTTCCTTCACCTTGTAGCTTTGCTCTACCTATGGATTCTCAAAAACATTCCTCTCTCCCTTGTCCTGTGTGGTATTTCCTCTTATCTCTATTGTTATTGTTACTTCCTGAGTTGTCATTGCCTGCAGAGCAGCCTTCCAATTTGTTTCTATACTCACCAGCTCATGGAGCTTGGAGGAATTGTAGCAGTATCTCCAAGAGTGCTCCTCATGCCTATTGGCTTTCTATGGTTTTGATCCATGGTTTTAGTAAGGGCTTGCCTATAAAAAGGAAAGGAGAGCAATTGGCTAATCACTTTTTATGGGTTGAATATCTTAAGAGGAACAAGATCTGAAATAATTGTAATCGGTTGGTGAGTTAGAGTTGAACCTGAGCATGAGAAGACAGATCAATTGAGGGGTCATGATCTCTTTGGCGCATGATTAGATCTGTGGATCTAACAGTCTGTGGCACATTGGAGGACTAATAATTTGGCTCTATTCAGAGGTCCGCAGGCGATCCACAACGCAGGTGCGGTGGTACGCAGCTCAGCGACAAGAGCAGGTGCGGAGGTACGCAGTCCAGTAGAAGGCGCAGGTGCGGAGGTGCGCAATCCAGAAGAAGCCGCAGGTGCGGAGGTACGCAGACCAGCAGAAGCCACAGGTGCGGAGGTGCGCAGTCCAGAAGAAGCCGCAGGTGCGGAGGTACGTAGACCAGCAGAAGCCACAGGTGCGGAGGTGCGCAGTTCAGCAGAAGCCGCAGGTGCGGAGGTGCGCAGTCCAGCAGACGGATCACGTGCAGAGATCCGCAGTCCAGTAAACGGAGTAGGTGCGGAGGTGCGCAGTTCAGCAGACGGATCAGGTGTGGAGGTACGCTGTCAAGTAGACAGAGCAGGTGCGGAGCTACGCAGGGTAGACAAAGAAGAACTGCGGATATTCGCAGGTTTCTATTGGTGAAGTTGCAGACTTTTCTTGAAATATTTGTTGGCTGCCTTTTGTCTATTGCTGCTGAATTCTGGGTTTAGATTACTGGTATTTCTTGTCTAGTTACTGCATTCTGAGAGGCTCATTAGTTGATTGTAAAAGGAGATTGGTTGATTCACATGTACTTGATGATTATTTGATGTTCATGGATCCAGTTTGAAAATTAATGAAACGTGGTCCTTGGAAGAAAAGAAGTAGGTCAGCGCCTACGTACTAGTAGCTCAGCTAGTACAAGAGCTAAGGGGGTTGTAGCTCCCTTCCAGGAGAGACTGGAAAATGAGAGAGGGTTGTAGCTCTCTGCAGGTTGTAGCGTGCGTACTGGTAAAGGACTGCACCAGTACAGAATCATTGTAAAAGAAGTTTCTAATTGAAAGAAGATAGAGACACATTGCAGTAGGTGGTTTTCACCCACATTGGGTTTCCACCTTATATCTGGTGTTCTTTGGTGTGATTGTCTGTTTTTCTTGTTCCTGTTCATTATTATATGGTACTAACATTCAAATTAATGGTCAACATCTGAAGAATAATTTAAATTATAAATCTAGAGGGAATATTGAAAAGAATTTGATAACACTGATTCACCCCCCCTCAGTATTATTTCCAATAGAGATGGCTAAGGTGGATGAAGTGGAAGGTGGTTGTTGGCTATGAAGTCTTGGTCTCCTCCTGAAGCACCTTCTCTGCATAAAACATGTGTGTCTTCCAAAACGTTATGCAACAATATACATTTTTATAAACTAGAAAAGAAGAACTAATGAATCAACTGCTTATATTATGCATGAAGAAAGTTGCTGAAGGGAATGAAAGCATGAATTTATCTATTTTAGAAATGGAGATGGAAAAGATGACAATGTATTCTACCTTGCAATATTAACCAAATATTGAATTAAAGACAACAAACTCCAAAGCTTATAAAAGAACTAGAAATCTGTGTTTTTGGGGCTGCTTAAAGGTCCCTTCCTCAAGTCATGGTCCCAGAGGGAGAAAGTGAGGCCGAGACACCTGCTAACAACCTTGTGGTGATCCTTTTTCTCTTTACTAACCTGCTACTTGAATTAAAGCACAAATGGAAGCAAACTATCACACAACCAATCTAATCTACACTACTTGTAATGGAAATGCATCTAATAAGCAAATTAACAATTAAGCTATGAATCTACACTAAACATACATGTACAATCAAGAGGAGCCTTGGCTGCTAGGGTTGGGCCCTAACCCAAGAGCTTCAGCCCTCTGAGTTAACTCAGTGTTGGCTCAAAACAAAACTCATTCTTATTACCAAAACAACAAATTACATCAAAAGAACTGTCACAAGTCTTGTAGCTTGAAAATAGAGTAGAGTTTTAGAATAAAAAATATGAATCCTACTGAGATTCTATGCCTCTCTACGTATACATCTAAGGTATCCAACGAATTCCTTAAAATTAGGGAGGCTCGTCTCCCAAACTCGAGATAAACTGGTGCTTTGTCTCTTACTTGCTCGGCTGCCTTCTAGTCCTCATGATTTGGTTGTTTGCACTCTGAGATGATGGAGGAATATTCAAATGGAGGGGTAGTAAATGAGGAGGATTTACCTCCTATAATCCCTCTCCCTTGTCCCATTCGATTTTTGAACTCGATCTTTGCCAAAATTCCTTGATTTTCTCCTTTAATCCTGCATTAAATTCACATTATACCACAAAGTAAAATATCCAACTCTAACTCACCTCATAAACAAAATATGATCAAAAGCATGCAATAAGTTATGAGAATAGTTGGTTTGAATAAGCTAGGAGGTGAATTAAGGCCCATATAATTACCCAATGATGAGGCTCGTCATCACCCCCCTACTGAAAGTGTTGCTCATCCTCTGAGCAACTTAGCCAATATCCATATCCTTCATGTCTCTAGTAGCCTCTTTGACATCCCATGCCTCTGTTGTGGTCTCCTCTTCTTTTTCATAGAATCCTACTTTCTTTTCTACTTCTTCCCACTGCCTCTTTTCTTCTTCTTCTTTTCTCCCTTCTAGCACCGCTAATAGTAGTGGTGGACTCAGTTTTAGGCCTATCCAATTGACCTTCAACCTTTGCATAGATTTCTTATACATAGGTGTCGTGTTGAGTGCCTCTCTCAACCTTTGAGGGGAGCGATATTCTCTTATCTTTAAATTGTATGGCAGAGTGTTCCATCTCCTCAAGAAAGCATGTATACTATCATCTCCTAGAAACTTGAACATGTCCTCAAAATGTGAAATTGCTTGCTCTTGGGTAGCAAGATATCTAGGTGCTAGCTGAGGATCATTGCAATCAAATTATGGGTACTGATGAAGGCCATGGGATTTGATTGTTCAACTCTGATCATAAGAGGTTCAATTTTCTCTCTTTCCAATATCCTTTTCATCTCTACAGCTCTTGACCCCTCATGGTTCATCCATGATGCCAAAGCCATCAATGGTAGATCTCCTAGCTTGGCATTAGGGTCCCATACATTCATGTCTGTGAGGGCCATGTTGTGCAAATAAAACTCAGCCATTTTGGCCCTATCCTCTAGTGTACTTTGATCACAAAGATTAATAAATTTCCTATAGTCCTGAAATGACATGGTTCCTCTGTGTGCTAGGGTCTTAATATGAAACTGCAACCATTGTTCTTTGAGGTAGAGAGCATAGGATTTAGCTAGCATCCTACACTGGATTGCTTCCAAGGAGAGGCTAGTCATACATGCCAATTGGTTCTCTCTTTCCTGTAGCTGTCCCCTCAACCATGTGTTGGGTGCGGGATCCCCCAAGGGCAATTTTGGGGCTAAAAGTCCATATTTTGGTCAAATTTTGTAATCCAACTGTAAAGACTCCACATTTTGTGGTCGTGGAGTGCGTAGATGTTAAAGAGTCATAGGGTTGTTGGCCCTTATTTTGGAAATGTAATGTCAGTTTTAAAAGATATACCCATGGTCCGCAGACCATGGGATTGTATAAATAGAGCTAAGCTCTAAGTAGTTAGAGGAATCAATCAATCAATCAATGAAGATATGATGTATGAGAGATAGCTCTGAAGTAGAAGTCTAAGTCTTGGGTCGTAGCGTAGGTAGAGGCTCTACAGCTGAGTGTGCAGAGGCCTAGAAGTCTGTAGCTGAGTGCACAGACCCCTGCAGCTGAGTGCACAGGGTGGGTCGAGTCTGTAATCATTTGGAATTATCAATAAAGAGAAGTATTCCAAAATTTCTGCATCTTTATTTCCTGTTTATACATTTGTTATATTGGGTATGAATTTCACTTATAATGCTTATATGATGTGTGAATGTATGTAAATGTATTGGTTAAGCGAACACAAGTAAGAAAATTTGTTTATGCGAGGCTAACTAAAATAGGTCAATAAGATAAGTAAGACACTTAGCCTAGTTTGGGAGATATCGCAATTCGCTGCCCTAGCAGCACGAAAGTCCCCAAGCCGCAGGTGAGGGCTGTGAAAAATCCAGTTGTACCCTTTCGTGAAGATACTGAAGGGTGGAACAGAGGCTAAGAAACCTGCGTGAAGGCAGGCATAGCCAGAATAAACCAACATCACATCCATCTCAAGGGTGCGGAAACTTGGTTCCAGCATTTCCCTATACTGCTTCAGGTGAGACTTCAGTCCGCGCTCCGCGCGCTGATGCCGAAAGGGCCAATAGTGTAGGGATTTGTTTGGCTAACTAACGTTGAACTTGGGTCAGGCCCCCTCAAGCCAACAAATGGTTCTATTGCCGGGACCAGAATCTACATAAGAGATGTGTGATGTCGTGTCACTAGAATCCAACTAAGAAAGAAATCAAAGGTTAGTTGTATAGAAGGATTCACGAGTTTGCGGCACAAGAGAACATAAACCTGTGACTATAAAAAGAACAGTGGTTGGACCGATACCTGTATGGAGAGATCCATGAAATCCTTTTTGCCTCCTTCCCTACTGAGCTATACGAGTGGATCACGAAGCTAGCAGATAACCAAGGAAGGTGGAAACTTGATGGTCCTATTGTGTGGACCCCAGAGCTAGTGCGAAGGTTGGAAGCATTGGAGGATAAGATCACACGCGTTGTCGATCATTGGCTTGATCACATCATAGGAGGATTTGTTACTAAATTCATGGTCGACACCTCAGTCAACTATAGTGAGGCAGAGCAACACTTTTTCAAAGGACCATGAGGTAAGTACGTAAAATCTTTGAATACTTGGATTAAAATGTTATTGTGTGAAAAATGGGTTATGCAACTACCTTGATGTTTAGGACTACGCGAAGCAGAAAAAGTTACAAAAACGAAGCAAATAAGGGTCCGGAGTATAGCCCCTTGATTTCACCTCCACGAAGCGTCAAAGAAGGAATAGTGAAGGTTTCTCTGTGAAGCGCTATTCAGTTGATATGAAAAGGATTCCCGCGAATACCACCTCCGCCCACACCACCTCCATCTTCACCGTCATCACCTCCAACTTCTCCCATACCACCTCCACCTCCACTCTGATTTAGTATGGCAAACACAGTGAAGTTCCCTTTGTTTAAAGGCTTGGGAAATGAGGATCTAAACTAATTCTAGTTCGTTGTGAGGGCTGTATGGGAAGCTCAAGGTGTTACAAATGATCATATAAAGAAGGAAACACTAGTTAGTGCTCTACAAGCTTGCGCACTAACCTGGTACATTAAGTACCCTAATGATAACCCGAATGACAGAGTAGCGGACATCCAAGAAACACTAAATAGGGAATTTAGTAGGCCTAAATCTGAGGCATAGTCGATTTTGGGCTTCAAAGAGATCGAGATGTGACTAGGCAAGACACCATGGGTATTGGATCAAAGATTGAAGTGTCAAATCTGCGAAGCCAATATGAATTTGACAGATGGACATCATCACGAGTGGTTTGTGGCTTCACTACTACCCCACTTAAGGAGCGCGTTGTCGCAACAAAAGATAACAAATCAGGCAGAGGCCTTGGAGATTGCCATGAGACTACATGAGACTCCGATGCAAGATCCTAATCTAGGAGTTAAGCAAAACCATGCACAGCTGCAGAATATGTGCCTTGAGATGCAAAGTCTGAAGCAGGATAGGACAATTCGACCAGAGGTACGCAAGGAGGTATGGTGTTTGAAATGCAAGAGTCAGGGTCGTGACAAAGACCACTGTCTGGTCTTTGCAAATTACCTTACAGGAGGAGGACTGATGCCTTTAAGGTCAGAAGCTCAAGCAATACCTAGCACAGTGCCTGCTTTATGGTGCACTATCTGTCAAGTAGCCGGAAAACATGTCATAGATAACTGCCACTTGTTACAGAAGTATGCGCAAGCACTGCAATAGTTGTTTTGCAACTTTTGTAGGTCGGTAGGGCATGATGAGTGTCCTTGCAGGAGCTATGAATTGGTGATGGATAGAACTCTCGCCTATAGAATTCAGGCTGAGACACGACCCCTTGACTAGAATGCAGGGATGGTGCGGACGAGGCCGAGGTGGAGGAGGACCTGGAAGAGGTTGAGGACAGGTTATTTGCTACAATTGCATAGGACCAGGACACTATGCCCATGATTGCACTAATCCAACGTGCCCATCGTACAAGTATTGCAAGTTGTTTGATCATGAAACAAAAGATTGTCCTACGCTGATAACTAGGATATGTGACAAAGGGGCACTACCACCTCCCCCGACTTAGAACCTGTAGATGATGAGGTCTGAGCTATGCAAGGAAGATCCAAACATAAACATAGTGCTCCGGAGTGGAATCACGATGGGAGATGACAAGGGGAAATAGCCAGAAGATAGTACATGGGTTTGCAAAGTCCTGGCAAAAGAGTCTGAGTTCGATTTGGAGTGTGCTCGTGAAGCATTCATGGAAGCTAAGAAGAGCTTCACTGAGGCCTCCACTTGAGGGAACAAAGATAAACCGGAGCCGAAGATGGACCCCTCTATGTTCACAACTTTCCTGGAAACCTGTATGAAGTTATTTCATGATAGTAAGGCTATGAAAGGGTTACAAGAACTCATCAATAGATGTGTTGGGACTGCGCTAGGTGAACCGCGTGTAGTCCAAAATATTGGTAAGCATAAGATAAGGACAGGGTGTGAAATGAGACTCACCGCACAGATTGGAGAATACGAAATGGTTCAAGTAATTCTGGATTTGGGATCAGATGCGAATGTTCTACCAAAACAGACATCAGAGCGAATGGGTAGACCTGAGCTGCAATGGTCTCTAATTCAACTAAGGATGGAAAATGAACAGAAAATCATACCCATGGGGCGGTTTCAGGGAGTGACCATGGATATTGAGGGAGCGAGCGGGTTGGCAAATTTTGAAGTAATAGAGATTGTTGATGACAACAATCCATACCCTACGCTCCTGGGAATTGACTGGGCTATTGATATGAACGAGGTAATCAATTTGAAGAAGCGAAAAATGATCTTTGAGAATAAATCACTGCGCGTAATAATACCCCTGGATCCTACTAAAGGATCACGCTGTACGAAACCAGTCCATGATTATGAGAGTGATGATGATCTAGACTGCATCTATAAGATAACAACGCGAGACCAAGAATGGGTGAATCCCACCGCGGATGGACAGATTACATGGGAGCGCTAGAGTTCCTACACTTTAGATTCTGACAAAGAAATAGAATGCTAGTAGAATCAGTTACATGAAGTAACTACACTAAATTGAAACATGATGACCCGGTCGCTGCACTGTGTGTCGTCAAAGGTAAGAAATCTGCCTATTTATGATGGTATAAATGAGGTAGATACCTTTTTGGATGCATTTTAAAGGGAGGTTCCAGAAAAGCAACTCTTTAAGGCCTTGGACTAAGCACTGCGCGCTATGCCTGCAAGATGGTGGGTTACGCACAAGGGAAGTTTTGATGATTGGCGTGAATGTAGGAGTGATGAGAGCATGGTTTGGGAAGCCTAATATGTGACTGACAGACAAGTACGATGGACAGAATGATCCACGTGTGCATCTAGCCAAATGGACACAGGCTTATGGAGAAAAGCGCCAACCTGAGTGGGTGCACCTTTTCTACCATACCCTGGATGTTATCCTAATGAATTGGTATATAGAAATAGAGCTCCACCATGGGACAGGTGGATGGGATATCCTGCGCACACAATTCATGATGACATTTAGTTTTGAGGACGGGTTTGATGGTATTGATGAAGTGCTACAAGAGGTGAAAGAAACCATCTTTAGGATACCATAGGATCCTTTAGACCTGACGCAACCTGAATGGGCTACTCAATCGAGCCGCACACTAAAATGTTATAACGTAACTATTGAAGAGGAGTACGAGGATCCATATAAGATTAACATTCCAGAGATATAAGGCCGCCGAGAGGTTCAGGGACCACAGATTGAGAACCCTGATATAACCGCACGAGTGAGAAATAAACAGGTTAACATTGGTACGGAGGCAAAACCCAAATTCGTGAAGATTGGAGACTACTAGGACGACACAATAATGGATAAGCTCGTTGAATTACTCCGCTAATATCAAGACTTATTCCCTACCAAGTTTACAAATTTGAAAGGGATAGATGGAGATCTAGGAGTGATGAAGATCATGTTAAAACCCGATGCGAATCCAGTTAAGCAGAGGCCTTACAGCCTAAATCCGAAATACAAGGAGAAGGTCCGCTTAGAGCTAGATAAGATGCTAGTGGCTGGCATCATTGAGCCTGTGGAAGAGTCTGATTGGGTAAGCCCAATGGTGGTGCAAGAGAAGAAGCAGAAGGATGAGATAAGGATATGCGTGGATCTTAGAAAACTGAATGATGCTTGTGTGCATGATCCTTTCCCAACTCCGTTCATAGATGAAGTGTTGGACAATGTAGGTGGCCAGGAAGCATACTCCTTCACTGATGGGTTCTCTGGGTACCACCAAATCAAAATCGCGCCAGAGGATAGGAGCAAGACAACCTTCGCGACTGAGTGGGGTTGTTTTCAATACACTGTAATGTCGTTTGGGTTGAAGAATGTGCCTACTATCTTTTCGCGCGTGGTTGTCGCGGCATTCAAGGAATTTATTCATAAGTTCCTGGAGGTCTATTTTGATGACTGGATTGTATTTGGGTTGGTTAAGCACCATGTAGAGAGCTTGCGCTTGATGCTGGATACCTGTCGAAGATACCAGATCATGCTCAACCTCAAGAAGTGTCTGTTTTGCGTTCCTTTTGGGAACCTATTGGGGCATGTGGTTTGCAGACAAGGGCTGATGGTAGACCCCGCGAAGATCGCGGTGATTCTGAACTTGGAAGCACTAAGGAGTGTGAAACAGCTACGTGCTACTCTAGGACATATAGGATATTACAAAAAGTTTATCAAAGGGTATGTCCAGATCACCACGCCGATGGAAAAATTGTTGAAGAAGGATGTCTCGTTCTGCTAGAACGATGACTGTAAGAAAAGCCTGGATATATTGTAGAGCTTTGAAATTACACCTCTCCTACACACTTTCCTAGAACTTTTTCCACTCACCTAGACCTCCTAAGCTATCAAAATCACTGCATATTGATTCTAAAAGAGCATCTAATGTGGTTTTCTAACTATGTTTTGTGTTTGTTGTTTGAACTAGATTTTTCTCATTAGCTACGGAATCAGGTCACTTTCCGCAGCTGATTCAACTTTTCGTAGCTGTTTTTCTTAAACTCTATGTTGCAGGTGTCACCAGGAAAAACAAGCCACATGGGCAAGTTAGAAATGACCTAGACATGGATCAGGTCCTATTGGTTCAGCAGAATTCATCAAGGGAAGCTATGGTCAACAGTGGTCAAACGGTGGCCTACGTAAGAGTCCTATGGCAGCTAGACTCCGTTTTCCAGCACGTGAAGGATTCTGAAGGATGCATGGCCGTTCCTAACTCTCTGGGGTCTGTTGCCACTTGTAGACTAACCCATGACAAGAATCTAACAGCCACGAGTTGATAGATTTAATATTTTTGACAACCAGTACGCTAAATCCTTGGACACTGTCTTTTACGTGTCCCCTGTTCACGCAGTTCTACAAGAAAAGAGTTATGCAATAGTTATGTAAACTTTGTTATAAATAACACATTTCTATAACACATAGTTTAGTTTTTGGAATGTAATTTTGGCTGTTCAAGCCCACTGTGTCGTGACACTAGTTTTATTGTTGTAACCATGTTATGAAATATATGAGAAGACTCTGTTTCTACATGATTGCATGAGCATAATCTTGGATTGATAGCCTATTGACCGAAGCTATGTAGAGGGCCCCTGTACGCTGAGGTTTCGTTTCTCTTGTTGCTGTAAAGTTTCCTGTATTGTTTTCTTATTTCCATTTGCATATATTCCACCTGTGTATATTTCAATTGTCATGGTATTAACATTCCACTTCTGTTCATGATTTTACAGCTTTGTATAACATTGATCAGTGCATGTATGTTTCAGGATAGAATAGGCAGCCTGGGCATCTGCATATAATTTTCACAATGACTAATGACATGGGATTAACTCTCTGCTGACTTTGCTTTTCCTAGTTTTTAATTCCAGTTCTGTTTTGTTGATTTCAGTTTTGTTTCCTTGCTTTATTAGTTAGCTTAGATATTAAATTGCTCATATCACTGATGGTTACCTTCGAAAGCCATAACGAGACTACTGGCGAGGGATCGAATTATGAATGTGTAATTTGATTTTAGTTTTACTTTTCTGCAATTAGATATTAAATTGCTCATATCACTGAGGGTTACCTCCGAAAGCCATAGCTAGACTACTAGCAAGGGATCGAATTATGAATGTGTAGTTTGATTTTAGTTTTACTTTTCTGCAATTAGATATTAAATTTCTCATATCATTGTCGGTTACCTCCGAAAGCCATAGCTGGACTACTGGCGAGGGATCGAATTATGAATGTGTAATTTGATTTTAGTTTTACTTTCCTTGCAATTTTTAATTTCTTTGAGTGCAGTAGCTTAAATCATTTTTCTGTATTTAGACAGCAGTAGAGATGATAGTTTCATCTTCAGTAGTTCATTATTTACTTGTTATTTACTCGTTTTAAATAGTAGCACATTTTCATTCTTGTTCAAGTTCTACTTTCATCACTAGCATATTCTAAGACCTTCTGAAGTGTTAAGTTTTGGGAACCATTATAGACGACACAATTGCCTTAAAATATATAACCATACTTACCTTCTAGAGACTTAGGAATAGGAATTCCATTCAGGAGATAAACAAAAATAAAAACCCCCAAAACAAAATAAAAACTGAAAAACAACAAAAACATAAGAAAGAGGCTATCTTGCACATATAGTGCACCGCACTTCATCAGTTTATGACTCCCGGATTTATAATTAATGTAGCAATTTAGGACACACTAAATTGACGAAACATTTTGGCGTCGTTGCCAGGGAAGTGTAACCAGGTAGCCAATCTCTTAAAAAAAAAGAAGGGAAAAATTGATAACTTCTTGAAGTATGCTCTCCTGTTGCACCTAGTGTGATCTGGAGAATCGGAAAAGAGAGTTATTAGTTTAATAATTTCTTGATTATGCTCTCTTCTTGCACCTAGTGTGACCTGGAAGATCAAAAAGAGAATTATTAGCCCAACTTGAAAAAATAAAAAATGACATGCATAGAGCAAGAGATTCTAGGGGAAGGTTTATAGCTAGGGCCAAAAGTTCGATTTTCACAACTTCAGCTACTTCAAGGCATAGACAAGATACACCTCCATCATCTTCGACTCACACTCCTAGCCTTAGGATTCCTGGAATTCAAGGGGCAGCAGCTGAATTAGGAGACTCTCCGACACTATCCACCAAATCTGACATAGGAGAAGAACCTTTCTTCACTTCTACAGGGGAACACATTGTAATCAAAGAAGTAGAATCACCTGAAGAAGAGGAGGGAGAAATTATTCCTCATTCGCCATTAATAGAAGAACCAGAGGACTCTGAGAACTCCGAGGAAACTATCATGACAGAAGAAGTAGTAGACGGATTCGGAGGAGGGGGTAGAGGTAGAGGTAGAGGTAGAGGAGGAGGAAACAATGGAGGAGGTAGAGGTAACAATGGGGGAAATAGGGATGGAGATAACTCATTTGGATTTCCTATAGTCGATGAGGAGACCCATACAACAATGAAAAATATTTCACCATCCGTCCTCCCAAACTTTTATGGGTTGCGAAGTGAGGATCCTGAAACATTTCTATTTGAGTTTGAAGTCTTGTGCCAAACCTATGATTATATGGAAGACTCTCAAAAACTCAAATTGTTTCCTTTAACATTGAAAGGAGCTGCTTTGAAATGGTTCATGGGATTAGTCACTCAATCTATTAAGACTTGGAATGATATGAAACAAACATTTTTGAATAGATACTTGGATTATTGTATGCCCACCAATCATAAGGATGAGGTATTCAAGATGATGCAAAAAGAAGATGAAAACTTGGAGGATTTACTTGAAAGATTTCAATACAAATTAAAGAGAGCAAAAATGAGCAATTTAGATGAGGAAACCTTGAAAGCCCTTCTATTGAAAGCCATTAGAGATGAATGGATAGATATTTTAAACATGATGGGGAAGGGAGATATTTCTCAATTTCCACTCCATGACATAGCAGAACTATGTGTCCATCTCTCAAGAGGAAAATCTAAAACTGGAAAAGGGCCTAGAGATCCTTCTCTTATTAGAGCAAACAAATCTACAACCAGATCAGTAAGTAGGGCAGAGATTGGCAATATGCTTGATGAGTTCAAAACTGATATTTTAGGGAGCCTTAGTGAACAACTAGACACCCTTAAAATACAAAACAAGCAGAAAGCAGAAGCCGAAGCCTTAGCCATCTTAGAAAGAAACATGCTTTAAGGGAATGTCCCTTGGATGCAAAAGTTGTAGAGACATGTGTGATTTGCTCAAAAAGCCATGAGACCAAGGATTGTCCTTCAATTCCTAGGCTCAAAGCTATCTTTCAGGAAGACCCAAATTCAGTAGAATCCCTTTGTTTTGTTTCAAGAAGACCATGGCGGGGGCCACAAAATCAAGGATTTAACAATCTTATGAACTTTCAGCTCCCACCAAATTGGAATTCTTGGCAAAAACCTTGGCCCCAATCTCAAAATCCATACCAATCATGGGCACAAGGGATGCAAAATCCTTATGGGAGATTTGCTCAATTTTATCAATATCCTCCATCTTTTCAAAATCAACAAAATCCACAAATTCCAAATCAAAACCCACAACTTTCATTACCATTTCCACAACAACAACCTTCTCAACAAAATCCAAATTCTCAACTCTTGCTTCCATTTCAACAAAAGACAAATCAACTACCAGCCTAGCCATTGCCAAATCCTAATAATAAAAATCCTCAGAATGCTTACATGGTAGAAGGACAACAATTTCCTACCTACATGATTTTTCCTCTCAATGATGTACAACTTAGGTCTGGTAGAGTTTTAGAAAAACCTTTTATAGATGTTCAAAAGCAAGATACCTCTGAGGAGGATTCTCTTAAAGCCAATAAAGGTTCTGAAGAAGCATCTCTTCAAAATCCAAACATTCAAAAAGAAAAAGAAAAAGATTCAACCCCCACAACTCCTGTAGTTGAGCAACCTACATCTTCATCCACACCTCCTTTCCCTGAAAGATTACAAATTGACAAAGGGGTGGAAAAACAAATCTTGTTGCCTGACTATGATTTCCTAGATGAATTAAAGAATGTCTGTATCAAGATTCCCTTGCTACAAGCCATTAGAGAGATTCCTATTCTAGCAAAAACAATAAAGGAGTTGAGTCTTAAAAGACCAGGAAGGAAACCAAGAGATACAAGAAGAATTCACTTGGTAGGAAAAATTGCAGATATCATGATGGGAAAAATTACCATGCAGAAATATGTAGATCTAGGAAGTCCAATTGTCAAGACACATATAAATGGGATAGAAATTCCAAATACTTTGATTGACTTAGGGGCTACCATCAACATTATGAGTAGACAGACTATGGAACAGTTAAAACTTCCTAATCTTCCTTTTACACCTGCCTTACTGCAACTTGCAGATAGATCAATAATCAAACCAGATGGTGTATTAGAAGATATTTCAGTCTCCCTAGATTCTTGGGAATTGTTATCACCCCAAGAAACTCACCTAGGTTGTAAATCAGTGATGCTCAAGAACATTAAAAATTCAACAATTATGGTTGGATAAGATGATGGATAAATGGAGATATGCTGCACATTTAAGCCAGACAACCACTCCTACTATGACTATCCCCAGACATGGGTGAAGACCCCCAAACTACAAGGCTTTCAACTACCAACTACTCACTGTTTTAAAGTAAGGGTGATGATGGAGAAGACTAATTACACCAGCAGATGCACAAGACCATGTGATGGCCAGCTGCAACAAGTTAGAAAATCTGTAGAACTATTGTTTAATACACAGACAGGATGACAGCTCCCTGATATTAAAACAACAGCAATCTGCAAGCAATTTCAATGAACCAATAAATTATAATACAGAGGTGGGATGACAGCCCCTCTGATATTAAACATTCACAACAAATCAAATAAATGCAAGCAGGCACAGCTTGGAACAAGAAAGAGAAGTGGAAAGTGAGCAAATGACAGCAAAAGAAGCTTGTATTAGTTGAAAATCAAGACCAGAAGCTGCAGGTCTCATAGTATTTATAGTCTCCAGAAGTTAAAAGGCAACAAAAAAACTCTCATTCATCAATCACTCATCAACCTGATTACATCTCTCTTCTGGGTATATATGGTGTTACATTACAAAATATCTCTGCTAAACATGCGTGGAGGAGCCAGTAAATGGCCACCAACCACATTTACACTTAGAAATGGGCCTCTGATACAAATCTGACTGTGTTTTAAATGGATTTGACCTTCTCTATTGCTCTGAGGTCCTCCTTAGGCAGGTGGAGTGAAATACGGGTGAAACCCATAACCATTGAATGCTCTGACTTGACCGGTGGTATTCTGCTCCCTCCTCAGCCATACTGTTGATTAAATGCAGTCGTCGAACAATAAAATGGCTCAATCATGATTGTTTGCTTATAAACAGTGAAAACGCTGCCAAACTGAGTATTCCCGCCCATTACTGCTTCAATTTGGACTTTAAAAGGTTCAGGCATGGTTCCCTTCACGGCTTTTGCTTCCACAAGCTCAATGCTGCTTCACCTCTGCACATTTACGAATGCCACTGAACTTCATTTAATGTTTTTCTGAAACGCTGGTCAAACAAACCTTTACTCCACGTGACATTTATTTGCTACAGGTCGGTTTTTGTCTGTCAACTGTTGATCTGCCCTCAAGAAATCGAACGGTTGAGGTGAATATCGAAAGCCCTTTCCTGACTGTCCTTTATGTCCCGATAGAAAGGCTATTTTGGAAACGTACAGAGGACGCGTGGCAGAGTTTTATTGCATCAGACTCGTTTGTACGAAAACCACTTGTTGAGAAAAAGCGGTCCGATAAGGTTGGCGGTTTTCTTTATATTTGAAAACACATAAAACTGTTGCAAAACATGGGAATTTTGCTTTTGGCGGACTTAAAAACATATACATATTTCGTTTCAGAACCCTTTCGGATCCAAAAACCCATCGCAATCACACCCGCCAGGCATCCTTTGTATTTTCTTTATACAAAGAAAATACACAAAAAACATTAAAAACGCGAAGGGCGCGGACCTGAAATAATATAAAATGGAGCGTTGTATGGCCGTCAGGTCTGGCCCATCACATCGCAACATAACTCATGGTAAATCCCCACCCCTTTGTCATCACCAATAGCGATACGCTGACGCGATATCGGCGATCGCTCATCGGCGAATAATAAAGCCCAACTCTTTTGTAAGTCCTCCATTGCGATACGCCGATGCGATATCGGCGATCGCTCATCGGCGATGTCTCATGTCACTGTTGCTGCCTCCCCTAACTTGTGATATGTCGACGCGATCTGGACCATTGATTGGCCAGATCCAACGGCTGAGATTAATGCGGATCCTTAAGCCTGTAATTTTGCTTTTTACATGGTTTTTTTGGGGTATTTTCGCCTCCCGATAGTGTATTTCCGCCCTTCCAAGGGCTTTCCTCTTTCAACTCTTTCTTTCGGTGGAAGGTTTTTAATCAAAACTTGGGGATTTTACAGCTTCCATGGATCCTTTGACATGCATTTAAGCATGTTTGCAGCCTTTGAAAGTATTTTGAATACATTTTTGATCCTTTTGTATAGCAGAGCTAACACTGGCTCCTTCTGGGGATGAGATCCCCCCTGTGAGGTCTCAAGAACCTGCAGATCAATGCCTTTCCAGCAACAAACAGATTAGCCAAAATTCCTAGTGTTCTATTGGGCATGGAGTCTACTACAGCTATACTAAAAACTGATAAAAGCACAATATTTATAGCATTAAGGCCAAAGACCTTAAATCACATAGTTTTTCAAAAACCGCCCATTAACTGGGCCATCAAAAATTGGTTCTTCTTCCATACTTTTCAGTATGAAGGTATTTTTCCCTTGAATATGTGAAATGATGAAAGGGCCTGTCCAGAGAGCATCGAACTTCCCATGATTGCCTTTCTTTTCTTTAAATGCATCCCATTTTAGAACCAAATCCCCAACTTGCAAATTATTTCTTTTTGCCTTCTTGTCAAAGACTTCCTTGATCTTTTGCTGATGTGCTGTAGCTTTTTCAATCAACTTCTCTCTGATCTGACATAATTCTGTTAAATCAGTGATTCTACTGGCCATATCATCTTCTTCATTCTGCGCTATTTGGAGCAACTTTGCCACAGGGAGGGTAAGTTGAATTGGAAAAATGGCATCAGTACCATATACCAGCTTGAAAGGAGAGCAACCTGTAGATCTTTTGATGGTCACTCTGTCTGCCCAAAGTGCATATTTGAGCTTGGCATCCCAATTCTTCTTATTTTCCTCTAACAGCTTCTTAATAATCCTAATCAGACTTTTATTAGAGGATTCTGCTAGACCATTCCCTTGGGGGTAATAGGAGGTGGAATGAACAAGTTTAATGCCCATTGAATCACACATTTCCACCAACTCTTTTGCCTTGAAGGCTACTGCATTATCTATTATAAGCTTATGTGGGCAACCAAATCTGCTGAAAATGTTTTCTGATAAAAATTTCATTACCACATTATGATCAGCCTTCCTTGTTGGGATTGCTTCAATCCATTTTGTAAAATAATCAGTGGCAACTAATATCCACCTGTGCTGGCCACTAGAGCGTGGGTTGATTTCACCAATGAAATCCAAGCCCCGCTGCTGAAAAGGTCCTTTTGCAATTATTGGCTTTAGGGGCAGGGATTTTAACTACTGCTTACCTTCAAATCTTTGGCACCTATCACAAGATTTAACAAAAGCAAATGCATCAAAAAATAAAGAGGGCCAATAGTACCCAGCTCTGAGAATCTTTTGGGCTGTAGTTCTCCAATAATGATGTCCTCCACACATGCTGTTATGGAACTGCTGCATAACTTCTATTGATTGTTCTTTGTCCGGGCATCTTAAAAGCACTCCAGATGGATCCCTCCAGTAGAGCAAGCCATCATTGATGCAATATTTTGTTGCCTTGAGCTTTAAAGTTCTTGCTTGACTAGCTCTGCAAAATTAGGAATGAACCTCCTTACAAAGTTGATTTTGCCCAGAAAAGATTGTATATCTTTCTTTGATCATGGAAGAGTCAAGGCCTGAATCGCTTTGACTCTTTCTGGGTCAATTTGAACACCTGCAGTAGACACTACATGTCCCAACAGTTTACCTTCTTCCAAAGCGAATTGGGATTTTTTGGGATTGAGTGAAATCCCAAACCTTCTGCACTTCAAAAACATCTTTTTTAAATGTTGTAGATGATCATGATGGCTGCCGGAATAAATAGTTATGTCATCAAGGTAAATTAGCACAAATTTATCCTTTTCCCCCACAAAAGCTATAGCCATAGCTCGCTGAAAGGTGGCTCCTTCATTCATCAGCCCAAATGGCATTTTGGCATACATGAACGTGCCCCAAGGAGTGGTAAATGTTGTCTTTTCTTGATCATCTGGATGCACAATGATTTGATTAAAGCCTGAGAATCCATCTATAAAAGACATTACTTTGGCACCTAAGACTTGCTGCAACAAATGCTCCATTTTTGGCAGGGGATAATTATCCTTTTTAGAGCATTTATTTAGATTCCTAAAATCAACGCAAAGTCTGATTTCTCCATTCTTCTTCCTTACAACAACCAGATTGGCCACCCATTTAGAATATCTGAGAGGCACTATGATCTTAGCAGCCAACAACTTTTTAATTTCTTTCTCAACCAGAGGAAGGAGCATAGGATTCATTGGTCTCATCGTCTATTTGAAAGGAATAGTGCCTTTCTCAAGTAGAATTTTATGCTGAATTATATTCCTATCATATGTTTTCAGATCACTGTACTCCCAAGACTATTTGAAAGGAATAGTGCCTTTCTCAAGTAGAATTTTATGCTGAATTATATTCCTATCATATGTTTTCAGATCACTGTACTCCCAAGAAAATACATCAGCAAATTGCCTCATTAATTTGCAATATTTAGCACTCTGATCAGCAGATAAATTAGTGGACAGATTTATGAATTTGGGCTGACCTGGACTTCCTATATCATGCTTACAAACTATAGACTGATCTTCTTTTTGGGCAACTTTGTAAGGCACATCATTGTGATCAAACAATCTCTCAAGAGGAATTAGACCCTTAGGGATATGGTTACTAGGAAGCTAGACTATGCTATTCTTGCCAATCTTATTTCTAAGTTGGGACTTGGGATCTTCTAACAAAGCATCATTATTTTGGTCAATTTGCATTTCAGAGAACTCATCAATGACTTGAAGGAACCTATTTAACTCATCATCATCATCAAAAACCTTCCAATGGTGGACATTATCAGGCAAAGGGGGTCTATACTTTACTTGTACCTCATAAACTAGTTTGGGAGGCGATGGAGGGATCAACAAACTAGCTGAAACAGCAAGGGAATCAGCAAGCTGATTTTGGACCCTGGGAATATATGAAATGCAGAAAAAATCAAAGAACTCTTTGACTCTCCATACCTCATCTCTGTAAGCCTTGGATGCTTTGCTTGGAATGTTTTATTTACTTGCTGAATTATCATATCAGCATCTCCAAACACCTTCAGATTTTTTTATTCCTCTATCTTTGGTTGCATGAAGGCCCAACAGCAGTGCCTCATATTCTGCTATGTTGTTTGTCACCTGAAAAACCAGCTTTAGATACAATTGAACTGTTTCTTGTTGTGGAGACACTAGCACCACCCCTGCTCCTGCAGTCTCCTTGGTACATGCTCCATCAAAGAACATCTCCCAAATCTGACCTCTTGTATCATTCCCAACCTGAGCTGTTGGTTTCCTGATTTGCAATGCAGCCTTCTGAGATTCTTCTATTTGGAGAATGCAAGCTCCAAAATCAGTGTCCACTGCATAAATGGGATAGTTTGTAGGATTCTTCTCATCACTAATGATATATGCTAGCTGTGCTTCTCTATATAATCTCCTTCTTTCTCCTCCAAACACCGGGACAGTTGCATAAGATAGATCATTTTGTAATGTCCCACCTAGTTTCTTGATCCATCCTCTAGACAACAGCATACCAAACTTTGGAGGGACATCGGCCACCACTATATCCATCATCATACTCTTCGTAGGTAGATGGGTTAAGGTAATGGCCAGATCCTTAATTAAGCTAAGGAATTTCACCTTCCTTGAATCAAAAGAAAACAAATCATGATAGGGTCTAGTGATATCAAGGCCTAACTCTTCCATGACTGTTTTAGGCATTAGATTGTGGCTGGCACCTGTGTCTAGTAGGCAATTGTGGAGGATTTTATCATGGATAGTTAATGAAACATAGAAAGATGGAGAACTATTATCAGCAGGTTCAATCATGGGGCTAAGCACAATAGCAGGCTTGTCATCTTGCAAATTGACAGAGTCAATGGAGGTTTGTTTAGATTCTAGTTCAAGGGCCTCAAGGATGGGTTTTCTAAATAATTCACTCTTCACCAACTCAGCCAGAGGCATGGATATTTTCAATTTCTGAACTTCTGACTCAAAACTAAAAGAAGAGAATACTTTATCAACAGTTTTTACCTCTTGAACTGGAGCTTTGAGGGTGACAGGATCAGCTGTTGGTCTTCTTTTCCTGCAATTCTGTGGCGTTGTTTGGGAAGCAGCTTCTTGTGCAACATTTTCTTTGGCATTCTTTGCATTGGATCTTAGATTATATTTTTGCTACTGCTCACCAGATTGCACAACAGCACCACTGTCCCACCTCTGACTGTTTTGCTCTTGCAGCAATGACTCTTCATACTCAGCCAATGTTAAAAATGTAGCGCTGCCTTTATCCTCCATGCAATGAATTTCATACTCCTCTTCTTCAAATTGTTCCCCCTCCATAAATTCATTTTGAAAGGGAGCTTTAACCTTATGATCTTCTATTGCTTCTTCACCCCTTTGCATAATTTGTAATTGCTCATTTGCTTTTCTGAATGGGTTTGGATTTGTTGGAGCAAATGCGTTTTGCTGCCTTATTTTCCCTGAAGTCTTCTCAACCTTTAGCTTAGAAATTTCAGCAGCCAATGACTCTATCATCTTAGTCATTTTGTCTAACTTAGGCTCTGAGGTTGAAGCATGGGAAGAAGAAGCCTCCCCTCTCAGCTTTCTTCTATAGATTTGATTTTTTAACTTCTCTGCTGCCATAATATTGGATTCTACCTCCAGGGCTGCTTCTTGCATATCACCCAAAGTAGCACATCGTCTTTCTCTCAACAATAAGCAGAAGTCGGAGTCAAAAGCATTGGCATATGTGAGTTTGGCAGCAATGGGGGTAGGCTTTACCTCAGCTGGAATTTTACTATACATTCTATTAAATCTTTTATTGAAGTCAGGCAAAGACTTACCCTTTTCTCTTTTCAAGTTTCCAAACTCTGTATGATAATATAGCAAGTCCTTCTTATCTCCCCATTGCTTCAAAAATGCATCATCTAATGCTTCAATATCTGTTATAGATCTTTGGGGTAATTATCTAAACCACTTCCTAGCCTCACCATCGAGGCTCTGGACAAAAACTCTCATCCATACATCATTCTCATTTATATCTAAATTATCAGCATAACTGTAAAAGGCTTCAAGATGTTCTTCTGCTGTTACTCCCTCTATTCCAGTAAATTTAGGCATATATTTTTGATATTCTCCCACAGGCATAGGATTTAGAGGCACAGGCAATACCAAAGGTCCATATCTAGCAGCAACGATCCTCTCAATCCTAGTAGGTGCTTGCTGTCCTGCCATATTTGGAATATGTGGAAGAATACTAACAGATGGAGCAGTAGGAACCAATGCAATGGATGGCAGAGATATTGGGATATTTTGGACAATATGGGAAGCTTTCTTTGGACTGAGATTCAAAGTGGAACTAACTGCACAAGGGGCTGAACTAATCTCTGAAGGAATTTCTTTATTAACAGCGCTAGGCTCCAAGACTTCAAGTTGTGATTCTTCAGTTATGAACTCATTTTTCAGAGATAAATCAGAGTTTTTAGGCTTACCTGATCCTGATGCCCCTTTCTTTGATGATTTCTTCGATTTAACAACTCTCTCAGGGTCAAGCAACGGTTCAGCTGGAGACTTCTGCGGATTTCTTCTAGTATGCCTCACAAACTGAGCCAGAACTTCAAAGTGGAGTCGCCAAAGGATGGTCTTCCACCAATGGAGTCACTAGACAAATGATTACAACCAATATCTGTGTTCAAACCTTGTCTGTCATCAAAGCTTGAAACTATGTCGTTCTCCCAGGGAAGCTTGAGCTCCAATTCTCCTCTCCCCGACAACGACGCCAATTAATGTTATCACCCCAAGAAACTCACCTAGGTTGTAAATCAGTGATGCTCAGGAACATTAAAAATTCAACAATTATGGTTGAATAAGATGATGGATAAATGGAGATATCCTGCACATTTAAGCCAGACAACCACTCCTACTATGACTATCTCCAGACATGGGTGAAGACCCCCAAACTACAAGGCTTTCAACTACCAACTACTCACTGTTTTAAAGTAAGGGTGATGATGGAGAAGACTAATTACACCAGCAGATGCATAGGACCCTGTGATGGCCAGCTGCAACCAGTTAGAAAATCTGTAGAACTATTGTTTAATACACAGACAGGATGACAGCTCCCTGATATTAAAACAACAACAATCTGCAAGCAATTCCAATGAACCACTAAATCATAATATAGAGGTGGGATGACAGCCCCTATGATATTAAAAATTCACAGCACATCAAATAAATGTAAGCAGGCACGGCCTGGAACAAGAAAGAGAAGTAGAAAGTGAGCAAATGACAGCAAAAGAAGCTTGTATTAGTTGAAAATCAAGACCAGAAGCTGCAGGTCTCATAGTATTTATAGTCTCCAGAAGTTAAAAGGCAACAAAAAAACTCTCATTCATCAATCACTCATCAACCTGATTACATCTCTCTTCTGGGTATATATGGTGTTACATTACAAAATATCTCTGCTAAACATGCGTGGAGGAGCCAGTAAATGGCCACCAACCACATTTACACTTAGAAATGGGCCTCTGATACAAATCCGACTGTGTTTTAAATGGATTTGACCTTCTCTCACGCTCTGAGGTCCTCCTTAGGCAGGTGGAGTGAAATACGGGTGAAACCCATAACCATTGAATGCTCTGACTTGACCGGCGGTATCCTGCTCCCTCCTCGGCCATACTGTTGATTAAATGCAGTCACCGAACAATAAAATGGCTCAATCATGACTGTTTGCTTATAAACAGTGAAAACGCTGCCAAACTGAGTATTCCCACCCATTACTGCTTCAATTTGGACTTTAAAAGGTTCAGGCATGGTTCCCTTCACGGCTTCTGCTTCCACAAGCTCAATGCTGCTTCGCCTCTGCACATTTACGAATGCCATTGAACTTCATTTAATGTTTTTCTGAAACGCTGGTCAACCAAACTTTTACTCCACGTAACATTTATTTGCTGCAGGTCGGTTGTTGTCCGTCAACCGTTGATCTGCCCTCAAGAAATCGAACGGTTGAGGTGAATATCGGAAGCCCTTTCCTGACTGTCCTTTACGTCCCGATAGAAAGGCTGTTTTGGAAATGTACAGAGGATGCGTGGCAGAGTTTTATTGCATCGGACTCGTTTGTACGAAAACCACTTGCTGAGCAAAAGCGGTCCGATAAGGTTGGCAATTTTCTTTATATTTGAAAACACATAAAACTGCTGCAAAACACGGGAATTTTTCTTTTGGCGGACTTAAAAACACATATATAATTCGTTTCAGAACCCTTTCGGATCCGAAAACCCATCGCAATCGCACCAACCAGGCATCCTTTGTATTTTCTTTATACAAAGAAAATACACAAAAAACATTAAAAACGCGAAGGGCGCGGACCTGAAATAATATAAAATGGAGCGTTGTATGGCCATCGGGTCCGGCCCATCGCATCGCAACATAACTCATGGTAAAGCCCCACCCCTTTGTCATCACCGATAGTAATACACCGACGCAATATCGGTGTTCGCTCATCGGCAAATAATAAAGCGCAACTCTTTTGTAAGTCCTCCATTGCGATACGCCAATGCGATATCGGCGATCGCTCATCGGTGATGTCTCATGTCGCTGCCGCTGCCTCCCCCGACTTACGATATGCTGACACGATCTGGACCATTGATCGGCCAGATCCAACGGCTGAGATTAATGCGGATCCTTAAGCCTGTAATTTTGCTTTTTACATGGTTTTTTTGGGGTATTTTTGCCTCCCGATAGTGTATTTCCACCCTTCCAAGGGCTTTCCTCTTTCAACTCTTTCTTTCGGTGGAAGGTTTTTAATCAAAACTTGGGGATTTTACAGCTTCCATGGATCCTTTGACATGCATTTAAGCGTGTTTGCAGCCTTTGAAAGTATTTTGAATACATTTTTTATCCTTTTGTATAGTAGAGCTAACAGGAATATCCAGTAGATTTCATGATTTTGACTCCCAAGAGTAATTTAGGAAGGCACCCACTCATCTTAGGAAGACCTTGGCTAGCCACAGCTGATGCTTTCATTAGTTGTAGATCTGGGGATATGTACATTTCTGATGGTAGTTCGACAAAGAAATTCAATTTGTATCCTCCAGAAAAAGCAATTACAGAAGTAGGAGACAATGAATGGGTCGATGATGAGGACACCATACAACCTGTCTTTACCATTTCTGAAATCCGTGAAGATAGTCAAATTTTGAACACATTAGAAAATTTTGAAACATATTCAGAATATGACCACACACAATTTTAGTTAGATTCTGACATTGAGTATTTATCATCAAGACAAATGTCTCTTTACTCTATGGAAGAGTTTGGTAGTTCTACCATTGAGATTTTTCCAGGTAAAACATTAAATATTAATAAAAACTTGGAAAAATCACAACAGGAAAAGCTAACCAAAATATTGCAAAAACATTCTACTGCATTTGCATGGGAGTATACTAATATGAAAGGTATTGATCTTAGGACTTGCATCCATCATATCTATATTGAGGAAAATAGTAGACCAATCAGACAACCTCAGAGAAGGATGAATCCAAATCTTAGGGAGATAGTGAAAGAAGAGCTCCAAAAACTACTCAATGTAAACTTCATTTATCCAATTTCAAATAGCCGATGGGTTTCTCCTTTGGTTATAGTACCCAAAAATAATGGTAAATGGAGGGTATGCATTTATTACAGGGAATTGAACAAAGCAACCTTGAAGGATCACTTTCCTTTGCCCTTTATCGATCAAGTATTAGATACATTAGCAAGAAAAAAGTACTTCTCATTTCTGGATGGTTTTAGTGGTTATAATCAAATTCAGGTAGCACATAAAGATCAGGATAAGACCACATTTACCTGTCCATGGGGAACTTTTGCTTACTGAGTGCTTCCTTTTGGATTATGTAATGCACCTCCAACATTCCAAAGAGCAGTACTAGGAATTTTTTCTGATCTAATCCATGATTGTGTAGAGGTTTATATGGATGATTTTACAGTTTATGGTAATTCATTTGAAGAGGCATTAGAAAATTTGGAAAAAGTCCTTATAAGATGTAAAGAGACAAACCTTTCATTAAGCCATGAAAAATGCTTTATGATGTTTACTGAAGGTATTGTTTTAGGACATCATATTTTAGGGGATGGGATTAAAGTTGATAGATCAAAAGTTGAAGTCATCTCCAAATTGCCTATTCCAAATTGTCAAAAAGATGTTAGAAGTTTTCTAGGATTTACTGGATACTATAGAAGATTTATAGAAAACTTCACTAAAATAGCATCTCCACTCTTCAAACTACTTACAAAAGACTGTGAATTCAAATGGGATCCTGATTGTCAATCAGCATTTGAAACTTTGAAAACAAGAATATCTGAATCACCTATCTTGAGAGAACCAAATTGGAAACTCCCTTTCCATATTTCTATAGATGCTTCAGATACAGCTCTAGGAACTGTGTCGGGTCAAAAAGATTTAGTTCCCTATGCCATTTACTATACCAGCAAAAAATTGACTCCCACTGAGTTGAACTATACTGTAACTGAAAAAGAGTTCTTAGCTGTTGTTCATGCAATCAATAAGTTTTGACATTATATAACAGGGTATGAAACTTTTATTCATATTGATCATTCTGCGATTAGATATCTAATGAAAAAACCTGTTACTAATGGCAGAGTTACAAGATGGCTCCTACTTTTACAAGAATTCAATATTACTGTGTTGGATAGACCAGGGAAACAAAATACAGTAGCTGATTTCTTGTCTAGGATTCAGAATACTAAAGAGGATTCTCCTGTAGAGGATAAGTTTCCTGATGAATATTTATTTGCAGTAACTACTAAGACTCCTTGGCATGCAGATATAGCTAGCTATTTGATTACAGGGAAACTACCTCCACATTTATTTCCTAGTGAAAGAAGAAAGATTATTCAGGAGAGTTCAAAATATTCATGGATTTCTAACGAATTGTTTAAAATAGGGCCAGATCTTGTGATCAGAAGATGTGTTAGGGAAGATGAAATGACTGATATCCTCAAAGCATGTCATGATGAACCATGCGGCGGACACTTTGCTGACAAAAGGACAACCTATAAAATCCTCTCTTTAGGATATTTTTTACCATCGCTCTTCAAAGATGCAAAACAATATGTCAAAAGGTGTGACAGCTGCCAAAGAGTAGGGAAACCTACCCTTTCAAACGAAATGCCATTGCAGCCACAGGTACTCATCGAACCCTTTGAAAAATGGGCTTTAGACTTCATTGGACCTATTAATCCACCATCTAAACAAAGAAAGTATATATTGGTATGTACTGATTATGTCACTAAATGGGTAGAAGCCAAAGCATTACTTTCCGCGACTGAAAATTCAGTTGTTAGTTTTCTTTATGAGGATATTTTTACTCGCTTTGGTGTTCCAAGAGAAATTGTGATAGATCAGGGAAGTCAATTCACATCCAACCTAGTCGAGAAGCTGATGGAAGAATACAAAATCAAGCACAGAAAATCTACTCCTTACCATCTACAAGCAAATGGCCAAGTGGAGTCTACAAACAAAGTTATTGAAGGCATCATCACCAAAACTATTCATCTACACAGAAGAGATTGGGTAGAAAGGCTTCCTGAAGCCTTGTGGGCCTACAGAACCACATGGAGAAATACAACAGGACATTCTCCCTATGAACTTGTTTATGGGAAAGAAGTCCTACTCCCCATTGAGTTCCAAGTCAAAACATTCAAGATGGCAGTTCAGTTGGGGATGGATCTATCAGAGTCCCAAAAGCATAGAATGGAGCAATTGAATGAGCTAGATGAGATTAGACAAGAGGCAATCCTAAGAACCGATCTAGTTCAATATCAAAGAGCTAAGTGGCATGACAAATACATCAAGGAGAAAAAGTTTCAAGAAGGAGATTGGGCATTTCTATTTGATTCCAAGTTTAAAGATTTTAAAGGAAAATTTCAGACTCATTGGCTTGGGCCATATGAGATTGACAAAATCTTTAGCAATGGAGTGGTAAGAATCAAAACCACTGATGAACATCAAACTCCTCTTATTGTGAATGGCCATAGATTAAAGATCTATCATAAGCCACTCTCAAAAGAGGAATTTGTCAAAATCTTTCAAGATAGTTCTGTAATAAGGCTGGTGAAGAAGAATCCTTCTTCTCCACTAGCCTAGCCATTGTTCTTTTCTGTTTCTACAAACAAAAAAATTAATTAATTAATTAAATTAATTAAATTAAATAAAAATAAAAAATAAAAAATGTATAAGCCTAAAAACCAATCACTGATTGGCAGTCTTATACAGAAAATATAGGGCGAAAATCAGGAACTCCTGACACCCTATCTTTTCCAAAAAAAAAAAATTCTCTCTCATTTCACAGTTTTGTGACACTCCACTTTATTTCATTCCACTCCACTTCATTTCATTCCACTCCATTTCATCCATTTCATTTCATGACGCCAATAAAAGTTTTTTTTCATAACCATTTTCATTCATTCAGTTATCATTTATCCATCTCCATTCATTCATATGATTATTGTGTCAGTTTCCGCAGCTGCACCCAGTTTCCGCAGCCATCACTCTGTTTTTCAAAACTGATAGTCAGATGTCAGTTAAATGATCATGAAAATCAAATGCAGGTATGACCAGGGACCTATTTTGAAGATATGAAGCACCTAAAAGCATCAACAAGGAGTACCTGATCAAAGGCTAATGGACGAAAAGTGGCAAAAATTCCAAGGTATGGGTAAGATTGATTTCAAATAGCATTTAGAGCACATTTTACATAGTTTTGAAACCACAGCTCCATTATATGCAATGATTGGCATTGATAGCTCCATAACCGTTCCACGACCCTCATATGATTCCTTCATAAACCTTGCATTTATTTTCAAACAGCCTCATGATCAAGCATCCGGATTTAACTCATGCATGGTTGTACTTTGATACTCCATCTGTAATTATAAGGACATGGTTGATTTGATCACAGCTTTTCTCCACCGCACAAATTCCGCAGCCATTTCTTGAGCACGTTTACGTCTACTTTAGTTTAAAACTCTGCCGGGCTCATTTTACTCCCCTTCTATCCTATTCAAGTCCCATTTGTATTCCTACCCTGTTCACATAAGCCTCTGCTCCACTGCATAAACTCACTCCCGCTACTTGTTCTCTGTTTTCCATTTATAGTTACTGGTTTTTTCATAAATCCTGTCCATCTCCCGCTAACCCAGCCATCTCACCTCCGTTCATCCAATACCCACGTAGACGTGATTAAGACATGAGGAAAGAATGGGTCCTCTGTTGAGAGCAGAACTGGAAGGGCCCAAATTTATGGAAGGGTATCCGCAAGTGAAAGGCATGCTAAGAAAGGCCCGGTGGTTAGAATTTATTTAGAAATTCAAAGGCTACAACAAGGAAGTTACGAAGACTTTTGCGAGGTCCTTTGATAGCATAGAAGCGAAGATTGGAGACCTTAAATTCACAGTTACAGAAGCATCCATAGTAGCTGCAACCGAGCTCCCACAGGAGGGAGAACGGTGGTTCAAAAATAAGATTTTTGATGAGAAAGCATGGAGGGTTATCCTACCAAATCTAGGTATGGATGTAACCATCTTTAATAGAGGAATCCCTGTCTCTGCTTTACAAGAAAAATGGGATAGTTTACTATTAATAATCCAGAAATTCATTACCTGTGAGGGACGATTCGGGTCAATGTACATGTATCACACCCGGTTGTTGATGAATTTTCTAGAGAACCAAACTCTTAACTTGCCCTATTTCTTGCTAAATAGCTTGAAGAAAATGTCCACCACAGTCCAAAAGAACCTAGGGGATGTAGAACCCCACTTGTATCACCACGACCTTGTGAAGATTTTGATAGAAAAGCAGTTAAAAGAAAAGAAGGACACATGGGAGCAATTTTTAGTTAGAAATTTCTTTAAAGATCCACAAGAAACCCCTGAAAGCAGCACATCAAGGAGAAGCAAAAGAAAGAGAACAAGTGATAAAATTCAAGATACTCCTATTAACATAGTTGAAGAAACTAGTAGGGAAGAAAGACTATCTGAAAGTAGGAAGGAAAAGACTGAGGGTAAGAAGCCAACAAAATCAAAAGGGAAAAGAAATATTGAGGTTGTGCATCAAACCCCAAAACCTTCCTCAAAAGAATACCACCAAATACTGTCTGAAAGACTAGTTTACCTTCAAGAACAGTTAGTTGTAGCCAAGAAGAAATGGAAAGAAAAACAGAGTTCTAGCCCACAAAATTTGAGGAGAAGTTCCAGACTTAAAGGGAAGTTGAGAAAAATACAAACTAAAGGGCCCCATTTTATTGATTTAGGAGGGGAAACACTGGAGCAGCCTTTAGAAATCCCTCCTGGCCATGGTCCCCACCATACTCCTATCTCTCAGCTAGATTTTGACATGAGTCCTTCTCGGCCAAATTTTGAAATCAGCCCTTCTCAACAGGATTTTGGGGTCAGCCCAAGAAATACCACACCTGAGATAGACCCGAACCAGCAAGAAATTTATGATTATATAGAGTCCTTGGAGAAAACGACAGGAGACCTAGGCACTTCGTCTGCCCAGCCTAATACAGCTCAAGAAGCTCAAATCCAATCACTGAAACAAGAAATTTTTGAGCTGGAGGTCTTAAATAGACACATTAAAAATGAAAATGAAACATTGAAGGAACAAAGCAGGCTAGATAAGATCATTCATGACAACACCATGTTGCATCTTGGGCTATGGCAGAAGAAAAATAGAAAATTAAAGAAAAAGAACAGAAGGTTGAACAAGGCTCTCATCAACCTCAAGTTCAGGTGTCTAATGAGGAAGCCGAGGATGGTAGTGGTCCCAAGAAAGAAGAAGAGAAGACTGGATGTATTGGCAGAGGTCTCAGAACACATGGACTGAAGGAAGATGATCAAAGTTTTGGTTGCATGGGGACATGCAACACCTTCATAGTGGAGGTATGTAGAGCTTTGAAATTACACCTCTCCTACACACTTTCCTAGAACTTTTTCCACTCACCTGGACCTCCTAAGCTATCAAAATCACTGCATATTGATTCTAAAAGAGCATCTAATGTGGTTTTCTAACTATGTTTTGTGTTTGTTGTTTGAACTAGATTTTGCTCATTAGCTGCGGAATTAGGTCACTTTCCGCAGCTGATTCAACTTTCCGCAGTTGTTTTTGTTAAACTCTATGTTTCAAGTGTCACCAGGCAAAACAAGCCACATGGGCAAGTTAGAAATGACCTGGACATGGATCAGGTCCTATTGGTTCAGCCGAATTCATCAAGGGAAGCTGTGGTCAATGGTGGTCAAACGGTGGCCCTACGTAAGAGTCCTGCGGCAGTCAGACTCTATTTTCCAGCACGTGAAGGATTTTGAAGGATGCGTGGCAATTCCTAACTCTTTGGGGTCTTTTGCCACTTGTACACTGACGCATGATGAGAATCTAACAGCCACGAGTTGATAGATTTAATATTTTTGACAACCAATACGCTAAATCCATGGACACTGTCTTTTACGTGTCCCCTATTCACGCAGTTCTACAAGAAAACAATTATGCAACAGTTATGTAAACTTTGTTATAAATAACACGTTTCTATAACGCATAGTTTAGTTTTTGGAATGTAATTTTGGCTGTTCAAGCCCATTGTTCCGTGACACTAGTTTTATTTCTATAACCGTGTTATGAAATATATGAGAAGACTCTGTTTCTACATGATTGCATGAACATAATCTTGGATTGATAGCCTATTGACCGAAGCTATGCAGAGGGCCCCTGTACGCTGAGGTTTCATTTCTCTTGTTGTTGTAAAGTTTCCTGTATTGTTTTCTTATTTCCATTTGCATATATTCCACCTGTGTATATTTCAATTGTCATGGTATTAACATTCCACTTCTGTTCATGATTTTACAGCTTTGTATAACACTGATCAGTGCATGTATGTTTCAGGATAGAGTAGGCAGCCTGAGCATCTACATATAATTTTCACAATGACTAATGACATGGGATTAATTCTCTGCTGACTTTGCTTTTCCTAGTTTTTAATTCCAATTCTATTTTGTTGATTTCAGTTTTGTTTCCTTGCTTTATTAGTTATCTTAGATATTAAATTGCTCATATCACTGACGGTTACCTCCGAAAGCCATAGCGAGACTACTGGCGAGGGATCAAATTATGAATGTGTAATTTGATTTTAGTTTTACTTTTCTGCAATTAGATATTAAATTGCTCATATCATTGTCGGTTACCTCCGAAAGCCATAGCTGGACTACTGGCGAGGGATGGAATTATGAATGTGTAATTTGATTTTAGTTTTACTTTCCTTGCAATTTTTAATTTCTTTGAGTGCAGTAGCTTAAATTATTTTTGTATTTAGACAGCAGCAGAGATGATAGTTTCATGATCAGTAGTTCATTATTTACTTGTTATTTACTCGTTTTAAATAGCAGCGCATTTTCATTCTTGTTCAAGTTCTACTTTCATCACTAGTATATTCTAAGACCTTCTGAAGTGTTAACTTTTGGGAACCATTATAGAGGACACAATTGCCTTAAAATCTATAACCATACTTAGCTTCTAGAGACTTAGGAATAGGAATTCCACTTAGGAGATAAACGAAATAAAAACCCCCAAAACAAAATAAAAACTGAAAAATGAAAAAAACATAAGAAAGAGGCTATCTTACACATATAGTGTACCGCACTTCATTAGTTTACGACTCCCGGATTGATAATTAATGTAGAAATTTAGGACACACTAAATTGACCAAACATATATTGAAAGAAAACACGGTTACTGCGTTGATTCTAGTCTTCCCAAACTGGAAGAAAGAGTTTCATGTACATGTTGATGCATCATGTATAACGCTCGGGGCAATACTAACACAAGATGGTGGAGATGGCTTGGACCACCCTTTCGCGTTCGCAAACCACAGATTATCCAAAGCAGAGAAGAACTATTCCACCACTGAGCGCAAGGGGCTAGCTATGGTGTATGTACTCCAGAAGTACGGGCACTACTTGCTGGGAGGCCACTTTAAGATGTATATGGATCACTCCACGCTAAAATACCTCGCTAATAAGCCTGTTTTGGGGGGGTGAATCTACAGATGGCTCTTATTGTTCCAAGAGTATGATTTTGAAGTTGTTGTGAAGCCTGGATGATTAAATGCAGGACCAGACCATCTGTCGCACATCGAAACAGGGGAGGAACCTACTAACTTCAAAGAAGGATTGCCTGACGCGTAGCTTTTTGCTTTGCATGTCACAGATGGACATTTTGAGGATATCATACACTTCCTAACAATAGGAACTAAACCGGAAGGATATTGTCTCCAACAAAATAAGGAATTAGTGGTGCACATGGTAGATTTCTTTGTCATTGCTGGGCATCTATACAAGATGGGTATTGATGAGATATTGCGATGATATGTACTTGAATTTGAACGAAGTAGCATCCTTGTGGATGCTCATGGGGGCACCGCGAGAGGAAATTATGCAGGGAGAGCAACCGCGCAGAAGATTCTACGTGTAGGGTTGTGGTGGCCAACCCTTCATCAGGATTCAAAAGTATATTGCAAGGCATGTGATGTATGTCAAAGAATAGGTAGGTCATCACGGAGGGATGAAATGCCTTTGAATCCACAAATGACGTTGCAACCTTTCAAGAAGTGGGAAATTAGTTTTGTAGGACCCATTCAGCCTCAAGGGAAGGCAGGAGCGAGGTATATTATCACTGCGATAGAGTACTTGACTCGTTGGGCAGAAGCGCAACCGTTGAAGGATTACATGGGTGTGACGACCACGAAGTTCTTATTTGAGAATGTATTAACACGATTTGGATTTCCAAAGATTTTGATGAGTAATCGGGGTATGCACTTCCTAAATGAGATGATCAATGCACTAACGGAGGAATTTCAGGTGTATCACCAAGAGAGCACACCTTATCACCCACAGGATGACAGGACAATGGAGGCATTCCACAAAGTACTAGAGACCGTGCTGACCAAGGTTTGCAACACTCAGTGAAACGATTGGGACCTACGTATACCTGCAGTATTGTGGACTTATTGGACAACATGCAAAAAGAAAACTCAAAATGTAAACTTGAAATGTGGACAACACAAAAATGAAAACTGTGGAATATCCGAATACTGAACCTCAAAAACCACACCACAGAAATCTGCAAAACATAACATGCTAAAAGCTAAAGGGACTGACACCCTTTAGGCTGGTATACGGGGTTGAAGTGGTGATGCCTAGGGAATACATCGTGCCTATTCTGTGCATAGCAGCGCTCACAGGTATGATAGATCATGGAGCCCTGGAAGAGAGGCTTGCGCAGTTGGATGAGCTTGAAGAAGAGAGAATTTTGGCTGGATTTCACCAGCAGGTCCAAACGTAGCATGAAAGAGAATGGCATGAGTAACATATTAATTTGCGCACCTTCAAGGTGAATGACTTGGTGTTGTTGCATGATAGTAAGTTTGACAAATTTCCATGGAAATTTAGAATGCACTGGTTAGGGCCCTATTTTATTAAGGAAATTATTGACGGTGGCGCGGTACAGTTGGTTAAGTTGAATGGAAATCCCTACCCAGGAAAGGTGAATGGCAGTTGATTGAAACCATAAACTGGTGGCCTGGACATTTGACTAGGTGTCAGAAGCATAGTCTTAGCGCTCCAGGTAGCTGAAAGGAGGCGCGGGACTATAAACTACACTGCCCAGGTTGGGGAGTTGCGTGATTTCAGGACTGCACGAAGCAGTGAAATGTCACAAGGTCCACCACAGCGCGAAGGCAGCTGCGCTACCCGGGGAAATAGTGCGTAGGTCTGCCGGAAAGTGACCGTTAAATTCACTGTTCATGATTTGATGATTGGTTTGTGGCCAATTGGAGTGGGCGGTAGGCATTTAAGGCGAACTTTATGGATTAGATTCTTGGAAATCTGCCACGAATATAGCATTAATGGGCTGAATGTGGGGGGAACGGTCGAATTTGAATTAAAAAGGCCCTATAAATTACAAGTGGTTGTCCAGTGAAAAACACTTGGCATTTTGAAAATTTAGTTGTTGTGTTATCAGGTGTGTATGAACCTTATGAATTTTGAGGCTTTGAGAGTAAGTTCAGTGTTTGAGACATTGTCGAAGGAAATGCAAGACCTCCTAACTAGAATGATGTTGACACCTGAGGAAGCCTACTGAATGGTCCCAGAGTTGGACATTCAGGCAGAAGAACAAGTAAAGGCACATGTCTGCAAGTTGGCCACAGGGGTGCGCGATGCTTGAGCAGAGATGGCCTGGGTTCAGTTGGAGCTAAACCTACAAATCATAGAATTGTAGTCATAGGCTGAGCCTTCAACTCTGCCGGAAGTTAGGGAACAACATACCACCGCTGTTACAACAACAATAGCGGCGGTTGACAGTGCAGTGGAAGACTGCATGTAGCTTTTTGAACAGTCATTCGAGGTCCTAACCACCCTGCAGGAGGACCCAAATGTAGAGCACCTGGAGACAGAGGTGCGTGAGCTACAACAAAGGTATGAAAAGATCAAAGGGACTGCACAGATGGTTGCCCTTACGCAGAGGCTTGCACGGATGCAGGAGGTAAAGGTGTTCAAGGAACATGTGGATGCCGCTCACACAAAGAAGCAGTCTTAAAAGCGTGCCTACAGTCATGGATAGATGAGGCATATACAATCACAACCTCCATTGAAGGAAATCTCATACAACTACAGGCAGCTCAACAGAATTTTTAGGGCAGCAGTTCAGCAGCAGTCACCAAGCAGTGAGTGGAAGACGTCCAGCAGGGGACCGCTCAGTGCGCTGTCGAGGTTGCGGTTATCCAAACAGAGCTGGAAGGTCTTCACACTAAGATCTCTGCACCTGCAAAGTGACTCGAGGGTGAGTCACAGTGTTTGTGTTGGGAGCCTGTTGGGCATGGGATCCCCCAAGGGCAGTTTTGGGGCTAAAAGCCCATATTTTGGTCAAATTTTGTAATCCAACTATAAAGACTCTGCATTTTGTGGTCGTGGAGTGCATAGATGTTAAAGAGTCATAGGGTTCTCTGCCCTTATTTTGGAAATGTAATGTCGGTTGTAAAAGATCTACCCATGGTCTGTGGACCATGGGATTGTATAAATAGAGCTAAGCTCTAAGTAGATAGAGGAATCAATCAATCAAGCAATGAAGATATGATGTATGAGAGATAGCTCTGAAGTAGTAGTCTAAGTCTTGGGTCGTAGTGTAGGTAGAGGCTCTGCAACTGAGTGCATAGAGGCCTAGAAGTCCATAGCTAAGTGTGTGGACCCTTGCAGCTAAGTGCGCAGGGTAGGTCGAGTCTGTAATCATCCGAAATTATCAATAAAGAGAAGTATTCCATAATTTCTGCATCTTTATTTCTTGTTTATACATTTGTTATATTGGGTATGAATTTCACTTATAATGCTTATATGATGCGTGAATGTATGTAAATGTATTGGTTAAGTGAACGCAAGTAAGAACATTTGTTTACATGAAGCTAACTAAGATAGGTTAATAAGATAAGTAAGACACTTAGCCTAGTTTGGGAGATATCGCAGTTCATTGCCCTAGTAGTGTGAAAGTCCCTAAGTCGCAGGTGAGGGCTACGTGAAAACCAGTTGTACCCTTTCGTGAAGATACTGAAGGCTAGAACAGAGGCTAAGCAACCTATGCGAAGGTGGGTATAGCCAGAATAAACCGACATCACATCCATCTCAAGGGTGTGGAAACTTGGCTCCAGGATCCCCCCATACTGCTTCGCGTGAGACTTCAGTCCGTGCTGATGCCGAAAGGGCCAGTAGTGTAGGGATTTGTTTGGCTAACTAACGTTGAACATGGGTCAGGCCCCCTCAAGCGAACACCATGCATTTTCTGTCTCTAACTGATTTCTCATTATAGCTTCTTTGTCCCTCAATCCACTTAGCTCTTTGCCCATTTCTTTGAGTTTCTCTTCCATGTTCCCAATGTCTTCCACCCCCTTTGATTTCGCAATCTACACCCATCGGTGAGTTCTAGCCCTCTCCTTCTAAAGCTCGAAGAATAGTGGGATGGAAAATTTCTGAGGTATGACCCTGCCTCCTTCAATAAACCGGTAATAGGAGTCCAGGTTAGGTTGGGGGCTAGGTTCTTTTGTCTCTGGGTCCTCCTCTTTAGTTTCTTGCTACTCCCCTACCTTCCTTTCCAATTTCTGTGCCTCCTGTAGATTCAACAGAGTATCCTGTAGGATTGTTTTTGCTCCCTGTAGATTTAGTTGTGTGTCCTGTAGGATTGCATTTCCCTTTGAGGAAGTTGATCTAGTAGTAGGCCTCCTCACATAGGTGATAGGGGACTTAGGGGAAGGAATTTTGTCTTTTTGTGTCAGGGAATCTTCAATCACAATAGGAATTTTTGTTGATGTTTGTGGCTTCCCCTGTCTTATTCTTGTGCTCTTTCTTGTCTTGAAATATAATGGGGTTTGCCTCTGTCTTTTTCTTTTTTGCTTGATTGGGGTTCTGAGAGAAGTGACAGTAGTTTCTACCTCTCTCTCAGTGGCTTCTGGAGACACCCTAGGTGACTCCTCCTAGTTCTCGATCCCCTATGTTCCATTGCCTTCTTCCTCTATGTCCTTCCTGTCTTCTTCTTCTTGTATATCTTCATCATATCTATCAGTTTCCTCCTTAATTTCCTCCTCTGTTTCTTCATCATCCTCCTTGTCTTCTCCCTCTTCTTCTTCATCTTCATCTTCAGCTCCTTCATCCATCTCATCCTTATCTCCTTATGTATCTTCCTCTTCCTGTTCTACTTCCTCTTCACTGACAGTAGGACTAACATCATAAGTGAGAGCTTTGATGTCATCCTCTGCTGGCATGTCTCTAAAAATTGTCCATGTTATAGGAATTTTGAGGTTTTGGAGGGCATATTCTATGAGGATCCTAATCAACCCATGGTGAGCTAACTATTGGTAATTTCCCTCCTTCACTTTGATGCTTGAGTCTATGAGTAATTGAAGCAAGAAGTATGGTATGCTGAGCCTTTGGTGAGGTGGTGTTTCTTCTCCAAATCTTAATTCTTCAAGGATCTTGAAATGATAGCCATATACAACACTATACATACCATCACATGAGATTTATTTGAATATTTGATAGCCTACCTCATTCCATGTATATGGCAGACTTTCCCTCCTTACTCCATTTTTGTCCTCAGTGGGTTCCTCACCTTCTAAAAAGAATTTTCTTTTGGCAACCTGGCTATCTCCTTTGTCTTCTTTCCTCCATGGTATTCCTAGGGGAAGTGTGGTGACTCTGTTGATGAGCTCAAGGGTGAGATCTATAGTGAGGCCCCTTATTACAATAGTGGCATGGATTCTAGTGTGTGGAGTGAGGGAGAGAGAAAATTCTTGAGCCACCTCATCATCATACCCTCTGAATTTTTTGAAAAACCCCATCCAATTATGTCTTGTGAAGATTTCAAGCACTTGGGGGTGTTGTTGGATTCTCACAGTGTTGGTGGGCTCTCTCCTATTAAACCCTCCTGTCATCTTTCTGGTGAAGTTTGAGGAGAAAATGAGAGGGTTGAAACAATTTTTCAAATGCAGAACCAAAACAGAGATGACTGTGTATTTAATTCCCTCACACATATGCTAAATTCATCCAAACTTTGTGGATTTATGGTTCATTTACTTGCAAAGGGGGATGCAGTTATAGATCCTACCTCTTTATATTGTTTGCAATGGCCAACTCCCATTATATCCCTTCTGAATTCTTCTCTACCAATCCTGTAGATAGTCTCTGTGTATCCTGTAGGAATTCCTGTGCATGCTCTTGTAGGAATTCCTGTGCAGTCCTGTAGGAATTCCTATGCAGTGAAACGAAGGAGTATTGCCTCTGGTGGGTTGCTTGGGTATGAGAGCAACTTGAGTGAGGGATTTTTGAGGAGGTGAAATGCATGAATGCATGGGAACGATGTTTTATTTCCTCTTATGGTGATTCGAGGTGAGGTGGTGTACTAGCAGCAAAGTTACGTTTCTATTTTTGGACCATTGGTCCCCACTACCACCTCATCATTTCCCACTCCTCGTAATCAGCTCCCACCTTATAGATCCGTAGTTTAATTACTTTTCGTCCTACTCCTTCTCTGCCTTTGAGTTGACTGCAGCCACGTGTGAGAGGAAACTCGGTTGTGCATGTGCTGACTGAATGAAGGTGGCCAAGTTAACTAGCCACATTTTCACTTATAAACGAACTATCTCATAACCCTTACATTTTTTTGACTATATGATGCATATGAGAGAGCGAGCGGGATACTTACCTGTGGTTCCAATGATATGTTGCAGTTGTCGAAGACCAGAGGTGCTACTGTGTATCTTTGTTGCATGCCATTCTTCTTCCTCCTCTTGCTGTCTACTAATGGCTTCTTTGTTTTTGCAGGTACCTGTGGTTGAAGATCTGATGCTACTACTTTGGAGCTCCTGGATCATCATGGTGAAGACTTGTTGCTGGTGTGATTGGTATTATGTGGGATAGGCTGCTACAAGATTTCCTACAGGATGTCCTGTAGTTGCTTCTCCCTCAGAACTCTTTAATCATTTCACTTGCTGGGGCTATGAGGATGGTGACATGGATGGAAAGAAGGAGTGAGAGTGTGGAGAGCAAAGAATACTCAGGTGATTCTCTTTATTCCTCTCTATTTCCTTTTTTCCTTTTTTTTTTTTTGAAGACTGAAAAAACTCTTGAAACTGATTTTTTTGAATGGTGAGTGCAGGGATGATGATGGTGGACAAGGTGAGGTGCTAGATCACAAAGAGGGTGAATTTTAGGGACCTAATAAGTCCATCATCTACCTTCGGATTGCTTCCTGTAGGATTTCTAGGTCACTATAATTCCTACATGATCATCTTGTAGGATTTCAGGGGATCTTGTAGAAAACACAGTCTTTGTATAAACTAAAGCAATGGAGTGGAAAAATGACAAAAATGATGGAGACATGCATGGTAATGAGAGAAAAAATAAATATGTGAGTGGCAGGGGTCTCCTTGGGATCCTCTTTTGCTCCTTGACTGTCCTTTCCACCCACCTGCAAATGGAAATTTCATGATTAAAATATATATATATATATATTTGAAAAACAACTAGGATGCCTCAGAGAGGTTTTCACCCTAGCTGTTTTCCCTAGGCACCTCAAGAACGGTTTTCACCCAGGGATCTTCTTATTCTCTTTCTGTTTTTTTGTTTGTTTGTTTGTTTTTTTTTTGTCATCACTGAGCCGCCTCAAGAGGTTTTCAACCCAATGATGGGACTCAGGCGCCTCATGGAGGTTTTCACCTGAGTCCTTATTCTTTTTTCTTTTTCTCAGTGATTTGATGAGGGAGGAGCTGGAACTTGCTCCACTATCATCACTGTTTTATTGATATCATCAATGAACTCTTGTTTTGATAAAGGTCTCTTGTAAATTTTCAATCGGTGTCCATTAACAAGCAAAGGAATGGCTTCTTCATCTATGGTTCTGATTTGCACTGAACCATTATCATGGCATCTTTCCACAACATAAGGTCTGAGCCATCTTGTCCTTAACTTTCCCTTGAAGTCTTTATACCTAGAATCATATAACAATGCCCAATCACCTTCCTAAAATTGCTTCTCCTTGATATTTTTATCATGCCAGATCTTCCTCTGAAGTTGAACTACCTCTGTATGTAGGAGGGCCTGCATTCTGAATTCATCCAAACCATTCAATTGGAACAATCTCTCTTTCTATGCACTACTAAGATCCAGATCTAGCTAGGTTTCCATCCTTAATGTATTATATTTAAATTCAATGGACAACAAGGCATTTTTCCCATAGAACAGCTCATAGGGTGTGAATCCAGTAGTGATCTTCCATGTGGTATTATAGGCCCAGGTGACCTCAACTAGTCTTTCTACCGAATCCTTCCTACTGATACTCACCACTTTGGTCAAGATGCCCTCCAGTGCTCTATTGGTCACCTCCACTTGTCCATTAGCTTGTGGATGATAGGGAGTGGAGGTTGTATGCTTGAGCTTGTGACAGTTGAGCAAGTCTTCAATCATGTTGGAGGTAAACTAGCTGCCTTCGTCTGTGACAAGCTCTCTAGGGTACCCAAATTTGTAGGTAAACTAGCTGTCTTGGTCTGTGACCAGCTCTCTAGGGTACCCAAATTTGTAGAATACATTCTCCCTTAGGAACTCAGCCACCTTCTCTTATGTTGCTACCTTAATTGCCTTGGTTTCAACCCACTTAGTCAAATAATCAGCACACACATGAATGTACTGTTTTTGCTTTGAAGGAGGGTCAATAGGCCCAATGAAGTCCATGCCCCACTTTTGAAATGGCTCGAAATTCATTTGAGGTTGCAGAGGCATTTCATCTCTTAGAGTAGGCCTTCCCATCCTCTGGCACCGATCATAATGACTAGTGTATTTTTTCACGTCTTGATGAAGAGCGGGCCAATAATAGCTTGCTTGTAACACTTTGAATGTTGTCCTCTTTGCTGCAAAGTGACCTCCACAAGGCCCATCATGACAGGTTAGAAAGATGTCAAAGACTTCCTCCTCCCTAACACACCTTCTCAATATTTGATCTGGGCCAGGTTTTAAAAGATTGCCCCCAATCCAAGTGAAGGGGATGCTTTTCCTGACTATCTTGCTCTTTTCTTTGGAGGACAAGTTTGGTGGGAGTTGTGCTGATACCAAATATTTTGCTATATCAGCAAACCATGGAGAGAGAACTGAAATAGAAAATAAGTTCTCATCTGGTAACTGGTCCTACACCATTCCTTGTTCACTTGCAGGAAAATTTACCCTAGACAAAAAGTCTGCAACAACATTTTCCTTACTGGGCTTATCAACAATAGTTAGATCAAACTGCTATAATAAAATTAACCATCTTATAATTCGATCATTTACATCTGGTTTATTCATTAAATATTTGATTGCATCATGGTTAGTATGCACAAATGTTTGATAGCCTATAGTATAATGCCTAAATTTGTTTATTGAATGCACAACAGCCAGGAGTTCTTTTTTGGTCACTGTATAATTTAGTTCAGCCTTTGATAAATTCTTACTGATAAAATAGATAGCATAAGGAATTTTTTCATCTATCTGACCTAAGGCTACTCCTATGGCTTTGTGTGAGGCATCAACATGAATATGAAAGGGGAGGGCCCAATTTGGGCCTCGGAGAATTGGTGTAGTGGTTAACTTATCCTTTAGGATGTCTAAGGCCTCTTGATAGTTTTTTGACCATATAAACTCAAAATCTTTAGCCAACAAACCAAATAAAGGAGAGGCCAACTTGCTGAAGTCCTTTATGAACCTTCAGTAGTATCCAGCTAACCCTAGGAAACTTCTGACATCTCTCTACTTTTGAGGAGGTGGGACCCTTTGGATGATAGCTATTTTGTTTGGGTCCACTTGCAGTACTTACTGAGATATTGAATGACCTAGCATAGTCCCTGCAGTCATTAAGAATTCACATTTTTCAGGACTAGGACACAGGTTCATTTCAATGCATTTGTGCAATACTTTTCCTAGGTTAGAGAGGGCTTCTTGAAAATAACAACCATAAGATGTAAAATCATCCATATAAATCTCCACCGCATCATGGTCTAATTCGGCGAAAATACTCAAGACTTCTCTCTAGAAAATGGCAGTAGCATTGCATATGCCAAAAGGAAGGACCCTATAGGAAAAATTACCCCAAGGACAAGTGAATGTGGTCTTATCCTGGTCTTTTGGGAAGATATGGAAAATGGTCTTATCCCTGCCAGGACATCTACCAGTTGGTCAATGAAGGGTAGAGGAAAATGATCCTTCTTTTTGGATTTTTTCAACTCCCTATAATCGACACAAATTCTCCACTTACCATTTTTCTTGGGAACTAACACTAAAGGAGAGACCCACTCACTGTCAGAGATAGGGTAAATGAATCCTGCATCTAGCAGGTTTTGCAGTTCTTCTTTGACTATATCTTTAAGAGCTGGATTCATCCTCCTTTGTGGTTTTCAGACCGGCTTGCAACCTTCTTTGATGTATATGTGGTGAGTACACACTAAGGGGTGTACTCCCTTCATTTCCTTGTAACTCCAAGTGAAGGCTTCTAGATTTTCCTTTAACATGTTGCATAGATTCTCCTCTTCGAGAGTAGAAAGAGATGGATTGATTTTCAAGGTTCTCTCTGGGCTGAATTCTATGGTTTTGACATGGAGTGGGTTGGAATCGGCCAAGCATAAGTCAATTGGATGATTGTTTTGGGTTTCCTTTACTGCTTCTTCTAAGGGTAATGAACCGGGAGTTGGACTTTGGAGTAGGTGTTCAATCAAGTCATCCTCATCTTGTTGTCCTCCTCCCATGGTTGCTTCTAAAGCATAAAGTTGGGCAGAATAAAATTCATCTTCTTCCTCCTCCTCCAACCATAAAGGTAAGTCATGCTCTAGAGAAGGTTGAGCAAGAGGGTATAGGACTAACTGCTTGGACATATGCCCATTCTTGATGGTCATATTCCTAGCTCTGCAGCTAATGTAAGCATCAGTAGTGGCTAGCCATGGACTCCCAAGGATGAGAGGGTAACCAGTAAGCTTAGGGTTAGGCTGGAGAACTAGGAAATCTGTAGGGAACTCCCAGGAGTTAATAGAGACCATCACATCCTCCACAATTCCCTCAGGGGTTACTGTGGAATGGTCTGCAAGTTTCAAAACTATTGTGGTCTTCCTCAATGAACCTTGGAGGTTGAGCTTGAGCATGGTGTCCTTGGTCATCACATTAATGGCAGCCCAATATCAATCAGAGTGTGTGGGAAAATGGTGCCATTGATGTGCACATCTACTACAGGGCTTCCAGGGTCCAAATATTTTGGATAGTTTACCTGCCCCAGCATCAAGTCGAAAAACTGCCCAATGACATTAATGGTAGGGGCATCCCTTTTTCGCCTCCCTAGATGCTTGAAGTACTTCTCCTTAATCAACTTATTGTAAATGGGAACATCTTTTATTGCTTGGAGAAGTGGGATCTTTACACATAGATTTTCCAATTCTCCCAGAAGTCTCTTCTAGGGTAGGTTAGAGTGGTCAGGTAAATCTCTCAGGAAAGGGTGGATTTACTTTAAGGTTTCTTTCCTCTCTTTCTTCCTCAACCTCCCTAGGTGAAGGTGGAGGCTGGTTATCCGGGAGAGCTCTCCCAGATCTTAGGTTAATCTCTTGGATTTCCACAACATAAGTTGGATATGATGTCTCTCCATTGTATACTTGTTAAGCCTACCTGTTGTTTAGGTTCGGATTTGGTTGGGCACGCATCTAGGGTTGCTTGGATGGAGCAGAGTGTAGGAGCTGTGATTGGGCAGGTGGTGGAGGCAATAGAGCTAGAGCATTGTTGTATTGGGGCCTCCACCCTTGAAATGGTGTATTCCACTGAGATTGTGGTGGAGCATAAAGTTAAAATGACTGGCTGGATGGCTGGGAGTGATACTGAGATGCATAGGACCAAGGAGGGGGTGTAGACTAGGAAGGATGAGCAGGTGGTCCCCAAGAAGGTATGGTTGTGGTTTCGTTGGGGTTGTAATATGCATGGGACGACCTTTGCATGCCCTGCTGGTTTAGTCTAGGCCCATGAGGTCTCCTTTCGTTAATGTAGCAAAGCTACTCAGTGACCTCTTCAGCTCCTTGATATACATATTTGAGTCTAGGTAAAGAAGGGCACTTGTCTGTGGACTAGTTTTCTTTATAGACCGAGAAAATTTCAATAGAGTTCTATGGACATTCATTCCTAGGATGTCTCCTGGTGCATCTAGGACAAAATATGGCCAGGGCTCTCTATGCTTCCTCCTGCTTCCTCTTAATGTTCATGGTGTCCATTTGCAAGGCAAGGGTTTGTAGCATCTCACTTTTGAAATCTTCCAGCATGTTTCCAATTTCACCCTTCATGGATGAGTTGGAAGATGATGTACTGGCCATAGGTTGACTAGCCCTACCCTTTTTCCTAGCTGCCCTAGAATCGTTTCTAAAGACAGTCTTGATATCCTCATATGGTAATTGGTAGATATCTCCTCCTGCTAACAAATTTAAGGTATCTAGAAGATATTCTCTTACTCCCCTAAGCAGGACCAACTTTAGTGACTCAGGGTCAAGTGTGCACCTGGCCCTTTTGTAACTAAGCTGGCATCTTTCTTCGTAATCCTCTAAGGATTCATCATTTCCTATGGTCATCCTGACAATTTCTTCTTTAGTATCCTTTGACCGACAGTAGTCCCGATATTTGTTGTTAAAGGTCTACTGCATATGATCCCAAGTTGTGATGCTATCTCTAGGTAAACCCATGAACCAACACAATGCTACATCCTTGAGGGTAGATGGAAAGAGTTTTAACTTTTCCTCATCATATGTATAGTCATAGGTTCGACATATAATAGAAAAATCAAATAGGAAAGTGTCGGGGTCCTCTGTGGTCAGGCCATTGAAATGAGGTAGGGCAGAGGGGTTTATATTTTTCATCTTAGTGTCTCCATTGGTTTACCTGGTGGGGAAGGCACCCTCAACTCTCTCCCTATTCCCTCTGTCATTTCGGTTTTCAGCCATTGGTTCAGTCGGAATGGGCTCCTCTTCATCTTCTTTCCCTGTAGGTTCTTCAAATATGTCAGGTTGCTCACCTAAGGGTTCCTCCAATTCACAACCACCGAAGAAGAGAGAAGGTTAGTTGTTGAATGCAGTGGGGGTGTTTGGCAAAAATTTCCCTAAGTTGTCCCTATTCCTATGAGGCATTAAAGGAAATATTTTTGGGTTGGTTTTTTATTTTTTAAACTTGGAAAGTACTTGCAGAATTGAAATTTCTGATTGAATGAGAATTACTCACAGAATTAAAAAGCTACTTTCTGAATTGAAATCCTACTTGCAAAATGGAAAGGAAAGCAAACAATGAAAAATGAAAGAAAGGCAACAACTAGATTACTTTTGCAGAATTAAACTAATGGTAGAATATTGAAGACGAGAAATAGAAGAAAAGAAAGCAGTAATCACATTCTACTCAGACACCTCCCCGGAAACAGTGCCAAAAAGTGATGAGTGCTAGTACTGCAACAAGGATGCTACAACTCCTGGGCTACCATCTTTACTTATCAACTCGGGGTTCATACAAACTTGGAGGTGACAGTGTTGTATGCACAAGTAAAAGTGATGGTTCTACCTGTTGTCACTGTTCAGCTAGCGCGAGACCACTAGGGTTCCAAGCCAGAGTTAAAAGAAGCTTGATTCTTTGATGGAAGTGTTAGGTTCCTATACCAATAGGAGTCAAAATCTTGAATGACTAAGGTGAAACCATGTAATATTGTACATACCTTTGCTCTCTGCAAATGTTTTCGATATTAAAAAAAGAAAAAATTAAAGAGGGTATGTCCTAAAAGATTAATCAAAGGACAAAAAGAATGAAAAAGGTCAAAAAATGAAAATAAATGAACCCCAAAAGATAAAAAGAGACCATGAAAGTGTGCAAGTCAAAATGCCACTTCTATTTACTTTTATGCATAATAATGATTGTGTGTAGCTTGTCACTCATGCCACAATCCATGGTAATCAAACTGTTTAATATTGATTATACCATGCTTTGAATTTTATGTTTATAGTTAGTGAATAAAATCTGACCAAACAGTGTAATCTTGGCAGATCATTAGATAGGTAGAGTGAATAGAAGGAACTCATCATCTTAATCCGAGCCCTTGGATGATATAAGGTTAGATTTAGATAGTTTGCTATGTAAAGAAAGGAAAAATATTGATAAGGGTTTGCTAGCCTAAATGCACCCAAATAAAGTGAAGAAAAAATTGTAGGGTAAGTAGATGGGTAAGTAGTTGAAAGGTTGCAAAAACATCATGTGATTACACAAAAAAAATCACTTATGTCATTGTTCCAAATGCATCTTTGAAACATGCATAAGTTGTAAACAAAGAAAAGGCAATGGTTCATAATATGATATAGTTAACATCCCCATCATTCATTTTAACCCCTATAACACTCATTAAATTTCTTTCATAACAAAAATATTAATACCTATAGTTATTTAAGTCAAAGAGGCTCAGAGAATTTCTCTGACTTCTGGTGGGACCGGACCCTCAGCTTGATGACTTAAGAAGGAAAGGTGTTAACTTCCCTTGCATTTCGTTCATCCCCCTCACAAATCCCCTTTTCCTAAGGTTAAATTCTTTTTGCCTAGGAAAACCCCATGATAAACATATTTTATGCAAAAAACCCGTCAAATGCATTTATCCTAAGTACTAAGTGTATGGAAAACACATAATGTTCATATACCTAAGTACAATGCCCCTTCCACTCATTTCACCTCATATTAACTTTATTATATAAAATTCCCAAAAACCCATTGGCGCATATATATTTAATTCCTTTATGTTAATAATCCCACCCCTTAGTTTATTTATAAACTATATAACTACCCCATATCCCAAAAAATATATTAAAACCCCGCCCACAGTCCTTAATCCCATATTAAAGCGCCCCCGAATGAGATTAATCTCTAATTTAATCCTATACAACCGGTGATTAGACCCATGGGCCCCCCAAAAGCTTCTTGTGTAAATCACCGCGTAGCTCCATCGCCTAACCACCATTAATCGTCCTTTCCCCACATCCAACAGCCCAAGTCCATATTGGCCCGGCTCGATGTCCGCCCTTTACACACCCAATAAGGTGGTTTTCCTCCTGTCCCCCTTTGCTACACGTGAAACAATGAATGGAATCAGGCGACCTCTCCCGAAAACCACTTCCCTCTCAAAAGTGGTGCGGTGCCCCCATTAAACCACCTTCCCGTATAATGGAAAAAACTGCCCACTATTCATCAATTGATGAACCTGCAAAAATCAACGATTTTTCTATATAAGCCCAATTACCCCTCTTTTCACTCTTTTCGTGCATTTGCCATTTGAGAACTTAGAAAGCTGTTGTGACCCCTGCAAACAACAAATTTGCTCATAGACCTCCGCCATTGCTCCACAGACACTGCAGATAGCCCAGCTCATTCATCAGTCCATACCAGAACCGTACGGACCTCTGCAGCCTCCATCAACCACCATTTACAGTCAATTTCGCCCAATTCCAGGTATTTAACCATGGAAAACCAACTCCATTGTCAAATTCCAAGTAAATTCACCCTCGTAACACTATTAATTAAGTGAAAAACATCAAATTTACTTTGATTTTTACACTCTGAGCCATAACCATCTACAAAACCATCGTTGCCCTAAAAACTCTGAATTACCCCCCACACTCAAAACCACAAGAACTGAGTATGGCTGCCCCAATTGCAATGGATGTAAGGCCCATCTCTACACCTCACTTAGACCTAGACCACCTTCCTTTAGCTGATAAAGATTTCCAAATAAAAGATACCACTGCCATAGAGCCCCTGCTCAAAGTACATTGCCAAAGTAGGCACAAATACGTTAACCATGCTGATGATATTGGCCTTTGGGAGTCAAATTTTCCTAAATACCAGTTCCCCCAAGTCCACATTTTCCTAGAGATTGTCCACTACTGTCATGCCAATTACATCCCTAGTCAGAGAGTAGTCATGTCCCCAAACCAAACCATACTTTTCACCATCACTGCTGAGTCCATTAATGAAATGTTGTAGCTCCAACCAGGGCCAAACCTAACTCCCCTCTCAATTGGAGACCTGTTGGACCAGTATCCCAAGCTTAGTTCTGCAAAATTGGCCCAATTGTTCCAAACCTTCATCAGAGAAGAAAAACACATCCCTAAGGATTCCCCTCCATATGTAGCTGCTATCTTGCTGGCGGGACAACCTCCTACTATCATTTATGACTATGACCAATTTATAGCTGATAGGATGCATGAACAATTTCTTAGAATGAGCAATGAAAGAGTTTTCAAGTATTCCTCAGTCTTATATCATATGTTCTTGTATTATCAACCTAATAAGTTCCCATTCATCCTTCAGAAGCTTGACACCAAGGGCCAGCTCAGATCTGTAATCTTTTGGACCCCACTTTTTCATGAATCTGGATCACCATATACTTACTCAGACTTTATAGATTCTTTTGTACATCCCATCATGACCATGCCCACTGGGAATCCTCCACCTAGGATAAGCCTAGGAATAAAGAGATTCCTCCAGCTTTCCAAGCAGACCAAAGTGGTGACTAGTACCTTTATAAGAACCATACAAAAATTAGAATATATGGTTGCATGCTTGCACCATACAAGTTGCCAAGATACCTCCCTATGAGGTTGTTTGCCTTAGAGTATTACAGACCATGGAGATGAAGTCAACTTCATCAATGCCAAGAAGAAGACCTATTTCAAAATCAAAGATCAATTAGGTCCCTTCATATGCAATTTTAGAGAGGTAGGGAAAGAGGCAGACCTAATTCTGCAAAGAATGAAGTTCCAAAGGAGTTTTGTTTGGAGATATGACCCTTTGGAATTCATTACCAAGAAGAGACAAAAGGTCAAGCTAGGACCTTTCATTCACCATCCCATACCTGAAATAGAAGCCTATGCCAACCAAATAGAATGGGTGGAAGGTACCCTAGTGGACCAAGACAGCACCAGGGTAGACATAGAGAATACTCTCATTGATCTAGAAAGACAACTTGATGAGGGTTCTTTCCTGCAGGTATCAGAGCAATCAGACCAACCAGAGACAACCATGAGTACCCCTCCAGTTATGCAGACTCCTCAAAATGAGGATAAGAACCTAAAGAGAAGTAGGGAGGATGCCACTACATCAGCAAGAGAAACCTCATATGCTCAGCCAGAAACAAGCCAAGAAAAATGGCAGAACATGAATCCTGTCTCTAAACAGGAGGAGACAGAGGGCTTAGCTGAGGTCACAAACACAGAAGGAAACAAAAGTAGTCCTACCACTCCATCTGAAGGCATGCAAGAGCCTTCCACATCACAAACTTAGATGTTGGAAAGGAAACTTAGTGTGGAAGTCTCTTCATTCAGCAGGCCTGCTGACAGGGACCAGGACATCAAGGAAAGATACAAGGAAATCAAAGCAAGAAATGAAAGGCTCAAGGCCCAAACCTATGCTCAATATCTAAAGCTGACTCCTACCAATCAAACAAGGCTAATGTTAGCCTTTGACATTAAAGAGGGAAAGCTGCAAATGTCATTCATCAAACCTACAACTCAGCAACCAAAGACAGCATCTAATTTCAAAAAGGTAGACTTCAAAGTGTTGGCAAGGGATATTCATCCCATAGACCAGATTTAACTTCACAAATAGGCTGGAGAAATGATATACTCCACTCTGATAGGTAAATCCATAGCTAATCACTAGCTACAAAACTCTCTAAACAACATTTCAGCATAATTTCAATTAGAGAAGGCCTCCTCACAGGCCAAGGATACTAGGATCAAGTCCTTAGATGACTTAGTGATTGAATTCGGACATGATCCCAAGGATATAAAAGCCACATAACAACTTATTAAAAATAAGAACGATGATATAGCTGCATTGAAGAAACAGCTAAAAATACCTCAGCTACAGCATCCACAAACATTGGAAGTCCTGGAAGCCCAACAGGGGCATGAAGAACTAATGGACTTAGTCTTAAAGTTGAATGATCAACTAAAAGAGATAGAAAAGGAATTGGATGCTTTAATCCAATTAAAACAAGTAGATGTGGCCACTTCTTCAACAAATGTTATCCCTATAGTCTCCACAACAGTGCCATCCACACTAGCAACATCTTTGGCACCTACAGCTCCACTTGCAACAGCCTTGCCAACAACAACAGAACCTACATCAGCAACAAGTGCATCAGGAGAGAAAACAGAACTAGTCAAAGCCATGGAAGAGATGTCTATCCAGGCTACAGAAATGAACAGGTTGAGAGAAAAGGTGGCAAGTTTGGAAACTGACTACAAACTTTCCCAACTTAAACAAAAGGAAGAAGCACAAAAGGCCCAAAGGATGAGTGAAAGGATTAAAATCTTAGAGAAAGACTTGACACTGGAGAAACCCCTAGGGAAAACCAAGGAAATGTTGTGGGCCAATATCATTGACTTCGTCAAGGATATTTGGCCCTCAATTCAAGTTATTTTTGAACAAACAGAGTTAGTAAAGATAGCTATAGAAGCTATCTAGAAAGTGAAGGAGGAGTTGGGAGATAAGCCAGAGGATGCCAATAGACTCATCCACTTCCTCAATAGCAAGAATAGATATGACATCCATGAGATAAATATAGAAGATAGGACTGTGACCATTTTAGAAATAAGGAAGGTCCTTTCCAGAAGGAACCTTATCCTTAATTTAGAATACAAGTGCCACAATATGCAGGTAGCCATTGATAGGTTCATGGCTAAATTCTATATTTTGAGAGAGAAAGGTTTTCCCAGTCCTATGGTTATAAATGACAAACTCATGACACAGTTGGACTATGATAACAAACTCAGATAGTTGGCAAAGGAACAAGCAAGCACGTCATCCATAAAAGCCCTGCCAACAGGAAACGTTTTGTACAACACATTTGAGAACTTATTTTTCCTTGAGCATGAGATAAAACATTTATTCCTCACCAAGCTCAATTTTACCAAGTATACTGAAGCTGACGAAATATATAGAAGAATGATGAATGTAAAGTTACCTGATGCAGAATGTTGGGAGACAGTGACTGAATTACTATGATAAATTTACAAGCAAAAAGTTACTGCATAGTAAAAATAGAACAGCCAGGTAAATAGGTGAAAACAACACATCAGGGTCAAAGAGTATCAGGGTCAAAGAGTATCAGCTAAAAGGTAAAAGTTAAAGAAGACTCCAGCGTGAAACACTACAACAACAAGCCAACATAAGAGGTTACACTTCAATGATAAAGGCCAACACAACCATAATAAAAGGGACAACATGAAACAGTTCATTAGTTGTCTCTATCTTCTTGCAAGAAGATATTTGTATTTCCTAGAATAAATCTCAAGTTTGTTTTGAGATATTTTGTAATAATTTTTTGTATAAATACTTCATAATTCGAAGTATGTAGTGTGGATTCTTAGACATTTCTATAGACTTTCTTGATCGAAGACTGTAAGCTATTGTATCACTGTTTGGACTAGCAAGCTGGATTAATGAATAAAGTCAAGACGTTTCACTGGATTCATGTGTAGTGAGAAGTACAAACAAGTATTTTCCTTTGTGATTTTTATTTTTCTTTTAAAGTTTTCCATAATCTTTAATGTATTTGAAATCTGAATGCTATAATATGGAATGATATTTCAGAATTTTCTTCATTGCACTTTGTTATAACTTTTATGCATTTTAATGTTTTCTAAAAATTATTCAAATTAAGGAATTCTTAGTTGCTCCTTAGTCTAGTTAGTTCTCCTCTGATCTATTGTAAAGGATTATTAATTTCCCTTTGCTCATCATTATCCTTTGTTCCTCATTTTGATCCTAGTTTGAGGATTCTTAATTGCCCTCTCACCCTGGTTAAGATTATCTCACCCATTCGACCTAAAGACCTGTACTTCACTCTGCTAGCATGCCCTCTGAACACTCCCTTTAATGAGTTAATTCCAATTTTGCTTCTGAATACTTCATTCTATCCATTTGTTTTAAGGATTCCACCATCCAACATTCAATATAAATCCAAAACCCCCTGAAGTTTAAGAACTAGCCTAAAATCCCAGCAAACAAAGCTAAATAATATAGAGAGAGCCCTCTCTGAGTCATAGGTTAGCTAGAGCCCATACTTAAAGATTGGTTTGTGGTTACCTCAGTCTTTCCCTTCTTCTGATAACTTCTAAGGAAAATTATGAGTGATAATATGAAGAAAGGAAAATCTACTCTAAGAGAGTTACTCTACTACAGTAATGGAGAAAGCCAACATGTAATGCTAAACCACACCATACCCTAATTAACCATTTAAGGAGTTATGCTAAGAAGAAATGCTAAATCAATAATAAAAAAAATTCTACTATCTAATTTGCATAAGTAAGAAGCATCAAACAATACTAATGTGCAGGTAAAAAACTAAACCTTTTTTTTCACTTTTTTGGTCTTTTTATGCAAAATCAAGTATGCAAACTAATTGTTCTTGTGGATGTGACAGGTGGATTGAAGGTGTTTGAGGATGGATAGATGGTTTATGAAGTGGTTGGATGGTGTGGAGGGGTCCTAGGAGGCTATTTGTGACTTCCTAGAGGCTTTCCCTCAATTCGGCCTCAAAACAGGCCGTTTCAGGAAAACCTACAGGATGTACTACAAAACCTATAGGATGATCCTGTAGGAATTACAGGAAACCTACAAGATACAACCGAGAGCTAAATGTGAGGTTTTGGAGGTGTTGGGAGGCTTAGGAAAGGTGTGTGATGGGTGGAATGGAGTGTTAGAAGGTCTAGGAGCACTCAGGAGTCAATATCCAAGATAAGAGATGGCTAGATTCGCTCAATGTGTTTGGGAGAATTTTAATGAAAAATGATGAAAAACTAGTGAGGGTGATGGTGAAAGCAAGGGATGGCTAAGGTGGATGAAGTGGAAGGTGGTTGCTGGCTATGAAGTCTTGGTCTCCTCCTGAAGCACCTACTCTGCATAAAACATGTGTGTCTTCCAAAAAGTTATGCAACAAGATACATTTTTATAAACTAGAAAAGCAGAACTAATGAATCAACTGCCTATATTATGCATGAAGAAAGTTGCTGAAGGGAATGAAACCATGAGTGATATATATTGCAGAAATGGATATGGAAAAGATGACAGTGAAATCTACCTTGCAACATTAAACAAATATTGAATTAAATACAACAAACTCCAAAGCTCATAAAGAACTAGAAATCTGTGTCTTTGGGGCTGCTTAAAGGTCCCTTCCTCAAGTCATGGTCCCAGAGGGAGAAAGCGAGGCTGAGACACCTACTAAAAACCTTTTGGTGATCCTTTTTCTCTTTAATAACTTTCTACTTGAATTAAAGCACAAATGTAAGCAAATTATCACACAACCAATCTAATCTACACTCCTTGTAATGGATATGCATCTACTAAGAAAATTAACAATTAAGCTATGAATCTACACTAAACATACATGTACAATCAAGAGGAGCCTTGGTTTCTAGGGTTGGGCCCTAACCCAAGAGCTTTAGCCCTCTGAGTTAACTCAGTACTGGCTCAAAACAAAACTCATTCTTATAACCAAAACAACAAATTACATCAAAAGAACTGTCACAAGTCTTGCAGCTTGAGAATAGAGAAGAGTTTTACAATAAAAAGGTCTGAATCCTACTGAGGTCCTAGGCCTCTCTACTTATACATCTAAAGTCTCCAACGACTTCCTTAAAATTAGGGAGGCTCGGCTCCCAAACTCGAGATAAACTGGTGCTTTGTCTCTTACTTGCTCGGTTGCCTTCTAGTCCTCATGATTTGGCTATTTGCACTCCAAGCTGATGGAGGAATATTCTAATGGAGGGGTAGTAAATGAGGAAGATTTGCCTCCTATAATCCCTCTCCCTTGCCCCATTTGATTTTTGACCTTGGTCTTTGCCAAAATTCCTTGATTTTCTCCTTTAATCTTGCATTAAATGCACATTAGACCATAAAGAAAAATATCCAACTCTAACTCACCTCATAAACAAAATATAATCAAAAGCATGCAATAAGTTATGAGAATAATTGGTTTGACTAAGCTAGGAGGTGAATTAAGGCCCATATAATTACCCAATGATGAGGCTCATCAGAGGCCACGTAGCCTTGGTTAGGCACGCGGTTGGCATAGTAGGCTCATGTGAAAGACATGGAATCTTTGAAGAATACATGACCTGCACATTGTTCATCTAAACACTTTGAGGGCACCCAATGCACTAGTGTGTCACGCTGCCCAGAAAATCTATTCATTCTCTTGCTCATCTAGTTGCAGAGATAGGTCATGCTTTCAATCATTTTAAGCATAAAGCACTCGATCAAGAAATTCTGAAATTACAAAAAGCACCCAATGAATCAATTGATCAGTTTTACACACTTTTTTGTAATCTTGCATACGAATTTCTTGAAGATGAAATTGATTGGGTATTTCTTTATGGAATATTTGAGTATCTTCTTTGCATATCCGAACCCCGCTCAACACACTTCGGTGATGGAGCTACGCAATCACAAGAAGGCACAGTTGCTATCACAAGTGACTTTCTACCTTCACCTCATCAAACAGACCACAGAGTGATGTGCGAGATCATGCACACACATCTGTTGAACTATCACATCCTCCCACCCAACCTACTCTTGTTATCTATGTAGGTTTGGATTGCCAACCTATTGGTTGTCACGTGGATTTGTTCCCTAAACGTTCATCTCCACGTTCTGTTGATCCTTTGGATTGTACAGTCTTGTGTTCTTCCATTCCAAATTCCTCACCTACTGTGAATGAGGATCAAGTTGTCGATGGATTCGGTGTTATGCAACCAACCTGCACCATCATTCATGATGAGTGTGTGCGGGAATATAAAGAATAACCTGCGGTGAAGGATGAATCCCTTCTAGTCGTACCTCATCCGCTCTATCCTGACATCCCTTGTGATTCTGCCACTACTGATTTCCCCTGTGAAAACCCATTTCCGGATGTTTCTACTTCAGATCATCCACAAGACAAGTCGGATGTTAGTCTGTTATCATAGTGCATAGAGAACACATCTTCCTCTGAAAATCCATCCAATATGTCATCCTTCATTTCTGAAAACACAGGGGGTGAGCATCTTTGCTTCTCATCTACCCCTCTGCATGATTCATCAAATCATGAGGATGTCGACAAACATCCTGAATTTTCTGATCCTGGTTGTCGTGATCTCTCCACTTCCTCATCCAATCACAATGTTGATTCAATCATTGTTAATCTATCTAAGGCACTAGTCTACAATGATCCATTTATCAACAAAGTCGAAACCCGATAGACTATTGAGGCACTTCAGCCTGAGCTAATGGTTATGTTAGGCCCTCGAGTCCTGAGGTTTGTTTCACTTTCGATCAACAAATTGTCGAAATTCTCAAGGCTCCTCATCACTCTTTGCTTTGCATTAAAGATCAACCAAACACCTAGATTTCGCTTCCCCCACTCGAAATACATGATGCTATCACTCATGCATTGGAGGAATCTTACACAACAAGCACACATGCAGTCAATTTTTCTTGCATGTCATAGTCAAGAGAATGCATACACTCAACATCTACACGCAGTGTAGCTCAGCACCATGACAAGTCCACAGAGTGCATGTTATGCGCTTTCACTCATTTTTGTTTCGTGGATGCTTGTAAGCACAGAATGTGTTTGTATTCATTGTTATATCTTTCTTTTTTTCTGGTTCACATAACTATCTTGTTCGCAAACTATGCCTTCACAAACATGGGTCAACCAATGCGCCAGTGGCTGCATTGGAAATATCACTTCATGTGATCAGGCCCATGCACTGTTAGCTTAGGAGTAGGAGTAGTGTTTTCTTTTGAGTTGTTTACTTGCATGCATGTTTGCTTCTTTCTTTGTGTGTTTGCTTGCTTGCTTGTTTGTTTGTTTACTTTCTTCGCATACACATTTTCTTCTGCTTCTTTCTTTTATTTTTTGTTTGTTTTCTTCTTATGTCCATAGGTTAGTTTCACATGGACCGTGTGAGACTCTTGAAACAAGCTAGGTAAATGTTACAAGAATAAGTACCCTAGGGCTTTGGGTTGGAACCCCAACAGAGCAAGAGAAAACTATACTAAGAAAAAATCATACAACTCAGGCAACATGCTTATATAAACAAACTATGTGATAGCGACCATCCTCAGATGTCCTTCATTTGGGTAGTTCCAGCAGGGTTCAGACCCTCTGCAACTCCTGATGATCTTCGAATATGCAAATCAACCAATTCCAACATACATAGCAGCATATAGATAAATAATTTTAATGAAATCAACTTTATATCATATAAGAAAATGACTAGTTATAAATCAAAATAACATTCATACATGAATTACAACAGTATCTTATGCATAAACAAAGTCAATCTCAGGAACAAGACATCGCTTCTTTTTATTGTATAAATCTATAACTAACACAGAGAGAATTCACCTGAGTCTTCTTCTTTCGGCTCCAATCAAAACTGTCCTCCAGATCCATCCAGTCCCAATCTTCAACAGCCTCCTTCTATAACCAATACCATGATATCTCAAGCAAGTGGGAGAATATCAACACTCAAGGAAACAAGGGTTTCCTGAAACTTGGCAAAGTGCTTGAAGCACAGGGATACTTCAGACTCAGTCAGGGATAATCTCAGTATAATAATTCTATCTCTTCTCCTCCTTAAGGCCTTCCCATAGAAGTCTATTTATACTTCTCCCAATTAGTTTTTTAATTGGGAAACAATGGGAAATAGTTGGGCCATGGGCACTAGGAGGTAAACAATAGGTAAAACCCGTGAACTCCGCCCATAATTAAGGAAATTTATTTATTTTTAAGTGTTTTAACACATATACATGGGTTGGGTATTAACTAACCCACATGTACACGCTTTTATCTCAGGGAAAAGTAGCGTATAGGGAATAAAACACTGTTTTTTAAAATATTTGGAACAAGTCTGAAAGGAGGGGTTTCCCTAGGCCATAAACCAAGCATCACAAGTACCAAGGGTGGTAAATGGAGCTATAACATATGCCCCCTAATATATGAGGTCAGAAGGGGTACATGATGGCTGAAATGTATTAAGTATATGGAAAGGAATCCTGTTGAGACTGAGAAGGACTTCACCAGAATTCAGCCTGCCAAGCCATCAAAAAGAGATCAGAAAGAAACTGTTGTCTAAGGTGGGCATACCCATGCTCAGAGAAAGTAAATCATGTCTGCATATCAAGTACAAGTGGATCCACTATGTATACAAGGATAAAGAACTGAAAGTACATAATGGATCATCTGATCATGATCAAAAAAGTACATGTATGAATATCAAATACAAGAAGATGATCAATGAAGCTGAAAGATGAAGCTAATCACTGATATCAAAAACTGATCCCAATAGTACCAAATGAACATGATGGAATAAAATGATACTACATCGCGACTCGGATGCCAGTATATAAGATGTTGCTGTGAAGGACTGCAACATATAAGGTGGATGGTGTCGACTAGCAGTAATAGGAGCAACTGACAAGTGAACCAAAACATACTGATGCAACCCGACGTCTTCATCGACCGCCATGGTACATTTCTACACAATGAGAATAAATGATCTAAAGTTGACCACGTGAGAAATCGTTTAATTACCAGTCATTGATGTATACCGTTAACAAATGTGAGACTACTCATCGATAATGATAATGAGAGCCAAGGTACCCAGTACAATCTAACAAGTGCGAATGAATGAGCTGAAGTTGAACACCTAGAAGAATCTATCAATCAGGGGACAATCATGGTTTCCCACTATCGATAGCGAAGGAATCTGCCACTGATGACTGAAACCCAAAGGTACTACCAAATGGACTCTAAATCTTTGTCCCAGAGCAATGAGCCATAGTCGATAGGAAAATATCCGCTTGAAGGAAGACATTAAGGCATCCTTCATCAATCTAGCATGAGTGTAACCCGTAGGCCAATAATGTGGAAGGAATCGGATGAAAAAGATGTAGTAACCCGAACGAAGCATGTTTCTGGCGTACACAAGATGTAGCTAGCACACGATAGAAACCCTCTGAACCAACCAATAATGAAAGTTGACATAAAGGCGAGGAATCCACCAATAGGGTCAAATGGAAACCAAGGCATTACACGAATCCCAATGCGTGATAATGAAAGCTGATGTCGAACACAAGGGAAACCACTTAGTCAAAGACCCATGATACTAATCGATGATGAGCACAAGGTGACCTATCAATAATGAAAATAGGGCTAGGGTGTAGCTCTAGGCCTACCCTCAGAGCAATATGTCGTCGTCAATAAGGGCAAGACCCGCCAACAAGAAGTCAATGGAGACCTTCTCAAACCGGCATGAGCAAAGGACCAATATAACTAATGTGATGAAAAACATGAGACTGACATCCAGGGATGGCCAACTGAAAAATAGTTCAAGAGACACTACAGAGAGGCCGACTCAGGCTTACTTCCCTTGAACAAAAGCACGACTCAATGGTGACTCTATGGCAGCATATGATAACTCTGTATAAGTTCATCATGCAGGAGGCACGAGCGAACTCTCCTTATGGTTGGAAGAGGTAACCAATCAGAGGAGAACTGACTCAATAACAAGGTTAAGGCGTACTTAATTCAAACTAAATCTCGCCCAAAATGGAGGAGAGACTTTCTTTTGAGTGCTTTGTTCAAGGGCGACACGATTGACTCTAGCTACCAACAATATATGGAAATGTTGTCCCGTTCCTGCTCTTTTTGAAATATATAATTTTTTTTTTTGTATTTTTCTTTAAGCTGGAAAAAGAATAAAATAATGTTATAGTATAGTGGAAAGAATGAGTGTCAAAGAAACAGATGATCTAGTTCCTAGGATGGGAACAATCCTATGCTCAATGCAGGGAGGCGAAACTGGTCAAGGACAGTCAAAGGGATGTTGCTTCCATGCATCAAAGGATTTGTCAAGTTGTAGAAGATAAGTAATTGCATGATTGATTTTGCAGAAGACATGGTCAAATAAGTGGCTTAAACACGAGTCCAAGTGAAGCCAGCTCAAGGCCAAAAGGTGCAAATAGTCATGGCGGGACTAAAGAGGACTCCCAAGCCTACTCAATATAAGCAAGGAGAATGTGTCTTCAAAGCACAAGTCATGGCGGGACTAAAGAGGACTCCCAAGCCTACTCAATATAACAACATGGGCAACCAATGTCAGTGAGGTTCTAACTACGATGCCCATGTAAAGGATGGCTCTACCATTGCATCATGATTTAAAAAATCAGCGAGTGAACATGGTTTGCTAACCAAGACATGATGGGGTCGACCCTATGGCTAATGTATCGCTGAACGAAGGCTAGTATGCAAGATGTAATGGAAAAAATGGTTTTCCCTAACCTATATGCCAGTGAGTGAACGATACCTGCCATGACGGGTCAGTAGTCATGGGACCGAAATAGGATCTCGAAGAAGTGTCCAAAATATCCTAAAACAATAACTCATTCTCGACAATCCAAGCCCACAAGTCAAACAATTCATGAGACGAAAAATAAAGTTTTGATAAAAAAAAATTGAAATTTCAAAGCTATATATTGACTTTTAGACTCACAAATTTTTCATTTCTATTTGGAAAAAAGTTGTGGATCAAAAAAGGAGCAAACTTGCCTCTGAAGAATTCGACCGTTCAAATCGCACCAAAGTTACCAGGTAACCCTCAAATCATGCTTGCAATGTTTTGTGATAGTTATTAGAAGTTTTTATTAAGATTTTACTGTGGTAATTCATGTCAAAAAATCCAACTCTGAATACACGTGGGTTGGCTATGATCAACCCGTGTATATGATGGCCCTACACGTGACTGTGTGTAAAGGGAACCCGCGTGTATGTGAGTTGAAGTTCAAACATAAAATATAATGGTTCAAACTCATTTTTTTTTCGGATGACCATCACATGGAGAGAGAAAGAGCATACCACAATTGGCAATAAGGTAATGAATGACCAAAATGCACTAGATGCATTGAGAGGGTGCGATTTGTTGAAATTCGTCAAAATGCCGAACATGAAATCCAACACACGCTTGCTCGAATTACTAATCCACTACTGGAGTGTAGAGGATGATGCCTTCATGATAGATCAGATGCCTCCCAGGATTGAGGTGGAAGACATCTACTTTATTACAGGTCTATCCCGAAGAGGGGAGGATGTGCATTCGACCAACAAGACAAGGAGTAATCTTTCAGTAGAAGACTATGTACACATATACTGTCCTGGGCATCCAAAAAAGATTGGAAGTCATATTCCAATCAAACACATGGATAGTTTATCTCTGAGGATTCTGTTGTTTACCATTGCGAGGGTAAACATATCAGCTTCACTACATCAAGCTTCACAAGTGTCCATGAGCCTAGCAGTGGAATGCCTAACCACGGTTTTCAACTGGTGCACACCTCTTCTAACCAACATGAAGAGCCAGCTGACCTCCATTCAGAAGGGTCAGAAAAAGAACTTTGGATAAGGGACTATTTTATGCTCCTTCTTCTTCGAGAAGGTACCTGGGCTACTGATGAGCCCCAAAAATGGGTAACTTATTGGGCTCATTTTTCCTACTGTTCTTCATCAATCCACCATTTTTCATAGATTACGCATGTTTTTGAGTATGTTTATGTTATTTGAACAAATAAGGGTGGTCACTTTACCAAGGAGGCTAATACGTGGTTATTTCAGGTTTTTTGGATAAATTTTGGAGCAAAGCCAAGCAATTATCAGCCAGGTGACAGCCAACCATTAGGGAGCAAGGGTGAGGATTCGTAGGGAGGTTGTCTCTTGCATTAAATGGCCCTTCCTCGAAATCTCCACCCTCAACTCGGAGCTTAGTAGGCCACCAAAATGAATCCTAAAGGCAGCCGAGCAGCTTTGTAAAGAGTGACTGTTTACTGGCAGTTTGAACAGCCGAGTCCCTTGAGTTAAGGAGGGCTTCTATGACCCTCGTATTGCCTAAATAGGAAGGCCTCAGCTTTCGTAGTTTACTTTTGGAACTGTTGGGTTTTGCACTATAGTGCTATCATTGTCTGAGCTCATTTTTGTAGCTACTGCTGTATAACTTTCTTGTGATATGATTATTTTTGAGTAATGAAGAGCAGCTTTACTTGGCATCAGTTCTGAGTTTTCTATAGGAGCCTGTAGCTCTTGGGGTTGGGCCCAACCCAAGTTCCAAGGCTTCCTTATGTATTGTTATTTTCTTTTTATGTCTTTGCAAAATAATTTATGTTAAGTAGATTAAAATCTTGCTGATTACCTAGGTCATTGTTGATGATTAGAAAGGCTTTTGATGTTCAGATTGAGTTGATAGGTTATTAACAGGGAAGAGCTTCAGAAAAAGGCCATCAAGCACCTCTGATTTCACCTCTCCCTCGGTAGGATCAGGAGCTGGGATCAAGGTGACCTTGCTGGCACCAAAAACACTATCTTTGCTTTGCCATGCAATCATTAGTGTTCAATTTTTCTTTGCAGAAGTTGGTTACATGTTCAGATTCTTGATTGTTTTGTTGCATAGTTATTATACATGGTTTCATTGAAAATAAGCTTCTGTTCATTCTCTTTACTGTTAGCTAGATCAGATTAGGTTAACGTAACTAGGTCTCCGATTTTCCAAGTCTTCGTTGGTTCAGTTGGAGAAACAACTTGCAAAGCACCCATACCACTTCTCTATCTACCCATACTCCATCAATCCCATCTGCTCCATCCCCTAATGCGGATTCTTGCCTCACGTTTGCCACATTTGCTCACATAACCCTAATTTTTGTGCAACATTGCTTCACTCCTCCTTGAACAAATCTAGCCATCTTCATCTCTCCTCAGCTCCATCCACCAAGTCCTGGACCCCCTCACACCCTTATCCTACCTCCATACTCACTTCTTCACCTTTCTCCCTCCATCCACCCTCCAAAATCCCATTTCTGAACATCCTGTAGAAAATACAAAACATCCTGTAAAACCCTTGTAGACTTCCTGTAGAAGCTCACGAATGCAATTTCTTGATAGTCAAACTTTGTGAAACTCTCTGGAAGGGTGCTAGGGACCCCTTAGGCCCTCTTTGAACCTTCCCAACCATCTGCAAGCATTTCCTCTCGCCAATCCACCTCTGCACAGTCAAAATAGTCAAAGCACATGCATGATAATTCTGACAACTTATTCAAAAATACAAAAAGATGTTTTTTTTTTTTTTTTTTTTTTAGATGTTACTGTAGAAGTAGCTTAGACACATGCATTTTACCTTCCTAGAAGTTAATGGCATCTCTTTTAGTAGCTTCCATCCTCTTTCTTGCATCAGTAGGGCTAGCTGGTAAAATTAGGGTTTGCTTGGGTTTGCGTTTCCTTTCAGCTTTCCAGTTTCTTTCTGCAAGTAGATTAGCCTTCTTTGAGTTAGCTTTCGTCCATCAATTAAAAATATTCTTCTAAGAGCTCATAGAAGTTGGCTTAAGCTCCTAGCTAACCAAGTGACAGCCGCGACAAGAGCTAGTACTTGTGCATACAGCACCATCGCTTCCAAGTTTGTTACGAACTACCGGGTTGATAAGAGTAAAGAAGGGAGTCCCAGGAGTTGCAGCATTATTGCTGCAATACTGGAGCCCACCAGCTACATCCCAAGGTATCTGTCTCTATCAATAGCCCATGAGATCCTCGGATGGGTAGATGGGCTGACTTGATGAAATGCCTTGGAGGCGTGGACATGCTGAGGACGACTTTCGATGATGATTTTTTCGCCTGGTGGGACCAACAGATCATCACAGTCGAAGACTACCGATATGCTGGCATGGACTTTCGAGGAGATCCAGACTTGGTTTTGCCACCAAATGCAACATGGGGAGAGAGAGGTAATAATTTTTTAAGTTTTTGTCAATTTTTAAGATTTTTTTTTTTTTAAATATGAAATGAACTTAGAAATTTTTTTGATGGGACAAAATTCTAACAAAATTACCATGTTCTAGATGTGGGTCTAGTGAGACCAGATGGATTTCTGAGGCACAGGCGTTGCGGAAGAGGTGCCGAAGAGGCAGTAGCTGAGACAGAGAGGGTCCTATATGCAATTCAAAGAAACTTGGTGAGATTGACTCACCAGGTACTGATGATAGTCATAGAACATATTCCTAAGGATATGCAGTGTCGTGTGGTAGGAGTACCACGGGACTAAGTCAGAATACTTCGGCATGTGGCCAATGTAGTAGTTAACTTCTTAGCCACTCATCCTAAGTCGGGTCGATAGACAGACTGGACATGATTATAGGCATTTAGTCCCAATTTTGTATATTATTTTTTGAACACTTTATGTATACACAGGCAGTTTTATGATATATATACAAATCCAAATTTTTTATGTTTGCTTAATCTGATGAATGATTGATAGACGAATCTAATGCTTGATTAACGATAGAGTCCGCTAATGAATTCTCATATCATTGAATGTGCACATATGTAATATAAACAAATGATCGTTGCAACACTCTCACTCTCAAAAATTGGTGATATAAATAAGGATCATGAACCCAATAAATGTTATTTAATTGTGACACTACCAGCAGTGAGTCAAGATACACTACCAACGAATCAATTCCATAAGAAATTGCTTTGAACAGTAAATTAATAACGGCAGTATATTCAACAATGTTATTTGAAGTAGGACCAATACATACTCCCCTTGACACCATCAACTGACCAGATGGATAATAAATCACCCAAGTTGTGGAAGCGAGATTCAGAGAGTGCCAACTAGCACCATCGGAAAATCCGAAATATATCAAGTCATCCATCAACACCTACCAAAGCAGATAAAAAAAATGTTGATATCACAAACCGCCTGACAAAATATGTACAAAAATACAATATATATAAACAAGAAATTGCTCAGCCGAAACCTAAGAAAAATACTTCTTAAGGTAGAGCCCATCTGGGGGCTCGCTAGCTTGTTACTAGAGATGTTTATAGGTATAGTTCTTGAGATAACCGACATATCACCTTTTGCAGATAAATATGCTGGAGCCAAAGGGTTTGAAATTGTACAAACATCACTAGTAAGAAGATTGGAGAACCTAGATTCGACTTCATGCAATGCAGAAAGAAAATATGAACGATGATGTAAATCTTCCCATGGTCGATCTACAATTGTCATTGCTTCGAAATTTGTGTCATCAGATGGTAAAACTGTATCCAAGCAATCCAAAGCAAAAGTGGATTCAAGGGTCCAATCTGGAGCCACATCACCATCTAACTCCTCCTCTGAAAAAGGAGTGGGATGGTTGTCTGTAGAGTTATTGATAGATTCATATCTAAGTTCTGTTGCAGCCATAGGAATTTCTATTCCACCAACCTGCCCTCCATCTAATGTGGTCATAGATGAAGGTAAGGTCCAAGGGTTCAAAAAATAATGAGTTCGAAAGAATGCTTTTCGTGAAGGCTCCTTGGAGGATGAAATTGCATCGATTCTAGCTGTAGGAGGGGGAAGGTCAAATACACCCATCAAGGAAGAGTACATCCCAACTCCTAAATTCTCTATAGGTTGACGAGGATTATCCACCAATGGAATGGTAGAATTTGAAGTTGCTCTAGAGTCACTCGAAGAATAATCTAACATATCAATTTTAACAATTCTTCCCTCATGAGGGAAACAGAGGATGTGGAATAGAGATGAAACTATGGCATCCATCTCATAAATCCAATTCCTTCCTAAGAGGAGGTTGTAATCTAGGTTGGCATCAACGATTTCTACTTCAATATTAATGACCTTTCCTCCAACACATATAGGAAAAGTCGAGATAATTCTGTGTGGCCTATGAGAATGACCATCAAATGCTGTTAAGAGAGTCGGTGAAGGAATAGCTGAAGGTGATCCAATGGCCTTCCAACATGACATAGACATTACGCATGTGGAAGCTCCCTCATCTATAACTGTCCAAAAAATATTGGTTTTTCGGTAAGTAGACTTTATCTGGAAAGCCATATGGTGAGGAAGTCTCTTTTTGACATTTAGCATATCAAAAGTGAGCACTAAAGAATTTTTTGGATCTACTGCCCTGATTGCCGAAAGCAAAGCACTTCTCTGAGTAGGACACGACTGGAGTACCTCTAATGCAGACATAGCACAAGGAATTTGAGCTAGATCTTCTACTATCGAGTAGTTCTGGGTTGCGCTAGCATTAGGGTTAATAGTCAAGTGCTTTGCAGAACCTTTCGGTATCCGAGGTATAGATTCAGCAGAGGGTCACTCAATATGAAGTGGGTCTGTGGTTTCGAGAACAGATTTACCATTAGATGTTTCCGTTTCACCATAATCACATGCTCGTGTGGCAATGTTGACATGAGAGTTCATCACATAAATATTTGAGGAATTTTCTCCTTCCTGTTTGCCCCCTGTGGAGATACTAGCATTCGAGTTCGCGCCAGCAAGTAATTGCTGCCCTTAGGGAAAAGGGTTGGTCAGGGCAGCTTGGGAGCTAGACGACCCTTGCTGCACTAACAAGCACTGAGCATCTTGAATCTTGGGGCAAAGGTGAGTCAAATGATCTCCATTGCATAACTTGCATGGAAATTTAACCTTCTTTTTGAACTCTTTTCTACCCTCACCAGCACCATTGCCGGGCTTGTTCGCATTACCCTTCCCTTCCTGGTTCTTTTTCCCATCGGACTATTGATTTCCTTTGCGGTTATAAGTCTGGATGACATTTATGGAGGTAGGTTGGGAAGGTGAAGGTGTAGACGGTGCTGCCTGGTTAAAAGAAGCACTTTGTAGAGACAACTATTGTAATTGGTTCAAAAGGTTCACCGTATTTGCGTCAATTGATCCAACTATACCATCAACGTGAGGGCTTGGCTTCGGTTTGGCTAAATCAACCATGAATCTAGGAGCATCAGGTAGGAATTTCTAAAGAGTCCCACACTGAGAATATATCAGTTCTAATTGCTGGGCTCGAAAAATAGCATGCTCTTCCGAATAAACACTGGAAAGAGAAACATCCTTTGAGATCTCAGGTTGTAGATATTTGAGAAACCATTCGAGACGAAACTCTGGTGGAATTTCAGCTTTGATAAGCCTCTTTCTCTGTCTCCATTCCTAGATATGATCCAAAATGTGAGTTGTCGTGTCTTGATGAAAATTGGCCAGAAGCTCAGTTCCGGCTTCATAGCGGACATGCAACTGAAAATGGTTCAAGAAAATATTAGCCAAATCAGCAAAAGAAGTAAAGGTGCCCCCTGGCAACTCTATATACCATTTGGTTGCATTCCCAGTTAGGGTGCACTGAAATAACCTCAACCTGATCGAATCATCGATCAGGGAGTTGGATGAGCACCATAAATGGAACGTGGTCACATGGTCTCCCAGGTCTTCACCATTCTTCCCTTCGAATTTTGGAATATCCGATGGAAGTTTAGTTGGGACTAGAGGCCAAGCTAGATTGTACCTAATTGGATCATTCGTCAATTTAGTCAAGTCTGGCAGATTAAGCATGGCCAGAAAAGGAAGTCATGGAGGACCTTGGGAATTCCATCTAGATTGGGCGGGGTTCCCATAGGTCTGAAAAGAATGACCTAGATTTTGAAAGGCACCAAGTTGCCTGAAGTAACTCATAGAACCTACTGAACCAAAGGGTGATCCTTGTGGTCCAGCAAAATTTGGAGTTTGACCAACTCCTGCCGAAAATCCTTCGTAATCGGTGAATTTACCCCCTAACGAAGTATTGAAAGGAGCTGACAACCCATGATAAGGGTTCCAAGTGTTAGAAAAGGGTGAAAAACTTTGAAATGAATTAACTGATGAAAATGGCACATTCCCTTGTTGGCCAGAAAATTGATTCCCAGCTCCTATCCCACAAACTGCAGGGTTTTTCCAACTTTGAAAGGGGTTACTACCTTGACTTGTAAAAGGAAAAGGCATTGACGCTACTGTCGGATCGGAATGTGGTATATGACCACTTCCAAATGGGAAACCCTGAAAATAAGTTGATCCACTCATCATGGATGTGGAGGCAGTTGATGGTATATTCGAAGGAACCAAAGGAATACCTTGAGAGGGGATTCCAAAAGGGAAAAATCCAAAACTGGATGCATTAGGCTGAGAACTTCCACTCGTCGACTGAATGGAAGTAGACCCAAATATAGATGTGCTGGGAGTGTTAGAAGGGATGGAAATAGTTCCTCCCCCTTTCACCGATATGGGAGTCTGCATGCTCGCAACACTCGTCGTGGATGCCATTCTTCTAGCAGTGGTCACCGAAGGGATAGGTGTGTGTGGATCTCGGCTCGAAGGCCTATGAGTCGGAGTTCCAATGTATAACAATACGTCTGGATGATCAGGAGGGAGAGGAGAATTCAGAGCTACAACCGACTCTAAAATCTCTTCTACTTCAATACTATCTTCCGATTGGAAGAGTACTCAAGAAATAACTGGTGTGTTCGTCTCTAACTCTGTAGTAGTACCAGGTCTATCTTGTGAACTAATGCCCCCAAGTAGAGGATCAATCTTTGATGCACCTGCTACCACTGGTTGGAAACTGTTTGGTCAATTTAGTGTCTTAAATTGTTCTACATAAATTATCAATCTGCATATCGTAAACTGATGAAGTGTAGTGCACTGTTTGTGCTAGATAACCCTTCTTACTTCGTTTTTTTTGTGTTTTATGTTGTTTTGGGGGTTCTTGATCATTAGTTTCGAATGATTTACATTGTAATTATCAAAACCTTAAAGCTAACTATCGTAAAGACAACTCGAAATCTAAAAATGAAAACAAAGCTTAAGAAAGACTTGGAAGCAGAGCTTAAGCGGGAAATGAAAACAAAGTTTCTATTCCTGTTTCACTATTATTTCCAAATCATGAATTAAAACTGAAAGAGAAATTTGCAATTGATGTCTAACTAATTACAGAAATAAAACTAAATGAAAGACTTAGTTACTTTGCCTCTCAATTTTGGGAGAAAGTCTCCTTGGGATGACATTTGAGGAATTTTGTACTTCATTATTCTAAGAAAAACAAATACAAAGATGTAGCAAAGACTCATTGCATAAATGAAATGTTCAACCACTTAGTTTAGGATAAATTATCAACTTGAAGGGTTTTTCAGAAACATTCATTAACACCATGAGTTAGTAAACTAAAAATAAAATGGCAAAGACAGTAAATGGCACTGATCAATCTAATTGAGAATTTAAAGACTAGTAAAATAGTGAATGAAGTAAACTAGATTACATTACTGAGTTTCAACTTCTAACTACTGATAAAAACTAGAAAGAGATCAAGCAAAAAGAAGCTACTCTAAATTATGAATACTATTAATAAGAAAATGATGAAAATTACATTATAAACATTTTTAGTAAGAAAATGATTATAAACATTGTGAAAGAAAATGATGAATTTACAATTAACAAGAAGAAGAAAAATAAAATGAAATGAAACCTTCTTCAGTGCAAGGGCCCTCTGCAACTGATTAGGCTATGCTTGCTCAATCAACTCCAAGAAAACTCCTTCAGATTTCCATAAAACATGTGGTCTTCATATTAAAAACAGGGACACAAAATGCCCAGGAATTACAGAGTTTAAAACTTTGATTTCACAATAAAACTACCACTATTACCACTAACTTCTTTGGTCCTTTACACAGGTATTTATAAGAAAAACCATACAATTGTTTGTGGAGAAAAACATGCTATAGTCAAACACGTAGAAGACAGATATGCAGAATTTCTTCCTCGACTACTAGAGACATAAATCCAAGACATGGTGGTTTTTGGATTCGGTTGTACAGGTGGCTGTTGCAATCCGTAGGTACAGGTAGTTGTTCCATATAATGCTTCCCATCACTGTGAAACGTGTTAATTAACCACAAAACAGAGTCCTGTTTCCTTCGGTCTTTGCGTTTGACTTATCCATTGACCATAGTCTTATGCCATCTTCTTTGTCGACCTAGGCTAAGTGAATAAGACAGGGTCCATGTCATGATGATTTCCAAGCTACCCATGTAGTTAGTTTCTCCTTCTGACACCTGAAACCTGTTAAAGCATGAAGGTAGCTATGGAACAGCCGATTAGTTGCAGAATAGGCTGCGTTCCGTAGCTAATATACAAAAATTTATTCAAACAGCAAAACATAAAAGCATAACATGTAAATCACTAAATTTCCTCCTCAAGACAGTATATACTGGTCATTGGTGATGAGAATGCATCTTTCTCATGGAAAAACAAAGAAAAGGAATGAGAAGAATTGCTTAGGGAAAGAGTAATTTTGAGGCTCAACATACCCCCACTGCAAAATCATTGCATGTCCCCATGCAATTTTTCCAAAACTGTGGACTCTTTTTTTCTATTGCATCTGCTCAGATACCTCTGCCAATACATCTAACTTCCTTCTCTTGCTCTTCTTTGAAGTGACAGCCATCCTTGGTTTCTTCATGAGAAGTCTATATTTAAGGTTGATCACTGTCTTGTTCAAGTTTCTATTCTTCCTCTTCAACTTCCTATTTTTCTTGTACCATAGGCCTAGGTGTAGTATGGTATTGTCATGAATGGATTTATCCAATTTGCTTTGTTCCTTTAGGGCTTCATTTTCTTTCTTAATATGCTTGTTCAATATCTCCAACTCATAGATTTCTTGTTTGAGTGAGTCAGTCAGAGGTTCTTGTGGATTGACAGGTTGTTCTGGATTGGTTGAGGAACCTGGATCCCTTGAGGCATTTTTCTTTTCTAGTGATTCTATGTAATCATAAATTTGTTGTTGTATTGGATCTATGCCTGGGGATCCTCTACTGGGGCTGCCTTCAAAATACTGTCTAGGAGAGTTTTGAGGACTATATGTAAATGGAATATTTTCAAGGGATGATACTGGGGTTTCTCCTTCCAGATTGATGAACTTTGTTTCCTTTGATGATACCTTCTTTACCATTCCTCTGAGCCTAGAGCTTCTTCTAAGGGGTTTTATGGTCTACTCCTTTGCACCCTTTTCTATTTTCCTATCTTTTCCTTCCCCTTGATTTGTCTCTTAATCTCTATCAATTTTTCAGAGATTGGTTGTTCATCATCTGGTTGTAATGGAGATTCAAGTGTGTTCTCAGTAATTCCACCAGCTTTCTGTTTTATCTTCTTCCTCTGCTTGATTTTCTTTCTGATCTCTATTAATTTTTCAGAGATTGGTTCTTCTTCATCATTTTTTTGTACTGAAGGCTCAGGGTTGCTTTGAATGGTGAGATTAGTCTTCTTTCTCCTACTCTTTCTGACACTATCTTTTTCAGGAGATTCTAGTGTCTCTTGGAAATGGTTTCTTATCAGAAAGTTTTCCCAGGTGTCCCCTATTTTCTTTAGATGATATTCAACCAGGATTTTGACCAATCCATGGTGGTACATGGTTGTTTCCAAAGATTCTATTTTCTTCTGTACATTTGAAGCCATTCTCCTTAAACTGTTTAGAAGGAAGTAAGGGAGGTTGATGTTTCCATTGTCTAGAAAGTTCATCAATAAACATATATGATAAACATACATACATCAAAATCTTCCCTCACAGGTAATAAATTTTTGTAATATCAAAAGCATGTTTCTCCATTTATTTTTGAGTGCTAAAATAGGGATTCCTTTTCTAAACACGATGACATCCATACCTGGGTTCTTGAGGAATACCTTCCATGATTCATTGTGAAATTCTTTGTTTTTGAACCACCTTTCACCAAGTCTTGGCAGTTATGTAGCCTCTGCTATGTAAGATTCTGTTATTGCAAACTTGATGTCACCAATATCCACTTCTGTACCATCAAATGATCTAGCGAAAGATTTCGTGATCTCCTTGTGATATCCATCAAATTTTTCAATGAACTTGAGCCATCCAATCTTCTGCAGCATCTCCTTGAGTTGGGGGTATCCTTCCATAAAATTTTCCCCTACGGACTCTGCTCTAACAATGAGTCCCTTGTTTTCTGTTTTGTAGAATTTAATAACCTCAAAATTACTCTCACTGTCTATAAAACGAGTGCTATTGAGGAAATGGAATGATCGTGTGTATGGAAATGGAATGACTGTGTGTAGAAAATGGAAACACTGTGTATATGAAATGGCTGCGTGAATATGAGAGAAAAACTTAAGAGTTGGCATGTAATAAATAGACAGTAAGGGTTTAGATATTCGTAGATAGGTAGGTCACATCATTATCTTGACCATTAACAGGTGTAGTTGTGGAGGACCGTTTGAGTACAAGTTATAGAGTTTGAAGCGGAGATTTGTTATGAAAGAATCATTGAGACCGTTTGTCATTAAAGACGAAGATATGGTGGAGACATCGTGGCAGTCAATCAAATGATGGTTGATTAAGGAGACATGTGATTATACATACTATATAAACTTATGTTTTCAAATTGCTTTTTGAAGTAAATTTTTGCATTTACCTTTGGAATCTTTACCTTTTTCTTACTAATTATTTTAATGTTGATCCACAGGTACCTTGAGCATGATTGGCCTTCAAAAATTGATTTTTCTTCAATTCCCTGCATACATGATTTTATTATGAACTGTACACTTGTGCCTGAACTGGTAAACAAATTGTAGCTGCAGAATAGAATCAGTTGCAGAACATGAAACAAAAAATGAAATATGGCTTATGGATCATGAATGAAATGGAAATGGCTATGTAAGTGAAATGAAATGAGATGAAAGACAAGATGATAAATGAAATGGAGATGGAATGAATACTGAAAAAGGAAAAAATTTATTAATGAAATATGACAATGGGATGAAGTGAAACTGTAAAAATAAAACGGAGTGAGGTGAGATGAGATGATGAATTTTTCAGAATCTAAACTACAGAGTGACTGTGGCTTTTTGTCACTACTTATTACAGAAAGAAAATGGAAAATATAAGGTGTCAGAAACCTCTGATTTTCACCCTGTATTTTCTGTATAAGTATGCCAATCAATGATTGGTTTTCAACCTTATACAATTTATTTTTTTTATTTGTCTTTTTTTTTATAGGAAAAATAAAGACTAAGTTAGTGGAGAAGAAGGATTCTTCTTCACTAACTTCATTTCAGAATTTTCTTGGAAAATCTTAATGAACTCCTCTTTTGAAATTGGTTTATGATATATCTTTAATCTATGACCATTCACAAGAAGAGGAGTTTTACTTTCATCTATTGTTCTGATCCTCACTGCTCCATTACTAAAAACTTTTTCAATCTCATATGGCCCAAGCCAATGAGTTTGAAACTTCCCTTGAAAATCTTTAAACTTTGAATCAAATAACAGTGCCCAATCTCCCACTTGAAACCTCTTGTCCTTGATGTATTTTTCATGCCATTTAGCCCTCTGTTGTTGGACTATACCAGTCCTTTGAAATACATCTTGCCTGATTTCATCAAGTTCATTTAATTGCTTCAACCTATGCTTTTGTGGCTCTGATAAATCTAGTCCCAGTTGGACTGCCATCTTGAAAGTTCTGATTTGGAACTCTATAGGGAACAAGACTTGTTTCCCATAAACAAGTTCATAGGGTGTATGTCTTGTTGTGTTCCTCCATGTAGTTCTATAGGCCCATAAGGCTTCAAGAAGCCTTTCTGCCCAATCTCTTCTATGTAGATGCACAGTCTTGGTGAGGATTCCTTCAATCACTTTATTTGTAGATTCCACTTGACCATTTGCTTGTGGATGATAGGGAGTAGATTTCCTATGCTTGATCTTGTATTCTTCCACAAGCCCTTCCACCATGTTAGATGTGAATTGAGATCCCTGATCTATCACAATTTCTCTTGGAACACCAAAATGAGTGAAGATGTCCTCAAAAAGAAAATTAACTACAGATTTTTCATTAGCAAAAGGTAATGATTTGGTTTCTACCCATTTAGTGACATAATCAGTGCATAACAATATATAATTTTTTTGCTTATATGGAGGATTAATTAGTCCAATAAAATCTAAGGCCCACTTTTCAAAAGGTTCGATGAGTACCTGAGTTTGTAATGGCATTTCATTTGAGGGAGCAGGTTTCCCTACCCTTTGGCAGCTGTCACATCTCCTGACATATTCTTTAGCATCTTTGAAGATGGATGGCCAATAATATCCTAAAGAAAGGATTTTATAGGTTGTCCTCTTGTCAGCAAAGTGTCCACCACACAGTTCATCATGACATACCTTAAGAATCTTGGGCATTTCATATTCCCTAACACACCTTCTGATCATAAGATCTGGCCCTGTTTTATACATATTCTTAGTTATCCATGAATATCTTTCACTTTCTTGAATAATTTTTCTTTTCTCTCTAGGAAACAAATGTGAAGGTAACTTTCCTGTGACCAAGTAGTTAGCAATATCTGCAAACCAAGGAGTTTGAGTAGTTACTGCAAAAATATATTCATCAGGAAACTTATCTTCAACCAGAGAATCTTCTTTGATATTCTAAATCCTGGACAAGAAATCAGCAACTGTGTTTTGTTTTCCAGGTCTATCTAGCACAATAATGTTGAATTCTTGCAAAAGTAAAAGCCATCTTGTAACTCTGCCATTAGTAATAGGTTTATTCATCAAATATCTAATTGCAGAGTGATCTGTATGAACAAAGGTTTCATAGCATGTTATATAATGTCTGAACTTGTTAATTGTATGAACAATGGTTTAAAATTCCTTTTCAGTCACATTATAATTCAACTTAGTGGGAGTCAAATTCTTACTTGTATAGTAAATGGCATAAGGAATCAAATCTTTTTGTCCCAATACAGCTCCCAGAGCTGTATCTGAAGCATCTGTGGAAATATGGAAAGGGAGTTTCCAATTTGGACCTCTTAAAATGGGTGCTTCAGAAATTTTTGCTTTCAAGGTTTCAAATGCCAACTGGCAATCAGAATTCCAATTGAATTCACAATCTTTGGTAAGAAATTTGAAGAGTGGGGATGCTATTTTAGTGAAGTTTTCTATAAATCTTCTATAGTATCCTGTAAATCCTAGAAAACTTCTAACATCCTTTTGGCAATTTGGAATTGATAATTTAGAGATGACTTCAACTTTAGATTTGTCAACTTTAATTCCATCTCCTGAAATGTGATGTTCTAAAACAATTCCTTCTGTAATCATCATAAAAAAAAATTCATGGCTTAGTGGAAGGTTTGTTTCCTTACATCTTTTAAGAACTTTTTCCAAATTTCCCAAAGCTTCTTCAAATGTATTTCCATAGACTATAAAATCATCCCCATATACCTCTACACAATCATGTATCAGATCAGAAAAAATTCCTAGTACTGCTCTTTGGAATGTTGCAGGTGCATTACATAATCCAAAAGAAAGTACTCAGTAGGCATAAGTTCCCCATGGAAAAGTAAATGTGGTCTTATCCTGATCTTCAGGTGCTACCTAAATTTGATTATAACCACTAAAACCATCCAAGAATGAGAAATACTTCTTACCTGCTAATGTATCTAACACTTGATCTATAAAAGGAAAAGGAAAATGATCTTTAAGGGTTGCTTTATTCAATTCTCGGTAATCAATGCACACCCTCCATTTACCATTCTTTTTAGGCACAATTACCAAAGGAGAAACCCATTGGCTATCTAAAATTGGGTAAATGAAGTTTACATTCAGTAATTTTTGGAGCTCTTCTTTCACAATCTCTCTAAGATTTGGATTCATCCTTCTCTGAGGTTGTCTGATAGGTCTACTATTTTCCTCAATGTAGATGTGATGGATACAAGTCTTAGGATCAATGCCTTTCATGTCAGTGTATTCCCATGCAAATGCAGTGGAATGTTTTTGTAATGTTTTGATTAGTTCTTCTTGTTGTAGTTTTTCCAAGTTTTTGTTTATGTTCAATGTATTACCTCGAAAAATTTCAATTGTAGAGCTACCAAACTCTTCCATAGAATAGAGAGACATTTTCCTAGATGACAAATATTCAACATTAGATTCTTCCTGAAATTGCTCATGGTTATATTCTGAAGATGATTCAAAATTTTCCAATATATTCAAAATTTGACTATCTTCACTAATTTCTGAAATAGTAAAGAGAGTAAATTTCTTTGTTGAATTACCATCAGAAATATACATGTCACCAGATCTACAGCTAATAAAAGCATCAGTTGTGGCCAGCCAAGGTCTTCCTAATATGATTGGATGTCCTCCTACATTTTTCTTGGGAGTTAAGATCACGAAATCAACAGGATATTCCCAAGAATCTAAGGATATTGAAATATCTTCTAGCACATCATCTGGTTTGATTACTAATCTATATGCTAGTTGCAGTAAGGTAGGCGTGTAGAGAAGATTAGGAAGTTTAAGTTGTTCCATAGTTTGTTTACTCATGATGTTTATTGCTGCCCCTAAGTCAATCAATGTATTTGGAATTTCAATTCCATTGATATGTGTTTTGACAATTGGACTTCCTGGATCCACATATTTTTGTATGGCAATTTTTCCCATCATTATGTCTGCTATTTTTCCTACCAGGTGATTTTTTTTATTTCTTTTGATTTTCTTCCTAGTTTTTTTATGCTCAACTCCTTTATTGTTTTGGCTAGTATTGGAATCTCTCTAATGGCTTGTAGCAAAGGAATTTTGATACAGACATTCTTTAATTCATCTAAAACATCATAGTTGGGCAACAAGATCTGTTTTTCTACCCCTCTATAAATTTGTAGTCTTTTAGGAAAAGGAGGTTAAAAGTAGATGCTGGTTGCTCAATGATAGGAGTTGTGTTCACTGATTCTTTTTGTTTTTCTTTTTCAATGTTTTGGTTTTGGAGAGATGTTCCCTCAAAACTTTTATTGACTTTTAGAGAATCTTCCTCAGAACTGTCTTGTTCCTGAATAACTACAGAAGGTCTTTCCTTTTCTAATATCCTTCCAGATCTTAGTTGAACATCATTAAGATCTAGAGGAGTAATCATGTAAGTTGGAAATTCTTGTCTTTCTACCATGTAAGCATTCTGACAGTTTTTATTGTTGGGGTTTGGTAATGGTTGGGCAGGTAGTTGATTTGGTTTCTGTTGAAATGGCAGTAAGAGTTGAGGATTTTGGTTTTGTTGTGGAGGTTGTTGTGGAAATGGCAATGAAAGTTGAGGATTATGATTTTGAAGTTGTGGCTGCTGATTTTGTTGCTGAATGTGTGGGGGAGGATAATTCTGATATGATGGAGGATATTGGTAATATTGAGAAAATCTCCCATAAGGATTTTGTACTCCTTGTGCCCATGGTTGAGATTGAGATTGAGGTTGAGGTTGAGGTTGAGGCCAAGGTTGCTGCCAAGAATTCCAATTTGTTGGGGGCTGAAGATACATTTGATTGTTAAATCCCTAATTTTGTGGCCCCTGCCAAGATATTCTAGTAACAAAACAAAGAGGTTCTGTAGAATTTGGGACTGTTTCCTCTTGAAAGACAGCCTTAAGACCTAGGATTAAAGGTAACCCCTTGGTCTCATGGATTTCTGAGCAAATTAAACAAGTTTCTACAATTTTTGCATCTAAAGGGCATTCCCTTAGAGCATGTTTTTTTCTACATTTTGGAAAAAAAATGGCTAAAGCATCAACCTCGGTTTTCTGCTTGTTTTGTATTTTAAGGGTGTCTAATTGCTCACTAAGGCTCCCTAGAATGTCAGTTTTAAATTCATCAAGCATATTACCAATTTCTGCCCTACTTACAGATCCCGTTGCAGATTTATTTACTCTAACAAGAGAAGGATCTCTTGGCCCTTTCCCTGTTTTAGATTTCCCTCTTGAGAGATGAACACACAATTCTCCTATATCATTTAATGGAAGTTGAGAGATATCTCCCTTCCCCATCATGTTAAGGATATCTATCCACTCATCTCTAATGGCTTTTAATAAAAGAGCTTTCAAGGTTTCTTCATCTAAATTGTTCATCTTTGCTCTTTTCAAATTATAGTTGAATCTCTCAATCAAATCTTCTAAGTTTTCATCCTCTCTTTGCATCATTTTGAACACTTCATCTTTGTGATTGGTAGGCATGCAATAATCCAAGTACCTATCCAAAAACGTTTTTTTCATGTCATTCCATGTTCTAATGGACTAAGTGACTAACCCCATGAACCATTTCAAAGCAGCTCCTTTTAATGTTGAAGGAAACAGTTTAAGTTTTTGAGAGTCTTCTAGATAGTCATAGGTTCTGCTCAAGACTTCAAACTCAAACAAAAATGTTTCAGGATCCTCACTTTTCAACCCATAGAAGTTTGGGAGGACAGAAGGTGAGATATTTTTCATTGTGGCATTTGTTTCCTCATCCACTATAGGGAATCCAAAAGAATTATCTATTTCCCTATTTCCTCTGCCTCCATTATTTCTTCTACCTCCTCCATTATTTCCTCCACCTCTCCCTCTACCCCCTCCTCCAAACAGTGAGAATTCTCCATCTTGTTCCTCTTCTGCCATTATAGTTTCTTCGGAGTCAGTATAGGGTTCAATCTGAAAGGCTACTTCCTCCTTCTCTGGTTCTTCTATTAATGGAATATGGGAGAGAGGTTCTACTTCTTCTTCCTCACCAGGTATTCCTAATTCTTCAACTACAATGTGCTCTCCTGTGGAGGTGAAAAAGGCAATTAATGCTATTGGAGATTCAAAAAATTTCTCCCCTAGGACTAACTTGGTAGATGAAGTAGGAGATTCTTTTGATTGGATTTATGCCCCTGGAATTCCAGGAGTCCTATGGCTGGGAGTATGAGTTTGGGATGGAGGTGTGCATTTTCTTGTTCTTGGTGGAGTAGGCGGTGTTGTAGGAATTGAACTTCTGCCCCTAGCTATAAATCTACCCCTAGAGTCTCTTTCTTTATGCATGTCATTGTTTTTTTTTTTTTTGGAATGTAAGAGATAAGGCTACCTAGTTACGCTTCCCCGGCAACGGCACCAAAATGTTTGGTGAATTTAGTATCCTAAATTGCTCTACATAAATTATCAATCCGCGTAACGTAAATTGTCTGTGCTAGATAACCCTTCTTACTTTGTTGTTTTTGTGTTTTATGTTGTTTTGGGGGTTCTTGGTCTTTAGTTCCTAATGATTTACATTGTAATTATCAAAAGCTTAAATCTATATTTCGTAAAGACTACTCAAAATCTAAAAATGAAAACAGAGCTTAAGCAAGAAATGGAAACAAAGTTTCTATTCCTGTTTCACTATTATTTCCAAATCATGAATTAAAACTGAAAGAGAAATTTGCAATTGATGTCTAACTAATTACAGAAATAAAACTAAATGAAATACTTAGTTACTCTGCCTCTCAATTTTGGGAGAAAGTCTCCTTGGGATGACATTTGAGGAATTTTGTACTTCATTATTCTAAGAAAAAAAAATACAGAGATGCAGCAAAAACTCATTGCATAAATGAAATATTCAACCACTTAGTTTAGGATAAATTATCAACTTGAAGGGCATTTTAGAAACATTCATTAACACCATGAGTTAGTAAACTAAAAATAAAATGGCAAAGACAGTAAATGGCACTAATCATTCTAATTGAGAATTTAAAGACTAGTAAAACAATGAATGAAGTAAACTAGATTACATTATTGAGTTTCAACTTCTAACTACTGATAAAAACTAGAAAGAGATCAAGCAAAAAGAAGCTACTCTAAATTATGAATACTATTAATAAGAAAATGATGAAAATTGCATTATAAACATTGTTAGTGAGAAAATGATTATAAACAATGTGAAAGAAAATGATGAATTTGCAGTTAACAAGAAGAAGAAAAATAAAATGAAATGAAACCTTCTTCAGTGCAGGGGCCCTCTGCAACTGATTAGGCTATGCTTTCTCAATCAACTTCAAGAAAACTCCTTCAGATTTCCATAAAACATGCGATCTTCATATTAAAAATAGGGACACAAAGTGCCCAAGAATTACAGAGTTTAAAACTTCAATTTCACAATAAAACTACCACTATTACCACTAACTTCTTCAGTCCTTTACACAGGTATTTATAAGAAAAACCATACAACTGTTTGTGGAGAAAAACATGCTATAGTCAAACATGTAGAAGAAAAATATGCAGAATTTCTTCCTCCGCTACTGGAGACATAAATCCAAGACATGGTGATTGTTAGATTCGGTTGTACAGCTGGCTATTGGAGTCCGTAGGTACAGGTAGTTGTTCCAGATAATTCTTCCCATCACTGTGAAACGTGTTAATTAACCACGAAACAGAGTCCTGTTACCTTTGGTCTCTGCGTTTGACTTATCCATTGACCATAGTCTTATGCCATCTTCTTTGTCGACCTGGGCTAAGTGAATAGGACAGGGTCCATGTCACGATGATTTCCAAGCTGCCCATGTAGCTAGTTTCTCCTTCTGACACCTGGAACCTGTTAAAGCATGAAGGTAGCTACGGAACAGTCGATTAGCTGCAGAATAGGCTGCATTCCGTAGCTAATATACAAAAATTTATTCAAACAACAAAACATAAAAGCATAACATGTAAATCACTAAATGTCCTCCTCAAGACAGTATATACCGGTCATTGGTGATGAGAATGCATCTTTCTCATGGAAAAACAAAGAAAAGGAATGAGAAGAATTGTTTAGGGAAAGAGTAATTTTTAGGCTCAATAGAAACCACTGGCAGAATCGCTCCTATGCCTTCTAGGAGAATGCTTTAGACTCGTAGGTGAAAGCCCACGAAGTCTCTGAGACTGTCGAGATGGTTCGTCAGCCACTTTGAATTATTTTTATAAAATCTATTTAAAGACTCAAGAAAATTAAAAGCTAGGTTGACTAGGAGCACAGAATACTCACTAAAATGTGCCTAAAGATATCAGCAATCAAACAACTTACAAGTATTTCTTCTATGGGTGATTAGGATTGGACACCAAAATATAAGAAAGTTAAAAATAAGGGCCTTCTAAAAATAGACTTGGGTAATTACGCCCCAGGCCTACTAGCGAAGGTATCAGAGGTAGTTACGCTGTTCTCCAGACAACAGCGTTTGCCGGTGCAAGCCCCCAAGCTTCACAAGGGTGCCCTCAAGAAGTACTGCTGAACGTGATACTATGTCAACCTCAGGTGCCACAGGATTCCCCTCCGCAGCCACCTGTGTGGATTCCTAGGATAGGAAACTATGGACACCAACTCGTATCAAAAGCCGGGCAAAACAGTCGTGAGGTAGGATCTGACAAGTAAGAGAGGGGGTATCTCTCGTCCTTATCTTCATGAACCCTCGTGCTTAACTCTCAATCACGGAGCTTTCCTGGTCTCCCTAATGCTATTGGATTTCGCTCTTTAATCAAACTTCTATGTTTTACAATTTAGAGCGGCCTTGGAGAGTTTACTCTCCTCTTGCCTAATCCAAGGCCCTAAATAAACCTAAACTCGTTGGTGTGTTATGATGACAATACAAAAAGTTCTAGTTTATTTTATTAAGCGCTTGATTTTAAATGGTTGTTCTTCTAAGTCAAAGGGATAAACGGAAATGAAACCAATGGTGTTTGTATGATGCAAAATAAATTAATGAGAAAATAACTTATATGAATGCAATCGTTTGTTCTTTGATGAAAAGAAATTTCTACTTTGGTTCTATGAAACTTCTATAAAGCAAAAACTTTTTCTTTTCTTTTCTTAAAGCACACTTCACACTCACAAAAACTAAAACGACTATTGATGTTGGAATAATGCAACACTACCCTAACGCAAGGTGTACATGAAGATGAAAGATCTTAGATTACTCTAAAAAGAAATGAAAGCAATTGTTTATAACTTTAATAAGCCAACTTAAGTGCTTGAAAAGAATACGAAATCTTCCAAACAAGAAGGACAAATCCAAAAAGATCACAATTCACTTTCAAAAAAATCAAAAGAAACCCAAAATCAAACTTGGAAAAAGAAGACAAAAACAATGTTTTTTAAGAACCTTTCTTTTTCAAGAAGCAATGAAAACAACCTTTCGAAAGAACTCTAAATTCCACCAAAGACTCAAAGACCGAAAGAAGAGCACAAGGAAACTTTGCAAGTCACAAATTCGACAACAAATGAAAACTTGAACAAAAAGGGCTTCAACTTGTACTAAACAACCCAAAAGGCAACAAAGAGCTTTGACAAACTAACGAAGAATTCAGGAAAGAAACACTTTCAAATTTGTCAAAAGAAACTTTCAAAAAGCAAGAAAAGGTGTAAGGCCACAAAATGATGGAAAGCAAAGCAAGTAAACCAATAATCAAGCTTGACACTAAGATTGAAAACAATTTGATGTTCTGGAGGACCATAACAATCAAGAACCTCTGCAAGAAGTCTTGTGTGTCAAAACACAAATCATAAAACTCACTCAAAAGCAAACCTTGGCCAAAAATTTTCAAAGTGGAAGAGAATTCAAAACAGTAAGCTCACTAAATAATAAAATTCTCAAGACAGAAATTGACTACTCAGAGACCAAACAAACCAAGCAACAAATCTTTCTGGGCAATGAGATTTGGAAAAACAATGCAAAAAATGGTATACACAATTGTGTTCAAGCATAGAGGTGTGTACACACGCTTCTGATAAAGGAAACTCGCGTATACACTGGTTCACTTCACAGAAACAAGCATGTATGCTACTGTAAACAAACTAAAGTGCATATACTGAGTTTTGCAATAAAAATAAAAAACAAAGCTAGATAAAAAAGATGAGACTTAAGATCTGAGTTTCTACTGGACCAAACAATACTGTCACGACAATCAAAGCAAGAACTGAGCCCTGATTGACACTAAACAACCCAAACTAGGAATAATAAGATTGTTATCCCCAATGGAGTCGCCAATAATATTACGAGAATAAGTACCCTAGGGCTTTAGGTTGGAACCCCAACAGAGCAAGAGAAAACTACAGTAAGAAACACTCATACAACTCAGGCAACATGCTTATATAAAAAAACTATGTGATAGCGACCATACTTAGATGTCCTTCGTTTGGGTAGTTCCAGCAGGGTTCAGACCCTCTGCAACTCCTGATGATCTTCGAATCTGCAAATCAACCAATTCGAACATACATAGTAGCATATAGATAAAGCATTTTAATGAAATCAACTTTATATCATATAAGAAAATGATTAGTTATACATCAAAATAACATTCATACATGAATTACAATAGTATCTGATGCATAAACAAAGTCAATCTCAGGAACAAGACAACACTTCTTTTTATTGTAGAAAGCTATAACTAACATGGAGAGAATTCACCCGAGTCTTCTTCTTCTAGCTCCAAGCGGAACCGTCCTCCAGATCCATCCAGTCTCAATCTTCAACAACCTCCTTCCATAACCAATACCATGATATCTCAAGCAAGTGGGAGAATATCAACACTCAAGGAATCAAGGGTTTCCTGAAACTTGGGGAAGTGCTTGAAGCACAGGGATACTTTAGACTCAGTCAGAGATAATCTCAGTATAATAATTCTATCTCTTCTCCTCCTTAAGGCCTTCCCATAGAAGTCTATTTATACTTCTCCCAATTAGGTTTTTAGTTGGGAAACAGTTGGGCCATGGGCACTAGGAGGTAAACAACAGGTAAAACCTGTTAACTCCACCCATAATTAAGGAAATTTAGTTTTTTTAAGTGTTTTAACACATATATGAGGGTTGGGTATTGACTAACCCGCGCGTACACGCTTTTATCTCAGGGAAAAGTAGTGTACAGGGAATACAACACTATTTTTAAAATATTTGGACCAAGTCTGGAAGGAGGGGTTGCCCTAGGCCATAAACCAAGCATCACAAGTACCAAGGGTGGTAAATGGAGCTATAACAGTAAAGTACAAGAGGACTTGTACAACTACATTTGGTTATCTGTTGTCCACTCTCTTATGTAATAACTTGTTGTCTTCAGTCCATGATACATCAATGGAAAATATGTACTGTTCGAAGTGAACCTTGGTGAAAACACAACTCTTGCACACTAACTAGTATCACCTACTCTAGTTGGTGATTTTTGGGTTAATCCTTGTCAGCTTAGTTAAGTAGAGTAAGGTGAGGGGGAAAACCTTAACAAGCCTGTCAGAGGTATACATGAACTACTTCTTTGAAGGAACAACTTCTTCTTCTCTCAATAAGTCAGGAACCCTCTTCTACCTCTGAAATGAATAAGTGCTACACAGTTATGAAGAAGAAAAATGAAAAACTGAAAAGTGAAAAAATTTTGAAAAAACGAAAAATGAATAAGGCGAAAGAAAAGAAAGGCTTCCTACGCAGAGAGGTGATGCAAGTAACTCCGTCGGGCTACTGACCAGGCTCGCTGGTAGTGGAGCTATGCTTATGTTCCTGTGTGACTCCGCCGAGGTACTGTCCAGGCCTGCTAGTAGCGAAGCAACACCAGAGATGAAACTAAGAATTTAATGACTATACTACTTGTGCATCATATACTCCTCAACCCCAATCAAACAACTATGTTGGCTTGGCTTGGAATGTGTGTCGATCGACCAAGGGCTTGGCTGATGCTACATCTTACAATCAAGCAGTGTGGAAACCAAGACGAATTGATAACTGAATAATACTTCCGGAGGTGCTAGACTTTCTCTTCAAAAACAAGGTCCATTCATAGAGCTGGAGTTCTACTAGTGCGCCACCAAGTGTTGTAGCGGCTACAACCACCCTCCAAAATTTTTCCTTAGCTTCGTTTTCGAGCCTCCCTACCAACCTTTCATAGCAGCATGTCTTACCTTGTCAAGTACACAAGCTTCATTGATTTTCCTGCAGAATGACAGTCTATCCATCAAAGCTTGTCGCATCCCCCTCGCACGCTATTTCACCTGATTTGGTCCAGCTGTAGGATGAGCAGCTCCCTCAAGAAATGGCACAATTTTGGAGGGAAACCAGCCTCCCCTGTAGAAACTGTGCAATTATGTTCGGTAACCTACTGGGATCTAGAATTGCACAATTTTCCCTATCACTGTTCACTGAGAAAATTGCACAATTCCTCCTAGTAGGGCTACTCAGCCCAGAAATTGTGAAATTCTGGGCAATAGTCAGCTGCTCTGCCCAGAAATTATGTAATCCCTCTAGGCAGCTATTGGGCTGAGAAAAAAGTACTTTTTTCCTAGTAAATAGCTTGATTAAGCATTTGCCTTCACACGTGTATCTTTGTTTTATGGATAAAAGTAGAGGAAACAACAACTGAATTTGGGTAAAAGCGATTAGTAACACACTAGCTAAATTTGTGCATGAAAAACTGAATTTTACTATCTTTATGTGTAGAGACGTGGATTGGACGATGGTTGTTCAATCGACAAAACAATAGCAACCAGTAAAGGAAAAAGACAGTGTCTGGGGCAAGCAGGACAGCGGAAGACTGGGCGGACCGATGCTATTTTATGATGAAATTAGATTGAGTGTTGTGAAATCCTCAGGATCCCCTGATCCTGAGGATTCACTTCTATCTATTTACTTTTCCAAATGTTATATAAGGCCAAAAGGTGAATTGAACAGCTAGTTCAAAAATTCACAGATTGTAACTATTCTTTTGGACATATAATACTTTCATCTTGGTGATGTTGTAACTCTGTTACTTATTTTAATGAAGAATATTGTGTTTAATTCATAATCGTATTTTGAGTATCTAATAGTGGGGACTTCTAGAGACTTTGGGCCCAGTCAAGAGAAGATCTACTGCTTCACCTGTGTTATAATCATTTCTATTTATTCTTTACTATTTGTTATTGTTAAGTTAATATCATTCTGATTACCGTGAGGATTGACGATTCTGATTTACATTTGTTGTTTATTCAAGATTCAAGAGTCATCCATGTGTTACATGCGCGTGATTCTCTTTATTGAATTGGTTATGTTAATTCCAGCATTAGATTGTTGTTCATTCTAAGTAATGTTATCATAGATTTCAAAGTTAGAATTGATTTCTTTCTGTGAGATGCTTATATGGTTATTTGTTGTTCAATTATTATTTGTTGTTCAATTATCATTTGTTGTTCAATTGTCATAGTTCTCTTTCATGTTAAATGAGTTAGTTTCAATACCAATTAAAATTGCCAAGTTTGATTCTTTCTATTTGTATTTAGATTCATTTGCTTTCAGAATAGAGTAAGTAGAATTGCAAAGTGTGTTATGAATGCCTTTCAAAGTTGTTTGGATTGAATTTAAAAAGATAGTCATTAGCAATTGCAATGATTCCAATTTATTTCATTATTAGTTGACCTCTTAATTCACTACATATATAGTGCTGACACTCTTGAAATAAAAATACTTGCTCTAGGTTGATGATGAATGTAGGAATTAAGATTGCTTTAATAAGAAATCTTAGTGCACCAACAAAAACAAGCCCAACTCCCTTCCAGAAATGCACATTTTTTCCTCCCAACTGAGCAGATTGTTGCATGTGCAGTTGAGTTGGCCGGTTCCCTCTTGGACCAAGAAAAACTAATTTGCATGCATGGGCTACACCTCCCAAGGCAGCATGCAAAGGCATCCCTTGATTCAAGGATCTATTTTTAGCAGTTGGAGGTTACATGCAAGGATCATTTTAGAAAACTTCCACCAAGTGTCTCTTTCCCTAGATTTGTGGCATGCACATCACAACTTTGATTTTATCTAAACTCATCAACTGGACACTACAAAGCTCATTCCTCACATTGATCTTGCAGCTCTGACATCCCACATTGCATCTAGGAGTTGTTGGCACATTCAGCACAGTTGTTTTGGGGTAAGCCCACTTTTCATGTCTCGCATTGCGTTTCTGGAACTTTTGTTTGTTTCGCTTCACATGAATGCCATCTTCTTGATTTTAGTGAGTGCTTGTTGTCATTTTAATACATACTAGATTGTACTAGCACCGTTTCAGTTTTTGTTAACATCTCATTGCTGTCACATGCATGACAATGTTTTGCACGAACGGTCGCCGTTGTGGTGACTCGCTTCACACACATGCATTATTTCTCATTCTCTGAATCTTGCACTTGTTTTTTGCATGAATGATCATTCAATCGTGTTTGAACTCATCTCATCTTGATTTCACACTTCTCATGTTTTCAAACACCCATCTGCTAGACTGGGATGCCTTGGCCTGGACCGTGCCTTACCCAGCTAGCACTATACATTTCCAAAAGTAAAGGATTTTCCTTCCCTCCAGAAATTATGCAATTCTAGCCAAGCATTGACCTCTAGGCTTTCATTGCACAATTCTTGGAGGCAGTGTCTTGTTGGCCCCAAAAACTATGCAATGCAGTTTGCTGGTTGCATGTCACTGCTGACTGAAATTGCGCATTGTATAGTTTCAGTCCTCAACAGGCCAGGCTTGACTATGCATTGTGTAGTTCCAACACTCAGTCAGCCTCCGGATAGCCCGGACTGTGCCTTATGTAGTTTTGGAAGTCAGTCTCCCGACCTCCTAATGGAAATTGCGCAACCTTCATGATCAATCATACAGGTATGTTACAAGTCAGTTCTCAAGTTTGTTTTGGTTTTCGATTGACATATTCATTTCCATGAGTGTTTCCATGTCTCCAGGTATCGCAGGTGTTCATTTGCCTCTCAAAAGCATAGGTGCAATGGTTTCTAGGAGAGCAGAGTTGAAGACACCATTCAGAGCACACTTAGGGATGCAGTCGATCAAGTGTCTATGAACTTGCCTACCCACGAAGACATCTAGTTGTATGTAGGCAAGGACATCAATATATGATGACAACAACATCACAACAAGAAACATCATGAACAATAGCTAAAGGAAGCATACCAGATGCAATGGATGCAAGAGGAAGGTTTTTGACAACACAGAGGCAGAACAAAGTTGCAAGCTCAAGCAGATCCACTTTTGATGATAGCAACTTTGGAGACTCAAGCTATGTGGTGACGACGCAACATGAAGATCACGCGAAGGTAGAGAATGGAACAGAGAAGGAGTTTCATATGCTGAAGCAACAATCCAAGGAAGAACAAGATCTGCATAGACAAGAGAATGATTTGCAGCAAGAACAGATACAACAAGGGGCGCAACATGCACTCACAGATGAAACTGCGTCTGTACAAGTTATAGATCCATCCCAGCAACTAGCATGGAGCGGACAAGGTGAGAAGTGTTGTTGATCGCATGGAAGGGAATACAAAAACATGCATGTCATTGTGCGCACGCATGCGATCTAACCCATTTGGTACACTCACCGAGGCAAAGATAAGAAGCAAGTCCAACTGGAGTTGAACATGTAGTTGACAGCTGATGTGCACGACTACCAACACACACTGGAAGATTAGCATGGGCACTATGCATCAGTGGGTTGTCGATTCAGCGGCACCCAAGAAGACCATGCACATGTTAGCAGATGAGTTGGATGGAGGAGCCACACCAATGCACCAAGATGCAATGGAAGCAAGAGTTGACTTCAACAAGATGTCACCATGGAGTGCATGCACACCATCACAGATGGCCAAGCTTGGCATCATCTCACCACCTTCACCATCACAAGCATGTCAAAGAGTTGGTCTCATCATAATGGACCGAGTGTCAGTGATGTCTTGCATGGATTGTTCAAGCCATTGTGTCTCACATGGGCACATGTGCATTGTAATGTGATGTCTTGTCAAGTTGAAGTTCAAGTGTCGATAGTTGGATGTAATAGTCATAGAGCAGATGAAGAGTCATGAGGGTAGATGAACTGTCACAAAGGGGAATTTCAAGGGTCACTCCACTCTTTGCTATAAATAGAACCTCATAACTCATTGTAAATGCTTTTGGTCTGTCAATCTTCTGATAGGACTATCTTAGAGAGAGCTTGGAAAGTATTGTAACGAGCCTTGGCTTCTCCACTGCGCAGAGCTAGTACATCTCTTTTGAGGAACAGGCGGTTGTGGCTGTAACGTTCCACTGTAGGAACTAGTGGTTGGACATGGATGTATTGTATGACTGGAACTTACACTTCTTAATATAATAGAGCCATCACGTTTCATGCATATGTTGTATTGTATTCTAGGTAATCTGGTTTACTCTAAATGATATATGTATTTGTTTGCCTACGCATGCATGTATGGACTATTCTATATAAGTATGTATGAATCTTTCTGAAACGTGTTGTTGGTTTAACCATCACTTTGGATTGCTAGCTAACTTTCCTTCCATGTTGTGATGCATCTTTGCTCATGTATTCCCTTCTTAACTCCTGCTATCACAGGTTTCGAGGGGGCACACTCATCTCAACCCCCGTGTGTTCAAACCTCTCATCCTCCTTCCTTGACTTACTGCAACTTTCACACCCTTTCTACCAACAAGGACATCTTACTTGCCTCTATGTGAAATCGCAGTTAAGGCATTACTGTACAACCCACTGTTGAGACTCCTACACCAAATGGTCTGAGGTCTAATTGGGACTTCTTACTGTGGAGATCCCCGTGCATGTTGGTGGGTCCAGCACCATCAATAGACTGATTTGTACCTAGCTGACTCAAGTCCTATCCATGTTAAGATGATAGAATTTGGCCCAGAAAGAACATTGAAAATCAACCCCTCTCTCTTTGTACATCAGGAAGAGGAGTTATGTGACATGCTAAGAAAGCATCTGGATGCCTTTGCCTAGAGTTACAAGGAAATGAAGGGAGTGCACCCTTTGGTGTGTACTCACCACATTTACATCAAGGAAGGCTGCAAGCCAATGCACCAACCTCAGAGGAGAATGAACCCAACCCTCAAGGATATAGTCAAAGAAGAACTACAGAAGTTTTTGGATGCAGGGTTCATTTACCCCATCTCAGATAGTGAGTGGGTATCTCCTCTGGTTCTAGTTCCAAAGAAAAATGGGAAGTGGAGGATCTGTGTGGACTACAAAGAGCTAAACAAAGCCACAAAAAAGGACCATTTCCCTCTACCTTTCATTGACCAAGTACTAGATGGTTTGGTAGGTAATAAGTCTTCTCTTTCCCAGATGGATTCAGTGGTTACAATCAGATCTAGATTAGCCCAAAGGACCAAGATAGAACCACCTCAAATTATCCTTGGTGTCCTTTTCTTATAGGGTCCTTCCTTTTGGGTTATGCAATTTCCCTACCACCTTTCAAAGGGTAGTTATGAGCATCTTTGCAGAGCTAGTCCATGACTCTATGGAAATTTACATAGATGATTTCACCCCATATGGGTGTGATTTCCTGGAGGTTCTCTCTAACTTGGGAAAAGTATTAAACAAAATGCATTGAAATGAACTTATCCCTTACTCCTGAGAAGTGTGAGTTCTTGATGACTGCATGGACTGTTCTAGGTCACTCAATATCCCAGGAAGGACTGCAAGTGGACCCAAATAAAATAGCTATCATAAAGAGGGTCCCTACTCCTTAGAATCAAAGGGATGTGAGAAGTTTCTTAGGTTTAGATGGATACTGTAGTAGATTCATAAAATACTCTAGCAAGGTAGCCTCGCCTTTTTTTGGACTATTGGCCAAGGACTCCAAATTTTTATGGTCAGAAAGCTGCCAAGAGGCGCTAGAAACCCTAAAGGACAAGTTGACTAATACACCTATACTTCGAGGTGCAAATTGGGCTCTTCCTTTCCACATCCATGATGATGCCTATGACAAAGCTATAGGAGAAGCTCTGGGCTAGATATATGAAAATCTACCTTATTCCATTTACTTCGTCAACAATAATTTGTCCAAGGCTGAATTGAAATATACTGTGACTGAAAAAAGAGCTCCGAACTGTTGTCCATTCCTTGAACAAATTTAGACATTACATCACTGGTTACCAGACCTTTGTACATACTGACCATGCTGGTATTAAATATTTGATGAAAAAATCTGATGTGAATGCCCAAATTATTAGATGGTTTCTTTTGTTACAACAGTTTGATCTAACTATCATTGATAAGCCTGGTAGAGAAAATGTAGTTGTAGATTTTTTGTCCAAATTGGCTTTGCCCATAGGTGAGGAAGGAATGGTTGATGAACAACTGCTTGATGATAATTTATTCGCTATTTCAATTCTCTCTTCATGGTTTTCCTTCATAGCCAACTACTTAGTAGCTACACAAATCACTCCAAAACTTTCCTCCAAGGAAAAGAGTAGAATTATAAGGAAAAGCACCCCATTCACTTGGATTAGGAGAAATATCTTCAAGATAGGCCCATATAAAATTATGAGAAGATGTGTCAGGGAGGAGGAAGTTTTTAAAATCCTTCTAGCCTGTCATGATGGGCCTTGTGGAGGTCACTTTGCAGCTAAAAGGACAACCTTCAAGGTACTGCAAGCTGGCTACTATTGGCCTACTCTACACCAAGATGCAAGAATATATAGCAACCAATGTGACCGGTGCCAAAGAATGGGGAAACATACTCCCAGGGATGAAATTCCTTTGCAACGTCAAGTGACTTTTGAGCCATTTGACAAGTGGGGTAGGGATTTCATTGGTCCCATTGATCCACTATCAGGAGAGAAAAAGTACATAATTGTATGCACTGACTACTTGACAAAGTGGGCTGAAACCAAGGCTGTCAAGGTGGCCACAGAAGATAAAGTGGTTGATTTGTTGAGGGAGAATATTTTTTACAAGTTTGGATACCCTAGAGAGCTAGTCACTGATCAGAGCACTCAGTTTACCTCACACATGATTGAGAATTTGTTAATCCAGCATAAAATCAAGCACATGAAATCAACTCCTTACCACCCTCGGGCAAATGGACAAGTAGAAGTTACCAATAGAGCATTGGAAATCATTCTCACAAAGGTGGTGAGAAGCAGCAGGAAGGATTGGGCTGATGGAATAGTGGAGGCCACTTGCAACTTTGAAAACAGCCACTGGCTTCACCCTTTATGATTTGGTCTATGGGAAGAAGGCTTTGCTCTCCATTGAGTTCGAGTACAACACTTTAATAATGGCAAAGCAGTTGGATTGGATGTTATAATGGCACATCAAGAGATGTTGCTCCAGCTTAATGGGTTATATGAATTCAAGATGCAGGCCCTCCTACACATAGATGTGACTCAAGTACAAAGAAAGGTTTGGCATGACAAAAATATCAAAGAAAAATTGTTTCAAGAAGGTGATTGGGCTTTGCTGTATGACTCCAGGGTCAAGGATTTAAAAGGAAAATTGATGATCAGGTGGCTGGGCCCATATGTGATAGAGAAGTTCCATGAAAATGGGTTTTTTTAGATATGAACCATTGATGGAGAAGGTATCCCATTGCTTGTCAATGTGTATAGATTGAAATCCTACAAAAAGCCTTTGTCAAAGGAAGAGTTCATCAGTAGTATTAGTAAGGAAGTAATGGTGATTGAGAGAGTCTCAGCTTCCACCAAACCAAATTCTTGAAGACTGTTGAATTTTTGAAAAAATGAAAAAAAAAGAGAAAAAACAATAAGGGACCTAGGTGAAAACCTCCATGTGGCACCTAGGGCCCACTTTTGGGTTGAAAACCTCCTTGAGGCAGCCCAAGAGTGAAAGAAAAAATAAAAATAAAAGACCCGTAGGTGAAAACCTCCCTTGAGGCACCTAAGGTAGGAAAACAGGTTGAAAACCTCCTTTGAGGCAACCTGGTGGTCTTTAAAAAAAAAGAAAAAAAAAAGAGAAAATAACACAAAGATGTAATGGCAGGGACCTCAAAACTACCCACTCATAAGAGTTCCTAGTTTTTGCAGGTTTTCAAGAAAGTAATGGACACCAAGTTCAGAGGGAAGCAAGCCATGAAAAATCCCATTAATCCTTCATTCATTTGATGTATTCCATGGAAACCATGTCTCATTCATCCATACTCTTATCCAACAATAAAAAAATCCAATTTTTAGGCAATTCTGTGACTTCTACACGATTCCATGTAGTTACTACAGGAGTTTCCTATAGTACTATAGGAAGTCCTGAAAATCTACAGGAATGAAATCCCAGTTGAGAAATCATAATGCATGCCTATTTTGGGTTGGATGAGGAGGCCATTGACCTCACCACATCACAAGCAAAGCCATTTCATGACCATGTCACCCTCTGTGTCCATTAATAAATCCACTAAGAAAGAGGAAAAATGCATATAAAAAAAGAAGAAGAGGAAACAAAGAAAAGTCAAAGGGCCATACCATCAGTAGCCTAACTCACCTACCACTTTAGCCCCCCCTTGCCACCCCTTCCACTCCTACTTAAACACTTATTCCACCTCCAAGCAAAACAAAAACAAAAAAAACTCAAAAAAAGGCAGCTACAGGATTTCCAGTAGTACTACATGAGCCCTTGTAGCAAAATATATTGTGACAACAGAAATATCCAGGCTCCTCCTTCAACACCCATGCAGAGGAAGAGTATCAACACACATGTAGGCACTATGGCACCTATATAAAGCTCAACAACAACATAAGAGGCCAACACCTACACATCACAACAAGAAGACAACCTATCAACAGAATAAAATCAAGAAAACAAGAGCAAAATAGAAGATGTACTTGAACCAAAAGCAACACAACAAAGCCACCCTCCAACATGCATCAACCAAACAAAGGAAGACACAGGTATGGCACCTCATCCACACTCTCTCCTAAGTATGAATATGACTAAAACTGTATGAATATGAAAAATTTGGTTTTATAAGTTGAAGGCGGGCATTTAACTTGGCTACTCTCAGCTCAAAAAAAAAAAAGGGTTAAGTTCTAGTCAGCTAGACACGTGGCAAGGTTACATCAAAGGAAATAAATCGAAAAGGTGGTCGAGTTAAGTTGTACAGGAGTGGGAGATGATTAGAGAAAGGGTTGCATGATAACTAATAGTGGCCCATTGGTCCAAAAGGAGAAATTATGTACCCAGCCAACTAGCACATCTATTATGGGTAAATTTAGTGTTCTTCAAATGCCTAATCCTCTAGACCTAGTACCTAGTCTAGAAATAACAGACAAAGTAATTTGTCACTTTTCCTATAGCTAACAGATAAAATAAAGAGGAGCAAAAGAACCAACCTGTATCTCTCACTCGATCCCTCTTCCCTTTGACTGATTTCACCACTCCCTTCCGTACTTAACTCACTTGGAAGGTACCCGCACACAAGCCAAGATAGAAAACCATCAAAGCATACATGTCGATCTGTTAACTAAACATATTATAGAATCAAAAGTACAATATACATCATATAAAAACATGAATGGGAAAAATCATAGAACTCTTTATTGATAAAGGAAAGATTACAACCCTTGAAGCCATGTTCGATTCAGTGTCTTCCTTCCAGTTTCAAACCCTTCTCTCCTCATGAAGCAACAATTTGACATGATAACCTTACTCTCTTGCAAGTCTCACTCAAACAGCATTTCCTTAACTCAAGAAGTTCCAACCTCCCCAAGCCTTTGAATGCTTGGTCCATTTATAGCTAAATGGAGGAGGTTAAGCCATTAATGGCCCTCATGAATGCTTTGCCAAAATTGGGAAGTGGTTCCATGGAGGAAGGGATAATGGATTAAGGTTCATTCATCCTCTTCCTCATCCAAAAGTGAGCTCCATCCATCTGGAAACTTCCAAAAGCATCCATTGGATGAGGAATCCAATGGATTCATTTCAAAAATTCGATGAATCTCGCTCAGCGTAGGTGAAACAAAGGCTAGGTGCGATGCATAGCACCCATACAGTGCAGTTCCTGCAATGCATTGCAACCAGATAGAAGGCCACCTGCGCTAATCTCCTTAGGGGCATTTTTTGGATGAATGGTGTCATGAAACTCTTGGGAGGCAAGCATGATGTAGGTTGAATTCATTAGGGAATGAAAACAACTGAATTAGGGATTGATGGACCCTAATAATACGGATCTGGAAGTCGGGGTTGATGTGCCCAAATTTTCCTGTAACAGTTGCCCCCTAAAGCATGAAGTCAAAAATAAACATGTCGAGTGAGATGCTTTACCACTTGGAGAGAAGGTTTTGAAACGGAAGGAGACCTGCATCAGTTACAATACATATATCATGATACTTTGATTTTTTCTCACAATTTAGCTGAGGGAAGGCATACCCATGCTCAGCTTTATAAACTTTCATTACATGTACAAATATAGTCGTCTACAAATATAGACCCATGAATGGATGACCATGAATGTAAGGCCATTGTACATTTGATATAGTACTCCTGAAAAATATATCGCAGCCCAGATGGATGAAACTAGATCCGGGGTCTTAAATCTCGTCCAAACTTTTGCTCAAGTACAAGTCTAACCATGTGAATAGATGATCTAAAGTTGAACATGGAGAGACATTGTCTGATTACCAGCCAATGATGTAAGTCGTTAACAAATGCGAGAGGAATCACCGATAATGACAATGACCCTTAAGATACTGCAGTACATTTCGCAAGGTGTGAATAAGTGATTTGATGACGAACACCATACAAAGTCTTTCGGTCGAAGGTCATTGATGTCAACCTATCACCGAAAGTGAGAAACCTGCTATTGATGTATGCAAGCCTCAAGGTACTGAAGGGGTGTTTCTAAGTCAACTTCTTGGATGATGTGCTGATGTTGATAAGAAGCGACTCATCGCAGGAGGGCCTTGATTTATCCCACATCAATGACACAAAATGAGGTAAATGATTTTTTAGATGAAACATTGACTGATGACACAAGGTTCAGGAATGGCGGGCATGAAAATGAAGGCTTACTGTATTGTAAAGGATGAAGTTTTGAACTGAGTGACTTCTCTTGAACATATCAGTGACACTGAAGTGAATTGGTAGCATTGACCCAAAACAAAGTGATGGATGGTATGATAGACCAACGGTGTGATAACCATCAAGCTGAATGACCCAACCCACATAGTCACGGTGATGAGGTGAAAGTGTCATGTTCAAGAGCAACCTGCTACCATAAAGTGTTCCCAGCTTTTTCCCATTTTCCCAGTCATTTCTGACCAGTACCTCTTTATTTTTTATCAAGCTTGAGGAGGATAACATATGCTTGTTATATAATTCCACCCTTCGGGTGAATCCATCGCTATTTGATGTTTTAACAAGTCTAGCGAAGGTGAAACTCGGTCTTGTCTAGATGGACAAGTTTGTCGCTATTTAATGTTTTTAACGAGTTTAACGACAAAGATAACTTGGTCCTTTTCACATTTAGAGAGTCTGAAAAGGGACTAAAAGGAAACTCCAAAAGTTCTTTTTCGTACATTTGTCTCTCAAGTCCAAAAAAGCATAAAACAATACAAGAGAGAACCTATTGATCATGTTTTATCAACAAGTACCTTTTTCATAGTTAATCTATCTCAGCGCGAAGAAGGGATAAAACTATACTGAGTAGATATCGATTCTAATCCATTAATGAGCTAGAAACGACAAGCGCTCGGCAATCTTTTCATGTTTAGAGAGTCTGAAAAGAGCTTAAAGAGGACTCCATTTTGAGGAATGAGTGGTGTCTAGGGTAGCAACTGGTTTCGGTGATGTTGGAACTTCTCAAAACATGTTGATTTATGTGAAGAGGATGGCTAATAAGACCACTCATTGAAACTATTCCTCAAAAAAGGGTAAAACAACCAAGTGAAAGCCTATGATCGGCCAAAGAGATGGTGGTGATGGAATGAAAACATCAAGGCTCATCTGATAGAAAAGGCTGATAAAATGGAAATCACAAGGGTTAAAATGGAAATGGGTTCATTTTTACAAAATCTTGAACCATAGGGAACTATGCTTGGATTCAGTTTCATGTTTATACAAGCTTGAATCGAAAAAACTATGCTTGGATTCAGTTTCATTTTTATACAACCTTAAAATGAAAAACTATGCTTGGATTCAGTTTCATTTTTACACAAGCTTGAAATGAAAAACTATGCTTGAGATTGGTTTACATGCCCCCAGCATGATGAAAGGGAGAGTCTCCTGTATCTAGATGGAAATCCCTACAGTGAAGAAAGACGGTTATCCAACACCTTTTTGGCTTCATCCAAATAGACAAAGGTGAATGGGGTGATTCCCTTCACATAACCTACAAGGAAACTTAACTTTACCACTAGGTGCATGCCCCCCAAGCTTCATTACATTCACCTAAGTGGACTACTCAAGGCTATCAAGTGGATGGAATGAAGGTTCTTTTATGAGATCAAGTGAAGGACTCGACTAGGATTTTACGAGATCTACTCAAAGACTTGACTTGTAACTTTTCTCCAAGGGATCTTGTTTCATTTTTTAATGAGATTGACACAAGACAAGGAACTTTGCTCAAATTCCTTGTTTCATTTTTTATTGAGGTTGACACAAGACAAGGAACTATCCTCGTGGGAGCTGTTTCATTTTTTAACGAGGTTGACACAGTAAAAGAACTATCCTCATGGACCTGTTTCATTTTTTAACAAGGTTAACACAATAAAAGAACTATCCTCAAATTCCTTGTTTCATTTTTTAACAAGGTTGAAACATGACAACAAACTATCCTCGGACTCCTTGTTCCATTTTTTAACGAGGTTGACACAAGACAATGAACTATCATCGGAGACCCTTGTTTCATTTTTTAACGAGGTTAACACAAGACAAAAACTATCCTCGAACTCCTTCGATCACAACTCATAAGTGGTCATGAAGGAGAGATCTGGTTCTAATGCCCCCAGTACATGATGTACAACATCATTGAATTGATCGTCAGTTGATGTAGGTATGGAACAGGTTGCCACATAATTAACCCATGGCGGGGATGATACCATTGGTACAAAAGGACCACTTAGGGAAGATGGTTGACTAGGAGCTATATTTGGACCAGGAAATGAAAGTTGGTCAATGGTGACAATTCTGCCTTCATGTGGGAAACAAATCACTCGAAAGAGTGTTGAAACAATAGCTCCCATGTCATAAACATAGTCGTGCCCAAGAAGTAAATTTTAATCGAAAGGGCCTGGGACTACCATCACATTTAGATAAATTATTTTTCCTCCCAAAGTAATGGGTAATCGAGGGAGGATCCCTAATGGTCGACTCGTTCCTCTATTAAAAGCCAACAGATTCTGGGTAACTGGCACAAGTGATGGCGAACTGAGTGCTTGCCAAGTAGTTGAGGAAAGGATTCTCACTGATGCACATTCATCTATAATAGTGCCAAATACAATCATATTACAAACTTGTACTATGATCTGGAAAGGCACATAAGAAGGAAGGTGGAATCCTGCTAGTTGATTCCAGTCAAAGGAAGTGACTAGACTACTTGGAGGGGGTACCATAGAAACGGGAGAATTAACCCCTTGAGTTACGAGAGCGAGAGGATTTTCCTCCTGTCTTGATGGAACAGGAGGACTACCCCCAAGCTCATTTGAATCTGAAGAAACAAAAATAACCTGAGTGGTATCATTTTCACTCTCTTTGGGAAAGGTACGATTGACTAAAGGTGAAATCGAGTCAACTATTTCCTCGACCTATTGATTTGGGTTGGGTATAGACTCAAAGGATTCACTTTCAAAGAGAGTGGGTTTGACCGATGGTTGATTTTGGTCAGTCAATTCATCAATTAGTGAAATATTTAGGGATAGTTTCCTGTAACCAGATGGAAGTCGCTGCAGTGAAGCAGGACGGTTATCCAACACTTTTTTGGCTTCATCCAGATAAGGACAAAGGTGAATGAGGTGATTCCCTTCACATAACCTACATGGAAACTTGACTTTTCCCTTCTTTCCATGAACTTTACTATCACTAGTCGATGGTATGTCACCAACATGATCTCCAAAGGTTGATGACACGGGATGATGTGAACGAGAACACCATTCTTCTAAGATCTAAGGAATATCAGGACAATTTCGAAGAAGATGGTCTCCCGCACAAAGTTTGCATGGATATCGAACTTTGTGAGGCTTGACGGATGGTTTCTCATCAGATGTTGCATTCAAAGCAATGGTTTCTTGGTTGCCCCTCTGCTGAATTTTCTTCTTCTTCTTCTTCTTCTTAGCCACCTGGTTACTAGTACCAATACTTTCACCAGGCGAAGAGGAAGAAGGGGAGGAAGAAACAAATGAGGAAGAAGGCAAAGGGTCAACTTTAGGATCAATTGGAGGTTGCTTTTGTCAAGTTGGAGGTGTACTCGATTGTGGAGAAATCATGACATTTTGAACGAAGGAGGTTGAAAACAACCATACTGGCAAGCCAATGATAAATCCCGGAATGCAAAATGTAGCCATATATGGAGCACCAATATTTCTGAATGGAGGAAAAGGACTAGGATTTCCATCAAAAGGAATTCGTTGGTTGGTTGAGTCCAGATTTGTCGCCATATGTTTCAACCTAAGATCAACTAAGGAGAGAGCGTGGAGGATATTATCCGTGGTCAATTAATTTTTACGACATTGGAACACAACTTTTCTTTTTCATTTTTTAAGAGTCGAGAAAAAAAAAAGATGACTCTAGTTGCTTTCGATGTTTAATGAGCTTGAAAGGACAAGCACTTAGATGAACCTTTTATTTTAAGGAGTCAAAAAGGAATGAAAGTGACTACTCTGGAGATACTAGACAAGAGGGTTTACCAAACTAATCACAAAACTGCAATATACACCTTGGTGGTAAATGAAAGAGAAATTACCAAGGATTTACCGTACGACAATCAGTCTTCCCGAATGCTATGTTTGGTGCATTGTGATCGGTAAGGCGGCAGACTCGGCTTCCTAGGGATAAAGGATTTCAACCTATTGGAGTCTCCCACTATATACTTGACGGTACAGGGAGCACAAGTCCATACTAGTACTTATCGAATCAGAGAGGAGGAATCACCCAACCTCAATGAAAACGACAACCACTAGGTTTTAAGACATCGGAACACATCTCTAGCCTAGACCTCTAGATGTTTTCGTTAAGTTCCAATGCATTATTAGATTAATTGATGTAAATTTTAGGTTGATCTTGCTTAAAATTTTCCTTTGAAGGTTCACCACAAGATGTTTTTCGAAATTCCTAAAAATGCAACTAGAATGAGAAGCACTCTTTCCATTTAATTTCAGCAATGAAAATCCTAGCTATGAGGGATAGAGCATACAAGTACTTTTTGAACAAGCAACAAACAGCACAAACTAAATGCAATTCCCTAAAACATTCCTTTCAACCATTCACAAACTGCAAAATGAAAATTGAATGTATTTCTTTTCAGTTTCTCTTAATGAATGATGCAATAAGAAAAACTAATGCACAAATGATGCAGAGCTTTTTTCATAAAAAATGACAATTTATGACAATTTCTTTTAAAGGGAAAGGAAGACTATACGACACTTTTGATTTTAAATAAATGAAGATTTTTGACACTTTAAATGAAAATACAAATCAAATGCACAAGTAAATCAATTGATTATCTATGAAGGAAGACTATACGACACTTCATTATTCGAAGAAAATGACGACTTTACGACACTTTTCTATCGACAAAATTAATTGATCAAAAACTTACTTTGACTATAGACTGATAATGACAAAGAAAACATTAAAGAAACATTAATCAATCCAATCAAAGTAGGGCTGGAATAAGGAAATAAAAGACTGTTTTTAGAGACAAATCCTCATTTACACTCAACAAGCAATTCAAACAACTGAAAATTGACAAAAGTTGTCAGTTCCTAGATGGGAAAACTGACCCTAAAGGGATCATCGCAGGCATCAGTTAGAGACAGTGTGATGCATCACATTGGATCTATGTGAGAAGTGCACTGCATCGCACTATGTTAGTCACAGAAGTGCGGTTATTGCTGAAGGCAATTTTATGGTCAAAATTGACTCAATTTTCAGTGAATTGAACTTGAACTCGATGAATAACAGAAGGTACAGTATGTCAAAGTCTTTTAAGAGATTGATAAGCTACTATAAGGGATAGGATCAATTGCCAGCGGAGTCGCCATTTTGTTATGGGAAAATTTAGTGTTCTTCAAACGCCTAACCCTCTAGACCTAGTAGCTAGTCTAGAAACAACAGACAAAGTAATTTGTCGCTTTTCCCATAGCTAACAGATAAAAGAAAGAGGAGAAAAAGAACCAACCTGTATCTCTCGCTCAATCCCTCTTCCCTTTGATTGCTTTCGCCACTCCCTTCCATACTTAACTTGCTTGGAAGGTACCTGCACACAAGCCGAGACAGAAAACCATCAAAGCATACATATCGATCTGTTAACTAAACATATTATAGAATCAAAAGTACAATATACATCATATAAACACATGAATGGGAAAAAGCATAGAACTCTTTATTGACAAAGGAAAGATTACAACCCTTGAAGCCATGTTCAATTTAGCATCTTCCTTCCAGTTTCAAACCCTTCTCTCCTCTTGAAGCAACAATTTGACATGATAACCTTACTCTCTTGCAAGTCTCACTCAAACAGCATTTCCTTAACTCAAGAAGTTCCAACCTCCCCAAGCCTTTGAATGCTTGGTCCATTTATAGCTGAATGGAGGAGATTAAGCCATTAATGGCCCTCATGAATGTTTTGCCAAAATTGGGAAGTGGTTCCATGGAGGAAGGGATAATGGATTAAGGTTCATTCATCCTCTTCCCCATCCAAAAGCAAGCTCCATCCATCTGGAAACTTCCAGAAGCATCCATTGGATGAGGAATCCAATGGATTCATTTCAAAATTTTGATAAATCTCACTCAACGCAGGTGAAACAAAGGCTAGGTATGATGCATAGCACCCAGACAGTGTAGTTCCTGCAATGCATTGCAGCTAGATAGAAGGCCACCTACGCTGATCTCCTTAGGGGCATTTTTTGGATGAATGGTGTCATGAAACTCTTGGGAGGCAAGCATGATGTAGGTTGAATTCATTAGGGAATGAAAACAAATGAATTAGGGATTGATGGACCCTAATAATATGGATTTTGAAGTCGGGGTTGATGTGCCCAAATTTTCCTGTAACAACATCGCTCAAAGGAATCGACCATAAATAGAAATATTCCCTAACTTTCATGCAATACATTGTTCATTTCAATATTTTGAGAGCTGGGACCACCTAGAGGAGACATCGATGGAGAAAGATAGTCTTGGCCATCTTACAGTGAGAACCTATTGTTGGAAATAATACTGAGAGGGGGGGGGGTTGAATCAGTATTATCAAATCAAACACTTTTCCATTTTCATATTCTGATTCATATACGCTACTTCAGTTAAATATAACCGCGTATATACACAACTGTGTTAAAAGAAACTAGCGTACATCCAGTAAACTTTATGATTTAGTTAGTTCATCTTCAGTGAATGCATTAGAACATTATTAACCATATGAACAGTAAACAAAACAGATCATCACACATAAAGAGCACACATGAACACCATGATATAAGGTGGAAACCCAATGTGGGTGAAAACCACCTGCTGCAATTTGTTTCTATCTTCCTTTAATAAGAAACTTCTTTTACAATGTACTGGTGCAGTCCTTTAACAGCACACAAGCTGCAACCTGCAGAGGGCTACAACCCTCTCTAGTTGTTATAGACATTTTTGTGCCTTACAGCTATAAGCATGAAATGTCCATAATCCAAGGGATCCAAAGTCCCTAAACATGTTGTTCCTACCCCTAGAGGAACAAGGCCAACAAACCACAACAATTCACAGAAGTTCTCCACCAGAAACTGCTCAAAAACAAGTCAATTCAGGATCAATTCAGAGGCTCCACTAGCTGCCTGCGTTGAAATGCAGAGGTTACACTGGCCAGTTGCATTGCAACGCAGGTAGAAGCACTACCAGGGTGCGCTGAGTGGGAAATGACAAATGGCAGGGTCTTTTGTGCGAGGTGTAAAGACTGTGGAAGCTTCCAGAATCTTCCTCCATGACACTTGCCTTGCTGAGTTCGACTAAGTGATGAGTAAGAGGCTCTTAGTCTCCAAGTGGAAGCAAGAATTGACAGAGAGAGAGGACACTAGTCAGATCTCAAGCTGACTCATCCTCTCTCCAAACATCTATATATAGATCTCTCCTCCATGAGATCTAGAGGCTGGAATTTTGTTATTGCAAAGAATTGTTGTTGGTTTGAGATTGAGATCATTGGGTGCTTAATGCTTTGAAGGGAGGTGAAGAAAGGATTTCATTCGCTGGGAGGTAGATGCTGGATTGGAACTCTCTTGGTTGTATCTCGTCCTGAACCTTGTTATTTCATCAATAAAGCTATCTTGGTTTCTCCTATATGCTGATGTGTCTTTGATGTATGATTGCATTAGTATATTTGGTTTATTTCTAATCCTGAACTAGTTATGAATACGAATCTATGTCTTTGTGTAGTGTTCCCTTCTTGTGATCTTGCAGGAACCTGTTGAAGCTGGGCGAGCAAGAAGGCAAGTAGCTGGGAGCTCTCAAAGAGAAGAGAAACCGGATCGAGGGACAAACGGAAGACACCGGTTAGTCCATCCATCTCTCTTCATTCTTAATTCATAAAGGAAGAATACTAGAATAGCTGTTTCTGTTTGTTGCTAAGGCACTGTCACACCTTAGGTGGATAGGATCGTCCTGCATAGGCATTTTTCCCCACAACAAATTGGCGACTCCGCTGGGGAGATCTGTTTAGTCATTTTATTTGTGTTTCTATCATTGTTTGTTTCATAGACTCAAGAGCAGCAATCGAACTGCATCTGCTATTCTCAGAGGCAAAGTAGACAGCTGCTGCTTTCATCCAATCACTGGATTTGTCTATGATCTGAACAATGGACTCACAAATGATTTGATGATCCTTTGTGATAGATCTTAGCCCTCCTTCAAATCATCCCTTTGATTGTACCTTGCTTGTTGCTTTTATTTGGCCTGAAACTGTAGATTAAATAGCAAACCGTGACCCAGAACCCAGAGAAGAACTCTCGTTTCTTTTCCAGCGCAGGCTCTGTGAAGAGACTTTGCATTTCAACGCAGTTCCCGTGAAGGCTACCTGCGTTGAAATTCAGTTTCCCTGTTATACAGGTGCGCTGATCTAGCTTATGCCTTGTGCAGCTGGGGTTCTCTGCTCTGTTTTGCCTTGTTTTGATCTCTGATTTTTGCAGCCTGTAACCAGTATAGGTACCTGTCTGATAACCCCTTTTCTCTGCTTAAATTCCGCCTCCTTTTGTACAAAAAGACTGTGAGTGTTTTTATGTGTTTGTGGCGTCATTTACAGTTTTCCATCGCAAGAGTGAAATAGTCATCCTGTAGCCCTTGATTCAGATCTGTTGATTGTGATCTTAGGAGAGAGTTCATTGGCTGTTTACAGTTGGTTATACGTTTACTTTTGCTTTTGGTTTGAGTTTGCCTCTTTTAAGTGTCGAAACAAGTATTCATTTCGAAAATCGTTAAGTGTTGTAATCTCTTCTACCCTTTCTGATTTCGAAAAAGTAAACTTGTTTGTATTTGTCATTTAAAAGCAAATTCAAAGTTGTACAAAAAGCTTTCTTTTTAGGCATCAATATTAAGAAAGCGGGAAACAAACACTTGCATTGTGCATTTGCATCTTGATAGTTTGCATGTTTGATTTAGGAAAAGTGCATTTAGAGTGTGCTGATTTCTCTCTGAGAAAAGATGGTGTCTTTCTTTTCCCTTTGTAGCTAGGATTTTCATCGTTGAAAAAGAGATAAAATTTGCTTATCATCTTTTAGATTGCATTTAGGAGTTGTATCTACATCTCGTGGTGAACCTCAAAAGGCAAACTTCTAAGAAAGATCAACATAAAATAAACTGAATGAACTTAATAACGCTTTGTAACATAACGCACAACATAGAGGTCTAGGCTAGAGACGTGTTCCGGCGTCGTAAAACCTGGTATCTGTTGGCCTCGCTGATGGTTGGGTGATTCCTCCTGAGGGACCAAAAGTGCCAGTACGGATTGTGCTCCCACGTACCGTCGCGTATATATTGGGAGACCCCTATAGGCTTAAAACCTTTATCCTTAGGAAGCCGTGTCGACCGCCCTACTGATCGCAATGCACCGAACACAGCATTCGGGAAGATTGACTGCCGTACCGTAAAATGTATTCTGCAGTTTTGTGATTGGTTTGGCACACCCTCTACCTAGATCTCCAGAGCAGTTCCTTTTGGCCTTTTTTAGACTCTATAACGGAAAAAGTCCATCCGAGCATTTGTCACTTCGGGCTCGTTAAAACATCGAAGGCGACTAGAGTCATCTTTTGTTTTTTCTCGACTCTTTAAAACTGAAAAAACAAGTTGTGTCTAAAAGCGTCTAAAATTCATTCAATTCGGAAACATACTTCCCCTGTTTATTTTAGTTGATCGAGTAATCCACAATCGTGGAAGAAAGTCAATTGAAACCCCGTCATTCGCGGAGGCTTACGAGTCAACCGTCTTTGTCTCCGGAATCGAAACCAGTACGGACAAAGCGAACTTGTTTAACCGGTTCCAAATCTCCTCTTAAAGTTAGAACAAGTGTTCCGACGACATCGGAGGTTCCGGTTACTCCAAACATTTCTGGAATCCCTGCCTCTACAGAAGAAGTTCAACAGCCACAGAGGGACAGTGATACTGATCCTAGTCTGAGAGTAAACACTTGTGTTACTGAACCAGTTCCATCAGTAACCGGTTCGGAGAGTCTTGCTCTTCAAACATTTGCCGCTGTCGATTCAGCCCCTTCTTCGGCACCAGAAATATTTTACGGACCTGACGGTCTTCCTCTTCCACCTGGTCTAATTGCGATTGAAGAAATTGTAGAAGACCCTCCAACAAGTACTCCAACTCACTTTGGAGTCGGGGTCACTCTATATCCTTCTTCAGAAGTTAGTCTACCACCAGCGGAAGTTCCTGTAGAATCGCTAGGTAATCTCTTGGATAGACTTAAAACGTCTGAACAACCGTCAACATCTAGGACTGTGGCACCTGACACAGCAACAGCTGAACTCCCTGCCGTCACTCCGACATTGTTCGCCGGCATACCATCTGTCCCAACTAGCTCTCAACCGCTGGAAGGAGCCCATTCAGGGGCTATTACGACAGTGTGGTCTGTTCCCGTTTGTTCTTCTGGAATAATACCCGGCAACTCTTATGTTGAAACTCGACAAATTGATCTGTTTGGAGGTCAATTTGGGCAATCCGGTCCTCAAGGGCAAACAATCCCCTTCAGTGTTGGATCACCACCATATGGGGGGCAGTATGCCCTTTCATTACCCCCTCCGGGAGGTTATCCATACGGGAGTTTACAACAGAGTTCAGGTTACACTGGAATTACTTCAAGTGGTTGGGTACCTATGCTACCTCAACAACCAAGGGTTGTGTATTCAATGCAACAATGTGTACCTATGTCTAACATCCCAACTACACCGGCCATTGTGACGGTGTCGCATGTTCAAACGCTACCTGTTGTATGCCAACCTCAGATTTCTCAGGTTGTAATGCAACAGCCCCTTGACCCTGCGACTCAACCACAATCGCCAACTAGTGGGGTGACACAGGTCCAAACGGGTACAATTACCCCACACCTTGGTCCAATGGTTAGTATAGCACAACAGCATATGGCTTCTCAACCATGGCTGGTGCAATACCAACAACCACAATTCCAACAAGTATACCAAGGTTCTGAGCAGTAGATCTTTGCAAACAGTGGACAATTGTACATTCAAAACGGTTAAAATCAACCATTTTACAATGGTCTTGTCCACCAACCTTACCAGTCATACCAGCATCAACTGCATTATGCTGGTATGCAAAGACCAACTGCTCAGGCGATCCCATCGTATCCTGGGTATGCTTCACCTAACCTGAGCCAGCAATTACCATTCGTGGCAACTCTAGAGTTACCTGATTTACACCGGTTAATGAACGATCCAATTGCTTACGCCCCTTGGTGGCCAGCGATTCCACACAAACTTCCATCAGATATTCCTAAATTTAATGGAAATCTGGGTGAAGATCCATCGAATCACGTGATGACATATCATCTATGGTGTTCGTCAAACACCTTAAATGATGATTCGATAAGGCTTCGCCTCTTTCAGAGGACGTTAATGGGTCCAGTGGCTAAATGGTATATTGAATTACCTAGAGCTTCGTTCGGCAATTTCAGTACCTTAGCCACAACCTTTTTAACCCATTTTCAATTACCTATAAGGTATGAAACGGGAACGGAAATCCTTACCAACTTCAAACAGACAACGGCCACTCACATATCTGATCATATACATGAGTGGCGACGTCGTTGTAGGATGGTAAAAACATACGTTCCCGATCAGCTGCTAGCTGAATGGTTTATAAAGTCATTACTTCTAGCCATCACGGAAGATGTGGCCAAGGGGGGAGTCATAACAGAAGAGCAAGTTATCGCTCGTGCGCAATATCTGGACTTAGTCTATACTCAGTCTGGCACGCTCTACGACAAAATACCTGACGCCCCTAGACCGGAATTCTCAATTCCTCCTCCTCCTAAATCAAACAATGACTCTCACGCCAGCGATGGCGTGATTGGCACGACAAACGCGAAATCGACAAAGGCTACATCCAAGAAAGCCCGTAAGGTTTCAGATCAAAATGCAAAAGACGAAATTCTTGCTTCGGAAGTAAATGCCGTATCGACAGATAAGGGCAAAGAAACCAAACAACTAGGAAGCAAGAAGAAACAAAACAAAGGGAAGAAGAAGAAACAGGATGAGTCATCACCTGAAAAAACTTCTTCAAACCCTCCTGGAAATAGGAAACAAAGATATCCATGTCAGATATGTGATGAGGATCATCGGACAACAGATTGTCCGTTAAGAGCTGAGCTGAAGAGATTCTTTAAGAGTTCGAAAACCTCAGCAGTGTTAACTGATCCGTTTCCAAATCCAGGAACAAATCTGGTTGATAGTGGAGATGCTTCCCCGTCTCAAGTGCTAATGTTGTCGGTTTCAAAACAGCAAAATGATGCTTTGATTTCGACAAGGAACAAAGATTACGGGAATCTGCAGTTGTCGAACAACAAGGATAAGGATCAACCGAGTAGTTTGACAACAACTTCGACAGAAGTTGTAACACCACCAGTGATACCTGAATTAACAATAAAACCGCCAAAGGGAGTAGTACACAAGTCGACATTTAATCCTCGCACTAGGGCAGCGCAGCATTATAACATAGTGGAAGATTTGGCCCAATCGCCATCCGCTATGTCGACTCTTGAAGTACTACAGAATTGCCCATCCCAAAGGCAGGCTTTGTTATCAGCTATCGGTGGAGTTGACCCAAAGGCTTCCAATCTTGTATCCTTCGATCATAAAGGATACGATCCTCAGTTACCAGCTCAATTAGCTTTCCTTATTCAAGTGAAAGCCCTCAACAAAACCGTTCATCGAACGATTATTGATGAGGGAGCATCCACATGTATTATGTCGATGAGCTGCTGGAAAACTTTAGGATCTCCAACCTTGTCGCGATCTTCGACAACATTAAAAGCATTTGATGGACGATCGTATACCCCATATGGTATCCTGAATAACTTGAAAGTTGAACTAGGAGGGAAAACAGTAGAAATAGATGTCGAAGTCATTGATGGGAACCTTGACTACAACATCCTACTAGGAAGACCATGGATCTATGCCATGGTAGTTGTCGTGTCGACCTATTTCAGAAATATTTCATTCCCTTTCCAAGGAGGGATTACAATCGTCGACGAGCAAAACTTCCTCCCCAATGGTTCTCAAGTTACGGGAAGCATTCCAATGATCCATGAAAGCAACCATTCGCTTCAAAATATCAGAGTAGGCCTACTGAAAGACTCCACATTAATGGGAACTTTCGCGCTTCCACCTCCAATCTATATAGGGGAAGTAGCGTTGGTAGGAGCCTGCAACATGATATCTTCCGCACAAAAGATTTCAGAAGACGATATTGACATGGATCATGCAATGGTTTTGCCCCCAAGCCCAACGGAGATATTGTAGCAATCAATGTTCCTAGCTTGGGAGGCGAACCCAAATCAACGCTTATCGTGCGTTTGGGTAGATAGGTCTAGAGAGTATGGTACCCCATTAGATCCTTGGTCGCGAATGCATGGAACCGACGAAGGAATCATACAATCAATGTTGGTTGAGGGGGCACCATGGAATGATAGCCACCATCGTTCCTTTCTTCCGGATTGTGAAGAAGATACTCAAGATGACCTTTATCATCCTTCAGTCTTTGAATTCCTATCAAATACTCTAAATACGGTGGATTCCGAGCAGAACCTATCCAATATAGAAGAGACTATAGCCATAAATATCTCGACCAAAACAGATGTTGTAGAGAATATTTATGTTGGCAAATCTTGTTCTCCTTCAGAACTAGAAATATATAACACTCTTTTTCGCGAATTTAGAGATGTCTTTGCTTGGTCATATGATGAAATGCCAGGTATTGACTCGAGTATCGTTTAACACGAAATTAAGATGTATCCTGATGTCAAACCAGTAAGACAACGGCTTCGGTAGGTGCACCCCAAGAAAGCCGCTGCCATTAAGGCAGAAGTTGAAAAACTTCTCCATGCTGGTTTCATCTACTCGGTTCCTCTAACCGATTGGGTATCGAATATTGTCCCTGTTATGAAAAAACAAGGAACAATTAGAGTGTGCGTCGATTATAGGGATGTAAATCAAGCTTGTCCAAAAGACAACTACCCTACACCCTTCATCGACCAGATAATTGATGAATGCGCCGGATGTGAAGTCTTTTCATTTATGGATGGATTCTCTGGGTATAATCAAATAAATATCTGCCCACAGGCCCAGTCAAAGACTACATTTATTTGTCTGTGGGGCACATTCGCATATCGAAAATTACCCTTTGGTTTAAAGAACGTTGGGGCAACGTTTCAGAGGGCAATGAATTATGCCTTCCATGACATCAAGAACATCGTTCAACCATACCTCGACGACCTTCCGGCTCACTCGCGAAAGCGGACTGATCATCCGCAGCATTTAAGAGCGATATTTCTACGTTGCCGACACTACAAGATACGACTCAATCCACACAAATGTGTATTTTGCGTCAGTTCTGGTCGTTTACTTGGTTTTGTAGTCTCCAAGGACGGGATTCATCTCAACCCCTGTAAGGTTCAGGCAATCATAAATTTGCCTCCACCTTCAAATTTGCTTCAGATTCAGAAACTCCAAGGGAAAGCAAACTTTCTAAGGAGGTTCATTCCAAATTACGCACAACTTGCTAAAGGTTATACTCGTCTTTTGAAAAAGGATGTACCTTTTGTTTGGGATCAGGTTGCGCAAGCTTCCTTTGATGCTCTGAAATATTCTCTAGTAAAAGCATCATTAATGTATGCCCCAGACTATCAAAGAGACTTTAACCTGTATCTGGCTACAGCGGGTACGACCATTGCGATGGTTTTAGTTCAAGAAGTCGATGGAATTGAACATCCTATATACTATTTAAGTAAAAACTTAAATGATACAGAAAGCAAATATTCTTACGTTGAAAAGCTAGCACTTGCTGTTGTTCAAGCGATACAAAGATTTCGACATTACGTCCTCTTTCGGAAAACTACCATTCTATCAGATTGCAACCCCATGACTTATATATTGTCGCGACAGTTGCTGGGGGGAAAATATTCAAAATGGATAGCGATCCTTCAAGAGTTTGATCTGGAATTTGTAAAATCCAAATCAAAGAAAGCTTTGGTTTTCGCAGAATTATTATGCGATCTCCCATCGTCGTCCAACGATGAAACATCCCAAGAATCAATCGTGGACGAAAGTTTGTTTCTGATATCCACAAGCGATGAGTGGTATGGAGATATAATAGTTTATCTCCAAACCCAAAGATTTCGGCCAAACGCCTCCCACTCAGAACAAAAATGTATTCGGTACCAAGCAAAAGACTACATGATCGTCGGTGATACACTTTACCGTCGTGGTCTCGATACAGTTCTGAGAAGGTGCCTCACCCATGAGGAAGCCGAAAAAGCCCTGAATGAGTGTCATTCAGGCGCTTGTGGGGGGCATCAATCTGGATATGCTACAGCACAAAAAATCTTACGAGCAGGATACTTCTGGCCAACCATGTTCAAAGATTGCATAACCGCAGTCAGAAGTTTCCACGCTTGTCAGAATTTTGATAGCAAAACCAGAAGACCACCCGCTCCGCTACAGCCAATAGTAGCTGTTGGGCCTTTTGCCAAATGGGGCATCGATTTCATGACATGTAACCCCACCTCGACCGGGGGGCATGGGTATATTATAGTCGCGGTTGACTATTTTACCAAATGGGCCGAGGCGATGCCTACATTAGATAATACTGGTGAAACAGCTGCCCTATTCTTTTTCAATCATGTAGTCGCCAGATTCGGCGTACCACAGGCTATAGTCACAGATCATGGATCGCATTTTCGCAATCACATGATGGTCGAATTAGCTGCCAAACTAGGGTTGTCTCACGACAGCTCTACCCCATATTATCCGCAAGCTAACGGACAAGTTGAAGCAATCAACAAAGTCCTGAAGCGCATGCTGCAAAGGATGATTGGGGTTCACAAAAGAAGATGGCACCTAATCCTGTACTCAGCTTTGTGGGCCTACCGAACATCGGTAAGGAATGCAACTGGATTCACACCTTTCCAACTGGTGTATGGCCTGGAAGCAATCCTACCAATCCAGTGTGAAATCTCGTCTCTTAAACTCGCAATTGATCTCCTCCCCGGAACTTCAGAAGAAGAGGCTCATTTCTTGGAGTTAATCCAATTGGATGAAACCCGTCATGACGCCGCATTGGCTAACGAAGCCCATAAGAAACGAGTCAAGGCGCAGTTCGACAAGAATGTCAAACCCCGTGTCTTCTCAGAAGGTGATTTGGTCTTGCTTTACGACCAAGAATCCGATAAATTGGGAGCTGGTAAATTTAAGTCTTTATGGATGGGCCCCTATATTGTTAAAAGGGTATTAGCAAAAGGAGCCTACGAGTTAATGGATTATGACGGAATTCCACTAGCGCAACCTCGTAACGGGTTGTACCTCAAGCGTTACTATGCCTAATAGTAACCTGTATGCTTTTGTTACATTTTTGTTTTCGCTAAAGTGTTTATTTTGGTTAAGTAATCCACTTTTACGCTTATTGCAGATGTCAAATCCATTGGAACCATGTGTTGGATATGCCGACGGAGCGAGTCATAGTTCACGGAACCTATCCTCCGCAGCCTGGGCCATTTTTGATCCAAGTGGCGAGTTGGTAAGTTTCAGAGGTGTATGTATTGGTCAATCAACGAATAACATCGCTGAGTATAGCGCGTTGATAGAACTACTCTTTGATGCCATCACCCATGGTATACGCCGACTAATCGTCAGGCTAGACTCACAACTCGTAATACTGCAACTCACTGGTATCTACTCTGTCCGAAATCCAGCTATTTATCGCATGTTCCTAAGGGTTAAGATTTTGGAAAGACAATTTGATCTTATTCAATATCAACACATTTCCAGAAACTTAAACACATTAACCGACTCATTAGCAAACTATGTGTTAGATAGACATTTGCAAAATTGATAAAAAGAAAAGCATCATCAATGTTTCACATATGGATCACATAAACCAAAATAAAACTCCGAAAATCAAAAATATATATAGCTGTTTATGGTTTACATATAATGTTTTGTAACCAAGACAAAATCGGTCATATGACCCAAAAACTCAAAAATGCTAGGGGGCACCCTAGTCTAATGATGCTCGTGATAGCAAGTCACGGCATGTGCAATCATGCGTAAGAGATGAGTCCATCGTCTGCGCACACCAGTAGTATGTCGCTGTAGCTGCAACGGCAACTCGTCAATCCTCACATCTGGAATACTGAGAGTAAGGCTCTCGACCTGCTCCTGCACAGCTGAAAGAGTCTCATCCACATCGAGATCGCGAAGAATAACTCTCCCGGCAGCCTCTCCTGCTGGGGCGACAGCTGGCACTCTCGGGTGGGCTACTAGGCTGACAGGACCAACATCTGCATGAACACATGAGTTTGATTAAAGTTTTGATAGAATAAAGCACAAGAACATTATAAACAAAAACAATAAACAGTGATATGGTCAGAGATTTTACCAATAGCACTCCACTGCTCGCCAGCCGGCAGTACTAAATCTGGGTCACCCCGGAAATCCATGCCAGCATATGGATACTCGGCATAAGCCATCTCCTGACGATCGAACCACCTGAAGAAGGTAACAGAAAACGAAATCTGAGACTGGCCGGCATGCCTAGACATGTGGTCAACCCATCTCTGCATGCGTGGTTCAGTAGGAGTAGGCAAGTCAAGTGCAATGTATTGGGGCTGCATCAGTGGTATCTTCTCCAAGGCAAAGGCAGTCAAGATAGAACCAAACTCAAAGTTCTTCAATCTTCCAGTTTTTACCTTGGTCAGCTGTTCTTTCATCACCAGAAGTACTGCATCACACCAGTTGAACAATTTCGGTTGGAGGCATTCCAAGGCATGCTGCATATAGGACCTGTTGGCTACATGAAGAGAAGCGCTACCGGCCATCCTACCAAAAGTAAACAAGATAGCCCTGACATCGCGGATGACGATCTTGCCGTCTTTACTCGGCTGATATCCTTCCCTACAATACTGGCGGACATAATCTCTCACAGAATCGCTCCCCCGGACCGAACCTGACAAAGAGATGGGGGCACCTCGCCTCGATAAACCAATCAAGAAATAGATGTCCACCACTATCAAGGGGATGGACTTTCCCCTAATCTGAAAAACTTGGTGGTTGGGATCCCAAGCATCGAGCAAATATTGCAGTAGGTTGATCTGTTGTCTCATGCTAGAGATGCAAAAGAACTTCGGCAAGCCACAATTCCTCAGCGCATTCACTGTAACTGGATCATGTAGGGCAATCATGTCCTCTTCTTCATGCTCCCGTTCTCGCCATGTAAGGGTCATTTTGCTCAAAGGTCCCTGCAAAACAAACAAGAGAAGGAGTAAGTTCCTGATTTTGATGCAAAACAGGAAAAATTTTCATCAAAAAACTGTGCAACAAGTTCCTCTTTTTCGCCCAACGCACCTACAGGAGTGGTTCACCTGCATTGAATGTCAAACTGCCTTCATACTGGCTGACATTCAGCGCAGGTTTCGCTAGGCACAGGGTGCGTTGATTGAAAAATGAGCCCATGAAACCCCAGGGGCTCAGAAAAACAGGAAAAAGGGCACAGAATGCAAAAAGGAAATCATGAAAAGAAAGAGCTCGGGTTTAGCTCCTACCTGGTCTAGACAGCGCCGAGAATCGTCCACAGAATCTCCCGAAATCAGCTGATGAAAATCGAAGAGGAAGAGGCACCTCCAAAGTTCCAACAAACCAAGTGCAAATGAAATGGTAAAATGAGAGGTAAAAACACTTTTTAATTGCTTTTCACGTAGTTCAAAGTAAAATATTAGTGTTTTCAATCTCATTTTCAAGAAAATATTGTTTATTTCTAACTCGTTTGATGAAGCAGTCGAAGACACAGTACTATCTATTGAAAGAACAAATATATTTATGGTAAAAATAAAAAACAAGACCATCTTCGAGCAGTTTTAGCACACAGTTCATGCTCGTTAAAAAATAAACGCAAGATCCGAGCAGTTTTAGCGCATAGTTCATGCTCGTTAAAAAATAAACATAAGATCGAGCAAATGTTTCCACCCGCATTTAAGCTCGTTAAAAAATGAACTATTCCGGTAAATAACCACCATGAATGTAGCATCATCAGCCATTAAAGCCTTGGTCGTGTTTGCCCATCACCTCCACTTTTCCATTGGCCGATCATTCACCTCCATATGATTGTTTACCCATTTTGAGGAACAGCTGCGAAGAGTGATTTCACTAGCCATCCTTGTGACACTGCTGTGATTTGGAAATTCCAATCCTTCCCTGGAATCAGCTGCTACCCTTTTTATCACTCGTTCCTCAAAAGAAGAGTCTTCTTTAAGCTCTTTTCATCTGACTCGTAAAATATGAAAAGATTGCCGAGTTTTGGCCTTCCAGCTCGTTAAAGTGACCGGAAGAGCTATCCCTCCTCTAGATTTTAATCTTTTTGGACCTGAGGGATTATTGCACAAAAAGATTGAGCGCTTGTTTTATTCAGCTCGTTAAAGAGATCGAAAATTCATCCCTTCTGTATTGTTTTATACTTTTTCGGACTTAAGGGATTAGATGATGAAAAAGGACTTATGGAGTTAACTTTATGTACCTTTTCAGACTCTCTAAAAATGAAAAGGACCGAGTTATCCTTGTCGTTAGACTCGTTAAATGCATGAAATAGCGACAAACTTGTCTTTAGACGAGAACGAGTTTCACTATCGCTAGGCTTGTTAAAACATAGCGATGGGCTTGTCCGAAGGGCAAGTTATAGAACAAGCATATGTTATCCTCCTCAAGCTTGACAAAAATAAAGAGGTACTGGTCAGCAATGACTGGGGAAAAATTGGGAGAAACTCAAGAAAACTTTGATGGTAGCAAGTCGCTCTTGAACATGACACTTTTCCTCTGTACCACAATCGGGTTGGGTTGTTTCATTCACCGGTCACATCATCCATGGTCTCGCCATACCATCCATATTTTGGGTAATGCTACCGATCCATCGCATCAGTGTCGCCATATGTTCAAGAGAAGTCGTTCAGAGAAGTCACCTGTGTCCCATCCACTACCATACATTATACTCTTTCATGACCGCCACCCTGAATCATATGTCATCATATCGTTTTCACCTCCATCAAAATCATTAGCTCCGTTCTGTGTCATTGATGTGGGATTCATCAAGGCCCTCCTTTGACGGATTGCTTCTTGTCGACATCAGCTCATTATCCAAGAAGTTGATCTAGGAACACCCCCTTCAGTACTTTGAAGCTTGCATGCCTCAATGGCAAGTTTCTCACTTTCGGCGACAGGTATACATCAATGACCTTCGACCGAAAGATTTTGCGTGGTGTTCGACAACAAGTCCTCTATTCACACCACGTGAATTGTACTGCAGTACCTTGAGGGTCATCATCATTATCGGTGATTCCTCTCACGCTTGTTAACAGTTTACATCATTGACTGGTAATCAAGCGATGTCTTTCCATGTTCGACTTCAGAGCAATTCTCACATGGATCGACTTGTACTTAGAGTGAAGATCGGACGAGATTGAAGACCCCAGATCTAGTTTCATCCATCCGGGCTGCGATATATATTCAGAAAATAAAGACATGGAAATGTACAGCTTTGCAGCACAGATAATCATCCTACCAAAAGGATGATGGCTCTTTCAGAATCATCAGTCTATCATCAGACGATTGTCTGTTATATGTACATGAAAATGAATTTATAAAGCTAAGCATGGGAATGCTCGCCTCAGCTAGATCATGAAAAAAGTATGAAAATAATGTATTGTATTGTATTGTATTACAGGTCTCCTCCCAGCATTGAAAGAACTTCGGATCCTCCTAATAAAGCATTTCACCCGATAAACGGCCTCATACTTTAGGGGGCAACTGTTATAGACATTTTTGTGCCTTACAGCTATAAGCATGAAATGTCCATAATCCAAGGGATCCAAAGTAACTAAACATGTTGTTCCTACCCCTAGAGGAACAAGGCCAACAAACCACAGCAATTCACAGAAGTTCTCCACCAGAAACTGCTCAAAAACAAGTCAATTCAGGATCAATTCAGAGGCTCCACTAGCTGCCTGCGTTGAAATGCAGAGGTTACACTGGCCAGTTGCATTGCAACACAGGTAGAAGCACTACCAGGGTGCACTGAGCGGGAAATGACAAATGGCAGGGTCTTTTGTGCGAGGTGTAAAGACTGTGGAAGCTTCCAGAATCTTCCTCCATGACACTTGCCTTGCTGAGTTCGACTAAGTGATGAGTAAGAGGCTCTTAGTCTCCAAGTGGAAGCAAGAACTGACAGAGAGAGAGGACACTAGTCAGATCTCAAGCTGACTCATCCTCTCTCCAAACATCTATATATAGATCTCTCCTCCATGAGATCTAGAGGCTGGAATTTTGTTATTGCAAAGAATTGTTGTTGGTTTGAGATTGAGATCATTGGGTGCTTAATGCTTTGAAGGGAGGTGAAGAGAGGATTTCATTCGCTGGGAGGCAGATGCTGGATTGGAACTCTCTTGGTTGTATCTCCTCTTGAACCTTGTTATTTCATCAATAAAGCTATCTTGGTTTCTCCTATATGCTGATGTGTCTTTGATGTATGATTGTATTAGTATATTTGGTTTATTTCTAATCCTGAACTAGTTATGAATACGAATCTATGTCTTTTTGTAGTGTTCCCTTCTTGTGATCTTGCAGGAACCTGTTGAAGCTGGGTGAGCAAGAAGGCAAGTAGCTGGGAGCTCTCAAAGAGAAGAGAAACCGGATCGAGGGACAAACGGAAGACACCGGTTAGTCCATCCATCTCTCTTCATTCTTAATTCATAAAGGAAGAATACTAGAATAGCTGTTTCTGTTTGTTGCTAAGGCACTATCACACCTTAGGTGGATAGGATCGTCCTGCATAGGCATTTTTCCCCACAACACTCGTTCTCCAGCTTCTTCTAGAAGGGAGCTACAACCCCCTTAGCTCTTGTACTAGCTGATATACTAGTACATAGGTGCTGACCTATAGAAGGCTACAACCTTCTTTTCCTTCCAAGGACCACGTTACATAAATTTTCAAACTGGATCCATAAGTATAAAACAATCACTGCTGTAATACAATCATCAACTTATACTTGCATCATAAATCTCTAACTCACCCACTGAATCACTGAAACCCTGTCATCAAAAACACAATTACCAGAACGCAGACCAGAGCCCAGAACTCTGCAATAAACACTAGAACCAATAGCAACCTAAAACACCAAATCTCATAAAGGATACGCTACTTGACTATATCAAAACCGCGTGTATACGCGCTTTCACCAGAGACAACCCACGTACAGATCTAAAGATAATTACTTATACCTTTGTTGTCATTTCCAACCTGAGCCAAGCATCACAAACCCATAACCATCATACTAGATCTTCACACTTCTTCAGAAATGCATTCCTTGCTCACCACCCTCTGCCTAATGATCTTCTCCTTATATAGGTTTAGGCTTCTCTCAATACCATGGTCCAAAACCATGTAGAAACAATACCATGGACCCAATACTTGGGATCAACACTTTAGATGAGATACCATGGTCCACAACCATAGGTTCAAATACCAAGGACTAAATACCATGGACCAAAACATAAGTTCTCCCACATGTACGCGCTTTTCCTTGCGTGAAAGTGCGTGTATACGCATACGCATCTTCGGAACGTCTAACCCACGTGTATATGTGGCTTTGTCACAATGAACCTGCGTATACCTCTCTCTTGACCTGATGTACTAAGATCTGTCCTCTGATTGAGTTACCATCACCTGTATCAACCTTTGAGTGAGTTGCCATCAAGGACAACACTTGTATCATAATGCCAACAATCTCCCGCTTTGGATTTGATGGCAACCACCACACCAAGTCACTCTCCCCCTTTGACATCAAGGGCAAAGGGCAGATCAAGAAGTTCTTTCCCTCTACTGTCCATACTCCCCTTGAGTACCTGTTGAAATCTCTGATTGGGCTCCCCCTTTGTATATGCCAAGTTGTATCAATCCATCCATTCTCCCCTTGAGCAGATGCAAGTTCAAAGACCAGCAATCCATTCAAGCCCATGATAGTCATTAGCCACTATCATACATCATATATGATCTGCACCATAAGCATCAGCATCCAAACCTGCAATACCATTCCTTTGATCAAACAACAAGATGTATCATTTAGCTTCATAAACTTCATCAATGACTTCTAACCATAATGCCAACAATGCATTATTTGAAGTATATGCTCCCCCTGAGCCTATGCCACCCATTACATATCATGACCGAACCATTTCCTGAGTTTGTTCTGCTACCTTTTCCATATATGCGACCCTGCAGCCTCTAACTCGTGTATATACGCGACTTATCTTCATTATATAAGCGTATGCAAGATGGAATATTGAAGGTCTTCACTTTCAGTTTCCCCTGTGTCTGTTATGTTAGCTAACTTAGTTATGTCAAACCTTTCTATCTCTAATTCTGTCTTCTTCAATTCTTGGAACTGTGATGATGTATGGTCCTCTTGCTTTGAATTTTGAAATTTTCTTCTGCATTCCCTTGATTTATGTCCAAGCTTGTTGCATGTATAACATCTTACATATTTCATGTTCCTTCTATTGCAATCAATTGCTTTGTGTCCAAACACATTGTAGGCAAAACAATATCCTCCGAAATGTGATGATCTTGTGTGATGGTCTTGAACCATTCTACTTCTACATCTAGCTGCAACATGTCCAAGATTATGACATACATAACATTCAACATTATTTAGTGGAGGAAATAATCATCTATCACTTCCATAGTTAGGAGCAAAGAATTGTCTTTGAGGAATTTCTTTCCTTGGTTGTTCCTTGTTGAGCATTTTAGATTTCTCATTAGAGTTCCTTGCCTCACCTTGTGAGCTAGATTCACCTTCAACAGATTCATAAAAGCCAAGACCAGTTTTGATAGTAGGGGATCTTTGACTACCAAGAATGTCATCCAAAATCTTAGTACTATCTTGAAATCGTAACAATTTATCCTTTTCTTCTAATTTACCTTTTAAGATATTTACCTCAACCTGATGTTGTTCTTCCTTTTCCAGATACTGTTTCCTTATGTCTTCTTCAGCTTTTCTTCCTTCTTCCACTTGCTGCTTTAATTTGATCACTTCATGTTCTTGTTCTTCAAGAGCTTCTCTATTCTGCTTCTTTGATTTTTCAAGATCTTCTTTTAGAGAGAGGATCTTTGATTCAAGTCTCTGAATTGTTATGCTCTGATCTTTTACTATATCCTGCAATTTCTCCCTTACTCTGGTTACTAACTCCAATTGTTCGTTTAATTTGGTAACTTCTTCAGTTTCTGCATCCTTCTTTTCATATGCCACGAGACTTCTAATGTCTTCACTGCCATTGAATGAGTCATTACTTTTAACATGGGTATAATAGCTTCTATTACCTTCTTCAGACATCTTTCCTTTGTTATGGGGGCATCTAGCAGCGTAGTGACCAACTCTACCACATGAAAAGCATTTGAAAGGTAGCTTACCTTCGAACCATCCAGTTCCTCGTTCAAGATTCTTGACAAAATTTACCTCATATTCTTCTTCTGACATGTATCTTGATGCTTCGAATGCGGCTTCTGATGGTCCCTCTTTTCTCATCTCAAAAGCAGTTAAGATTCCGTGAAGCTGCGACATGGTGATTTTTTGCAGATTCTCCTTTTCTTCTATGGCAGACACTTTGGAATCAAATTTAGCAGACAGGGATCTCAAAACCTTTTCAACTAAGACCACTTCCTTAAATTCTTCACCCAAATTCCTCATACAATTTACAATCTCATCTATACGCAGGAAGTAATTAGCTATGCTTTCATTACTATGCATCTTAAGATTTTCATACCGGATTCTGAGAGTTTGAAGCTTTTCTCTTTTTACCTGTTCATCTCCTTCGTAGCTTAGAATGATTTTGTCCCATATTTCCTTAGCTGATTTGAAATGCATGACCTTCATAAATTCTGATTGTGACAAACTTCCCAATAAGACAGTAACAGCTTTGGCATTGAGCTCATATTGCTTTCTCTCTGCTGTATCTGTAGGAGTTGTTGATGGGTATTTGTATCCTCCTTCCACGATTCCCCAAACTTCTGCTCCAAGCGATTGTAGATATGCCATGGTTCTTATCTTCCAGTGGGTAAAGTTGTTCCCGTCAAAGATTGGTGGCCTGATGGGTGCCTCTCTTTCTAGATTAGCCATTCTGATGGATCTTTCCTTCAAGCGATCAAGCTTCTTCTAAAGGACCTACTCTGATACCAATTGTTGGAAATAATATTGAGAGGGGGGGGGGTGAATCAGTATTAGAAAATCAAACACTTTTCCATTTTCATATTCTGATTCATATACGCTACTTCAGTTAAATATATCTGTGTATATACGCGACTGTGTTAAAAGCAACTAGCGTACATCCAGTAAACTTTATGATTTAGTTAGTTCATCTTCAGTGAATGCATCAGAACATTATTAACCATATGAACAGTAAATAGAATATATCATCACACATAAAGAGAACACATGAACACCATGATATAAGGTGGAAACCCAATGTGGGTGAAAACCACCTGCTGCAATTTGTTTCTATCTTCCTTTAATAAGAAACTTCTTTTACAATGTACTGGTGTAGTCCTTTACCAGCACACAGGCTACAACCTGCAGAGGGCTACAACCCTCTCTCGTTATCCAGCTTCTTCTGGAAGGGAGCTACAACCCCCTTAGCTCTTGTACTAGCTGATATACTAGTACGTAGGTGCTGACCTACAGAAGGCTACAACCTTCTTTTCCTTCCAGGGACCACGTTTCATAAATTTTTAGACTGGATCCATAAGTACAAAACAATCACTGTTGTAATACAATCATCAACTTATACTTGCATCATAAATATCTAACTCACCCAATACTGAATCACTGAAACCCTGTCATCAAAAACATAGTTACCAGAACGCAGACCAGAGCCCAGAACTCTGCAACAACCACTAGAACCAACAGCAACCTGAAACACCAAATCTCATAAAGCATACGCTACTTGACTATATCAAAACCGCGTGTATACGTGCTTTCACCAGAGACAACCCGCGTACAGATCTAAAGATAATTACTTATACCTTCGTTGTCATTTCCAACCTGAGCCAAGCATCACAAACCCATAACCAGCATACTAGATCTTCACACTTCGTCAGACATGCATTCCTTGCTCACCACCCTTTGCCTAATGATCTTCTCCTTATATAGGTTTAGGCTTCTCTCAATACCATGGTCCAAAACCATGTAGAAACAATACCATGGACCCAATACTTGGGATCAACACTTTAGACGAGATACCATGGTCCACAACCATAGGTTCAAATACCAAGGACTAAATACCATGGAACAAAACATAAGTTCTCCCATGTACGCTCTTTTCCTTGCATGAAAGTGCGTGTATATGCATACGCATCTTTGGAACGTCTAACCCGCGTGTATACGCAGCTTTGTCACAATGAACCTGTGTATACCTCTCTCTTGACCCGCTGTACTAAGATCTGTCCTCTGATTGAGTTACCATCACCTGTATCAACCTCTGAGTGAGTTGCCATCAAGGACAACACTTGTATCATAATGCCAACACCTATATGAAACACAGGAAAACTATATGAGAAATGGACAAAGATGTAATGGTAGGGACCTCAAACCTACCCACTCATAAGAGTTCTTACTTTTTGCAAGTTTTCAAAAAAATAATAGACACCAAGTTTAGAGGGCAGAAAGCCATGAAAAACCCCATTCTTCCTTCATTCATTTGACATCTTCCATGACCATGATTTCTCATCCATCCATACTCTTATCCAACAATAAAAAATCCAATTTTCAGGCAATTCTGTGACTTCTACAGGATTTCCTATCGTTACTACAGGAGTTTCCTATAGTACTACAAAAAGTCCTAAAAATCTATAGGAATGAAATCCAGGTTGAGAAATCATAATGCCGATCTATTTTGGGTTGAAGGAGGAGGCTATTGACCTCATCACATCTCAGCCAAATCCATTTCATGACCATGTCACCCTCTGTGTCCATCCAGAAATCCACTCAGAAAAAGGAAAAATATATATAAAAAAAAGAGGAACAAAAGAAAATTCAAAGATCCATACCATCGGTAGCCTCCCTCACCTACCACTCCATATCCCCCTTTCCACCCCTTCCACTCCTACTTAAACACTTATTCCACCTCCAAGCAAAAGAACAACAAAAAAACTCAGAAAAAGGCAACTACAAGATTTCCAGTAGTACTGTTAGCTACCTATACCAATAGGTTTCATGTTTCATGATTAGCAGGGGAAGTGCCAATATGATCTGCTTTGGTGATGCAAAGATCTCATATTTTTGTGAAAGACATATATCTACAGTTGGTTGATGCTGCCCTACTTCTGAATGGGTGATCCAACAGTCTAAGCTGGGTCATGCCATGTTTCAATTTTTTGTTGTAGATTAGAGAAAGAAATCTGTCCAAACAGTTCAATCTTGGCAGATAAAGTAGTTAGGTAGAGAATGAAGGTTCCCAACTGTTTAATCTGGGGCCTTGGAAGCAATAAGGCTAGCCTTAGATAGAAAATCAAATAAAAAGCCAAAGGAAAAGAAAAGGCACACAAGGGTTTGCAAGTCTAAGTGCACCCTCCTTGGAGTAACAAAAAATGCTAGGCAATAGAGTGGGTAGGTAGATGGGGTTGCAGAAGCATGATTTCTTTTATATCACTGGCCCAAGCAAAGGAAAAACATGGTGCCAGTGCAGATCTCTTATTCAGCAGTTTTGCAGCAATACAATGAAGCATGTCTAACTTCCTGATTATCCCCCATCACATTCATTGCTAACATCCCAATACTACCTATGTTCATGAAAGAAGTCAAAGTCTTTTGTTGGTTCTTGTTTCTTTAAGAGCCACATTTCTTGTGTAAAATTCTTTTCATTTTGATCTACTTCCTAACTAAGTTTGTTTCTTTAAAACTTAGTATCTATCACTTCCCATTCCTATTCCCCTCCAAAACTAACTACTAACTCTATCTATACTTAATTCCCTATGTTCCCCTTTCCCTATTACTATAACACCATGGTGTATAAAACCCCAAAAAATGTATATTCCCTCCCCTTTGGCATTATAGCCATATGTCCAAATATTGGACAACCATGCTGAGTTCAAGTCTGAAACAAGATGCTTTGTTCAAAATCAGGGATTAAACTAACCCCATGTTGGTTTAATAACCTAAACCCTACCCCTTTTTCCCTTTACAACCCTCTGAAATGATTTACCCACTTTATTTGCAAAATACACCAAAAAACCCACCTTCACCCTTTATCCTAAGTTTGTTACTATGCGCATTTCAATACAAAAAACTCCAAAAAAATCCATTTTTCGCCTATCCAAAGTTTCGGGTTAAAAAGCGCATTTTGCATAAAATATTGGAAAAACCCGCAAATCCGCCAAAGTTTCAAAGTTCCGCATGGGCGTGCATTTCGAGAAAAACAATAAAGTATTCCCACCCCGCTGCCGTATTGTCCTTGCATTTTATTGACTCGTCGACCGTTGGATCTGGGCTTTCCCATCCGACGGCCCATATCCATATCGGGTCGCCCCCGATGACCAGACGTTACCTCCCGAAAAGTGTCAGAGGGTGACGTCAGGCCTCTGACACGCGTCGCTCCCAAATCTTATCGGGAGGCCGCCTGCCAATACCTCCACTGTACCATAAGCGGTCCGATGGAACCGCTTACCGCCCATCGTATACCGCCTGCCCACGTCACCGCTACGTCATACCCATGTCGTGCTAACGCAGCGCCGTGTCAGCGCCCGGCCCGCCACTGCTCCGACCTGTCCGCCGCCTCACCAGTCCCCGTGGACCACTCATAGGCCACCACGTCACCCTTCCGTACCCGACCCCACCTGATGACGTCATGCTGACGTCATCCAAAAAAGCGCCAACAACCCAAAAAGTCCATATTTTCGCCAAAAATCGCATTTTTTGTCACTTTTGCCAAAAGAAATATTGCTCCGCTCTGCATGCGAATTATGATCATTTAGCCGCCAACCTGCAAAAATCAACTTAAGGACCGTGGGCGCTCTCAGTCTTCCTGCATTTGTCACCATTGCCGAAGTTTCACCAGGTATTTATCCAAGTTCTCTTTCGTGCCTGGTTTTTGTGTAAATTCACCAAAAAAATTGAGAAAGGAGAGTGAAATCACTGTAATTACCAAGTAATCCCCCGGTGACAAGCTTTATTTTCAGTTAAAAGGTCGAAATTCACCTGCAGAGCCCACATTTAGCCAAGTTTTCATAAATTCACAGTCAGTTCGCGCATTCATGAACTTAAAACCCGTGCTGCACTAATTCACCGTGAAGACAGTTTTACTAGTCCCGGCATTTGCTCTTTTAACTCTCTTTGGAGCATTTCAATTGTTCTCACCACAATTTACCCTGTTTTTCCCTACAATTTGCCTTACTTTTGCAAAAGTAGCCCTCTGTGCTGTTCTGTCCAAGTGAAACAAGTTTTAATACAATTCAGAGTACTAGTCAACCATGGAAACTCCAGTAGCACTGAACATTCCACCTTTGAATGCCCCACACAGAGAGCTAGAGTGGCAGGCCCTAGGTGATAAAGATTACCAGATGACTGAGATATTCTCAATGAATTCCAAGTTTAACATTCATATGCTAAATGAGTTAAAGGCCCAACACCTCAGTGGAGCTGATATTTTAGGGATTTGGGACTCCAATTTGCCCATTTTCAACCTTCCTCAAGTCAATGTCATCCCAGACTTGATCCATAGATGCTGTGCCAACTATGATCCATGTCAAAGAGCTGTTCTCAGCCCCTCAGGATCAGTTCTGTTCCATATCACCCCTGAGGCCATAAATGAGATGCTGCACTTTCACACTGCAAAGCCACTAGCTCCTCTCTCCATGATGGACTTGTTAAAGAAAGGGGGCAAGCTGTCCAGTGCCCAGATCATCAAGATCAATCAATTATTTGTTTAGCCAAGCTCTAAAGCTGTGAGGACACCTCCTATTGGAAATCCATATCTCAATGACTTGGGCAAAATGCTGGTGGATTTGATCAGCTATGTCCTGGGTTACAGATCATGTGAGGATGTTGATGACACCATTATGGCCATGCTATCCATATTTTCCCCTAGAATGCCTCCTGTTGTGCACTATGATTATGCTGCATACATTGCCAATAAGATTCATGAACAGTTGATGAATCTAGAAAGGGAAAAGGTGTTTAGATACACTTCATACATCTATCACTTGTTCTTATTTTATCAGCCTGACAGTTTCCCTATTCCTCTCAAGAAGCTTGATGCTCAGGGAAACCCAAGGTCTGTGGTATTTTGGACTTCAATCTTTCATCATTCCTCCTTTTCACCATACAGTTACTGTGAATTCATAGACCTATTCATCCATCCAGCTATGACCTTGTTATTGGGTACCCCTCCTCCAAGATTGACAGATGAGATGCAAAGGATACTCCAGCTCTCAAAGGCCTACAGCATTGGTGATTGGTACTTCTACCAAAACCACACAGTAATCAGAATATATGGCTATGAGTTGAACCCTTATAGGCTGCCAAGATATTTCCCTATGAGACTCTTTGCATTAGAGTACTTCAGGCAGTTTGGAAATGCGGACTATGTCCATTTCCACAGTAAAAACAAGAAGGTGCAACTAAAAGTCAGGAACCAGCTAGGCCCATTTCTTTACAACAAAAGGGAGGAGGGTTGGAAGGAAGCAGATAGGATCCTAGAGGCCCTCCAATTGCAAACCAGTTTCCGCTGGGTACCTTATGACCCTAATCATTTCATTACTCTCAGGAGGGTAAAATATAAAATGAGTAGCTATGATCACATCAGATTGCCTCATATTGAGAAATATGCCAATTTGTTAAGTTGGAAAGAGGGCACTCTAGAAGAGGCAATTACTAGAGAGAAAATGCTACAAAGAGAGGCAAAGAATATTGAGAAAGAGGCTGACTTGCAAACTTGTGGGCAGGTTTCCTCTTCCTATCAAAGGCAACTTGGAGCAGCTGCCTCATCCTCTATAGCCCACCAGCAAGCAGCTGAAACTGTTCATCAGGTATCAAGCAAGGGTAAAGAAAAGCAGATGGACCAGGAACAACCACCTCCTACAGCAGAACAGCAAAAAGAGCCGCCAATGCAGCAAGAAGAAATAGTTGAGGCCACAAAATCCAAAGAGCAGCAGGCACAAGAAACTGTGCCTCCTAGGCAAGAAACGACAGTGGAGGCCTCGGTGCTCCAAACTCCACAGAATGAAGAAAGAAACCAGAAGAGGGATAGAGAGCAGGAGACTCCCCTCACCACATCCACAACTCAAGGGGAGAAAAGGCAGAGACTAAATCCCCTTTCTGAAGAAGAGATGCCTATTGGGCAATCCTTGGGCATGGGCCCACCAAGCATGGAGGCATCTGCCAGTTCCTTTCAACAGGAACAAGAAAGAACCCTTGGAGGAGAGGTGAGCTCCTCAAGTTAGCAAAGGAGAGCTGAAACAGGCATCAAACAACAATTCATTGATATCAAGAAGAGAAATGAGCCACTCAGGCTCCAGCTCTATAATCACTTGCTTAAAATGGCCCCTACAAACAAACAGAGGCTTATGTCATCTTATGACATAACAGAGGGGAAAATGACCATGAGTCATTTCATGCCAACCATGTTGTAGCCACAATCAGCTGCAGACTATATAAGGACCAACCTTGAGGTTCTTGCAAAAGACATCCACCCTATGGATCAAATAGAACTTCATAAGCAAACGGGTGAGATGGTATATTCGACGCTTGCCGATAAGACCTTCTTGGCACACAAGTTGGAAAATAGCCTGAACAATACAACTGCCCAACTAGAGTTGGAGAAGGCATCCTCTCAGGCCAAAGACAACAGGATCAGGTCTTTGGAGGATATAATCATAGAGCTTGGGCATGACCCAAAGGATCCCAAAGCTATACAAGCGCTGCTTAAAGAAAGAGATGCAGATATTGCAGCCTTAAGAAAGATGGTGAAGCTCCCAGCAACCCTTCACCCTCAAACAGAAGAGGTTGCCCAGCGAAGGCAGGACCAAGATGTAGCAGCCATGCTGATATCACTCCATAAGCAATTGGTAGAGACAGAGGCTGCATTACAGACAGCCCTACAGCAGAAAGAAGGAGGCCAAACATCTCAGGCCCCTCAGCAAGTAATCAACCTTGAGAAACCCCCTCAAATTGTCACTCCTCCTACAGTGCAAACAGTTGAGACAGCTCCATCAACATCAGCACCAGCACCAACATCAGAGCAGGCTCCAAGCCTTGACATGCAGAAGTTGATGAATGAAATTCAAGTCCTAGAAGCCCAGATGGCAGAGCTGAATGAAGCCAAGGAGAAATTAGCCACACTCAATGAAAAATATGACAAATCTAAGCAAAGTGTAGCTGAAAAAGGAAGAGAAGTAAAGGCTCTTAAGGAGAGGATAAAGGAGCTGGAGAAAGAGCTCAGCCTTGACAAAGTGGTGGCTGAGGTCAAGAGAGTTTTATGGGCCAACATTGGCCAGTCAATAACAGATCAATGACAGTATATAGAGACTATTCATGAGCACATGGAGCTCATAGGCAAGGCACACAAGGAAAGCCAGAGAGCAAGGGCATCTCTAGGCACTATGCCTGAGATAGCAAATAGAATGATCAATGTTCTCAATAACCGCATAGGCCCTCAGCTAGCTGCAATAGGAATCCCTAATAGAACTGAAACTATCCTGCTGATAAAGAGGGTCCTTACATTGAGAAATTTGGTGCAGACCTTGGATAGAAGGTGTCAGGAGATGCAAACAGAGGTCAACAAATTCACTGTTAAGTTCACAGCATTGCACACCCGAGGCCTTCCCAGCTTACTGAATAGCGCAGGAAGGCTACTATCACATGAGAACTATGCAAAAAGGGTGAATACATTTGCCACCAATCAGATCACTACAGGATCAAGCACTCCAGAGGAAGCAGGGCCTGCATCTGGGCAGAGCCTTTATGAGAAAGTAGAAAATTTGTTTTTTATTATGAATGAAATCAGGCATTTGTTTGAAGTGCCTCCTACTTACTTTAAGTATACTGAAGCAGATGAGACATTAGGCACAATTTTGAGGCATCAATTGCCTACACAGGAATGGTGGACAAGCATGATACAGTTATTACTGTAAACAACAGGCTTTCATCAAGTTTTTTCATTGAAATATAAGTCATCATGTTCAGAAAATTTAATATGACTGGAAAAGACTGGGCTGAGCCAACTCAGCAGACAGATTCGGCCACCAAAGCAACACTGACAGCTACAGGGGACAGGGCCGAGAAAGCTACAGCACGACAGAGCCATAAAGACATATCATTCAGCATTAATGCAAAATGCTCAACCGACTCAGTGGCCTCCAAAGGTCAAAATGACTTCTGACAGAATTAAAGAGCATTCATTTTGTATTTAGAGCAGCAATAACTTCCTTTTCTGCTATTTTGAAAGTTGGTGAATGTATTTATTAATCAAATGACTCAGCGGTTAATATATTTTTGTAAAACCGATTGTATATATTCCCCCTCGCATAAGCTTGTAGGGGTTGTTGATTTTCTCTTCTAGAGATCCTATGCTGTAAATGTTCAGAGTTTTAATACAAAAAGCTGATGGAATTTCCAAAGTTTTGTGTTGTCTGATGCGTTATCGTGTGTTTGCTGAATGCTACAGGATTCCTGCGTATTTCATGGCACAATAAGTCTCTTTAACCTCTTCGTTATGTTTTTTTTTTTTTTTTTATTCCTTCATAATCCATTCATGTTCTATGTTTCACAGTTTAATGGCAAAGAAAAAGAATAGTTTCAGGATTTATTCATAGAATACCCTAAACTCAATCTATGCTGTTATGAATGTTTTCCTCAGTTATAGTTATAAGAGTGCAATTCTTAATTTCTGCACCTTCAGACTATATCTTTCACAGTGATTATTGTTCAGGAATTCAAACCTGCTCCTGGGCAATATATCTCTTTCTCACACCCCCAGCTTTTTGGAAAATTCTTAATTGCCTTCCACTAGTTAAACATACTTCATCATCACAATTTCAAGTTTGTTTCATGAAATATTTAAATGGCCCGGCAATTTCAACAATCCCACTCAACATTTCAAACAACCTGTAGCCACAAACTCGATTGCCCAATGGACTAAAACTGTCTGAAGATTTCACCTTAGGTACCGAAAGATATCATTCAACCAAAATATAAAACCAAACCCTCACTTCATAACTAGCCTAAGATCCTCGAGAACAAAGTTAAAAATTGTAAGAGAGAGCCCTCTCTGATTACAGGTTGGCTAGAACCTATAATCCAAAGCTTGGTTAGTGGTTACCCCAGCCGTATTCCCTCAGGAGTCAAAGGGAACAACCTGGGTGTTAACATAAATGGCGACTCCACTGTGGAGCTAAATAAACTTCATAACCTCCTGTCTGATCCTTACTACTGTATACAAAGCTTGAATGACAGCCACACAGCCTTAGAAAAACCTCTGCTTTGCATTTGCAGAGGTATACAAGAGCTGCCTTAGTCAATCTTTGTCCACTCTTAAGTTTCATACAATTGTGCTTTACCTGATCAGTCCTTGTCAGATACCATCATCTTCCTTGAAATTCTCCTAAAAAGAAATCACAGAAACTGGCTCCTAAGAATAAAACTCGCTATGCAAGATCTAACCCAGATCCTGACCCATCACCTGAGTTTCAAAACCCAAACTTGATTTCAAGAATCCTTAAGAGACATAAATCAAAAGGGACTTTATCAGATTCTAGTTCAGAAGCAGGTCTTCAAACTGATATTCCAACCCCTGCTAAGGCTTCTCTTCATCCTCATACCACTGGTCCACAATCTACTAGTTCATCATCCACTTCACAAGGTATTCTTCCAACCCCTCCATCAACTACACATACCCCTTTCATCCCCTTTCCTCCGCTTATCCCATTCATCCCTGTCATCCCTGTTGTTCCTCCAAACATGGCTAATAGATATGCACCACTACAGTTACCGGCCAATCCAGCCCCTATGCCTCAAGAGTACCAAAGCAAGATTTCATACTTTGATGGTACTGGCTCTTATCCAGCCCTTCAACATACTAAGAAAATGCAGGATTACTTTGAAAACTATGAGATAGATGATGACGGGGTTAGAATGAAAATTTTTGTGCAAAGCCTAACAGGAGATGTAAGAACATGGTTTAGGTCACTTGCAGTAAACTCAATAGCTGACCCTGAAGCCTTGTATCAAACGTTTATCAACAGATGGGAAAAGAAAAAGGACCCACTTCATATTTTATCTGAATACAATACAATCAAAAGAGGTCCACAAGAAACTGTCTTGGACTATTGTGCTCGGTTTAAGAATGTCTACAATGCTATTCCCCAAAATCTTAGACCCCCACTGGATCTGGCCCTATATACCTTTCCTGATGGATTTGATTCAGATATGGCATACCAATTAAGAGAAAGGGCTCCCCGAACTTTAGCTGAAATGCAAGACATAGCAGTGAGTGTGGAAGCCAACCTGATAGCCAAGAGAAATAGGACAAGAACTGAGAGAAATACTACCTTTAAAGAAGAGCCTTCAGGCTGGGATCAGAAGCTGGATGCAATAATCACTGGTATGCAGAGATTAGGTGACAGAGTAGAATCAGTTGAGAGGAAGTCATCATGGGAAGCACCACAAAATAACCCTATTAGGAATCCCAATTTTAGGAGAAATCAAAACCCTAACGTTGGCAAGGCCAGTTCTGAACCAGAGATTAGACCTCCGTTCCAAGAAAATTATACAGAAGCATCAACTTCAAATGAGCAGATAGATGACACCCACATTAACCTAATGGGCCTGAACAATGATCAGCAAATTTTTCTAAGTCAAGAAGATCATAAGGATGATGACATTAAGCAGTTCCAAACCAAATCAGGTGAGTCATTTGATTTTAAACAAGGTTATGACACAGCTGTTTATGAAGTTCATAAGCAATACAAGCTAAGGAGCAGAACTATAAATGTGACACAGCCTGAGAAAACAAAGGATAGCCTGTAGCCCAAGAAGGCCATTGTCACAGAGCCAATTGACAAAACTGATTCAATCACAAATGAAGTAACAGTTGAAGAAGTAACTGAAGCATCCCCCTCAAATCAACAACCAAGGGCTACATCACCCTTGCAACCTAATCTAAGCAATAATTCTCAAAAGATCAGTAAAAAGGACAAGCCTCAAGACCAAGATGAGAACCAGGTAGAAAGCTCTAAGAATCCAATTGAAAGAGAAAGGGTTGTTAACCAGAACACCAAGATCCAATCTAAAAGACCTTTTGACTTAGAAGCTGAAATTGGAAAATTGAAGATAGCCATACCTCTTTCAGAGTTAGCCAAACATAGCATCTATAAACAACAAATCAAGAAATCCCTTCAACTCACTCACAATAAAGATGATGTCAATGTGTTGGATGACACCCCAGAGCTACTTTTCGGTCCAGAGGTTGATGGAAAGACAACAGTTACAGGAATCTTACCTTTTTATGTCAGCTTGCATGTTCATGATAAGATATTACACAATGCAATGTTTGACTCAGGCGCCTCTCACAACCTGATGCCCAAATTAGTCATGGAAAGATTGAATCTAGATATTACAAGACCATATAAGGACCTATTTTCATTTGACTCCAGCCAAGTTAAGTGTTTAGGCCTGATAAAGGATCTCTGTGTGTCACTTGTCCAATACCCAAATAAGACAATCTTGATGGATGTTGTAGTTGCTGATATCCCACCCAAGTATGGAATGCTGTTATCAAGATCATGGGGGGCTAAACTCCAAGGTTCCCAAGAGGCTATACAGAGAGCAGGAGACTCCCCTCACCACATCCAAAACTCAAGGGGAGAAAAGGCAGAGACTAAATCCCCTTTCTGAAGAAGAGATGCCTATTGGGCAATCCTTGGGCATGGGCCCACCAAGCATGGAGGCATCTGCCAGTTCCTTTCAGCAGGAACAAGAAAGAACCCTTGGAGGAGAGGTCAGCTCCTCAAGTCAGCAAAGGAGAGCTAAAACAGGCATCAAACAACAATTCATTGATATCAAGAAGAGAAATGAGCCACATAGGCTCCAGCTCTATAATCACTTGCTTAAAATGTCCCCTACAAACCAACAGAGGCTTATGTCAGCTTATGACATAACAGAGGGGAAAATGACCATGAGTCATTTCATGCCAACCATGCTGCAGCCACAGTCAGCTGCAGACTATATAAGGACCAACCTTGAGGTTCTTGCAAAAGACATCCACCCTATGGATCAAATAGAACTTCATAAGCAAACGGGTGAGATGGTATATTCGACACTTGCCGATAAGACCTTCTTGGCACACAAGTTGGAAAATAGCCTGAACAATACAACTGCCCAACTAGAGTTGGAGAAGGCATCCTCTCAGGCCAAAGACAACAGGATTAGGTCTTTGGAGGATATAATCATAGAGCTTGGGCATGACCCAAAGGATCCCAAAGCTATACAAGCGCTGCTTAAAGAAAGAGATGCAGATATTGCAGCCTTAAGAAAGATGGTGAAGCTCCCAGCGACCCTTCACCCTCAAACAGAAGAGGTTGCCCAGCGAAGGCAGGACCAAGATGTAGCAGCCATGCTGATATCAATCCATAAGCAATTGGTAGAGACAGAGGGAAAATTGGTAGAGACAGAGGCTGCATTACAGACAGCCCTACAGCAGAAAAAAGGAGGCCAAACATATCAGGCCCCTCAGCAAGTAATCAACCTTGAGGAACCCCCTCAAATTGTCACTCCTCCTACAGTGCATACAGTTGAGACAGCTCCATCAACATCAGCGCCAGCACCAACATCAGAGCAGGCTCCAAGCCTTGACATGCAGAAGTTGATGAATGAAATTCAAGTCCTAGAAGCCCAGATGGCAAAGCTGAATGAAGCCAAGGAGAAATTAGCCACACTCAATGAAAAATATGACAAATCTAAGCAAAGTGTAGCTGAAAAAGGAAGAGAAGTAAAGGCTCTTAAGGAGAGGATAAAGGAGCTGGAGAAAGAGCTCAGCCTTGACAAAGTGGTGGCTGAGGTCAAGAGAGTTTTATGGCCCAACATTGGCCAGTCAATAACAGATCAATGGCAGTATATAGAGACTATTCATGAGCACATGGAGCTCATAGGCAAGGCACACAAGGAAAGCCAGAGAGCAAGGGCATCTCTAGGCACTATGCCTGAGATAGCAAATAGAATGATCAATGTTCTCAATAACCGCACAGGTCCTCAGCTAGCTGCAATAGGAATCCCTAACAGAACTGAAACTATCCTGCTGATAAAGAGGGTCCTTACATTGAGAAATTTGGTGCAGACCTTGGATAGAAGGTGCCAGGAGATGCAAACAGAGGTCAACAAATTCACTGTTAAGTTCACAGCATTGCACACCCGAGGCCTTCCCAGCTTACTGAACAGCGCAGGAAGGCTACTATCACATGAGAACTATGCAAAAAGGGTGAATACATTTGCCACCAATCAGATCACTACAGGATCAAGCACTCCAGAGGAAGCAGGGCCTGCATCTGGGCAGAGCCTTTATGAGAAAGTAGAAAATTTGTTTTTTATTATGAATGAAATCAGGCATTTGTTTGAAGTGCCTCCTACTTACTTTAAGTATACTGAAGCAGATGAGACATTAGGCACAATTTTGAGGCATCAATTGCCTACACAGGAATGGTGGACAAGCATGATACAGTTATTACTGTAAACAACAGGCTTTCATCAAGTTTTTTCATTGAAATATAAGTCATCATGTTCAGAAAATTTAATATGACTGGAAAAGACTGGGCTGAGCCAACTCAGCAGACAGATTCGGCCACCAAAGCGACACTGACAGCTACAGGGGACAGGGCCGAGAAAGCTACAACACGACAGAGCCATAAATACATATCATTCAGCATTAATGCAGAATGCTCAACCGACTCAGTGGCCTCCCAAGGTCAAAAAGACTTCTGACAGAATTAAAGAGCATTCATTTTGTATTTAGAGCAGCAATAACTTCCTTTTCTGCTATTTTGAAAGTTGGTGAATGTATTTATTAATCAAATGACTCAGCGGTTAAGATATTTTTGTAAAACCGATTGTATATATTCCCCCTCGCATAAGCTTGCAGGGGTTGTTGATTTTCTCTTCTAGAGATCCTATGCTGTAAATGTTCAGAGTTTTAATACAAAAAGCTGATGGAATTTCCAAAGTTCTGTGTTGTCTTATGCGTTATGGTGTGTTTGTTGAATGCTACAGGATTCCTGTGTATTTCATGGCACAATAAGTTTCTTTAACCTCTTCGTTATGTTTTTTTTTTTTTTATTCCTTCATAATCCATTCATGTTCTATGTTTCACAGTTTAATGGCAAAGAAAAAGAATAGTTTCAGGATTTATTCATAGAATACCCTGAACTCAATCTATGCTGTTATGAATGTTTTCCTCAGTTATAGTTATAAGAGTGCAGTTCTTAATTGCTGCACCTTCAAACTATATCTTTCACAGTGATTATTGTTCAGGAATTCAAACCTTCTCCTGGGCAATATATCTCTTTCTCACACCCCCAGCTTAGTGGAAAATTCTTAATTGCCTTCCACTGGTTAAACATACTTCATCATCACAATTTCAAGTTTGTTTCATGAAATATTTAAATGGCCCTGCAGTTTCAACAATCCCACTCAACATTTCAAACAACCTGTAGCCACAGACTCCATTGCCCAATGGACTAAAATTGTCTGAAGATTTCACCTTAGGTACCAAAAGATATCATTCAACCAAAATATAAAACCAAACCCTCACTTCATAACTAGCCTAAGATCCTAGAGAACAAAGTTAAAAATTGTAAGAGAGAGCCCTCTCTGATTACAGGTTGGCTAGAACCCGTAATCCAAAGCTTGGTTAGTGGTTACCCCAGCTGTATTCCCTCAGGAGTCAAAGGGAACAACCTGGGTGTTAACAAGTACTACAAGAAACCCTGTAGCAAACTATATTGTGACAACAGAAGTCTCCAGGCTCCTCCTTCAACACCCATGCAGAGGAAGAGTAGCAGCACACCTGCAGGCACTATGGCACCTATCCAAATCTCAGCAACAACAGAAGAGGCCAACACCTGCACATCACAACAAGAAGACAACCTATCAACAGAATAAAATCAACAAAACAAGAGCAAAAGAGAAGATGTACTTGAACCAGAAACAACACAACAAAGCCAGCCTCTCGCATGCATCAACCAAACAAAGGAAGCCACAGTTATGGCACCTCAACCACACTCTCACCTAAGTATGAATATGATTAAAACTGTAGGAATATGAAAAAGTTGGTTTTATAAGCTGAAGGTGGGCAGTTAACTTGACCACTCTCATCCTGAAAAAAATAAATAAATAAATAAATAAATAAAAAGTTAAGTTCTAGACAGATGGAGACGTGGCAAGGCCACATCAAAGGAAATAAATCGGAAAGGTGGTCAAGTTAAGTTGTACAGGAGTGGGTGATGATTACGAGAAAGGGTTGCATGATAACTAATAGTGGGCCAATGGTCTAATTGGAGAAATTATGTACCCAGCTAGCTAGCACATCGCTCAAAGGAATCGACCATAAATAGAAATATTCCCCAACATTCATGCAATACATTGTTCATTTTGAGATTTTTAGAGTTGGGACCACCTAGAGGAGTCATCGACAAAGAAATCTAGTCTCAACCATCCTACAGTGAGCACCTATACGAAACACAAGAAAACAACAGGAAACAGTGAGAATTGTCAAAAATTCTACGAGGGGGTGCCTAGGCCCCAACTATTCAAGAATTCTTCTCAACTAAGGAATTACAGTGAAAGGTAGGTGGCCCATATCCTTTGTGTTTTCATTTGTAAAGTGGAAAAGAAAAGAATTTGTCATTCCTTTCTAGTAATTATAGTGTGAATAAAGATAGATAGAATTTTGTGGAGGAATTGTGTGAAGATAAGGGGAGAACTGTAGTCATCACCCTCCTAAACTCTAAACCCTCAGTCACCTAGGAAATATCTTAAGATATACACACCAAACCTCATACAATTAAATTGACATAGAGATAAGATGACAAGAGGTTTCAAAAGAAGGGAGCCCACAAGAACAACTAGGATACATATCCATCCTCCTATGGTAGAGATATTTAGAAGGCATCAATGGTTGGGGTTCATCAAGCTACTTAGAGGATATGATGATGATGTAGCTTGGGAATTTGAAATATCACTCACACCTCAAGCTAGTGCCAGTGCCACTACTATAGTTAGAGGATTGTCAGTAACAATTACCCCTGAAAGCATTAGCAGAATCACTACACTTCCTCTATGCTTGCAATGGAGAAAAGAGGACAATGCTAGCATCACTTATGCCAAAAGGAACTTTTTCTTTGAATATGAGGAACTAATTGAGGACAAAAATGGGATTAGAAGGGAAAGCATTCCATATCCTTGGGATGAAGTAAGCTATCACATTCTCAACTATATTTCTTGTGAGGGAAGGCTCAATATAGTCTATGGTTACCAGTTTAGACTCCTCCATGAGCTAAGATTTGGAGAAGAGTTACCTCATAATAGAAGACTTAGTGTGCCCTATTTTTTGTTGCAATCAATAATAGACATGCACATCAAGGTACAGGAAGGAAAGCATCAGCATCTAGCACATCATGGACTAATCAAGCTCATACTATAAGATTCCCTAAGCCAATTAAGAATCCTGATTCTATGGTCCACATTTGCAAACATGGAAAAAGAATATGTAATTCAAGAAATTGAGTATGAAACATACCCAACCTCTAGTGGTGAGGAAGAGGAAGAAGAACCAGAAGGAGAAGAGGAGGAAGATCATGAAGAAGAGGAAGAAGAACCTGAAGAAGGAGAAGAGGAACATGGAGAAGAAGAGGATGAGCCAGAGGAAGAAGAGGAGGCAGAGATAAATGAAACAAAGGAAGAGAAGGATAGTGGGGAAGAAGCACAAAAGGATGAGACAAGCCCTGAAATACATAGCAAGGAAGGGGAGTAATCCCCAAGGGTGTCTCTTAAACCCATAGATAAGGAAGCAATTGTTGCCTTGACTGCCATAAGCACACCCATAAAGTCCACTAGAAAAAGGTAGAGGAAAAATGCCCTATACTTCAAAACATGGAGGAGCACCTGGATAAAACAAGGGAGACCAAAAACACCTACCAAGACTCCTATAATCATTGAAGACTCACCACAAGGACAAGAAAAGATAGTCTGCCCAGGAATGAAAGATGAAGAGGGCACATCAAAACAGGCTTCCCTAAGTTCACCAATCACCTATGTTAGGAGGCATGTCACCAGGTCAACCTCAAAAAATAAAATTAAAGAACCTTTGACCCCCTTTCAAAAAGGGAAAAGCCTCCTACAAGAAACATAGACAATCCTACATGAAACTCTGTCAGTACTACAGGAAACATAGAAAAAGGATCAGGAAGGACAACATGGACAAAGGAAAGGAAAGGAAGTAGCAACACAAGTACAGGAAGAGACAAATACTTCAAACATAGTAAAGGGAGAATCCTAAGACCTAGAGGAACCTAGCCCACAATCCAATCTTAGCTTCTATTATAGATTCATTGAGGGAGGCAGAGTAATACCACAAAAAATTTCCATCCCTCTATTCTTTCAGCTTGAAAAGGAGAGAGAAAGGACACGTCGTTGGATGCAAATTGCTAAATCAAAGTGTAGAGGATGTGAGCCATATGGAAGAGAAGCTACTAGAGATGTGCAGAGAGTTGAGTGAGATAAGAGACAGGGAAAGAGTGATGAAATATCAACTAGAGGCTAAGAACACATGGCTAAGGAGGAAGGTACAAGAAAAAGAGAGACGATTAGCCACTATGGAAAGTCTCTCTTTGGAGGCACTCTAGTGCAGGATGCCAGAAAAATCATATGCCTTGTACCTAAAATAAAAATGGCTGCAATTTCAGATAAAGACCCTAACACAATAAAGGACTATGTGTTTCCAAGACCATAGGCAATTCATTGAGATATGTGACCAAAGTAACTTGGAGGATAGGGCCAAGATATCTGAATTCTACTTACATAACTTAGCCTTAACAAAATTGAATGTGTGGGAACCCAATCCAAAGCTAGGGGACTTACAACCGATGGCCTTGGCATCATGGATGAGGCATGAGGAGGCCAGGGTTTATGAAGTAAAAAGGGTGTTGGAAAGAGAATAAATAGAGCCCCTTTACATTAGATTAGAACAAATCAATTCCATGGCTGTCATTAGCACCCACAACCTCATCGCCAATGGTCCCCAACTTGCACCAAGATACCAAGCTACACAAGAGCAAGAAGTCACTCATTTTGAGGACACTTTGAGATCGCTAGGGGATAAAAGCCAGTAAGCATGCCAAAGGAGATGGGGCACCTTACCATACAACTTAAAGATCGGGGAGTATCATTCCCATGAAAGAATGAGGGATGCACTAAGGAGGACCCCACTATATAAGAAGGCACTACAGAGACTCAAAATCAATTAGATTGGCTTGAAACTCAGTCCACCATTTCTTTTGGGTATGTTAGAAGGAAGAAAGGAAGAATAATAAAGAAAGCAGTGGGAGGAAATAGAGAAGCATTCAAGATTTTATCCATAAGAGGAGGATACAGAAACAAAACCCTGGAATGTCAGAGAGGCCACCAGAGCAATGAAATACATGGACATAGATTGAGTTTCTCAGAGGATGAGCAACAATTTGAGTAGGGGGTGATGATGAGACTCATCAATGGGGAAATTATATGGATCTTAATGCCACTCTCCAACTTATTAAAATCAAGTTTTCTCGCATTTCTTTACATTTTTTGTGATATTTTGTTTAGTGAGAAGGGTAAAGATGAGATGTTATGTCTTGTGGCCTAATTTGCATTAATTGTAGGATTTGGAGCAATTTTGGCTAATTAAAGTCCAGGAACTCGAAGTAGACAAGAAAGAGGGATTTTAGGAGATTGGATCTTCCTCCTTAAATCCTCACTCACTCGACGATTCCTCCATCATATATCATCAGCTCGGGGTTACAAGAAGCCAAGACATTGAAGTCATTAGCAGCCAAGCCAGTGATAGTTAAAGAAAAGTTAATCTCAAGTTGGGAGCCAAGCATCCCTATGTTTAAGGAAGCTATTGGTAGCTTCAGTTGTATAAATAAGAAGGCCTAGAGCCTCATTACGATTTGAATTTTTTTGTTGTAGCCAAGAGGCATTTTCGAGCTAAGACATTGTGACTGATAACTCCTATGTATTTTTTATATTTTAATGAAAATGAGAAGCATTCCCTTGATCCAGCACTGAGTTGACTCAGAGGACTGAAGCTATCGGGTTAGGGCCCATCCCTAGCATTAGAGGTTCCTCTTTCCATACATGTATGCTTAGATTACATTCATAGTTAGTTGTTGAAGTGATTTTGGTTTTGTTAATCTGCAAGTATTTGGATGATTAATTAGTTTGCTTCCATTTGTGGATCGATAGATTAATGGTATCATGGTGACAGTAAGCACTTCATAAAAGCTTGTGATAATGGATTTCCCCTCATCTCCCTTATGGGATCATGATTTGAGGGTTCCATTCACACAACCAAAACCAACAGATTTATTGTTTGGTTACTGCATAACCTAGGGTTTCTTGATGAATAGATCAATGTCTCTAAATTTGTTAGAAGTATTTTCAATTGTCATTTTGATCTCTTAAGGTTTCTATGATTTAGAAACACTTCCATTCATAAACTTAGCCACGAGATATTAATAACTTTGTTTTCCTCCATTCAACTCATCTTTTCCATGTATAAATGATTTTTGCATAAATGAAGAAAATAGTGTATGTTATTGCAGGAGCTTCTAATCTGCAGGGAGACCTCATCTCATTGGCTTCATCCAAGTCTTCTCCACCTAAGATGCAAAGTTCCACCAAACCCTAATCCAAATTCTGGTTTTGTAAGCAAAGTGGTCATTTCCTTGAGAAAATCTGACAATATTGAAGTAGTTAACTGAGCCTTGGGAAGTGTTCACCTCCTATATTCCTTATTTTCCCATCATATAACTTTCCCAAATTTCATTCCACCTTTCCTACCTCCTTATAATATTTCGGCCTGTTTCTTGTATTAAAATAGGGCATCCTGTAGTACTACAGGAAACCTTGCAACAGCCTGTTTTAAGCCTGAATTGAGCAGAAATGGTAATCTGAGCTTAGGTTAGGCCTCCACATGGCTTCCATACCCTTGAAACTAGTCCAGACCTTTTCCTCCATACCTGTCTCCCCTGCAAAAGAACAAGTTGGAAATTAGCATTTTCATTCATAAAACTAAACATCAAAAAGGATTTTTCTGCAATATCTAAGCTGGCGTATGCATGCAGCAGTCATAATAGTTCTTAGATAAAATTCCATGTTCAGTTAGTCTAGGTCACTAGATGTTATAAAAAAGGTTAAGATAGGTTTCTTTTGCAAGAAAAATGTGTAGATGTTTAGCTAGAATATTTCATGTCACTTTATAGCACCTTCCAATTCAGTCTTTCATTTCCTAGAGTAGGCAACATTCCCTTTTTGCATTACCATTTGGTATTCAGACTCCTTCTATCAATAGAAGGTTGGTTTGAGAAACCCTAGTGGTCCATCGCCTAGTTGAAAAGTGACAAGAGTTGACCATTGCATCTACTGTGTATACAACACTGCCACCTCCAAGTTTGTACAAACCCTGGGTTGATGAAGTAAAGTTGGTAGCCCCAAGAGTTGTAGCATTCTTGCTACAATACTAGTGCTCATCACCTAGTCATGAACACAGCCTTGTAAATGTCCTCCCCTTTGGTGCATACATGATGGTATCTGGATCTCAGATCAATCTTTGAGAACATTGCTTCTCCCTTCAGCTGATTGAACAAGTTGTCAATCCTCGACAAAGGGTGCCTATTCTTGATAGTCACTTTTTTCAATTTCCTATAGTCAATGCATAATCTAAGTGTTCCATCTTTATTCTTTACAAAAAATACTGGTGTGCCCCATAGTGACAGACTTGGCTAATGTATCCCTTGTCCAACATTTCCTTCAACTGCAATTTTAACTCAACCAACTCAGGTGTGCTCATCCTGTAAGGTGCTTTTGATGCTGGAGCTTCCCCTGGAACTAACTCAATAGAAAATTCTACATCCCTGTGAGGTGGAAACTCTGTAATATCCTCATGAAATACATCCTTGAACTATTGTAAAACTAGGTACCTGCTCAGCACATCTGCATCCTCAACTTCCTTACCTTTATCACTAGAAATTTTCACTACGAATAACTTACACCCTTTCTTGCGGTTATGCTTTGATTGCATAACTGTCGCAATCCTAAATGATGTAGCTTTCTTCTTACCTAGTAAGACTCTTGGTTCTCCATTGTCATCAACACACTCAATGGATTTGTCATAACGATCTACCTTGGTTTTATGAAGATACAACTACTCCATGCCCAACAACATATTGTATGAACTAAATGGTAATACATTCAAATGCATAGGCATACCATTAAAGTAAAATTCACAAGCTCTTACCCAATGATGAACTTGTTTCTTCCTACTTGTAGCTAACTACACTAACTAAGAATTTGCATGAAATTCCTTAGTAAAACCACACTTATCCACCAAGTTAGGACTAACATAGCTATATATAGATCCAGGGTCAATCAAAATAGAAATAACTTGATCACAAAGCTTACCATCCATTTCAATGATATATGCTTGATGCTCTGTCTGTTTGTTATCCAATGCTACATAGATACGTGGAATACTCTGACCAACATCTCCAACAATTTATGCCTCCTTCGCACTATATATCTTAGGCCTACCACTTTGGTACTGTGGAAAGTCTCTCCTGCGATGATCTCCTCCACAAGTCCAACACCACACGAGGCTCCTTATTCTATTCCTCAGATCGATGTCCCTGTCCTCTATCTGATGCATTGAACTTCTTAGGTGGTGCGACATTCTCCTTGTTACCTGTATCCTGAGGCCTTGCTCTCTTTCTATCCCATTTTCCTTTGTTCTTTGCATTACCTCTCCAGTTTGGCTTAGTCTTAGTTCTATGCTTCGATTGTTCATAGCAATGCCTTAGCTTCCGAATGGCCTCCTCCAATGATCTAGGCTCATTGAACTCAATTCTATTCTTAAATGCAACTGGTAACCCACTAATGAACCTCTGAATTGTGGCCTTTTCCTCTGTGAGATAAGTCACATAACTCAGTAACTCCAAGAACCTGCTAGTGTACTCATAATTTTTCATAGATCCCATCTTTAGTTCATAAAATTCCTTCACCCTATCATCAAAAAATATTTATGACAAATATACCTTCTTAAATAATCGCTCAAACTCACTCCAAGTCAAATATTTCTCATGAATACATTTGACATTCTTCACATCTTACCACCAAATTCCTGCTTGATCTTTGAGACTGAATATAGCCACTTTAGCTTTCATGTTCTCTGAATAGTCATGCAACCTGAAGAATTTCCTCATGCTAAGGAACCATGCCTCTGCATCCTGTGGTTTCTTCATCTCTCCATCAAATGTTGGTGGCTTTTCTTTCCTAAATTCATCCAGCAAATATCCCCTGTCACTCTTCTTGAAAGGATGATACCAATGACAATCATAGTGCTTATCTGAATCAAAATTAGAATCATATCCGTGTCTATGCCCCCTCCTAGCTAGAGTATGCACCAATCTGTCATCTCTAATTGTATCATCTTTATCTGATCTTTGACGACCATGCGACCGGCTACCATATGCCCCATTAGTTCTATCCTCCTTCTCATAGCTAATATGATGTGGTCCCTGTTGCTGCAAATCTGACAAACTCTAAAGTATTACTGAATTTACCTCTGCTTGTTTCTCCTGTGCCTATATGATTCTATCATTATCTTCCTTACAAATCCTTATTTATTCCTTTAAGCTTCTCAGAGTAACTACCAATCGTAGGGGTTCCCAACACCATACTAATCTTCGGATAGTTAGGGAGAGTCTTTGTAGTCAACCATCTTGCTAGCCATTTTATTTTTCTTCCTTCAATGTATATCATGTCAGCTAAACCAAATCACAATAAGCCAACGTGCCTTAGTATAGCTCGGGGAGGATACCTTTTCTACAAGGTCAAAAAATCAACGTGAAACATGTATAACATAATCATGACGACATATAGAAACATAAAACATAAGTGTATGACCATGCAACTGTCATTCTAGCTAGGGTCTAGTCATCAATGCATGACCTCAATAACAACACACACCACGAACTCATGCATGACAACCACCATCATTACGTCACTATACACTTAACCACATGCAACCATGAACATGCATAATTGATGCATAACCATACACACATATGCATAAACACATATGAACAAGCATGAATGAAAAATACTTGAAATCAAACTTGCAAGAATGATACACGCAACCAAACATACAAGAATTTTAACCAATCATGCAAGAATGTAACCAATCTTACTACAATGATACATGTAAGTGACATAAATTGACATGTAACCAATTATACACTCACAATGATGCATTCCACACTAACACCTAAGATTTCACATGACGACATCACTACAACCATGAACAACATCAAGAAAATGCAACAAGCACATGGAATGCAAGTGTGAGAGACACACATGCAACTGACATGCATGCATGACCAACACATAGACCATATAGTCCGAGGGGTGAACCATGCTATGATACCATTTTGTAACACCCTCCTCCCACATCTACCCAAGCAACCAGCTACTATGATATGATTCGACCTCCTACGTCATGTTAAGGAAGTGGAACTGACGGAAACACAACATACACACATTAATCATCACCTACAAGACCCTTAGGAACAAATAGAATACTTTAGACAATTTACCTTGGGGTCTCACTATGATTTTAGACAATTTAAGGCTTAATCGCTCCCATGCTATAGGCATGAGCACAACCAACAACCCAAATTCGCTCTCACATGATTGCTTGCTAGCGACTAGAGACCAAAACTATCAGTGCTATGCTAAAAACTCCGAGATTTGATCCACGTTTTCAGGCCCAGAGCCCAGGTCACTGCCCAGAATTAAACCATCTCTTCATATCAGTAAAATAACATGAAAAGGATAGTACTAAATTGAATACTTGTTCAACATCTTAATTGGACCCCTACTAGCCATGACAGGCATTTCGTCAAACATATTGCAAATGTGTAATATACAAGTGTAATTAATAATTTTGAGCATAGGGGTCTGATACTTAGCTCAGAATCACTAAGAACCATTGATGCCTCAACACACCAACTGCCATTCCATCCATTAGGCCATAAATACATTGATCATTCAATTACAAGTAAAAACATGAGGAAATCCATACATGTTTGAAGTCATAAAACACATACATAACCAACATAATAGGGAAAAAAATACTCATGAAATTACAGCCATATAGACCACATACAATCCATCAAAATGTTCATAGAAATAAAAGGAGAAATAAACTTTCATTACTGATGAAAAATCTAAACTCAGTGTTGAAAATGGCAACAAGAAATGCTAAAAATAGAAGTGCTAAAAATAACACTACTATAAATAGAAGTTCGGGTACTAGTGTTGGACATAGCAACAAGGAATGAAAAATGGAAGTGCTAAAAATAGCATTGCTATAAATAGCATTTTGGGATGGTTCCAATTCTAGTTAGTCCCTGAACTAAAATTGAGAAGTAAAATTCGAATTTGATCTTAGCAGTTGTTTGTAAAATAATTAATTAATTCACCTTGAGTTAATTAGTTGTAGAAAATCAAACATGAAGTTTATGTGGGGACATGCAATAGTTTCTCCATTGATTGAGGAATTTATCCATCAGTTAAAGAGATAAGGATGAGTTGTAATATTGAGTTGTAATTAGTTGGCTCAGTTAACTGAGTCAAGTCTAGTTAGATTAATTCAAACAGTTTGTTGAATTAATTGTGAGTTTAGTTAGTTAATGCATGCATGCATGTAACTGTTGCACTTCAAATAACTGAATATTCTCTCATAAATAACTCATGCATGTCAATTCAGACAGAGACCCAGTTGAGATCAAAGGAAGGGACAGTGTACTATCAGTTGGAGGCTTTTTCCTATAAAGGAAACTCATCCATGCAGAAGGAATTATCTCCTTCAGGTTATTTCTGAGCCAAGTGAGTAGTGTGAGATGGGAATTCACACAAGTGGAAGCACTGGACCCTAGGAAAAACTGCGCAAGGAAATAGGAGGCTTGGAGGGAAGAGGAGAAGGTTGTGAGAGCCTTTGACTTGTCTATGAGCAGTATTGTTTGATTGCAGAGAGAGCAGGATAGCTTGAGAGATGATTCTTTTTGTAACTTGAACATATTTCCACTTGTATGATAATATAGAGATTGGGGTTTTAGGCTGAGGCTTTCCCCGGGTTATTTCTTTTGTGTTATGTGTGATTGATTTCTTATTCTTAGTTATATGTGTTCTCATTGATCTTGCTCATATTCGATTAAGCTTCCGCAAGTTTGTTGTAGAAGTAGATCTTGTATTTTGCTTTAGTATATTGCATAATCTATTGATCTACAATGGGAATTTCTACATGGTATCAGAGCTAGCTGATTTGTAGAAAAATTCTACATGGTATCAGAGAAAAGGTGATCAAAGTGAAGAACAGTATACAATAAGGGAGAAGTTCGAAGGTTGAATTTCCTGAATATAGAAATCGAGTTCTTATCACATCTCAATTTCACCAATGGCGTTTAACGGTTTAAGACTCAAGTATGCCCTTGATGGCAGCTCGAATTATATAGCCAGGAAGGATCGCATGGAAGCAGTATTAGAGGATAACAGTCTAAAGGACTTCATTGATGAAGAAGTCCCCAAGCTGACTAATGCTACAGAATTGGCGGAATGGAAGAAATGTGTGGCTAGAGCAAGGAGAATCCTCCTGGAGGGAGTTCAAGACCACATTGTCTCGAGCCTCCATGGGAAGGAGACACCATTTTCGATGTGGAAAACATTAAAAGATCTATATCAGAACAACAACGATCAGAGGAAGTTGGCACTAAAAGACAAGCTTAGTAAAATCAAGTGTGAAAAGGGCGACACGATCTCTACATATCTGAACAAGCTCACCACCTGCAAGGATGAGCTTGCAAGTGTAGGGATCACGAAACCGATGATGACATGGTGAGTCTTGCACTCCTCGGTCTTTCTAAGAGTTGGCATAGCTACCAAGACTCGGTTAATGGAAGAGAAAAACTGCCAGATTGGGAATGACTTTGGTTGGATCTGATGCACGAGGAGATAAGAAGAAGCACCATAGATGGTTCTTCATCCAAGGAGGATGAAGAAAATTGTGCCTTATCAAGTAAGGCAAAGAAAGGGAAGGAGAATAATTCTCATCCCAAATCGAGTTCTTCCCATGGTGGGAAGAAGTTTGACAAATCAAAAGTGCGATGCTTTCATTGTCATGAGGTGGGCCATTTTGCTAAAAATTGTCCGCTGAAGACATCCAAGATGGGATCCAAGGAAGGATCTGAAGGTGAGGCATTGACCTCACAGTTCAAGTTGGATTTCACACTCTTCACATGCATGGTTTCATCCATGGTGGGATGTGGTTGGTGTCTTGACAGTGGAGCTTCTTTCCACATGACCAGCGACAAGAGTTTGTTCAGTACCTTAGAGGAGAAGGATCTCTAGATACTCATAGTGATGGGTAATGATGAAAAGTATAGTGTCTCAGGTGTAGGCATGGTTTTTTTTCAGAGGGAGCATGGAGCTCACATTACCTTGACCGATGTCAAGTATGTACCAGGACTAAAGAAAAATTTGGTGTCGATCGCAATGCTGGAAGACAGAGGCTATGATGTAGTCTTTAGTAAGGGAAAGGTTTTCCTTCGACACATCACCACAAAACAGGTGAAGCAGATCAGTTCACGAGTCAAGAACCTGTATGCTCTTGAGGTTCAAGATGCATGCAAAGCCTTGAGGAGCAAGGAAACTGATGGAAACTTGGTGGTTGAGAGGGAGAGGAGCCACAATTGGTGAAGTAGCTTCAAGAGGTTGTGGAGCAGCCACAACTAGAGAAGCTGAGAGGAGATTGAGTAGAGACATCCACTCATGCAGAGACCTCTAGTAGGGGGAAATTTTGAGCCAAGTGGGCAGAGGGATCACATGCATCCATACCTCTAGGTCGGAGGTGGGGCAATGTGGAGTGACAGTCCCAAGAAGGCTAGAATAGGGGCAGGATCATTGAGGTAACCAACCTCTTTGATTAGACCTTGCTATGGGAACCCCGACGAGGAGTAGCAGGACTGGCTAAGTGGGTAGAGGTAGATGCGGATGGAGTGGTAAAGAGAGCTACAGTGTAGGAATCCCAAGACAGTGCAGAGCTAGCAGGCTGCAACAATGCGAGAGGCACATGAGTGTTGCACCAGTGCAGGATGGCACAGAGAGGTGTGCAATGGTGCGAGATGCATGGAGTGTTGCAGCAGCTTAGAGGTCAGAGAGGGAGCACTTGTCAGCGGTAGATGGAGCTTCAGCATCAGAGGATGTTTCTAACCCAACAGGAAGGTCAGTTGGGAGTTTTTTTTGTTTCTAGAGTTGTTGGAGTAACAACACTTGGAAGAAGTGTTGCATGCAGAACATTCCAAAGGTTCAGGATCAGGTTTGAGTTGAATGCCTTTCTTATTGAGAGGGAGTGTTGAAAATGGCAACAAGAAATGCTAAAAATAGAAGTGCTAAAAATATCATTGCTATAAATAGAAGTTTGGGTACCAGTGTTGGACATAGCAAAAAGGAATGAAAAATGGAAGTGTTATAAATAGCATTTCGGGATGGATTCCAATTTTAGTTAGTCCCTAAACTAAAATTGAGACGTAAAATTTGAATTTGATCTTAGTAGTTGTTTGTAAAATAATTAATTAATTCACCTTGAGTTAATTAGTTGTAGAAAATCAAACATGAATTCTATGTGGGGACATGCAATAGTTTCTCCATTGATTGAGGAATTTATCCATCAGTTAAAGAGATAAGGATGAGTTGTAATTAGTTGGCTCAGTTAACTGAGTCAAGTCTAGTTAGATTAATTGAAACAGTTTGTTGAATTAATTATGAGTTTAGTTAGTTAATGCATGCATGCATGTAACTATTGCACTTCAGACAACTGAATATTCTCTCATAAATAACTCATGCATGTCAGTTCAAACAGAGACCCAGTTGAGATCAGAGGAAGGGACAGTGTACTATCAGTTGGAGGATTTTTCCTATAAAGGAAACTCATCCATGCAGAAGGAATTATCTCCTTCAGGTTATTTCTGAGCCAAGTGAGTAGTGTGAGGTGGGAATTCACACAAGTGGAAGCATTGGACCCTAGGAAAAACTGCACAAGGAAATAGGAGGCTTGGAGGGCAGAGGAGAAGGTTGTGAGAGCCTTTGACTATCTATGAGCAGTATTGTTTGATTGCAGAGAGAGCAGGATAGCTTGAGAGCTGATTCTTTTTGTAACTTGAACATATTTCCACTTGTATGATAATACAGAGATTGGGGTTTTAGGCTGAGGCTTTCCCCGGGTTATTTCTTCTATGTTATGTGTGATTGATTTCTCATTCTCAGTTATATGTGTTCTCATTGATCTTGCTCATATTCGATTAAGCTTCCGCAAGTTTGTTGTAGAAGTAGATGTTGTATTTTGCTTTAGTATATTGCATAATCTATTGATCTATAGTGGGAATTTCTACATGGTATCAGAGCTAGCTAATTTGTAGAAAAATTCTTCACTTGGGATGGGACTTCCATGTTGTACCCAATCATAGAATGGTTGAGCCAAATCTCTCTTCAGCCATTCACCTTTGTGCCATATTCCAAACATGAATGTGGGATCTCATAGAACACATCAACCAAAACTCATCTAAGGCTTCCACAAGCCATCCACCTCAACCCATCAAATAATGATTCCACCTCATGGCCAGACATCATAAAACCATCATTTGATCAGTCTCTATCCCAACCATCCAGGGCTTCAGAGCATTTGTTCCAACCAAGGGTCTAGGACTAATAAATCAACCCACAGATGTCACCGGGCTCTAGAGAGTTTGTCCAACGAAGCCTCCAGGACTAGTAACTCAACCCACCAAGGGCTCCAAAGCATTTTTCGAACCAACATTACGAGACTAGTAACTCAACCCAAGTTGTTATAGGGCTCCAGAGCATTTGTCCAACCAAGCTTCCAGGAACTAGTAACTCAACCCAAGCTAAGGAAACATGAGAACCAACCAAAAAAAAGCAATGAAATTAAACCCACAATCACCATGGCTATCCAAGAAAAGGCAAGGCTATAAAATCCACTATCAATCTAGGAAATCTTCCATGCCAATGACAGATCACAACCAAGAAACCACATGCATGTGCCATGCAAGCCAAAACTAGTGAAGGAAACATACATGCAATGTGGTACCTGCAAGAAAATTTGATGTAGCTACTGATCCTGATGCCCTCTTGTTCTTTCCTACTCTTTCTTTGCCTTCTTGCTCCAAAAATCCAAGTATGCCACACCCTCCAAGAGTGCTCCAAGAAAACTCTAAGTCTCCAAGTGTATGAGAGAGAGAGAGAATAGAAGAGAGCTCCAACACTGAACTAACAAAAGGTTACCAACAAATCCTTTTTTTGAATGAGGCCTCTATTTTCTTCATTTTCCATTATTTTCCTTCATTTCCTCTTCACATGCAAACTGTGACCTTTCACCCCCATTTTCTCCTAATTTCCATTATTTTCATAAATAAATGTGCCAAAATGCCATTTTTCCTTTCCAAAGCCTTAGCCATTTCCTTTTTCAATTTCCTTATCCATAACCAATCACAAGTGGTCCCCATCACTAGTATTATGCCCAACATTCATCTTGGAATAAGTGTCCCATCATTCGTGGTTATTGCTTTTCACTTTTATTACATTGAATTTTCATCACAGCTGTTACAATATCTTTATCATGGTGAGAGAGGTATGCCAAATTCTGTGCAAGCACATAGGTCCCTTTTAGCTTCAACAATTTCTAATGCTCCAATCCTATCATGATGAACATGCTTTCTGAAGACATATTTATTTGAAAATTTCCATCAAATATTTTAATAGAATGGCCATGTTCTCAAATGTGCAAAATATATAGCAAGTTCCCATACAAATCAAGAAGATAGAGAACATCATGCAAAATAAAATCTAGGAATCTAAGGAATTTCAGCGTAATGGTGCTAATTGTTGTAAGTTTAAGATTAGATCCATCTACAAAGTATGATACACCTCTATAGTTTCATTCAATTCTTCAAATAATTCCCACAAAAAATCATGTGACAAGTAGCACCAGTTTGAGAAACCATGCATCTCTCCAAGAAGAAAATGAAGTTTTGTATAAATCTCCATTTATGCCAATATTAGAATGAGAAATAATAAAAGGAGTAGATTTAGGAGCCTAACCTTTATCTTCATTTTGATCCTTATTTATTTTATCTTCTCCAACGTGATCCTACACCTTTTTTCTTCATATCCATATAGTCCACATTGAACATAGTAAAGGCCATATTCCCACCTTGATTATGTCTATCCCCCTTCCTTCGATATTATTCTTTTTTACATCCTCTGTTGCTACCTTCTCCTCTAGAAAAATTCCATTATTGATTTTATCCTTTTTTAGCAAAGAATATAGTATTTCTAGTTGGTTGAGTTTTCTTCTTGAAATATTTCTCACATTTTTCCATTTTCTCCACCAAAGATTCAAAATCACAAGACTTTAATTGGTCACTAGCTTGAAGTGATTCAATATAGTGAGAGTGCGTAGGGTAGAAGCTGTTTTTAAGGCCATAATAATTTTTTTTATTTTCAAACCAAAAATACTAATTCCATGCATGAGTGTTTTAATTTAGTATGTTAAAGCAATGGGATTACCATCCTTTAAATCTAGGTCGAAGAGCTTCAACTATAGTTGAATTAGCTCTAATTCTAAATGTGAATCATACAAACATTTAAAATTCTTCAATGAACCCAAAGAATCATTGATAGATCCAATATGATGAATCACCTCTTCACTTATTGAAGCAACAATCAAGGCATATGATTTCTTATCTTATTTTTTCCATATGGAGATATCTTTAAAATATATAGGTTTAGTAGGTGAAGCATTTCTATCACGAATTCCATCCCAAAGATAATTAAAGATAAGAGCATGTTAAATCTATCTTTACCATCTTGGATAATCCTCTTTTCCATCGAGCACCATAATAATATTGATTGAGATTGTAACATCCCCTATTCTACCCCTACTCTTTGTAATGATAATTATTGTGATTACAATACCAATGTGAGTTAATCATGACTGGGTAATACGTGATTAAGAACTTAATATTTAAAATTAATTTAAAAATGGAATAAGGGAGAACCTTAAGGATCCTTGTTCTGAGGGAATCCTGCTTGCTCACTTGTTTTGAAAAGCCATGATCCATACCCAACCAAATTAAATGCCACAATTGCTTGTAAACTCAGGAGGCCATTACATGACAATATTTCATTGCGATGTGATTGGGATGAACTGAAGTTCAATGAAAATCATTAAGAGCTTCGACTGGGGTGGTTTCGCCTTTCCCTTGTATAAATAAAAGAAACAACCTTTTTAGGAGAAAATTCACTGAAGAGCTAATATATTCTCTTTGAAACACATAGAGAAGGAAATTCTATGCTCTCTTTCCCTCTCTCATAACACATTAGGATGTAGAGGATTTTTTTACATATAAGGAAAAAAAAAAAAAAAAAAGTTAGTTGGATTTCAAAAAATTTACAATTCGCTTATAGTGTGTGGGAAATGGAGTTATTTCTTTCTCTTTCTTGTGTTGGTTCTCTCTTAGTGTTTCACATTTGTTTTGGAAAAAAGTCCATCGGATCTGGAGTTCACTAGTTAACTAGTAGTGGTTGGTCCTGAGACAAAGTTGGTTCACGCAGACCATCATATTTTCCTTTGGTTGGAATTTACTCTCTTATTTCTGATATTTCCATTGGATTGATTGCTATTCATGAGGGGAAATTGTTCCTGTTATGCAACCAGCTCACAAAATAGAATAAAAGATAGATCAACGACTTAAAAATCAGCCTCTTTGAGAGGGAAACCTCCTTTACAATACACAAATGAACAATTATTGGATGATACAAATGAAAAAACCTCCTTTCTATATATAGGAGTATAAGGGGTCACAATATAATCAAATCCAACATAACAATAATGATATAAGGGCACAACAATAACAATAGTGGGCTTCTATGGGGCACAATAATAATAATATGGGGACAATAGGGGCATAATAATAACAATATGGGGACCAATAGGGGCACAACAATAACAATAAGGGCTACAATCAAAATAGTAATGGGGGAATCACTAGTATTATAGGGACCTAACATGCCCCTCCTTAAAAAATGTGTTGTCCTCAACACTTGAGTAGTTTTGGATGATTTTGTATAAAATTCTCATCCTCCCATGTGGAATCTTTAGTGGGTAAGTTATTCCACTTGATGAGATACTCTGAAATTGATCGATTTCGTAGCTTTCAAGTTCTTTGTTTTGTGCCTGCTTCAGGTTCTAATATGATTTTCCTTCCTTGTCAAGTTCTGGCAATATTATTTGAACTGGGAGCTTGTCACCTATAACCTTCTTTAAGCATGAAACATGGAAAGCTTGGTGCACTCAGGAAGTTGCAGGAAGCTCCAATTTGTATGCCATAGTACAAATATTTTGCAACACCTTGTATGGACCATAATACTTTGGTGATAATTTATTATCCTTCTTAGCTTGCTTGAGCGACATTTGATTATATGGTTGTAGTCGTAGAAATACCGAGTCACCTACATCAAAAATTCTTTCGCTGCAATGTTGATCTGCTTGTTGTTTCATCCTATTTTGTGCCAAAGTGAGGTTATCATTTAAGAGTTGGAGAACTTGTTGTTGATGCTCGATGTGATCTTACACTACTTGAACCTTAGAATTTTCTCTTAAATATGATGTGATGGATGGTGGATGATATCCATAAAGTGTCATAAATGGGGTCATTTTTGTTGCAGTATGGAAGGAATTGTTATACCACCATTCAGCCAGAGGCAACCATTTGAACCATTGTGTCTATTTATTAGATACAAGGCAACGAATATATCCTTCCAAACATTTGTTTACTATCTCAGTTTTCCCATCAGATTGAGGATGATAAGATGATCTAGAAAAGACAAGAAAATAATTCTTTCCAAAAATTTCCAGTGAAAATGGGATCTCTATCACTTACAATAATCTTTGGGTTTCCATGTAGCTTTTGAATTGTTTCCATAAATGCAGTAGAAACTGTATTGGATTTAAATGGATGAGATAATGCACAAAAGTGTGCATACTTGGTAAGTCTGTCAACTACCACCATGATGACACTATTTCCTTCGGAATTGGGGAAACCTTTGATAAAATCCATTGAAACCTCTTCCCAATGTTGGCTTGGAATGGATAAATGTTGTAATAGACCTAGGGTCTTAATTGTTTCAAATTTATTTTGCTGGAAAACCAAACATTCTACCACAAACTTTTGAATATAGGATTTAAGGCCATCCAAAAAAATTCCTTCTTAACCCTGTGGTAAGTTTTTAAAATTCCTGAGTGCCCTCCTAAGGGATAGGTGTGCAATTCCATAAGAATATTTTGTTTTAGTTGGGAATTATTACATAAGTATAAGCGATCTTTGTACCGTAATGAATCATTTTTCCAGCTAAATGTATCAGATGTACTGAGATATTGTTGTATCTTTTGAATGAGTGCCCACACTTCTTCATCATTCTTCCATTCATCCCTTGCTTCAGTTATCCAATCTGGTTGGATAATAGAAATGGAGAAAAGTAATGCCTCCACATCCTCATCCTTTCTTGAGAGTGCATCTGCCACAACATTTTTCTTCCCTTTTTTGTAGATGATTTCAAAGTCATAACCCAACATCTTTGTGACACATTTTTGCTGCTCTTCTTAGGATAATCTTTTTTATAAAATGTATTTAAGAATATCATGATCGGTTTTTACCTTGAAGTGTATTCCCATTAGGTAGGGTCACCATTTCTTAAGTGCATGTAGTATTGCCAACATTTCCTTCTCATAAATAGCTTCGTGTAAATACTTTCCCTTGATTGGATGACTTTCGAAAGAAATGGGTCTTTCTTCTTGCATTAAAACAACACCAATTCCATTTCCTAAGGAATCACATTCCACAATAAAGGTTTTCGTGAATTCCCACGTAGCTAAGACTAGTGCTTGGCACATTGCCTCCTTAAGATGTTCAAAGGCCTTTGTTACTTCTGGAGTCCATGAAAATGCATATTTCTTCAATAATGTTGTTAGAGGTGCTATTGTTCTCCCACAATTCTTAACAAACTTGCGATAATACCCTATTAACCCGAGAAATCATCGTAGATGCTTTATAGATGTGGGGATTTTCCATTCCTTAATGGCTTTAATTTTGCTAGGGTCTACCTTAACACCTATTGGGTTGTGTTATATTATTTCCATGATTAGCTCCCCTAGTTATCCAAGGGGTTAGAAGGGGGGCGGAGCCCCCCTTTGTTGTGTTGATTACACAGCTGGGGGGTCATAGAGGGTTTGAGGGGGGTGGGCAGTGCCCCGGGGAATTTTTTTTGGACCCTATATTAGGTTGGGCGAAGCTACCTATGGTTTTGTGCACGATTTTCGTACATGGTTTTGGACGTGATGGTTTTCAGTCCATGGTATTGGATGCTTTGGCATGTATATATATGTATTGTAACATTGAAAGGAACATAATGAAAAATCAAGCTGGTAGTCCCGGTTTTGGGATCCAAGGGAAAATATCTATGTATATGTGTTTTATGTGTTATGCTCTCGCATTGTTTATTTTCTGTGTTTTAGAATTCGTATGCAAGTAATGTCCATACAAGGTTAAAACCTACAACACCTTCATGAGATACAATATGACCAAGATATTCCACATCTTGTATTGCAAAGAAACATTTCAAACTTTTTTCATATAATTGTTTCTCCTCCAATATTTTGAGCACCCTGTCAACATGTTGAACATGATCCTTCCAAGGCTTGATGTAGATTAGTATATCATCGAAAAATACTAACACAAATGTTCTAAGGGTTTGAAAATGGAATTTATCAAACCTTGAAATGTAGAAGATGCATTGGTAAGGCCAATAGGCATGACCAAAAATTCATAATGACCCTCATGACTTCTAAATGTTGCTTTCGAAATGTCTTCAGTCTTCATTCTGATTTGATGATATCGTGAACGAAGATCCAACTTGGTGAAGTAAATTGATCCTTGCAATTCATCAATGAAAGGAATAGAAAATGTATCTTTAATAGTGAGCTTATTGATCTCCCTATAATCCAGAAACATGTGCCATGATCCATCCTTCTTGTGCAACAATACTATTATAGTAGAGAAAGAATTTTGACTAGGTTGAATTATACCGACCTCTAGCATTTCTACAACCATACGTTCAATTTCACTCTTTTGGGCATAGGGATATTTGTAAGGCCTGATGTTTGGAGGAACACTTCCTGGAATCAAATGAATAGCATAAACATGATCATGAATAGGTGGGAGGCTTTTGAGAGTCTCAAATACCTTGGAATGATTGTCGAAGACTTTTTGGAGATCTAGAGAAATAGATGATTTCGATGTGGGAACCTCTACCAAACATAATTGTGCAATTATGCCTCTTTGTTCTTTCTTTAGAAGATTTTTCATTCTGTTAGAGCTTATTGTCTTTCTTGGTTTCCTTGTGATACCCCTTAATTCAACTTCCTTTCCTACCGAAAAAAATTTCATGAAAATTTCTTGAAAATTAAAAGTTATCATCCCAAAGATTTTAGCCATTGGACTCCTAGTACAACATCAGCACCACCCATTGGAATGGAAAGAATTGGGCTATTCAATACATATTCTCCCATCACTTTCTTGATATTATGGCACTTTCCAGAGCAATTTCTGGTTCCTCCACTTGGAACCATCACTTGAAACTTTGGTGCTCGATATAGGAAGCAATTCAATTCCTTGGCTATCTTACAATGAATAAAATTATGGGTACTGCCCGAATCAATCAACACTATTACCTTTCTCTTCTTGATATGTCCTTCTATCTTGATAGTTTGAGGAGTGGTAATTCCGGTTAATGCATTCCAAGATATGGTTGGATTCATTTTTTCTTTCTCTAGGGTTTGTTCCTGGTGTATATCCTCTTCTTTTGATGTTTCTTGTTTCTTTTCTTCCTCGTCTTCACAATCTATGTAAAATAATTTCTTCTCAGCACACTTATGACCTTTAGTGTATTTTCTATCACAGCTGTAACAAAGCCCTTTTGCTCTTTTTTCTTCCAATTGTTATGGTGTCAACCTTGTAGGTTGTGGAAGGCTAGGGGAAACAACACTTCCATCTTTATACTTGTGAGTGGTGTTAGAGTCGGTCTGGTTATCCCTCTGTCAGAGATCAAAACTCTTTTTTGCATTTCATGTTTAGGTGTCCCATCAATTTTGATCAGTTGCATTTCGTTAGGAGCATGCCATAAATCTGACGGAAAGGTTTGTGTCACTCATTCCCCTCGTGCTTGGCACTGCTAGCTCAGGTCTATTCATAAAAATCAAGTCTTGAAAAGTCATTTGCAGTCCTGTTTCAGTTTCTAGGTCATAACAGTTTTTTCGGTCATTAGGTCTAGGGTTAAGTCAATTGGGTCTTTGACAAAGTTTAATCAAGCCAGCAGGCTAGAGGGAGGTCCTTGATAGGTTATTATCTCAAAGATTTTTATCGTTATACGGATAGATTATGACTTCTCTTCAAAACTCTGTTTTGAAGATAAATCGACATTTCATTTTTGTAATAAATTTGAGGCCTCGTAAAAGTGGCAAACATGTCAGGGAAGAACCAATCAACCTTAGAGAATTGCATGCTTGTCCTCTTGCTATGCAGTGTTTTGAGCATCAGTCGTGCTATGAGTTTTGTCAAAAGGTGGCTGAGGTCCAGTTTCATTATGAGTTGGCTCGTCTCATTGTCTTACATTTGCACGGAGATCAAACTACCTTGGCTGGGGTCACCTTTACACTTACACCAGAAACAGTTTCGCTAGCAACAGGTATACCAAATATTGGTGAATTATGGCATAAAAAACAACAGATTGATAAGCAGCATTATGAGCCATATATCAAACCCAATTGCTTGAGGCAGCTCAAAAGAGTGTTCCCATTCAGGTACCTGAAAGATGAATATGCTCCACTCATGAGATTGATCATGAAATATTTCAGTTGTGAGGGATGATTCTCTTGTCTTTATGCTTATCACATCAGGTTACTCATGCATTTCACCAGGGTGCGAATGATGAACATTCCGTATTTCATCTGCCGGAATATAGAGAGGATGACTACCTTTATACATCATAGAACCCCTTAGCAGCAACTCAACAGTGTCTATCATTTTGCGCTTATAAATATTTTGGTGGTTCATCAGCTTGGTTTGCAGGGCATCACTTGGGATGACTTTATCTAATGTGATTTCTTCAGAGCTTCATGAAGAGTATCAGAGGTGAAACACGAGGGTGAACCTTCTCAGCAGTATGAACGTCATGAGACTAGGCCTATTTTCATTACATATCAGAGAGGCTATCCGAAAGGCACCAGGCCTTTGTTTGCAGCAGCAAAGCGAGTGTTATCTCCACCCGGCGTGGAAGGGGCCTCGCTTCCGACATCAGCACCGCAGGTACAGGACAAGGGCAAGAAGCCCAAGCATAAGAAGGGGCCTTCAGGTGAGCCATCAGGTTTCGTTTTTGTTCATGATGATGAGACAGCTACAGATTCAGAGAAGGCCAAATATAGAAGGATTATCGAGGAGCAAGAAACAGACATTCAAGCCTTGGAAATCTAGTTGGAGATGGCCAAATGGAACATCAAGTATCTAGAGTAGAGAAATAAACATCTTGAAGACCAGCATGCGATCATGCAGCTACAGAAAATTCGTGAGAATCGCCAAGCTACCCGACATAGGAGGATTGAGTTCACTTCTCTAGAGCGACAGGTCAATGAGGATCGAGAATCTAATCTTGAGAGGGTCAACATTTATTTGGAGAAGTGGTTGAGCAAGGCCAATAGAGATAATGCATTGTTAAGACACATGGCTGTTCACTATAGGGCACGGAACCAAGTTTGCAAGGCTCGGATTAGAAATCTAAAGGCGAAATTGAAGAAGGCAATTAGCAAGAAAAAGAAGCAAAGGGAGCTCGATCGTCTTCAGATTTTGGCCGAGGCCTCTTTAGCTCATCATCACACTTGACAAGGAAACTCCAGCCCAAATTTCAAGAGATTTGGGGCATTTTTGGTCATTTTGGAATTTTTGTGTTAAAAAACAGGCTTTTTCCCTATATGCGCCGCGCACCTTGCGCGACGCATAGGATTGGGAGCTCCAAATTACAAATGGCTTGCAGTTTTGGATTTTTCATGAGAAATCATGAATTTTGGTACTTGGACAAGAAATTTGGGAAAGTTTTGGGTCCCCAAAAGGTCAAAAAACATGCAAAAAATGACCTCACTGCCCCTATTTTGACACACAGGAAGCAGTCTTGGGAGAATGCACTTTTGGAGGGGCAAATGGACACCAATTTTGAAAATTCCACTTGGGTTGGATAGTAGACAGGCAGGGCTTTCCAACAAGCCAACCTAAGCTCAATTTGGACTCCTGCAGGTACCTCAAAATCAGCAGCAAAGTAGCGCGGCGCATATAGATTTTTTGCCTTATTTTTCATCTTTCAGCTCAGAAACTCGGCTAGTTTGACCAGTTTTGATTTGTGATGTAATTTTTCACTTTTCTTGATGTAATTAATTGAACATGATGTAATTTTGACACCTAGTTACTTGTTCTAGAAGATTCATTCACCAAAGAGTGAAAATTTAATGAATGAATCAGTTTCCTACCTTATAGAGGCAAGTTGTTTTGACTGCCTAGATTGTAGTGCTTTGTTTAGAATTGGTTGAAACAGCTCCTAGAATGATGAGCTCGACCCCTAGAGGCAAGGGAAGAGGTTGGCTTGCCTATATGATGTAATTTCTAAGTCATTTTCAGTTTTGGACTCTTGGGAAAAGCTTGACACTCTATTGTACATTCACTTCTGCATTTTTGGCAAAGGAAAGACCAGGGTTTTACAGCACTGTTTGGGATCCTCGTGGCTTTATGTGTTGATGGTGTGCTTCTTTCAGTAATTGTAAGTTGTTATGTGTATCATTTTCCTTCTCTCATCTTCTGCAATTGAACAAATGAAGTGTTAAGGTAGAATCCATAGATTGTTATGCTATGCCTTTAAGTTTGTTTGATTTTTCATGTTTTCGTCTGTTTAAGGAGAATCCTTGAAAGCTTCTTGCTCTCCTTAGATTCTCACCAGTCAAATCTATCCATTAATTCTCTTTAAAAGCATCAAGACAATCGCCTACCTTTCCCCAAGTAGACCTCTGCAAAAACTGTGTCTCATCCCCGCACCCAAAATTGTCTTTCCCTTTGATTCAACAAAAACCTCAAAAAATCAACCTCAAACTCTTTGTACTTCATACCTAGCCTAAGATCAATTGCAAATCTAGTCATCTCGAGCCTCATCGATTACCTTTGCTAAGATTGACCCAGAGAGAGCCCTCTCCTGTCCTCGTAGGGCTAGCTACGAGGCTGAGCGTGGTTTGATGTGGACCTAGAACCTTGTCCTTTTAGCCTGAGACAAATCTAGGCTCTAACATAGTGGCGACCATACTGGGGACAAAAATGGTTTGCTTGTTGATGTCATTTGTTTTATAGCTACAGACGGAGCCTGAAGTTATGCCAGGTAGCCTTCGAAACGCTTTTGCTTTGCATTAGTGCAAGTAGATAAACGCTGCTTCAGTTAATCTCCGGTCTAGCTTGTAAACGTGACATCTAACTTGTTAATTGCCCCAGTACATCTGCAAATTCTAAGCTTCTGGATGATAAGTTTAGGGTTTGACAGGCTGAAAAAAGTTGTTTATGTTCCTTTGATTTCTTGAAAATAACACGCTGGCTTCAAAGAGATATACTAGAGCTAATCCAGATCCTAATCCTCCTCCTGTTTATGAAAATCCCAATTTGATTCCAAGACTCCTTCGTCAAGAGAGCTCTGTGACTCCCGTGTTTAAATCTCATTCATGTCCTGCAATTTTTAAGTATCTTGAAGAACTTGATTTTGACGAGAAGTTTGAATTGTCGCTGTTTAAAACTAAATCCGAAAGTGCACTTGATTCTCTAGTTCCAAATCCTGACTTTGCTGCAGCTCTTGAAGTTGAAAGAAACAATAAATTAATTGAAAATTTTATCTTGAGACACCTTCAGAGAAACATTCAGGCTGCAAATCTTGCTGATTTCCTAGAAGCTGCATCTGCAAATATTGGATCTTCTATCACGGCTTCCGCCTCGAAAGTTCCCACCGAACCGCCTTTCATTCCCACTATTCCCCTGCAACCTATAATCACTTATCAAAAGTCTACAGCAAATTCCCCTTCTTCATCCCACGTGGCTTCTCCTCCGCATACACCTCCTCATACTCCTCATACTTCAGCTACATCCACTCCTCCAACAACTCCCAGACCAAATCCCCCAAGAGCAATGGCTGCTCGGTTTGCACCTCCCACTCTTCCTCAAGTTTTGAATGACATGCCCGCAGACTATCAAAGTAAAATTCCTTTGTTCAATGGCACACCTCAGAATATCACAGCTCAACAGCATGTTGACAAAATGGTGGATTTCTTTGATCTCCATGAGATTGATGAAGAGAATGTGACTATGAGGCTATTCGTGCAAACTTTTGGTGGAGAGGTAAGGAAATGGTTTAGAGCTTTGCCGGCTAGAAGTGTTCCTACATTAGAAGATCTTAAGAGATAGTTTTTAGAACGTTGGGAAGTAAAGAAAGATCCGCTGCAAATCAAATCTGAATATACTAAGATCAAATGAAATGCTGGAGAGTCCGTTCAAGACTATTGCATTAGATTCAATGCAGTATATAATGCAATTCTAGATGATTTAAAACCAACTAGAAAATCAGCGTTGCTTAAGTTCCCGGATGGTTTTGATCCGGACATGGCTTATCAACTAAGGGAGAGAGATCCGGCTACCTTAGAAGAAATGCAGAAAATTGCTGTTAGTGTTGAGGCAAATTTGAATGATAAGAGAGCTAGAATGAAAGCCGAGAAGAAAGTCTCAATAAAAGAAGAGGCCTCTACATCAGACCAAGTTCTCCGCAAGGTAGAAAAGATGATTGAAAGGTTAGCTCTTGATAAGCCTGAACCGCAGATTCAGAATCCTAATTTTCGTGGTCAGCAACAGCCACAATTTAGGATCAAACAGCGTGAGCAGCAAGCACAAGACACAGCATCACAACAGTAGCAAGTAAAGACACCTCTTCAGCAGAATTTTGTTGGTCCTGAGTCAGATGATGAAGATAATGTAGTTGGAGAAGAAAATCACTTCTTTACTCCCGATGATATGCCCACATTTATCACTGAAGATGATGAAAAGACAGCAAGTTCAGCAGTACAACATGATGCAGATTTTATCTTGGCAAATGATATCGCTTTGGAGGAAGAGTCGGATGAGTATCAGAGAGGTTATATGCATGCTTTGTCCGCTCAACAGCGTCAGTATTCACTCAGAAGCAGAAATGTTCCCATTAATCCAGTCCAAAAAAGAAAGGAAGTTCCAGCATCTAAAGATGAAACACCGGCTGCACCAAAGAAAGGAAAAGAGAGTGCTGACCCTATGACTAGCAAGCCTCCACCAGCAAATGAAAAGGTAAATCAAACCATTGTATCAAAGGATAAACCTGAAAAGAAAGATGTTCCAGCCAAAGAAGTGGACAAGACTTCTACTTTTAGTTTAGAAAATGAAATTTCTAAATTGAAGGTATCTATTCCTTTGACTGAGCTCATGAAGAACAGCAGCTTTCAAGGTCAAGTCTCCAAAATTCTGAATTTTGACCCAATGTCTGATATGGTGAGTGTGGAGGATGATCAACCGGAATTGATATTTGGACCAGCATTGAGTGGTGAGTCTGAAGTACCTCCTTTTTATATCAGTTTGAGAGTGCATGAGTTTGTGTTGCATAATGCTATGTTTGATACCGGCGCCTCCCACAATCTTATGCCGAAAGCTATCATGGAGAAGTTGGGTTTGGACATCACCAGGAAATATCATGATCTTTATTCCTTTGATTCCAGCAGGGTGAGATGTATAGGGCTAATTAAAGACTTGGTTGTAAGTTTGGATCAGATCCCCGCAAAGAATGTCTTGATGGATGTTGTCATGGCTGACATTCCTCCCCACTTTGGTATGCTCCTTTCCAGATCTTGGGGAGAAAAATTGCAAGGAACAATACAGCTTGATTTCTCCTATGCAACGATTCCCGTGTGTTATCACTGCAAAACTTCCTTAAAAAATTTGGACAACTTACATGGTTTCTCAATTCTTGTATCAGTCATGGTCAAGTCATGGTCAAGTCATTTTTATGTTTTAAAGTCTAAGTCATAGGGTTAGAGTCTCATGTCCATCTTCAAATAAAGTTTGATAGCCTCATTCCATGTCCTAGAAGCCTCACCATGTGTTTAGAAGACATATCTCACATAATTTCAGAGAAATTTTGAAACTAGCTACGAATCCACGTTTTCGTAGCGCAGACAGTGTAAAAATCTTGTTTTGCGCTACGAAATCAGTGTTTTCGCAGCGCGCTGCGAAACCCCTGTAGCAGCCTGTTTCAGCAGAAAAAACTGTTTTACTAGGTAACTTCCAGAAGCCTTCCAGAGCAGCTGAGAACTCAATTTTGTAAACTGAAAGAGGCTTTTCTTCCTAACATGTTGAATTACAAAAACCTCTTTCAGTTTCTTCAATTCCATTCTGAGGTGGGAGAAATGTGTGGTTAAAATTGCGCTACGAAACTGCTGTAGCTGCCTATTTTGTTGTAGCTGCCTATTTTGATGTAATTAACCAATTTTGAGGGACAAAAGGGAAAACTTTTTTGAAAGGGAGTTTCTGAAGAATGATCATTTGCATAATGCAAGCGTCCAGCAAGGGAAAAACGGGCAAAGGAAAAGCATATATGAACCATAAGCCATTTGTTATAAAAGTGATCACAGCTACTATTGTTCATCATACTTCAGGCAGCGTTGAAGAGGTTTTATTTTCGCAGGGATGCATGAACAAGGTCTACAGCACATGGAGAACATGGCACTTCAATACATTTTTGTGCAATCAAAGAAGATCCTTGTGGAGACCAAAAGCAAAAAAGGAGAGACATTTTTGAACTCCAAACTTCATCAGTCAACTTATCAGTCACACTGTCTTCTTGTTTTTACCAGTTAACTTCCAGAAGCTTTTCTGAGCAGTTGAAAACTTATCTATGAAAAGTGAAAGAGGTTTTCATTCCTAAGATACTAAAGTGTAAAAACCTCTTCCACTTTCTTCAAATTGATTATGAGCTGGGAGAAAAGGGTGACCAAATTTGCGCTACGAAACTGCTGTAGGTGCAGTTTTTCATCTCCTGTTTGACAATTGTTTTTCAAAGACTTATTCTGGGCAGCTGGAGTAGTGTTTCAAAAAAAAAAAGAGGGTTTTGTTCAGCATGGATTGTTCCACAAAAAAATCCTTCATTTTTTCCAAATACATTTTTTACGAGAAGTTATGACCTCTGTCCCAAGACCTATTTTTCAGCCAGAACAGAGCAAAGGACAGTTTCCTGTTTGACACGTGTTTTTCAAGGACAGATTCTGAACAGCTGGAGGAATGTTTTAAAAAACCAGGAGAGGTTTTTGTTCTAGACATCATGGGATACAAAAACCTCCTTCAGTTTCGTAAAATGTGTCATGGATGAAGAGATAAAGGCTCTGTCCCACGTGCCAGTTTTCAAGTATCTAATCCTAAAAACAGGGAAACATGTTCCCTAATTTCTAGGGTTTGTCTAGGGTTTGTCATCAGCAGTTGGGTGACCACGTGGGAGGCTTCATCAAATTCGACTTCATGGAGTGTTAGGTGTCAAAGAATTCTTTAAATTCTTAGATAAGGTTGATTGAATCATGATAAGGAGTTACACTCCTAGTTGTATTAGGTCTCTAGGACTGCTAGTTAGGTGTCATTTGCATTTAATAGTTAGTTTTGAGTATCAATAGGTGTCATAGTAGGTTGAATTCGAATTTCCCTCATGTTGGAGGAGGAATATAAGTTGTGTAAAGAGCTCTATATATAGCAGAAGAGCTGATGTACAAAGGGTTGGATATTTGAGAAAACAGAGTATTGTTTTGGCTTGTGTAAAACTCAGTTTCAAGTAATATAATTGCTGCTTTTCTTCTCAGGATTCATACAATATTTTTATGCTCAAGATATGTGGTTTTGCTTTGTCCTTGATGTTTTTTACAGTTGTATGAATACACAATCACTCAGAATTCACTTATGCTGCTCTGATTTCCTGTGTGTATTTGTAAACTAAGGTTCTCTATGAGATGTGTTTTGAGTATATAAATGTCACATGCCCTGATTTCTATGTAAAAGCAGTGTTATGGTTTACTGAAGTATGATTGACTCCATAAGCCCAATGGAAGCCTGTATAATGTCTGACCAGCCTTCAGCCTTCATATTTGTTAAATTCATTTCACAAGAGTTAGCCATCTTACTAATAGTCGAAATCAATAACCTTTTGAGAGAGCCCTCTCAGGCTAAGGAGGCTAAGCCTTAGTCAAAAGATTGGTCTGAAACAGTTACACAAGGTCTACCTGATCAGCAACCTTTCAGTGCTTGATTTTGTGATAACATTTTGGTGCATCTGCCGGGAGTCTGAAGATTACTCATTCCCGAAATTATGAAGCTGAACTTCTGAAGGTAGCAGGAGCTCAAACATCTTTTTGAGGCTGCAAAACTACCTTGGCGACTCCACACATCGAATAAGAAATTGGAAGGTGACTCCACTGCTAGAAGATCAGTAGCTTGATGAGGTTTCAAGATAAATTCCACTGCAAGAATGAATGCCAGGTATGCTCCTATGAATCGGTCTCATATCCCTGGTTTTCCAAATCCTATGCCAGAGGTTGATTGGTTAGATGATCTTCCAATATTCAAAGATGAAAAGAAGGACAATGCTGCTCTTCATTTGGTTAAATTCCATATGCATGTACGCAGTCTTAAGGTTCATTTCCCTGAAGATTGTCTCATGAAAATGTTTATGACCACTTTAGAAGGAAAAGCATGGTCTTGGTATAAAAGTCTGGAAAATGGTTCAATATATTCGCTTGCTAGTTTTCATGATGAATTCTGTGAAATGTATAAAGAAGGTTATCCTTCCTTATTGCTGCTTAAAGATTGTTGTAGACATTCTTTAAGTCTTATTCACTACTTGGAAGATTGTTATGATGATGATGAATTTATGGATGAAGAAATTTTAGAGGCTCTTCATAACAATGCATTTCAGCACCAAGGAGAAAGTATAACATCCCATGAAACGCAGCATGAAGAGCAGCAGGGGTTTACTTGTGAAAACCATGTTTTATCCTTTGATATGAATGAAGAGATGCAGCAATATTCCCAGTCTTCGAATCATAATGAAGATAAAAATGATTGCAAACAGCAAGAAGAAGTGGGAGATAGCTTTTACGACCCTCAGGCAGAGGAAAAGGTTGGTTTTTTATGTCAAACTTCTCAGCAGCTTACAGCCATAGATGATCATAAGAAAGAGGAAAATTACATTGTTTGTAGGCAGCATTCAGAAAAGCAGTTCGATAGCATATCAAAAGAACCTTGTGTGGTTGAGAATCAGTTGTCTAAAGATGTGGAATATTATGATGATCATCAAAATAACCATGTCTTCTTTGACCCTATAAGTGAATACATGGCAAAGCTTTGCACACCAGTATTTCATTTTCATTTGCATTATGAAGATCAGGTACATTATAAGTTGATTTGGTCATCCCACTATCATGGTTATTTTGAGGTTGAATGCAGTCAAGAGCCTCCCATATCAGAAAGGACAATTGATTGGCTTTATTGGAAATATCATGTTGCTTGAGCTACAAGTGGAGCTTGCAGCTGATAGGGTAGGTAGGAATGTGCAAATAAGCTCAGGGTAGGTTGACTGAGCATCTATTTCAGTAGGTACAGTTTGAATTCTTCTTACAAAAAATCATTCAAGGCTTGAGAAGCAAATTGGGCAGAAGTTCAAAGTTTTCTTCTAGAGGATGGATAGCGGCACTGGAGCTACAGGTTCTTAATGTACCACAAGGGCACACTATCCCTAGTGGAGCCACTGTTATCACTGCAAAACTTCCTTAAAAAATTTGGACAACTTACATGGTTTCTCAATTCTTGTATCAGTCATGGTCAAGTCATGGTCAAGTCATTTTTATGTTTTAAAGTCTAAGTCATAGGGTTAGAGTCTCATTTCCATCTTCAAATAAAGTTTGATAGCCTCATTCCATGTCCTAGAAGCCTCACCATGTGTTTAGAAGACATATCTCACATAATTTCGGAGAAATTTTGCAACTAGCTACGAATCCACGTTTTCGTAGCGTAGACAATGTAAAAATCCTTTTTTGCACTTCGAAATCAGTGTTTTCGCAGCGCGCTGCGAAACCCCTGTAGCAGCCTGTTTCAGCAGAAAAAACTGTTTTACTAGGTAACTTCCAGAAGCTTTCCAGAGCAGATGAGAACTCAATTTTGCAAACTGAAAGAGGCTTTTCTTCCTAACATGTTGAATTACAAAAACCTCTTTCAGTTTCTTCAATTCCATTCTGAGGTGGGATAAATTTGTGGTTAAACTTGCGCTACGAAACTGCTGTAGCTGCCTATTTTGCTGTAGCTGCCTATTTTGATGTAATTAACCAATTTTGAGGGACAAAAGGGAAAATTTTTTTCAAAGGGAGTTTCTGAAGAATGATCATTTGCACAATGCAAGCATCCAGCAAGGGAAAAATGGGCAAAGGAAAAGCATATATGAACCATAAGCCATTTGTTATAAAAGTGATCACAGCGACTATTGTTCATCATACTTCAGGCAGCGTTGAAGAGGTTTTATTTTCGCAGGGATGCATGAACAAGGTCTACAGCACATGGAGAACATGGCACTTCAATACATTTTTGTGCAATCAAATAAGATCCTTGTGGAGACCAAAAGCAAAAAAGGAGAGACATTTTTGAACTCCAAACTTCATCAGTCAACTTATCAGTCAAACTGTCTTCTTGTTTTTACCAGTTAACTTCCAGAAGCTTTTCTGAGCAGTTGAAAACTTATCTCTGAAAAGTAAAAGAGGTTTTCATTCCTAAGATACTAAAGTGAAAAAACCTCTTCCACTTTCTTCAAATTGATTATGAGATGGGAGAAAAGGGTGACCAAATTTGCGCTACGAAATTGCTGTAGGTGCAGTTTTTCATCTCCTGTTTGACAACTGTTTTTCAAAGACTTATTCTGGGCAGCTGGAGTAGTTTTGCAAAAAACAAAAAGAGGTTTTTGTTCATCATGGATTTTTCCACAAAAACCTCCTTCAGTTTTTCCAAATACATTTTGTAGGAGAAGTTATGACCTCTGTCCCAAGACCTATTTTTCAGCCAGAACAGAGCAAAGGACAGTTTCCTGTTTGACATGTGTTTTTCAAGGACAGATTCTGAACAGCTGGAGGAATGTTTTAAAAAACCGGGAGAGGTTTTTGTTCTAGACATCATGGGCTACAAAAACCTCCTTCATTTTCGTAAAATGTGTCATGGATGAAGAGATAAAGGCTCTGTCCCACGTGCTAGTTTGAAAGTATCTAATCCTAAAAACAGGGAAACATGTTCCCTAATTTCTAGGGTTTGTCTAGGGTTTGTCATCAGCAGTTGGGTGACCACGTGGGAGGTTTCATCAAATTCGACTTCATGGAGTGTTAGGTGTCAAAGAATTCTTTAAATGCTTAGAGAAGGTTGATTGAATCATGATAAGGAGTTACACTCCTAGTTGTATTAGGTCTCTAGGACTGCTAGTTAGGTGTCATTTGCATTTAATAGTTAGTTTTGAGTATCAATAGGTGTCATAGTAGGTTGAATTCGAATTTCCCTCATGTTGGAGGAGGAATATAAGTTGTGTAAAGAGCTCTATATATAGCAGAAGAGCTGATGTACAAAGGGTTGGATATTTGAGAAAACAGAGTATTGTTTTGGCTTGTGTAAAACTCAGTTTCAAGTAATATAATTGCTGCTTTTCTTCTCAGGATTCATACAATATTTTTATGCTCAAGATATGTGGTTTTGCTTTGTCCTTGATGTTTTTTACAGTTGTATGAATACACAATCACTCAGAATTCACTTATGCTGCTCTGATTTCCTGTGTGTATTTGTAAACTAAGGTTCTCTATGAGATGTGTTTTGAGTATATAAATGTCACATGCCCTGATTTCTATGTAAAAGCAGTGTTATGGTTTACTGAAGTATGATTGACTCCATAAGCCCAATGGAAGCCTGTATAATGTCTGACCAGCCTTCAGCCTTCATATTTGTTAAATTCATTTCACAAGAGTTAGCCATCTTACTAATAGTCAAAATCAATAACCTTTTGAGAGAGCCCTCTCAGGCTAAGGAGGCTAAGCCTTAGTCAAAAGATTGGTCTGAAATAGTTACACAAGGTCTACCTGATCAGCAGCCTTTCAGTGCTTGATTTTGTGATAACATCATGTTTGGCCAAATGAGAAAGTTGTACCGGGAACATAAAATGAAATACATGATCACCAGCAAGGAGAAACCAATTAATCATCCGATCAATTATGTACATACAGATCTAGAGTATTTTGTTTTGTATTCAGATAGTTTCAATGATATTGATAGTTAGTTAGTTGTAGTAGATGATATTCCAGAAATAGCGGAGAATTTCAGAGAAAGTTTGAAGAAAGAATGACAAGAGCAGCAAAACATCATTGAGCAATCAGCTGGAGGTAATGGACAGCAAGCAGAAAAATCACAGCAAACAACTTTTCGACACTTGGTAAAAGAGGAAGATGGTTTTTGGACCATTGATTTTGATGGAGCAGTAGGCAATGATGGTGCTGAGATTGGTATTTGGGTATGTAGTCCTTTTTCTGCTTCAGAAAAAGTGCCTAGTAATGTGCGGGTATGTTCTTACAAGCTTGCTTTTGATTGTTCGAACAATGAAGTTGAATACGAAGCTTTGATCGTTGGCCTGAAAATTCTAAGAAAGCTAAATGCTAAGAGGATTGCAGTATATGGTGATTCTGAATTGGTGATCAAGCAAGTTAAAGGTGAATATTAAACGAAACGCCCACGGATGCGGGCATACCGGAATGTTGTTTTAGATATCTTGAAAGTGTTTTCAGATTATACATTGACATGTGTGCCTCGTATTCAAAATAGCATTGCAGATGCACTTGCTAAGGCAGCCAGCAATTTGAAGATTCCTATGAACTCAAGCAATAAATTTGAAATCCATGTGAAGCACCGTCCGACTGTTCCGGACAATCAAAGACATTGGCAAGTTTTCCAAGATGATGAGGAGATCAATGATTTTCTGCAAAGCAAAGGTAAGTTCAAGGATACTTCAATGGATGTAGAACATGATGATGGTAGCAATGATGTGCAAATAAATCAAATGGAAGTGTTGCAGCTCAAGGATAATGTGATTCCTAAAGGCTTGATACCTTTAGAGGAGCTCTTTGATCATGATGACGTAGCCCACAAACCAACATTGCAGCCAACAAAAAAGGGAGTTGAAGACGTGAATCTTGGAACAGCTGAGCATCTAAAGATGGTAAAGATCTCCAAAACATTGCCACCGGAGGTAAAAGCCAAATATATCAACTTGTTGTCATCTTTTGTCAATGTGTTTGCTTGGGACTATTCTGATTTGAAGACATATGATACAAATATAATTCAGCATACCATTCCTATTAAGCCTAATCAAAAACCTTTCAGACAGAAGTTAAGAAGGCTTAATCCAAAATTGCTGCCATCAATTGAGAAAGAGATAAATAGGTTGTACAAATCAGGAATCATTGTTCCCATCCACTTTTCTGATTGGATATCTAATTTGGTGCCTGTGCGAAAGAAAACCGGTGAGATTCGTTTGTGCATTGATTTCCGAAATCTCAACAAAGTTTCCTTGAAGGATAATTATCCGCTGCCCAAAATGGATCACATACTACAGCGAGTAGTTGGAGCATCCCGCATGTCCCTACTCGATGGTTATTCCGGATATAACCAAATTTTAGTCCATGAAGATGACAGAGACAAAACAGCCTTCACCACTCCGTGGGGAACCTTTCATTATGCGAAAATGCCTTTCGGTTTGAAGAATGCAGGTGCTACTTTTCAGCGGGCAATGGACTTGGCTTTCGCAAATGAGAAGGATGTCTTCTTGGTGGTGTACCTTGATGATCTGACCGTGTTTTCCAAATCAGATGATGAACACTTGCATCATTTGAAAATTGTCTTTGAAAAGTGCAGAAAATATGGTGTGTCATTGAATCCTAAGAAGAGTTTATTTGCCATGGATGAAGGTAAACTCCTTGGGCACATTATCTCAAAGGATGGCATTCGTATCAATCCAGCACGTGTGGAAGCAATTCAGCAAATTGACTTGCCCAGGAATAAAAAGGAGATTCAATCGTTCAATGGTAAGATGAATTTTTTGCGCCGTTTTGTTCCTAATCTTGCTGAGCACCTTAGAGAGATTACAAACATGCTTAAGAAGGACAGCCAAGTGTCATGGACGGAAGAGGCGGTGAAATCTTTCAATTTAGTTAAATTGATTCTTTCTTCAGCTCCGGTTCTAATCAGCCCAGATTATACTCAGGATTTTATATTGTTTTCTTTTGCTTCGGAGCATACTATGGCAGCTGTGTTAATGCAGAAAAAAGAAGAGCATGAAAGACCCATTGCTTTCTTCAGCCGAACCATAAGAGATGCTGCTTTGAAATACAACATTATCGAGAAACAAGCCCTTGCACTTGTAAAAGCACTGAAAGATTTCCGTGTGTACATTCTGCATTCTCATATTTTAGCTTATGTTCCTAATGCTGCTGTCAAAGATGTTTTGGTTCAGACCGACCCGGAAGGAAGACGTGGCAAATGGATAGCGGCCTTGCTAGAGTATGATGTGGAGATAAGGCCTACAAAGCTTGTTAAAGGTCAGGGATTGGCGAAATTGATGGCTGAATCAAATCTACGCCTCTTAGACATCAATTTGATCGCTGCCTTGTCTGATGAAAATGTTGAAAGCTCTTCGCTTCAGGTATCAGAAATGTTTGTTCTTTCTCCATGGTATTCGGATATCATATATGTTCTTCAAAATTTGTCTGCACCGCCTGGTATGGCTAGAAACAAAGCAAGAACTCTTAAGTTTCAGAATGCTGCTAAGTTTTGTGTTTTAAATTCTGCACTTTATTGGAAAGATCCAGGTGGCATTTTGTTAGATTGTTTGGTGGAAGAAGAAGCGAAACAGGTCATAGAAGATTTCCATAAAGGCGATTGTGGCGGTCACCTTTTTTGGAAAAAAACGGCAAATAAAATTTTGAGGGCTGGATACTATTGGCCGACATTGTTTGCTGATGTGTTTAAGGTTGTCAAGAGCTGTCATAATTGCCAAATTTTTGAAGGGAAACAAAGATTACAGCCTTTTTCGCTTAAGCCCATTGAGGTGAGTGCCCCTTTTCAGCAGTGGGGGTTGGATTTTATTGGTGAAATTCATCCTTCTTCTTCAGGTCAGCATAGATGGATCCTCACGGGAACGTATTACTTCACAAAATGGATTGAAGCAATTCCCACCAGGCAAGCTATGGATGCGGTAATAGTTTCATTTCTTGAGAATAATATTTTGTCTCGTTTTGGTTGCCCAAGTAAATTAATCGCTGATAATGCAGCAGCTTTCAAGTCAAAAAGGATGGTTGAGTTTTGTAATAAATATCATATTACTTTGGGATACTCAACCGCCTATCATCCGCAAGGCAATGGATTGGCGGAGTCTTCCAATAAATCTTTGGTTAATATCATTAAGAAAATGTTGGAGATGAACAAAAAAAGTTGGCATAAGAAGCTGGTCCATGCACTTTGGGCAGATCGAGTGAGTCAAAAGAAATCCATTGGCATGTCCCCCTTTGAGCTAGTTTATGGAGTTGATACAGTGTTCCCTACCTCTCTTGCAGTTCCGGTGGTCAAACTTCTTCAAGAGGCTGGTAGTGAAGAGGATCCAATGCAGCGAATGCTAAATCAAATGATCCACTTGCAGCAGACACGGGAAGATGTTCTTCAGAACACATTTAAGTTGCAGGAGCGAATTAAAAGGATTTTTGACAAAAAAGCAAAGGCGGATACATTTCAGCTGGACGATGTGGTGTTAAAGTGGGATGCAAGAAATGAAGAAAAGGGCAAGCACGGCAAGTTTGAAAATCTATGGAAAGGTCCTTTTAAGATTGCAGCCTTTCGGGGTCAGAATGCCTTTCTTCTTAAGGAGATGAACGGGGAGGATTGTCCAGGAGGGCCGGTCAATGGTCGGCTGCTCAAGCGGTACATTTTCTGAGTTTTTCTGTTGTTCTATTAGCATTGTAAATACCATTTCATTTCAGTTTCACTGCAAGTGTGTGCTGTGATCTTTTCTTCAGTCTGGGGCCCGAAGTGAAGGCTATAATTCTGAAGAAAGATTTCAGTTTGAGTTCAGTTTGTCGAGTCAGTTTGTTAGTCATATTATCGAGTCGTTTTCAAGTTAATTTTTAGTCAAATAAATTGAGTCAGCATCTTGAATTATCTGTCGAAATAATGACTCCATAGCCCAATGGATGAAGGCACTGTCTAGCTCTTACAGAGATCTGCTGTTCTTGGCACCTCCGAGGAGCTACCATCCCCATTGGAGCCAATGTTAGAGTCGGTCTGGTTATCCCTCCGTCAGAGATCAAAACTCTTTTTTGCATTTCATGTTTAGGTGTCCCATCAGTTTCGATCAGTTGCATTTCATTAGGAGCATGCCATAAATCTGACGGAAAGGTTTGTGTCACTCATTCCCCTCGTGCTTGGCACTGCTGGCTCAGGTCTATTCATAAAAATCAAGTCTTGAAAAGTCATTTGCAGTCCTGTTTCAGTTTCTAGGTCATAACAGTTTTTTCGGTCATTAGGTCTAGGGTTAAGTCAATTGGGTCTTTGACAAAGTTTAATAAAGCCAGCAGGCCAGAGGGAGGTCCTTGATAGGTTGTTATCTCAAAGATTTTTATCGTTATACGGATAGATTATGACTTCTCTTCAAAACTCTGTTTTGAAGATAAGTCGACATTTCATTTTTGTAATAAATTTTCAAAAATTTCAGTTCTTGAATTGTCCAGGCGCAGCCCTGGTCTCCTTTGCCAGATCATATCACAGCTATCCCTGCAAAAAATTGTCAAAGAAAATCATTATTTCAACCAAATTTAAGGAGGAAACAAAAAGGTCAAAATTCTATTAATCCTGAAAAAGTGTCAATTGCAAAACATAACAAAGTGGGTTATGGAAGAGGCAAAAATCAAATTGGTGTCTATATAAAGGTTTTTCAATGAAGTTTCAAGTCATTGTGCATGCCAAAGGTGGAGAAAGTCATTGCAAGTCGAGTTTGTGCGTTTTGGAGAAGATTGGTCCCCATTTCACCTGCGCGGCGCATATAACAGGCAGCGCGGCGCATATAACTTGCGCGGCGCACACAGCATTTCCAGCCAGTGCAAAGTTGAACCAGCGTGGCGCATATACCTTGCGCGGCGCACTGGGTAATGAGCGCGGCGCTTACAGTTTGGAGCCCGAAAATGGTTTGAAAACTCATCAAATCGCCCAATCTTCACATCAATTTTCCAGGTAGGCTCGCCTCCATTGCTTTTGCTTTGTTTTTTATGGTGAATGTGGTGGGTTCATGGATAATGGTTGTCGAAACAAGACTTTGAAAGCCTCCCTTTGCTAATATAAAAAGAGTGCTGTAGGTTTTAAAAACAGTTTTGTTACCAAGGTTGTTTCCTTTTCCCCATTTCCCTTTGTTCCTCATTCCCAAATCCACTCATCAAACTTCCTCATTAATCCCCTCATTAATCCTACACTACATCCCTAAAATCCTAATTCCTCACCCCTATAAAAACTCCTTAACCCTATTCAATATCCCAAACCCTAAAACCCTAATCCCATATCTACATTTCCCCTCCCTTCCCTAATTACATTTTATTTCAAAATTCCATAATTCCCTGATGTTTTCCCCTTCCTAACATTCCCTTGTACATTTGTTTCCCCTTGGTCACAGCATTGTTTAGATCAAAAGAACAGTCCATGTTCAGTTGCACACAGCTGTTTCACATATCAGCATTCATTCAAGGCAGTTTGTATATCCGCAGTGATGTCATCTGGTCACTCATCTAAATATGAGGCAGAAACCCAAAGTGATTCTCCCTTGGGTGAACAGGAACCCCGGAAGCCTCGTAAAAGTGGCAAACATGTCAGGGAAGAACCAATCAACCTTAGAGAATTGCATGCTTGTCCTCTTACTATGCGGTGTTTTGAGCATTAGTCATGCTATGAGTTTTGTCAAAAGGTGGCTGAGGTCTAGTTTCATTATGAGTTGGCTCATCTCTTTGTCTTGCATTTGCACGGAGATCAAGCTACCTTGGCTGGGGTCACCTTTACACTTACACCAGAAACTGTTTTGCTAGCAACAGGTATACCAAATATTGGTGAATTATGGCATAAAAAAAAAACAGATTGATAAGCAGCATTATGAGCCATATATCAAACCCAATTGCTTGAGGCAACTCAAAAGAGTGTTCCCGTTCAAGTACCTGAAAGATGAATATGCTCCACTCATGAGATTGATCATGAAATATTTCAGTTGTGAGGGACGATTCTCTCGTCTTTATGCTTATCACATCAGGTTACTCATGCATTTCACCAGGGTGCGGATGATGAACATTTCATATTTCACCTGCCGGAATATAGAGAGGATGACTACCTTTATACAGCATAGAACCCCTCACCAGCAACTCAACAGTGTCTATCATTTTGTGCTTATAAAGATTTTGGTGGTTCATCAGCTTGGTTTGCAGGGCATCACTTGGGATGACTTTATCTCATGTGATTTCTTCAGAGCTTCACGAAGAGTATCAGAGGAGAAACATGAGGGTGAACCTTCTAAGCAGTATGAACGTCATGAGACCAGGCCTATTTTCATTACATATCAGAGAGGCTATCCGAAAGGCACCAGACCTTTGTTTGCAGCAGCGAAGCGAGTGTTATCTCCACCCGGCGTGGAAGGGGCCTCGCTTCCGACATCAGCACCGTAGGTACAGGACAAGGGCAAGAAGCCCAAGCATAAGAAGGGTCCTTCAAGTGAGCCATCAGGTTTCGTTTTCATTCATGATGATGAGACAGCTACAGATTCAGAGAAGGCCAAATATAGAAGGATTATCGAGGAGCAAGAAACAGACATTCAAGCCTTGGAAATCTAGTTGGAGATGGCCAAATGGAACATCAGGTATCTAGAGTAGAGAAATAAACAGCTTGAAGACCAGCATGCGATCATGGAGCTACAGAACATCCGTGAGAATCGCCAAGCTGCCCGACATAGGAGGATTGAGTTCACTTCTCTAGAGCGACAGGTCAATGAGGATCGAGAATCTAATCTTGAGAGGGTCAACATTTATTTGGAGAAGCAGTTGAGCAAGGCCAATAGAGATAATTCATTGTTAAGACACATGGCTATTCACTATAGGGCACGGAACCAAGTTTGCAAGGCTCGGATTAGAAATCTAAAGGCGAAATTGAAGAAGGCAATCAGCAAGCAAAAGAAGCAAAGGGAGCTCGATCATCTTCAGATTTTGGCCAAGGCCTCTTTAGCTCATCATCACACTTGACAAGGAAACTCCAGCCCAAATTTCAAGAGATTTGGGGCATTTTTGGTCATTTTGGAATTTTTGTGTTAAAAAACAGGCTTTTTCCCTATATGTGTCGCGCACCTTGCGCGACGCATAGGATTGGGAGCTCCAAATTACAAATGGCTTGTAGTTTTGGATTTGTCATGAGAAATCATGAATTTTGGTACTTGGACAAGAAATTTGGGAAAGTTTTGGGTCCCCAAAAGGTCAAAAAACATGCAAAAAATGACCTCACTGCCCCTATTTTGACACACAAGAAGCAGTCTTGGGAGAATGCACTTTTGGAGGGGAAAATGGACACCAATTTTGAAAATTCCACTTGGGTTGGATAGTAGACAGGCAGAGCTTTCCAACAAGCCAACTTGAGCTCAATTTGGACTCCTACAGGTACCTCAAAATCAGCAGCAAAGTAGCGCGGCGCATATAGAAATCAGCGCGACGCATATAGATTTTTTGCCTTATTTTTCATCTTTCAGCTCAGAAACTCGGCTAGTTTGACCAGTTTTGATTTGTGATGTAATTTTTCACTTTTCTTGATGTAATTAATTGAACATGATGTAATTTTGACACCTAGTTACTTGTTCTAGAAGATTCATTCACCAAAGAGTGAAAATTTAATGAATGAATCAGTTTCCTACCTTATAGAGGCAAGTTGTTTTGACTGCCTAGATTGTAGTGCTTTGTTTAGAATTGGTTGAAACAGCTCCTAGAATGATGAGCTCGACCCCTAGAGGCAAAGGAAGAGGTTGGCTTGCCTATATGATGTGATTTCTAATTCATTTTCAGGGTTGGACTCTTGGGAAAAGCTTGACACTCTATTGTACATTCACTTCTGCATTTTTGGCAAAGGAAAGACCAGGGTTTTGCAGCACTGTTTGGGATCCTCGTGGATTTATGTGTTGATGGTGTGCTTCTTTCAGTAATTGTAAGTTGTTATGTGTATCATTTTCCTTCTCTCATCTTCTGCAATTGAACAAATGAAGTGTTAAGGTAGAATCCATAGATTGTTATGCTCTGCCTTTAAGTTTGTTTGATTTTTCATGTTTTCGTCTATTTAAGGAGAATCCTTGAAAGCTTCTTGCTCTCCTTAGCTTCTCACCAGTCAAATCTATCCATTCATTCTCTTTAAAAGCATCAAGACAATCGCCTACCTTGCCCCAAGTAGACCTCTGCAAAAACTGTGTCTCATCCCTGCACCCAAAATTGCCTTTCCCTTTGATTCAACAAAAACCTCAAAAAATCAACCTCAAACTCTTTGTACTTCATACCTAGCCTAAGATCAATTGCAAATCTAGTCATCTCAAGCCTCATCGATTACCTTTGCTGAGATTGACCTGGAGAGAGCCCTCTCCTGTCCTCGTAGGGCTAGCTACGAGGCTGAGCGTGGTTTGATGTGGACCTAGAACCTTGTCTTTTTAGCCTGAGACAAATCTAGGCTCTAACAAGTGGTAGGCTTCCTTGTTGCCATAATTTTTCTTTCCATTTTTCTTGCCAACCTAAATGCCTTCTCCAATGAATCAAGTTGCCAAAGGAAAACCTCATGTTGGATGTTATCTTTTAAAGTCTCTATGAACACATCAATATTATGCTCCTCTCGACTATATTTTACCCTTATATTCAATTTTTGGAAGTCCTCAATGTGCTCCGTCATTGAACCCTTTTGTTTGAGATTTATCAATTGGCTAAAAAAGGTGTTTCTTTTTGTATCCTCATAATGTGTTATCATTTCTTCCATAAAAATTTCCCAAGTGACAATTTTTTTACGAGAGAAAAGCCATCGATACCATACAAACATATTTGGTTCCAAATATAAAGTTACAATGCGTACCTTTTATGTGTTTTGCACATTATGGATATCGAAATATTTCTCCGTATGTAGTATCCATGTTACGGGATCCTTGCCATCAAACTTCCTCATATTGATCTTTGGAACATGGCGGGTCTTCAATCTAACATTAGAGTCTATGAAATCATTATTAATATTTATTTTGTTCTCCTCATGAGTTTACTTTACTACCCTTTCGCCATTAGTAAGCATTTCTTGTAGCAACTTTGTCAAATCTATCTTCAAATCTTCCATGTTGCCTTTAATTTTTTCTTCTATACCATCTTATCTTCCATGTCTTTCTTTAAACCATCCATCTTAGCTTCCACGTCATCCATCTTAGCTTCCACGCCTTTCTTTAAGCCATCCATCTTAGCTTCTGTTACTTTTTGTGAGAGTGAATTTTGTTACACTTGGTCTCGTAATTTTGATGTATCATGTTTCATTTCTTCCTCTTCTTCATGATTCATGTTAGAGATTTCATGTTTCTTACTAGGTGTTTCCATTTTATTTCTTCGGGGCATCATTTAATGATAATTATACTTCACTATGCCCTTTAAATTCCTTCAAACTAATTTTTCAAACCAAACTTATGAAAAAAAGAAAAAAAAACTACACAACTTTTTTCGCTTTGTAGGAGCTCGATATGGAATCTGTTTTACTCTGTAATTTCAGATCTCCAAGGTATAAATTTTTTTCTAGCAATAGACCTCTGAGTCCTCTTTCCAACCCTGCAAGTCTAATCAATATTGGATTCTCCAAGTAAGAGTTATGCCAAATCTCCCACGATGACCTGATTAAAGACTGGTTCAATAGAAATTTCAATCTGATGCTCAGAGAGATAGTTATGACAATTTTCCGTAGGTCACCTGTTTGAGATATAATTCAGGAGCCTGCAAAAACCCTAAATTCCTTGGATCATATCTCCGAAACTATAGCGAGACAAGGTCTGACATTTGTACCCGAGGTTCATCCAGATCTCATCTCAAATGGGTTTTAATTTTAGTTTCTAAAACATCGTAAAAAAAAAGTTATAGTGAAAATACCACAATGGCCTGTTCAAAGCAGTGAAACCCTAGAATCCAAAGCTATGATACCAATTGTTATGCAACCAACTCACAAAATAGAAGAAAAGATAGATCAACGACTTAAAAATCAGCCTCTTCGAGGGGGAAACCTCCTTTACATTAAACAAATTAACAATTCTTGGATGATACAAATGAAAAAACCTCCTTTCTATATATAGGAGTTGAAGGGATCACAATATAATCAAAGCCGACATAACAATAATAATATAAGGGCACAATAATAACAATAGTGGGCTTCTATGGGGCATAATAATAACAATATTGGGACAATAGGGGCACAAAAATAAAAATAAGGGCTACAATGACAATAGTAATGGGGGAATCACTAGTATTAGAGGGACCTAATAGTTCCTCTCTCTCTCTCTCTCTCTCTCTCTCTCTCTCTCTCTGATTTCAGGGCATAAGAACTATTATATTACTAGAGAAAAGGGTGCATTCAAGGTATATTATGAGTGATTTGGATATTTGGATCATACTGAACACTAAGTGCTTTCCTTTGGCATATGAACCACTTAGTTCTCATTGTTTTGTTGATGAACCACTAAGTGCTCACTATTCAACTCATGAGCCAATTAGTGCTTGCTTCTTAGTTGATGAGCCACTAGGTGCTTGCTAAGGGGTTGATTAAACCACTGGGTTCTTTCAATTGCGATGTTGAACCACTCAATGCTTGTTATTGTTCTATGAATTATTAAATGCTTGCTAGCTAGTTAATGAACCACCTTCATAGTGGAGTCAATCCCTTGAAATTGAGCAACATAACTTTCTAGATTTTCGATAAAGAATTGTGTTTTGAAACTCCGAGAGTAAGTGGGTCACTATGGTGCCAGCTGTCAGATATTAGTTCATGAACCACCTATACAATGGACTCCATCTCCTAAGAGTTTGACGAATCCATTGGTGTGAATTTCCCTTGTACAATAATTTCCTCGAACTCTAAATCTAGTTCCGGGTTGACCAACTGAAAGAAATATTATAGTGTATTTGGCCTATGTTTGAGTGGAGTGTACAAATCCCTTATTTAGTTTCCAACTAATATCACATACTTAGATAAGTATAATTATTTATTCATATTTGATTTATGGATGATGACTATGCTTGTTATATTATTGGCTTATGGTTCTATATGATTCATGAAAGAATGTCTGAATCATTGTATATCCATGGCTGATAAGTTATCTTAATTATCAATGGTGGTAAGGAATGTTTAAATGATGTGATTGTTTCCATATTCATGAATTTCATTGTCACTTACATGATTATGATTGATTGTCTTAAATTCACTCAGATAAGCTAATATCTTATAAGTTCTCAGTTATCATATATTTTTATGAATTTAGGCAACTCACTGCCATAATCATGATTGTAGGTATCTTACATGTTATAAGTTTAATCTATATCTTGTGTGTTAAATGGGTAGCTGGTGAGAGCTAATGGTCACTTAGCATATGAATGATTTGATGATTCTATGGGTTTATGAACACTCTATATATTTTTGTAACCAAGAATTGTAATCAGTTGTAACATCCTTGTTGGCATTATGACACAGGTTTGGCACTATGGCACAGGTTTTGTCCTTGATGGCAACTCACTCAGATCGCAGATCACAGTTTAGGCTCTCAGAATGAAAGAAAAAGATATATACACAGGTTCCTCTTAACAAAGTCGCGTATACACGTGGGATTGCCGATCAAAAGTCGCATATGCATATGCACGCACTTTCAGGCACGGAAAAGCGCGTACATGTGGGAAAACTTATTTTAGTCCATGGTATTTAGTCCTTGGTTTTTGGACCTATGGTTTTGCACCATGGTATTTCATCCAAAAGTATTGAACCCAAGTATTACGCCCTAAGTATTGGTCCTAAGTGGTTTTGGACCATGGTATTAAGTAAGGCCTAAGACTATAAAAAGGGAAGGAGATCATTAGGCAAAGGCATTGATTCAAGCATTGAATATCTTATGAAGAGGAAGATCTAGAATACTGGTCATTGGGTTATGGTGCATAGCTGGATCTGAATCAAGGAGGAACCTGAGCGCAAGGAGAAGGATAAGTTCTATTGATGGGTCAAGATCTTAAAGCTTGAATAGTAGTATATTTGTGTGATTTTGATCTGTTATACTTGGTGCATGACTTGATCTATAAATCTAATAATCTGGGTATAACTGATGTCTGAATACTTGAAAAGGGAAAATTGTCTTTTATAGATTTGTACGCAGGTTCAGCGCAGCAAAGGCACGTATACACGTTGGTTAAGTAATTCAAAGAAGTGTATATGCTGGTTTTCCTTAATACAGAAGCGTATGCACGTAAAATATGTTTTAGCTACTTTTGTTTATTGCTGCAGTATTCTGGGTTCAGGATTGGTGTCTGGTTACTATTATTGTTTTTCTGAGTATCATTCAGAGAAGTGATTGTTTGATTCAGTTTTGGTTGGTGCAAGGAGATTGATTGATGCAGATAGATTTGATGTTTGATTGATGTTATTGATGGATCTAGTCTGAAAATTTATGAAACGAGGTCCATGGAAGAAAAAGAGAAGTAGCCTTCTGTAGGTCAGCGCCTACGTACTAGTACAAGAGCTAAGGAGGTTGTAGCTCCCTTCCAGGAGAAGCTGGAGAACGAGAAAAGATTGTATCCTTCTGCAGGTAGCAGTCTGCATACTGGTATAAGACTGCACCAGTACAGAAACATTGTAAAAAGAACTTTCTAATTAAAAGAAGATAGAGACGAATTGCAGCAGGTGGTTTTCACCCACATTGGGTTTCCACCTTATATCTTGTGTTCTTATGTGTGACTACATGTTCTGTGTTACTGTTCCTGGTTACTATTTATATGGTTTGATGCACAGATTAATGATCAACATCTGAAGAATAATTTAAATTACAAGTCTGCTAGTTATACGCTAGTTTCCTTAACTGCGGTTGTGTACATACGCGGATTTTACTAACTGAAGTAGCATATACAAATCTGATTGTAAAATGAAAAATAATTGACCTGATAATACTGATTCACCCCCCCTCTCAGTATTATTTCCAACAATCCTAAGATTCATTGTGTCAACATGATATGTAACTCTATTGAATGGTAACACAAGCCTGCATACATCCTTACTAATGAATGAAGAAATCCTAATTCATTGAATAAATTAACTGACCTGTAATAAATCTTAGAATGGAACTTCCTTGCATATCTCATCTTGTGTAGAGTTTAAGTTGGGTGATTTGGCCTTGGAACCATGAATTCCTCTTATTCACGATCTAAGGTAGTTTGGCTCTTACTAGTACCATTTTTATTCAATTTGGACAGGGCTTAATACTTATGACAATATTTTTGCAGACCTTCGTATTTATCTTTAGGAAATTTGGTGTTCAGGAAGTTCCCTCTACCTTAGTAAATTTACCCTAATTCTTTTTTTTCTCTCTTCTTATTTATACTTGTGCAGAGATACAGTGATATAGGAATTTTGGGGTCACAAGGATCAAATCTACCATGCGAATGTTGGATCAACACAAGACTGGATTACTTTTTTATAGAAATTTTATCTAGGCATTTGAGGTTCATGATCGACTAAGAAAAATTCCCTTGAGCATGGCTCATATATGCTGCAAGGACAAATATCCTTTCCACTAGTCATTTGTATCCACGGTTGAACTCCCTTGTGATGAAGTTGAACATCCATGCATCTGGAATTTCAATGTGGACGAGGGCATACAATTTTGTAAGGGACCATAATTATCATGGGTTGAATATCATTCGGTGGGTCCTACACTAGATTTATGAGGGATCATATTTGTGGTGAGACCAGGTATGTCATTGGCTCAAATATCCTTTCCACATGCAATTTGTGTCTCGGGCCAAACACTTTTGTGAAGAGTCTGAACATCTTTGTATCTGGTATTTGGATGTGGATGAGAACACCAACCTTTGTGAGGGGCCAAATTTGTGGTGACCCATCTATCATTTTGTGGTTCCTATGCCAAATAAATTGCACGAGTGATTGATTCGTAGATTCAAGGTCTAGGGATGATAAGATTTAATACAACATTGTAACACTGGATATGTTATGGGTCAGATAAAACATGAAAAAGTTGCAAAACATGAGAGGGAAAGCCCTGGTAAGGCCTAGTTCCTGAGTTGATGTGGAAAGCACCATGAGTATCTAGAAATGCCCACATGGATGACATGTGGCAATACCATCATTATGTGGACCCACATTATGATGATGTGGAAATTCCATGTGGACTACACGTGGATTCCATGTGGCAACACTATTATGATATGAACTCTTTATTATGTTAATATGATGGTTCCACATGAGCTAGGTAAGAGCCATGTGGATGCCACATGGAAACTCAATGCTGATGTGGCTTTATATAATTGGTCAAAATTAAAAGGGCATAACTTTCAATCCTGGAAATGGATTGAGATAAAATTTATATCACCGGAAAGCTCTCAACAAACTGATTGCAATGATGGAATTTGTTTTGAGTTTTGTTGATGTTGAATAAAAGAGGATTTTTGTAACCCCTTCTTCATAGCAAACCTTTGAGATTAGGTCAAATTAATATGAACACCTTCCATAGACCAAGATAGTACAACGGGGTGGAAGGGATTGTTAGAGAGACAAAAGAATGCACTTTTCACCACTATTTGTAGAAATATGGAAAACCCTATGCTTGAATAAGGTATCACACAAGTTAGCCGAAACTTAAAAAAGAAAAGAAATAATTATAATGGAAGTAATGTTAAAGGAGAAACCAAATGAAAATTATCATAAGAATTTAAACCAATATTGAGACAACAAACTAGGTAGGGATTGTCAATGACATCTTATGGAATTTGCAATCATTTATGTAACTAATATAATTATTAATAGGAAAACATGATAATTATCTTGAGGATGACAACCCCAATAATCCTTGAGCACAACTTTCAATATTAGGTGACCCTTCTTCTATCTCATATCTCCAGGTCAAAATATCGTCTTCTCACCATTATTTATAGCCAAAGCATTTGGTCACCCACCCAAGCACCTACAATTATAATTTCCTTTGCAAAATACCTTCAAAACTAAAATGTGTAGAGTTGGATCCAACGTTGGCATCCACAAATGAATCTACAAACTTGATGCTTTGTTTTCTTTAAGGAAGCAAAGAGCCTCTAGACCTATGGTAACAATTTATCTTGCTCACACTTGGCTCCAATCCCTCTATCTTAACACCAATAAACTTTAGGCTTTTCTTCTCCCATATTTGGCATATATCCATATTCTTAATTAAAATTGGATCTTACACAACAAATAAATTAAGTAAAAATTTCATATAGACAAATGAAGTCTTGAAATTTGACACTCATCCTTTCCTTTGGAACATAAAAACTATAAGAATTTGTGATTTTCATTTCCCTTTACAAAATTTTACAGAATGCCAATTTAAGTTTATATAAATTTATAGTGTGAAAATTATATTCACAAAAATTAAAACCATTGATTCTTTTAAATAAAATATCTTTGGAAGTTTTTTTAAACAAAATAATTTGGATTTCTTATTCACTAATACTAATTCTACAAATGTATATCTTCATCTATTTTGTGTAATATATATGAATTTAATAAAGAATAACAATTCATATAAACATTCTTGGTTCAACAAGAATAAAAGTAATCAAAATGAATGATAGGGAAGAAATTAAATTTGCATAAAAATATCTAGAACTATTTTGTTTTCATGTTTACATTTACATCAATTCATATATTCTCAAAAAAAAGTTACTTGTGAAATTAAAAATGCTTTTCTACAAGGACCCATTTTTTTCTAGTAAATTAAAAGATACATCTTTCTAGTCAAGTGGATCTTTCTATATTTAAATCTCTTGGCTTCCTCTCTGCCAGATGTTATATATATATGTATATATATATATATATATATATATATATATATATATATATATATATATATATAGAATAAAAAGGTATATATGTAGATTTTCCTGTAGATTTACAACTCATGTAATTGTTGAAATGTGGCAATAAGAATATTCCAATTTTTAATTTGTCCTTGAATTAAAATTCGAATTTATTCTCACCAGCTGCTTGGAAATAATTAATTAATTCATTATGGATTAATTAGTTGGAGAAATTCAAGTTAGAAGTCTTTCTGCAGTCATGCAACAGTTATCCCTTAAATTAAGGAGATTATCCCTTAATTAAGGAGATAAGATTGAGTTATATTTGAGTTGTAATGAGTTAGCTCAGTTTACTGAGTTAAGTCCAGTTAAATTAGTTCCAAACTATTTGAGGAACTAATTGTGTGTTATCAGTTAGTTGATGCATGCATGCACTCAACTAGTGTACTCCAGATTGAAGATTCCCTCATCAGAAACTCATGCATGTCTATTCTGAGAAAGACCCAGTTGAGCTAAATGTCAAGGACAATGTACTATCAATTACATGCGTTTTCTTATAAAGGAAACTCATGCATGCAGTCAAGGCAAGGTTCCTTGAGGATTGTGCAGTTCTAACAGGGTGTAGGATCAGTGTGAGAGATCAGTCTTCCACTTGGTAACAGGAGGATCACCCAGGAGAAACAACGCAAGGAAATAGGAGCTTGGAGGGCAGAGGAGAAGGCTTGTGAGAAGCTTTGATTGCCTATGAGCATCCAGGAGGATTGTACTGAGAGCTAGCTAGTTGTGAGAGCTAAGGCTTTGTATAATTCTGATGTATTTCCACCTTGTATGATAATACAGATAGTGGGGTTTTTAGCTGAGGCTTTCCCCTGAGTATTTTCTGTGTTTCATGTGCATTGATTCTTCCTCTTCTAGTTATATGTGTTCAACTCGATCTTGCTCAATCTTTAATCTTCCACAAATTGATAATAGAAGTAGATTAAAGTATTTTGCTTTGATTGACATTGCATTATCGAGTTAATCTACAGTCAGATTTTCTACAGTGGTCTAAGAGGTAAATTTGTAGAGAATTTGCATAATTTCTACATGGTATCGGAGCCAACTTTATCGGAGCTGTGAACAGTATACGAAGAAGAGAATTCGAAGTTTGAAGTTCGGGGTTGTAGGTGCAAATCGAATTCATATCATACTTCAATTGAGATGGGACATTATGCAACTAATTTCCCATCGAAAAAGTCCACGAAGGGATCCTCGAATGGATCAAAAGGTGAGGCATTAGCCTCTCAGTTTGAAATGGACTTTACCCTCATCGCATTCATGGTGTCATCGACAATGCGTTGTGTCTAGTATATTGACAGTGGAGCCTCATTCCACATGACTGGTGATAAAATTTTATTTAGTATCTTGGAGGAGAAAGACCTCAGGATGTGCATAGAGATGGGTGATGATGGAAAGTATAGTGTTTCAAAGTGGGCACGGTTGCTTTTCAAAGGGAGCATGGAGCTCCTATCACCTTGACAGATGTGAAGTATGTGCTTGGACTGAAGAAGAACTTGGTATCAGTCGCGATGTTGGAGGACAAAGGCTACAATGTTGTCTTCAGTAAAGGAAAGGTGTTCCTATGACACATAGCCATGGGTCAGACCAAGAGGATAGGGATTCGGGTGAAGAATCTCTATAAACTAGAGGTAGATGATTGTGAAGCATTGAGTACGAAAGAAGAATTGGTGCAAAGGCAAGATATTGGTGAGTTGTGGCACAGGAGGTTGGGCCATTTGCATCATAGGGCTTTGAAGATAATGCAACAGATATCTACAAGACATCCCAAAGGTAAACTTGAGCAAGTTGACATATGGAAAGGTTGTGCCTTGGGAAACTACACGAAGTCTTCCTTTCATGATCGAGACAATCGAGCAAAGGCGATATTAGAGCGAGTTCATACTGATGTGTGTGGACCATTCTCGACAGCATCCACTGTAAAGCAAAGGTATTATGTGATTTTCATTGATGATTTTTCTCATAAATGTTGGATTTATTTCATGTAGAAGAAGGACCAAACCTTCTCAATGTTTTGTGAGTTCAAAGCTTTGGTCGAGAAAGAGTCAGGGAAGAAAATAAAGGCCTTGAGAAGTGAAAACGGTGGAGAATATGTCTCTCAAGAGCTTAAGAACTTCTGTGCAGTGGAAGGAATTAAACGGGAGTTGACGGCACCTCATAACCCACAGCAAAATGGGGTGGCCGAGAGGAAGAACATAACTATTGTAGGGGCAGCACAGGTGATGCTGCATGACCAAGGCCTACCACTTCACTTTTGGGTTGAGGCATGCAACACAACGGTCTATTTGCATAATAGAAGCCCACATCACATACTTGGGATGAAGACACCAGAGGAAGCTTTCTCTGGTAAGAGACCAGATGTGGGTCACTTCAGGATCTTTCGCTCATCGGTATATTCCCATGTGACAAAGGATGCACAGAAGAAGCTTGAGCCGATAGAATAGTTGGGGATTCTTGTGGGGTACACTGATACACCTCACAACTATCGGGTGTACTTTCCTACCAGGCGGAGGACAGTGGTTCGCAAAGATCTCAAGTTTGATAAGCAGAAGGCCATGTGAGTTTCTCTTGAGAGGGAGCTCCAACTACAGGCTATGGAGGAACTGTTGGTTCCTAAGGAGGAGGAGCCTCAGACTGATGTGGAGCAGCCGCATGCAGATGATCCAAGATTGGAGACATCCACTCAAGAAGTCTTCCAAATATGGATGGAAGCGCACAAGAGAAGCTGACAAATTGTTGCAGGATGCAAGAGAGAATGTGGGAGCACCATTTTCTCAGCGTAGACAGAAGAGGTCACCTAAGAGGTACACTGGATACATGGCCCTTACTGGGGAATGTGTTGAGACCGAGCCATGTTCCTTTGAGGAAGCAGTGCAGAAGTCGATTTGGGTTGATGCTATGGTGGAGGAGTATGACTCCATAGTTCGTAAAAGTGTTTGGGATGTGGTTCCAAGGCTGGAGAACAAGTTAGTTGTGAGTTCCCATTGGCTTTACAAGATAAAGAAAGTTGTTGATGGTAGTGTGGAGAAGCATAAGGAAAGATTTGTTGCCCGTGGCTTTTCACAGGTCAAGGGGATTGACTATGATGAGACTTTTACACCTGTCGCAAGGTACTCATCTATCAGATCTATGTTGGCATTATCAGCACAAATGGGTTGGAAGATCCATTAGATGGATGTGATGACTGCATTCCTCAATGGCAAGATTGAGGAATAGGTTTACATAGAGTAGCCGGAAGGTTTTGAGACCTTCGATCATGAGTCACATGTGTGCCGACTCAAGAGAGCATTGTACGGGCTGAAGCAAGCACCTCGTGATTGGTACACCAAGATAGACAACTACTTCACCGGGTTGGGCTTCACAAAGAGTGAAGCGGATGCTAACCTGTACAGCATCATGGTGGAAGGTAAGTTGTTGATTATTGTTCTTTATGTTGATGATCTCATATTGACTGGTGATGATCAATTGATCGTGTCTTGCAAAGAGGACCTTGCAAGAAAATTTGAGATGAAAGACATGGGTCTCATGCATTATTTCCTTGGCATGGAAGTGTGGCAGAAGGATGGGGAGTTATTTGTGTCTCAAGGCAAGCATGCCAACGAGATACTCAGGAGATTCCACATGGAGAAGTGCAAGCTCATGCAGACTCCTCTAGCAGGTAACTAGAGGCAGGAGGATGCTACTTCAAGAGAAGTAGTAGAGTCTATTGTTTACTGGTAGCTTGTGGGTTCACTGATGTACTTAGTGAACACACGACCAGATTTGTGCTATGCGGTGAACCAGCTGAGTCAAGTAATGGTTCAGCTTACCAAGATGTTTTGGAAGGTGACAAAGCATGTATTGAGATAGCTCAGAGGCACATCTTAGTATGGATTATGGTACAGACGGACAGAGGGAGTGAAAATACAGGGCTTCACGGATGCAGATTGGGCAGGGAGTCCATCAGATTGGAAGAGCACATCAAGAGGGATTTTCAACCTTGGGTCAGCTGCAGTTTCTTGGTACAGCAGGAAACAGAGGTCAGTGCCCTCAGCTCGGTAGAGGCTGAATACATGGTTGCAACTCAGGAAGCATGTGAGGCCATCTGGATGTAGAAAATCCTAGTTGGTTTGTTTGATCAGAGGATGGATCCAACTGTGATCTATAGTGATAATCAGAGTTGTATCAAACTCTCTGAGAATCCAGTATTTCATGATAGGTCCAAGCACATCGACATCCGGTATCATCATCTCAAAGACTGTGTAGCAAGAAGGATCATGTTGTTGCATTATATTTCGACAGAGGAGAAAATGCTAACATTTTGACAAAGGCATTGTCAAAGTGTAAATTCGAGTTCCATAGAGACAGGATCAGGGTGGCAGATAATCCCTTTCTTGTTGAGAGGGAGTGTTGAAATGTGGCAACAAGAATATTCCAATTTTAATTTGTCCTTGAATTAAAATTGTGAATTAAAATTCGAATTTAGTCTCACCAGCTGCTTGGAAATAATTAATTAATTCATTATTGATTAATTAGTTGGAGGAATTCAAGTTAGAATTCTTTCTGCAATCATGCAATAGTTATCCCTTAAATTAAGGAGATTATCCCTTAATTAAGGAGATAAGATTGAGTTATATTTGAGTTGTAATTAGTTAGCTCAGTTTATTGAGTTAAGTCCAATTAAATTAGTTCCAAACTGTTTGAGGAACTAATTGTGAGTTATCAATCAGTTGATGCATGGATGCACTCAACTAGTGTACTCCAGATAACTGAACATTCCCTCATCAGAAAATCATGCATGTCTATTCTGAGAAAGACCCAGTTAATGTTAAGGACAGTGTACTATCAGTTGCATGTGTTTTCTTATGAGGGAAACTCATGCATGCAGTCAAGGCAAGGTTCCTTGAGGATTGCGCAGTTCTAACAGGGTGTAGGATCAGTGTGAGAGATTAGTCTTCCACTTGGTAACAGGAGGATCACCAAGGAGAAACAACACAAGTAAATAGGAGCTTGGAGGGTAGAGGAGAAGGCTTGTGAGAAGCTTTGATTGCCTGTGAGCATCCAAGAGGATTGTACTGAGAGCTGGCTAGCTATGAGAGCTAAGACTTTGTATAATTCTGATGTATTTCCACCTTGTATGATAATATATATAGTGGATTTTTTAGCTCAGGTTTTCCCCTCAGTATTTTCTGTGTTTCATGTGCATTTATTCTTGTTCTTCTGGTTATATGTGTTCAACTCGATCTTGTTCAATCTTTAAGCTTCTGCAAATTGATAGTAGAATTAGATTAGAGTATTTTTCTTTGATTGACATTGCATTATCAGGTTAATTTACAGTCATATTTTCTACAGTGGTCTAAGAGGTAGATTTGTAGAGAATTTGCATAATTTCTATAGTAATTTCCTAAAACACAAGACAAGAATCTACTCTACTCTTTACAACAGAAGCCCATAAATATCAATGAAAACAATAATCGATAAAAGGAAGATAATCAATGGTACAGAACACAATATATATATGGGGAAAGCCACAACTCAAAACCCCTACTATCTATATTTCATTAATTAGAAATCCAAGATGAGAATACAATTTTTGTTCTCATAAGAACAATCCCTGCACAATTATAATCAACTCTCAGCTCACAAGCTAGCTCAAGCCAAATCCTTAGCCTATTCAACAGATCTCCAAGCCTCTATTTTCTTGCGCAATTACTTGAGGAATTAGCCTCTATTTAATGAGGAAATCCTTCTTCCATAACTGCGCAATCCAAACTTAGGTCCTCAACTGATTGCATGAACTATATGTAAAACTCAAAAAATTATACAATTGATAGTACATTGTCCCTGCAATCTAATATCAACTAGGTCTTCCTATGAATTGACACGCATAAGTTATTTATGAGTGAATATTAAGTTAGCTAGTGTAACATTGAGGATGCACTAGTGCACCAACTCACTACTAGACCTCTACTAGTTCCATCAACTATTAGAACTAGTTTAACTGACTATAACTCATTCAAACTGATTTATCTAATTACAACTCCAATAAACTCAATTTGGAACCCTAAAATTTAGGGAGAACATATACATGTATAGAAAGACTTCCAACTTGAAATTCCTAAGTTAACTAAGTCAACTTAACTTAGTTAACTATTACAAGTTGCTATGAGAAAATAATTACAATTTTAATTCACAATTTAATTCAAGGATTAAAAAATCTGGAATTTATGGTTTCTATTTTTAACATTTCTTCTTGTTATTCTCAACACTCCCTCTCAACAAGAAAGGAATTCAACTCAATCATGACCTTGGACCTTTGGAATGTTCTGCATGCAACACTTCTCTCTAGTGTTGTTTCTACAACATCTCCAGAAACAAAAAATCATCCAACCTAAATAATTATGAGGCATTTGTCATCAAAGTCTCTGACTTCTACTATCTATGTCAACTGAAAACTCTGTGCTTCTACTGACACTACCTTTCTGCACTGTTGCCAACCCTTCTCTGTGCAATTCAATATATGACTTCTCTAGCCTTTGTCACCCTGATCTCTGATTGCATCAATAGCCACTAATTCCACCCACTACTATGTACTTTGGGCTCCCATACCAAGGTATGATCCATGAGATAAAAACTCTCAATGGACCCTGCCCAATTTCATCCCCCTTGGGACTATCACTTCACATCGCCCCACCTCACACCTGGAGGTATGGTTGCATGTGCTCCCTCTGCCCACTTGGCTCAAAATTCCCCCCTACTAGAGGTATTTGCATGAGTGGATGCCTCCACTCGGTCTCCTCTCTACTTATCCAATTGTGGCTTCTCCACAATTGTTTGAGACTACTTTTGAGGCTTCTTCTGGGGCTACATGTTGAGAGGAAATTCAATCTCCCTCTCAACCACCAATTCTCTAACCTTTTCCTTGCTCCTCAAGGCTTTGCATGCATCTTGTACCTCAAGAGCATACAAGTTCTTGACCTGTGCACCGATTTGTTTCACCTGTCCCGTGGTGATGTGTCTAAGGACAAACTTTCCCTTACTGAAAATCACATCATAACCACAGTCTTCCAATACCGTGACTGAAACAAGATTCTTCTTTAGTCCTGGAACATACATCACATCTGTGATCCTAAGAGGGGAGCTAGAATCCCTCTGAAAGGTAACTGTACCCAACCCGGTAGCACTATACCTCTCGTCATCTCCAAAGTCTATGTTTTTCTTGAGGTTTTTCTCCTCAAAATCACTAAAGAGATCTTTGTTGCCCGTCATAAGGAACGAGGCACTGCTGCAAAGATATAACACACCTCCCATGATAGTGCAGCCATGCATGCATTGAATGTGAAATCAAGTTCGAATTGTGAAGCTAGAGATTCACCTTCTGTAGCTGCTGCAGGCTCCTTCTTTCTTGCTTTCTTCTGTGGGAAATTAGTGGCATAGTGCCCATGCTCATGATAGTTAAAACAATTAACTTTCAACAAGTCCATATTCTTGTTGCTCACCTCAACTTGGGACTTCTTTCTCTTGGCCTTCTTTTCCTTACTCGCTAAGGAAAAATCCTCTTCCACTTCCTTGGAAGAAGTCCCATCTCTAGTGTTCTGTCGAAACTCCTCCTGTACCAAATCTGACCACATTCGTTCCCAATCTGGCAGCTTCTCCCTCGCATTGATAGAGTCTTCATAACTATTCCAACTCTTAGGAAGTCCTAGAAGAGCTAGGCTCGCCATATCAGCCTCAGAAAGAGTGATTCCAACACTTCCAAGCTCATCTCGATAATGAGTGAACTTGGTTAAGTAATTTGGAATTGAGTCGCCCGCCTTGATCTTGATTTTTCGAAGTTTATCTTTTAGTGCCAACTTCCTATGGTCACTTATGTTTTGGAAAAGGTCTGTCAATGCTTTCCACATAGCATATAGAGTGTCCTTTCCATGAAGACTCGAGACAATGTGGTCTCGAACTCCCTCAAGGATAATCCGCCTCACCCTTGCCACACACTTCTTCCATTCAGCCAAATATTTTGCATCTGATTATGGTGGCTTAGGAATGTATTGATCAATGAATTCCTTCAAGCCATTATCCTCCAACACAACCTCCATCCTGTCCTTCCAGGATATGTAATTTGAGCTTCCATGCAAGGCATACTCATGCCGCAAACTGTAGACCTCCAATTGAATTATGTATTGCAAATTCAAATTCACCTATACCCCAAAACTCAAAAATTTGAAATTTCCTCTAGTATATTGAATTCAACTCTGATACCATGTAGAAAATTTATACAAATCTAGCTCTAATACCATGTAGATTTTCCTATAGATCCACAACTCATGTAATTTCCTAAAACACAAGACAAGAATATACTCTACTCTTTACAGCAAAAGCCCATAAATATCAATGAAAATAGTAATCGAACAGAGGGTGATAATCAATGGCACATAACACAATATATATCCGGGGAAAGACACAACTCAAAACCCCTACTATCTATATCGCATTAATCAAAAATCCAAGATGAGAATATAATTATTGTTCTCACAAGAACAATCCCTTCACAAGTATAATCAACTCTCAGCTCACAAGCTAGCTCAAGACAAATCCTTATCCTATTTAGCGTCTCTCGAAGACCCTATTTCCTTGTGCAATTCCTAGAGGAATTAGCCTCTATTTAATGGGGAAATCCTTCTTCCATAATTGTGCAATCCAAACTTAGGTCCTCAACTGATTGCATGCACCATCTACAAAACTCAAAAAATTATACAACTGATAGTGCATTGTCCCTACACTCTAATCTCAATTGGGTCTTACTCTGCACTGACACGCATGATTTATTTATGACTGAATCTTTAGTTAGCTGGTGTAGCACTGAGGATGTACCAGTGCACCAACTCACTACTAGACCTCTACTAGTTCCACCAATAGTTAGAACTAGTTCCACTGACTATAACTCATTCAAATTGAGTTATCTAATTAGAACTCCAATAAACTCAATCCAGACCCCAAAAAGTTAGGGAGAACATATACATGACTACAGAAAGACTTCCAACTCACAATTCCTAATTTAACTAAGTCAAATTAACTTAGTTAACTATTACAAGTTGCTATAAGAAAAGAATTACAATTTTAATTCACAATTTAATTCAAGCAAAAATTAAATTGGAATTTATGGATTCTATTTTTAAAATTTCTTGTTCCTCTTTTCAACACTCCCTCTCAACAAGAAATTAATTCAACTTGATCCTGATCCTGAACCTTTCAAATGTTCTGCATGCAACACTTCTCTCTAGTGTGGTTGCTAAACACCAGAAATAAAAACACATCCAACCTGAACCAGTATGATGTATATGTCATCAAAGTCTATGACTGCTACTGTCTCTGTCGACTAAAAACTCAGCACTTCTGCTAACTCTGCCTTTCTACATTATTTTCAACCCTTCTCTGTGCTTTTTAGTATCTAAAATCTCTAGCTTTTGTTACTCTGATCTCTGACTGCATTAATCGCCATGGATTCCTCCCACTACTATGTACTTTAGGCTCCCGTAGCAAGGTACAATCAATGAGATAAAATCTCTCAATGAACCCTGCCCAATTTCAGCACTCTTGTGACTATCACTTCACATTGCCCCACCTCACATCTAGAGGTATGGCTGCATGTTCTCCCTCTTCCCACTTGACTCGAAAATTCCCCCTATTGTAGGTCTTTGCATGAGTGGATGCCTCCACTCTATCTCCTCTCTGCTTATCCAATTGTGGCTACTCCATAATTATCTAAGACTTCTTCTGAGGATTTTTTTGGGGCTGCTCGTTGAGAGGTAATTCACTCTCCCTCTCAACCACCAAGTCTCTAACCTTTTCCTTTCTCCTTAAGGCTTTTCATGCATCCTGTACCTCAAGAGCATACATGTTCTTGACCTGTGCACTGATGTGTTACATCTATCCCGTGGCGATGGAAGAGGTCTCATCTCTGGTGTTACGTCGAAACTCCTCTTGTACCAAATCTGACCATAGTCGTTCCCAATTTGGTAGCTTCTCCCTCCCATTAACAGAGTCTTGATAATTATGCCAACTCTTGGGAAGTCCTATAAGAGCTAGGCTCACCATATCATCCTTAGCGACAATGATTCCAACACTTCCAAGCTCATTTCGACAATGAGTGAACTTGGTCAAGTAATTTGGAATTGAGTCACCCGCCTCCATATCGATTTTTCAAAGTTTATCTTTCAGTGCCAACTTCCTATGGTCACTGCTATTCTGGAAAAGGTATGTCAATGCTTTCCACATAACATACAGAGTCTGATTTCCATGAAGACTCGAGGCAATGTGGTCTCGAACTTCCTCAAGGATTATCCGCCTCGTCATTGCCACACACTTCTTCCATTCGACCAGATATTTTTCATCCAATGTTTGTGGATTAGGAATGTTAGGATCAATGAATTCCTTCAAGCCATTATCCTCCAACATGACCTCCATCTTGTCACTCAAGCCGCAAACTGTAGAATGCCATTTTAAGTATGTATTGAAAATTCGAATTTCACCTGTAACCCAAAGCTCAAAACTTGAAAATATCCTCTAGTAAATTGAATTCAGCTCTGATACCTTGTAGAAAATTTCTACAAATCTAGCTCTGATACCATGTAGATTTCTATCTGGATGGTATCAGAGCTAGATTTGTAGAAATAATTATACATGGTATCCAAGCTGAAGACAATATAGAAAATAAGAACTAAAATTTGTCCTTGCAAATTGATGGAACTCTAGTTCAGGGTGGATACAGAAGACCCTATCTGCATACTTCTTAATGGAGCTAGAAGACTGCTAGTGGGCAGATTGAGGAGCAAGATTTTTTAGGGTGGAGAGTTTGTAGAGAATATATGAATATTTTGTTGAAAATTTTCAAACAATAGTATCATATATGGATTCCTTGTGAAACAATACCCCAATTCAAAAAAATAATCGTCTGAATTGGAGTTCGTATGAGGGAGATATCATCGATTTAAAATAAACTCTTTTCAGGAAATTTCGTGATGGGGGGGCATATGAAACAGATGGTGTGCGAGCCGAGAACCTATATGGTCTTGAGGTAAAAGATTCATGCAAAGCCTTGGGGATCAAGGCAAAGGTTAGAGACTTGGTGGTTGAGAGGGAGAGTGAATTACCTCTCAACATGTAGCCCAAAAAGTAGACTCAGAAGTAGTCTCAAACTATTGTGGAGTAGCCACAATTGGAGAAGAAGAGAGGAGACCGACTGGAGGCATCCACTCATGCAGAGACCTCCAGTAGGGGAAAATTTTGAGCCAGGTGATCAGAGGGAGCACATGCAGCCATACCTCCAGGTGAGACATGGGGAGATATGAAGTGATATTCCCAAGATGGCTAAAATTGGGCAGGGTTCATTGAGAGGTTTTATCTCATGGATAGTACCTTGCTACAGGAGCCCAAATTACATAGTAGTAGGAGGAATCAATAACGGTTGATGTAGCCAAAGATCAGAGTGACAGAGGCTAGAAAAGTCAAATACTGAAGAGTATAGAGAAGATTTGAAAGTAATGTACAAAGGCAGAGTTAATAGTGTTGAGCAATAAAAAGGTGTCTTTTTAACTCCTAATTATCTTCACATTAATTTTCAACCCAGGGACGACTTTTTATTTCAAGAGTGTACTCAGTCTGAGGCGGCTATTTATTCAAGAGTAATGTTTTGCAGTATAGTGCTTAAAAGTAAATGGATGCTTGAAAAGAAATCTAACTACAACAACATAAACTCAAATGCTCTGAAATCCAACTATTCACTCAACAAACATCAATCGAGGATACAGTAGCAATAACTCATTCCTCTAGAGATTGATACAATTGAAATCAACTAGAACAAGACAATCAATCTGAGAACGAGGAAGCAGTAACCAATGTTCTCTACAGTTGACAGCCCTGCTTAAAACAATCAAAAGGAAATAGAAATTGAACTAAAGCTGCTATTGAAAGTAAATTAGGAAAACTCTTTAAAAGCAAACTCTTGCAATTAACCAACAGAAATGAACAGCAAAGTAAATGGACAACAAACTGTAATTAAAGGAATCGAATAACCAACAGTCTATAATGAATATCAAAGTCTGAAATGAATAGCGAAGCCTTACAATTGAAATGAACAACATAACAATATAAGTAGAAATGGATAGTAATCTCTGTTATGCTGGAAAAGAACAGCCACGTGATTCAATCTCAACTTGTGCAATAAAGAAATTTCATAAAATATTATAACAGCTTGTTGCAAAAACATGAAACTGCAAGGCAATACGATTAAGAGAAATAGGAATTAAATCAAACCATCACATGGCAGAAATTGGAAAGATATAATACAGTAGCAGCATACTCCACCGGAGGCTGGGCCCTTAGCCGCCAGCGGATGCTGCTAGGCTACTTCAGATGAGAAGAATGAACGGCAACCCTTTTATTTATTCATCATCAAACTGTGAAATCATTACAGTAGCTGAAGCTTTGAGAATTACAATGGTAATGCAACAATCTCCCTTTCCTCCTATTCTATCATATCCTATCATCATTCTTGAATTTCAAATTCTAAATCCTCAATTCTCCATCATTTTTCTATCCCCATCTCTGATCTCTGTTTTTATTTAGATAGAGAGAGATCAGAGAGCAATTACAACAGAGATAATTACAACTTGATTTCTATTACAAAATTGGATTGTTTCTAACCAATTGATCAACAAGAAAATATATTTCCATCTATCTTTCAACAAGAGCAAGGCGAATTTGGCTTTGTAGCTGAGATTTGGGAAACGGCCACACAACAAATCTAAGAAAATCATGTTCAAAGAACCCTAATTTTCTCTCAATACAAGCTGAATTTGGGCAAACCATTCTTTGATAAAGTTAATTTGGTCCATTCTGGACAAAACCCATGTTCCGGATTTTCCAGATTCTTCTTCATTTGCCCAGAATCGCAACCGCAAAACTGTCACTTCTTATTCCAGCGAATTTCTGAGTTGGAATATTTAATGATCAGATCTTCAATCTGGAAATTGTATTGGAGGCTAAAAATGGTGAATAGTGTTACAACCAATTTATTAAAACTATCATTGATAAAATCATGCATAATCATCAATTTATTAGAAATAAAGGAGAAGAAATAATATTTTTACATAAGAGCATAAATCATTGTAAAATAGAATTATATGATAAATTATGATAAATGACGTGATGAAGAATGGTAGAAATGGATAAAATAAGTGTTTAAAAAGTGGTCGTATTCATGGCCCAACAAGTAGAAGTGCACATTTTTCAGTTGACAAAGGCAATAGCAGTCAGAGACTTTGGTGACAGATGCATCATACTGATTCAGGTTGGATTTTTTTTTGGTTTCAAGAGTTGTTGTAGAAACAACACTAGAGAGAAGTATTGCATGCAGAACATTCCAAAGGTTCAGGATCAGGATAGAATTGAATTCATTTCTTTTTGAGCAGGAGTGTTGAAATTAACAACAAGAAATGTTAAAAATAACATCTAGAAATTCCAATTTAATTTGAATTAAATTGAGAATTAAAATTGTATTTCTTTTCTCATAGCAACTTGTAATAGTTAACTAAGTAAATTTGAATTAGTTAACTTAGGAATTTCGAGTTGGAAGTATATCCAGAGTCATGTAAGTGTGATCCCTGAGTTTTAGGGGTCTAGATTGAGTTTATTGGAGTCGTAATTAGATAACTCAGTTTGAATGAGTTCTAGATAGTTAAAATAGTTCTAATTGTTGGTGGAACTAGTAAAGGTCTAGTAGTAAGTTAGTGTATTGGTGCATCCTCTAGCTAATTGAAGATTCACTCATTATAAACTCATGCATATCTGTTCACAAGAAGACCTAGTTGACACTAGAGTGTAGAGACAATGTACTATCAGTTGTATAATTTACCGAGTTGTAAAGATGGTGCATGCAATGAGTTGAGGACCTCAGTTTGGATTTCAAAGTTATGGGAGAAGGATTTACTCATTAAATATAGGCTAATTACTCTAGGAATTTTGAAAGGAATCAGAGGCTTGAAGGCTAGGAATTTGGCTAAGTATTGGCCAAAGGAAGTCATCGGGCAGAGGATAGGAAATACTTGTGTAGGTTGAGCTCAAGGTTGAGGAGAGCATATTGTATTTATCCAGATTATTTGACCAATAATGGCGCAAGGAAATAGGGGCTTGGAGATTAGCAGAATAGGCTAAGGTTTGTCTTGAGCTATCTTTTCAGCAATAAGTTTATGATAATTGTGCATGAATTGTTCTAGTGAGAACAAGTTTTGTATTTTCACTAATATGTCTGATTAATGCAATATAGATAGTAGGGGTTTTAAGCTATGTATTTCCCTGGATAAATATTGTGTTATGTGCCTCTTGACAGTGCTAGACCTGCCAACATGTAAGGGTATCTCCCTAGTAAGAAGTCACAATTAGACCTCAAACCGTTTAGAGTAGGAGTCCCAGCAGTGGGTCCTATGGTAATTCCTTGACCGCAATTTCTCATAGAGGCAAGTAAGATAACTCTGTTTGTATCAAGGGTGTGACAACTATAGTAAGAAAAGGAAGGTGCATGAGAGGTTCTAACACGCAAGGGTTGAGATGAGTGCACCCCTTGGAAACCTGTAATAGTACTTGGCTTGGAAGGGAACACACGAGCAAATATACATCACAACATGGAAGGCAAGTTAGCGAGCAATCCAAAGTGATGGTTAACCCAACAACACATTTCAAAAAGATTCATATATACTTATACAGAATAGTCTATACATGCATGTGTAAGAACTCAAATATATATATCATTTAGAGTAAACCAGATAGCATAGAATACAATACAACATATGCATGAAACGTGTTGGCTCTTATTATATAAAGAAGTGTAAGTTCCAGTCATACAATACATCCATGTCCAACCACTAGTCCCAATAGTGGAACGTTACAGCCACATCCACCTACTCCTCCAAAGAGATGTACTAGCTCTGCATAGTGGATAAGCCAAGGCTCATTACAATACTATCCAAGCTCTCTCCAAGATAGTCTTATCAGAAGCTTGGCTGACCAAAAGCCTATATAATGAGTTATAATGGACTATTTATAGAAAAGTGTGGAGTGAACCTTGACATTCCCCTTTGTGATAGTTCAACTACCCTCATGACTCTTCATCTACTCTATGACTTTTACATCCAACTATCAACACTTGACTTGCACTTGAAAAGACAATACATTACAATGCACATGTACACATGTGAAACAAAATGGCTTGAGCAAGCCATGCTAGACATCACTCTGACTTAGACAACCATGGAAGTCCAAGTCCTAATCATCCTCATGCTGATCGACAGTAATATATTGATGCCAAGATCAGTAGTCCTTGCTGGTGTCCATGTTCTCCACAGTGACATCTATTTGGAACCTGACTCTTGCCTCCATAACATCTGGGTACACTGCTCGGGCACTCTGCCCAACTCGTCTAAAAGCATGTGCTTCATTGTATTCAATGCAGCCGGACCAACAAAATACTTGTGCATGATGTCTGCACTGATGGGCAAGTTTGGATTGGTAGCAATGTGCATCAACTCTTCGAAGTACGAGTTAAGCTCTAGTCAGACCTGTTCCTTTGTCTTCACCTAGGTGAGGGCCCCAATAGATGGGATCACATGCAATCACACCACAACATCCATACTCTTGAATACTCATGCATGGGAATCCTGTATGCTAGTGATGAGCTGCGGGAGCTCTTCATAGTTCTGGATCTGACTCTGGATACGTGCCTTCAGCTTGACCGCATTGGCCCTCATCATCTTAGGCAAGTGAAGCGGGGCTCCCTTGTATTTCATCATCCATGTTTGCATGTCATCAACAACAGCATGCAAGTTCGTCAAGATACGTGCTCTTCTAGCACATCGCTGTTGCCATCCATTGAGATGGACGACTGCCTTATGCATGGTACCAAACTTGGAGTACAACACTCGCATAATTGTGTCAAGGGACAATACTTCATCTAGTATTGCCTTCTTCAGTTCAACTCAAGTGGATGCTATCACCAACTCTCCTCCTTGCATGGCCATCTGTAGTTCCTTTACCATTCGCTCATTCTCAGCTATCAGAAAGCGAATATTTGAACTAGTGGCTTCGGCATACACTCTAGTTGTATCAGCCAAGGCTGTTGGATGTTTGCACACATCAGTCACGATCACTCATTCCTCAATTTGCACAGGAGATGTATGATCCTCTGGAGTTGGCACTCTGCGAGACTGTACAGCTCTATGTTGAGACTCGTCAAATGAGATGTTGTGCATCTCTCCTTCCGGTTGATCACCAACGATCTCAGTGCCTCCTTGGTCACTTGAAACTTTCTCATCATCTAGATGCAGTGAAGCGGGTGAGTCGACCTCTTGGTGATGAGGCATGAGGTCGGCGTCTTGTTCCAACTCCTGCTGCTCCATGTATGCATCCAACTGTCGAAGTACTTGTTCTATCTCATGAGCGAAGTCTTGCTCCTGCGATGTTTCACCCTATTTTCCTGATGCCAACTCATCTTATAATTCCACTACCTGTACGAGCATTGTTTCATCTATTTGTATATGTTGTTCCCCCCATTGTATCTATTGTTGCTACGCTTCCCTCTCTTATTTGCACAGTTGTTGTTCCTTCCAGAGTTGCTCCTTCAGCTCATGCAACTCCTACTCTACTTCTTCCATCATTCTCTTATCTCTCTACCTTCATGCGATTCGCTTTTCGTGCTAGTGCCTCTTTGCCTCTACAATCATAGGTGCTTTCTCTATTAATGGATCTGCTCAAAACTTGCAGCTTTTCTCCTCTTCCATGCGATCAACAATCTTCCTCTTACCTTTGTCGCGCACTGTATGCTTGCCTCTACTGCTATTGTTGCTGCTATTGTTGGTGCTCTTCGTGATTCTGCTTCATGTTTCTTCACTAACCACTCCACAACAAAGCTGACCTATTCATTGGGTCTGGAGATATTGTATCAATATCTCCATGGGTCATCCTCATCCAAATGAAATGTCCCATGGATCCAGTTGAACTGTACTCTCGTGCAGTGATCCTTCACAATGCAATGTGGGTCATACGGATTCTAACTTCAGAGGTCGAATGGATACTTCTTCATGAGTTCTTCTTCAACATCTTCTTGCTTGATACTCTGGATCTCATATAATCCAATCTGCAACGGAAGAGCGGGCCAAGGTGCCTTCTTCTTCTAGTGTAGTCTAGCTGTCAATCCTGCTGAGATGTGATATGCTACTTCCTTTATGAAAAGTATGTCCTAGGAAAACTATGGTAGAACATGCAGAGGATTCTCTGCACTAAACCTTCGGATGAAGGTGCCAGATAGTGAGTCATACTAATCAGCAATGTCTAACAATTCCTCCATTGCTTCCTTTGACATGCACAGTGGATCTTGTTTAAATATCATCTTGTAAAATGGGGTGGAAAAATGATCGGACAGTCGTGTGATTACTCCTCTGAAGCTACATTCGAACAACAACTTGAAATATGTGTTCACAATAGTCTTCTTCGGTGACCATGCCCACTCCAAGCCCGGTAACTCCTATCGAGCACAGATTTCATCTAAGATGTAGGTGAACATGTAAATATCTACATGCATAACTCTAGGTGACTATTGAGCCTTCGTTTCTTGTTCCTTCAACTGATGAGCCAACATGTTGGAGCAGTTACATGGTTCTCCTTCTCTAGCTAGTTGGTCCAGTGCGATCACCCAACTCTATGGGAATGTTTCCATGCTTTCCTGGCCACACAGTCGATAGGCAAATATGATCAAGTATTAATACGCTTTCTGCAGTATCTTCATCTTGTAGATCTGGTTGGGTGTCAATCTGAATCGAGCCAGCTCCTTTACCCAGCTCTTCATAATGTCTCTAGAGTTAACACTACTGTTGGATAAGCTGAAAGGAGTCTTCATGATAGTCACAGGCTCTGACATCTGATACATCTCATCATAATCTTATGCCTAGAAGGTTGCAAGCTTCGTCCCACTGACACTGCTCAAAGTCATCGTCTCGGGATCATTGTGAGAGATGATCCAGTGTATCATGTCCACACATGGGAACGTGGGGTATCTGCATGCAATATGATACAAGCTGGACTTGTGAATGTTCACATACACCTAACAGTCTTCGAGGTCTTCCTCAAAATTTCCTGAAAATGCTTCATTGACCTCTTGCCACTTCAGCTTGATGTCCTTGTCTAGAATCAACTTTGTATCTTTATAGATCGGTAGGCTAGAGGATACTCGCTCAACTGATGCTCTAGCTGCATTTCTGTTAGTTTCCTGTGATCCCTCTCTCTTGGAAGCCATTGATCATGTATTGCTAAGAGGGGGATGAACACCTGAAAGATATGGAGACAAGAAACATGCATGGCAAGGAATCTATCAGTGAAAACCAAAGAAAATCCAGGGAATGACATAGCACATGCCTCGAGAACGGATAGGCAAGATTGCTAAATTTTTCTAAGATGATGGGTGACTAGATACCAGAACTATGCAAAAGGCAGTTTGGGCTATATAAGAGGCAAGGCTGGCTGCTGGATTTGCGTAATGCGCACTCCACACTAGTTGTTGGCTGCTGGGATTGTGCAATGCACAATTCCAGCTGGGAGTGACTGCAGGCTCAGGGACTGCATTGTGCAATTTTCAGGGCCAACAGTCGTTGTTGCTCAGAAATGCACAAAACAGTCCTATAGGACAGTAGCTAGGTGAAAATGCACATTTCTAGAGAAGAAGACAGAGCCTTCCTTCCCCAGATTGCGCAATCTTGTCTCAGTGAAGGCAAAGTCCGGGCCAAGGTTGGCTAGACTTGCCGATGGGAAACTGAAAGCAAATATGATAATGAATGCATGGTGACACTAAATGAAAGCATAAGTGATTGACAGTGCATGCAAACATGAATGAAAGATTCAGTAAATAGATCAACATGCATGTGGGTGAAGCGAGTCGCTGAATCAATGACCTTTTTGCAAAATAGTTTCATGCATGTGACATCAGTGAGATAGCAATGAAAACTGAAACAGTGCTAGGAAAAGCTAGTATACATGTAAACAACAACAAGAGTTTAAAGAAATCAAGCAAACAACACTTACACAAGCAAATACACAAAAAGTGACAAAAATGTTGAAAAAGACAAGTTGAGGCCACTTACCTGTGAATAGCTGAGCCAGATGTCCGAAGAGTCCTAGATGTGATGTGGGATGTTATAGCTGCAAGATTGATGTGAAAGAATGAGCTCTGATGCTTCGAATAAATAAGTTTTGAGCTCATGACGCGAATGCCACTAATCTAGGAAAAATCGACACTTGGAGGAAAGTTTTTAAAACAACTTTGCATATAACATTTAGCTACTTAAAATAGCTCCCTGAATCATGGGATTCCTTTTACATGTTGCCTTTTTCTATTCTAGGACAAAGCAAACCATGCATGAAAGTCACGTTTCCTTGGTCTCGGGTGGAACTAGTGAATCCAACTACTCATGCATGAAGCTGCTCAACTGCTAGAAGGAAATGCACATTTTTGGTTGGGCGCTAGGTTTGCTGCACAAGAGATTTGCGCAATTTCTGGGTAGAGCAGCTGACTTCTGCTCAGATTTGCGCAAATTTTGGGCTGAGCAACCCTACTGGGGAAAATTGTGCAATTTTCACTATGAGGGTTAACTAGAAGAATTGTGCAATTCTGGAGCCCAGCAGGCCACTAGACAAGATTGCGCAATTTCTAGAGGGAACGCTGGTTTCCCTCCAAAAATGGGCAATTTCTTGGGGGAGTTTCTCAGCCTGTAGTTGGACCAAGTTTGGATGAATAGCCTGTGATGGGAATGGATCAAGATTTGATCGACAAGCTGCCTTTGTGCAAGAAAAACATTGAAGCTTGTGTACTTGACGAATCAAGACAATGTGCTATGAAAGGTTAGTAGGGAGGCTCCAAAACGAAGGTAAGGAAAAATTTTGGAGGGTGGTTGTAGCCGCTACAACACTTGGCGACACACTGGTAGAACTCCAGCTCTCTGAATTGACCTTGTTCGTGAAAATCAAGCCTAAAACCTTTAGAAGTATTTTTCAGTCCTTAGCTCATCTTGGTTTCACACTAGCTTGATTGTAAGATGTAGCATCTACCAAGATTTTGGTCGATTGAAACACATTCCAAGCCAAGGAAACACAGTTTTTTCGATTGGGGTTTAGGGGTATATTGGTGCACAAGCAGTATAGTCGTCAGAGTGCTAGTTTCATCTCCGGTGTTGCTCTGCTGCCAGTAGGCCTAGACAGTACCTCGACAGAGTCACATAGGAACATAAGCATGGCTTCACTACCAATGAGCCTAGTCAGTACCCCAACGGAGTTACTTGCATCACCTCTCTGGCATTAATCCTTTCTCTTCTTTTGCCTTATTCATTTTTTCATTTTTTTCAAACTTCTTTCACTTTTCATTTTTTTCATTTTCATAACTATGAATAACACTTATTCATTTCAGAGGCAGAAGAGGGATCTTGACTTATTGAAAGCAGAAGAGGTTGTTCCAGCAGAGAAGCATTTTATTATATCTCTGACATGTCTGTTAAGGTTTTCCCCCTCACCTTTCTCTACTTGACTGAGATGACAAGGGTTAACCCAAAAAACAACCGACTAGAGTAGGTTGCACTAGTTAGCATGCAAGTGTTGTGCTTTCACCAAGGTTCACTTCGAACAATACATATTTTCATTCAATGTATCATGGACTAAAGGTAACAAGTTCATCATACATAAGTAGAATGACAGATAACCAAGTAGTGATAGATGTACAAGGCCTCTTGTACTTTACCTAGCATGTTTCAAGAGTCATTGGTTTCATGTGAAACTAAGCTACAAATGAAGCAATTGAACTAACAAACAACAAAGCAAAGCAATAGTAGAAGAAAAAGTGAAAGAAAAGCAAGTAAGAAAACAAGCAGGCAGAAAAACAAACAGAAAAAGCAAGTAAGCAAACAAGCATGCAAGAAAACTGACTGAAAGCAAACACTACACCTACTCTTAAACTAACAGTGCATGGGCCTGATCACGTGAAGTGATATTTCCAATGCCGCCATCGATGCATTGGTTGGCCCATGTTGGTGAAGGCTTGGTCTGTGAGAAACCCAGTTGTGCGAACCAATAAGCAAGAAAGATATAACAATGAAGGAAACCACACTTCGTGTTTCAAAGTGCCCACAGGACATAAGTGAGTGCATGTGCATGACGAGCAGTCTGTGGACTTATCATGGTGTTGTGTGACATTGTGCACAGCTTTGAAGCATAAGCACACTCTTGATTGTGACATGCAAGAAAATGAAAGAAGCAAAGATAACTTGTGTCATGCACATGTGCTTGTAATGTAAGATTCCTCCAATGCATGAGCGATGGGATTGTGCAGTTCGAGTGGAGGAAGTATGATTTGTGTGTGAGATTGATCTTCAATGCATACAGATGAGTGATGATGATCCTTGGGTGATTGAATAGTTTCCTGATAGGAAGTGAGAGTAACCCCAAGAGAGCGAGGGCCTGACATAACCATCAGCTCAGGCTGAAGTGCCTCGACAGTCTTGGGTGTTTCAACTTCATCATCAGGTTGATCATCATAAATCGGTGGCTTCTAAAGATCAACTACAATAGAGTCATGATCATGATCGAATATGGAAGTGAATGGATCATAACAGCAACAATAAAAAAATCAATGATTTCATCGGCATCCTCATGATCTGATGAATCAAACAGAGGGGTAGATGAAAGGCGAACAAATTCATCATCCGTGTATCTAGAAAAGGCAGATAAAATATCAAGTGGATTTTTAATGAATAACTTATCCTCTCCATTGTCGAATGATGGACCAACATCCGGTGTGTCCTGCGAGTGATCAACAATGGGTGTGTTCATGGATGGAGACACACATGTGAAATCATGGATGGCAGGTTCACCTAAGATGTCTAGAAGGAACAGAGGGGGCTCAGATGGAAGGGAGTCATCCTTCGCCAAGTGTTGATGCTCAAGCTCCCACTCATACTCTTCAAGAATGACGACGCATGTTGGTTGTGCACCACCAAATCCATTAGTGGCTTGTTCCTCATTCACAACAAGTGTACAGTTCAGAATGGAACAACACAAGACAGCATCATCTGGAGGAACATCCAAGTGCAAAGATGGAGGTTGTGGAAAAGAATGCATATGACAACTCGATGGACTCACAACCAAATATGCACGAAAATTAAGCGAAGTGATGTTGGGAGGATGTGAAAGATGAACAAGTGTGTGAGCATGATCCTCAACATCACTTGGCAATGGTGGATATGTTTGATGAGGGGATGGCAAACAATCAATGGTGATAGTGACCGCATCCGACTAAGATTGTGCAACTCCATCAGTGAAGAATGTTGAGAGAGGCTTGATTTCAAACTTCTTGGGATGGGCAGATTTCTTAAGGAAATACTCGAATCAATCCCAAAGATAGGTAAATTTCATCTGGCTCCTCGGAGCTTGAAACTGCAAGTCACGAAAGCGCTGTGAAAAATCCATGATCGATTCATGCAGAGCCTTCTATTGTTGTAATAATTATTGGTCAAGATGGTTTGGATCAAAATGATAAAAAGTGTCTTCAATGAGATCAGAGAAGTGCTCAAGTGAGTGCACGCTATCAGCTGGCAAGATGAATAACCATCGAAGTGGAGATTCGCGAAGTTTGTATGCAAGCAGCAAGCTAGCCTATTCGTTAGAACACCCATCTTCCTCATGAAAAAAGGAAAGAAAGTCATGAAAGTACTCAGGCCAGGCCACTTCGCCTTCACCATGATACGTGTAAGTGGAAAAGTGATCAAAAAACTCCCTCGTGATGGTAACATCTTCCTGATTCAAAAAACATCGCAGAGGGAGAAGAGTGCAAGAATCAATGAAATAGATGCAAAGGTTCAAAACCGGATGAGAGGACATAGCTTGTCATCTAGCCCTCCTTCTAGCACCAGAAATGTTAGCAGTGTTGGACACACTAACATGTCAGGGGATCTCCCCAGTAAGAAGTCCCAATTAGACCTCAGACTGTTTGGTGTAGGAGTCCCAGCAGTGGGGTACGGTAATGCCTTGACCATGATTTCGCATAGAGGCAAGTAAGATAACTCTGTTGGTAGCAAGGGTGTGACAACTACAGTAAGAAAAGGAAGGTGTATGAGAGGTTCTAACACACGGGGGTTGAGATGAGTGCGCCCCTTGGCAACCTGTAATACTACTCGGCTTGGAAGGGAACACACGAGCAAAAATACATCACAACATGGAAGGCAAGTTAACAAGCAATCGAAAGTGATGGTTAAACCAACAACACATTTCAGAAAGATTCATACATACTTATACATAATATTCTATACATGCATGCCTAAGAAAGAAAATACATATAGCATTTAGAGTAAACCAGGTAGCATAGAATATAATACAACATATGCATGAAACGTGCTAGCTCTTATTATATAAAGAAGTGTAAGTTCCAGTCATACAATACATCCATGTCCAACCACTAGTCCCAATAGTGAATTAGGGGATTTTTGTGGTCTAAAATGGCCCTCCTAAGGAAATTATAAAATAATAGTGGAAATAATAAAATAAGATTATATTACATCATCAAATTTTAGAGGCAAAAAAGACAACTATTTTTCCAACTTATCTCCATATGGGTTTACTCAAATTTCGAGCGGAAACACTCATTGGATCCAGAATTTGGTTCTTCATCCAAGGAGTACCCATGTTGCATACTTTCAATGGACCCTAGTACACGAAAAATGAGAAATACATGAAAAATGTGATTGCAATCAAGTTTTTTCATGTATTTCTCATTTTTCGTGAAGTAGGGTCCATCAAAAGTATGCAACATGGGTACTCCTTGGATGAGGAATTAACTTTTGCATCCAATGAGTACTCCTAGTTGAAATTTGAGTAAAAACTTAGGGAGATAAGTTGAAAATACGAGTTGAAAAAGTAGTTTTATTATTTTAATATTTTTTAATCTTTGTACTTTTTTACTCCAAAAATGGTGAATCATCCCCCATGGTTGACATCATCATCTTGAATCATATTTGTTCTTATAAAGTTTATTTTTTTGTACTTTTTTCTTAGGAGGCCCATTTTAGACCTCAAAAATTCCATAATGGGAATGTTACAGCCACATCTGCCTGCTCGTCCAAAGAGATGTACAAGCTTTGCGTATTGGAGAAGCTAAGGCTCATTACAATACTGTCCAAGCTCTCTCCAAGATAGTCTTATCAGAATATTGGCTGAACAAAAACTTCTACAATGAGTTATGAGGGACTATTTATAGCAAAGGGTGGTGTGAGCCTTGACATTCCCCTTTGTAACAGTTCAACTACCCTCATGACTCTTCATCTACTCTATGACTGTTACATCCAACTATCGACACTTGACTTACACTTGACAAGACATTACATTACAATGCACATGTACCCATGTGAAATAAAATGGCTTGAGCAAGCCATGCTAGACATCACTTTGACTTAGACAACCATGGAAGTCCAACTCCTCAACATCCTCATGTTGATTGACAGTAACATACTGATGCCAAGATCGGTAGTCCTTGATGGTGTCCATGTGCTCTGCAGTGACATCTGTCTGGAACCTAACTCTTGCCTCCATAGCATCCGGATACACTGCTTGGGCTCCTCTGTCCAACTCGTTTGAAAGCATGCACATCATTGCCTTCAATGCATCCGGACCAGCAACATACTTGTGCATGATGTCTGCACTGATGGGCAATTCTGGGTTGGTGGCAATGCACATCAACTCGTCGAAGTACGAGTTAATATCTACTCAGACCTGTGCCTTTGTCTTCGCCTGGGTGAGGGTCCCAATAGATGGGATCACATTTGTGTGCACCACAACATCCATACTCTTGAATACTCGTGCATGAGAAGCCTGTGTGCTAGTGATGAGTTGTGGGAGCTCTTCATAGTTCCAGATTTGACTCCGGATACATGCCTTCAGCTCGACTGCATTGGCCCTCATCATCTTAAGCAATTGAAGTAGGGCTCCCTTGTATTTCATCATCCATGTTTGCATGTCATCGACAAGAGCATGCAATTTCATCAAGATATGTGCTCTTCTCGCACATCGCTCCTGTTGTCTATTGAGATGCACGACTCCCTTATGCACGATACCAAACTTGGAGTACAACACTCGCATAATTATGTCAAGGGACAATACATCATCAAGTATTTCCTTCTTTAGTTCATCTCGAGCAAACGCTTTCACCAACTCTCCTCCTTGCTTGGTCGCCTATAGTTCCTTTGCCATTCGCTCATTCTCAGCTATCAGAAAGCAAACATTTGAGCTAGTGGCTTTGGCATACACTCTGGTTGCATCGACCAATACTGTTGGATGTTTGCTCATATCAGTCACGATCACTCGTTCCTTAATTTGCACAGGAGATGCATGATCCTCTGGAGTTTACACTCTCTGAGACTGCACAACTCTATGTTGAGACTCGTCGAATAAGATGTTGTGCATCTCTCCTTCCAGTTGATCACCAAGGATCTCAGTGCCTCCTTGGTCACTTGAGACTTGCTTATCATATGAATGTGGTGAAGTGGGTGAGTCGACCTCTTGGTGATGAGGCATGAGGTCGGTGTCCTGTTCCAACTCCTGCTGCTCCATGTCTGTATCCAATTGTTGAAGTGCTTGTTCTATCTCATGAGCGAAGTCTTGCTCCTATGATGGTTCACCCTGTTTTCTTGATGTCAATTGATCTAATAAGTCCAATACCTGTATGACCGTTGTTTCATCTATTTGTACATGTTGTGCCCCCTGTTGTATCTGTTGTTGTTGTGCTTCCCTCTCCTATTTCGCAGCTCTTGTTCCTTCCAGAATTTCTCCTTCAACTCATGCAACTCCTACTCTGCTTCTTCCATTCTTCTCTTATCTCTCTGCCTTTGCACAATTCACTTGTCGCATTCGTGCCTCTTTGCCTCTATAGCCATAGCTGCTTTCTCTACTAATGGATCTGCTCGAAACTTGCAGCTTTGCTCCTCTTCCATGCGATCGACAATCTTCCTCTTACCTTTGTCGCGCACTAGTATGCTTGCCTCTGCTGCTATTGTTGTTATTGTTGCTGTTGGTGTTGGTGCTCTCTGTGACGTTGCTTCATCTTGCTTCACTAACCACTCCACAATGAAGCCAAACTATTCATTGGGTCCGGAGAGATTGTAGTAATATCTCCATGGGCCCTTCTTGGCCCAATGAAATTCCTCGTGGATCTAGGTTAATTGTACTCTCGTGCAATGATATTTCATAATGCAATGTGGGTCATATGGATTGTAACTTTGGAGGTTGAATGGATACTTATTCATCAGTTCTTCTGTGACATCCGCTTTCTTGATACTCTGGATCTCATATAACCCAATCCACAACGGAAGAGAGGACCAAGGTGCCTTCTTCTTCTGATGCAGTCTAGTTGTCAATCTTGCCGAGATGTGATATGCTACTTCATGCATGACAAGTATGTCGAAGGAAAACTTCGGTAGAACAAGCGGAGGCTTCTCTCTGCTGAAAATTTGGATGAAGGTTCCGGACAGTGAGGCATACCAATCAACAATGTCTAACAATGCCTCCTTTGCTTCTTTTGACATGCAAGGTGGATCCTGTTCAAATATCATCTCATAAAATGGGGTGACAAAATGATCGGACAGTCTTGCGATTACTCCTCTGAAGCTTCATTCATACAACAACATGAAATATGTGTTTACAATAGTCTTCGGTAGTGACCATGCCCACTCCAAGCGTGGGAGCCCTTGTTGGCCACATATTGCATCTAAGATTTAGGCAGACATGTAAATCTCTGCATGCATACCTCCAGATGACTATCGAGCCTTCGTTACTTGTTCCTTCAGCTAATGAGATGATTTGAATTTAAACAAGAATGCAACAAATTAAAAATATAACCATACATACAGAGATGCAGCAGAAATAATACTTCATTTCATTACTGTAAAATACTAAAATATGCTTACAAATGAAAATGGAAATAAACTAGCTAGGGCGATGGTAGCTTATCTCTGAGAAGAGATGTGGTGGCTACATGCCTCTGAACTATGTTACAATGAGGCTCAAAGGCCTATTTATTGTTGAGAAACAATGGAAAGCCCTAAACATCCAAAAACCTAACCCTAGGAGATGAAACACCAAACTATGGGCCCCGTTTCGGGTAAATTGGTACATCAACTTCTCGGGGTCGTAACTTTGGCATACAATCTCCATTTGACGCGCACAATAGCTCGTTAGAAATATCTATCCGAGGACTACAACTTTGGGAAGAGAAACATTAGTCCATGGACCCATGTTTCTCTCAGTTTTCCCAAAAAACGTCGTTTAGGGCCACGAAACAGCTCCGGAAGTTCAGGACCCGAAAAACTACTAAAAATAGCAAATTGTGCTACAATTAAGGAAACTGAAAAACTGAAAGAGATAGTTGTGGGGTCTAGGTGGGATAGGGGGGTGGCCACCAACATCCACCTAGATCATTCCTCCCCCCTTAGGAAGAAATGGTCCCCATTGTGTTGAGTTCCTCCATGAGATGAGGAAACTTCTGTTGAATTTGGTCACTCATGAGTTGTTCTGCAATCTCTAATGTGTCTAGTAATGGTGGGAAGCATGGTAGAGGGTGGTCCACATTGAAAACTCGGTGAAGGTGAAGGAATGGGGGAGTGTTGTTCTCCAAAGCATTGTTTCCCATAGTCGTGGTACTGGCGTAAGGACCATGTCGGAGTGGTCTGAGCTTCTGATGGGCTCTTGTAAGGCATTCTTTCTGCAGATGCAACCAGACTTTGTTGCCCACTTGAAACTTGTGTGGTACCTAATGTTGATCATGTTGCTGCTTGTACTTGGCATTTTCTAGAATGGAGTGGCGATATATCGACCCGTTGGGTAGAGGTTCTCTAGGAGTCAAATCAAATGAATGCTTGACCTAATAGTGCAACGATGTCCCTGTGGGTGAGGAGAAGATGTTCCTGTCTGCTTTCATGACCGTATCCATCTGCTGCTGCTACTGGATGGAGGAACCCTTCGCGGGGGTCATGGATGTGGCGACGATCTTCCCCTTACTTTGGGAGCGAGCTAGACAAAAAATGAATTTCCTAGTCTGGGAGATGAGCTTGCTGCATTTCTTAGCAGTGATCAAAGAGGAGGCAGTAAGTGATGCTACCTCTGGTATCCTATATAATGAATTACCAAAATAAATAATAACAGTGCGAGGCCTTGACTCATACACAGCATGTCGCCTCCATAAGTATGGCTGGCCTAATAATACATCAAAAACATCAAGAGGTGCAACATCACACAATACCTCATCTGTGAAGGGCTTGATGTTGTAGGGAAGACGACATTTCTGGCAGACTCGGAGATCTCATCCTTCGTGAAGCTACCTGATGATGAGCCCCATAAATGGCTAATTATATGGGCTCATTTTGCCTCCTAACATAGTTTAATCAACCATTCTCTTAGCTTATTGCATGTTTTTTTTATTATATTTATGCTTATGGAGTGAGTTGGGTTGGTCATTATGCCATGGAGTCTAATATGTGTTTAATGCAGATTTTTGTTCAATTTTGGAGATAAAGTCAAATATTTAATGGAAAATTGGCAGCAATAATTTGAAGTAGACAAGGGAGAGGATTTATAGGAGGGTATCCCCCTCATTTATGACTCCCCACTTCGAATTCTCCTCCATGCAGCTCAGAGCACAAACAACCACATCAATGCACTAGGAGGCAGCCGAGCAAGTGAAGGATAACTTATGTTTATATCAAGTTTTGGGAGCCAAGCCTCCCTGATTTTAAGGAAGTTGTTGGGAGCTTCAGTTGTATAAGTAGAGAGGCCTAGGGCCTCATTAGAAAGTTAGTCAAATTTTTGAATTTTTGTTGCAACTTTGCTCTGCTCAACTTCGAGCTTACTTTTGTTGATAGTTTCATGTAATCCTATTATTATTTTGATAATAAAGATGAGATCCTTTTTGAGCTAGCACTGAGTTACCTCAGAGGGTTGAAGCTCTTGGGTTAGGGCCCAATCCAAGCAGCTAAGCTCCTCTTGTTTGTATTTATATGCTTTGTTTCAGTTTATGAATTAGTTTTTGTTAGATAGATCTCTTTCTTGGTTAAGAATAGGTTGCTTTTGGTGATTTAGAAGGTTGTTTCCATTTAAGTTTTCTATAGTAGGTCGAACAATGATAGAAAGAAGATACAAAAAGGCCATCAATAGAGCCTTGGCCTCCTTTCCTCCCTTTGGGACCATGAACTGAGGCCAAGACCCTCTTGTTGCCACAAAAACACAGATTTGCCTTCTCCATAGGATTTCTAGTGTTGCAGTTTGTTAGAAGGTTAATGCTTTGCTTTAGATCTATTTCACCATGCTCATTTCTGTCTTGTAATAATTTTCCTTCCATGCTTTCTCTCATTATAGCATTTTTCAGAATTTCTTTCCATAGCTCATAATCTAGATTAGCTTGATGCAAAATTCTATTTTTGATGTACTTAGTTTCCTTGCTTGCTTAATCTCATTGTTTGATTTTCAGTTCTCTGGCAGCAAATCTCTTCTCACAACAAGTTAGCCAATCAACCATCACAATCTCTCTTTGATCTATGCCCCATAGGTCGCCCAGAGTTCATTTCAAATCTGCCTTAGTTTTCTACACTTTTCCATAGACTTTCCTCTCTTTCCTTGAACAAATCCGACCATCATTCTCTCTCCTAATCATTCTTGATGGACCCTAGACACCTTAACACATCATCCTAGCCTTCATCTACCCTTTCCACCCGCTTTCCTACCTTCAAAACCTCCAAAACTGCTCTCGGCATCCTCCTGTAGACCTCCTGTAGATCCCCTGCAGCCTCCTGTAGATTTTCCTATAGGCTTCTTTTTGAAGTCCAATTGTGGGAAAGGCCTCTAGAAGGCCACCTGAAACCTCCTAAGACCCATACACACCATCCTACACCTCTACAAATCCCAATGTCACCCTCCATTGCCACCTAATCGCTGCCACATTCACAATCAAATAAATTACATGCATGACAATTTCACATAAAAATACATAAAAATCCAAAAAGATGTTTTTTACTCATTTACTTCTAGAAATATCTTGAGTAGATGGTGTTTATTTCCTGAGTAGGTAATGGCACTCATTTCATGGTTTTTCATCTCTCTTTCTGCAAAAGTAGGATTAGTTGGTTAAGTAGGGTTTACTAGGTTTACTTTACATTTCAGTCTTCTTCTCCTTTCTGCAAGTAGAGTAGCCTCTATAGAGTAAGCTTTCCTTTCTTTCATCACATATAGAGCTTCTTCTGGATTCCATAGAAGTTGGCTTGAACTCCTAATGATCTTGCGCCAACTAACCAAATGACAGCCTGCAATAAGAACTAGTACTTGTGCATATAGCACCACCACTTCCAAGTTTGTTACGAACTATCGAGTTGATAAAAGTAAAGTAGGAAGCCCAAGAGTTGCAGCATTATTGTTGCAATACTGGTGCTCACCACTTTTTTGGCACCATTGCCGGGGAAGTGTCAGATTATTTTGTAATTACTACCTTCTTCTATTTTCTATCACAACCTTCTGCTAAGTAGTTTATTTCAGCAAAAGTAGAGTAGTTGTTTCTTTCAGTTTCCACATTTCCCTGCTTTCATTTTCAATTCTGCAATTTCCATTTAAGCAAAAGTAGATTAGTCATTTCCTTGCTTTTAGTTCTGCATTTCATTTGCTTTCATTTTCAATTCTGCAAATTTCATTTCAGCAACTTCATTTCAGCAAAAGTAGATTAGTCATTTCCTTGCTTTCAGTTCTACATTTCATTTGCTTCCCTTTCAATTTTGCAATTTCATTTCAGCAAGTTCATTCCAGTTAGTTGCAGTTTTTTTGTTCAATCAATTTCAGTTTTGCAGGTACAAGCAGTAAAAAAACAAAAACCAACCAAAAAATATTTCCTTCCATGCCTCGTAGGAAAAGAGATAATTCAAAAAAATTCTTGCCCAACACCCCCACTACATCACATAGCCACCCTTCTCTCTTCTTCAGTGGCAGTGATTAAGAAGAACCTTTAGGTGAACAACCAGAGATATTTGAAGAACCTATAGGGGAAGAAGAAGAAGAAGAAGACATCCCTCCTGAGACAATGGTTGAAAACAGAAATGCTAAGGGGAATGGAGAAAGAGTAGAGGGTACCTTTCCCATCCCGGAGACCAATGGGGTCACCAAAATGAAGAACATAAGCCCTTCATCCCTACCTCACTTCCATGGTTTGACTACAGAAGATCCTGACACCTTTTTTTTTTAGTTTGTTGTTATCTGTCGAACCTATGACTATGCAGAAGATGAGCAAAAGTTGAAACTATTTCCTTCTACTCTCAAGGATGCAGCATTGTGCTGGTTCATGGGGTTACCTGGCAATAACATCACAACTTGGGCTCAGATGCAGCAGACCTTTAATAACAAATATTGAGACTACTGTAGGTCAAAATATACCAACGAATAAATCTTCCGAATGACCATGGGAAGTGATGAATCCTTGGAAGATTATGAAGAGAGGTTCTAGCTCAGTTACAAAAGGGCCAGGTGTACACTTGACCCTGAATCTCTGAAGTTGGTCCTGCTCAGGGGAATTCCGGTAGACCTTCTAGACACCCTCCCTTTTCTGGCTGGGGGAGACATCTACCCACTACCTTATGAGAACATAAAGACTATCTTTAGAAATCATTCTAGAGCAACAAGAAAGAGAGGTAGGGGGAGTCAACCCATAGCCAGTACCTCCTCATCCAATTCATCCATCAAAGGTGAACTTGGAAATATGCTGGAAGACTTTAAGAGTGAGATGTTGTAGACTCTTGCCATGTAAATGGATACCTTTCATATCAAAAGGAAACAAGAGGAAGCAGAGAGGGCTTTGGCCATTTTTTGTCCTAGGTGCACTAGGAGGCATCCTAGGAACGAATGCCCATTGAACTCTATAGAGGTTTGTTCAGTCTGTGAAGAAGATCATTCTACAGATAAGTGCCCCTCCTTGCCCGGACTTAAAGCTATATACTAGGGGGCCAAAGGAGCCACTGAACCACTCTATTTCATGAACTAAAGGAGACCACATGGACCTAGACCATACCAACAGGGGATGCAAGGGACATCCCAGGCATACTACAACCCCAACCAAGTCACTCCCATACCTTCTTGGGGCCCTCCTGCTCATCCTTCCTGGTCCACACCTCCTCCTTGGTCCTATCCATCTCAGTATCATGCCCAACCAGTCGCTCATTCATTTCAATCCTATGCTCAGCCACAACCTCAGTGGAATGCAACTCATCAGGGGTGGAGGCCCCAGTACAACTCTCCTCCCGCTCTTTTGCCTCCACCACCTGCTCAACCACAACCATTGCCTCTTGCTCCACCAAGGCAACCCCAAATGCCTGCCCAGCTGAACCCGAACCCAAACAACAGATAGGCTCAGCAAGTATATAGTGGGGAACCATCATGCCCAACTTATGTTGTGGAGATTCAGGAGATTAACTTGCGATCTGGGAAGGTTCTCCTAGATAGCCAGCCTCCCCCTAAGGAGGTTGAGGAAGATAAAGAGGAAAGTGAACCTAAAGTAATTCCACCCTTTCTTAAGAGACTATCCAAGACAACATAGCCCACCCCAGAAGAAACTGAACTTATGGGAGAATTGAAACAATTATGTGTAAAGATACCAATTCTCCAAGCCATAAAGGATGTGCCTATATACAATAAGATGATCAAAGAGAAGTGCGTTAGGCTTCCAGCAGGCCCAACCATCAATGTAATAGGACAACTGTCCGACCTAATGTTGGGGTAGATAATCTGTCCAAAATATCTGGACCGTGGAAGCCCAGTAGTTGATGTCCACATCAATGGCACCATGATCCCACATACCTTGATTGATCTGGGAGCTGCCATTAATGTGATGACAAAGGACACCATGCTCAAACTTAACCTCCAGGGCTCCTTAAGGAAGACCACGACAGTACTGCAGCTAGCAGACCGCTCCACCATGACCCCTGAAGGGATTGTGGAAGATGTGATGGTCTCCATTGATTCTTGGGAGTACCCTGCTAATTTCCTAGTTCTCCAGCCAAAGGCAAAGCTCACTGGGTATCCTCTCATCCTAGGGAGACCCTGGTTGGCTACTGTCGATGCCTACATCAGCTGTCGAGCTGGGAACATGACCATCAAGAATAGGCATATGTCCAAGTAGTTAATCCTATACCCTCCTACCCAACCCTTGCTAGAACATGATCTACCTCTCTGGTTGGAGGAGGAGGATGAGGATGAAGTCTATTCTGCACCACTTTGTGCATTAGAAACTGCCATGGGGGGGAACCGCAAGATGAGGATGATATCATTGAAAATTTAATTCAGAATCCACCCCCCAATACCTTGCCATTAGAAGATATAGTGAAAGAAACCCAAAACAATCCCTTAACTGATCTCTGTGTGGCCAACCCGACCTCTCTCCATGTTAAGAATATAGAGTTCGGCCCAGAAAGAACCTTGAAAATCAATTCATCCCTATCCACTTCCCAGGAGAAGGAGTTGTGCAGCTTATTGAGAAAACATTTAGATGCCTTCGCTTGGAGTTATAAGGAGATGAAGGGAGTGCACCCTTCAGTATGTACTCATCATATATACATTAAGGAAGATTGCAAACCAGTCAGGCAGCCTCAAAGGAGGATGAATCTAGCCCTTAAATACATTGTTAAGGAAGAATTGCAAAAATTACTTGATGCAGGATTCATCTACCCCATCTCTAACAGTGAATGAGTCTCTCCTTTGGTGCTAGTGCCAAAGAAAAATGGTAAGTGGAGAATCTATGTCGATTATTGGGAACTGAACAAAGCTACTAAAAAGGACCATTTTCCTTTGCCTTTCATAGATCAAGTGTTAGATGGTCTGGTGGGGAAAAAGTTTTTCTCCTTCCTAGATGGGTTTAGCAGGTACAATATAATTCAAATCAGCCCGGAGGACCAAGATAAGACTACTTTCCCTTTTCCTTGGGGTACCTTTGCATATCGAGTCTTTCCTTTTGGTTTGTGTAATGCTCCAGCCACTTTCCAGAGAGAAGTATTGAGTATATTTTCTGACTTGGTTCATGATGCAGTGGAAATATATATGGATGATTTTACTCCTTATGGTTCTAACTTTCAGGAAGCTTTATCTAACCTAGGAAAAGTCTTAGACAAGTGTATCGAAATGAACCTGTCCCTCAGTCCGAAAAAATTTGAATTTTTTATGACGGAAGGGATCGTGCTAGGTCATGCAATATCTCAACAAGGATTGCAGGTGGACCCCAACAAAATTTCCATCATCCAAAGGGTCCCACCTCCTCAAAAGGTGAGAGATGTCCGAAGTTTTCTAGGCTTAGCAGGATATTACAGAAGATTCATTAAAGATTTCAGTAAGTTATCCTCTCTGTTGTTTGGTCTTTTAGGAAAAGATGTCGAGTTCATATGGACTAAAAACTATCAAGAAGCCCTAGATACCTTGAAAAGAAAACTTGTGACTGCCCCAATTTTGAGAGGCCCAAACTGGGCCCTGCCTTTCCACATTCACACAGATGCCTCAAACAAAGCAATAGGAGCAGCCTTAGGACAAATTGATGAAAAGTTACCTTATGCCATATACTTTATAAGTAAAAATTTATCAAAGACATAGTTAAACTACATGGTAACCGAGAAGGAACTCCTAGCTGTAGTGCATTCCTTAAACAAATTCAGACATTACATCACAGGCTATCAAACCTTTGTACACACTGATCATGCTACAATTAGATATTTAATGAAAAAACCAGATGTAAATTCTCGCATTATTAGATGGTTGCTTTTACTGCAGCAGTTTGATTTGACCATTGTTGATAAGCCTGGTAAAGAAAATGTTGTTGCTAAATTTTCTTCTAAAGTAAATTTGCCCACAGGTGACGAAGGAATGGTGGATGATCAAATGCTAGATGAACACCTGTTTGCTATCTCAGTACTCTCTCCATGGTTTGTTGATATAGCAAACTACTTGGTTTTAGCACAGTTCCCACCACACCTGTCCTCAAAGGAGAAGAGAAAGATCGTGAGGAAAAGCACCCCTTTCACCTGGATTGGGGGCAATCTCTTCAAACTTGGCCCAGATTAGATCTTGAGAAGATGTGTCAGGGAGGAGGAAGTTTTTGACATTCTCCTGACCTGTCATGATGGGCCTTGTGGAGGCCATTTTGCAGCAAAGAGGACTTCCTTCAAAATATTGCAAGCAGGCTACTATTGGCCCACTCTTCATCAAGATGTGAGGAGGTATACCAACCAATGTGATCGGTGTCAAAGGATGGGGAAACCTACTCCAAAGGATGAGATGCCCATGCAACCTCAAGTGACCTTTGAGCCATTTGAGAAGTGGGGCATGGACTTTGTGGGTCCTATCAACCCTCCTTCAAAATAGAAGCAATACATCATTGTGTGCACCGATTATCTGACAAAATGGGCAGAAACAAAAGCAATCAAAGCAGCAACAAAGGAAAAAGTAGCTGAGTTTTTGAGAGAAAACATATTCTATAAGTTCGGGTATCCAAGAGAAATGGTCACATACCAAGGCAGTCAGTTCACTTCCGAGTTGATTGAAGATCTTCTCACACATCATAAAATCAAGCACAGGACTCCCACCCCTTACCATCCACGAGCCAATGGGTAGGTGGAAGTTACTAATAAAGCTTTGGAAGGAATTCTGACCAAGGTAGTGAGCAACAATAGAAAAGATTGGGCAGATAGACTAGTTGAGGCCACCTGGGCCTACAACACAACATGGAAGACCACCACAGGGTTCACACCCTATGAACTGGTCTATGGGAAGAAGGCTTTACTATCAATAGAATTTGAATACAATACACTAAGAATGGCAGCTCAGCTAGACCTAGACCTTAGCCATGCATAGAGGGAAAGACTACTCCAGCTCAATGGATTGGATGAACAAAGATTGCAGGCCCTTCTCCACACAGAGGTAGTTCAGCTTCAAAGGAAGATATGGCATGACAAAAATATCAAGGAGAAGCAATTCCAAGAGGGAGATTGGGCACTGCTCTATGACTCAAGGTATAAAGACTTCAAAGGCAAGCTGAGGAAAAGATGGCTGGGACCCTACACTGTGGAAAAATGCAATGACAATGGTTCAGTTTTGATCAGAACCATTGATGAGGAAGCCATCCCCATGCTTGTCAATGGACATAGGTTGAAAATTTCCCAGAAGCCCCTCTCCAAGCTAGATGTCATTGAAGATCTGAATAAGACAGTGATGGTAGTGGAGCAGGTCTTAGCCTCCACTTCACCCACTCACTGAAGAAGCAGAAAAAAGAAAAAATAATAAGGACTCAAGTGAAAACCTCCATGAGGCGCTTGAGTCCCATCATTGGGTTGAAAACCTCTTTTGAGGTGGCCCAGTGATGACAAAAACAAAAAAGAGAGAGAATAAGATCCCTGGGTGAAAACCTCCCTTGGAGGCACCCAGGGCAGGCAATTAGGGTGAAAACCTCCTTGAGGCGCCCTAGTTGTCTTTCAAAAAAAAGAAGAAAAAACAGAGAAAAGAAGGAAAAGAAAATTGACTTTTAATGTGCATTGCAGGTTACAGGTGGACCACAGGGAGCAAGAGAAGATGCCACAGAGCCTATTTCATCTCCCCCACACTCTTCTCCATCATTTCTAACCTTTCTTCCACCCCACTGTGTTTTTTTCCAGAAACTGTGTGTTCTACAAGAGGCCCTGTGTGTTCTATAGGAGGCTCCTGTAGAAATCACAGAGAGCCAGAAATGGTTCCAAAAAGTAGTTTGAGGGGCTGGGAGGTTTCATGAAGAGCATGTAGACCCTCCTACAGCTATCCACCCTCCTTGCCATCCATCCCACACCTGCACCACCTCATCATCATCATTTTTTTCCCTTCCTGTCAAAAAAAAAAAAACACAGAAACCAGTTTTTTTTTTTTTAAACAACAAAAAAATAAATAAATAAAGGGAGCAGCACCTCAAATATCACCTACAGCTTACCAAGTACCTCTCCATATTCATCAACATCTCTGGCATCATCCTCATAGCTCCCAGCACAAAAATCAACTAAAAATTTTAAAGGGAGAAGCAGCTACAGGAGCTCCTGTAGGAATTCCTGTAACAGCTCATCCCATTAAAATCAAGCCACAGCAGCAAAAGAAGTACAACCATGGAGTTGAAGGGGACGTCTGAAGATAGATCCAGCCAGAGGATACCTGCACAAAGAAAACAAGCCACACATCAGGAAGCAAAGAGCATGCAGCAGAGGAGATACAGGCATGCAACAACTGAAATACAAGCATGCAGCAGCAAAAGGAACCAAAATGCCTCACAGCATGTACATTTGACTCACAGGTAAGTGACTAACCCTCTCCTCTGTTGCATCTATGTAATTGGAAAATATGCATAAGCGAATGAGATGGTTAGGGTTGAATGAGAAAAGGTGGCCAGTTAACTGGCCACCCTCATCCAGTTGACTGCGCTCATCCGGAGATGCCACCACACGTGTGCCTAGTCAACTCAAAGAAAAATCTAAAGGACAGGTAGTGGAGGGTATGCAAACTCTAATGCAATGATGGGAAGTGATTACGGGAAAGAGCCATGATGACAAGGCAGTGGGGACCAATGGTCCAAATATGGCAACGTACATTTTTGCCAGCTCACCCCATCACCAGAAATATCTAAAAGAAGAAATAAGTACTCCTCCTCGAAACTCCTTCACCACCTTTTCTTCCATTTCATCCTCGTCCACTTAGCTGCAACAAGCTCTTTGTCACCACCATAGCCTCAAAACCATTATTCTCCATCGCTTTCATCCATCCTCCTACTATCGGCGTTCTACAGGAGCACTTACAGGTTCTATAGGAGCACCTACAGGCAGTTCTACAGGAGGGGCAGTAAGCTGTTTTTAAGGAGAAAACACGGGGTTTTTTCTTGATTTCTAGCTTGAGGAGGTAGGTTTTGTGCATACCCACCTTGATTATCAATATGTGCAAGGAATGATATAATTTTAAGGAGGAATTGAGTCCATAGAAGAAGAGGAATTACATAAAAAATTTCTGCCTATTTTCTAAAAAAAACAGTTTTCTCTGTTTTCCTGTTTCTTCAAAATTCTTGTCTCCATTTCTACCTTGGGTGTTCAAAAGGGGTATAAGCACAATGACAGGGGGGATTCATGAGGAAGGAGCCCACAAATTTGACTAGGCTCCATGATCATCCCGAAGTAGTAGCCATTTTCACCATAGAAAATTGGATGCCTTTTTTTGAGAAATTCCAAGGGTTTGATGAAGAAGTGGCTCAGGAGTTTGCCTTTTCTTTAGTTCCTCACTTGATGACCCATGCCACTGTTACTTTTAGAGGTCTCTCCATGGAAATCACCCCAGAATTTATCAATAAGGTTACCACCCTTCCTCTTGGATTACCTTGGAGCAAAGATGAAAAACCAATTGGACAGTCTACCAAGAAAAACTTCTTCCAAAACAATGAACATCCTGTAGAAGACAAAAATGGCATTAGAAGGACAAGCATACCTTGCCCTTAAGATGAGATCAGTTACCAGATTATCAAATATATTTCTTGCGAAGGGAGGTATAGCATAGTTTATGGCTACCATTTCAAACTTCTCCATGAGCTGAGATATGGCATGGACACTCCAACACCCCAGAAACTCAGCATCCCCTATTTTCTCCTGCAGTCCCTCATAGACTCCAGCATTAAGTTGAAGGTAGGAGGTCCAGATCAGTTGGCTCACCATGGATTAATTAAACTGTTAGTGGAAGAAGCCCTCCATACCTTCACAATCCCCATAGCATGGGAAATCTTCTGAAACATGACAGCAAAAGATGATATAAAGGCCCTCACATATGATCTCAGTCCTTCTGATAGTGAGGAGGAAGAGCAGTAAGGGGGAGAAGGGGAGGAAACTGAGGAATAAGCAGAGAAGAAGGAAGACACCAAAACAGAGAAGGAGGAGGAGAAAGAAACCAAAACAAAACAAAAGGAAACAAAACCAGTAGAGATAGAGAAAAAGACAGAAGGAGAGGAAAAAGGGGCAGAAAAGATAGAAGTGTCTCCTGAGACCCTAGAAAGGGAGGCAGCAACTGCTCTCACTGCCCTCAGCACCCCAATTAAACCCAAACAAAAGAGGAAGAGGCAGACCTCAATGTATTTCAGGGCTCGGAAGAGCACAAGGATCAAACAAGGGAAGCCCCAGCCTTCTTCTAAAGTGCCCATTGTTATTGAAGATTCACCCTCTGCTCAAGGGAAGGAATCCCCTTCCAAGGCACCTATCACTTATGAAAGGGGGACTCCTAGATCTCCCACATGGAAGGAAAAAGTGGAACTACAGGACTCAAAAACAGTCCTACAGGAGGCACAGACTGTTCTACAGGAGACCCTGTCAAGACTATAGGAGACTAAAAAACTTGAAAAAAGACTAGAAGGACAGTCACAAGGGAAGGAGGAAGCAACAGAGACTCAAGAACCTAATCCCCAGCCTAGTTTGGGCTCTTACTACAATCTTCTTGAGGGGGGAAGAATCATTCCACAGAAATTTTCAATCCCACTTTTCTTTGAGTTGGAGAAAGAAAGAATAAGAAGCCATAGGTGGATGCAAATCACCAAATCCAAGGGAGTTGAGGATATTGGCCATATGGAGAATCAACTCAAAGAAATGGGTAGAGAACTAAGTGTTGTCAGACATAGAGAGGCAATCACAAGAACTCACCTTGAAACAGAAAATCAGTTGCTAAGAAGACAGCTAAAAGAAAAAGAGACACAATTGGCATGCATGGCCAGCTAGTCTTTGGACGCACTGCAGTGTAGAACACCAGCAAAATCATATGGATTATACCTCAAGGACCAATGGCTACAGTTTCAGATAAAGACTTTGGCACAGAGAGGCACAATGCCTTTCCAAGATTATAGATAGTTTATGGACCTATGTGACCAAAGTTCATCAAAAGACAAGGCAAAAATAGCAGATTTCTATTTGCATAACATGGCCCTCACCGATATGAACGTGTGGGACCCCAATGCTAGGCTAGGGGACCTGCAACTAATGGCCATGGCATCATGGATGAATCATGAGGAATTAAGGGTAACAGAGATAAGGAAGTTGATGATAAAGGAGTAGAATGAGCCCTTAATGATCAGAGCTGAGCCATCAGACCCCATGGCTCTCATCAGCACACACCAGCTGCTTGCAAATAATCCCCAAATTTCCCCTAAGTATATCAATGATCAGGCTCAGGCCATTGCACATTTTGAGGACATGGAAAGGTTACTGGGGGATGATTGTATTCATGCTTGTATGAGGAGGTGGAACACCCTACCACACATTCTGCAGATCAGAGAGTATCACTCCCCAACAAGGATGAAATAAGCATTAAGGAGAGTGCCACTGTACAAGCGCTCTATGCAGAATTTGAAGGTCAATTGGATTGGCCTCAAATTGAGTCCCCCACTGCTGCTAGGCATGCTAGAAGGCAGAAAAGAGGAAGAAGAACAACAGCAGTGGGAAGAGGTGGACAGAAAGGTAGGATTCCATGACAAAGAAGAGGACCTCACATCAGAAGCATGGGATGTTAGGGAGGCCATCAGGGCCATCAAAGATGAGGAGATGGATTAAGTTGCTCAGAGGATGAGCAACACCTTCAGTAGGGGGTGATGATGAGCCCCATAAATGGGTAATTATATGGGCTCATTTTTCCTCCTAACATAGTTTAATCAACCATTCTCTTAGCTTATTGCATGTTTTTTTATTATATTTATGCTTATGGAGTGAGTTGGGTTGGTCATTATGCCATGGAGTCTAATATGTGTTTAATGCAGATTTTTGTTCAATTTTGGAGATAAAGTCAAAGATTTAATGGAAAATTGGCAGCAATAATTTGAAGTAGACAAGGGAGAGGATTTATAGGAGGGTATCCCCCTCATTTATGACTCCCCACTTCGAATTCTCCTCCATGCAGCTCAGAGCACAAACAGCCACATCAATGCACTAGGAGGCAGCCGAGCAAGTGGAGGATAACTTCTGTTTATCTCAAGTTTTGGGAGCCAAGCCTCCCTAATTTTAAAGAAGTTGTTGGGAGCTTCAGTTTTATAAGTAGAGAGGCCTAGGGCCTCATTAAAAAGTTAGTCAAATTTTCAAATTTTTGTTGCAGCTTTGCTCTGCTCAACTTCGAGCTTACTTTTGTTGACAGTTTCATGTAATCCTATTATTATTTTGATAATAAAGATGAGATCCTTTTTGAGCTAGCACTGAGTTACCTTAGAGGGCTGAAGCTCTTGGGTTAGAGCCCAATCCAAGTAGCCAATCTCTTCTTCTTTGTATTTATATGCTTTGTTTCAGTTTATGAATTAGTTGTTGTTAGATAAATCTCTTTCTTGGTTAAGAATAGGTTGCTTTTGGTGATTTAGAAGGTTGTTTCCATTTAAGTTTTCTATAGTAGGTCAAATAGTGATAGAAAGAAGATACAAAAAGGCCATCAATAGAGCCTTGGCCTCCTTTCCTCCCTTTGGTACCATGAACTGAGTCCAAGACCCTCTTGCTGCCACAAAAACACAGATTTGCCTTCTCCATAGGATTTCTAGTGTTGCAGTTTGTTAGAAGGTTAATGCTTTGCTTTAGATATATTTCACCATGCTCATTTCTGTCTTGCAATAAGTTTCCTTCCATGCTTTCTCTCATTATAGCATTTTTCAACATTTCTTTCCATAGCTCATAATCTAGATTAGCTTGATGCAAAATTCTGTTTTTGATGTACTTAGTTTCCTTGCTTACTTAATCTCATTGTTTGATTTTCAGTTCTTTGGCAGCAAATTTCTTCCCACAGCAAGTTAGCCAATCGGCCATCACAATCTCTCTCTGGTCTTTGCCCCACATGTTGCCCAGAGTTTATTTCAAATCTGCCTTAGTTTTCTGCACTTTTCCATAGAATTTCCTCTCTTTCCTTGAACAAATCCGACCATCTTTCTCTCTCCTAATCATTCTTGATGGACCCTAGACACCTTAACACATCATCCTAGCCTTTAGCTACCCTTTCCACCTGCTTTCCTACCTTCAAAACCTCCAAAACTTCTCTCGGCATCCTCTTGTAGACCTCCTGTAGATCCCCTGCAGCCTCCTGTAGATTTTCCTGTAGGCTTATTTTTGAAGTCTGATTGTGGGAAAAGCCTCCAAAAGGCCACCTGAGACCTCCTAAGACCCATCCACACCATCCTACACCTCTGCAAATCCCAAAGTCACCCTCCATCACCACCTAATCGCTGCCACATTCACAATCAAATAAATTACATGCATGACAATTTCACATAAAAATACATAAAAATCCAAAAGATGTTTTTTGCTCATTTACTTCTAGAAATAGCTTGAGTAGATGTTGTTTACTTCTTGAGTAGGTAATGGCACTCATTTCATGGTTTTTCATCTCTCTTTTTGCAAAAGTAGGAATAGTTGGTTAAGTAGGGTTTGCTAGGTTTACTTTACATTTCAGTCTTCTTCTCCTTTTTGCAAGTAGAGTATCCTCTGTAGAGTAAGCTTTCCTTTCTTTCATCACATATAGAGCTTCTTCTGGATTCCATAGAAGTTGGCTTGAGCTCCTAGTGAACTTGCGCTAGCTGACCAAGTGACAGCCTGCAGTAAGAACTAGTACTTGTGCATACAACATCGTCACTTCCAAGTTTTTTACGAACTACCGGGTTGATAAAAGTAAAGTAGGAAGCCCAGGAGTTGCAGCATTATTGTTGCAATACTAGTGCTCACCACCTGATACTGTATTGTTGCGGGTGTGGTGTAGTCGGTAGGCCCAACCACTTCATGACCTCTACTGAAATGAGGTTCTTTTGGCTGCCACTGTCGACAATGAATTGTAGTGATGAACCCTTCACCCACATCTGTGAGTGTAAAAGACGCTCCCCCTCCTCTGGATCTTCGGGCTCATTCTTCTGGATCTTGGCAGTGGCAATAGTGGTGATGGGCTCTGTGTCATTGATTTTCTTCCCTTTTCCATTCCCGTTGTCGAGTATTGACATAGGGTTGGAACATGCATCTGATTCTGAAGCCTTCAACTCAGCCACCAACGACTACTTGGTCTGACACTCAATTGTGTTGTGCGTGGGGCTCTTATGGAACTCACACCACTTTCTCATGTCCTTCTTCGACTTCATGGTGTTGTTCTTTTCTTGTGGCTTCAATGGGTTGTCTTGGGTTGCCATGTCTTGGCTTTGTCCTTGGTTCTGCGATATGGGGAAGCCTTTCCCTTGCTTCAGATTCGTAGATCCAAAGTCTCACTTCTTCTGTTTAAACTTCTACTCGCTCTTGACAGCGTATTGGTATGCCATGCCGAGCGAGGAGATGTTTAGGAACTTCATCTCATCCTGGATGTACCTATGTAGGCAGACGTGGTATTTGAGTACCAAATGTAGCTCAAGGTCCTTGATACCCAATTGTGTGTGAAGGGTATGAAAAAGTTTTGTGAACTCTGGCATATCTTTGTCCCTTCCCTGCCGCAACGTGGTCCACTTTATGTATTTGTCCTCATAGATTTTGACAGGCTAGTACTTTTCCTTAATGGCATCCCGGAACGAATTCCAAGTGGGTACAGCTGAAAATAATGAGCTTGTACTTTCATCCTTCTGCTCATAGTATGTTTCCCACCAGTCCTTGACGTGGGGGGCTGCTTTGAGAAGAGCCAAAATAACCTTTTCTCGACTGGAAAAATCATGAGTAGAAAAATACCCTTCTAGTAGATTTAACCACTTATCTATGGCCTCTACATCTATCTGACCCTTGAATATGGGATTTCAAAGTTAACTTGTACCTTAAAGGGTGTGGCGTTTCTAGAGTAGCTATTGGAATTCGATACGTCACCCCTAGGTAGCCGCTGAAGGATCTGGGCAAAGATGTCCATCATCGCATTCCTTTGTCACTCGAGGGCTTATTTGAGCAAGATTTTGATAGGATCTCCTACCCCCTCATCTTTATTTTCATCCACCATGGGAGGTCGTCGGGATTTGAGAGGCCGATCTTGAAAAGTTTCAACCAGATTGAGCCCTAGCTCCTTATATCCTGACCTCGCTGGGGACATGCAAAGAAAAACAAATAAAAAGAAGACTGCTCTAATACCACTAATCCGGATTTAAACAAGAACACAACAAATTATAGATATAACCATACATACAGAGATGTAGTAGAAATAATACTTCATTTCGTTATTGTAAAATACTGGAATATGCTTACAAACAGAAATGGAAATAAACTAGCTAGGGCGATGGTAGCTTATCTCTGAGAAGAGATGTGGCAGCTACATGCCTCTGAACTGTGTTACAGTGAGGCTCAAAGGCATATTTATTATTGAGAAACAATGGAAAACCCTCAACATCCAAAAACCTAACCCTAGGAGATGAAACGCCAAACTATGGGCCTTGTTTTAGGTAAATTGGTACATCAACTTCCCCGGGTCGTAACTTTGGCATACGATCTCCGTTTGACACGCAAATAGCTCGTTAGAAAGATCTATCCGAGAAATAAAACTTTGGGAAGAGAAAAATTGTTCCATGAACTTATGCTGCTCTCAATTTTCCTATAAAACATCGTTTAGGGCCTCAAAACGGCTTCGGAAGTTCAGGACCCGAAAAACTGCTAAAAATAGTAAATTGTGCTAAAATTAAGGAAACTAAAAAATTGAAAGAGATAGTTGTGGGGGTCCGAGTGGGATAGGTGGGTGGCCACCAACATCCACCTAGATCATTCCTGCCCCCTTAGGAAGCAATGGTCCCCATTGCATTGAGTTCCTCCTTGAGATGAGGAAACCTCTGCTGAACTTGGTCCCTCATGAACTATTCTACAATCTCTGATGTGTCCAGTAATGGTGGGAAGCATGGTAGAGGGTAGTCCACATTGAAAAATCAATGCAAGCAAAGGAATGGGGGAGTGTTGTGCTCCAAAGCATTGTTTCCCACAGTCGTGGTACTAGTGTAAGGACAATGTCGGAGTGGTCTGAGCTTCTGATGGGCTCTTGTAAGGCATTCTTTCTACAGATGCAACCAGACTTTGTTGCCCACTTGAAACTTATGTGATGCCTGACACTGATCATGTCACTACTTGTACTTGGCATTTTCCATAATGGAGTGGTGATATATCGACCTGTTGGGTAGAGGTGCTCTAGCAGTCAAATCGAATGAATGCTTGACCTGATAGTGCAATGGTGTCCCTGTGGGTGAGGAGAAGATGTTCCTGTCTGCTTTCATGACCGTATCCATCTATTGTTGCTGTTGCTTCGAGGAACCCTTCGTGGGGGTCATGGATGTGGCGACGATCTTCCCCTTACTTTGCGAGTGAACCAGACAGAAAATGAATTTCCTAGCCTGGGAGATGAGCTTGCCACATTTCTTAGCAGTGATCAAAGAGGAGGTGGTAAGTGGGGCTACCTCCGGTATCCTGTATAATGAATTACCCAAAGAAATAATAACAGTGCGAGGCCTTGACTCATACACAGCATGTCGCCTCCATAAGTATGGTTGGCCTAATAATACATCACAAACATCAAGTGGTGCAACATCACACTATACCTGATTTGTGAAGGGCTTGATGTTGTAGGGAAGGCGACACTGCTGGCAAACTCGGAGATCTCGTCCTTGGTGAAGCCACTCGATATTGTATGGCTGCAGGTGTGGTGTAGTCAGTAGGCCTAACTGCTTCACGACCTCTACTGAAATGAGGTTCTTTTGGCTGCCACTATCGACAATGAATTGCGCAGCGAACCCTTCCCCACATCTATGAGTGGAAAAGACGCTCCCCCTCCTCTGGATCTTCGGGCTCATTCTTCTAGATCTTGGCGGTGGAAACAGTGGTGCTGGGCTCCGTGTGAATGATTTGCTTCCATTTTCCATTCCTCTTTTGATTTTTGACTCGGGGTTGGAGCATGCATTTGATTCTAAAGCCTTCAACTCGGCCACCAATGACTGCTTGGTCCAACACTCAGTTGTGTTGTGAGTGGGGCTCTTATGGAACTCACACCACTTTCCTGTGTCCTTGTTCGACTTCATGGTGTTGTTCTTTTCTTGTGGCTTCATCAAGTTGTCTTGGTTTGCCCTGTCTTGGCTTTTTCCTTGGTTTTTCAATTTGGGGAAGCCTTTCCCTTACTTCGGATTCGCAGATCCAAAGTCTCGGTTCTTCTGTTTAAACTTTTGCTCGATCTTGACAGCGTATCAGTATGTCGTGCCAAACGAGGATATGTTCAGGAACTCCATCTCATCCTGGATGTACCTATGTAGGCAGATGCAGTATTTGAGTGCCAAATATAGCTCAGAGTCCTTGATACCCAATTGTGTGCAAAGGGCATGAAAAATGTTTGTGAACTCCAACACATTTTGGTCCCTTCCCTATCGCAGCATGGTCCACTTTATGTATTTTTCCTCATAGCTTTTGACAGGGTAGCACTGCTCCTTAATGGCATCCCAAATTGATTTCCAAGTGGGTGCGACTAAAAATAATGATCCTGTACTTTCATCCTTCTGCTCACAGTAGGTTTCCCACTAGTCCTTGACGTGGGGGGCTACTTTAAGAAGAGCGAAAATAATCTTTTCCCAACTAGAAAAATCATGAACAGAAAAATACCCTTCTAGTAGATTTAACCATTTATCTATGGCCTTTGCATCTATCTGACCCTTGAATATGAAGATTTCAAAGTTAACTTGTACCTTAAAGGGTGTGGCGTTTCTAGAGTAGCTGTTGGAAGCCCATGCGTCACCCCTAGGTAGCCGCTGAAGGATCTGGGCAAAGTTGTCCATCATCGCGTTCCTTTGTCACTTGAGGGCTTCTTCGAGCAATATTTTGATAGGATCTCCTACCCCCTCGTCTTTCTTTTCATCCGCCATGGGAGGCTGTCGGGATTTGCAAGGCTGATCTTGCGAAGGTTCAACCAGATAGAGCTTTAGCTCCTTATATCCTGACCTCGTTGGGGACATGCAAATAAAAACAGAGAAAAAGCAAACCGCTCTGATACCACTAATCCAGATTTAAACAAGAATGCAACAAATTATAGATATAACCATACATACATAGATGCAGCAGAAATAATAATTCATTTCATTACTAGAAAATACTGAAATATTCTTACAAACAGAAATGGAAATAAACTAGCTAGGGCGATGGTAGCTTATCTCTAAGAAGAGATGTGGTGACTGCATGCCTCTAAATTGTGTTAGAATGAGGCTCAAAGGCCTATTTTATTGTTGAGAAACAATGGAAAACCCTAGACATCCAAAAACCTAACCCTAGGAGATGAAACGCCAAACTATGGGCCCCGTTTCGGGTAAATTGGTACATCAACTTCGCGGGGTCATAACTTTGTCATACAATCTCTATTTGATGCGCACAATAGCTCGTTAGAAAGATATATCTGAGGACTACAACTTTGGGAAGAGAAACATTGGTCCATGGACCCATGGTGCTCCCAGTGTTACAGGGAAAAGTGTCTATGCAGAACTGCTAATCCCACTAAGGCTAGTGGCTACCTTAGAAACAAACAAAGTAAAGACTACTTTCGTTTTCCTTTATGAGAGATAGATGAGAGAAGAATAAAGGAGACCAACCTCTGTCTTGCGCTTGTCTCCTTACTCGATTCCTCTCTCTTCTAATAGTCCTTCGCTACTTGCTTCCTTGTATACCCAGCTTCACAGAGTACCTGTAGAATCAAAGCAGCACAATACTATACGAGAACATGGATCTATTATCATAAACAATCTAGGATCAGATGTAAATTGACCATACAAATGCATAAAACATCAATCACACAAAAGTATGGAGGAAAACTTGAATAGCTTTATTGATAATCAAGAAAGAGCCAAGAGAGTTACAACCAGTTGTTCTGACCCAGCATCATCCTCTCAGCAAGAAGAAGCCCTTCTTCACCTCATGACAAGCTTAGATCACCCAACACTATGATCTCACACCAACAAACCAACAGCAATCCCTTACAAGATGCAAAATTCCAGCCTCTGGATCTCTGGGATGAGGGATCCATATATAGATATCTGTAAGGGAGATGAGTCAGCTTGTGATTTGATTAGTGTCTTCCCTCTGATAGTTCTTGCTTTCACTTGGAGATTGATGATCTCTTACTCATCCTTGGTAGAATTCAGAGAGGCAAGTGTCACACGAGAAGTTTCTAGAAGATTCCATGCTTCTCCACCTCGCGGATTGACACTGCCATTTGTCTCTTCTCGCCCATCACACCCCATAGAAGGGCTTTTTGAAATGCAACGCACCCACTGAGTGTACTTAGGTGAGATGCAACACACTTTTCCTATGGAGCAGGTGAAATGATCCTGTTTTGACCAGTTCTGAGTAGTTTTTCATGGAGAACTTCTGGGAGAAGCTGTAATCAGTTGACCTTGTTCCTTTAGGGGTTGGAACAACACTTTTAGGGACTTAGGAGCCCTTGGTTTATGGACATTTTATGCTTGGGGTTGCAGTGCCCAAAAATGTCTATAACAGTTGCCCCCTAAAGCATGAGGTCGTTAATCTTTTTTGATGTCGAGTGAAATGCTTTATCATGAGGATCCGAAGTTCTTTCAAGCTAGGAGGAGACCTGTAATAAGATACAATACAATACATTATCTTCATAATATTTTCATGATCTAGCTGAGGCGGGAATTCCCATGCTCAGCTTTATAAATTCATTTTCATGTACATAGGATAGACAATCGTCTGAGTGTAGACTGATGATTCTGGTAGAGCCATCATCCCTTTGATTGGATGATTATCTGTGTAGAAATAATGTACATTTGATGTCTTTATTTTCCTGAATATATATTGCAGCCCGGATGGATGAAACTAGATCCGGGGTCTTCAATCTCATTCGATCTTCACTCAAAGTACAAATCGATCCATGTGAGAGATGTTCTGGAGTCGAACATGGAAAGACATCGCCTGATTACCAGCCAATGATGTAAGTTGTTAACAGGCGCGAGAGGAATCACCGATAATGATAATGATCCTCAAGGTACTGCAGTACAATTCACGTGGTGTGAATAAGGGACTTGGTGTCGAACACCACACAAAATATTTCGGTCAAAGGTCATTGATGTAAACCTATCGCCGGAAGTGAGAAACTTGCCATTGAGGCATGCAAGCTTCAAAGTACTGAAATGGGTGTTCCTAGATCGACTTCTTGGCTAATGAGCTGACGTCGACAAGAAGCGATCCATGATAGGAGGGCCTTAATGAATCCCACATCAATGACATGGAATGGAGCAAATGATTTTAATGAAGGTGAAAACGGTCTAGTGATATAAGGTTCAAGGTGGCGGTCATGAAAGAATGGAGCGTAAATGTATTGCAGCGGGTGAGACACAGGTGAATTCTCTGAGTGACTTCTCTTGAACATATCGGCGACACTGACATGATGGATTGGTAGAATTAACCCCAACTGTGGATGGTGTGATGTGACCATGGTGATGTGACCGGTGAATGAAACAGCCCAACCCGACTTGGATGCGGAGTGAAAGTGTCATGTTCAAGAGCGACTTGCTACCAACAAAGTTTCTTCAAGTTTTCTTCCCAATTTTTCCCCAGTCATTGCTGACCAGTACCTCTTTATTTTTGTCAAGCTTGAGGAGGATAACATATGCTTGTTCTATAATTTTCCCTTCGGGCAAACCCATCGCTATGTTTTAACGAGCCTAGCGATAGTGAAACTCGTTCTTGTCTGCTATGGACAAGTTTGTCGCTATTAGGTTTTAACGAGTTTAACGACAAAGATAACTCGATCCTTTTCAATTTTAGAGAGTCTGAAAAGGAACGTAAAGGAAACTCCAAAAATCCTTTTTCGTCATCTAATCCCTTAAGTCCGAAAGAGTATAAAACAATACAGAAGGGATGAATTTTCGATACTTTTAACGAGCCGAACAAGACAAGCACTCGATTTTTCTGTGTAATAATCCCTCAGGTCCAAAAAGATTAAAATCTAAAGGAGGGATAGCACTTCCGGTCCCTTTAACGAGCTGGAGAGGCCAATGGCTTGGTAATCTTTTCATATTTTACGAGTCAGTTGAAAAGAGCTTAAAGGAGACTCGTTTTTTGAGGAACGAATGATAAATTTGGGTAGCAGCTAATTCCAGGTAAGGTTTGGAATTTTCCAATCATGGCAGTGTCACAAGGATGGCTAACAGGATCACTCTTCGCAGCTGTTCCTCAAAAGGGGTAAACAATCAAATGGAGGTGAATGATCGGCCAATACAAAGTGGAGGTGATGATGAGAACACGACCAAGGCTTTAAAGGCTGAAGTACTACATTCACGATGGTTATTTACCGGAAATCGGTTCATTTTTTTTTTATTGAGCTTAAACACTGGGGGGAACATTTGCTCATGACTTATGTTTATTTTTTAACGAGCTTGAACTATGTGCTAAAACTGCTCGATTAATCCAGTCGTATAATAAGAATGTCTCATATATAAAAACGGCATTATTTCAAAGCTTTGCCCCACATCCTTTCTTTATGCAAGTTAGGAAACGACCAATCCTATCAGTTTAAAGGGTTAGAGGACCTACAAATTTAAAAAATAAATGGTCGCTCTTCACTTGCACACCAAAATGTTTACATGCCCCCAGGTATAAAATAGAGTTTCAAGGTCACCCTTCAATCTACCGATAAAACATTTGTTTTATCGGGAAAGGTTTACCTCTTTCAGGTTACCAAAGATTATTTTATCTGCAGCGCAAACAAAACACTTCTTCGGTGACGTCTACCGAAATAGACAAAGGTGTCCACTCACATAACTTTGATGAGGGAATCTTATTCTAGTCTAACCCCCTTTTCCAATCACGGACGGGAGTGTCAGACTAGTCATATATCTCTCGCAGAAACCTATCCTATACCTGAAGTTTTCCTGCCGAAGCAGACCAGGGTGCATGCCCCCTGGGTTTCAGTCATGTCCCCCGAATCACTCGCACTCATCAGGTGGACGGACTGGGGATTGATGAGACATTCCTTGTGTGAAAAGACCATTTAGGGATGATATACGACTATTTGCTATGTGTGAACTAGGAAATGAAAGCTGGTCTACGACCTTGACCACTCTTCCTTCGTGCGGAAGACACATTACTCTAAAGAGTGAGGATAAAATCGCTTCCATGCAATAAATATAGTCTCGTCCAAGGAGTAGATTATAATCCAGGGGTCCTTGGACTACCATTACGTTCATTTGAACGGTTTTCCTTCTCAATGTTATGGGCACATTGGGAAGGATCCCTAACGGTCGACTGGTTCCTTTGTCAAAGCCTGTTAGATTTCTCATCTCAGGCAAAAGCGATGGCGAACCAAGCGCTTTCCAAGCAGTTGAGGAAAGGATACTCACAGAAGCCCCTTCATCCATGATGGTACTGGCCATAACCATTCTATATACTTGAGCAATGATTCGGAATGGTACACTAGCCGGTAAACGAGGTCTGCCTAGCTGATTCCAGTCGAAGGAAACAACTAGGTTGCTTGGAGGTGGGACCGAATAGACGGCCGGGTACGAATCTGATGAACTTCCTTCCTACGATAAAGGAATGGGTAAATTTCCCCCATGTTCATTGGAGTCTGTGTTTACGAAAAGAATTTAGACGGTGTAATCCTTGTTCTCTTCGATGACTGTATCATCTGAAGACGGAACCTCTGAAGGCAAGACCAGGTCAACTGCCGCCTCGACCTTTTGACATTCATCTGGTATGGGTTCAGATGGTTTATCTTCAATGATAGACGCTTCGGCTGACCACCTGGGCAGGTCAGCCAGATTTTCAACTAGTGACGGACTCAGCAAGAGTTTCTTATATCCAGGAGGAAGTCGTAACGGTGAAACCGGACGATCGTCCAAAACTCTTCTAGCCTCGTCTAAGAAGGGAAAACAGTGGACGGTGTGATCGCCTTCACACAGTTTACAAGGAAATTTGCACTTTCCTTTTTGTCCAGGACCTTCACTTTCACTAGTCGACAGTGTGTTTTCAACATGATCATCAGAGGTTGACGACACCAGGTTGTGCAAACGAGGAGACCAGTCCCTCAAGATCTAAGGGATGCAGGGACAATCTCTATGATAGTGGTCTCCTTTGCAAATGACACATGGCGATTTAGGCCTGGTCGGTGCAGTGTGTGGATTTTCGCTAGACGACGTTTGGTTGCCCCTTTCGCCTTTGGCTCCTTCTTCTTCTTCTCTTTCTTCTTCTTTTCCTTCTTCTTCTCAGGTACTTGATTTTTGGCTTTATCAGCCTCATCAAGCGAAGAGGAAGGAGGAGAGGAAGAATTGGACGAAGTAGAGGGTCAGGGGGTAACACTGGAATTGTCTAGTTGCTGAATCGATTGTTCAGGAATTGCGGTGTTCTGAACGACGGAGGTTGAGAAAAGCCATACAAGCAAGCCGATTGTCAATCCTGGAAGCGACAATGTGGCCATATGGGGTGCACCAACATCTCCCCAAGAGGAGAAGGGACTAGGATTTCCTCCAAGGGGAACTCCTTGGTTGGTGGACTCCATTTTCTCAACCTAAGACCAACGTAGGAAAAGGGATGGTTATTCCATTTAAAATAAATTTTAGACGCTTTGACACAACTTGTTTTTTCACTTTTAAAGAGTCGAGAAAAAACAAAAGATGACTCTAGTCGCCTTCGATTTTTAATGAGCCTGAAGTGACAAGTGCTCAGATGGACCTTTTCCATTAAGGAGTCTGAAAAGGAACGAAAGGGACTGCTCTGGAAATCTAGGAAGAGGGATTACCAAACCAATCACAAACTGCAGAATAATTTTTACGGTACGGCAGTCAATCTTCCCGAATCCTGTGTTCAGTGCATTGCGATCGATAGGGCGACAGACACGGCTTCCTATGGATAAAGGATTAAGCCTATTGTGGTCTCCTAAAATATACTCGATGGAACCTGGGAGCACAAGTCCGTACTGGCACTTATCGTCTCAAAGTGGAGGAATCACCCAACCAATAATAAGAACAACAGTTACCAGTCTTTACGACGCCGGAATACATCTCTAGCCTAGACTTCTAGATGTTGTGCGTTAGGTTCCAAAGCGTTGTTAGATTCATTAAATTTATTTTATAGTTGATCTTGCTTAAGAAATTTTCCTTTCAGGTTCACCGCGTGATGTAGATGTACAATTCCTAAAATGCAATCTAAGATGATAAACAGTCTTTTTATCTTCTTTGTGCAATGAAAATCCTAGCTACTAAGGAAAGAAATACAGAATTCTTTCAACAAAGAGCAAAGAGCACACACTATATGCACTGTCCTAAATCAAACCAATCAAACAATCTAAATGCAAATGCACATGCATGTATTTGTTTTCAGCCTTCTTAATATGTGAATGATAAAAAGAAAGCTAATGCGCAAATCTAAATTATTTTTCAAAGCGACAATTACTAACAAGTTTCTTTTTCAAAATGAAAATGAAGACAATGACAACACTTTGCGATTTGGAAATGAAAACTTGCTTTCGACACTAGAAAAAACTACTAATTCAGACCAAATACAATAGTAACAGGGTAATCAACTATCAAGAACAATCCGGTCCTCTTCTATGACTGAAAACGACACTTGCGACACTTTCAAATCAAGAAACAACAATACAATTACGTTACTTCTTTGTAATGGAGAACTGAAAATGACTTAACAAATACATAAAAACATTTACAGTTCTTTGCAAAATGGAGGCGGAATAATCAGCAAGGAAAGGGGGTTCAAACAGAGGTGTACTGACTACAGGCAGCAAAATTCTTGAATAGATCTGAAAAGAGTGAACACAGAAACCAAAATTTGGGAACAATGCCTAGTCTGATTAGCGCACCTGTAACACAGTGAATTTGAAATGCAGCGCACCTACTACACTCGGGAAGTGCACTGAATTTGAGATTCACAGAACAGACAGTGCGCTGGGCCAGGGACGAGACTTTGCTTGGGTTCCGGGTCATAGTTTGCAATTCAGTTCAGGGATTTTGGCCGAGAAAGTGGTAATCAGTAAATCAATCACAGGGGTAGATCCAAGGAGGTTACTAGAGCCACCACAAGGGCAATTAGAGAGTTTGTAAATCAGTTTTTTAATTCATAAACAAAACCCGGAGATTGACTGAAGCGGCATTTATCTACTTTGCATTTGCAGAGAAAATGCAGTTCGAAGGCTACCTGGCTCAACTTCAGGCTCCATCTGTAAGTTTATAAAGTAAACAAATGTAGATAAACAAACAACCTAGTCGCTCCCCAGTGGAGTCGCCATTTTGTTACAGGGAAAAGTGTCTATGCAGAACTGCTAATCCCACTAAGGCTAGTGGCTACCTTAGAAACAAACAAAGTAAAGACTACTTTCGTTTTCCTTTATGAGAGATAGATGAGAGAAGAATAAAGGAGACCAACCTCTGTCTTGCGCTTGTCTCCTTACTCGATTCCTCTCTCTTCTGATAGTCCTTTGCTACTTTCTTCCTTGTATACCCAGCTTCACAGAGTACCTGTAGAACCAAAGCAGCACAATACTATAAGAGAAAATGGATCTATTATCATAAACGATCTAGGATTAGATGTAAATTGACCATACAAATGCATAAAACGTAATTCACACAAGAGTATGGAGTAAAACTTGAATAGCTTTATTGATAATCAAGAAAGAGCCAAGAGAGTTACAACCAGTTGTTCTGACCCAGCATCATCCTCTCAGCAAAAAGAAGCACTTCTTCACCTCATGACAAGCTTAGATCACCCAACACTATGATCTCACACCAACAAACCAACAGCAATTCCTTACAAGATGCAAAATTCCAGCCTCTGGATCTTTGGGATGAGGGATCCATATATAGATATCTGTAAGGGAGATGAGTCAGCTTGTGATTTTATTAGTGTCTTCCCTCTGATAGTTCTTGCTTCCACTTGGAGATTGATGATCTCTTACTCATCCTTGGTCGAATTCAGAGAGGCAAGTGTCACAGGAGAAGTTTCTGGAAGATTCCATGCTTCTCCACCTCGTGGATTGACACTGCCATTTGTCTCTTCTCGCCCATCGCACCCCATAGAAGGGCTTTTTGAAATGCAACTCACCCACTGAGTGTACTTAGGTGAGATTCAACGCACTTTGCCTATGGAGCAGGTGAAATGATCCTGTTTTGACTAGTTCTGAGTAGTTTTTCATGGAGAACTTTTGGGAGAAGCTGTAATCAGTTGACCTTGTTCCTTTAGGGGTTGGAACAACACTTTTAGGGACTTAGGAGCCCTTGGTTTATGGAAATTTTATGCTTGGGGTTGCAGTGCCCAAAAATGTCTATAACACCCAGGTTTCCCAAAAAACGTCGTTTAGGGCCTCAAAATGGCTCCGAAAGTTTAGGACTCGAAAAATTGCTAAAAATAGTAAATTGTGCTACAATTAAGGAAACTGAAATACTGAAAGAGTCAGTTGTGGGGGTTCAAGTGGGATAGGTGGGTGGCCACCAAACTCCACCTGGATCATGAGCCAACATGCCAAACTAGGTACATGGTTCTCCTTCTCTAGCAAGTTGGTCTACCACGATCACCCTACTCTGTGGGAAGGTTTCCGTGCTTTCTTGGCCACAGATTCGATAGGCAAATATGACCAAGTATTAATATTCCTTCCACAGTATCTTCGTCTTGGAGATCTGGTTGGGTGTCAACTTGAATCGAGCCAGCTCCTTTACCCAGCTCTTCAGAATGTCTGTTGAGTTAGCACTATAGCTGTGTAAGATGAAAGGAGTCTTCATGATAGTCACGAGCTCTGACATCTGATTCATCTCATCATAATATCGTGCCCAGAAGGTTGCAAGCTTTGTCCAACTGACACTGTTCAAGGTCATCGTCTCAGGATCAGTGTGAGAGACGATCCAGTGTATCATGTCCACGCATGGAAATGTGGGGTATCTGCATGCAATCTGGTACAAGCCGGACTTGTGAATGTTCACATACACCTGACGATCTTCGAGGTCTTCCTCAAAAGTGCCTGCAAATGCTTCATTGACCTCTTGCCACTTCAGCTTGATGTCCTTGTCTAGAAAAAACTTTGTATCTTTATAGATCGGTAGACTAGAGGACACTCACTCAACTAGTGCTCCAACCGCATTTCCGTTAGTGTCCTGTGATCCCACTCTCTTGGAAGCCAATGATCCTGTACTGCTAAGAGGGGGATGAACACCTGAAAGATCTGGAGACAAGCAAAATGCATGGCAAGGAATCTGTCAGTGAAAGCCAAAGCAAATTCGAGGAATCACATAGCACATACCTGGGGAACGGATAGGAAAGATTGCGCAATTTTTTTGGGAGGATGGGTGACTGGATTCCAGAACTGTGCCAAAGGCAATCTGGGCTATCTAAGAGGCAAGACTGGCTGCTGGATTTTTGTAATGCACAATCCATACTAGCTACTGGCTGTTGGGATTACGCAATGCGCAATTCGAGCTAGGAGTTACTGCAGCCTCAGGGACTGCATTGTACAGTTTTCTAGGCTAGTAGTCACTATTCCTCAGAAATGAGAAAAACAGTCTTGGAGGACTGTGGCTGGGCAGAAATTTGCATTTCTGGAGAGGAAGACAGAGCCTTCCTTCCCCAAATTGCACAATGTTGTCTCAGTGAAGGCAGAGTCTGGGCCAAGGTTGGCCAGACTCGCCGACGGGCAACTGAAAGAAAATATGAAAGTGAATGCCTGGTGAAACTAAGTGAAAGCAGAAGTGATTGACAGTGCATGCAAACATGAATGAAAGATTCAATAAACATATCAACATGCATGTGGGTGAAGTGAGTCGCCGAATTGACGACCGTTCATGCAAAACAGTTTCATGCATGCGACAGTAGTGAGATAGCAACAAAAACTGAAACCGTGCTAGGACAAGCTAGTATACATGTAAATCATAGCAAGCGTTCAAAGAAACCAAGAAAACAACACTCACACAAGCGAATACACAAAAAGCGACATAAATGCTAAAAAAGACAAGTTGAGGCCACTTACCCGTGAATAAATGAGCCAGATGTGTCAAAGAGTCTTGGATGTGTTGTGGGATGTCAGAGCTCCAAGATCATTGTGAAAGAATGAGTTCTGATGCGTCGAATAAATAATTTTTGAGCTTATGACTCGCATGCCACAAATCTAGGAAAAAGTGACACTTAGAGGAAAGTTTCTAAAACAACTTTCATATAACCTCTAGCTACTAAAAATAGCTCCCTGAATCATGGGATGCATTTTTCATGTTGCCTTTTGCTATTCCAAAACAAAGCAAGCCATGCATGCAAGTCAAGTTTCCTTGGTCCCGGGCGGAACTAGTCAACCCAACTGCTCATGCATGAAGCTGCTCAACTGTTGGAAGGAAATGCACATTTCTGGTTAGGAGCTAGGCTAGCTGCATGGGAGATTGTGCAATTTCTGGGTAGAGCAGCTAATTGCTGCCCAGATTTGCGCAAATTCTAGGTTGAGCAGCCTTGTTGGGGAAAATTGTGCAATTTTCACTATGAGGGTTAACTGGAAGAATTGCGCAATTCTGGAGCCCAACGGCTACCAGATTGGATTGTGCAATTTCTAGAGGGAAGGCTGGTTGCCCTCCATAAATGTGCAATTTATTAGGGGAGCTACTCAGCTTGCAGTTGGACCAACTCCGGATGAACAACCAGTGAGGGGAATGGATCAAGCTTTGATAGACAGGCTGCCTTTGTGCAAGAAAAACACTGAAGCTTGTGTACTTGACAAATCAAGAAAAGGTGTTGTAAAAGGTTGGTAGGGAGGCTCCAAAACGAATCTAAGGAAAAAATTTTGAGGGTGGTTGTAGCCACGACAACAATGCCATTGATGTTCTTCCTCTTATTGATTATTGTTTTCATCGATCATTGGTTTCTGCTGTTGAGAGTAGAGTAGATTCTTGTCTTGTGTTTTAGGAAACCACATGAGTTGTTGAATCTACAATAAAATATACAGATATTATGTAGAAATTATGTTGTATATTTGTAACTTCTCATGAAATTTTCTAAATCGTAAGACACAAACCTACTCTACTGCTCTGCGTATTTTAATTCACAATCTAGGACACAAATCATAAACATACAATAATAAATATCACACATGCACAATGATTTATCTTAATAGGGGAAAACAACTACTCAAAACCCCTTCCTATTTGTGTTGTATTAATAAAATAATAGAGAAGTAATATATATGCTTTCTCAAGCCTTAGCACAATGTTTTAGGGGAAAGCAACTACTCAAAATCCCTTCCTATCTATGTTGTATTAATCAAAGAATAGAGAAGCAATATATATGCTTGTTCAAGACTTAGCACAACTTGCAAGTGTATAGCCTATCTCTCTGCCTGACTGGTTGACTGTGGCCAACACATAGCCAAATTTTAAGCCCTCCAAGCCCCTATTTCCTTCGCAAATCCTGACTAAGTAGGCATCTATTATTTAGGAATTTTCCCTCAATTGACTACAAAATCCATAAGGTTTGATATCTGATTGCATGCACCACCTGTACATGTCACAATAGTCTACAACTGATAGTACACTACGTTGGAATCTCCACCTCAACTAGGTAACTCAAATTCTCTACATGCATTAGCTAATTTGGGCTAATTGATGAGTTAATTGGATGATCACTGAGTTAGACTGAAATCACACTACTCAACTAAAATTGCTTTCATTGTGACAAATTACCTAATAAATTACCTTTCTTAAGTAATTTATAGTTAAAGCCATGAAGAATAATTAAATAAATCACTATTTATTCGATTTTCTTCTAGGAATAATTATTTTAACCATTGTTTTATTATTATTCCTCGTCATATTTGACCCAATCATGAAAAATAAATAGATAAATCATTAATTATCTTATTTTTCTCTAAGAATAATTAATTAATCACTAATTAATTATTATTCTTTATCAAATTTGACTAAATCCCTTAGGGATCATTAAATAAATCATTATTTTTTATTATAACTTAACTAATTCATTGAGATGATAAATAAATCATTTATTTATTTATTATTTCTAAATAAAAGTTTAAATACTTTTTCCCTCCTAACCAAATATAATAAAATATTCCAAGTGGTTATTCCAAGAATGGGATCAATAATATTTTATTATTTCTCATTATTCAAGGATAACTCAATATTTTGTTATAAATAGAAGGGTTTTCCATTCATTATTCACTTTTGATTATTTTCATTGTTGCACTCACTGTTGTAACTCTGATTATTTTTATTGTCGCACAACATATTTTTGTTGGGTTACACATTATAGAGGAGAGAGACTCTACACAAGCTGAAGACGTTTGAGGATAACCAAGAACCCATAACATAAAGGGGATTGGTAACATTTATCATTTCTCTTCACTGGTGTTATTAGGTGTTATTATTAAATTATTCTTTACATATCTAGTTTCCATTGGATAATTGGAGTTATTACTCTTTATTTTGTTTAACTATGATCGTAGCATAGATTAGAATTTTGGCAGGTTTTGTTTCTATCAATAGTTGTAGATCTATAATGTTTAGCAGCCATTTCTATTGTTGAGATTGTTTTTCATCCACAATCTTAAGTGGGTTCTTTTCGTACATCATTAAGAAGAAAACACTACAACAAACCTTACACTAGTTTCTACAACAATTAGAATTAGTTTAACTGAATACAACTTAATATAACTGAATTAGATTGCTACAAATTAGCAGTCAATCATGCTTAACTGAACTCAAGATCATCCAACTCGAATTAACATAAATACATTTATGAATACAACTACATGAAGTTGGCATCTCTCTCTTTTTCACTAGTTCTCTAAATACGAAAACATATTTGATAAGTGTAATGTTTAAGTGTGTTTACTTTGGAATATCTTTTCTAGAATTTTGATTTACTTATTAATAATTATTAGGCTAATGGTAGGGATTTATCATGGAATATTTTCAATAATTGTTAAGAGATATGGTTGAGATTTATGTCAAAAGAAGTTACGCCTTTTTTGCCTTTTTAATTAAATTAAAAAGAATATAATGTTTACAATTGTAATTGAACTTTCATTTCTTATTATTATAGCTACCATAGACATGGAGTTAGGCATTCCATTTTGCTTTTGACCTATATTACTTTGGTTTTGACAAAAAAAAATTGGAGCTTCTCCATAGTTTAACATACTATGGATTGAATTTTATTAATATTTAAAATTATTTATCTACAATATTATTGGTTTACATCTTACTCTGTAATGATTATTAATGCATTTTTTGCATAACACAATGCCACAATGTCATGCTGCCATAATTTTTGGATGCAATTGCAATATTTATGCCATGATTTTTAGATACTTTTAATATTTTTCATTGTTAAGATTTATAGGAAACCACTAAAAATTAAAATCCTTGAAAGCAGCTCATATAAATAACATATTTACCATTAATAGCTCATATAAGTAAAGTCGTTATTGCTACTATTATTTATGTTTTCTTCAATGCTTTAGACATAAAAATGTAAATGTGCAAACTTAATTAGATAATTTTCCTTAATATCAATAAAAACCATTAAAATTTTATTAATAATAAATTAAAATGGTTATCAATTCAAATAACTAATATCTAACTAAAAAAAAAAAAAAACTCTATTTTTGTAATTTATATTTTTTTTAAGTAATATATTCAACCTATCTTTACAATATATCTCCCATGAACAATTTTCTGAACAAAAATATTATCACTACAATAAGACATTATTATTGTTGTTCACCATTATTTATGTTTTCTTTAACACTTTAGACATAAAAATGTAAATGTGCAAACTTAATTAAAAAAATATTAATAATAAATTAAAATGGTTATCCATTCAAATAACAAATATCTAACTGAAGAAAGCAACTCTATTTTTGTAATTTATATTTTTTTAAAGTAATACATTCAGCCTATCCTTACTATATATTTGGCAAGAACAACTTTCTTAACAAAAATATTATCACTACAATGACATTATTATTGTTGTTCACCATTGTTTATGTTTTCTTCAACCCTTTAGACATAAAAATGTAAATGTGCAAACTTAATTATATAATTTTATTTAATATTAATAAAAACCAAAAAAATTATCAATAATAAATTAAAATGGTTATCAATTCAAATAACAAATATCTAACTAAATAAAACAACTCTATTTTTGTAATTTATATTTTTTTAAAGCAATATATTCAGCTTATCTTTACAATATATCTAGCAAGAACAACTTTCTTAACAAAAATATTATCACTTTACATTATTATTGATGTTCACTGTTATTTATTTTTTCTTCAAAGCTTTAGACATAAAAAAGTAAACGTGCAAACTTAATTATATAATTTTACTCAATATCAATAAAAAATCATTAAAAAATTATTATTAATAAATTAAAATGGTTATCAGTTCAAATAACAAATATCTAACTAAATAAAGCAACTCTATTTTTGTAATTTATATTTTTTTAAAGTAATATATTGAGCATATTTTTACAATATATATGGCAAGAACAATTTTCCTAACAAAAATATTATCACTACAATAAGACATTATTGTTGTTGTTAGGTAGAATTAGACTCTCCACCTAAATTAACTAGATTCTAAACCTTAACATTAACTTGAATTCAATATTTTTATTTTTATTTAATTCTACTTAAATTCTGTTATAAGTAGCACATTTTATTATTATGTTGTTATTGTTTCATATTCTCTTTTATATATATATATATATATATATATATATATATATATATATATATATATATATATATATTATTTTTTATTTTTATTTATAATAAATAATAATAATAATAATAATAATAATTTAAAATCAAATTATATATCCATCTATATATAAATAATTGAGCAACCATGTATTATGAGATAAATTTTGATACCTATTATGAATTGATATGTATTAGTATTTATTGATTATTTAATTAATATAACTATATTAATTTGTATGTATGTATTCAATATCAACAAGTATAATATGTAATATTGCTATAATGAAAGTATAGTGGTATGTATATAAATATTTGTATAGTTTTTTTTATATAGTTTATAGTTGATTAAAATTCATATTAAGTCCAAATTGATATGCAACGAATGAATTTTATTAAAATTATAGAAATATAAAAAGTTTATAGTTATTATTATTTTATTAAGTGAGGATTTTAACATATTTTGAAAACACTCACATATTTTGAAATTGCTTTGCAACCTGAAAATAAATGTAATTAGGAATCCTTTTAAAGTTAGAAAATTTGAAATGAGAAGGCAATAAACTGATATTAAAAGAAAGCAAAAAACCTTATGAATAATGAAAAAGCCAAACAAAATTCTTTTTCTTTTAGCTGAAATTTCTAATTTTATCAATTTTTTTTTTTTCTAATCTTATAAATAATTTTTTTCATAAAAAATAGTAAGAGCTGTTCACATGATATTTTGTTATAAACCATTATTTTTTAAAATAATTTTTATATCTCATGCTTCAATTTAAAACCACAAAAATAATGGTCAACCAATTAAATAAAAAATAAAAAATTTAAATTACATATAAAAAAAATTAAAAATTAATTTTTAATTTTCAAATTATTTTTAAAACTTTCTAAATTTCATTAAATTTATTTAAAAATTTCAAAGCTAATTAAAAATCAAATTTTTTGACCTAACGATAAAAGTAAAGGTTATGCAAGTCACTCATATTTGCCAAAATATATATATAAAAGATCAGCATCATAAAAGTTTCTTTCAATATTAAAATTTCACGAGAATAAACCGTCAACCATTATGATGATGCAGGAACGCTTGTGACCATCCAACGAATTGCGACTCTTTCCCGCGAATGGTCAATCAACAACGGACGTTGTGCTTATGCAAGGCAGGGAATTACCACACTTATCCGCGACAATGAATACTAATTCAACCAGTGACGTTGTGCTCAGCCAAGAAATTTTCACACTTATTCACAAAAACAATCCATCAACACACACGTTGTGCTCAGCCAAGAAATTTTCACACTTATTCACGAGAATAATCAATCAACCACGGACGTCGTTCTCGGCCAAAAAAATTCCACACTTATTCACGAGAATAATCAATGAACCAGAGATGTTGTGTTCAGGGCAAGAAATTCCACACTCATCCGCAAGAACTGTCAATCAACCACAGACGTTGTGGTCATGCAAGGAATTTCCACACTTATTCACGAGAATAATCAATCAACCACAGACGTTGTGCTCGGGCAAGAGATTTCCACACTCATTCACGAGAATAATCAATCAACCACAGAAATTGTGTTCAGGGCCCGGGCAAGAAATTCCACACTCATCCACAGGAACTGTCAATCAACCACAGACATTGTGGTCATGCAAGGAATTTACACACTTATTCACGATTGAATATTCAATCAACCAGAGACGTTGTGGTCAGGCAAGCGATTTCCACACTTATTCACGAGAATAATCAATCAACCACATACTTTGTGTTCAGGGCCGAGGCAAGAAATTCCACACTCATCCACAAGAACTGTCAATCAACCACAGACATTTTCGTCATGCAAGGAATTTCCACACTTATCCACGATTGAATATTCAATCAACCAGAGACGTTGTGGTCAGGCAAGCGATTTCCACACTTATTCACGAGAATAATCAATCAACCACAGACGTTGTGTTGCAACCCTTATCCCGATTGCAGGTTATCAGAACCTGCTTACATGGCTGCTCTGGCCCACTCTGCATTAATTACTAAAAAACCATGCGAACCGCCCCAGTTTTCTGATGACCATCAACATAAATATCTTTAAAGCATCTGACAATGACCATCACATGGTCATACCATTCGTGGTTAATTTTCTTTTTAAGACTCAGTCCCGCGCCCGGTAATGTGAAATTTAAATTCTGAAATTTAAATTCGCGAATACCCAAAAGACCTTGAGAGACCGTCCTTTTTGCAGAGTGTTTCTTTCAACTTTATTTTAAAATTTGGTGGGATTTTTTACAATGGTAATTGTGAGTTTTGTAACTTACATAATCTTAATCTTTTAGGGATTTTTGAGGGCCATAATTTATTTATGTATTTTAAAATACATTTTAAATAGTGAAAACCAATTATTTTGAAAAACAATTTATTACTAAATTTTAAATAAAATAAAAAAACAATTTATTACGAAATTTTAGTTAAAATAAAAAAGATATAATGGTGAATAATTTTTTATTATTTTCATATATTTTTAAATAAATTTTATTTAAAATTTTGTATAATTTAACTATTTGAAATAATATTGATATGATTAATGATGTGTATTCAAAAATATCTAAATTAGTTCTACAAGTTATCTTTATGTACATATTCTCATCCTCGGCAACCCCTAAAGCCATTATGGGAAAAAATAAGAAATATACAAATATCCTTATTTTAGGGGGAGCTAAATAACAATAAAAATGTGTCCTTATTACTTTAGAAAAATTATGCTATCCTCAATTAATCATTAGGAGCCAAAACTCGCTGGTGGTGGTTTAAAAACCCATCAGCGTTATGGAGTAATGTATGGAAGCAAAAATACATGGCAAGAACAAATGATAGTTTGATAATTTGGATACGAGGGTGGAATTAAGGGATTTCATCTATAGAATTCATTGTGGAAATCAAAACATAAACTTATTCCTCTTTTGGGAGGATTCTTAGTAGCAATGGGCCTAAATTGGAAAAAGGAGAGGAAAATGAGTTAAAAACTTATTTGATATTGTAAGGTATAGTACTAGTCTACTAGTATTGGGCGCAACCTCAATCTCAACAACAATGGAGGCAGTGGCAGAAGTGCACGCATTGGCCAATGCACATAAGATGAGAAACACAAGTAGTCATCACACATGAAACATAAAGCAGAAGAATTAAAATGGGAAAGATATCCTTCGATAGGGGAAATGTCCTAAAGGATATTTTAGCTTAAAAGAGCCTTGTAGATTAATGGTTAACATAGAAGGAAACCCTAGTAAAACTAAATGGAAAAGGCTATGGGAATCCAAATTCTAGCCAAAGGTGACCCTCTTCCTCTTCCTCTAACGGGATGGAGTAATGGAAATTCAGGAGGGAGGGTTGAAGCTCTCGGTATAGTTTATTGAGTTCCATGCCACTATTTCTCATGGGCACTCCTAGCCTTTTATAGTCCTACTATTGTCAAATATTATAGGTTTGGAAAAGAGGAAATTAAAAGTCAATCCTATAATAGAATTGTCGTTGCATGCAAGATTGATGATAGTTTGCAATTGGAAAATACTCAGTCTAGAGTGCACTACCTCTAGTTCGTTGCAAAATTAGATCAGGATTCTCAGGTTTGCTACAATTGTAATTTATGTTCTGCACAACCATTTAGTTGTAGACATTTTTCTATCAAAGTTTTGCAGGAATTGTGGATTAATCATCTTTTGGATATTTATCCTCTCTCAGGAACTTCTAATTCAAGGAGGTGTGTTTTTTATGACTTAATTTGAGCTTTTTCAGCCTCCATTTCACCCCCTACCTCTAATGTTTCTCTTTGTTGGGAGTGCCTTGCTCATTGTTAAGCTGGGTTATCCTTCTCTCGCATCCTAATCACCCTCGTTGTGCCCCTTCTTAGAGTTCCTACTATCTTTATTTTGCCTCTTCTCCCCATCTAAACTTTGAATTTGATTTCCCCTTCCCTCACTAGGACTGTAAACTTTGTTCAACCCCTCCTTGATGCCCTTGGGTCATGGAAAGAGGTGGTCTCTCCTTTTCTCACCATGGAGGCAGAAGAGAACAACTCAACCCCTCCCTTGCCCCTAATCTTGCTTCCCCCTCTTAGCCAAACCCATGCCCAATCAATAGCTCAAGTGGTTATGACCCAATATAGAGAAAGTATCCCTGAAGTAGTCAAAAGAGTAATGTTTGATGTTGAAGAACAAGTCTAAAAAGCCAGAAGTTTAATTCCAGATAGGAAATTGGACCGTGAAACCAGTGAATGGATACTTGGCGTGGGTAACTCTACTAGAGCATGCAATTCCTCTTACATGAAAACCATTAATATTTACTAGCATACTAAAACACTCACGGGAAGAGTGTTGAGAAGTGTAGCAAGAAAGGCTTAATTGGACTTAGCCTTGGTCAGAATGAGAAAATTCAAAATTTTCACATCAACAGACAACTTGGAAGCAGTTAACTAGTGTGTCATGGATCTTGTCAATCAGTTAGCTCAATAAATTTGTGTTAGTGGGCTTGGAGTTTAGTTTGCATGTGTTGGTTACTAATTTATAGCAATCCAGTTCAGTTATTTCCAGTTGTACTCAGTAAAACTAGTTCTAACATTTGATAGAACTAGTTGGAGGTCAGTTGTGCAGTGGGACATTAGTCTAACTCAGAGATCATCCAATTAACTAATCAATCAACCAAAAATAGTCATGCATGCAAGGAATTTGAATAGCTCAGATGTGGTGGAGATTCCAAGGCAGTGTAACATCAATTGTAGACTAGTATGCAGTGTACAAGTGTTGCATGCAATCAATGATCAATCGTTGGGAACTGCACAATCAATTTAGAGGAAATTTCTAAAAAATAGGGGTCAATGTCCTCAGGATTTGCGCAAGGAAATAAGAGCTCATGTGGGGGCATAAATTGATTAAGTCTGGGTCAGAGCTTCTCATTGAGCAAAGAGAACAATTATTCTTTTGCAGGTTGAGCTTAGAGTTAGAGCTAGAAATTGTAATGGATTCTCTATTCATTTGAATAATTCAAGTAGGCTTAAGGGGTTTTTACCAGTTGGTTTCCCTTAGATACATCTTTGTACTTGTGTATGTGATTGATGCATGTTTGTGAATGTTGTTATAAATTGTGAATTAGTTTATGCAGATTAGTGTAGAATTGTGTCTCTTGATTTAGATTAAATTTCTTGATCAGTTGCAATTATATCACCATATTTCTACAACAAGTTCTTACTGATAGAGCATACTCTCAATGATCTGAAATGGAGCACTAAAGGCTTCGTGTCTGCTTACAAGAACCTCTCCCACTCCAAAGCTTAAACAGTTTCCAAGATCTATGCTTATGATTGATAATTTGTGGAATTAAAAGAACTTGAAATAGGTGTATGCTTTGTTTGCCTTTAACTCTTCAAGTGCTTGAGTTCATTTTCTTTAACTGATATTTAAACATGTAACAGTAAATGCAATGCAGCAATAAGCAATTACAAAAGACAACAATATAATATGGAGTTCACCTTGATATCTTGGGCTACGTCTCCTTGAGCTCTAATCAACTCAACTAGGCTCTTTGGGATTATGGCTTGAATTCTTTTACAAGTTTAATACTCAACTCCAATGGTTTATAACTGAACCAATGGGCTTAGAATTCCATTTTTATCCCTGGCTATTTGGCTCTCTAGATCTTGGCTCTCGGCTCTTGGCTCTTGCTCTCGGCTCTGGCTTAGGCTCTTTGGGATTATGGCTTGAATTCTTTTACAAGTTTCACACTCAACTCCAATGGTTTACAACTGAACCAATGGGCTTAGAATTCCATTTTTATCCCTGGCTATTTGGCTCTCTAGATCTTGGCTCTCGGCTCTTGCTCTTGGCTCTAGCTCTTGGCTCTTCGCTCTCGGCTCTTTGCTCTCGGCTCTGGCTCTCGGCTCTTGGCTTTGCAACTCTGCTGCACTCAAGCTCTCTAGCTTTGCAACTCTACTCTGCCCAGCCCTCTGAGGAATCACTCCTTTGCCATTGCCCCCAACCTCTGGTGGCTTCTCTGGCTTTCACCAGCTTTTGGCTTCGCTCGACCTCCAAGCAACCCTCTGCTTCTGAGTCACCCTGACTTTGTAGACTGCCTCCTCTGGGCTTACACTCAGCATTCAAGCATCTCTAAGCCTCTTAGGCTTCTCTGCGCTTCTCCTGAGCATAACTCTACCTCTCTGTGTTATTAGTGGTTCGCTTGACCTCCAAGCAAATCTCAGCAACCTTCAGCAACCTTGTCAATTGAGCTCCTTGTGCTTTTTGTAATACATCAGTTACAGTCGCCTCCATCATTGAAGACTGACTATTTCATTACAAGAATCCGTTTACAAATGGAAAGGAACCGGCGGGCATGGCCACCTGATTGTTTTTCCTTCCTCTGGCCAAAATAGCCAAATAACAGAAATACACAGGAAAACGCACGCAAAACACATCATGGGCCATTCAGCCGGATTTCAAATATGATGAAATCGCGTCCATAACCTTATCGGGTCTGGCCTTTATCGCATGTCGCAATTGCACGTTGCATTAGCATGGCTCCTTTGTGCCAATCTCCGATCACCAATCGTCAATCACATATCACAATCACATGTCGTAAGTCACAATGGCCCTTGTATCGGGGATTCGCTTATCACCAATCGCCGATTGCTCTATCGGTGCTATCGCTATCGACCCATCGCATTGGCGTATGTCGCATGTAATGGCCCCCTTGGTATTTGCGTGACCCGATTGTCGATTGCCGATATCGCAATCACTAATCGCACATGTAAATGGCCGGGGTTCCGATATCGCATGACGCCTTCCTCCGATGCGATATGTCGGAGATCGCTAATCGGGGAGTCCTTCCACCTTTGCTTAAGTCCTCCCTTTGAACCTTTCCGATGCGATTTTCTTTAAGAAATGCATATTCTCCATTAAGTCCCATTTATAAGAAATTGCCTCCTTTTCAAAGGACAATGGGCAAATTTCTTTTTACAATAACTTCTTCATCCGAAGTCCATTTTAGCCCATTCAAATTGTGTTAGATTCAGAATGAAGAGATCTATGCAATGGGACTATTTTAGAAGCATCCTTTGACTTTCATTTTTCCTCTGTGAGGAAAATTAATAAACTTAGAAGTCTATGTTAGATCTATTTTGGATCACGCCTTCCCACTAAAAAGCTTTTGGACTCCAAAAGACTGATATATTGATATGAACAGTAAATGAGAGTACCTCACCCTGTTCTTTCAACCTCCATACACTTGCCTTGCATAGTGCCTCTAAACCAAAGCCTTTGAACACTCCCTTCCTGGATGTGCTTGTACTCCTGGGAAACACTGTCTTCCTCGACTTCCTGCAAAATTCCTGCTGAGAAGGTCACAGAAGGTAGTTTGAACTTCTCTGCCTTGATCATTGATCCAAGGTGGCTCAAACCAATGTGAAGTTACATCTTCTTCACAAAAATTTACATTTGTATTTGTTACAAAAATGTTTTATTGACATCTTGTCAAGAACAACAGAATTACAGACAAAAATTGGATGGCCTAAACTCTTGCTTCATCAAAAGAAACAGATTTTCACATCTTGTGAATTACCTCCATGTCTTACATCTGCATACAAATGATTGACTAGATAACAAGCCAACAAAACATGCCTTTAAGACCATTGAACCTTCAAGTCAAGCATGTAGAAAAAGAATTCTATAGTTCTTTTTCAAAGATGAAACACTTCATCATCATCTCCATGTTGGAAACCAAATCAACTTTTCTCAAGTCAATATTGCATTACATGCATGTTTACAACAAAGTAATCAACCCTTCAATTTAATCATACATACATGTTCAAATACAAGGAGATCATCAACATCCCTGTGTTCATGCACATCATTCTCATGCATGCATTTCATGCTTCAACTTTTGCTTAAGTACACTATACTTTCGAAGCTGAAATGAATATAATGTTGCAACAATAAAGTGAGCCTCCTATTCAACTTTTTCCATTCACCTTCTTGGTAAAAACCTGCAACTTGCATCCCATTAACAAAGAAATGCAAATAGATGTGATACATTTCTTTTCACATCAAAATATATGCAACTTTAATTGGATAAGAACTCTAACCATTTCTTACCAATCCATTTCAAAGGTCCTTCCTTTTTGTACACATCAACAACAACATGTGAATCATCTTGAAACACATCATTTATGGAAACTTCCTTTCCATTCCTGCCATTCTTTCTTTCCACAATCTTCAAGTTTTGTGGAAGCATCAATTGTTGGATTCAGAGTCCAACATTTGCAGCAATATGTCCTTGTTTATGGCAGTAAGTGCAACACATGTGCATCTTCTTGATAGCATGATTTGCCTTGTCCAATGGACCTTTGGCTCTTTGATTCTTTTCCTTCAAAAGTTTCCTGCATGTGGCCATTCTCTTCCAACATCTAGAAACATTATGGTTATCCAAACCACAAAAGGAACATGTAATTCTTTTCCCATACTTGTATGGAAATTTATCATGCTTTACATAATCAAAAGGAATATGATTAGAACTAGATTTATACCTTTCTTTTTCACCTTTATTATCTTCATGAGGAGGTGAATCAAATGAAGAAGTGGCTCCCTTTGGAACACCATCAATCTCTTCAAGGCTTTCAGAGTTTCCACAACTCTCTGGTTCAAGTGCATGCTTATGAACACCTTTGTCCTGCAAAGTATGTTTCAAACTATTGCATTCCCCAAGAATACAATCCTTACACTTTTGAGGTAGAAGACTTGTAATGAAACTCCTTCTTGGAACTGTTTCAATTGTATTCATGGTAGCTTTGGAACTTTCTCCATAAGCTTGTCCATAGCCAAGACCCAAATATTTAGGCCTTTCCTCAACTATTATTGGCTCAACAATACCCTGTGCATGTTAGCCCAAACCTTTTCCGTCATAGCCCATCTTGGACATTAACTTGGAACCTACGCCTCTGGTATGTTTTTCAAAAGAACCAATATAAACATTCTTAGAAGAATTTGAAGACAAATGGGAATTGTTTGCCTCTTCTTCAAGTTGATACTTGACTAAGGCTTCTTTGGCAACAAAGAGCTGTGTCTCCAACTCATGCATCCTTTTCAGGTTCATATCTGCAATATGAAGTTGCCTCTCCAGTTCCTGCAATTTGTCAGAAAGCAACTGCGTCTCTTCCTTCATGGAATCCAACTGCTCTCTAAGTATGATGCTCTTCCGTCCATCCTCATACATTTCTCTCACCATATCTGGTGAGCTCCAGTATTGCAGCAATAATGCTGCAACTCCTGGGACTCCCTTCTTTACTTTTATCAACCCGGTAGTTCGTAACAAACTTGGAAGCGACAGTGCTGTATGCACAAGTACTAGCTCTTGCCGTAGCTATCACTTGGTCAGCTGGCACAAGTCCGCGAGGAGCTTAAGCCAACTTCTATGAGCTCTGAGAAGAAGCTTTTTAACTGATGGACAAAAGCTAACTCAAAGAAGGCTGATCTACTTGCAGAAAGAAACTGGAAAGCTGAAAGGAAACATAAACCCTAGCAAACCCTGATTTTACCAGCTATCCCTACTGATGCAAGAAAGAGGATGCAAGCTACTGAAAGAGATGCCAGTGCATCTAAGCTACTTCTACAGTAACATCTGAAACAAGCATCTTTTTGTATTTTTGAATAAGTTGCCAGAGTTATCATGCATGCGATTTGACTGTTTTGTACTGTGCCGAGGTGGATTGGCAAGAGGAAATACTTGGAGGAGGTCGGGAAGGTTCAGAGAGGGCCTAAGGGGTCCCTAACACCCTTCCAGAGAGTCTCATGGAGTTTGGCTATCAAGAGACCTCATTTGTGAGCCTCTACAGGAAGTTTACAGGGGTTCTACAGGATGTCTGTGGTTTTCTATAGGATGTCTGTAATTTTCTACAGGATGTTCAGAAATGAGATTTTGGAGGATGGATGGAGAGAGAAAGGTGAAGGAGGGAGTATGGAGGTAAGATAAGGATTGGAGGTGGTCCAAGACTTGGTGGATGGAGTTGAGGAAAGATGTAGATGGCTGGATTTGTTCAAGGAGGACTGAAGCAATGTTGCACAAAAATTAGGGTTATGTGAGCAAATGGCAAACGTGAGGCAAGAATCTGAGTTGAGGGATGGAGCAGATGGGTTTGATGGAGTATGGACAGATAGAGAAGTGGTACAGGTGCTCTACAAGTTGTTTTTCCAATTGAACCAACGAAGACTTGTAAAATCAGAGACCTAGTTACGTTGACCTAATCTGATCTAGCTGACAGTAAAGAGAATGAACAGAAGTTTTAACTGCAATGAAACCATGTATACTAACTATGCAACTAAGCAATCAAGAATCTGAACATGTAACCAACTTCTGCAAATGAAAATCAAACACTAGTGATTGCATGGCAAAGCAAAGTCAGTGTTTTTGTGGGCAGCAAGGTCACCTTGATCCTAGCTCCTGATCCCACTGAGGGAGAGGTGAAATCAGAGGTGTTTGATGGCCCTTTTCTGAAGCTTTTCCCTGTTAACAACCTATCAACTCAATCTGAACATCAAAAGTCTTTCTAATCATCAACAGTGACCTAGTTAATCAACAAGATTTAATCTACTTAACAGAAATGTTTTTGCAAATACATAAAGAACAAATAAAAATACATAAAGGAGGCCTTAGCACTTGGGTTGGGCCCAACCCCAAGAGCTGCAGGCTCCTATAAAGGACTCAGATCTGATGCCAAGTAAAACTGCTTCTCATTACTCAAAAATAATCATCACAAGAAAGTTATACAGCAGTAGCTACAAGAAAACAAGCTGAGAAAAGGACAGCACTATAGTGCAAATACCAACAGTTCCAAAAGTAAACTACGAAGGTTGAGGCCTTCCTATTTGTACACTATGAGGGGCCTAGCAACCCTCCTAAATTCAAGGGACTCAGCTGTTCCAACTGCTAGTAAACAGTCACTCTTCCCAAAGTTGCTCGACTGCCTTTAGAATTCATTTTGGTGGCTTGTTGAGCTCGGAGATGAGGGTGGAGATTTCGAGGAAGGGTCATTAAATGCAAGAGACAACCCCCCTACGAATCCTCACCTCAAGCTTGGTTGTCACCTGTCCCATAATTGCTTGGTTTTACTCCAAAATTTGTCCAAAAAACCTGAAATAACCACGTATTAGCCTCCTTGGTAGAGTGACCACCCTTATTCGTTCAAATAACATAAACATACTAAAAAAACATGCATAATCTATGAAAAATGGAGGATTGAACAAGGAAAATTAGGAAAAATGAGCTCAATAAGTTACCCAATTCGGGGCTCATCATCACCCGCCTGCTAAATGGGTTGCTCATCCTTTGAGCAACTAGTCCAACTCATCATCCTTTATGGCTTTGATCACCTCTCTCACGTCCTAGGCCTCTATAGTGATATCCTCTTCCCGGTCGTGGAATCCTACCTTCCTTTCCACTTCCTCCCATTGTCTACCTTCCTCCTCTTCCTTCACTCCTTCTAGCAATACCAAAAGCAAAGGAGGAATGAATTTCAGGCCAATCCAATTGGCCTTCAGATTCTGCATCAACTGTTTGTAGAGAGGTACCCTTGCCAAGGCTTCCCTCATCCTGGTGGGAGTGTGGTATTCCTTTATCTTCAAGCTGTGAGGAAGTGTGTTCCACCGCCTTGTGCAGGCATGCAGGCAGTTTTCTCCCAATAGTCTCTCCATATCCTCAAAGTGGGCAATAGCTTGAGCCTATTGCTCAATGTATTTCGGTAGATCTTGAGGACTATTGGCCAAGTGCTGGTGGGCGCTTATCACTGCCGAGGGGTCATCCAGCTCTGCTCTAATCATCAGTGGCTCACTGAGTTCTCTGACTATGATGCTGCGGACCTTGGCTGCTCTCTTCTCCTCATGACTCATCCAAGAGGCCATGGCCATAAGTTGGACATCTCCTATCACAGAGTTGGGATCCCATCCATTCATGTCCGGAAGGGCGAAGTTGTGCAAGTAGAACTCTGATAATTTGGCCCTATCCTCTGATGAACTACTACCACATAGAGCTGCAAACTGATGATAATTTTGGAATGGGGTGATGCCCCTTTGGGCCAAGGTATTGATCTGAAACTGTAACCACTGATCCTTGAGGTATAGGGCATAGGATTTGGTAGGCTACCTACACTGTAGAGCTTCCATTGCCCAGCTGGCCATGCAGGCTAGTTGGGCCTCCTTCTCTTGTACCTGCTATTTCAGAGACTGTATCTCCAGGCCTGCTTGCAATTCTTTTTCCTGTAGCTGTCGATTCAGTGTCTCAATTTCAGCCTGCATCCCTTCCCCTCTCTGTTGCTCATCAGTGGTATCTTTGGCTGTTGTGGGCTCCTCCTGTTGCTGTTGTTCTTCCAAGATGTGGGGCCTGTCTTCCTTCCTTTGTCCCTGTAACTGTAGCTACTGTCTAAGCAGCTCATTTTCTTCTTGTAGCTTGACCCGCTGGCTGCTTTCCACATGTCGTACCATAGCCAATTCCCTTCTTGCCTCTTTGAGTTGTTCCTCCAGAGTACGTATATCTACCACACCCTTGGACTTAGCGATTTTCATCCAAGTGTGGGTCCTCACTCTCTCTTCTTCTAGTGCAAGGAAAAGTGGCACTGTGAATTTCTGAGGAATGATCTTTCTGGCCTCTAAGAAGTTATAGTAGGAGCCCAAGCTAGGCTGGGGGCTAGGTTCCACAATGTTCTCCACCTTTTCTTCCTCCTGTGGTGATTTAGCTCCTTCACCTTCCATTTCTTCGGTCTCCTTCAGCCTAGCCAATGTTTCCTGTAGAATAGTCTCAGCATCCTGTAGAGAGGCCTTTGTGTCCAACATTTTCATTCTTTCTTTCCAGGTGGATGTCTTCGGGCTTCCCCGTTCATAAGTGATGGATGCCTTGGAGGGAGACCTCTCCTTTTGTGTGGCAGGGGTGTCTACAATTGTGATTGGTTCTTTTGACGGTGGCTGGGGTCTGCCAGTCTTAATCCTCACGCTCCTTCTTGCCTTAAAATACATGGAAGGCTCCCTCTTTCGCTTCCCCTTCTGCTTTGGGGATGTGCTTAGGGTGGCCAGCACAACTGCTGCCTCCCTGGCTAAAATCTTCGGCGATTTTTCCTTCTGTTGCCCTTTTCCAGACTTCCTGTAGAAAGTCCTGTGCTGACTGTTTTCTGTCTTCCTGTAGAAATGGTTTTCTGGCTTCCTGTAGAAACGGTTTTCACTATTTTGGCCTGCTTGGCTGGGGGTGCCTTCTCTTTTAATTTTGCTGTGGTTGCCTTGGGTGTGCCCTCACTTGCTTGGACTTTTTCAGTCCTCTCTGCCCTGATTTGCAACCGTTTCTCCCTTGGCGTTTGTGCCTTGATTCCACCCACAGTTTTGGGCTCAGCAGCTTGGCCTCTCTCTTGTTGCTCTTCTTGCTCTTTCTGTGGTGGTCTGTCCTGGGTTTCCTTCCCCTTGGCTTTCTCTTCTACCTCAATATGCTCCCTTTCCTCACTGCTGGATGAAGTGAGTTCCTCGGCCAGAATTCGGATATCATCATCCTTGGACATATTGCGGAAAATCTCCCAGGAGAGAGGGACAATATAGGTATGGAGGGCATCTTCTACTAGAAGCTTGATAAGCCCATGATGGGCTAGCTGGTCCGGTGTCCCTTCCTTCAATTTTGTGCCACACTCCATTAATGATTGTAGGAGGAAATATGGGATGCTTAACTTTTGTTCTGTGGGTAAATCCATCTTATGTCTGAGTTCAGTTAGCAACCGGAAGTGATAACCATATACAATACTAAACCGCCCCTCACAGGTAATGTATTTCATGATCTGAAGGCTGACCTCGCTCCAAAATGGATGTAGGCTGGCTCTCCGGACCCCATTTTTATCCTCTGAAAACTATTCCTCTGGTAGGAAGAATTCCTTTTTGGCTTTTTGGCCCAATGCCCTCTCCTCTTTGCTCCAGGGTATCCCCAATGGTAGATCAGTGACTCGACTAATGAGTTGTGGGGTAAGCTTTAAGGTCAACCCTCTGAAATTTACAGTGGCCAGTATCTTGGATTTAGGCTGCAGAGACATTAAGAACTCCTCTGTTACCTCATCATCATGACCTTGAATTCTGTCACAGAAGGTCATCCAATTGGCACGGGTAAATAGGTCTACCACCTCGGGAGTTTCTCGCAATTTCCTGGAATCCGAGGGTTCCTTTCTGATAAACCCTCTTGGCATGGTGAGAATGCTCTGTTTTGGCTTGTGTTCTGATCAGAAGGGGAATTCTGTGATTTTCAGGACAGGGTTTCTCAGATGTTTGTATCTCACTTTGCACCAATTCCCTGGTTATAATGTTGTTGCTGCCCAAAACTCGACTGTCAACAGGGAATTAGGCTCTCACAGACAGAGTGCAGAGCTTAATTTTCACACCAACCACATACAAGTCACATTCTTCATGCACAGGTTAGCCCTTACAGTGGTTTATCGTTTCTACAGGAGGAATTTGCTAACAGGAACCGTGGAGGAGAATGTGACGCAGAACCAACTGAAAAAAATTATGTGTATCACACAGGCAAACTACCATTCTTGACCCACAGGCAGACTTGTTTTTAATTCTCTTACTCCGGACAGTTTAATTCACCACCTTTCGAAATATCATGCATGGGAATGGTGTTTTCGAGCCTACCTCTCTTCGAAATTCCAACTTCGATGCAGAAAGTCCAGGTTTTCCTACTCCGGGAGGCTGTGTCGCGTTTCCTGTAGAGCTCCTTCCTGTAGAGAGCTTTGCTGGCTTCTGGAGGACGTCACGACGCTTCTGAACAAGCCTGGGACGCGGGAGGATTTTGAAATGGGCCGAGAAGCTCGGGCTAACAAACTGCAGAGGAGGAGGATGCGTACCTTGCTGGAAAACGGTTGCAAGTGTAAATGACAGTGGTTAATGTGAGTTCTCTAGCCGAACGATTTTGAATTACGGCACAATTCATGGCGAGGGGGTGAGGTGTCCAGGCCAATCTATTAGCCAACGTCACGACCATCATTCTTCGGTGTGTCTCTGACCGCCATTTCCTTTCTCTGCCATTAACTGCCGCCATCACTGCCAATCCACCGATTTTCCCCGACTGGACACTTCCCACGTGTCGGCTCTTCGTCCCTTTGGCGGATTCGAGCGTAACCGAGCTCGTTCGGATCCCACGAGGCCATTCGACTGACTGTGGGTGGCCAGTTGACTGGCCACTGAATTCATTCAATCCACACCATTCACAGACATGCAGTTTTCAGAGTATAGTCTATGCAATTTGACGAATAATGTTAGACACTTACTTGTGTGGCCGTGGACGTGTTCTGTAGGTTTCGGGATGTGGAATGATGGGTTTGCTCACTGCTGATTCGTGCACAGGTGCTGGAACTCCTTCTTTCATTGGTTGATGCTGTATGCAAGGCTTCGGGACTTGATCCTCTAGTTGTGAATGCTGCATGCACGGCTCTGTCTTTTCTCAGCTGTCGAGGAGGTGTCCACGTCCAAGTGGAGCTTGTTACATGTCCCCTGTGTCGATTTCAGCTGCTATTGTCTCCACAGTATGTGCTCCAGACGGATCAGCTGCTACAGGATTCCTGTAGGACATCCTGTAGTTGCTTCTCCTCCTGGGATGCATGCTGAAACGAGCAAGGCTGTATTCGTGGATGAAGGGTCCTGATGGAGCTTTGACAGGTAAAGTGTGCGAGCCTCTGTGTGCTTGATTTGTCCTTTGGGAAAAAAAATTCAATCTGAGGAAAACAGGACTCTTTGCATGACTGTGCAGGAATACATAACCAGATTGTTGCAAGGGCGGTGAAAAGAGATGAAACCGGTGATGGATGGAAGAGAGGGGTGGCTGCAGGCCTCATCAATAGACTCCAAGCTTTAAATCCCTTTCCAGAATCGATTTTGGCCTGCCCGAAGGCTCTACAGGATGTTTCCTGTAGAAATGCAGAACTTCCTGTAGAAAGTCCCAAAACTTCCTGTAGAAAGCTCAGAACTTCCTATAGGAGGTTGAATCTCGACCCGAATGTGTTCAAATCCTAGAAAAAGTGAGTGGCCATGGAGGGGGTGTCTATGAGGATGTCTGGTAGCTTGGTACGGACCCCTGTCCTCGTTTTGCGCGACCTTCTTTATCTGCATTGTATTCCCTGCAACCTGCAATAATTCCAAAGATTAGACCTGTTTCTTTTTCTTCTTCTCTTTTTCTTTTCTTTTCTTTTTCTTTCTTTTTGAGAGGTTTTCACCCCCACTATCTGCCCTGGGTGCCTCAGAGAGGTTTTCACCCAAGGATCTTTTTTATTCCATTTCTTTATTTTCTGAGAGATAGCTGGGGCGCCTCCATGAGGTTTTCACCCTCACTGTCTGCCCTAGGCGCCTCAGATAGGTTTTCACCCAGGGATCTTTTTATTCCCTCTTTTTTTTTTTTCTTTTGATGATCACGGTGTGGCCAGAATAGAGGCAGAACCCTGCTCTACTACCAACACTGATTTCTCCACAGTTTCAATGAACTCCTGCCTCTAAAGGGGTTTCTTGTAGATTTTCAATCGATGCCCATTGACAAGCATGGGGATGGCTTCCTCATCAATGGTCCTGATAAGGACTGAACCATTGTCATTACATTTCTCCACTGTATATGGTCCTAACCATCTTGTCCTTATCTTCCCTTCGAAATCCTTATATCTTGAGTCGTACAGCAGCGCCCAATCTCCCGGCTGGAATTGCTTTTCATTAAGGTGCCAGTCATGCCATATCTTCCTCTGGAGTTGAACTACTTCTGAGTGGAGGAGGGCTTGCATTCTGTGTTCATCTAATCCATTCAGCTGTAATAACCTTTCACGTTGAGCATGGCTGAGATCTAGGTCCAGTTGAGCTGCCACCCTCAATGTGTTGTACTCGAACTCTATTGACAGCAAAGCTTTCTTCCCGTAGACCAGCTCATATGGTGTGAAACCTGTTGTAGTCTTCCACATGGTGTTGTAGGCCCAGGTGGCCTCAACCAGGCGATCTGCCCAATCCTTTCTGTTGCTGCTCACCACCTTGGCCAAAATCCCTTCCAATGCTCTATTAGTGACTTTCACCTGCCCATTTGTTTGAGGATGATATGGGGTGGAAGTCTTGTGCTTGATCTTGTGATGAGCGAGCAAATCTTCAATCAGGTTGGAGGTGAACTGGCTTCCTTGATCAGTGACTAACTCTCTTGGGTAGCCAAACTTGTAGAAGATATTTTCCCTTAAAAACTCAGCCACCTTTTCTTCTGTTGCTGCTTTGATTGCCTTTGTTTTTGCCCACTTCGTCAGATAGTCGGTGCACACAATGATGTAAGACCTTTGCTTTGAAGGAGGGTTGATAGGACCCACAAAATCCATGCCCCACTTCTCAAATGGCTCGAAGGTCACTTGAGGTTGGAGAGGCATTTCATCCCTTGGAGTCGGTTTCCCCATCCTCTGACATCGGTCACAATGGCTGATGTATCTTCTGACATCTTAATGAAGAGTAGGCCAATAGTAGTCTGCCTGTAGAATTTTGAAGGCAGTCCTTTTTGCTGCAAAGTGGCCTCCAAAAGGTCCGTCATGACAGGTTAGGAGGATGTCAAAGACTTCCTCCTCCCTAACACAATGCCTCAAGATCTGATTTGGGCCAAGTTTAAACAAGTTGCCCCTGATCCAAGTGAATGGGGCACTCTTCCTTACAATTCTGCTCTTCTCCTTTGAGGATAGATGTGGAGGGAACTATGCTGAGACCAAGTAATTTGCTATATCAGCAAACCATGGAGAGAGTACTAAGATAGCAAATAGATGTTCATCTGGCATTTGGTCATCCACTGTTCCTTCCTCACTTGCAGGCAAATCCAATCTAGACAAGAAGTCAGCAACAACATTTTCCTTACCTGGCTTGTCGACAATAGTCAAATCAAATTGCTGCAACAAAAGTAACCATCTAATGATACGAGCATTGACATCAGGCTTATTCATTAAATATCTAATCGCAGCATGATCAGTGTGTACAAATGTTTGATAACCAATGATGTAGTGTCTGAACTTGTTTAGGGAATGGACTACAGCCAGAAACTCTTTTTTGGTTACAGTATAGCTCATTTCTACCTTGGAAAGGTTTTTGCTGACGAAGTATATGGCATATGGCAGTTTCTCCTCAACTTGTCCCAAGGCTGCCCCTATGGCTTTGTTCGAGGCATTAGTGTGGATGTGGAAAGGTAGGGCCCAGTTTGGACCTCTTAAGATTGGGGCGGACACCAGCTTATCTTTCAACTCATCCAGAGCCCCTTGACAGTCGTCAGTCCATTTGAACTCAACATCTTTCCCTAAGAGGCCAAACAATGGTGAGGCTAGCTTACTGAAATATTTAATGAATCTTCGATAATATCCTGCTAAGCCTAGGAAACTTTGAACATCTCTCACCTTTTGAGGAGGTGGGACCTTTTGGATGATAGCAATCTTATTAGGATCCACCTGTAATCCTTGTCGAGAAATGGTATGACCTAGCACAGTCCCTTCAGTCATCAGGAATTCACATTTTTCGGGACTGAGGGACAGGTTCATCTCAATGCACTTGGTTAGGAATTTTCCCAGATTAGTCAATGCTTCTTGGAAGTTGGACCCATAAGGAGTAAAGTCATCCATATAGATTTCTACCGAATCATGGACCAACTCAGAAAAGATGCTCAATATTGCTCTTTGGAAAGTGGCAGGAGTGTTGCATAGCCCAAAGGGAAGGACTCGGTAGGCAAAGGTACCCCATGGACAAGTGAAGGTGGTTTTATCTTGGTCCTCCGGGCTTATTTGGATCTGGTTATACCCGCTGAACCCATCTAGGAAAGAGAAGAACTTCTTCCCTGCCAGTCCATCCAACACTTGGTCTATGAAAGGCAAAGGGAAATGGTCTTTCTTGGTGGCTTTGTTAAGTTCTCGGTAATCTACACAGATTCTCCACTTCCCGTTCTTCTTGGGCACAAGCACTAGAGGTGAGACCCACTCACTATCAGAGATAGGGTAGATGAATCCTGCATCCAACAATTTTGCAATTCTTCTTTGACAATGTCTTTAAGGGCTGGATTCATTCTCCTCTGAGGCTGCCTGACTGGTTTACAATCCTCTTTAATGTAAATTTGATGGGTACAGACCAAAGGATGGAATCCTTTCATCTCCTTATAGCTCCAAGCAAAAGCATCTAAATGATTGTTCAGTAAGCTACACAGCTCCTTCTCCTGGGAGGGAGATAGGGAGGAGCTGATCTTTAAAGTTCTTTCAGGACCAAACTCCACGTTCTTAACTCTAGGAGAGGTCGGATTAGTCACACAGAGGTCCACTAAGGTGCTGGCTTGGGTATCTTCCACCAATTCCTCTAAGGACAGTGCACTGGGAGGTGGATTTTGAATCAAAGTCTCAATCAGATCATCCTCGGTTTGAGGGCCTCCCCTAGCGATTTCTACTGTGCACAATGTTGCAGAGTAGACCTCATCCTCATCTCCTTCTTCCAACCAGAGTGATAAGTCATGTTCTAGCAGAGGTTGGGCAGGAGGATATAGGACTAGTTGCTTGGACATAGGCCCATTCTTGATGGTCATGCTTCCAGCTCGGCAACTGATGTAAGCATCCACAGTGGCTAACCAAGGCCTTCCCAAAATGAGGGGGTATCTAGTGAGCTTTGCCTTTGGCTGAAGGACCAAGAAGTCCGCAGGGTACTCCCAAGAGTCAACAGAGACCAAGACATCTTCCACAATCCCTTCGGGAGTCACGGTGGAGTGATCTGCCAACTGCAGGACTGTCGAGGTCTTCCTTAAGGAACTCTGAAGGTTGAGTTTAAGCATGGTGTCCTTGGTCATCACATTAATGGTAGCCCCTAGATCAATCAAGGTATGGGGGATAATGGTGCCATTGATGTGGACATCAACTACAGGACTCCTAGGGTCCAAATACTTTGGACATATCACTTGCCCCAACATTAGATCGGACAGTTGTCCTATGACATTGATGGTCGAGGCATCTCTCTTTCGCCTGCCTGGGTGCCTGAAACACTTCTCCTTAATCAATTTGTTGTATATCGGTACATCTTTTATGGCCTGGAGAAGTGGTATTTTCACACACAACTATTTAAGTTCTCCCAGAAGTTTAGTCTCCTCTGGGTTTGGTTGTGTGGTTACTGTTAGTCGCTCAGGAAAGGGTGGAATGGCTTTGGGTTCACTTTCCTGTTTCTCTTCCTCATCCTCTAGGGGAGGAGGTTGGTGATCTGGAAGGGTCTTCCCGGATCACAGGTTGATCTCCTGGATCTCCACAGCATAGGTAGGGCATGTTGTCTCCCCAGTGTATACCTGCTGGGCCTGTCGGTTGTTGGGGTTCAGGTTCAGTTGAGCAGGCATCTGGGGTTGTCTTGGAGGAGCCGGAGGTAATGGTTGTGGCTAAGCCGGTGGTGGATGCAGAATGGCAGGAGGAGAGTTGTATTAGGGCCTCCACCCCAGTTGAGGTGTATTCCACTGAGGTTGCAGCTGGACATGTGAGTGAAACGAATGAGCAGTGGGTTGAGTATGGTATTGAGGTGGATAAGACCACGGAGGAGGTGCGGACCAGGAAGGATGAGCAGGGGGACCCCAAGAAGGCATGTGAGCAGATTGGTTGGGGCTATAATAAGCTTGGGATGTCCCTTGCATCCCCTGCTGGTAAGGTTTGGGCCCATTCGGCCTCCTTTGGTTGAGGAAGTAGAGAGGTTCAGTGGTTGCCTCAGTCCCTTGGTACACGGATTTAAATCCAGGCAAGGTTGGGAATTGGTTCGTGGGGTGGTTCTCCTCACAAACGAAACATACCTCTACTGAGTGCAATGGACACTCGTTCTTAGGGTGCTTCCTCGTACATCTGGGACAAAAAATGGCTAAAGCCCTCTCAGCTTCCTCTTTCTTTTGTTGGATTCGGAAAGTATCAAGTTGCATGGCAATGGTCTGTCTCATCTCACTTTTGAGGTCTTCCATCTGATTAGCAAACTCATGCTTGGAGAAGGTAGCACTAGCTGAAAGTGGATTCCCCCTACCTCTTTTCTGGGCTGCCCTAGAGTGGTTTTTAAACACAGTCTTTATGTCCTCATAAGGTAGTTGGTAGATGTCTCCTCCAGCTAGCATGTGAAGGGTATCTAGAAGGTCTTCAGGGACTCCTCGGAGCAGAACCAGCTTTAGAGACTCAGGGTCAAGTGTGCACCTGGTCCATTTATAGCTAAGTTGGAACCTTTCCTCGTAGTCTTCTAAAGACTCATCATTTCCCATGGTCATCCGAAAGATTTCTCCCTTTGTTTCCTTTGACCTACAGTAATCCCGGTATTTGTTCTTAAAGGATTGCTGCATCTGAGCCCAAGTGGTGATACTGTTTCCAGGTAACCCCATGAACCAGCGTAATGCTGCATCCTTGAGGGTAGAGGGAAAAAGTTTCAACTTTTTCTCATCTTCTGCATAGTCATAAGTTCAACAAAGGACCGCAAACTCAAATAGGAAGGTATCAGGGTCTTCAGTGGTCAATCCATGGAAATGAGGTAAGGCTGAGGGACTTATGTTCTTCATCTTCATGTCCCCGTTGGTCTCTCGGATGGGGAAGGTACCTTCTATTCTATCATCGTCATTTCTACCATTTCTGTTTTCAGCCATGGTCTCAGAAGGAATGTTTTCTTGCTCTTCTTCTGTTATAGGATCTTTGTATATCTCAGGAGGTTCACCTATAGGTTCTTCTGGGTCACTGCCACCAAAGAAGAGAGAAGGGTGACTCAGTGAAGTGGTGGGGGTGTTGGGTAGGAATTTTCTGGTATTATCTCTGTTCCTACGAGGCATGAAAAGATTTTTGGTTGTTTTTGTTTTTTCTGCTTGTACCTGCAAAACTGAAACAGATGGAATTGCAACTAACTAAAATCTATCTTGCGGAAATGAAAATGCAGAATTGAAATGAAAGCAGGAAAGGACTAATCTATTTTGCTAAAATCAAATTGCGAGAATGAAATGCTAGACTACGCTTGTAGAATTGAAATTGCGGAATTGAAAGGCTAATCTATGAAAGCAGGAAATGTCTAATTTACTTTTGCAGAAATGAAATTGCAGAATGGAACTGAAATAAACTACTTAGCAGAAGGTTAGAGTAGGAAAATAGAAGAAAAGCAGCAATCACAAATACTTTGACGCTTCCCCGGCAACGGCGCCAAAAAGAGTAGTGAGCTCCAGTATTGCAGCAATAATGCTGCAACTCCTGGGACTCCCTTCTTTACTTTTATCAACTGGGTAGTTCGTAACAAACTTCGAAGCGACGGTGCTGTATGCACAAGTACTAGCTCTTGCCGCAGCTGTCACTTGGTCAGCTGGCACAAGTCTGCGAGGAGCTTAAGCCAACTTCTATGAGCTCTGAGAAGAAGCTTTTTAACTGATGGAAGAAAGCTAACTCAAAGAAGGCTGATCTACTTGCAGAAAGAAACTGGAAAGCTGAAAGGAAACGTCAACCCTAGCAAACCCTAATTTTACTAGCTATCCCTACTGATGCAAGAAAGAGGATGCAAGCTACTGAAAGAGATGCCAGTGACTTCTAGGAAGGTAAATACATGCATCTAAGCTAATTCTACAGTAACATCTGAAACAAACATCTTTTTGTATTTTTGAATAAGTTGCCAGAGTTATCATGCATGCGATTTGACTGTTTTTTACTGTGCCGAGGTGGATTGGGGAGAGGAAATGCTTGGAGGAGGTTGGGAAGGTTCAGAGAGGGCCTAAGGGGTCCCTAACACCCTTCCAGAGAGTCTCACAGAGTTTGGCTATCAAGAAACCTCATTCGTGAGCCTCTACAGGAAGTCTGCAGGGGTTCTATAGGATGTCTGTGATTTTCTACAGGATGTCTGTAATTTTCTACAGGATGTTCAGAAATGAGATTTTGGAGGATGGATGGAGAGAGAAAGGTGAAGGAGTGAGTATGGAGGTAGGATAAGGGTTGGAGGTGGTCCAGGACTTGGTGGATGGAGTTGAGGAAAGATGTAGATGGCTGGATTTGTTCAAGGAGGACTGAAGCAATATTGCACAAAAATTAGGGTTATGTGAGAAAATGGAAAACATGAGGCAAGAATCTAAGTTGAGGGATGGAGCAGATGGGTTTGATGGAGTATGGACAGATAGAGAAGTGGTACAGGTGCTCTGCAAGTTGTTTTTCCATCTGAACCAATGAAGACTTGTAAAATCAGAAACCTAGTTACGTTGACCTAATCTGATCTAGCTGATAGTAAAGAGAATGAACAGAAGTTTTAACTGCAATGAAACCATGTATACTAACTATGCAACTAAGCAATCAAGAATCTGAAAATGTAACCAAATTCTGCAAATGAAAATCAAACACTAGTGATTGCATGGCAAAGCAAAGTCAGTGTTTTTGTGGGCAGCAAGGTCACCTTGATCCCAGCTCCTGATCCCACTGAGGGAGAGGTGAAATCAGAGGTGTTTGATGGCCCTTTTCTGAAGCTTTTCCCTGTTAACAACCTATCAACTCAATCTGAACATCAAAAGTCTTTCTAATCATCAACAGTGACCTAGTTAATCAGCAAGATTTAATCTACTTAACATAAATGTTTTTGCAAATACATAAAGAACAAATAACAATACATAAAGGAGGCCTTAGCACTCGGGTTGGGCCCAACCCCAAGAGCTGCAGGCTCCTATAAAGGACTCAGATCTGATGCCAAGTAAAACTGCTTCTCATTACTCAAAAATAATCATCACAAGAAAGTTATACAGCAGTAGCTACAAGAAAACAAGCTGAGAAAAGGACAGCACTATAGTGCAAATACCAACAGTTCCAAAAGTAAACTATGAAGGTTGAGGCCTTCCTATTTGTACACTACGAGGGGCCTAGCAGCCCTCCTAAATTCAAGGGACTCGGCTGTTCCAACTGCTAGTAAACAGTCACTCTTCCCAAAGTTGCTCGGCTGCCTTTAGAATTCGTTTTGGTGGCCTGTTGAGCTCGGAGTTGAGGGTGGAGATTTCGAGGAAGGGTCATTAAATGCAAGAGACAACCCCCCTACGAATCCTCACCTCAAGCTTGGCTGTCACCTGTCCCATAATTGCTTGGTTTTGCTCCAAAATTTGTCCAAAAAACCTGAAATAACCACGTATTAGCCTCCTTGGTAGAGTGACCACCCTTATTCGTTCAAATAACATAAACATACTAAAAAAACATGCATAATCTATGAAAAATGGAGGATTGAACAAGGACAATTAGGAAAAATGAGCCCAATAATTTACCCAATTCGGGGCTCATCAATATCCATCATGATGAACAAGTCTTGCTTCATGTCTTCCTCAAAGAATCTTGTGATGAAGGAAGGATTTGAGGACTCGCTTGTAGAAGTAGTCATTATCAAAATGAACAAAAGAACTTCAAACAAGATTAACAAAGAGCTTATTCAAGCAACCTTTTGCAACAAACCGCTTATGCTTCAAGGATTTCTTTGAGGTCCTTTGGGATAAGAAGAATGCCTTCAGCCCTTCTTCCTTCTTGTCCTCTCCTGGATTTAGCTATAAATAGCATTCCCTTCGCCTCTGCAAACTCAAACAACAACCAGTTTACAAACAATCAAACAATCAATCCTTGACTGTTTAAACACCTTTCAAGTTAAGCAAGCAAATAGTTTGCTCTGTCAATCAAGCATCCCACTTTGATCAATCAAGCATCATGATACCCCCTGCTCTGGTATAACTTGTTTTGATATAACCTTCTTTGAAGGTGGGGTTAATCAACCTGATTCTCTGATACCACCTGATCTGAAATGGGGCACTAAAGGCTTCTTGTCTGCTTACAAGAACCTCTCCCACTCCAAAGCTTAAACAATTTCCAATATCTATGCTTATGATTGATAATTTGCAAAAATAAAAGAACTTGAAATAGGTGTATGCTTTGTTTGCCTTTAACTGTTCAAGTGCTTGAGTTCATTTTCTTAAACTAATATTTAAACATATAACAGTAAATGCAATGCAGTAATAAGCAATCACAAAAGACAACAATATAATATGGAGTTCACCCTGATATCTTGGGCTACGTCTCCTTGAGCTCTAGTCAACTCAACTAGGCTCTTTGGGATTATGGCTTGAATTCTTTTACAAGTTCCACACTCAACTCCAATGGTTTACAACTGAACCAATGGGCTTAGAATGCCATTTTTATCCCTAGCTATTTGGCTCTCTGGCTCTTGGCTCTCGACTCTCGACTCTGGCTCTTGGCTCTGGCTCTCGGCTCTAGCTCTCGGCTCTTGATTCTCGGCTCTAGCTCTCGGATTTGGCTCTCGCTCTGGCTCTTGGCTCTCGACTCTCGACTCTTGGCTTTGCAACTCTGTTGTGCTCAAGCTCTCTAGCTTTGCAACTCTGCTGTGCCCAGCTCTCTAAGGAATCACCCCTTTACCATTGCCCCCAACCTGTGGTGGCTTCTCTAGCTTTCATGAGCTTCTGGTTTCGCTCGACCTCTAAGCAACCCTCTGCTTCTAAGTCACCCCGACTCCGCAGACTGCCTCCTCTGGGCTTACACTCAACATTCAAGCATCTCTGAGCCTCTTGGGCTTCTTTGCGCTTCTCCTGAGCATAACTCTGCCTCTCTGTGTTATTAGTGGTTCGCTCAACCTCCAAGCGAATCTTAGCAACCTTCAACAACCCTGTCAATTGAGCTCCCTGTGCTTTTTGTAATACATCAGTTATAATTGCCTCCATCATTGAAGACCAACTGTTTCATTACAAGAATCCGTTTACAAATGGAAAGGAACCGACGGGAATGGCCACCTGATCATTTTGCCTTCCTCTAGCCGAAATATCCAAATAACGGAAATACACAGGAAAACACACGCAAAACACATCATGGGCCATTCAGCCGGATTTCAAATATTATGAAATCGCGTCCATAACCTTATCGGGTCTGGCCTTTATCGCATGTCACAATCGCACGTTGCATTAGCATGGCTCCTTTGTGCCGATCGCCAATCACATATCGCAATCGCATGTCGCAAGTCGCAACGACCCTTGTATTGGGGATTCGCCGATCGCCAATCGCCGATCGCTCTATCGGCGCTATCACTATCGGCCCATCACATCGGCGTATCGCATCAGCGTATGTCGCATGTAACAACCCCCTTGGTATTTGCGCAACCCGATCGCCAATCGCCGATATCGCAATCACTAATCGCACATGTAAACGGCACGGGGTTCCGATATCGCATGACGCCTTCCTCCGATGCGATATGTCAGAGATTGCTAATCGGGGAGTCCTTCCGCCTTTGCTTAAGTCCTCCCTTTGAACCTTTCCGATGCAATTTTCTTTAAGAAACACATATTCTCCATTAAGTCCCATTTATAAGAAATTGCCTCATTTTCAAAGGACAATGGGCAAATTTCTTTTTAGAATAACTTCTTCATCCGAAGTCCATTTTAGCCCATTCAAATTGTGTTAGATTCAGAATGAAAAGATCTATGCAATGAGACTATTTTCAGAAGCATCCTTTGACTTTCATTTTTCCTCTATGAGGAAAATTCATAGACTTAGAAGTCTATGTTAGATCCATTTTGGATCACTCAGCAAGAAATGACCATCTACATGGAAAAATTAATGGACAAGGTGGATAGACTTAGCAAGGTCTTGATTCTAGCCAAGAAATTGGAAAACTTTTACTTCCTATTCGAAAAATGACAGTAGGCTCTAGCCAGTGACTCCGATGGACTCTCCAACTCAATGATGATCAAGTGAGCCATATCTTTCAAGAAGAAAATTTGTCATAATGTAGTGTTTTTAACTCTATCAACTCATGTTTTATTTTATTTTCTAGTCTTACTTCCATTTTGAGAGACTACTTGGTAGACTATAGAATACACAATTGTAAAATTTTGAACATATGTTATTGGTTTAGTTTCCCAAGTGGCATACGAGTAGCTAACAATAACTATCTATGGATACATTTTATCCTTTTAAAAATAAACATATAAATTATTATACATTATTTTCCACATAGCATCATGTTAAAAATAATACATACATGCTAGATGGTTATAATGTATGCTCATTGAATAAGTATCTCAGTTGGTAAAAAAGTATGTGAATAGTGATTCATATTACTTATCAATTATATGTTTATAAAATGGTGTGTATATATATATATATATATATATATATATATATATAATTCAATTAAATTAAAAAAATAAATTTAATTATATAAAAAATACATTGTATTACTTTATAAATTTTTATTTTAAATCAAATTAATAAATAAATATAAAAAATTGTATTATTGAATTTGATTAAAATAATAATATAAAATATGTAGAAGTAATAAACTAATTTAAATTTTAAAAAGTATATATTTTTAAATATATTTAAAAAAATATATTATATAATAAATTTTTCTGATTTTTAATTACAATTAATGAAGGGTTGAAATGTAGTAATAAAAAAATGTTAACATTTAAGCACATTAATAAGTAGTTTTATAAAATTATGTTTTTTAAGTGTAACTTTACATAAAGTAAAATAATATAATGTGTTTTTTTACGAACTAAAGGTTAATTTAAATAATAAAATTGTGGGCAAGATGTGTATCTTCACTATTAGTTGAATGGTGGATTCAACATAAGTAGAACAGATTGTATTATATTTGTCAATTCCATGTGTGATCTTTTGAGGATAAAAGATATACCAATTTTTTACACTAAAAATTCATATACCAATTTTTAACACAAAAATATTTATTTAAATTGGAACAAGGGTTTTAATGAATTAATTGAACATAAGAATTATTATATTGTTAAAAACACAAATATTTACTTCTAGGCTTGTGTACTTCAAAATTTAAAAGCAAAAACTCCCTAAGCTAATTTACTATGCCTAGTTAGCAAATAAAGATATAAATAAACATTAAAACATGAATTTGCAAATAAAAAACAAATCTAAATTTTAATTTTAATTTTAATTTCTGCAGCCATCTACCGTTCCAATATTTAATCACACTTGCTATTATCCCCTAATTAAAAGACAAAGAGTAACTCAAAAATAACCATAACCAATAGTTGTAGGAAAAAGAAAAACTAATAAGAAAAATAATCGGACGAAGTGGGAATAACGGAAGCAATAGCCGTAAAAATGAAAAACTCAAAATAGAAATAGAAATAAGAGAAATAGAAAAAAGCACGAATAAACTGTTTGTAATACCAAAAAAATTGGAACAAACTAGTGTAATACTTAAAAAAACTGGAACAAAGTCTATATTATCAGCCAAAAAAAATATTTATAAACCAAAAAGTAAAAGTAAAAATAAGCAAAAATATTTATAAACCAAAAAGTAAAAGTAAAAATAAGCAATTTACTGTTTAGAATGCCACCGATTGGGCCATAATTTAAAGACCAAGGACTTTCTCTGATTCTGGAACTGCTTAAACATTGAGCGAGCAGGGAGGTCAGTGATATTCTTAGTACCAGCGAACAAAAAAAACACCAATAACAAATTGTTTATAATATCAACGAGAAAAACCTGTCCATAAACTTGTTATTGCTGCATTCACTAACAAACAAGCGGAGTGGTGACTGTCTTTGCTCAAGTCTCTGTGTCTCAAAAAAACGGTCTCTATGTCTCAAAAAGACATCCGTTAATTTCGTGTATATTTTTGCGCTGGTAGTTACAGATTAGCAGAAAAAATGAAAAAGCAAATTACGAGTAAGACGGTCTTTGCCATATTTATGGAAGGCGTTATATATGATTTTCAAATTTCAAATAGGCTGGAGTTTCAAATTTCAAATGAGCGGGGCCAATGTTGAAAGAATGATGCAAGGCTAGATGGTCATCTGGCAGGACCAGAGCAGGATGCCCATGGATGCTTTATGTTGATAGTCGTATGCAAGACCGTAGCTGCTGGATGTTCCATGTATGCATGCCACTTGATGTGCAAAATCTTAATGATGTATGTACGATAGTGAGATGGGATGTAAACGAAAACCATAACAATGATGAGACTTTAAGGGAAATTTAGACAACCCATCACTATAGCCTTAGTGTTTTTCACTATCTTAGTTTAGAGTATGGACGATCCTAGTCATGAGGGCCTTCCCTAAGGTCAACTAATGTCAATGCTTTATATTACAAAGTCGGAGCAAGTGAAAATTTAGTTATTTTTTTATCTAACTTAGGCTTATGATTAATTTCTCAAGTTCACAACTTAAATCTTATATCCAATTAGCCCTAAATATTAAATGCTCTACAACACACGGTCAAATAAATGCAAGGTGTTTCCAGAATCATATTGTGTCCTTAGACAACTAGGGGGTGCTTTTACTTGAAGGGAAATGAATCTTTCTTTTGTTCACAAGAAAAATAGGGAAAGCAATCACACTCTTCAAGAAAATAACAAAAAGTAAGAACTTACCTCTCTAACCTAGTCATACCACACTATGGAGCCCAAGCAATATTTGGAAATTTGAAACCTACAATAAGACCTTAACCACTATGTCCCAAGAATATTTGCCACATTGCAAGAAGGTAGATCATTCATCACCAAATCCTTAGACAAGAGACTAGAAAAAATAATTGTGAAATTTTTCAAATAATGTTGCAGTTACTGGTTATTATTCTCTTATTTGAAAAGATTTCAACAAATATTAAATACAACGCTACTGCAACTTCACAAAAAACTTAATCTCACGAACTAAGAAAATATTGCAAACACATACATAAAAATGAACATCTATAATTTTGGAAAAATGCCCTCGAAAAACCCCGAAGGGAAACTAGTGCCGCGAATGTGGATTTTATTATTATTTTTTAGCAAAATTTATGATTGAACTTTTACAATTGCTTTCCATAAAATTGAAAAGCTCTGATAATTATTCTCTAGCATCAACACTTATTTAGATTAGATTAGATTGAGATTGAGATTAGAATAATTATCTCCAATCTCAATATAATCTAATCTCAATCGATGTCTAAGATCATTTTGACCCCTTCAAATGACTTTTCTAGATGTCACTAGAGGAAAATCAATTTACCTCAATTAATCTCGATTAATTTATCCATTTCCCTAAGCTAGACTTAGGAAAATTAATAAATTGGCTAATTAATTCTAATTAAGGTAATTTTCCTTAGAACTTTTTGTAGGTATTAAAGAAAATTAGTCCATTTGTGTCTCTAGCTTCATAGACACCACCTGAGACTAGAACACCTACCTGAGCTACATGAAGTACTACTCCCTCTTAGCAAGGAAGGTGTTTTTCATAACACCCATCTTGTCTCTGAGGAAGATGAATATCGCCTTCCCCAATGCCTTCGTCATAATGTTTGTTACCTGCTCATATGTATGTATTTAGTGTAGCTGAAAAATCATGCAATGTACACAATCCCTAATGAAGTGGTACCTAATGTTTATATTCTTGGACCTGTCATGAAACATTGGATTCTCAAATAAACTAATGCAACTTTTATTGTCGCAGTGTATCACTATCATCTCCATCCTCTACCCAAACAAGGTTACTAGTGGCTTCCGAAGCCATATGACTTCACATGTAGCCATGCTAGCTATTATGTACTTTACCTATGCAGAACTCAATGTCATGGACTTATACTTCCGAATGTAACAAGAAACAATCGATCCGATGTTGAAGCAACACCCTAAAGTTCTTTTCCAATCCAGTGTATTACTTACCTAGCCTACGTTAGTATAGCCCATCAACCCGATACCTTCACCTTGAACATACTTGATCCCATACTCGATTGTACCATGTAAATATCACATCACATGTTTTGTCACTTTCCAATGCACTCTCTTTAATTAGAAACAACCTATAACAATTAATTAGAAACCTTTCAATGACCCTTCTACTACCTCTTTGAGAAGCCTCAACAAAATCTACAAGATGAAGCCAATTCTTCAACACTTTATTCACTCAAAAATTCATACTCTGCATAAAACACTTACTGTAACATGCTCAACAATCTATAATAATAACTCTGATCCCCTTTAGCAAGTTCTTACAAGCATTGTGCACTGTTCACTTCGCTGACAATTTTCTCACAATTCTTTAGAATGTCTCTCACTCTCAATGGATCGAACCAAACTTTACAATTCTTTTGCACATGAATATTTTCTGAGAATGATTAAGAAATAATTACACTTAGGGAAATGGAGAACTAATCACCCATGTTCATACACTATTCATATTGTCTAGCACATTGAATATTTCTTTTTGACTCAACCAATCATCTTCTTCAATAAATGAGAGACCTTTTCAAACTTAAACACATGTTTTTGATGAAGTCTAAGGTGCATTGACTTAGTGGAGTGATTACCATGGGTAAATACTAGAGAAAAAGCAAATGGTTTTTTGCGTGCATGCACAAAATGTGAATTGTTCACCTACGGAAATTTGCATGGGTATATAACAACAATTTAGAGTAGATTTATGTGGGCATATAAGGTAAAAGTAGTGGAAATTATGCAATCTGTGTAGGCATGAAGAGGAAATCAAGAGAAGATTCTATCAATATTGAATTTACTTCTTTCTCCTCCCAGACCTGCAACTCAACTTTAGACCATAAATTCATGTTCCCAAACACTATCATAAGCATGAAATCAAATGCATTTCATCACATGTTGCATTACATCAAGTGTCTCTTGTTGACATCAATGCAAACATAACATCCTTTGTCTAAGTGATTTTTGTCATCATCAGAGTAGTCAAACACCATCTATGAAAACAACATATCATCCCATAAGGGATCTAAAATGCACCTAGAAGGGTCATCTAACATATACTCAAGGAATCAAGTCAAATCAACAACATGGGTACAAGAACCATAATATTATCAAGGTGGACCAATTCAATGTCAAATCCGTAAAAGTATTTCACACAAATATTCATTTTCAAATGTCTTAGTAAATTATGAATGTGCACTGTCTACCATACTTAGTCATGGGATGGTTACCATATGACCATTTTAGGTGCTTCCAACCTTAAAGGGAGATACAGATCCTAGGTGTTGTCTAGGTAAATCCTCTCTATGGACAGAGACAATCCCTCTAGCCCAATGAATGGGACTAGTAACCTACATGACAATATACAAGAGACTTTCCTAAATTACAATCGAAATGAGAGAAGACGAAGATGGCCTACCTTGTTCTGATGCTATAACGTACTCCTTTGTTGAATACCTCGAATTGCTTGCAGCTCAGGCTCAACTCTACTGCTCATAGTGTTTGAATTCCTGCAAGAGATCAAAGACACAACAAAGCATACAAGTACAACTGGCATAATCAAAAGTAATCCACTTAACATATCAAGGAGCATTAAGATAAATGATGCATTAACACAAACATTTATGGAAAGTGAACCAATAGTTGTATATATTAATAAAATAAAGGAGGAAGCATACAACCAAGCCTTGATGTCAATAAGCTCTCCTTGAGTGAATGTCCAAGTCCAAGCTCAAGCTCTCCAAGCACTCCTTCTCCAAGCTAAATGAGTAGCATGTAGGAAGTAGCTCAACATAAGGGTGCAAACAATCAGAGACCAACCGTTTCAGAATGGGGGAGGGTGAATATATAGGTAGGGAGATGGAGTTATGATCTCTCCAAACATAGGGGAATCCCTCATCTCAAGGAGGTAGCTCATAGGGATAGGATCAAAGGAAAATATTGGGAGAAATCGACCACATCCACACTAAACAACCTCCAGCTCGTCGTTCTGGAAGCCTCTAGATCATGAAGCTTCTTGTCCTCTTTGGGAAAAATTTCCTTTTAGGGATCAATGCAAGTAGCCAAGCAAAAAGAGCGCTAGCAGCACGAGGCCAATTGCAGCTAGAAATCAACACTAGTTTCTAGTGTTAGGGTCAAATTGATCTTGAAATTAGGGTTTTAGAGCTTACTTCTTCAAGGAAGGCTCAAGGAATGTTTCCATCAGTGTTTCACGGAGGATATGAGATGCATATCAGGATGGGTACACTGCATGATTGCCAAGTTTTGGGCACTTCGGGGTATGACACAGGGAAGTGCAGGAGGCGTGACAAAATACTGTGTAACAGATGCCCCCTAAAACATGAAGGTAGAATAGGGAGTGATGGCTGATATTCTTTAAGAGCCTTTGTAAGGACGAGAACAAACACTGTCAGGAGACCTGCAAATCAAGGACGCATATACATATACATATATGATATCAAAACATGAATCCACGGTATGGACACAACCATCTGGATAGAAAGGACTATGTGAAGATATCCATGGCATGGGCACGACCATCCGAATGAAAGGGATCACTTGTAAGTCTAGGATCCAAGGTATGGACGCAGCCACCTAATATAAAAGGATCATCATCATCATAAATATAGAGTCCCACGATATCGTCACAACCATTCATATAGAAGAAACATGTGTACAATCATTAACAATACATAACTCCACGCAACCTAAGTCATATCAGATAAAACTCAGGGTCTTGTGCTCTATCCCCCAACTTGATCAAAGTATGAATTATAACATGCGAATGAATGTGTCGAAGTCGAACATGCTAGAAAACCACTTGATTACTGGCCAATGATGTGGACCATTAACAAGCACGAGAGGAACCACCAATAATGACAATGGCCCTCAAGGTATGACAGTACAATCTGTGAATGTGAAAATGAAGTTGAAGTTGAACACTCGTGGAATCATCCGATCGAAGGCCAATGATGAAAACCTGTCATCAGATGCGAAGAACTTTCCATTAAGGCATGCAAGCTCTAAGGTACTGAAAGGGAGTCTCTAAGTCATCTTCCTGGATAATGAGCTGAAGTCGACAGGAAGTGACCCGTCAAAGGAGGGCCATGATGATTCCCCCATCATCGACACGAAATAAGGAATAAAGTGGAATGAATGAGTAGGATCCAAGATTGTAGCAAAGGGTTAGACAATGTATAGGTAATGAACTACATATAGGACTTCTCTTGAACATCAGTGACATGACTTCGGAGCGTGGCAACAGTTGACTCAACATAAGACCAAGGGTCATGATGATAAAATGGAATAGTTAGATGAGAGGCAAAATGGATCACCCAAACCCGGAAATACAAGTGACTGAGCTACGATATCCCAAACGTGACACGAGAAATAAATGAGTGTCATGTTCAAGAGCGACATGCTTCCTATACAAGAGATTTTTCACTTTCATTTTCCTCACTATTTATAGTGAGTACCCCAGTTATTTTTAATCACAAGATTGAAGGGGATAGGATATGCTTTTCATATAAGTTCATTCTTCAAATGAATCCATCCTAGTAAGTTTTACAAGCCCTAGGAAGGAGAAAATTGGTCTCGTCATGGTGACAAGTCTCTCGCCGTTTAATTTTTTACGAGTCCAATGGAAGAATAACTCGTTCTCTTTTTCATATTTAGAGAGTTTGAAAAAGAGACGAAAAAAATAAAACTCTATCATGTCCCTTTTCGTAATTTGTCTGTCGAACCTGAAAAGGTAGAAAATAATATTTGAGAGAACCTCTTGACCATATCGACCAAGATGTACCTTTTTCATAAATAGTCAATATCAACCCAAAAAACGGGTAAACATATACTGAGATGACACCAATTCATTTAATTTAATGAGTTCGAAAAGACAAGTACTCGGTAATATTTTAATATTTTGAGAGTCAGAAAAAGAGCTTAAAGATACTCAAGGGGGTTCCTTTTTTGTTCGTTTTTAACGAGTCCAAAAAAGAGATAAAACAAAAACTCGTTGAATCAGTAGAAAATGATCATTGTAACCGCCGAAAAGAACCTGTAACTGCACAAAGACAACCACACATCACTGATATCAAGGAAAATAATAAAATATTGGAAAAAATGTGTTTAAAACTTATAAATAGACCAAAAGTAAAATCATTTTTACCATTTCACTTGGAGTAAATTGGAGAGTGCATTTTACCCCATTTTCTTCGATTTTTCAGGCAAGCAGTGTGGGAGATCCAGGGCACCATTTCACAAACCGTTAGCTGCAGGTAAGAGCTCTGCCTTTTCTCTTGCTTTTTAGTTTACTTTCATGCCATTTCTTAGGGTTTTTGTTAGTCAGGAGAGAGGACTTCAAAAATTAAAATCGAGGGCGATCAGCCCGGGTTTGCTCATCGGATCTGCGTTGATTGCCCCTGAGCCTAAAAGGCACTCACGCTATCAGTGCGAGATTAATTAAAACAGTCACACTGGCCTTAGGATGGAAAAATGAAGAGAAAACTTCTCTTTGGATCAAAATTTTTGAGTTTTTAACCCATGAAAATGCATTTAATCATTGTTAATGGTGGTTTTGCAAGAGATTTCGACAACATGGCCATCGAATGGAAGGAAAGGGGCCATGAGGGAGAAGATCACAAGGCTTCCCAAGATCCTGAATGTGTCTATTCTTTGAGGAACTGCGGGCTATTGAAATTCTTCTAAACCCTATAACTTAGAGTTCAAAACAATCTACTACACTATTTGATCAGTTTATGGGATGTTGATTGGCATATCTTCATCATTGGAGACCAAGAATTAGACCTGGAAGTAGATGATATCTACTTCATTACCAGATTTTCTAGAAAAGGGGGAAGAGTTCAACTCTTCGGAGCTCGTGTTGGAGGTGAGAGCACCAATGCCTTAATCAGAAGGCATTATCTGGGTGCAGAGACAATTATGAGTGGGAAGGTGAAGATAGGAACCATTAGCAACCTTCCCTTGAGGACAATCCTACACACCATGGCCCGTATAGCTGGGGCGCAAGCTTTACAGAAGATCTTGAAATCGTAATTCCAATATGTGGTAGACTGCCTTACTCCAATAGTGTTCAACTAGTTTGAGGGGTTGCTGGCCAACATGAAGAGGAAACTGACCAAAGGCAAGCTGGGAAAATTGAAGTAGTTTGGCTTTGGTTCGATTTTGGTCACTTTCTTTGTGGAGCCTATGCCCCTATTTTGGTACTAGTGAGTAGAGGTGGAGGATCCAGCTCCACAAGATTCGAGGCTGCTCAGATGGAGTGAGATCATTCCTCGTGGAAGAGGGGTACAGCGGATGCATTTCCCTCAATCGTTCAACTTACCGTTGCAGATGACTATTCTTAAGTAGGATGCAGATCTGCCTCTACCACTAGGTGAACAGTGGACTGATGCTGGCAAAACTTGTTTTTGAATTTTTTCAAGTTTTATGAGTTTTTTTCATGTTAAAATGTATGTGAGAGTTTACTTGTGATAAATGTATAGATGTGGGACTAGAAAGGCCTCCTGGCATGTCACCAATAGCACAATGGGTAGCACATTAGCTAGAAGATGCTCCATACGAGGAAGGAGAAGATCCTATGGTAGAGATGGAATGAAATATGGAAGTGATCACCCGAGGGATTCCAGAATATGCAACTATAGATGACGTGCCACTGTGATACCAGAGGGATATAGTAGGAGTGTCTGCGAGACTGCATTAGCTATTAGGCCAAGTGATTAGAGCGGTCTCATGCTATCACGAGCATCATGTGGGTGAATATCCTTTCTAGTCATTTTTTTTGCACTATTGTAAGCTTTGAAAGCCATGTGTCTTGAAACACTTGATTTTGAGTTTTTGATGAACAAACTTTGACAGACGTGATATATATATATATATATATATATATATATATATATATATAGATATATATATAGATATATATATATATATATATATATATATATATGCCTGTTTTTATCTTCTACGTATGTCATTTACAAAATTGATCATATCATGATGATATGATCAATTTTGTAAATTACACAAATGTCTACCAAGAACATAATTTCTAATGCATATGTTAATGCATTCAAACTCCATGGAATGTGTTGATATGTGATATAATCAAAATTTCTTTCTAGTAATCGAACACATAGATACATACGCAAAATTTGTGGATTTCTTACTGAATAATGACTATTCAATTGTAACACAACGAGTTGTGAATCTAACTTAACAACTAAATTTCTAATGCTAAGAGCAACTGCTTCTAATAACAATTCAATAACTTCATTGTACTTGGAAATATTATTAGTTGTTCATCCCAAGAAAATACCTTGTAAATTGATCAACTTGCCATCAGGGGCAAAGAGTGCCCAAGCTCTGGAGGATAAGTTTTGTGTGTTATGACAAGCACCATCAGCAAAACCAACATAATGGTTTGACGACATTTGCAAACCAAGTGGAACACAAGCTAAGCAGAAGGAACATGTCTACAAATAAAACAATCACACCAAAAAATAAAAATTGTACACCAATGAATTCACACACTAATGTACAAAAGTAATTACATGGAATTCACGCATAATACTTTTTCAAATAAAACCCATTGCGTGGCTGTGATAATGCATTACCTTCATAGTCGACCAGCTCATAGGTGCATTTTTGCAAGACACATTTCATGATATATGGCCCATGCCACATAGGTTCGAACTTCCGAGCTCTCAACGTATCCTTGGCTTGATCATACAGCGAGACCAAGTCACCTTCAGCAAAAACGTGTGAAGAAATAGTTTGATCAAAATGAGCTTTAACTTGCTTTTTCTATGCTTCGATCACCATCACAGTAATACGAAGGGTCTCATCAAGCCTCTCAAGATAAATTAACCGGTCCTCTTCAGGCGAGGTATCATGGAGTAGTTCGATAGCTAATTTTAATGAAGGGATTTCACACTTGGTCGGGAGCATCACCTCTAAACTGTAAACCAACTGGAATGGAGTTAAACTAGTGGTTGTCTTATCCGAAGTCTGATAAGCCCAAATAGCTGATAATATCATGAGATGTCAATCCTTTTTATGCTTCCCAATGGTTCGCTAAAGCATAGTAATAAAAATTTTGTTAATTTCTTCAACTTGGCCATTGACCTGTGGATAGTAAGGAGTTGAGATATCATGGCGAAGACCCAACTGAGCAATCAACTCTACCATCATGTATTGATGAAAATGTGATCCGTGATCATTGAAAATGGCTTGAGGGACACAAAAATGGGCTATGACATGATTAAAGAGGAACTGAGTAGTATTGATACCGTCAACATTATATGTAAGCGTCGTCTTGGCCCATTTAGTGAAATAGTCGACAACGACAATGATATAGCCATGCCCCTCGGCCAAGTGAGGGTTACATGTCAAGAAATCTATGCCCCATTAGAAAATTGATCAACAGTAATGACTAGGTGTAAGGGTGCTGGAAGAGCACACTATTTGCGGTTATAACTCTGACATTCATGACACTTTTGAATGGCCAGAATACAATATTTGAAGATAGAAGGCCAGAAATAATCAGCGTAAAGGATTTTATGAGTAGTGGCATAGCCTGACATGTGACCACCACATGCCCCAGAGTGGCAGTCATTCAAGACTCGTTCAGCCTCTTCAAGTGTTAGACATCTGCGAAGAACAGAATCAACACCGACTCGGTACAACGTATCACCAATAATCCGATAAGGTTGAGACTAATGCTGGATGCAGTGTCATTTAGATCGAGACAACTCGGATCGAAAGGTTTGGGTTTGAAGATAAAAAATGATATCTCCATACCACAGGTTGAGAGTGTTGATGAGAAGAAAAGTTTCATCAGGAATCTACTCAGTAAAATCAGTGGAGGTGTTTGTGGAAGGAAGGGCACAGATAAATTCGGAAAAAATGAACATTTTCTTTGATTTGGCAGCAATGAACTCCAAATCAAACTCTTGTAGGATAAAAATCCATTTAGATTATTCCCCCCCAAGAAATTGACAAGTCAAAATATAAGCCATGGGGTTACAGTCAAAAATCACTATCGTTTTCGATAGAAGAATGTAATGGCGAAATCGTTTAACATCATGGGCTTCTGCCAAGGCAAGTTTCTCGACATGAGCATATTGAGTTTCAGCATCAATAAGATTTTGACTCAAATAATAAAACACATGTTGATTTCCATCATCATCATCCTAGATCAATAACATAGAAATGGTACTGTCAGCTACGGCCAAGTATAGGAAATAATCATGACTATAGTCAGGGGGTTGCAATAAAGGAGCACTAATGAGTGTTTTCTTTATAGCATCGAAATATCATTGGGTAATTTCATCCCAAATGAGTGGGATCCCCTTTCTGAGCAAGTGAGTAAATCCCTTGGTAAGTTCCACGTAGTTAGGGACAAAGCGACGAAGAAAATTAGCCTTTCCTTGCAAACTCTGCAATTGGTGTAGCGATGTAGGAGGGGGTAAATTTACAATAGCCTCAACTTTCAGAGGATCTATTTAGATACCTTCTTTGGACACAACAAAACCAAAAATCCGATCAGATTTTATGCAGAAGACACACTTATGTGGATTAAGACGGATATTATAGTGTCGACAACGCAAAACGATGGCTAGAAGGTGGTCTGGATGGTCACAATGCTTAGCAGAATGAGCTGGTAAGTCATCTAGATAAGGTTGAAAAATGTGTTTAATATCATGAAAAGCATATGAAATTACTCTCTGAAAGGTAGCACCAGCATTTTTCAAGCCGAAAGGGAGCTTCTTATAGGCAAAATTCCCCCATGGACAGATGAAAGCAGTCTTGTGTTGATCAGTGGGTAATATATTAATCTAGTTGTAACCACAAAAAACCATCCATAAAAGAAAATATCTCACACGCAGTGCACTCATCAATGATTTGATCAATAAATAAAGTGGGATAGTTATCTTTAGGGCATGCGCGATTGATGTTGCGGTAATCAACACAAACTTGGATTGTTCCCTACTTTTTAGTAATAGGTACAATATTAGAGACCCAATTTGTCAATGGGATAGGGTAAATAAAACTAGCTTTTAGAAGTTTTTCAACTTCTCCCTTAATAGAAACAACCTTCTTGGGATGTACGGGACGAAGCAATTGGTGAACAAGCTTTGCACCAGGATATGTGGGTATTTCATGCACCACAATAGCTGGATCAATACCAGTCATTTCCTCATATGACCAAGTGAAGACATCGTGAAAATCGTTGAAAAGGTCAGTGTAAACCCTGATCTCATCAGGAGAATAGGAAACCCCAATGTGAATGTTCTCAAAAATTCCAAGTTTAATGGAAATGTCAAGTGGCGTGGTTACAATAATATTTCCCATATTACCTTTGGAGAAAACCTCGTGCACCAGAACATGTGTTTGAAGTGGATGCGTTGGGTTATGAGAAACAAAAGCTTTAAGACATGGAGGGATCTCACTTATACTTGGAAGAAATGAGGAACTATGATGGATATCGTTCCAAGGAGTTTTATCAAGAGACATAACCTTAAAAATACTCTCGCTAGTGGGGAATATATCGTTCAAGGGATCCGGAGAATCCCAAGAACCAAGCCAAGGAGATTGTGAATAGGTATCTAGGTTCATACTAAGAACAACATAACTTTATGTTATGCAACTAGCTCACAAAATAGAAGAAAATATAGATCAACGACTTCAAAATCATCCTCTTCGAGGGGGCAACCCTCTTTACATTACATAAATGAAAAATTCTTGGATGATACAAATGACAAAACCTCATTTCTATATATAATAGTCTAAGGGGTCACAATATAATCAAAGCTAGCATAACAATAATAATGTAAGGTCACAACAATAACATTAGTTGGTTTCTATGGGGCATAGTAATAACAATATGGGGACAACATGGGCACAAAGATAACAATAAGGGACTACAATGACAATAATAATAAGGGAATACACTAGTATTATAGGGACCTAACACGCCCCTCTCCTTCAAAAAAATGTTGTACTCAACGCTTGAGTAGTTCTGGATGCTTCTGTATAAAATTCTCATTTTCCCATGTGGAATATTCAGCGGGTAATTTCTTCCACTTGATGCGATACTTTGAAATTGATCGATTTCGTAGCTATCGAGTTCTTGTTTCCATGACTGCTTCAGGTTCTAATATGATTTTTCCTTCCTCATCAAGTTCTGGAAATATTGTTTGAACTGGGAGCTTGTCAGTTATAACCTTCTTTAAGCATGAAACATGGAAAATTAGGTGCACTCGGGAAGATGGTGGAAGTTCCAATTTGTATGCCATAGTACTAATATTTTGCAACACCTTGTACGAACCATAATACTTTGGTGATACTTTATTATCCTTCTTATCTTCTTCAGGGACATTTGTTTGTATGGTTGTAGTCATAGAAATACCCAGTCACCTACATAAAAAATTATTTCCCTGCGATGTTGATCTGCCTGTTTTTTCATTCTATTCTACGCCAAAGTCAGGTTATCCTTTAAGAGATGGAGAAATTTTTGTTGATTCTCGATGTGATATTCCACTTCTTGAACCTTAGAATTTATGTTAAATATGATGTGATGGACGGTGGATGATATCCATAAAGTGCCATAAATGGGGTCATTTTTGCTGTAGTATGGAAGGAAGTGTTATACCACCATTCAGCTAGAGGTAACCATTTGACCCATTGTGTCTGTTTATTAGATACAATGAAACAAAGATATCCTTCTAAACATTTTCTCACTATCTCAGTTTTCCCATCAGATTGAGGATGATAAGATGAGCTATGAGCTAATTGAGTACCCAAACAAGAAAATAACTATGTCCAAAAATTTCCAGTGAAAATAAGATCTCTGTCACTTACAATAATCTTTGGGTTTCCATGTAGCTTTTGAATTGTTTCCATAAATGCAGTAGCAACTGTACTGACTTTAAATGGATGAGATAATGCACAAAAGTGTGCATACTTGGTAAGTCTATCAACTGCCACCATGATGACATGCTTTCCTTCGGACTTGGGTAAACCTATGATAAAATCCATTGAAACCTCCTCCCAACGTTGACTTGGAATGGATAAAATTTGTAATAGACCTGGGTCTTAATTGTCTCAACTTTATTTTTTTGGCAAACCAAACATTCCGCCACAAACTTTTGAATATCAGATTTAAGGCCATCCCAAAAAAAATCCTTCTTAACCCTATGGTAAGTTTTAAAAAATCATGAATGCCCTCCTAAGGGATAGGTGTGCAATTATAAAAGGATCTTTTGTTTGAGTTGGGAATTCTTACAGAGGTATAAGTGATATTTTTACCATAACAAATCATTTTTCCAGCTAAATGTATCAGATGTACTGGGATCTTGCTGCAACTTTTGAAAGAGTTCCCACACTTCTTCGTCATTCTTCCATTCATCCCTTGCTTTGTTCATCCAATCTGATTGGGTAATAGAAATGGCACAAAGCAATGCTTCTACATTGTCATCCTTTCTTGAGAGTGCATATGTAACAACATTTTCCTTCCCTTTCTTGTAGATGATTTCAAAGTCATAACCCAACATCTTTGTGACCCATTTTTGCTACTCTTTTGAAGATAATATTTGTTCTAAAAATGATTTAAGACTATCATGACCCTTTTTTACCTTGAAGTGTCTTCCCATTAGGTAAGGTCGCCATTTCTTAAGTGCATGTAGTATTTACAACATTTCCTTTTCATAAATATCTTTGTGTAAATACTTTTCTTTGATTGGATGACTTTCAAAAGAAATGGGTCTTTCTTCTTGCATTAAAACAACACCAATTCTATTTCCTTAGGCATCGCTTGCACAACAAAGGTTTTTTGAAGTTTGGCGTGGCTAAGACCAGTGCTTGGGAAATTGCCTCTTTAAGATGTTCAAAGGCTTTCGTTGCTTCTGGAGTCCAAGAAAATGCATCTTTCTTCAGTAAAGTAGTTAGAGGTGCTACTATTCTACCATAATTCTTAACAAACTTGCGATAATACCCTGTCAAACTAAGAAATCCTCGCAAATGCTTTATGGATGTGGGGATTTTCCATTCCTTAATGGCCTTAATTTTGCTAGGGTCTACCTTAATACCTTCATGAGACACAATATGACCCAAATATTCCACCTCTTGTACTCCAATGAAACATTTGGAGGTTTTTGTATATAATTTTTTCTCCTCCAATAGTTTGAGAACTCTATCAACATGTTGAACATGATCCTTCCAAGACTTGTTGTAGATTAGTATATCATCAAAAAATACTAACCCAAATTTTCTAAGGAAGGGTTTGAAAATGGAATTCATTAAACATTGAAATGTAGAAGGTGCATTGGTAAGGCCAAAAGGCATGACCAAAATTCATAATGACCCTCATGAGTTCTAAATGTTGTTTTCAGAATGTCTTCAACCTTCATTCTGATTTGATGATATCCTAAATGATGGTCCAACTTGGTGAAGTAAATTCCTCCATGCAATTTGTTATCACTCAAGAATTCTAATGCCAAAATATTTCTCATACCAGATTGATGATAAAGGTCAGTGTCAGTCTAAGCTTGTTTTTGTTTTTCTTTAGAGTCTCAGTTTAGGAGGTCTTGAGTCAAACATGCATTCTTATCTATCACTAGTCACCCTCATTCATCACCGATCTCATAGCCATGTGTCAGTTTGATTTCAAAATCATTATGTACCAAACAACCTTTTTAGGTGATTGCGTAGCGCATGTAACCACTCTGAAGCATTTCCGCAGCGCAAAGGTCCATTAGGTGATTGCGCAGTGCGATAAGTCTTAGGCGATTGCGCAGTGCGATAAGTCTTAGGTGATTGCGCAGCGCGATAAGTCTTAGGTGATTTCGCAGCGCATTATTCAAAATTTACACTGAGCGCGCTGCGAAATCAGAGATTCGTGCATTCCGCAGCGAATTTTTCCCCAACTGTCAAATCTGTCAAATTAACCTATGGCTACGTCATTCATTGTCAGTTTATGCACTCCATACATCATCTCCAACCGCTTATCACCATCATTGCAATCACTAGGTGCATTGATACGCACGAAATACAAGTTCCAAGAAAGGCCAAGTATGCTTGGTTTTAATGATGTTTGTAGGCATTGAATGAAAAACAAATCTACCAGATTTAAATTTGAAAACATCGTCATCAAGAGAGGCAGCTATCAAGCGAGGCAGCCATTCAAGCGAGGCAGAGTTTGGAGCTTGAGCAGCGCTAGCATTTCCAGCCTACAGGTCACTGAATCTCCATGGAGGAATCGGTAGAAAGGAAGGACCACAGGTCAGGTAAATGTCTTAGAAACGAGCCTGAAGGTTTGGATATAACCTTGAAGAATAGAGAGGTCGAGCAGGCATTCAAACAAGCCGGATGTTGGAATTTTTGCAAGAAGCTCCAGGGAGGTCATGCACAGGTGACTAAAGAATTTGCACTGAATTTCACAGGATTAAATTCAAAGGTGGGTATTTTGGAATTGCAGGTCTCACCAGACATAATATCCACAGTGACAGAGATTCCAAGAGGGCAAGAAAATTGGTTCAAGAACTTCAAATTTGACATGAACCCATGCAAGGAGTTTCTAAAGCAGGAATTCGTCAATTCAGATCTGAGTAAATCTATTCCTAGAAGTTATGTCAAAGAATCTTATGCCCATTTACTCACCTGTATACAGAAGTATCTGACCTGTGAAGGGAGATATAACAAAGTGTACTCATACCATTTTAAACTGCTGCTGCATTTCACAGGGAAAACATCTATTGATTTACCTTTTTACTTGTTCCGCAGCTTAAGTAAAATGTGTGATAAGGTACAACTGAGAAAAGAAGCCTGTGAGACTTCACTTTTCCATCATGGCTTGGTCAAGTTAATGGTTCTGCATGAACTCCAGAGGGTAGGCAGAGACTGGGACACATTCATATTCATGTCCGGTTTCAAGAGTAGGACCGGTCTCAGCCCTCTAGTGGCAAAAGAACCTTCAACAACAACCAGTCCTCAAGCAGAAACAAGAGCCAAAGGGGTTTCAAAGTTAAAAGCAAGGAAACAAGTTGGAGAGTCTGCAAAGCCACTGACTATTCAGGATACACCTCAGCAGTCAATTAAAGAAAAAGCTCAGGTCAGAGAGACTACACATGAATCAAGCACCGGTGGAGGAGTTCAAAGAAGAAGAACGAGAAGCCAGGTGGCTAAAGAAAAGGGTAAGTCAGTAGCTATTGAAGAAAGCCCTGCTTCGAAGGGAGATTTAAATGATTTATTGCAGGCAATTGACATTGAAGAGTCTCCACTAGTTCAAGCTGATTTGATGCAGTCAGGAAAAGAGAAGACAAAGAAAGTTAAAGCCTCAAAGAAACTCAAGTTTGATGAGCAAGTTGAACAATTTGTGTTCAAGCCCAGGAGACCCATAACAAGGAAGTTCAAGCAAGTACAGGAGGTACTGCCAAGGGCAGAAGAAGAAGGGGAGGAGACTCAGCCTCGTGAAAGAAAGGATAAAGGCAAAGCAGTTGCCACCCAAGAAGAAGACAATATGGAAGACTTAAAAAAGAAATTGGGATTGGCTAACCTTGAAATCGCAAGATTAAAGAAGGCTGCCAGAAAATTTGCACTTAAAGAAGCCTATTTCAATCAGATGCAAGCTCGGTGGGAGGATCAAAATTTTCAAATTCCTGAAGTGGTTGATTTTAGTGTTCAATTCCGTAGCTGGACTACTCCTGCAATAAAGGAAGCTCAGTTCATTAGAAAAGTCAATACAAACCTCAGGTCTGGGATCAAAGTCATGAAGAAACAAGTTGAAGACTTAAAGATACAGTTGAGCCAGCTACAAGAATCTCCATAAAGAAATCTCATTACAAGTAAGGCTATATCTCAAAGTTTTGATGATTTTGCTTGGTATAATCCTTTTTGAAGAACCAAACATCCCTTTCAGTTTTGGAAAAACTTGAAACAGTTAAAAGAAGGTTTTAACAGCAAAGTGCTCAAATAAGTAAAGTTTTGGGTTAAAACTGTGATTTTTGAAGCAACTCAGCAGTTTCGTAGCGCGCTACGAAACTGCTGAAAGCGATGATTAAAGCTCAGCAGTTTCGTAGCGCGCTACGAAACTGCTGAAGCTAAACAGTCCAATTTCAATTAACCGGTTTTTGAATATGAGCGGGAATTTTGAAAGGTGAATGTCTACAAGGTATGCAAGGCATCAGCTGAAGCTATTAAGATTCAACCAGGTCAAGACAGGTGGATATAATATGCATACGAATCTTACTTTAAATTTTTGTCATAAAGTGAGCATATTTACCACACTCCAGGATATCTAGAACAGTTTGCAAGAATTTGGCTTCCACGCATGAAAACGGTGGACAGCACATCAAGGACGTGGCAGTCAGCTCCATTTTGGGTAATTAAAGGATAAAGGATGTACTTCGTTGGATCCGAACATCTTGAGGTAAACTAAAGACCGGTACACAAGGGGTAGTTTCCTATGTTTTAGGGCATTGGAAAACATGTGAGGTTGAAGAACAACATGGAGCCTTGAAGGTCCATCACAACCACCACCAGAAGGGAACCAGATGTCAGAGAACGAGGATGATTGTAGACCAAAGCTGTTATGCAATTAGAGTCCTATTTGATTTAGATGTCTAGAAGGACTAGTGGAAGTTTGTTATATTTAATAGGCAGTTAAAAGCTAAATAGGTGTCATTAGAAGTAGTTCTCGAGTTCCTTTAATGTAGAAAGAAGAACTCTATATATAGAAGGATGGGAAATGTAATAAGGGTTGGAAGTTTATGTAAAAAAGCCTGTTGTGAAGCTTATGTAAAGACTCTGTTCTTTTGGTAATACAGTAATGGTTTTTGCTGCTCAAGAATCATAGTGACTTCAGTATATGCATTCCTCTTGTTGTCTTTCTTGTTATTTACAGTTTGATGAGTACTTGATTACTTGGAAATCACATGTTGTGTTCTAATTTCTTTCATGTACTCATATGCTGCCTCTGTTGTGTCTGTTATACCTTATATATATTGAAGTCTGAATGCCTTGATTTCATTGCAAAACCAATTCACTGTTGATGCTAAATGATACATGACTCCATGAGCCCAATGGATGCTTGCTAATTTAGATTTTACCAGCCTCATTTCTATTTGTTTTATAAAAGAGTTAGCCATCTCAATCACAATCACAAATCTTAAACCCTTTGAGAGAGCCCTCTCAAGCTAAGGAGGCTAAGCCTTAGCTAAAAGATTGGTCTGAAACAGTGACTTGAAGTCTTCCTAGTCTGCAGCCTTCCAGGGTCTGATCTTTGAGATAACACAATTCATCCAATAATTCATCAGTGACAGGAATGGGAAATTTATCTTTAATAGTGAGCTTTTTGAGCTCCTTATAATCTGGACACATGCACCATGATCCATCCTTCTTGTGCACCAAAGTTCTACAACCATATGTTCAATTTCACTCTTTTGGGCACAAGGATATTTGTAAGGCCTGATGTTTGGAGGAACACTTCCTCGAATAAAATGAATAGCATGATCATGATCATGAATACGTGGGAGGCCTTTGGGAGTCTCAAATACCTTGGAATGACTATTCAACACTTTTTGGAGATCTGGAGAAATAGATGATTTCGATGTGGGAACCTCTAGAAAACATAATTGTGCAATTATGCCACATTGTTCCTTCATTAGAAGCTTTGTCATTTCATTAGAGCTGATTATATTTCTCGGTTTTCCTATGATACCTCTTAATTCAATTTACTTTCCTTTTAAAAAAAAATTCAAGAAAAGTTCTTGAAAATTGAAAGTTACCGCACCCAAAGATTGTAGCCATTGGACTCGTAGGACAACATCAGCAGCACCCATTGGAATGGAAAGCATTGGAATATTAAACACATATTCTCCCATGGATAGCTTGATATTATGGAAATTTCCAGAGAAATTTATGGTTCTTCCATTTTCATCCATCACTTGACACTCGGGTGCTAGATATAGGAAGCAATTCAATTCCTTTGCTATCTTACAATGAATAAAATTATGGATACTACCCGAATCAATCAACACTATTACCTTTTTCTTCTTGATATGTCCTTCTATCTTGATAGTTTGAGGAGTGGTAATTTCGGCCAATTCATTACAAGATATGGTTGGATTCATTTCTTCTTTCTCTAGGTTTTTTTCCTAGTGTGTATCCTCTTCTTTTGATGTTTCTTGTTCCTTTTATTCTTCCTCTTCATAATCTATGTAAAATAATTTATTCTTAGCACACTTATGACCTTTAATGTATTTACTATCAAAACTGTAACAAAGCCCTTTTTCTCTCTTTTCTTCCAATTATTGTAGTGTCAACCTTGTAGGTTGTGGAAGGCTAGGGGCAACAACAATTCCATCTTTATAGTTGTGATTGGTAGGCTTCCTTGTTGCCATAATTTTTCTTTCAATTTTTCTTGCCAACCTGAATGCCTTCTCCAATGAATCAGGTTCCCAAAGGTGAACCTCATGTTGGATGTTATCCTTTAAATTCCCTATGAACACATCAATCCTATGCTCCTCTGGAATATCTTTTACTCTTATATTAAATTTTTGGAAGTACTCAATGTGCTCCACCATTGAACCCTTTTGTTTGAGATTTATCAATTGGCTAAAAAAAGTGTTGTTTTTTGTATCCTCATAATGTGCTATCATTTCTTTCATAAAAATTGCCCAAGTGACAATTTGTTTGCGAGAGAAAATCCATCGATACCATATGTTACACAACAATTTGTCACCGTCCCTGCTACCCCTCTCCCGTGTCTTGAAGGACTCATTCCGGGACCTATGAGAAGTGACATGGCCTACAAACACTTGCATTGTATTCCCCTAGACATGAACTTCATATGCCCTGAGGACACCTTCTGCAAAATACCCATAAAAATAGCCCTTTCTCCATTGGCGCGGTTTCACTGTGTATCACTCGCACCAATAGGGGAAATCCTCCAAAGAGGGCGCGCCAGCTGGCGCTCTGTCTCAAAGTCTCACTCGCGCCATCCCAGTTGGGTAAAGTTTTTAACAAACAAACTTACGAAGGTTCTTCCTAACCCACTCATGAACTGAATCTATATTGAGTTGGTTTAGTTTGGCTTCGAATCTCCGTAGAAGGGAAGTGGTTTTCCACCTCTCATGGAAGCTTCCTTGATGATATGGCTAATCCCATGATTATTGTAGATGATCCCAACTCCCCTTCCTCCATCTATAAAAGCTTGTCCATTTTCCTTGGCAAAGCTAGTTCCATAGTTCGAGAGATTGAGAATTGTCAAGTTTCCAAGAGCTTCATGCTGCAAGAGCCTTCTTGATTCCCTTAAGGCCAAATCCAAGCAAGGAGATTATTGTCCAAGATCCAAAGAGAGAGAGGCTTGTCCTTATTCCCGACAGTTTTACGAGACATGTGCTGCTGACCCACTAAAGGAGAATCCAGCGTCAGAACTTTGGTTGTATTCTTCTTTGATTGATTATTAATGAACGACTATTGGTTATGGTTCCACTCTTGTTATTATTTCTGATGATGATGAGTTATGTCCTTTCTGACTGACATATAGTTGCATACGCTAGATTTTATGCTTGTGTTTGTGTCGTTCTTTGCATGTGAAGGTGTCTATTCATGGAGATTGTGAGGATTGTGATCTGCTGGAGCAAAGGAATGAGAGCACTACCTCTTCTACAAGCACTAGTGTTGGAATCCAGGTAGGCCTTCATCACTGGTCTATTAATTTGCAATTAGGAACTTGCGCTGTAGTGTTGTATGATTTTTGCTAGACCCGGTCTGGGCTAGTAGGGATCGCCTCTGTCCACAGAGGGGATTTACCTCCTCAACAATTTGGTGACTCCGCTGGGGAGCTTGTATTGTTTTTTGGTTGTTTCTTGGTTTCTCCTGCTTGGTTAGCCTTCTGGGTTGAATCCTTGTGTTGCTTCTTGCCCCTTGGTGTACCTGGGTACTATTGACTTAGCTTTGGCTCATTTGTTTTTTATTTTTCCATAGCAAACTTGGCTGGTGCTTTTTTATAGCGTTACAGTTGCGCCAGTTGGCGCTAGTTGCTCATTTACAACCCACGCCAATCCCTGAAAGGCGCTATTTGAAGCCGGACAGTCGCGCCAGGCCTGGGAACTTTTGAAGTTTGCTTGGCTGTGAGCCCTCTGAGCTTGGTTTTTGTTCTAGGTACCTCTTTTAGACTACTTGAGTGTGTTGGAGTTTGATTTGATTGGCTTTGATCGTTACCCTTTGGGTGTTTGCTTTTTTCCATCGATTTCATATTTCTAGCCCTAGGGCATCTAGTGGCTTTGTGTGTCGAGCCTTCCTCGGGTGTTTTGATCTTTTAGTAGTCCAGTCGACTCTCTGATTACTCCCTTGCACTTGTTTGGTGGTTGTAAGTCGTTTTATTGTGTTATTTGGGTGACTTGCTTCATTTTCACTTGAATTCCGCTTTGTCTCGCTTTGAGCCTAGATTACACGGCTCATTGGTGTCTTTGGGACTTTTCTCGTTCTTTGGAGGTTTGCTTTGTGATTTAGGGAACTGAATGTGCTTGTATTGAGTGGAATTTGTTTGTTATCATTTCTCAAAGTTTGTTTAATGCACTTTGCCATCGACATAAAAGAAAAAATCTCTTTTGCTTTGTATTAGTTAATGAGAATTAGAGCTTTTCATTTTGATTAGTGATTAGTGATCTTAAAGAAAAGTTTGTTAATTTCGATTAGCTACATTAGGGAAGTTCTTTGTTGTTTTGTGATCATTTCGTTTGCGTGAAAGCTCTCAACTCTCTCGTAACTAGCATTCATTGAATGAAATGACATATTTTGGCATGTAGTTTGCATTTAGGGAATTTTGAGATATTACATATGGTAAGGCCTGAAAACTGAAACCTAATACAAGATCAACTTTAAAATGAACTGAATGAATCTAACAACGCATTGGAACATAACGCACACATTTAGAGGTCTAGGCTAGAGACGTGTTCCGGTATCGTTAAACCTAGTCACTTTTGTTTCACTCAAGGTTGGGTGATTCCTCCTTCCGTGACTCAACAGTGGTCTAGTACGGATTTGAGCTCCCACGTACCGTCGAGTATATGGGGAGACCCCACTAGGTTATCATCCTTTATCCATAGGAAGCCGTGTCTGCCGCCTTACAAGCCGTAACGCACCAAACATAGCATTCGGGAAGATTGACTGTCGTACGGAAAGTCCTTGGTTTTCATATGACTGCCAAGGTGTATATGCAGTTTTACGGATTTGTTTGGTAAACCTTTTTGCCTAGTTCTCCAAAGTAGTCACTTTCGTTCCTTTTCGGACTCCCTAAAAGAAAAGATCCATCTGAGCACTTGTCACTTCAGGCTCATTAAAAATTTGAAGGCGACTAGAGTCGACTCTTTAAAAATGAAAAGGTCAAGTTCTGTTCCTGTGTCTTAAAATTTATTCGGCCACGTTCACATTTACCCTGTTGGATCTTGTTTGCGTTAGCTTGAGTAGGGTTCTTTCTCGTTCTCGATGGCAACATTCCCCGAGTCTACCGGCCAAGGTTTTCCCCTAGATGGAAACCCTAGTCCATTTCCTCCTTTTGGAAATGCCAGTGCTCCGTATATGGCAACTTTGTCCTTGCTTGGGTTAACCATTGGGTTGCCTGTTTAGTTGTTCTCAACCTCTGTGGTCTCTAATATCTCAACTACTGGTCAATCAGTTCCTCCACCCGAACAACATCATGTTGATTCTAAGGTGGACCTCTCCCCTTCTTCGCCTGTTTCTACATCCTCATCTTCTACTTAGCCTGGTGAAAGTCTGGATTCAAGTAACCCAGTGGCTAAGAAGAAGAAGAAGAAGACGAAGAAGAAGAAGTCTCATAAGCGAGAGGCTAAAAGTGCAGTTACCGCTCCAAGTCCATCCCAGGTCGAAACACCTTCCCCCCCCCCGCGGAAGGTTAAGTTTCCTTGTAAATTGTGCAAGGGTGACCATCTTCTTCGTGATTGTCCTGGTATTCCTAGGATTCTAGAAGTATGGTCTTGTGATCTAGCTCGTCCCTCATCGTCCTCTGAAGCTCATGGCGATGCCACCCTATCAACTGAAAACACTCAGAAGAAAGGGAAGATTTGAATCCCCTGTAGACTATGTGAAGGCAATCATCCCCTTCACCTTTGTCCGCTCATGGATAAAGCTTCCGTTGTTTTGGAAAGTCTTACAGCTTCTTCACCCCAAATTCCTGTTGGTTATAAGAAGCTCTCTTCTGACCCCCTCCCTGTGGACAACGAGATTGACTTAGATTCTTCTCTTGTCTGTCCTCCTCCTTCCGAACCTGGCTGTGCCAAGCCTGCTCCAGACCAACCATTGGTCGGAGAGAGTATCGACTTGGGTTCACCACCTGTTGATTACTCTATTCCAGAGGAGCATCATGATTCTACTGCTCATGTTCTTCTCGTCTCGTCAGATTCTCCTGAGTTTGAGAACGACCCTCCTATCCTCGCTGATCAAGAGGGTCCTTCTTCGTCTCTTGTAGCGCAGGGGGGAAATCATACGATTCCCCCACCAAGTAGTTCGGTCGTTTCCTTCAACTGGAGTCATTTGACTACATTCCGCCTTCCATCCCATGTGCCTTTCCAGATTACAGTACATGCCTATGATAAGGCAGTACCTGGCACTGTCTTGGATGAGGGTGCATCTGTCAGTCTTATGCCTTCCACTACTTGGCAAGCTTTGGGCTCCCCACAGCTTGTGCCAGTCGCACAGAATCTGTTAGCATTTGATGGAGGAACTAGTCAACCTCTAGGGGTCCTCCCAAAGTTTCCTATTACTTTGGGAGGCAAAACCGTCTATATAGATGTGCTGGTTGTCCAAGGTGCTTTAGATTTCAGTCTTCTCCTTGGCCATGACTATGTTTATGCCATGGGGGCCCTTGTCTCTTCGCTTTTCCATGTGGTTTTCTTTCCACGCGATGGCAGAATCGTGACTATAGATCAATAATCGTTCTTTAGTCCCCCAATGCCTCTTGCACAGCTACCATCCCCTCTTGGTTTTTATCCACCGGTTGTATCTGCCCCACCGCAGGTCAACTACGTGGCTTCTTATCCCGTGCCTGTATCCGGTAATGATGTTGTTGTGCATAGTGTCCTAGTGGCATTGGGTCCTGACTTCCAAAATGTTGTCCTTCCACTGGGAGTGACACTCTTGGAAGCAAAGACTTCCTGTTCATTATGATGAAGTTCGTTCGGAGCATAGTTCACTTTCCTATGTCAAGCTCCTTAAAAAATGAAATTGGATCTGGTCGGAGCATGGTTCGCTTTCCTATGTCAAGCTCCTTAAAAAATGAAACTGGGACTGGCCGGAGCATAGTTCCTTTCCTGTGTCAAGCTCCTTAACAAATGAAACTAGGTGTCACGAGGATAGTTCTTTTAAGTGTGTCAACCTCATTAAAATAATGAAACATGAGCTCGTGCAATTCGAGTGCGATCACAATATTGTCAACCTTCACTCCATTTTCAATGGACTGAAGCTTGGGGGGCATGTACCTCGAATTGAGACATCATGCTGGGGGGGCATGCCCATTTCCCTTGTTTTCAAGCATAGTTTGCATGTGTGTGTGCTTTTAAGCTTGCATAAAAATAAAATCCATTTCCAAGCATAGTTTGCATATGTGTTGTCATGTGTGCTTTTAAGCTTGCGTAAAAATAAAATATGTGGTTAAATACATTTCACATTGGGTCATTTGTTATGCAACTGATACATTAGATTACATTTGTGTTAGACATCTGCATAGCATATAAAAACATCATCACATGTAAAAGATCCATCCAAAATAGGCATATGTATATATATATATATATATATATATATATATATATATATATGTGTCGAAATGTTTGCACAACGTGCATCACATAGATCAAAAAATAATACATGTTCGTCTTAATACATCCGGAGATGACATGTCTCTCAAAAAATATGCATGGAAATAAAGCCTAGATATCTAATCCCTATGGTGCTCATGGTAGCACGTCACTGCTCGCACTAAACGTCTCAGGAGTCGGTGGATGCGATTGGGCACCCCCACCGTGTACCTCTGATATGCTAACGGGACATCCACTAGCCGAGCATAATCCGGGATCCCTCGAGTGATACCCTCAAGGTTCTGGATGAGTTCCCCTCTATCACCACCCTCCTCCTGAGGATCTGCTGCAGCCTGGTGTCTCCTTGCAATAGGAGACATGCCAGCTGGGCGTTCTGGGCCAACATCTGCATACACATATAACCGTTGTTAGAACGAACATGTATTAACAAAAAAAAATCATAAAACACAAAATCAAAATGAGGTCATACCTATCTCCTCATCCCAATCCTCTCCCTCTGGCAATGGGAGATCAGGGTCGCCGGTGAAGTCTGTCCCCACATACGGCCAGTCCTCAACCACGATCAGTTGGCAGCGAAGCCAACCAAAAAACTCAGGCCTCCATGACATCTGCTGGCCTCCCCCCCCTCTCGGCATTAGTGCCGCCCAATGAGCCATCCTCGGCTCTCGAGGCACCGGATCAGGTACAAAGGCACCTTGGCCCTGAAAGATTGGCACACGTTCCAAGAAGAACATCACCAGAATGGAGCCGTACCCAAACTGCTGCAGCTTGCCACGCTTACCTTTTGTAAGCTGCCTCTTCATATTGGTCGTCACCGCTGCCGCCCAATTGAAGATCGTCGGGTTGAGACACTCTGTAGCCAGTATCAGGTGATTCTTTGTGGCTTCATGGGGTGCCTGTGCCCCTGCAGCTCGTGTGATGGTGAACAATAGAGCTCTGAGTATTAGGTCCGGAATGGTGGAGATATCCACTTTTGAGCTGCCGGATCCATATTTTGCCTCTGGGCAAACTCGAGCCTTCACCTCCTCCATCTTCTCCCCGGATGGCCTGCTACCTGTCAATAGGGGCACCGACCCTCTACGCGACAGTCCAGTGATGAAATAGACGTCAGATACGTCTAGTTCCAGTACTTGGTCCCGTATGCGGAACACTTGATCATGTTCATCCCACAGGTTGATTAAATATCGCAAGAGCTCTGGCTGAGCTCGTAGATAGGACAGGAGAAAGTATTTCTTGAGCCCGCAAGCTCTAAGGGCTTCCATGCAGTTTTCATCTGCTATGGCCAATACGTCTACCTGGTCATGCTCTCTTTCCTTCCATTGGAGTACCATTTTGCGTATTTTCCTGCAATCACAAGGTCAAAACATTAAATTAGATCTTTAGAAAATTAAAAAATGCAGTGAAATGGCTTTAAAATTGTTAAATTTTGAAAAGTGGGTGCGCTCGGCCGTTGGCGCGACTGTTTTTAAAATAGTCACGCCCATGGGCACGAGCCTTTGTAGAAAAAGGCCCCATTGGCGCGGGTCCGTGCCCGAAACCCGCGCCAATGGGCACAACCCTACTTTTTGCAATTCCCTCCATAGGGGACGATAAAACAAGCTAAAGCAAATTAAAAATGGACAAAATGGAGTAGGAGAGGAGGCCTCTTACCTTGAACTGACGGCGCTCCGAATGGTCACCCGAATTTGTCGCAATCATCACCTGAAGACCGCACACCAAAAGCACTATTGTCACTCTCCAAAGAGGTAAAAGTAAAAAGTAATTCTTGTTTTTACCATTTTCACATGTTTATAGCCTTTTTTAACCCTATATAGGTTTTAAAAGTCCTTTTTATGAATATTTTATATATATATTTGTGTCGAAAATGGATTTTACACTCGTTTTTGTGCAGTCACAGGTGTTTGTGCAACTTAGGCGATGAAAAGAGTTGTATTTTATACTTTTTCGGACTCGGTAAATACATGAAAAAGTCACTATGGAGTCATCTTTTTGCTCTTTTCTGACTCTCTAAACGTGAAAAGAACGCCGAGTCATTCCTCTCGCCTCGTTAAAACATAAATGAGAGGCGGTCATCTTTAAACCCTTTCCCGACCGTGTAAAGAAGAAAAGATCGTCGGACCCTTGTCGTTTCAGGTTCGTTAAGGTTACGAAGCGACGTGGTTTCGATCGCTTTTTTACTTTTTCAGGTCAACATCACTACTCATGAAAAGTACTCCTCGATCATAATGGTCGGGCGGTTCTTTCGAGTATTGTTTTATACTTTTCCGGGCTCGAGAGACACAACTCTACGAAAAAGGACACCCCTGGAGTTTCCTTTTGCATGTCTTTTTCAAACTCTCTAAACATGAAAAGACGCCGAGTTCTTCCTCTGTCAGGCTCGTTAAAACTTGATGACATTGGATTCCGTCGAAATGACGCTTTACAAGCATATGCTATCCCCGTCAAGCTTGTTGATAAAAATAACTGGGGTACTCGCCAGAAATGGTGGGGAAAATGGAACCACAATCATTGTCGTGTCGGCAGTATGTCGCTCTTGAACATGGCACTTGTCTGCATTCGTGTCTGGGTGGGGACATCTCATCTCGTTTTTCACTTGCCTCCGTGGGTTTGGGTGATCCTGTTTGACCTCTCATCTGCTCGTTGCCTTGTCACCATGACCTCTGATCATTTGATGTCAAATACTGCCAAGTCCACTATCGTGCCGCCAATATGTTCAAGAGAAGTTGACCTCTGCAAAATACCAACCTCCCTCTGATAACTCACATAATCTTGATTCACAACAACCTTATCGTCCTTTGTCTCGTGTCGATGATGTGGGAAACACTATGGCCCACCTTCGATCAAGGTCACTTCCTGTCGACTTCAGCTCATTATCCAGGAAGCTGATCTAGAGACTCCCTTCTGGTGCCTTGGAGCCTGCATGCCTCAATGGCAGGTTCTTTGCGTTTGACGCGAGGTTTTCATCATTGGCCTCCGATTGAATGATTCTACGGTTGTTCGACGCCAGCTCACTGATTCGCATGCTGTAGATTGTACCTATAGTACCTTGAGGGCCATTGTCATTATTGGTGGTACCTCTCACGTCTGTTAATAGCTTTCACCATTGGATGGTAATCAGACGATGTTCCTGCATGTTCGACTTCGACTCCTATATTTGCATGCTTGAACTTGTACTTTTGTTCGGATCGAGATGGAGTGCAAGACCCTGGATTTTGTTTATTGAGATCCAGGTTGCAATTTTATGGATTATTATGATTATTACATGACTCATTCATTGGATGGCTGAGACCATGCCTGATTCCATTTATCGATCCTCTCTGGATGGCTCCATCCATACCTTGGATCTAGATTATTGTGTACTCTGCTATGGATGGCTACGCCCATACCACATATATCATGTATTTGAGATATCAGTTGTACTTCTCCACGCAGGTTTTTCGGTGGCAGTGTTTTTGGTTGGACATGTTCTCGTAAAGCATTTCACCCCTCTCTCTCTCTCGGGCCTCATGCTTTAGGGGGAATCTGTTACACAACAATTTTTCACTGTCCCTGCTACCCCTCTCCCGTGTCTTGGAGGACTCATTCCGGGACCTATGAGAAGTGACATGGCCTACAAACACTTGCATTTTATTCCCCTAGACATGAACTTCATATGCCTTGAAGACACCTTCTGCAAAATACCCATAAAAATAGCCCTTTTTCCACTGGCGCAGTTTCACTGTGTATCACTCGCGCCAATAGGGGAAATCCTCCAAAGAGGGCGCGCCAGCTGGCGCTCTGTCTCAAAGTCTCACTCGCACCAGCCCAGTTGGGTAAAAATTTTAACAAACAAACTTACGAAGGTTCTTCCTAACCCACTCATGAACTGAATCTATATTGAGTTGGTTTAGTTTGGCTTCGAATCTCCGTAGAAGGGAAGTGGTTTTCCACCTCTCATGGAAGCTTCCTTGATGATATGGCTAATCCCATGATTATTGTGGATGATCCCAACTCCCCTTCCTCCATCTATAAAATCTTGTCCATTTTCCTTGGCAAAGCTAGTTCCATAGTTCGAGAGATTAAGAATTGTCAAGTTTCCAAGAGCTTCAGGCTGCAAGAGCCTTCTTGATTCCCTTAAGGCCAAATCCAAGCAAGGAGATTATTGTCCAAGATCCAAAGAGAGAGAGGCTTGTCCTTATTCCCGACAGGCTTTGCGAGACATGTGATGCTGACCCGCCAAAGGAGAATCCAGCGTCAGAACTTTGGTTGTATTATTCTTTGATTGATTATTTATGAACGACTATTGGTTATGGTTCCACTCTTGTTATTATTTCTGATGATGATGAGTTATGTCCTTTCTGACTGACATATAGTTGCATACGCTGGATTTTATGCTTGTGCTTGTGTCATTCTTTACATGTGCAGGTGTCTATTCACAGAGATCGTGAGGATTGTGATCTTCTAGAGCAAAGGAACGGGAGCACTACCTCTTCTACAAGCACTAGCGTTGGAATCCAGGTAGGCCTTCATCACTGGTCTATTAATTTGCAATTAGGAACTTGCGTTGTAGCATTGTATGATTGTTGGTAGACCCAGTCTGGGCTTGTAGGGATCGCCTCTGTCCGTAGAGGGGATTTACCTCCTCAACACCATACAAACTGGTTGGGTTCCAAATATAAAGCTACAATGCGTACTTTTGTTGTTTTTCACATTATGGATATCGAAATTTTGCTCCATATGTAGTATCCATGTTGTGGGATCCTTGCCATCAAACTTCCTCATATCGATCCTTGGAACATGGTGGGTATTCAATCCAATGTTAGAGTCTATTAAATCATGACTAACATTTATTTTTTTCTCATCATGAGTTTCTTCTACTACCTTTTCGCCATTAGGAATAATTTCTTGTAGCAACTTTGCCACACCTCCTTTCAAACCTTCGATGTATTTCTTAAAATATTGAATGTTTACTTCTAAACCATCCATATTAGCTTCCATGCCATTCATCTTAGCTTCCATTCCTTTCTTTAAACCATCTATCTTAGCTTCTATTACCTTTTGTGAGAGTGAAATTTGTTGCACTTGGTCTTGTAATTTTGATATATCATGTTGCATTTCTTCCTCTTCTTCATGAGTCATGCTAGAGCTTTCAGGTTGCTTACTAGGTGTTTCCATTTTCTTTCTTCGGGGCATCAATTAATGATAATTATGCTTCACTATGCCCTTTGAATTCCTTCAAACTAATTTTTCAAACCAAACTTAAGAAAAATTTTAAAAAGACGACACACCTTTTTTTGCTTTGTAGGAGCTCGATATTAAATCTATTGTATCTATGTAATTCCTGATCTCCAAGATCTAAAATGTTGTGTTGTGGTAGCCCTCTACGTCCTCTTTCTAACCTCGCAAGTCCGATCAATATTGGATTTTCCAAGAAATCATTATTCCAAATCTCCCACAATGACTTGATTATAGATTGGTTCAGTAGAGCGAACTTGTACGAAGTGCCACGTGTCCCGATTTCGATCTTCAGACCAAGAAACGATACCCAAAAAACAAAAGTCCTTATTAATTCTGTACCATTTTAATAAATTTCAATATGATTCTCAAAGAGAACGTTATGATGATTTTCCCTAGATCACCTGTTTGCGATATAATTAAGGAGCTTGCAAAAACCCTAACTTCCTTGGATCATATCTCCGAAAATATAGCGAGACGACATCTAAAATTCGTATCCAAGGTTGACCAATATTTCGGCTCAAATGGGTTTTAATTTCAGATTCTGAAACTTTGTAGAAACAAGGTTACAGCGAAAATTCAACAATGACCTATTTGAAGCAGCGAAACCCTAGAATCCAAAGCTTTGATACCAATTGTTATGCAATGAGCTCAGAAAATAGAAGAAAAGATAGATCAACGACTTCAAAATCAACCTCTTTGATGGGGAAACCTCCTTTACATTACACAAATGAACAATTATTGGATGATACAAATGACAAGACCTCCTTTCTATCTATAGGAGTCTAAGGGGTCATAATATAATTAGAGTCGACATAACAATAATAATGTAAGGGCACAACAATAAAACTAGTGGGCTTCTATGGGGCACAATAACAATATGGGGACAACATGGGCACAAAAATAACAATAAGGGGTGACAATGACAATAATAATAAGGCAATACACTAGTATTATAGGGACCCAACACTTTATGAAGCAACTGCGAAAGCCGTGACAATTTCATGATAAGCTTGTTCCAAGGGACTTAGCGGCATAACGTCACAAAAAAAATCAACCTAATCTGAAGAAGTAATGATCCATGGGTCAGTAGAGACATAGATCATGTTGATCGAGGCAACATGTAGAGGTGGGAGAGAAAAAGTTTCCATTAAAGAAGAATCTTTAAAAAGACCTACCACCATGCTCTCATATGGAATATTGGTATTTCCCACATATGGGATGTTGACATTCGAGGAATTGGAAGAGAAAAAGGACAATTGATTGGCAGTGACAATTTTTCCTTCCTGAGGAAAATGGAGCACCCATAATAAAGAGGAAACCACACAAAACATGGCATGGGTCCAACTTTGTCGAAGTAGAACATTGTAGTTCAGATTTGCATCTACAACTTCCACTTCTAGCTCAGAAGTCTTCCCTTCCAAAGTGATGGGAAAACTTGTGAGAATACCATAAGGATGGGAGCCTTTGCCATCAAAGGCCTCCAAGGTGTCTAGGGACTGGTTAAGAGGTGGAGAGCTAATAGATTTCCAACACAAAACCGACATGATGCAGGTAGAAGAACTTCATCAATGAAAATGTGATAGATTGTCTTTCTTTTTATAATGACTTGAATAAAAAATGCAATCTGCTAAGGAAGACGAGGAACATGGTTTTCAAGATCGAAAGTAATCAAGTTCGAATTAGCAGGATCAATTCCTTCTATAGTAGACAATAATGATTTTCGCTGTGTTGGACATGTTTGGATAACTTACAAAGAAGACATCGCCGAAGGCACTTGAGCTAAATCTTCAACAATACTATAATGTTGAGCAACTCTAGCATTTGGATTATAGGATGACTTCCGAAGCACACCTTTAGGAGGCAGTCAGATAATGGATTCATTATTAGGTCTCTCAATATGGAGAGGACCAAAACTGGGTGGAGTGGAAGTAGAAGGTATATCAATGGCCTCTTTTTCCACCGTCTTCTTTTGAGGGGTTTGATAATCTTTCGATCAAGTGGCTACAGAGCTAGGAAATGAACCCATCATCATGTAAACCTGAGAACTAGATGAGGCAGAGGATTATGGATGGTCTACCAACTGAGTCTGTTGAGATGGGAATGGTTCTTTCAAAACAGTCAAAGTCCCTTTCAATAAATGAATCACTTTGGAACGTCAAGGACAATCCTTGGTATAATGATCTTCCTCACAAATGAGGCAAGAATATTTCAGCTTTCGTTTGGAGGCATCATCAACAGATGACTTAGGAGGATCTTGTTTCAGGGTATCATATTTTTCTTTACCTTTACCCTTCTTCTTACCTTTCGAGGATTTATCTACCATGATAGACTGGAAAACATTGACCTCAGAGGTTTTACCAGGATTCGATGGGTTTTTCAAAGGATGACTAGAATTAGTTTTTGAAACATATTTTTTCTTTGTAGAAGCTTTAATGGAAGTTTAAGATACTAATGAAATTATACCATCAACGAGTGACACATCAGGAGACTTTGAAGATGCTATATTTGAAGATGACCTTGGAGCATCAGGAAAAATTTCATATAGCATGCTAGATTGGGAATAAACCAAATCCAAATACTGGGCACGAGAAATAGCCTAGTCCTCAGTAACACAACCACCCATTGCTATATCTGCAACGATTTTGTTTATGAATGACTTGGTGAACCATTCGGTCAACAACTCATCAGGGATTTCAAATTTGATGAGGCGACACCAACGTCTCCATTCATGGATGTGATCAGAGATATGGGTCACGGTATCCTGCTTTAGAGATGTGAGCAAATGAGTACCAGATTCATAATGAACTGGTAGCTGGAAGTGGGTGAGAAAGGCCATGGCTGAATAGTTGAAGTCTGCATAGGTAACTCGAGGAAACTCTATGTACCAGTATGCGTGTTATAGATATATTTGGGCACTGCAACCCCAATCAAACATGTCCATAAACCAAGGGCTCCTAAGTCCCTAAAAGTGTTTCTTCACACCCTAAAAGAACAAGGTCAGCTGATTACATCATCTCCCAAAAGTTCTCTATAGAAAACTGCTAAGAACTGGTCAAAGCTAGACCATAAAGACTGCCCAGTGCAGAGGGTACGATGCATCTCACCTGCCCAGTGAAAAGGGTGCGATGCATATTGAAAAGCCCTTCTGTAGGGTGCGATGGGTGAGAGTGGACAAATGGCAGAGACAGTTTGCAAGGTGGATAGTCATGGAATCTTCTTGAAACTTCTCCTGTGACACTTGCCTCTCTGAATTCACCCAAGGATGAGTAAGAGATCATCAATCTCCAAGTGGAATCAAGAACTATCAGAGAGAGGACACTAATCAAAATCCTAGAAGCTGACTCAACCCCCTGCAATCATCTATATATGGATCCCTCATCCTAGAGATCCAGAGGCTGGAATTTTGTTTCTTGTAAGGAAGCGCTGTTGGTTTTTTGGTGGAACATCATAGTGTTGGGTGATCTAAGCTTTTCATGAGGTGAAAGAAGGGCTTTCATGCTGGAGGATGATGCTGGGTCAGAACAATTGGTTGTAATCCTCTTTGCTATTCTTGATATTAATAAAGTTATTCAAGTTTTCCTCCACATTCTTGTGTGTTTGATGATATATGAATTTGTGTGGTCAATATATATCTGGTCCTATATTGTTTATGATTGTAGATCTCTGTTCTTCGATAGTATTATGCTGCTTTGATTCCACAGGTGCTCTTTGAAGCTGGGTAGACGAAGGAGAAGCGGCAAGGATTTGTCAGAAGGGAGAGGAACCAAGCACAAGACTGAGGTTGGTGTCCTTCATTCCCCTCTTATCTACTTCCCATAAAGGAAAACGAAAGTAGTTTTAGTTTGTTTGTTTCTAAGATAGCTACCAGTCTTAGTGGGACTAGCAACTCTAAGTGGACACTAGATTTCCTGATAAAAAAATGGCGACTCCACTGGGGAGCAAATAGATTGTTTGTTTGTCTATGTTTGTTTGTTTTATAAACTTACAGACGGAGCCTGAAGTCAAGCCAGCTAGCCTTCGAACTGCATTTGCTATGCAAGTGCAAAGTAGATCAATGTTGCTTCAGTCTATCTCCAGGTTTTGTTTATAAACTAAACAATCGATTTGCAAACCTTCTAATTGCCCTAGTGGTGGCTCTAGTAACCTCATTAGATCAGCCCCTGTGATTTCTATTTACTGTACATCACTTGCTCGGCCTAAATCCCTGAACTGAGCTGCAAACTGTGACCCAGAACCCAGTTGAAGTCTCGTCCCTGGACCATTGCACCTTCTCCTCTTGGGAATCTGGATGCATCGCACCTCCCATGTGTAGTAGGTGCGCTGCATCGCACTTTCCTTGTGTTGCAGGTGCGCTAATCAGACAAGACCTCTTCTGCCCTCAGATTTTGGTTTTTGTGTTCACTCTCTTCAACTTTATTCAGGAGTTTTGCTATCTGTGATCAGTATACCACTGTGGAAACCCCCTTCCTTTCCATCATTCCGCCTCCATTGTGCAAAGAACTGTGAATGTTTTTATGTATTGTGTGCCATTTTCAGTTCTCTTTTACAAAGAAGTAGCATAATCAAACTGTCGTCTTTTGATTTGAAAGTGTCGCAAGTGTTGTTTTCAGTCAAAGAAAAGAATTCTATTGTTCTTGATGGTTGATTATACAGTTACTCTTGTATTTGATTTGAATTAGTAATTTTTCAAGTGTCGAAAGCCGTTTTCAATTCAAAATAGCAAAGGGTCATCATTATCTTCCTTTTGTTTTTGAAAAGAAATTTGTTAGTACTGTCGCTTTGAAAAGATAATTCAGATTTGTAGTTAGCATTCTTCTTTTCATTCACACATTAAGAAAGCTGAAAACAAATACATGCATGTGCATTTGCATTTAGATTGCTTGTCGATTTAATTTAGGACAGTGCATCTAGTGTGTGCTCTCTGCTCTATGTTGAAAGAATATCATCTCTCTTTCTTTAGTAGCTAGGATTTTCATTGCAAAAAGAAGATTAAATGATTGTTTATCATCTTAGATTGCATTTTAGGAATTATATCTACATCACACGGTGAACCTGAAAGGCAAATTTATTAAGAAAGATCAACCGTAAAATAAATTCAATGAACATAAAAATGCTTTGGAACCTAATGCACAACATCTAGAAGTCTAGGCTAGAGACGTATTCTGGCGTCGTAAAGCCTAGTAACTGTCACTTTCATTGTTGGTTGGGTGATTCCTCCTCTTTGAGATGACAAGTGCCAGTATGGACTTGTGCTCCCACGTACCGTTGAGTATATATTGGGAGACCACAATAGGCTATATCCTTTATCCATAGGAAGTCGTGTCTGCCGCCCTATCGATCGCAATGCACTGAACACAGCATTCGGGAAGATTGACTGCCGTACCGTAAAAAGTATTCTGCAGTTTTGTGATTGGTTTGGTAATCCCTCTGTCTAGATTTCCAGAGTAGTCTCTTTCATTCCTTTTCAGACTCCTTAAAGGAAAAGGTCCATCTGAGCACTTGTCACTTCAGGCTCATTAAAAATCGAAGGCGACTAGAGTCATCTTTTGTTTTTTCTCAACTCTTAAAAATTGAAAAAACAAGTTGTGTCAAAGCGTCTAAAATTTATTTTAATTGGAATAATATCACCATTCCTGTGTTGGTCTTAGGTTGAGAAAAATGGAGTCCACCAACCAAGGATTTCCCCTTGGAGGAAATCCTAGTCCTTTCTCCTCTTGGGGAGATGTTGGTGCACCTCATATGGCCACATTGTCACTTCCAGGATTGACTATTAGCTTGCCAATATGGCTCTTCTCAACCTCTGTCGTTCAAAACACCGTAATTCCTGAACAATCGAGTCGGCAAATAGATGATACTAGAGTTACCCCCAAACCTTCTACTTCATCCGATTCTCCCTCTCCTCCTTCCTCTTCGCTTGATGAAGCTGGTAAAGCCAAAAATCAAGTAACTAAGAAGGAGAAGAAAGGGAAGCAGAAGAAAGAGAAGAAGAAGAAGGAGCCAAAGGCGAAAAGGGGTAACCAGGCCTCATCTAGTGAAAATCCACACACTGCACCATCCAAGCCTAAATCTCCATGTGTCATTTGCAAAGGAGACCACTATCATCGAGATTGTCCTTGCATCCCTCGGATCTTAAGGGACTGGTCTCCTCGTTTGCACAACCCGGTGTCATCAACCTCTGAAGATCATGTTGAAAGTACACCATCAACTAGTGAAAGCGAAACATTTGGACAAAAAAGGAAATGTAGATTTCCTTGTAAACTATGTGAAGGTGATCACGTCATCCACTATTGTCCCTTCCTAGATGAAGCTAAAAGAGTTTTGGATAACTATGTAGCTTCACCGCTACGGCTTCCTCCTGGATACAAGAAACTCTTGCCAAGTCCGTCGCTAGTTGAAAATCCGACTGACACGCCATTGTGGTTGGTCGAAGCATCTGTCATTGAAGATAAACCTGCTGAATCCATACCAGACGAAAGTCAGAAGGTTGAGGCAGCAGTCGACCCGGTCTTGTCTTCGGAAGGTCCATCTTTAGATGACAAAATCACTGAAGAGAATGAGAACGACACCATTCAAATTCTTTTTGTAAACACAAACTCCGATGAACATGGGGGAAATCTACCCGTTCCTTTACCGCAGGAAGGAAGTTCATCAGAGTCATATCCGGCTGTCTATTCGGTCCCCCCTCCAAGCAACCTAGCCATTTCCTTCGATTGGAATCTACTAGGCAGACCCCGTGTACCAGCTAATGTACCATTCCGAATCATTGTACAAGCTTACCAAATGATCACGGTCAGTACCATCATAGATGAAGGGGCTTCTGTGAGTATCCTTTCCTCAACTGCTTGGGAAGCGCTTGGTTCACCATCGCTTCTGCCTGAGATGAGAAATCTGATAGGCTTCGACAAAGGAACCAGTCGACCGTTAGGGATCCTTCCCAATGTGCCCATAACGTTGAGGAGGAAAACTGTTTACATGAACGTAATGGTAGTCCGAGGACCTCTAGATTATAATCTACTCCTTGGACGCGACTATATTTATAGCATGGGAGCCATTGTCTCCTCACTCTTTAGAGTAATGTGTTTTCCGCATGAAGGCCGAATGGTCAAGCTCGTAGACCAGATTTCGTTCCCCAGCTCACACATAGCTAATAGTCAAATGCCATCCCTAAATGGTCTTTTCATGCAAGGAATGTCTCATCAATCTCCAGCCCATCCACCTTAAGAGCGCGAGTGATTCGGGAGGACATGACTGAAACCCAGGGGGCATGCACCTTGGTCTGTTTCGGCAGGAAAACCTTGGGTATAGGGTAGGTTTCCGCGGAGGATATATGACTAGTCTGACACACCCGTCCATTTAGGAAAATGGGATTAGATTGGAATAAGATTCCCTCGTCAAAGTTATTTGAGTGGAGGCGACCGCGCCACTCACCTTTGTCTATTTCGGTAGACATCACCAGGGAAGCATTTTGTCTGCAACGCGAATGGAGAGATTTTATATGGTAACCTGGAAAATAATTCGCTATACATGGGGGCATGCAAACCTTTTTGAGCGAAGAGTGACCATTTATTTTCTTAGTTTGTAGTTTCTCAACCCTTTAAACTCATAGGATTGGTCGTTCCTAGCTTTCATAAAGAAAGGATCCGGAGCAAAGTTTTGAATGGTGCAAGCTCCCTAAAAATTGAACCTATCGATGAGACATCCTTATTATACGATTGGCACGAGAAGTTTTTATGCGAAGTTCAAGCTCGTTAAAAATTAAACCTTAGCAATGAGAAAACATTCCCCCAGAGTTTAAGCTCATTAAAAAATGAACCAATTTCCAGTAAATAACCATTGTGAATGCATTATCATCAGCTTTTGAGCCCTGGTCGTGTTCTTACCATCACCTCCACTCTGTTTTAGCCGATCATTCACCTCCATTTGATTATTTACCCCTTTTGAGGAACAGGTGCGAAGAGTGATCCTGTTAGCCATCCTTGTGACACTGCCGTGATTGGAAAATTCCAAACCTTACCTGGAATCAGCTGCTAACCTGAAATTATCACTCGTTCCTCAAAAAATGAGTCTCCTTTAAGCTCTTTTCACCTAACTCGTAAAATATGAAAATATTTCCAAGCGATTGGCCTCTCCAGCTCGTTAAAGTGACCGGAAGTGCTATCCCTCCTCTAGATTTTAATCTTTTTGGACTTGAGGGATTATTACACAAAAATATCGAGCGCTTGTTTTGTTTGGCCCTTTAAAATTTCCGAAAATTCATCCCTTTCGTATTATTTTATACTTTTTTGGACTTAATGGGTTATATGATGAAAAAGGATTATTGGAGTTTCCTTTACGTCCCTTTTAGACTCCCTAAAATTGAAAAGGACTGAGTTATCTTTGTCGTTAAACTCATTAAAACCGAATAGCGACAAACTTGTCCATACAGACAAGAACGAGTTTCACTGTCGCTAGGCTCGTTAAAACATAGCGACGGGTTTGCCCGAAGGGAAAATTATAGAACAAGCATATGTTATCCTCCTCAAGCTTGATAAAAATAAAGAGGTACTGGTCAGCAATGACTGGGGAAAAATTGGGAAGAAGACTTGAAGAAACTTTATTGGTAGCAAGTCGCTCTTGAACATGACACTTTCACTCCGCATCCAAGTTAGGTTGGGTTGTTCCGTTCACCGGTTATATCACCATTGGTCCACCGCACCATCCATATTTGGGATTAACGCTACCAATCCATGTCAGTGTCGCCGGTATGTTCAAGAGAAGTCGCTCAGAGAATTCATCTGTGTCTCATCCGCTGCAATACATTCACGCTCCATTCTTTCATGACTGCCACCCTGAACACTGTATCATCAGATCGTTTTCACCTCCAAAATCATTTACTCTGTTTCGTGTCGTAGATGTGGGATTCATTAAGGCCCTCCTACGATGGGTCGCTTCTTGTTGACATCAGCTCATTATCCAAGAAGTCGACTTAGGAACAACCCTTTCAGTACTTTGAAGCTTGCATGCCTCAATGGCAAGTTTCTCACTTTCGACGACAGGTTTACATCATTGGCCTTCGACCGAAAGATTTTGCGTGGTGTTCGATGCCAAGTCCCTTTTCACACTATGCGAATTGTACTATAGTACCTTGAGGGTCATCATCATTATCGGTGATTCCTCTCGCGCTTGTTAACAGCTTACATCATTGGCTGGTAATCAGGTGATGTCTTTCTATGTTCGACTCCAGAACATCTTTCACATGGATCGACTTGTACTCTGAGTGAAGATTGAACGAGTTTGAAGACCCCGGATCTAGTTTCATCCATCTGGGCTGCGATATATTCAGGAAAATAAAAACATCAAATGTACATTGTTGCTACACAGATGATCATCTGAACCAAAGGATGATGACTCTATCAGAATCATCAGTCTGCCACACAGACGGTTGTCTGTCTTATGTACATGAAAATGAATTTATAAAGCTGAGCATGGGAATGCCCGCCTCAGCTAGATCATGAAAAATATTATGAAGATAATGTATTGTATTGTATCTTATTACAGGTCGCCTTCCAGCTCGAAAAAACTTTGGATCCTCATGATAAAGCATTTCACCTGACATCAAAAGATTAATGACCTCATGCTTTAGGGGGCAACTGTTATAGACATTTTTGGGCACTGCAACCCCAATCAAACATGTCCATAAACCAAGGGCTCCTAAGTCCCTAAAAGTGTTGCTTCACACCCTAAAAGAACAAGGTCAGCTGATTACATCATCTCCCAGAAGTTCTCCACAGAAAATTGCTCAGAACTGGTCAAAGCTGGACCATACAGACTGCCCAATGCAGAGGGTGTGATGCATACTGAAAAGCCCTTCTGTAGGGTGCGATGGGCGAGAGTGGACAAATGGCAGAGACAGTTTGCAAGGTGGATAGTCATGGAATCTTCCAGAAACTTCTCCTGTGACACTTGCCTCTCTGAATTCGCCCAGGGATGAGTAAGAGATCATCAATCTCCAAGTGGAATCAAGAACTATTAGAGAGAGGACACTAATCAAAATCCTAGAAGCTGACTCACCCCCCCGAAATCATCTATATATGGATCCCTCATCCCAGATATCCAGAGGCTGGAATTTTGTATCTTGTAAGGAAGTGTTGTTGGTTTTTTGGTGGAACATCATAGTGTTGGGTGATCTAAGCTTTTCATGAGGTGAAAGAAGGGCTTTCATGCTGGAGGATGACGCTGGGTCAGAACAATTGGTTGTAATCCTCTTTGCTATTCTTGATATTAATAAAGTTATTCAAGTTTTCCTCCACATTCTTGTGTGTTTGATGATATATGCATTTGTGTGGTCAATATATATCTGGTCCTATATTGTTTATGATTGTAGATCTCTGTTCTTCGATAGTATTATGCTGCTTTGATTCCACAGGTGCTCTTTGAAGTTGGGTAGACGAAGGAGAAGCGGCAAGGATCTGTCAGAAGGGAGAGGAACCGAGCAAGGAACCAAGCGCAAGACTGAGGTTGGTGTCCTTCATTCCCCTCTTATCTACTTCCCATAAAGGAAAATGAAAGTAGTTTTAGTTTGTTTGTTTCTAAGATAGCTACCAGTCTTAGTGGGACTAGCAGCTCCGAGTGGGCACTAGATTTCCCGATAACAATGCAGTAGCACATATCAAGGTTTGCTGAAGGAAGCGGAGACGAACATAGTTGTCAATGTAGGAACTAGAATAACACCATAAGTGATATGTCATCACATGGGCCTGAGGGTCCCCTCTTTAGCATTTCCTTCAAATTTGGGGCAATCGCTTGGAATTTTAGTGGGAATTGAGGGCCAATAAGGTGAATGAATAATTGGATCATTAGTAAGCCTGGAGACACTAGGCAGTTCTGATGTATCTAAAAATGGAAATTGCAGGTTAAAAGGCATATAAGGCCTTCGATAAGGCCTAGTCTGTGTGTTCCAACCTTGTTGGTAAGGATTCTACCCCCCAAAGTGGAGGATTTTGACCATAGGGGGCTTGATTTTTCCCCCACTGATGGGTACCTTGACCATAAGGTGGATTCTTTCTAGGGTAGGGTTGATATTGACCTGCCATAGGACATTGATAAGCACAAGGAGGACAAACATTATGTGCGGCATATGGATTGTAAGGTTGTTGCACCTGCTGACCCTGGATATGAAGTTGCTCGACCTGCTGTTGTAGTGGCTGGCGTTGTGTTTGCAAGGTTTGACCTTGTTGATACACACGTTGCACTCACTGCCACAAGGGTTGAACTTGCTACTACAATGGTTGACCTTGCAGATACAAGGGTTGGTTGGGTTGTTGGGCAAACTACGTTTGTTGTTGCAAAGGCTATTGAAACTATTGCAAAGGTTGCCCCTATTGCTGCAAAGGTTTCCCTTGTTGTAGTAATAGTTGTTGAACATTTCCTTGAGGGATTCCTTGTGGGTATTGGTAAGTTCCAATTGGGATTTTACCATATGCACCAGGAATAGAATTTTAACTAGGTTACACATGAGGACCTTCTTATGGAATATAAGGTGGATTTTGCAGTGCCTATGAACCATATGGAACATAAGACTATTGGAGGGGTATCTAGGCCATTTAAGTCTATTGAAACTGGATATTACTTGCCCCGGATGGATCAACGAGATTAGGAATACCACTAAGATTGGGTTGATTTACTCCAACCATGTGAGGTTGTGATCCACTCAGATGGGTTCCACCTGGCACAAGAGGAAGGTTTGGATTTTTCCTCCTAGGTTGTGAATGAGGTGGTGGTACATTTTGATGGAGGAACTTAGGAACTTACAAACGTATAAATTGAAATAGTCAGTTGCACCAGAATGGAAGGTTGAAACGACAATAATGGTTGTGAAGAAATCGTCGATTGAATCGGAACTAAAGTAATGAAAATTTGCATAGGTATCTAAGAGGTGTTGCAGGTGGGAACACCCTAGGGTCTTGGGTTGAAAACCCAAACAGAGCGGAGGGCAAACAACAACAAGAAATGCTGAGACAAACAATCTAAATGCTTATTCTACTGAACTGGGAAGAAGTGACCTTACCCGGAGGTCCTACGTTTGGGTAGATCCCGCAAGGTTCAAACTCTCTGCTTCCTTCGATGCCTTTTAAACCTATAAATTATCCAGGAAAAGTATATACAACAGTAGTAACATAAAGCATATTCATGATAGATATGTTAGATCATATAAGAAAATGAACAATTACACATTAATACAAGATTTATAAACAAATCACAACATGGATCAATGCATAAACACGATAAATATCAGGAATAGAACAACATTTCTTTATTGATGTAAGCTACAAGAAAGGTGGAAAACTACAACCTAAGTCTTCCTACAGCTCCAAGCCGAACTATCCTCTAGATCTGTCCTATCCCGGCCTCAGCAATCTTCCTCCATCATCATACATAAGGATATCAAAAGTGGGATGAAGGATATCTCAAAAGAGGAAAAAAGAGTTTCCTAAAGCTTGGGGAGTGCAGAAGGCATAGGGATTTCATCAAACTCAATCAGGGATCAATCAACTATAATATCAATATCTCATCTCTTCTCCATTGAGGCCTTCCCATGGAGGTTTATTTATACTTCTCCAAATTAGTTTTTTCAGCTGGGAAATAGTTGGGCCACGGGCTGCAGTAGGTGAGTAACAAGTAAAACCCATAAACTCCGCCCAAAATTAAGGAGATTTATTATTTTTAAGTGTTTTAACACATATACGCGGGTTGGGTATATACTGACCCACGTGTACATGCTTTTAACACAAGGAAAAATAGCCTATAGGAAATAAAACACTGTTTTTTAAATTTTGGGACTAAGCCTCGAAAGGAAGGGTTGCCCTAGGCCATAACCAAAGCATTAGATCTACCAAGAGTGGTAAATGGTGCTATAAAAGATGCCCCCTAATATATGAGGTCAGAAGGGTTACATGATGGCCGAAATGTGTTAAGTGTATAGAAGGAATCATGCCGAGACCAAGGAGGAGTTCACCAGAATTTAGCTTGCCAAGCCAGTGAAAGAGATTAGAAAGAAATTGTTATCTGAGGCAGGCATACCCATGCTCAGAGATAAAAAAGCATGTCCACATGTTAAGTAAAAAATTGGATCCAATATGCATACAAGTATACAGGAATTGAAAATACACAATGGATCCTCTGATCATATCCAAATAAGTAAATGTTTGAATATAACATATAAATAACTGATTAATGATGCTGAAGTACGAAGCTGATCACTAAAGTCATAAAGCTGATCCAAAAAGTACCAAGTCAAATGGTGGAATAAATGGTACTGCACTGCAACTCGGGTGCCAACATATGAGATGCTGTTGTAAGGAACTGCAACATATAAGGTGGATGGTGTCAACTAGGAGAAACATGAGCAACTGACAAGTGAACCAAGAAATTTTGATGCAAACCCGAGGTCTTCACAGATTGCCATGGTACTAATCTGGAATTTATCCAAGACAAAGAATTAAGGTATTACAGACGCATGTGCATGGATATGCCTATGTTACTTTATGCAATGGATCAATAAGATTGCGAAATACATAGACATTGAAGCAGTTAGGGAAAACACAACAGTGAAACATGTAATACAACAAGTTTAATAAGGAGTTCACCTAATGCTCCTAGGCTACGTCTCTTGGTCCAGCCTTCAGTGGGGGCCTCTCTATTATGTTTCCAAAGTAGAGTTTTTACAACAGTGAGCTCAATTTGAGTCTCACTCAATAGATATGAATCAGTGGGATTGGAGTACACAAACTCTCCTTACTGAACTTGACCTCTACTGGTCACAGTAGTATGAGCCCAATCTGAGACTCATACATGATAGGCATATACAAAGGAGTTCGCTCGAACCTCTCAAGCCTTCTCTGGAGTGCATATACTCTCTGACTCTCTCTGGCTCTGTCTCGATACTGCCTTTTCTCTGCGGGTTAGCTCGACTTACTTCCTCTGTTCTTCGTTCTCAGCTTTCTTACTCACTTTTCTTACTGCTCTCTAGTTGTTTGCCTGTTGCTTATATCAGTCTGTGGCTTTAACTGACGATTCGTTTCCGCTTCCCGGCATTCTGGTAATTTTGCCACTATCCGTTTGAATTCCCCCGTTGTGCGTCATCATCACTGTGTAACACTTCTCAGGGAGGTGGTGACCTATTCTGCAATGGGTGAGTGTGCTAGGTTCCTTGGACCCATTTGAACAACCATTATTTCCGTTTTCTCCAAGATTGCCCGCAAAACACGAATCTTTTTCCAACTCATCGTCCACATCAGACTTCAAATCCCATGTAATCTTACTTTATAACCTTTTCAAATCTAGTCATTTATCGGGACACGCCTTCGACGTTGATCTGGGCCCCCCAAATCCTATGGTCGTTTTTCATATCAGGCAGGTAAGTAGCATGACATTTACCCATCCGATGTGAGCATTTTTATCTCTCTTCCTCCGGATGCGTGTCACTCAAAGTGTGGCATCAGCCGAACTCGGTTGAAACTACTTACCGCCTCGAGACCTTTCGATATCCTATCGTGTTACAGGAAAATTTGGGCACATAAACCCTGACTTCCAGATCTGTATTATTAGGGTCTATCAACCCCTAATTTAGTTGTTTTCATTCCCTAATGAAGTTAACCTACATCATGCTTGCTTCCCAAGAGTTTCATGACACCATTCATCCAAAAAATGTCCCTAAGGAGATCATCGCAGGTGGCCTTCTATCTGGCTGCAATGAATGGTAGGCACTACACTGTCTGGGTGCTATGCATAGCACCTGGCCTTTGTTGCACCTGCGATGAGTGAGATCCATCGAATTTTTTAAATGAACTCATTGGATTCCTCATCCAATGGATGCTTCTAGAGGTTTCTAGAAGGATTGGGCTCACTTTTGGATGAGGAAGGAGATGAATGAACCTTAATCCATTATCCCTTCCTCCATGGAACCACTTCCCAAATATGGCAAAGCATTCATGAGGGCCATTAATGGCCTAACCTCCTATTTTCAGCTATAAAAGGACCAATCTCTCATTGGCTGGTTAAGGTTGAGACTTCTTAAGCTAAGGAAATGCTGCTAGGATGAGATTAGTAGAGATAGTAGTGTTATCATGTCAAATTGTTGTTTCCATGAAGAGAGAAGGGTTTGAAGCTGGGAGGATGATGCTGAATCGAACATGCATCTACATGGGTTGTAATCTTCCTTTCTATGAATAAAGAGTTCTATGATTTTTCCCATTCATTTGTTATGTGATGTATATTGTATTTTCGATTCGATAATATGTTTAGTTAACAGATCGATATGTATGCTTTGATGGTTTTTTGTCTCGGCTTGTGTGCAGGTACCTATCAAGTGAGTTAAGTACAAAAGGGAGTGGTGAAAGTGGTCAAAGGGAAGAGGGATTGAGCGAGAGATATAGGTTGGTACTTTTGCTCCTCTTTCTTTTATCTGTTAGCTATAGGAATATAAATGGAATTACTTTAACTGTTGTTTTAGACTTGCTACTAGGTCTAGGGGTTAGTCGTTCTAAAAGACACTAAATTTTCCCATAACAAAATGGCGACTCCATTGGGGATTGATTTTATCCCTTATAGTAGCTAATCAATCTCTTAGAACACTTTGACATACTTTACCCTCTTTTTCTCATCGAATTCAAGTTCAATTTACTGAAATTTGAGTCAATTTTGAGCATAAAATTGTCATTCTGTAATCATCGTAGCTCTGTAACTGACAAGGTGCTATGCATTGCACCCTCTGCACAGAGACAGTGCTATGCATCACACTGTCCCTCACTCTGACCTGCGCTGATTCCTTTTGGATCAGTTTTCCCATCTAGGAGCTGAAGCCTTAAGTCAATTTTCAGTTGTTTGAATTGTTTGTTGGATTTAGATGATTTCTTGTCTCTGAAAGTAGTCTTCGTTTCCTTGTTTCAACCAATTTTAGACTGGATTGTTAAATGTTTGTTTATGTATTTGCTTTATCATTTGCAGTCCATTATCGAAAGTAGTTTCAATCGATTGTTTTGTCAAATACGAAGTGTCGTAAAATCTCCCTTCATTTAAAAAATCGATTGGTCTATTTGTGCATCTGATTCATATTTTTCGTTTAAGTGTCGAAAATCTTCGTTTCCTTAAATTTGAAAGCGTCATTTAGTCTTCCTTTACTTTTAAGAGAAATTCTCATAAATCAACTTTTTTGTGAAAAATCTTTTGAATCATTGTGCATTTGTTCTTTTTAGTGCATAATTCACATTAAGGAGAACTGAAAAGAAAAAGAAATACATGTAATTGCATTTTAGGAGATTGAATGTGTGTGCTTAAAAGGAATGGTTAGGGAAATTCATTAGTGAGTGCTCTTTATTGTTTGATCCAAAAAGTACTTATTTGCTCTTTCCCTTGTAGCTAGGATTTTCATTGTCAAAATGGAAAGAGTGCTTCTTATTCTAGTTGCATTTTTAGGAATTTCGGAAAACATCACGTGGTGAAACCCAAAGGCAAATTTTAAGCAAGATCAACCTAAAATTAACTTCAATTAACCTAATAATGCATTGGAATTTAATGCAAACATCTAGAGGTGTCTAGGTTAGAGACGTGTTCCGGCGTCTTAAAACCTAGTGGCTTTCGTTTCATTGAGGTTGGGTGATTCCTCCTCTCTGAACCGATAAGTACTAGTACAAACTTGTGCTCCTTGTACTATCGTGTATATAGTGGGATACCCCAATAGGTTTAAATCCTTTATCCCTAGGAATCCGAGTTTGCCACCTTACCGATCACAATGCACCAAACACAACATTCGGGAAGACTGACTGCCATACGGTAAATCCATGGTAATTTCTCTTTAATTTACCACCAAGGTGTATATTGCAGTTTTGTGATTAGTTTGGTAAACCCTCTTGCTTAGTATCTCTAGAGTAGTCACTTTTTCTCCTTTTCGACTCCTTAAAAGAAAAGGTTCATTTGAGTGCTTGTCCTTTCAAGCTCATTAAACAACGAAAGTGACTAGAGTCATCTTTTGTTTTTTCTGGACTCTTAAAAAATGAAAAAGCAAAGTTAAGTTCTAGTGTCGTAAAAATTAATTGACCATGGATAACATCCTACACACTTGTTTTTTAGTTGATCTTAGGTTGAAACATATGGCGACAAATCCGGAGTCCACCAATCAAGGAACTCCTTTTGATGGGAATCCTAGTATTTTTCCTCCTTTCGGAAATATCGGTGCTCCTTATATGGCTACATTGTCCCTTCCGGGATTTACCGTTGGCTTTCTAGTATGGCTGTTTTCAACCTCCTTGGTTCAAAATGTCGTGATTTCTCCACAATCAAGTACACCTCCAACTGGACAAGATCAACCTCCAGTTGATCCTAAAGTTGACCCTTTGCCTTCTTCTCTGTTGTTTCTTCGTCCCCTTCTTCCTCTCTGCCTGGTGAAAGTATTGGTACTAGTAACCAAGTGGCTAAGAAGAAGAAGAAAGGGATGAAGAAGAAGAAGAAGCAAATTCAGCAGAGGGGCGACCAAGCAACCATTGCTTTGAATGCAAAATCTGATGAGAAATCGTCCGTTAAGCCTCACAAAGTTCGATATCCATGCAAACTTTGTGCGAGAGACCATCTTCTTCGAAATTGTCCTGATGAGAAATTGTCCCTAATTGGTCCATTTATACCAATGGTATCATCCCTGCCATGGGTTAATTATGTGGCAACCTGTTCCATACCTACATCAATTGACGATCAATTCAGTGATGTTGTACATCATGTACTGGGGGCATTGGAACCAGATCCCTCTTTCATGACCTCTTATGAGTTGTGAACAAGGAATTCGAGGATAGTTCCTTATCTTGTGTCAACCTCGTTAAAAAAATGAAATCGAGGAATATGAGGATAGTTCCTGGTCTTGTGTCAACCTTGTTAAAAAATGAAATAAGGAGTACGAGGAGAGTTCTTTGTCTTGTGTCAACCTTGTTAAAAAATGAAACAGATCCCTCAAGGATAGTTTGTTGTCTTGTGTCAACCTCGTTAAAAAATGAAACCAAGGATATGAGGATAGTTCTTTTACTGTGTCAACCTCATTAAAAAATGAAACAGGTCTGAGGATAGTTCGTTGTCTTGTGTCAACCTCGTTAAAAAATGAAACAAGGAGTATGAGGATAGTTCTTTTACTGTGTCAACCTCGTTAAAAAATGAAACAGGCCTATGAGCATAGTTCCTTGTCTTGTGTCAAGCTTGTTAAAAAATGAAACAAGGAGTCTGAGCAAAGTTCCTTGTCTTGTGTCAAGCTCATTAAAAAATGAAACAAGGTCCCCTGGAGCAAAGTTCCAAGTCGAGTCTTTGATTACATCTCTTAAAATCCCAGTCGAGTCTTTCAATTGACCTTGTAAAAGAACCTTCATTCCATTCACCTGATAGCCATGAGTAGTCTAGTTAGGTGAATGTTATGAAGCTTGGGGGGCATGCACCTAGTGGTAAAGTTAAGTTTCCCTGTAGGTTATGTGAAGGGAATCACCCCTTTAACCTTTGTCTATTTGGACGAAGCCAAAAAGGTGTTGGATAACCGTCTTGCTTCACAGCAACGACTTCCATCTAGTTACAAGAGACTCTCCCTTTCATCATGCTGGGGGTATGTAAACTCAATCTCAAGCAAAGTTTTTTCTCATTTCAAGCTTGAGTAAAAATGAAATTATTTTCAAGCATAGTTTTTCATTTTAAGCTTGTGTAAAAATGAAACTAAATCCAAGCATAGTTTTTCATTTCAAGCTTGTGTAAACATGAAATTGAATCCAAGCATAGTTCCCTATGGTTCAAGCTTGTCTAAAAATGAACCCATTTCCAGTTTAACCCTCCTGATTTCCATTCTATTAGCCTTTTCTATCAGATGAGCCTTGGTTGTTTTCATTCCATCACCACCATCTCTTTGGCCGATCATATGCTTTCACTTGATTGTTTTACCCTTTTTGAGGAGCAGTTGCAATGAGTGGTCTTATTAGCTAGCCTCTTCACATAAATCCACATGTTTTGAGAAGTTCCAACATCACCAGAACCAATTGCTACCCTAGACACCATTCGTTCCTCAAAATGGAGTCCTCTTTAAGCTCTTTTCAGACTCCCTAAACATGAAAAGATTACTGAGCACCTGTCGTTTCTGGCTTGTTAATGGATTAGAATCGATATCTACTTAGTATAGTTTTAACCCTTCTTCGGACTGAGATATATTAAGTACGAAAAAGGTACTCGTTGGTCAAACATGATCAATAGGTTCTCTCTTGTATTGTTTTATTCTTTTTTGGGCTTGAGAGACAAACTTACAAAAAAGAACTTTTGGAGTTTTCTTTTCGTCCCTTTTCAAACTCTCTAAACATGAAAAGGACCGAATTATCTTTGTCGTTAAACTCATTAAAAACATAAAATAGCAACAAACTTGTCCATCTAGACAAGATCGAGTTTCACCTTCGCTATACTCGTTAAAACATCAAATAGCGATGGATTCACACAAAGGGTGGAATTATACAACAAGCATATGTTATCCTCCTCAAGCTTGATAAAAATAAAGAGGTATTGGTTAGAAATGACTGGGGAAAATGGGAAAAAGCTGGGAAAACTTTATGGTAGCAGGTCACTCTTGATCATGACACTTTCACCTCATCACCGTGACTATGTGGGTTGGGTCATTCAGCTTGATGGTTATCACACCATTGGTCTATCATACCATCCATTATTTCGTTTTGGGTCAATGCTACCAATTCACTTTAGTGTTGCCGATATGTTCAAGAGAAGTCATTCAATTCAAAACTTCATCATTTACAATACAGTAAACCTTCATTTTCGTGCCCGCCATTCTTGAACCTTGTGTCGTCAGTTGATGCTTCATCTAAAAAATCATTTACCTCATTTCGTGTCGTTGATGTGGGATACATCAAGGCCCTCCTGTGATGAGTCGCTTCTTGTCGACATTAGCACATCATCCAAGAAGTTGACTTAGAAACACCCCTTCAATACCTTGAGGCTTGCATATATCAATGGCAGGTTTCTCGCTTCCAGCAATAGGTTGACATCACTGGCCTTCGACCGAAAGACTTCGTCTGGTGTTCGACATCAAATAATTTATTCACACCTTACGAAATATACTGCAGTACCTTGAGGGTCATTATCATTATCGGTGATTCCTCTCGCATTTGTTAATGACTTACATCATTGGCTGGTAATCAGACGATGTCTCTCCATGTTCAACCTCAGATCATTTATTCACATGGTTAGAATTGTACATTGAGTGAAAGATTGGATGAGATTCACAACCCTGGATCTAGTTTCATCCATCTGAGCTACGATATACTTTCAAGAGTACTATATCAAATGTACAAATGGCCTTACATTCATGGGTCTATATCTGTAGACAACTATATGTGTACATGTAATGAAAGTTTATAAGCTGAGCATGGGTATGCCTTCCCTCAGCTAAAAATTGTGAGAAAAAAATCAAAGTATCATGATATTTGTATTGTAACTGATGCAGTTCACCTTCTGATTCGAAAACTTCTCTACAAGTGGTAAAGCATCTCACTCGACATGTTTATTTTCGAATTCATGCTTTAGGGGGCAACTGTTACAGAAAAATTTGGGCACATCAACCCCGGCTTCCAGATCTGTATTATTAGGGTCCATCAACCCCTAATTTAGTTGTTTTCATTCCCTAATGAAGTTAACCTACATCATGCTTGCTTCCCAAGAGTTTCATGACACCATTCATCCAAAAAATGTCCCTAAGGAGATCATCGCAAGTGGCCTTCTATCTAGCTGCAATGAATGGTAGACACTACGCTGTCTAGGTGCTATGCGTAGTACCTAGCCTTTGTTGCACCTGCGATGAGCGAGATCCTGTTACACTAAAAAATGTCACCATGGCTATTTACAATTAGTATGGCTCTATCAACAGTCATGCTATCCTCCTGGGCAAGTCTCATGCCTCTGCTCTCCATGTCAAACTTCAAGAAAGAGAGAAAGTCTTTGTAAATGTGTTTATCTCTGGGTACGCAGATTCTCTCGGCCTTACCTGCGGGTACGCACCTAATGTTCACAAAAACTGCGTACTTGTATGCTCTGTATGTAAAGGGGCAGGTGCGTACCCCTGTAAAGGTCAAAATGCGCAAGTTTCATCTTTAAAAAGTTACTTGTGGTCATTTCTAGAGCATTCTAGAAGGTTGTTTGACGTGTATTGAGCGCCTCCAGATGGTTCATGTACCCCTACCAAAGAGGAACTTATCCCATCAATAAGGGAGCTATCCCATCCAAAGAGGGGATTATCCCATTGATGGTGGACCTGATTAACTTCCTCTTGAGCACTATAAATACAGGCATTGGGCCAGAAGGAGGAGAGGTTGGAAGCTAAACATTTCTAAGGGTAGATGCTGCTGGAATTAGGACTCCCATTTAGAAGCTTGTGAGGAGAGATTACCATCTTTGCTTGTTCTATTTGGAAGTGGGTGAGCTTTGTCAAAGTAAAAGAGAACTCTTGATGGACCCTGAGAGGGACTTGCACAACACCAAGGCTCAGGTTGTAATTGTTCCTTTTGTTTCCTATTAATGCAAATGAGTCCATTCTTCTCAATAACTTTTTATTTATGAGTTGTTTCATGTACTCCTTGGTCTATGTGTTAAATATGTTTTATTTTATGAGATTATCAAGTGCTATTTAATCAATTGATTGTTAGTGAATGCAGGTTTCGAAGTGAAGGAGGAGCTCATCCGGATCAGCGAGGCTGGACTGCTACAACAGCGTTGGACTACAGGTAGGATCTAAACACTTGATTTCTTATATAGTAAATGCATGTTTAGAGAAGGATTGCTCTTGTTTGTCTTGTTTGTCACTAGAGAGTCTTAGGCTCCTAGGGAGGTTGGTTGTGTCCGCACTATCGACTCTTTCCGCCTGACAAAATGGCGACTCCACTGGGGAATCCATTGATGTGAAAGTTTTTTCCTGTGTATGCAACTTTGATCTGAGAAAAGTCATTTATTTTCTGGTTTTTGGCTCTGTGATTTTGTATTTGGGTGGGTTAGCTTAGGGTTAGATTGAATTTAGTTTTTCTTGGTTTTTTCAGTAGTACGCACCCTCTGAGTATTGCACAGTGCGTACCTGTACGCACTGTTGCTGTGTGCACAGAGCGGGCCCGCACCTGTCTTAACAGGTTTCCTGCGTACCCTGCTAAAAATTAAGAAATTTCCATTTTTTGCATTTTTCCTCTTAAATTTTGCTTTTTCTTAGTTTTTACTGCCCAGATCCATTAGTCTCTTGTCAAAGATCTTCACTTGAACTTGTTTCGATAGCATTGAGTGTTTTAGTGGATTTCATAGAAGTTTAAGCCCTAGGGTTTGATTTTTGAGTAGGTCCTGTAGTGACTTTGACGGTAGAAGTTGTCAAGCCTTAGATCTCTCTGGTTTTGTCAGCCTTCTTAGGAGTCGGACCTGTCATAAAGTCTACCTGTGAGAGCAACTTACCTTTGAGTTGTCTCTTTGGCAAATTTCGAAGTGCTTGTTGATTGAGTATTGAATTCCATTTTACAAAAAGAACAAAAAGATTTGAGTTTTGTTTTGACTGGTCTTTTGATTCTGCATTAGCTGGTCCTTGGCTTGATTGTGGTCAAGTAAAACAACCTAGAATCATCCTTGTAGGCTTTTGCCTCGTTAGGTTTGCTTTAGAGTAAATTTCTTTTTGATTTGCTTGTGAGTCAATTTTTCATAGATTTTATAGCTTTTGAGATTGATTTTCGTTAAAATAGATTTATATGCTTTATTAAATAAGAGAAAATACAAAAGCATCTCCTTTGAAAAGTTTTGTTTCAAGTAGCTTTGAGGGATTTTGAAAGAAAAAGAATTTTTCGTGCACGTAAGGAGTGGTCATGTTTGTATGCTTGGAAAGATAAAGAGAATTGTTTCTTTGATTGTCTTTACTAAGAAAGTTGTTTTCTATAAAATTTGCATTTTCCAACTCTCTTAGTTAGGAGTTTCATTGAAAGAGAAAAGTAGCGTAAATCATCTTAGGTGCATCTTTGTAGTGGTTTGAGTCGAGTCTACACACCATTGGTTTCATTTCCGCTACCTTTTGTCTTTAAGAAAAACCATAAAATTAACGCTTAAAGTAAAATCAACTTAGTAATTTTTATTTACTAGGGCTCTGAAACACCAATTTAGATCAGGCTAGTGTCTTGGAGTAGGAGAGTAATTAACTCTCCAAGACAACAAAACCAAACAAGTAGCTTATCTTGTGATAGAATAAATCCAATTGTCTCATTTGTACTCTGGGAAAGCTCCTCTTAAAGGAGAAGCACGAGCTCGTGTCCGAACCAGTGAGGGGATCAATCCTCCCTCGTTGGCAACGACGCCAGACACGCACGTATTACAAACGGTAAACCTCGGATTAACCATTGTCGAGGAGCCAGGGGTCACTTGTCGGTAAACCTTGGATTATTGTCAAGGAACCAACAAGGGGATTGAGCTTGATACTCTGCCCTTGCGTGCTGTCGGAGTGTAGACTGTTCCCCGAGGTGCATTTGTTGCGGTTGGTAACCTTAGTGACCATTATCTTTAGGATTCTACCAAGGTGACGGTGGAGGGAAGATCCCACTGTACCTGGAGCAGACGTCGGCTAGACTCACTTGGATTTTCCGGGGGGTTCACTTCACTCGAGACGGTTAAAGTGGAGGAACTTGTGCCGGTCTATTCATTAAGCAAGTTGCCGGGGTAACTGTTCCACCCGCCACTTCTGTACTGAATCCGGCGATGTTGGGTTTCATCTCCAACTAGCGTTTTCGGTCTGGAAGGCTACTGTTTGTGCTTGGTTTGACGCCCTAGATTCTTTAGGCGTGTGATTCAAATTTGTTTGGTTCTTTAGCGACTTTAGGTGGTTTGATTTGAGATTTTACTTTGTTTTCGTGTGTAGTAGTTAAAAGTTTTTATCTGTGGCGGAATTACCGAGACAGTCCCGTAGACTTCGGGGCAAGTCACCTAAGATTGTTACCGGAACTGATTTGTTGAGGAAACTCCGTAGATCACGGGGTGGATCTCCTGAAGACGTCCCAGGTCAGTACGAAGGATTGAAGGTCCTTGTAACTCCTCCTAGTGGCAGTAGAGTAGGTTCACCTGAAGAAGGAGAATCTTCCTTGGTAGTCCATCCAGATTACCAAAGTCTAGAGACAGGTTATAATCCCGAAGCCGCTACAGTTTCTGAGCTTGCTGGTAGTTTTTCGTCTACTAGTGATATAGGCGAAGAACCTGAAATATCTGAACCTGTTACTCCGACTTCTAGTGTTCCAGATTCACCAAGAGTAGAACGAGTTATCACCGAAAATCTTCCTACTGGTTTGATTGCTATTGAAGAACTTTCTCCAAAGGAAGAAATAGGCGTCTCTAACCTTGAAGATCAACTTACTATTGAGTTCAGGGAGCGTGAATCTATCTTTTACAGTCCTCCTAGAAGTACTACCTGGTACCTTTCGTTAACCAATTATTTAGACAACTCAGGGATAGGTTTTTCTACACCTCGTACTCCTTTTCCACCTGGAGGTATTTATACTCCTGTAAATATGTCTGGTCAGTCGTCTGTGTTCACTCAAACTCCTGAATCATTCTTACACGGCGGTCCTTCTGTTCCCACTGGGTATCAGTCGCTTTCTGGTACCTTTGCGGGGGCATCTCCTCAACCCGTCGATCATGGGTTATTAGCTGGAAACAATGGTAATAAACCATTGGGTATAGGGGACATTTACATGATGTCAGGTTCAGTTCCCGTTTCTCAACCTCAAAGTGGCCAATTACCGCCTGGGGGGCAGCCTCAGTTAACGCCTGGGGGGCAACCTCAAGGTACACAAATTGTGTCTGGGGGGCAGCCTCAAGGTCAGTATGTGCCTATGGTGCAATACATGCCTCAAGGTCAACCCCAGCCTCAATATGTACCCCAAGGTCAACCTCAGTATCAATATTTACCTCAAGGGTATCAACCCCTAGGGTATCAACCTCAAAGTCAAGGTCAACCCCAGTATCAGTATTTACCCCAAGGTTATCAACCTCAAGGTCAATACTCGAGTCAAGGTTATCAACCACCTCAAGGTCAGTCATATGTTCAAGGTATGGGAACTGTACCTTTCAGTTATCAATCTTATCCTCAATCCGGTTATGGACCTTAGTATTCTCAACCTGTTACGGGTCAATACCCCGGAATGTTAGTGTGGGATCCATCACAGGGTCAACAAGTGTTGCAGCCAAGTATACAATTGGTACCTCAAGCTGGACAACCCGTAGTTTCTGGTCCACCCCAGCAACCGCAACCTGTCCAGTCAAATGTTCAAACTTCTGTAACTTCGGTAGTTACTCAGCCGCTAATTGCACCTAGTACTCCATCTCAAACGGCTGCTGCAACTACCGCAACATCTGCCGCACTTACTTCTGGAGTATTGACAGCTCCGGTTTCTACTGTCTCTGCAACCACTCCTCAGGCATCTTTACCGTTGTCTGGATCTACGGTCCAGATGCCTACAGGTCAGCCTGGTATAAGTACGGTTGTCACTACTCAACCTCAATTTGTTCAACAACCGTATCAGGGACAGTACCAACATGGGCAAGCTGTCCAACAGCCGGTTTACCAGTATCAACCGTATCCTGGGTACACTTATCAACAACCTCAACAACCCCAGTACGGTCCGGTTAATCCTGGTTTTCCAGGAGGATATAATATCCCTAATGCGATTCCTGTTCCTAGTTATCCTGGATATCCTCCTCCTGGGACTGGTCTTGTGACCCAGAGTTTTAGAGATCCTAACCGGCAATTACCGTTTATCGCAACTTTGGATTTACCAGACTTGACGTGCCTAACGAATGATTCAATTCAATATCTTCAGTTCTGGCTGCCAATGCCAAATAAGTTGCCTAGTGATATACCCAAGTTCAAAGGTAAGTCTGGAGAGGATCCATCCAATCATGTGATGACTTACCACCTCTGGTGTGCTTCAAATTCTATCTCGGATGATTCGATCCACTTACGTCTTTTCCAGCGTACACTCATTGGTCTCGCGGCCAAGTGGTACATTGAGTTGCCACGGGCATCTTTTTACAATTTTAGCCAGTTAGCTACCTCGTTCTTAACTCACTTTCAGTTGCCGATCAGATACGATAACGGCACGGAGTTATTAACTTCACTAAAACAATCGACGTCCACGTATATTTCTGATCACATTCATGAGTGGAGACGTCGAAGAAGGTTAGTGAAAGTTTTTATTCCGGACCAAATTTTAGCTGAATGGTTTGTTAAATCATTATTACCGAAGATTACTGAAGATGTAGCTAAGGCCGGAGTAGTTACTGAGGAGCAAGTCATTTCTCAGGCGCAGTACCTTGACTTAGTTTATACTCAGTCAGGTACGTTACACGAGAAGATCCCAGATCTTCCAAAATCGAATCAAATCGCTGCTGCTCCTTCGGGATCTCATGCCGCTGATGGTATGATTGGTACGGTGAACACAAAGAGCAAGAAGAAATATTCCAAGAATTCTACTACTCCTATAATCACTTTGCCTGATTCCCCGACAGGAGAGTCTTCTCTTGAACTTTCCGCCGATATTCACGTTGTAGAGTCATCTACGGCCAAATCAAAAAACGGTGGAAAGAAGAAAGAAAAGAAGAAAGCTAAAGCAGACAAGACTCCGAAGGAGAAAACGGAAAAGTCGAAAACCAATGACGAAAAGCGCAAAACTCGATATCCTTGTCTTATTTGTGAAGAGGATCATTTTACAAGAGATTGCCCTCATTGGGCCAAGGTTGTGAAAATAGTCAAAGGTTCTCTCACTCCTGCTGTGTTAAAAGATCCATTTCCAAAGCAGGAGAGTAAGATGATAGGTTCTTCCTTGACTGCCAGTGAAGAACCCATTTTGATGATGTCTCATGTGAGGATTGCGACTCGGTCGCAAGATTATGGTAGTAAGAATCCTGTTGATGGTAAGGAAGCAGAATCTTCTCATTCTAATCCATCAACCTCAGCTCCTGGTTCCGATCCACTACAGATCGAAAAACCTAACCCGGACTTAGTAATCAAACCGCCCACCAAGGGTGTACTTCGAAGGTCTGCTTTCAATCCACATGCGAGAGCAGCCCAGAATTACAACATTGTTGAGGACTTAGCTGTTTCACCCTCAGCAATGTCGGCTTTAGAAGTGCTGCAATCATGCCCAGCACAACGAAAATTACTTTTGTCAGCTATCGGAGCTGTTGATGTTCAGGACCCGAATCTGATAATCTTCGATCTAGAAAATATTACACCGCGTCTACCCCATCAAATGGCTTTCCAAATTCCAGTGATAGTAAAAAACAGGCCTATTCATCGGACTGTGATTGATGAGGGAGCTTCTACGTGTATTATGTCGATTCAATGTTGGAAATCACTTGGTTCTCCTTCGCTGAACCAATCCCCGACCATCCTTAAGGCCTTTGATGGCCGTGGGTTTCGTCCGTTTGGTATTCTACAGGAATTTCCTATAGGGGTAGAAGGTAAAACCGTTAGTCTGGATGTGGAGGTGGTTGATGCCCCTCTAGACTACAACCTTCTTTTGGGTCAAAGTTGGTCATATGCTATGACAACGGTCGTTTCATCGGTCTTCAGAGTAATAAAGTTTCCACATAACGGTAAGATCGTGACAATTGATCAGCTGACATACTTTTCATCCGACCCAGCCTCTTCAGAGAGTATCCAGCATGTTGGTAAGACGACAAACCCTTATAGAGATGTTGGCGTAGGTTTAGTTAAAGATTCCGGTTTACTGGGAACTTTTCCTTTCCCTCCAATCAACGTAGACCCTTCATTTGCATCAATTCATATGATTACATCAGACACCATTATTTACGATCATCCTTGGATTGTCCCATCTGAATCTGAGCTAGACTCATTCGGTGATGCTATGCCTTTGAGTCCATATGAAATTGCTTATGAAGCCGTCATGTCTTTTACCGACTCGCATTCAACCCAAATAGACCAAATGAATGTGGTCAGTGAAGAATCACTTTTCACGTCAACCTCAGAACGGATAGTGTTTCCCGAAGTCGTGTCATCTGATGAGCAACTTCGTGAAATCCTAAGTGTAGACGATCTACCATGGGAAGATCTTCATCATAGATCTTCGTTTTTACCTGAGGATGATGCTTTTGAAAATAATTTTTCATCTATCTTTACCGTTGAATATGTTAAAGACGCTAAGAATCCAACGAAACATTCTGATTCAGAGTTGAATTTAGGGAATATTTCTCGCACTATTCCCATTGACATTTCAGTGAAGCCCGGAATTGAGGAAAACATTCATATAGGTGCCTCATGTACAGAAGATGAAATCCAAACTTACAAGGCCCTATTCCAAGAATTCCGCGATGTGTTTGCCTGGTCTTACGAGGAAATGCCGGGAATCGATCCTGCCATTGTTGTTCATGAAATAAAGACCTACCCGGACGCTAAACCCGTCCGGCAACAGTTGCGTCAGATTCACCCTCAGAAAGCGGCTGCGATTAAAGCAGAAGTCAAGAAGCTGTTGAAAGCAGGTTTCATTTATCCAATCCCGTTAACGGATTGGGTATCGAATATTGTTCCAGTTAACAAGAAACAAGGAACAATAAGAATCTGTATCGATTATAGGGATATAAATCGAGCTTGTCCAAAAGACAACTATCCAACGCCTTATATCGATCAAATTATTGATGATTGTGCTGGAAGTGAAATGTTTTCCTTTATGGATGGTTTTTCGGGCTATAATCAAATCAATATTCTACCTGCCGATCAACCAAAAATGACATTCATTTGTCCATGGGGGACATTTGCTTACTGCAAATTACCTTTTGGGCTTAAGAATGCCGGAGCCACTTTTCAACGGGCGATGTCTTACGCATTTCATGACATCAAGCACATTGTGCAACCGTACCTCGATGATTTGCCTGCTCATTCTTTACATCGAGCTGATCACCTTGTCCATTTATGAGCAATCTTTATGAGGTGTAGGCATTATCGTATTCGGTTGAATCCCCACAAGTGTGTATTCTGTATAGAAGCGGCTCAATTGCTGGGATTTGTTGTTTCAAAAGCCGGAATTCGCGTCGATCCCTCGAAGGTCAAAGCTATCATCAAATTGCCTCCTCCTTCGAGTTTGCGCCAACTCCAAAGTTTGCAAGGGAAAGCGAACTTTTTACGTCGATTCATTCCAAACTACGCCGAGGTCACTAAAGGTTTTACACAGTTGTTGAAACAGAATGCTCAATTCTTGTGGGACGAGATTGCCCAACAATCTTTTGATGCACTTAAGCACGTGTTGACCCATGCACCGTTGTTGCATCCTCCCAACTACAACCAAGACTACTTCTTATACCTCGCAGCTTCGCATTCCACTATTGGAATGGTGTTAGTTCAAAAAGATGAATTCGGAGCGGAACATGTGATATATTATCTTAGTAGGACATTAAACCCCACTGAGCTAAAATATTCGCATGTGGAGAAATTGGCCCTGGCAGCCGTTCAAGCTGTCCAGCATTTTCGTCACTACATTCTTCTTCGTAAAACTACAGTTATTTCGGATTGCAACCCTATGATTTATATTTTGACAAAACAACTGCTAGGGGGCAAGTACTCTAAATGGATCGTTATCCTGCAAGAGTTCGACTTGGAGTTTGAGAAGTCCAAGTCTAAGAAATCCTTAGTTTTTGCAGAATTGATGTCTGATTTCCCGCGTACTGACACAGAAACTGTGGCAGAGGAGTCCATTGCAGACGAATATTTGTTTCTTATCAGTACTTTAGATCCGTGGTATGGGGATATAATCATCTATCTCCAAACCCAAACCTTTCGGCCTGAAGCTTCAAAGTCGGAACGTCGAAAAATTCGGTTTCAATCCCAGCAATACAAAATTATTGGAGATACACTTTATCGCCAGGGGGTGTTTAGTCAATTTAACGTCTTAAATTTCTCTACATAAATTATCAATCCGGGTATCGTAAACTGATGAAGTGTGGTGCACTATATGTGCTTAGTTAACCTCTTTCTTACTTCTTTGTTTTATAAAGTTATAATGTTCAACTCTTCCTAACCTTCTGCTTTCAACATATAGTACTATGTTAAGCATGATTAGAAATAAGTCCAAAAAGTAATCAAGCTCTAAGGTGACCAGTAAGAAAAACCACTTTAAAGACCAGTTATAATGTTCAACTCTTCCTAACTCCCTGCTTCAACATATAGTACTATGTTAAACACGATTAAGAAGTAGTTAGAAATAATTCTAGAAAGTAATCAAACTTTAAACTTGCAAAGAAAGAGCTTGAAAGGAATAACTTGAAATGAAACTGAAAGCAAAGCATAAAAACCACTTTCTAATGGCACTAGACACCATTCATGCTACTGCAAATAAAAGAAATAAGAAAATCACTTCAAGGACTGATGATAATGGTTATCTCTTCCTAACTCCCTGCTTCTACCACATAGTACTGTGTAAAACACGATTAGGAAGTAGCTAAAGACAATTCCAAGAAATGATAAAAACTCTAAATGACAAATTATAACACTACTATGCCTTTTCCATCATACTGCTTCCTACATACATGATTATGTGTAACAAGTGGAAAAAGAATTAGTGCTACAAGCCAAGACTACTTCAAAACAAGCTGCAATTCATTAGTATTCGGTTCTCTTAAAGATAAATAATTCATGATAAAGAGACCATAAATTAGTTAGCATACAACTTGTAAAACTAAACTAAAAGTAAGCTAGAAAATCAAAGTAAAGGCAGCAACTTTGAATCTGTCAACTGAAAATACCATCAGATATAAAGCAAATACAACAAAGACACACAATCCCGGGAGAAAATAAAATGCAGTAATTCAAACTGTACAAGGCAGGGGCCCCCTACTACCTATGAAATCAAAGCAAAATTAAACACACTTGCATAAATTAAAATTGCATGAATGAAAATCTAATCTACCTTACATTCTACAAAGCAATATTTACAAAATGAAATCTAATCTACTTACATCCTAATATGCTCCATGACATCTACTTCACATCTCCTTCCATGTTGAGAACATCAAAGCTTTATTCAATTTCTTCAAAAGTGCAAAGTACAACAAAGCTCTCCAAAGCTTTCAAAAGCCATGGGACTAACAAACTAAAAGGACTAAGAAAAGACTAAAGGAAAGACCAAAGAAAGAATAACTAATGAAGGAGAGAGACCTCCTATTTATACAAAAGGATGAGAGCCATCTCATTAATGATAATCCATGAATCTCTCCCTCTACCTCTAGAGTCCTAATCAAAATAGGAACTAATAAGACACATGTCTTTTAGAGTTACAATACAATTAGGAGATGTGACACATATCCTCATGATCCCATGATTCTTTCCAACCAAATTCGAATTTGGCCTTAGAGTGCCACATAAAGGTCTTCTAGAAGTCTCCTTTCAACCTACACATGTCAACAAACTCAACCCATTTGATAGGTATAAGCATATGCACAATATTTTCTAATGTTTAACCACAAATTCACTTAAAAGGCTTAGAAATAATAAATATTGGAAAAACATAAAGGTATCCCAATGATAATGAAAGTGGGATGAATGTGGTGACATAGCAGTGAAATGGAGGTGAAATGGAGGTGATATAATGGACATAATAGTGAAAGTGTAATGGAAATGAATGACATTTTCAAGACTCAACATACCCCCCAACTGAAGTTATTGCATGTCCTCATGCAACATATATTACATTGACTCTTTTGATCCTTGAGCTTTGGCTTAACTTTGCATGATATCATTTGATAACTTCATATTTCTACAAAGTGTTTTACTTGAATTGCAACATGGTTGGTTCTTGTGTTACAACCATTTTTTATTTTATTTTTTGTTGCCTTCTATTTTGATCTTTGAACTTTGCATAATGATATTTTGATTATTGTTGCAAAGTATATCTTTATTGGATTGCATGATGGTTGGTTCTTGTGTGACAACCATGATTTTGTTTGTATCAAATTTATCCTTTAAGCACTTTTTCAAAAGCCATTGTATGCTCATAATAGCAATGTAATAATTAATATATGTTGGAAGTATGTGAGCTCTTGAATATGTTATGGACATGGAAAGATATGAATATGAATGTATTCCCCCCCCCAACTGATGGTATTGGCAATTTTATGCAATGAGGAAGAGAAATGTTTTTCCAACAATTATCATTCTATCTTTTTATGGAATTCTATGGTTAAAAGTTAGAAAATGCCGTACCTTCACTTACCCTTTGGAATGGATGAGTTGTATGTGTGGTGGCTGAAAACTTCTGATCATATTCTTCTTCAAGTGGCTGAACAAGAGGAGTCATGGATAGAGAGATAAGATGGCTTTTTATTGCTTCTACTAAAACTTGCTGAATCTGCTCGAAAATGCTGAAAATAATAGTCTTCATGTCTTCAAAACTCATTGGCACAATTCCTACTATGTGAAAAGATGTTCTGATGTCGAACATAGTAGGAAATTGTTGGCTTAGTGGCCATTAATGGATGCCGCTAGTCAACACGAGATCTCTCACCATTGATGACAATGAGAGTCAAGATGCTCAAACACATCTTGCTAGGTACGAATGAATTTGCTGATGTCGAGTCACCTAGAAGATCTAATGAACAAGGGACATTAATGTATTCCCATTGTTTGTCAACATGAGGACTTGCCATTAAGGCATACAAGTCTCAAGGTGTTTTTACAAAGAACTTAGACTCAAAGGACTATGGACTCAATAATTTGCATTGAAGCAGGGCTTATTTGCGGAATGAAAATGACAAGGAATGGAAAGTGAAAATGGAAAATGGCAACGGAGAACAGAAATGACAATGGGCAATAATCATGTAAATGAGCCTTTTGCTTTTATTGGTGGGTTATGAATGGACAAAAAGAGATGGAAAGTGTATGTGAATGAAAATGGAGTGGAATGAGGTGAATGGTTTATTATGAAGTATGGATGTGATGGAGACAATAGTATCTGAAGGTTTTTCAAGTGTTTGGATCTGATTTTGCATCAGCTTATTTCCTCTTTGTTGTTGATCATCCTCTTATGAAACAAATTGGTCTCTTAGAGAGACACCATTCTCTTGTAGTCATTTGTCCTTCCTCCTGGAACCTGCAAAAAAAACTAATACTTCTTCTGCAATGGAATGTAAGATTATCAAAGGAGAGAGGTGATCAATCTCTCTAGTTATGATATTTACACACAAAACTAAGAATTTGTATTAATGAAACAAGTTCTCAAAGGAAAAATCAAAAGAATTTATACCTGCTTTGGAATTAGTGCCTCAAGTTGATGTTGCTTCTTTTCAGCAATTTATTTCATTATTTGCCATTTCAGACTCTAATGATATATTTCTCATTGTATAGATCTTGTTGAGATCTTTCCAATGGTACTTAAATCATCAAAATCTGATTTTGTATGAGAAAGATAGGCTGATTTGAACAATGAGGTTTTTCTGGCTGCGGAATTGAGGAACAGCTCTGTAGCTAAAAATCTTGAATAAAAAGTTAGCCATTCAATTTTCATTATCAGTCCAAAATTAATCAATACCTTCAGAAAAGTGAGAAAATAACTTGTTCATTTCATTGATTCAAAATTATTATTTTTTCCTTGACATGCGGCGACTTAGTGTGGCGACTCAGTGTGGCGACTTTATGATAACACCCAATTTGACTTCCCTTTGACCGGGGTCTTTTTCATCAAATTTGATCGAATGAATAGGACACCATCCATGTACTGACATTTCCCTAGCTACCCATGTGACCTGTTTTCCCTGATGACACTTACAACCTAGAGTTTAACAAAATAGCTGCGGAATCACCAGATGGCTGCGGAATCGCTGAATGGCTGCGGAAAGTGCAGAGTGTAGAAAGTGTTGTGAAATGGAGTGGCTGTGTGCGTGGAAGAGAAAAAAATGTGCCCCTTCAAGACAACTAACACGGTTCAGCTCTGCCAAGCTTTGTTTGAGCTGCAATTAACTGATTTGACTTTCGCTTCAAATAAATCACTTGAGTTTGACGATTTTTCAGCAAAGCATGTGAGGTGTATGGTATGTAGCTCATTCATACTGATATTCTCCATATTTTTCAGTTTACTAGGCTTATGTAGCACACAAAATCACTGCCTAGTGAGTAACACAGATAGCCTATTATCTATGAGTGAATTCCTGATCATCAGTGTAAATGAATGCTATCAGTCAACGTATGGTGCTGTAGTAATCACTGAACCAAATATTGATGGGAGCTTAGGCTACGCTGTGCTGCATAATAGTTTTTTTTTTTTTTGTCAACATGCTGCACCAACATATATCAACGTAATGAACCATGCAATTTTAAGGTTTGCAACACATGAGTCAAACGTGTCCATTCAAACGCAAAATCATCCATTGCCTATGACAGAATCACAGCACACTCAGCATCATGATTTGGATGCATCGGTCACGTCTCAAGAGTATAACTATAATTAGGCTTTGAACAACAGCACATAGATAACTCCTATTTGGATTTCTCCTCCTCAGACACGCGGAGTTAGTTTAATTAATCAAACTATCAGTTAATAACTCACGTTTTTCTTCACGCGGCGGCAAAAAAGAGGCTCCAAAGAACCGAAGAGTTCTCCCCGACCGCCACGAATTTTCTCAAACGGTTTCTGGGTTATCTAACTAACCCACCTGGAAAAAAAACCCATGTTTTAGTTTTTTGAAATTCGTCTCTGTTTGGGAGAATCGAAGGTGTGAAGTTTGACGTTTTTCTGCTGTTTACGTTTTTCTCTGAGTTAATTTTTTCTGTTCTGCACTTTTGATGAATTGCTGCGTTCGGCTTTTTGGGAGAATAGGCTAAGACCAAGGCACATATCCCTCATGAAGACTCAGCAACTGGATCTCAGTTATCTGCTTTCTAGTGTTGGACGACTAAAATGGAGCAGCACAAAGATACGACAACAAAACGTTCACACAAATGGGCATGTTCTAGATGACATTTTGTTGGCGGGTCCTCAGATTTCAGATGCAATAGAGAAGGAACTATACATCGTCAAATCTCTGGTTGTGAAGCTATATATCCACTAGGTTCATGGCCGTTGGAATTTCCTTTTTGATACGAGTCATAACTTATTGTTTTGGCTATAATGCTGGTACTAAAGGTGGTGTCTGTGGGAAAAAATTTAGCGCAGATTTCCAGCTAATGTTCAGACTACTCAAACTCTTTCTATTCCTTGGCTTTTTCATACATAACCCAGCAAGCCCATGCATGATTGAAGAGAGTTTTGAGCCCAAATTGAAACCACACATGACAACAAAATCCACCACTGAGTCCAAATGGACCAAAGCTTGATCAGGGAGGCAGATTTTTTTTTTTTTTTTTTTTTTTTGAAGCCACAATGAAAAATAGGAATGGAGACAGCCATAGATTGCTTTTCTCTTTTTTTTTTTCTTCTCTGAAATTGTAAATTTTTTTATAAAAATGATTAATGATTTTCAATTTCAGACAGCAAATACTTTAAGAAAAACATGTTAAAAACAAGACTTTGACTGAGGTCCTAGGCTGGTTTTTCATCGATCTGAGCTGGGTGACTAGGATAGGATCCATGTCGGGACAATTCTGGAGATGCCCATGTGGTCGGTTTTTTCATTGGATGCCTGTAACCTGCTAAACCTTGAAACAGCTGCGGAATTGTCAGATGGCTGCGGAATCAGGGCAGTTTCTGCAGCTAAGTGGCAAAACCTTATTTGAACAAGATACAGTGTTTTGAAGACCACTACAAAGCATAACCAGACAATTTTGGACAATTTGAACCTATCAAAGCACTTGAGTTTCATTTTTTCATCATTTTTTTTTTTTTCATTTTTTTTTTTTTTTTATTGAATCAATTGAAGTGATGAAGTTTATTTTGTCTCCTATTATTTTTTTTTTTTTTTTTTTTTAACAATTCTTTTTCTGATCCTCCAGATCACACAGAGTGCAGGAGGAGAGCATACTCAAGAATTATTATTTTGTCTTTTTTTACTTAACAATCCTTTTTCTGATCCTCTAGATCACACAAAGTGCAGGAGGAGAGCATACTCAAGGATTATTAATTTTTTTTTCAGATGTAAGAAATAAGGTCTCCTAATTACACTTCCCCGGCAACGGCGCCAAAATGTTTAGTCAATTTAACGTCTTAAATTGCTCTACATAGATTATCAATCCGGGTATCGTAAACTGATGAAGTGTGGTGCACTATATGTGCTTAGTTAACCTCTTTCTTACTTCGTTGTTTTATAAAGTTATAATGTTCAACTCTTCCTAACCTTCTGCTTTCAACATATAGTACTATGTTAAGCATGATTAGAAATAAGTCCAAAAAGTAATCAAGCTCTAAGGTGACCAGTAAGAAAAACCACTTTAAAGACCAGTTATAATGTTCAACTCTTCCTAACTCCCTGCTTCAACATATAGTACTATGTTAAACACGATTAAGAAGTAGTTAGAAATAAGTCTAGAAAGTAATCAAACTTTAAACTTGCAAAGAAAGAGCTTGAAAGGAATAACTTGAAATGAAACTGAAAGCAAAGCATAAAAACCACTTTCTAATGGCACTAGACACCATTCATGCTGCTGCAAATAAAAGAAATAAGAAAATCACTTCAAGGATTGATGATAATGGTTATCTCTTCCTAACTCCCTGCTTCTACCACATAGTACTGTGTAAAACACGATTAGGAAGTAGCTAAAGACAATTCCAAGAAATGATAAAAACTTTAAATGACAAATTATAACACTACTATGCCTTTTCCATCATACTGCTTCCTACATACATGATTATGTGTAACAAGTGGAAAAAGAATTAGTGCTACAAGCCAAGACTACTTCAAAACAAGCTGCAATTCATTAGTATTCAGTTCTCTTAAAGATAAATAATTCATGATAAAGAGACCATAAATTAGTTAGCATACAACTTGTAAAACTAAACTAAAAGTAAGCTAGAAAATCAAAGTAAAGGCAGCAACTTTGAATCTGTCAACTGAAAATACTATCAGATATAAAGCAAATACAACAAAGACACACAATCCCGGGAGAAAATAAAATGCAGTAATTCAAACTGTACAAGGCAGGGGCCCCCTACTACCTATGAAATCAAAGCAAAATTAAACACACTTGCATAAATTAAAACTGCATGAATGAAAATCTAATCTACCTTACATTTTACAAAGCAATATTTACAAAATGAAATCTAATCTACTTACATCCTAATATGTTCCATGACATCTACTTCACATCTCCTTCCATGTTGAGAACATCAAAGCTTTATTCAATTTCTTCAAAAGTGCAAAGTACAACAAAGCTCTCCAAAGCTTTCAAAAGCCATGGGACTAACAAACTAAAAGGACTAAGAAAAGACTAAAGGAAAGACCAAAGAGAGACTAACTAATGAAGGAGAGAGACCTCCTATTTATACAAAAAGATGAGAGCCATCTCATTAATGATAATCCATGAATCTCTCCCTCTACCTCTAGAGTCCTAATCAAAATAGGAACTAATAAGACACATGTCTTTTAGAGTTACAATACAATTAGGAGATGTGACACATATCTTCATGATCCCATGATTCTTTCCAACCAAATTCGAATTTGGCCTTAGAGTGCCACATAAGGGTCTTCTAGAAGTCTCCTTTCAACCTACACATGTCAACAAACTCAACCCATTTGTTAGGTATAAGCATATGCACATTATTTTCTAATGTTTAACCACAAATTCACTTAAAAGGCTTAGAAATAATAAATATTGGAAAAACATAAAGGTAGCCCAATGATAATGAAAGTGGGATGAATGTGGTGACATAGCAGTGAAATGGAGGTGAAATGGAGGTGATATAATGGACATAATAGTGAAAGTGTAATGGAAATGAATGACATTTTCAAGACTCAACAGGGGGCAGACTTAGTTTTTCGACGTTGTTTAACTCACGAAGAGGCTGAGAGGGTTTTGAATGATTGTCACTCTGGAGCATGTGGCGGTCATATGTCTAGGTATGCCACAGCTCAGAAGGTGTTGCGCGCTGGCTATTTCTGGCCGTCCATGTTTAAAGATTGTATCATTGTGGTCCGAAAGTGCCACAACTGTCAAGTGTTTGATCGCAAGATGCGCGCACCACCTGCTCCTCTCCATCCTATAATTGTCGTTGGTCCTTTCGCCAAATGGGGTATCGATTTTATTACTAGTAACCCTCACTCGGCCGGGGGGCATGCGTATATCATCCTTGCAGTTGATTATTTCACTAAATGGGCCGAGGCGATGCCTACATTCGACGCAAGCAGCAAAACAGCTGTAGTTTTCGTATTCAATCACATTATAACTAGGTTTGGTGTCCCACAAGCAATCATCACTGACCATGGGAGCCATTTTCGAAACATCATGATGACGGAGCTTACAAGCCAGCTTGGTTTGCGCCACGATAGCTCTACTCCTTACTATCCGCAAGCCAACGGTTTGGTTGAGTCTATCAACAAAGTTCTGGTTATCATGATCCGACGAATCATTGGTATTCATCGGTCGAATTGACACAACATGTTATTTTCAGCGCTATGGGCATACCGAACCTCAGTGAAAACTTCAACAGGGTTCACTCCTTTCCAGCTAGTTTATGGCTTGGAAGCTGTGTTACCCATTGAATGCGAAATCCCATCACTTCAAATGGCTGTCGAATTACTCCCAGCTACTTCCGAAGAGGAGAAACGTTTATTATACTTAGCTCAGTTAGATGAGACTCGACATGACGCTGCATTGGCAATCGAGACTCATGCGAAGCGAATGAAAGCTCAGTATGATAGAAATGTGACCCCTCGAAGTTTTTCGGAGGGAGACCTAGTGCTATTATATGATCAAGCCAACGATAAGCTAGGTGTTGGGAAATTCGTTCCTATGTGGCATGGACCCTACATTGTAAAGCGAAAGCTAGAAAAAGGGGCCTATGAGTTGGTAGATTTTGATGGGGACTCTTTGGGTAAACCCAGAAATGGACTTTACCTTAAGAGGTATTATGCTTAAATGATGGATATGGAGAATGTTAGTTAGATTAGTTTTTCTTTCTAGCTAGTATGTTTGTTAGTTTAGATAGTGTGCTTAGCTTAGAAAGTGTGTTTTTCGTCGTTATTCTGGCTTATCTTGGTTTTACTCTTGATATTGCAGATGTCGACGCCTCTCCAAACATACATTGGATTTGCCGATGGTGCTTGTCGTAGTACACGGAATATCTCTTCCGCAGCTTGGGTTATCTATTCGCCCTCTGACGAGTTAGTTTCTATGCATGGGGTGAGCCTCGGTCAAACGATGAACAACATTGCAGAATACAGTGCAGTGGTTGAATTATTGTCTGAATCTATTTCATTTGGAATTCGACGTTTGATAGTGAGGTTAGATTCTAAACTCGTTGTATTACAGCTTAATAGAGTATATGCCATTAGAAATCCTGTGTTATTAAGGTTGTTTTTGAGAGTGCGTCTCTTGGAAGAGATATTAATAGAGTATATGCCATTAGAAATCCTGTGTTATTAAGGTTGTTTTTGAGAGTGCGTCTCTTGGAACGTGAATTTGATTACATTGAATATCAGCATATTCCAAGGTCTTTAAATACATTAGCAGATGCAATTGCTTCTCGAATGTTGGATAGACATTTGCGATAATCATACAAGTAAATTTAAAAACATTTCATCACATATGTTAAACAAGATAAGCCGGTAATAATGACATATATATATATATAGATAGGAGTGTGTCAAAAATATACATCGTCTTCGATCATAGGTTGAAAAACACCTTATGATCGGCAAAAATGATAAGTACAAAAAAACCAAAAATGTCATATGTGTCTACAAAAGTGACTAGCCAATCACTGGTGGTGCTCTCTATACGAGACCACTGCCCGCGCTACCCTACACAAGAACCTCCTAAAAGGTCCTGGGACTGCGACCACATAGCGCTGAAGTCGAATGGTAATTTCATCTATGGTGGTCTCTGGTATATCCGCCGTCAGACGCTCTAGATCCTGTTCCAGCTCGGCTAAGGTCTCTGTGGCCGCATCCTGTGGGGCTGGTGCTGGTACAGCTGGTGCTCTCCTGTCAAAAGCCCGGAGGTTGGCTGGACGCCGTGGACCTACATCTGCATTTTGAAAATTTGTGCTGTCAGTTTTGAGGCGATATATAAAAACAAAAAAAATACATAATTTGAAAACTCGTGAAAAATGAAATACCTCTGTCGTCCCACTGTTCTCCTTGTGGAAGAACCATGTCCGGATCATTCCGAAAATCCATTCCGGCATAAGGAAAGTCCTGAATAGCAAAGACCTGGCTCTCTAGCCAGTGAAAGTAACCATCAAGAAATCGAACAACTGCTGCTCCCTCATCAGGATGCCGGGCCATTACCGCAACCCATCTCGTCAACTTAGGCTCCCGAGGAGCCCCAACTGGAACTGTAAGATGCTGGGGGACCAGCATTGGAACTCTCTCTAGGGCAAAGCTCATGACTAAAGGCCCATATCCAAAGGTTTTCAGTTGTCCTCTCTTTGCCCTGGTTAGTTGGCCCTTCAAATTAGCCAACACAGCATCGCACCATTTGAAAATGGTGCCTTGGAAGCAGTGTATAGCCATCCGCATTTGGGACCCGGTGGCTTGGTGCAAAGCATACTTTTGATGGACCCTGCTACATGAAAAATAAGAAATGCATGAAAAACATGATTGCAATCACGTTTTTTCATCTATTTCTCATTTTTCATATAGTAGGGTCCATAAAAAGTGTGCAACATGGGTACTCCTTGGATGAGGAATTAAATATTGCATCCAACAAGTACTCTCGTTCAAAATTTGAGTAAAACCTTAGGGAGATAAGTTGAAAATACGAGTTGAAAAAATAGTTTTATTATTTTATTTTATTTTAATCTTTTTACCTTTTTGCTCCAAAAATGGTGAATCATCCCCCATGGTTGACATCATCCTCTTGAATCCTATTGGTTCTTATAAAGTTTATTTTGGTTGTACATTTTTCTTAGGATGCCCATTTTAGACCTCAAAATTCCCCTAATGAATAGGGTAATATGCAAATCACGGATGAACAACACAAGCATTTGTATATTGCTTCGCTATTACCTCATTTGAGATTGTCATTGTCGCATCAGAAGATTGGAATGTAGGCTGAGGAACTGGAAATTGTTATGAATTTGGAAGCCTCACCTATTCAGGATATGAATTTGGGAGTGCAACAGATTCAGTTGCAGTTGGTTAGCTTACATATAGAGTTGAAGATTCCTAAAAAGGGAAAATGTTGGGTGTGGAACCTAATTATCTTCTGTATTCAAAGGTATTGCCTCATTGGACCCCAGTTCATAATGTGGTGGCAACACCACCCATAAATGTATGCCGCTAGTGGAGGCAACGATGATTGTTTGGAGCCCCCCTTGGTGGGGATCGAGGGCAGCTCCCCCGAAGCTAAAAATAGATGTAAAATTGCTCTGTAAAATGTTGTAATTTCGTGGCCAATCTGGGCCATTCATTAGGCAGATATCTGGTGGTAGAAGTTATGTTTAATTTAGGGTTTCTTTCCCTAAAAGGCAACCCCTCACTATATATGAGGTAATTGTATTGCGTCTATGTAGATCTGCATTATAAGGGAGAAAGAGAGAGGATATTGTGTGAGAGCGAAGAGGGAATTGTAGAAGATCTGCTGTAGGTTGTATCTCTTCAGTTTGTTCGATAATATAAAAGGAAGGACTGGTTGTTTCTCTATGGACGTAGCCCAAATTGGGTGAACAACGTATATCTATGTCTCTCTTATTTTATGTGTTTTATGTCTTTTCTGTGTTTATATTTCTATAATATATTTTACGTGTTCCATTGCTTTGTAATATATAATTTTGTAACAGAAAAGAATTCCAGAATGAGATCCACACGGAAGTATGGTGTTTAAAATGTAAAGGCCATGGTCATGAAAAGGATCATTGCCCAGTGTATCAGAATTATCTAATTGGAGGAGATCTTGTTCCCCTGAAGCCATAAAATACCGCTGGGATGAGTATAGGTGTAGTATCATGGTGTGTTATCTGCTAGATCATAGGAAAACATACGATGGACAATTTTAATTTGTTACAGAAGTTTTTGTAGACTCCCTAGGAACTGTTTTTCAATTTTTGAAAGTCTGTAGGTCATGATGAACACAATTTCCAAAGTTGTGAGTTAATTATGGAAAAAACCCCCACATATAGAGTACAGATAGAGACACATCCTCAACAGGATCAAGGTGCAACTACGGCATGCGGAGGATTCTAGGGATGAGGAAGAGGACGAGGGGGAGAAGATGAAAGAGGTCGTGGAGAGGTCATTTGTCACAATTGTGGGGAACCAGGTCACTTTGTGTGGGAATGTCAGAATCCAACACACCCCTCATGTCAATATTGTTGACATTTTGATCATGTCATAGAATACTATCATGTGCTAGCAAAAATGCAAGAAAAGAAGACCCAGACTAAGTAGCCTACTCAGAACATCCAGATTATGAGAACAAAACTGCGCAAAGATGGGCTCAGTATTAATATCATTACAAGGAGTGCTATAGCTACCAGGGAGAATAAAGGGAAACAACCAGAGGAAAACATATGGGTACGTAAGACTGTTGACAAAGATGTTGGATTCGACTTGAATAAGGCAAAGGAAATGTGTCTAGAGGCAAAGAGGAGCTTTGTGGATGCTGGAGATTCTACAACCAAGGCTCAAGGTACACGCATGGAGAAGCCTGAGGAAGTCAGTATTGTGCAAGGAACATATCCTTCATTGTTAACATATTTGTTATAGACTTACATGAATCTCCTAAGGGATCAACAAGCGATAGAGGTACTACAAGAGTTGATAGATAATTGTGCTAGTAAGGGTAAGCCACTGCCTGAACAACTCACAGTGCATCAGGTGAACAAAGGTAAGAAAAGGATTGGTTGGGAGATGAGATTGACTACCCAGATTGGAGAATTGAAATGGACCATGTAACAGGGAAAATTTTAATGATGGAAAATTATCTAGAAGTTTAAAAACATTGGCGAATCACACTAGTCCCTAATATGCAAACTATAAAATGTTTATTTATGTATTTGTAAAATTATTCAAATTTATAATAATTTTGTATATACTCTCTATATAATGTTGGCAATTTTCAAGATAAAATAATTTTATATTATAAAATTTGGGCAAATCATTTTTATAAAAAATGGAAATTGGCGAAACTTTTTTTTGGAAAAACCATGGAAAATTGGCCCAACTGCGAATATTAGCCCCTAAAATTTTCCATGCTAGGTAATCCTTGATTTGAGATCTGATGCAAATGTTTTGTCAAAACAAATCTTGGAAATAATGGGAAAACCAACACTACAATGGTCCCTAATCTAGCTGAGAATGGCGAATAAGGAAAAGATTATTCCTATGGGTCATCTAAATGGAGTAACTGTGGATATTGGAGGGGCGCGATCCATTGCCAATTTTGAAGTAATTGAAATAGTGGATGACAATAATTCATACCTAGCACTTCTTGGCGGTGATTGGACATTTGATATGAATGTAGTCATCAACCTCAAGGATTGCATCATGACATTTGAGAAGAAGGAACCAAGGGTTATTGTTCTGTTGGATTCATTTGAGGGTGCACGATATACTAAACGAGGCTGAGATTATAATGAGGAGGACGATAGTGAGAAAATCTATAAGCTTACTACATGAGATGAGGATTGGATCAACCCTATGGCAGATGGGCCAATTACTTGGAAGAAGGATAGCTCCTGCAATTTAGATTCAGATGAGGAGCTCGAGCATTGGAAGAATAGATTGCATGAGGTATCGACATTGTGATGTAACATGCTTAATAAGTCACTCTGATGTATATCCATTGAGCTACGCAACTTACCGTATTATGATGGTTTAGAAGATGTAAATTTATTTCTAGATAAATTTGGAAGGTGTTGGGAACGGGATCCCTTAAGGATAGTTTTGGGGCTAAAAGCCCATGTTTTGGTTTGGATTTTGTAATAAAGTTGTAAAGTCTTCGCATTTTATGGTTGCGGAGCGCGACGGTGTCATGAGTCATAAAGGGTTGTCCACCCTTATTTTGTAAAGTAAAGTCGGATTGTATATAAAGAGCTAAGTAAGTAAGCTCTAAGTAGTTTTTTGGAGTCATAGTAGTAAATGAAGTCTTGAGTATAAGGAAAAAGGTCTAAGTTTCTAGTCATAGCATAGGTAGAGGCTCTGTAGCTAAGTGCGTAGAGGCCTAGGGTAGAAGTTCACAGCTGAGTGTGTAGACCCCTGCAGTTGTGTGCACAAGGCGGATAGAGTCTGTAATCATCTGAAGATATCATGATCCAAATTTATACAGGAACGCAACAAATTACAAAGATAACCATAAACACAAAGATGCAGCGGAAATAATACTTCATTTCATTACTGTAAAATACTGAAATATGCTTACAACCAGAAATGGAAATAAACCAGCTAGGGCGATGGTAGCTTATCTCTGAGAAGAGATGTGCGGCTACATGCCTCTGAACTGTTTTGAACTCTGTTACAATGAGGCTCGAAGGCCTATTTATTATTGAGAAACAATGGAAAACCCTTCACATCCCAAAACCTAACCCTAGAGGATGAAACGCCAAATTGTGGGCCCCGTTTGGGTAAATTGGTACATCAATTTCCCGGGGTCGTAACTTTGGCATACAATCTCTGTTTGACACGTACGATAGCTCGTTAGAAAGATCTATCCGAGTACTACCACTTTGGGAGGCAACATTGGTCCATGGACCATGTTGCCCCAGATTCCCAAAAAAACGTTGTTTAGGGCCTCAAAACGGCTCCGGAAGTTCAGGACCTAAAAAACTACTAAAAATAGTAAACTGTGCTGCAATTTAGGAAACTGAAAAGACAGAAAGAGACAATTGTGGGGGTCCAAATGGGATAGGTGGGTGGCCACCAACATCCACTTGGATCATTCCTCCTCCCTTAGGAAGCAATGGTCCCCATTGCGTTGAGTTCCTCCCTGAGATGAGGAAGCTTCTGCTGAGCTGGGTCTCTGGTGAGCTGTTCTGCAATCTCTGATGTGTCCATAAATGGTGGAAAGCATGGTCGACAATGGTACACATTGAACACTCGGTGCAAGCGAAGGAATGGAGGAATGTTGTGCTTCAAAGCATTGTTTCTCGTAGCCTTGGTACTGGTGTAAGGACCATGTCGGAGTGGTCGGAGCTTCTGATGGGCTCTTGTAAGGTGTTCTTTCTGCAGATGTAACCAAACTTTGTCGCCCACCTAAAACTTGTGTGGTACCCCTGTGGGTGAGGAGAAGTTTTTCCTGTGTTCTATCATGACCGTATCCCTTTGTTGCTGTTGCTGCATGGGGGAACCCTTTGCGGGGGTCATGGATGTAGCAACGATCTTCCCCTTACTTTGGGAGTGAGCCAAACAAATGAATTTCCTGGTCTAGGAGATGAGCTTGCTGCCTTTCTTAGCAGTGATCAAAGATGTGGCGGTAGGTGGGGCTACCTCCGGTATCCTGTATAATGAATTATTGAAAGAAATAATGACAACACGAGGCCTGGACTCATACGCAGCATGTCGCCTCCACAAGTATGGTTGGCCTAATAATACATCCCAAACATCCAGAGGTGTAACATCACACAATACCTCGTCTGTGAAGGGCTTGATGCTGTAGGTAAGGCGGCACTGCTGGCGAACTTTGAGATCTCGTCCTTCATGAAGCCACCCGATATTGTATGGCTGTGGGTGTGGTGTAGTTGGTAGGCCCAACCGCTTCACGACCTCTGCTGAAATGAGGTTCTTTTGGCTGGCACTGTCGACAATGAATTGTAGCGGTGAACCCTTCACCCACATCTGTGAGTGGAAAAGACGCTCCCCTTCCTCTGGATTTTCGGGCTCATCTTTTTGGATCTTGGCAGTGGCAACAGTGGCACTGGGATCCGCATCAATGATCTGCTTCCCTTTACCATTCCCCTTGTCGGGTTCTGGCTCAGGGTCGGAACATGCATCTGATTCGGAAGCCTTCAACTCAGCCACCAGCGACTGCTTGGTCTGACACTCACTTGTGTTATGAGTGGGACTCTTGTGGAACTCACTCCACTTCCCTGTGTCCTTCTTTGGCTTCATGGTGTTGTTCTTTTCTTGCAGCTTCGACGGGTTGTCTTGGGTCACCCCGCCTTGGCTTTGTCCTTTGGGCTTCGGATTTGCAGATCCAAAGTCTCGCTTCTTTTGTTTGAACTTTTGCTCGATTTTGACAGCGTATCGGTACACCGTGCCGAGCGAGGAGATGTTCAAGAACACCATCTCTTCCTGGATGTATCGGTGCAGGCAGCCACGGTATTTGAGTACCAGATGTAGCTCAGAATCTTTGATACCTAACTGTGTGCGAAGGGTATGAAAAATGTTTGTGAACTCCAGCACATCTTGGTCTCGTCCCTGCCACAGTGTGGTCCATTTGATGTATTTGTCCTCATAGCTTCCGACAGGGTAGTACTGCTCCTTGATGGCATCCCGGAAGTCATTCCAAGTGGTTGTGGCTGAAAATAGTGAGCCTGTACTTTCATCCTTCTACTCGCAGTAGGTTTCCCACCAGTCCTTGACGTGGGGGGATGCTTTGAGAAGAGCGAAAACGATCTTTTCCCAACTTGAAAATTCATGAACAAAAAAATACCCATCTAGCAGATTTAACCATTTATCTACGACATCTACATCTATTTGACCCTCGAAGATGGGGATTTCAAAATTAACTTGTACCTTAAATGGTGTGGCGTTTCCAGAGTCGCTGTTAGAAGCCGATGCGTCACCTCTGGGTAGCCGCTGAAGGATCTGCGCAAAGCTATCCATCATCGCGTTCCTTTGTCGCTCGAGCGCTTCTTCGAGCAAGATTTTGATAAGATCTCCTGCCCCCTCGTCTTTCTTCTCATCCGCCATGGGACGCCGTCAGGATTTGCGAGGCTGGTCTTGCAAAGGTTCGACCAGTTCAAGCCCTAACTCCTTATATCCCAACCTCGTTGGGGACATGCAAAGAAAAACAGAGAAAAAACAGACCGCTCTGATACCACTGATCTGGATTTAGACAGAAATGCAAAAAATTACAGAGATAACCATAAACACAAAGATGCAGCGGAAATAATACTTCATTTCATTACTGTAAAATACTGAAATATGCTTACAACCAGAAATGGAAATAAACCAGCTAGGGCAATGGTAGCTTATCTCTGAGAAGAGATGTGCAGCTACATGCCTTTGAACTGTTCTGAACTCTGTTACAATGAGGCTCGAAGGCCTATTTATTGTTGAGAAACAATGGAAAACCCTTCACATCCCAAAACCTAACCCTAGAAGATGAAACGCCAAATTGTGGACCCCGTTTGGGTAAATTGGTACATCAATTCCCGGGGTCGTAACTTTGGCATACGATCTCCGTTTGACGTGTACGATAGCTCGTTAGAAAGATCTATCCGAGTACTACCACTTTGGGAGGCAACATCGGTCCATGGACCCATGTTGCCCCAGATTGCCAAAAAAATGTCGTTTAGGGCCTCAAAACGGCTCCGGAAGTTCAGGACCCGAAAAACTGCTAAAAATAGTAAACTGTGCTGCAATTTAGGAAACTGAAAATACTGAAAGAGACAATTGTGGGGGTCCAAATGGGATAGGTGGGTGGCCACCAACATCCACTTGGATCATATCAATCAAGAGAAGCATTCTACAAATTCTGCATCTTTGTTTCCTATTAATGCATATTGTCCATTGTGTATGAATTTCATTTATAATGCTTATGTGATGCGTGAATGTATGTAATTATGTTGGTTAATTGAATGCAAGTAAGAATACCTGTTTACGCAACGCTAACTGTGATTGTTTAATAAGATTAGTAAGATACTTAAGCTACTTTGGGAATCTGCACAACATACTGCCCTAGCAGCGCGAAATCACCTAAACCGTAGGTCAGGGATGTGCGAAGGCCAATCGTACCCCTTCACGGAGGTACTGAAGGGCGCAGTAAAGGGCTAGATAGCTTAATCGGAAAATGAAGATCATAGATTACTTTTAATGTATTACAGACTCATATGCATGGATTTGTCTATACTACTTAGTGCAATGGATCGATAAGATTGTGAATAATATAGACAATTGAACAGTTAGAGAAGCATAATAGACAACACACATAAACATAACAAGTTTAATATGGAGTTCACCCAAAACTCTTGGGCTACGTCTCTTGGTCCAACCTTCAGTGGTGACCTCTCTATTATGTCTTCAAGAGCATAGCTTTACAAAGTGTGAGCTCAAATTGAGTCTCAACACAACAGATACAAACAGCAGGAGTTTTTCTTAAATCCCTCAAGCCTCTTTGACTACACAGACTCTTTCTTTCACACTCTATCTCTGTTTTCTCTCTATCTCAGTACTACCTCCTCTCTGTCTCTATCAGTCTGTGGCTTTAAAGACAATTGGCATTGTCTGTTTGTTTCCCCTCTCGGGCTCTCTAGCTCCCGGTCTCTGTCTGCTCAAATCCCCCCTCTGAGCATTAGCAATCATTGCTAAACATCTTCAGGGATGTTGGCCACCTGATCTGCAACGGAAGGGACCATCGTTGCATTGAAAATCTCAAAAATAGCATTCTCTATTTAGTACACAGAGAAACACCGTAAAAAATGGGAAAAATCCACCAAATCACTGTTTATCAGACTTCAAATATTATGAATTCCACCATATATCCCTATCGGATCCACCTGTAATCACTATTGCAAGTTGCAATGCCCCCGTTCCATGGTTTCCCTTTGTATTTGAAAAATACCTTAAGACATTGAAATTATCGCAAAATGGCTCTATGGTGGACTTGAAATGTTATGCATTTGCATCTATAAGTTCCATTGGGTCTGGTTATATCGCATTCGGGCGCATTCCTTTGTATTTCATTTATTTAATGAAATCGCGAAATACAAAAGAAAATGCCTTTTTACGAATCTCAAAACATATTAAATTTGATTCCTATCCCCGTTGGGTCCAGCTATCGCATCACATATATATATATATATATATATATATATATATATATATATATATATATATATATATATATATATATATATATATATATATATATATATATAGATATATATATAGTCCAGCTTCTTTGTAATGTTGCGACGCGATATTATGATGTGACTTGTCGCAATTGCATATTTCATAAGCCCCGGGGCCGTCTATAAGCGCTCCTCTATATTTTCCGATTGCGATACTGCGAGTTAACCTGGGCCGTCGATCTGTGTGCTTGATTGACGATCCTCGTTAACCTACGCTGATCATGATCACAACTCTCATATAATAGCCTCTGATAGCCTCTGCTTGCCACCGCCAATTGTGATATGCTGATTGGATCTGGACCATTGATCGGCCAGATCCGACAGCTCCTGTGCATTGTTCCTTTGACCTCCGATAAGCCTGTTTTCCACTATTTCTTCTTGTTTTTCGCTGCTGATAGTGTAATCCGCCATTTTTAATAGTTCTTCTGATGTGATAGTTTTGATCTTTAGAAGACTTAGAGGGTATTTTGGATCCATTCTGGATCACGCTTTCCCACTGAAAAAGCTTTCGGACCACCAAAAGTTGGTTTTAAAGCATCGATTAAGTGAGGATATAGCTTCCTCACTTGTCCAGTTTCCATCCATCGTGTACTGCTTGGTTTTGAACCTTTGAGACCAATTCTGAGGTACTCAATATCCCCTTTGCACGTAGTTCTCACCTTCCTATCCAGAACTATATCTTCCTGCAACTCATTGAGATATTCAGGAAACAGATCATCAATAGAAGGCAACTGACTTTTCTCTTATGGATCTTCAATTAATGAGGGTTCAAACAGTCTCAAATTTTTTGCATTAACCACTGAATAGATGTGCATGTAAGCTGGAAAATCAAGGCGAAAAGCATTCTCATAAATTTTATCAAGTATCTTGAAAGGCACATACCTTATTGGCTTCAGCTTCTTTCCTTCACCTTGCATTTTGTCTTTGCTGATTTACAGCTAAATTTGATCACCAACTTGGAAGCTATTCTCCATTCGATGCTTATCATGCCTGGCCTTTTACTTGGCCTGGCTCTTTTCCAGTTGTTCCTGCACTGCCTGGTGAATTTCTTGGATTGGTTCAATGACCTTGGTTACTTTGTCCACATCACTGTGTCCATCAACCGCTATGTCTTTTCCAAAGACAAAATCCAAGGGAGACTTTGGTGTAAAACCAAAACAAGTCTCAAAAGGAGATATTTGTGTAGAAGAGTGTCTAACACGGTTGTAAGCATGTTGCACATAACACAAATGTTCATCCCAAAGGTTGGGATGCTTGCTGCAATAGCCCATGAGCAACTGGGTCATTGTCTTGTTGACCACCTCTGTTTGGCCATCTGTTTGTGGATGAAGGGTTGCGCTCTTCTTCAATCTGGTGTCCATCAACTTCCATAGACTTAACAAAAACTTTCCAACAAATCGAGAATGTAAGTCAAATACAATGGAAGTCGGTAACCCAAAACGAACCTAGACATGCTGAAATAACAACTTCACTATTTTTTCAGTTGTAATCTGCTTGTTACAAGGTATTAAAATACACATTTTGCTGAACCTATCCACAATAACATATAAATAGTCATTACCTTTTCTAGATTTTGGCAATACCCCAAAAAATTCCATGGAAACACTTTCCCAAGGACGAGAAGGAACTGGAAGTGGAGTGTACAAGCCTAATTTTGTATTGATGGGCTTGCTTTTAGCACACATGGTACACCCTTTAATATATCTAGAAACTATTTCATGCATTTTTGGCCAATAGCAGAACCTTTGCAGCTGTGCGACTGTTTTACTTACACTAAAAGGACCTGATATAAGAGAAGTATGTGCTTCTCGATTATGTTGACTCTTTCAGTTTGTGGAATTCATAGCTTTCCCAAATGATATAAGATTTGGTCCTTAACATAATAATCCAATTCTTCTACTTGTTTTCCATGACTTAAAGTTGCATATACATCTTTAAAATCTATATCTTGAGCATATTGTTCAATCTAGCTTTCATGCATTACTGAGTTATGCTTAAGTATAGTAGATGCATTTATGATTGTTCTGGACAACATATCTGCAACGTTATTGTGTATGCCCTTCTTATATCTGATGACTAGATGAAACTACTGTAGGAAACCCATCCACCTATAGTGTCTTGATTGCTGCAATTTAGTTTGTGAGTGTAAACACTGAAGTGGTTGATGATCAGTATGTATAATTTATTCTTTGCCCATTAAGTAATGTTTCCACTTTTTCACACTCTGTACTAATGCATACAATTCTTTATCATACGTGGGATAATTAACTACTACATAATTAAACGTCTCATAATTGTTGGACACCTAATCCTAATGGGTTAGCGTGGAAGTTGAATGGACAAAGCATTCCAAGAGACCTTGGGATCTGAATCCCAAGAGTCACATATATGTACTATAAATGTATATCTATTGTTAATAAAAATACACTCACTGATTTATCTTTCCTATTGTTTTCGCTGTCCATGTGTGTTTAACATGGTATCAGAGCAGGCGTATTCCTGCCTTGCAAAATTAATGTGAGCCATTTGTCTTATGGCCTGTCTGTGCAGTGATTTCTGCCATCAATTCTGCATCCCAGGAATATTTTCTTACGAATATTTCTTCAGCTAAATGTTAGCTGCTCCTGGCGCTGTCCAGCACTGTCCTTGTACCTGCTCTTCTGTTGTGCTGTCATCCTAGCATTGAAACGCCTGAGCGTTGTCATCCCCTCTCTGCGCTCTGCCCATATACTCTGTCGATTCTCTGCTACCTCATGAAACCTCTATCCTGAGACTGCGTGTCCTGAGACTGCGCATCCGTTTTCTCTGCATGCCTCTGTCCTGGAGACTGCGGATTTTTTATATAACGTTGGTCTGACAACCCTGCCCCTCTCTGCGCATACACTGCCAACGCTGTCCCTCCATGAATGTATCGGTTATTTCATTTTATTTTGGGTTTCAAAATATACCGACCTGATGTTCATAAGGTTGATCTTCCATGCCCGCAAGAAAATCCTCTGCAGAAACGTATGTTTTCCTGAGATTTGTTCCCATTCGAGTAGCATCTTCTCATCTCTTGGACCACTGTTTATGATGGCATCCACTATAACCTGTATTGGGTTCTGATCAGTAAGGAGATGAATTATTTCCATAGCATGTTTGACTATTCGTACAGCCATCAACTTCTTTCCATTGTTACGCCCGTGCATCATCAAAGAGTTGGTCATCGTTCAACAATAGGGCATTGCGCCTTCCGAAACCGTTTGACTGAGTAACGGCCAGCTGTGTGTGGAACAAATGTTGCATGTTTTTGTGATGAGACAACTATGTAATCTGCTAGTGATAGATCATTAACCTCTACGTCCTCAAAGGTCCAGGAATGCCTGCTGCTTCAATGGCCTGCTGAACCTTCCTCTTATCAATAAACACGGAGTTACCCGGTTCCAAAGCGTGCTCCATGCGGTCAGGGTCCATCCAATTCAGAGGGAAGAAATCTCTGTAGTTGAACCTCATCGTTTATTTCAGAGGGAAGCGTGTTGAACCTCATCGTTTATTTCATTCCCAATTTTCATTATTCGTTCTTGAAATATCTATTGAAGCCTGATATGAAGACTGCGTTGATGTATTGAAGACTGCGTTGTATTAATGTATTGAAGACTGCGTATTGAAGTATTGAAGCCTGTAATGGTTACTGCGTTTTTTATGCGACTGCGATTTTATTGAAGACTGACAATTTTTTTCCAGAAACCAAGATGCCATGCGAAGGAAGGAAAGCCTATAATAGTGACTGCGTTTTTTATTGAAGACTGACATAGTTTTTGCCAGAAACCAAGATGCCATGCGAAGGAAGGAAAGCCTATAATGGTGACTGCGTTTTTTATTGAGGCCTGACAGTTGAGCTGGCGCCGTCGTGAGTTTTTCCCTCTCTTGCATAGCCCATGTATTTTATGTGCAGGCATTTTTGCAACCGTTGGCTGTTGCCCTTGCTTTGTATTTTCCCAGGAGGAGTGGGGAGCCCCGATTGATAGAATTCCGCATGTTGAGGAGGAGGAGCTAGAAGGGGAGTTTGAAGTGTCGATCGGATCTCCAGATTGCGAGCTTCGTTGAACACTGAGGCATAGTAGTTCTGCAAGCCGTGCCAAACTAATTCTTGAATAATATTTCGAAACTACTAAAATATTATGCTCAATAACACGCTGCCTTAAGTCCTCAGCAGCTTTATCACCTAAAAATCCTCCAGGCATTGTTCTTTCCTGCCCAAATTCAGCTTGGTATATCTCCCAAAATGGAACCCATTGTATCACTTCCATAGTAACAAAGTGCTTCAACAATGCACGAAATTTAGGAATTTCTAATAGCTTTTTATCTTCCAAGGTGGCATTCAGAAGGCTCGACTGCATAGGGTCATGTGGTGACAGTACTAGGTACCAACAGATTTTTCTCAGCACAGGAATCCATTGTGCTAGGTCTTCCTTCACCGAAGGTATATCATAAATTGCCTTGTAGCTACGGCAGATTTCTAGTTAATCATTATTGTGAGAGTAATACCTAATCATCAGTTCATAGTATATGCGCTTCAACTCCAGAAGTGAAGGGATATCAGGAGGAACCTCTTCAACCATGAAACAATTTGAGCTGTGTTTTCCATGTGCACATCTATAACATAACTGAGGTGAAGATTTGTGAATGCCTGCCTCAGAAATTGAATATACTTTCTGTTGTATCGTGCAAACCAGAATAAAAATGCAGTAAGGTTTGGGTTCGTGTTTCTTGCTTGCTCGGCCTTCTTCAAAGCTTCTATTATTGTGTATTTGAAAATTGGATTTGAAGGATATTTTTAGTTCAATAGAGTCAGGGGTTCAAATCTTTATTTGCTGCAAGGTGCTGGTGTAAAATTCAAATGTGAATTCTCTCATTGAAATAGTGTCCAGACTTTTATACTTGAGAGATGACATTGAGATTAATTTGTATAAGGTATTTTCTGTGGTTGTTTGGGAAAGATTCCACTTAAAAGAGGACGTGTTTCCACCTGTGTAAATTGTTGGTTGAGAATCTTTCTAGTTGAGTCTAATCAATAGTGCAGAAAGGGGCTAATTCCCTTTAGTCTCTTTGTTGTACGAATCACCCTTGCTGTGCGTCAAAAGTTCCAACTGTTGTGTTCACACCATATTCAATCCAAGTTCCAAGCAAGTTTGCAGTTGCTGTTGCCCCAGTTGTGGTATTAAAACCCATTATAGTGCATTTCGACTGCTGCATAAAGATTTTGGTGAGCTGATTGTAATCTTTTATACTGCACACTGATCATTTGCTGACATTTATAAAGGATATTGCTGTATACTGTGAGTAGATATTATTTTTCTGCATTAAGACAGATGGCCAGAACCAGTGAAGTATTACAGTTCCTTAAAACTTTGATATTATCTACTGTTGATGACACATTACAAATCAGCAAAGGATCTCTCTCAGAAATTTAGACATGTTTACAAAATGCACAAGAAAAGATCGATTTTTTGCAGCTTGAATCACAGCTACAGCAAGAAGAGCTACATCAAAATAGACACCATTCTGAACCTGTTTTTATTCAGAACATTGATACTGCAACCCATCAACAGCAAGTCAGTAATGTTACTGTTCATTCAAATAAAGCAGCAGTTGTAAATGCAGATGCAGAAACTCAATCTGCACTTCCCAAGCCCATCATCAGACCTTGGGAACAGCTTGTCCACAACAAGCACAGAACTGGTCTTGGATATGACAAGGACTTGTCCTTTCATATTCCAGACTATGCCAAGCCCATTCAGTTTCAGAGTGCTGGATTCATTTATGACAGTTCACCTGCTCCTCATGACAGCTCACCTTCAGCTGTTCCAGATTCTGCCCCTCTTCCACAGCAACAACAAAAACAACAGATCGTGAAATGCCAACACTGTGACCGAGTTGGCCATTTGAAAGATCACTGTTTTGATCTTCATCCATGTGAGCACTGTCATAAAACCAGCCATTCTTCAAACAGATGCTTCAAAAACAAACGTCCTGCAAGAACAAAGATTCATCTTGGATGGATCGCTTCTTGGCAATGGGCATCAACAGCCAAGAAGATATTCCAAACACATGTCAGAACTTGTTCCAGAGTATTGAACAGTCTTGCAGTCGAGTTTCCTCCATCATCTCACCTTGTATCTGACAGGGGGGGAAATGATGGTCATCTACAAGCTTCAAAGTCACATCAAGCGAGCCTGAGCCACAACCTGCCACACCAGTTTCAGAGTTGTAACCAGAGACAAGATGCCTGAACATGCCTTCAGTTGGCAATCTGGGACTTCCTCTAGCAGAAGACTCCAGCTTCTTGCCAGTTTTGGAAGAGTTCCAGTAGAGTTGTTGGTCATCCTTAAACCATCACAGATTGAGAACACTTCCTCTAGCAGAAGACTCCAGCTTCTTGCCAGTTTTAGAAGAGTTCCAGGAATTGCATTAAGCATTCCAGAGTTGTTGGTCATCCTTAAACCATCACAGATTGAGAACACTTCCTCTAGCAGAAGACTCCAGCTTCTTGCCAGTTTTGGAAGAGTTCCGGGAACTGCACTAAGCGTTCCAGTGTTGGTGGTCATCCTTAAACCACCGCCCTTTATACCAACATTTCATAGAGCACATTCAGCCTAGTGCTGCCATGCATTTTTGCACATTTTGTATTACAGCTCTCTTCTTGGACTCATACATAACCCTTCGGATTAAGGGGGGGAATGTTGGACACCTAATCCTAATGGGTTAGCGTGGAAGTTGAATGGACAAAGCAGTCCAAGAGACCTTGGGATCTGAATCCCAAGAGTCACATATGTGTACTATAAATGTATATCTGTTGTTAATAAAAATACACTCACTGATTTATCTTTCCTATTGTTTTCGTTGTCCATGTGTGTTTAACAATAATGATAGCATATGGGTTTTCCATGTTGCAACAACATTGCTCCCATGGCATAGTCACTGGTATCTGTTTCAATCTCAAATGGTCATTGAAGATCTGGCAGTGCTAGTACTGGTGTTGTACTAATTTTTTCTTTCAAGGTGTTGAAGGCTTTATGTTGTCTGCCTCCCCACTGAAACACCTTGTTCAATCCTGTTAAAGCATGTAAGGGAGCTGCAATCAAGGAAAAGTTAGCAATGAACTTTCCCCAATATTGTGCTACTCCTAGGAAGCTTCTAACTTCTGTAGTAGATTTGGGTTTAGGCTAGTTCACAATGACTTCAATCTTAGAGGCATCTATCTTCAATTCACCACCCCCTACAATATGACCCAAATAATTTAAAGATGTTTTGCCAAATTCACATTTTGATAACTTAACATAGAGATTTTCTCTTTTCAAAACATATAGAGTCTGTTTTACATGCTTCAAATGGTCTTCCCATGTTTTACTGAAAACAAGAATGTCATCTAAATATACAATTACAAAATCATCAATAAAAGGTCTGAGTACATCATTCATAACTCTCATGAAAGTGGCAGGAGCATTGGTTAAGCTAAAAGGCATAACTAGCCATTCATACAACCCTTGCTTTGTTTTGAAAGTAGTCTTCCATGCATCTTGTTCTGCTATTCTGACCAGATGATAGCCACTATGCAAGTCCAACTTGGAAAAGTAAACTACTTCTTTTAGATGATCTAATAGATCATCAATGCGAGGAAGAGGATAACGATTCTTGATAGTTATTTAATTCAGTGCTCTATAATCAATGCATATCCTCCACGAACCATCTTTCTTTCTCACCAACACAATTGGAGATCCACATGGTGATGTGCTTTGTCTTATGGACCCTTTCTCGAGCAGTTCCTATACCTGCTTCTTGATCTCTGCATTCTCTAAAGCGGATAACTTGTACATTCCAATGTTAGGCAATTGAGCATTTCGCTGCAAATCAATATCATGTACAATTTCCCTTTTGGGTGGTAGACCTTTAGGTTCTTGAAATAGGATATCATATTCTGAAACAACTTTTTCTAAATTAGCTTTCTGTTTAGCATCACAACCCTCAAATACATTGGTTTTATCAGGTTTCTTTTCCTTTACAACCATTAGTAAAAATTTCTTGCATGAATTTACAATTCTTTTCATCTGCCTTGAGTTGATGAAAGTATAGTTATTTTTGAGTTTATGAGCTCTTACAACATATTCTATTCCATCTTTGGTGAGTTGATACTTATTTTCAGCTCTATAGAAAATGGATTTTCTATCATTCAAGTAAGGACTTCCTAAAATAATACCACATATATCCAAGGGAATTATATCTAACTCAACCTCATCTACAAATGTTGACCCAATAGCAAACCTAAGTTTACATTGTCTAGTCACTTGTAGCTTTGCTTTATCACATACCCAACCTAATGGATATGGTTTCTTGTGAGGTGTGGTTAGTAATCCCAACTTCTTTACAATTGCTTCAAAAATCAAGTTTACTTGTGATCCACTATCAAATAAAGTATAAATCTTTTGATGCTTGGAAGTAACTCTAATATGAAAAAGCTCATGTCCTTTCCTCTCATTATCTTCATTATCAATAGATTGTGCATAATTACTAGTAGATGCTTCAGAATTTTTACCTTTTATACTTGTGGTCGTGACTGTTGCTTCATCACTTGAGTCTGACCCCAAATCTTTCTGAATAGCAGTAGCAGTCTTCTTCTTCTTACCATCAAACTTCTTAGGTTTCAGCTCTGGATGCAAAGACCAGCAATGTGCATCATCATGTCCATCCTTCTTGCAGTGAGTGCATGAAGGTTTGTCTTTTTGTACAACATTTGCCTTCCTCTCTTTCCATTTTTGCTTCTTCTTTTCCTTGTTCTTGCTTGCAGTGGGTTTTGATGATCCCCCAATCTCTGGGTTCACATTCTTGCCTCTAGCCTCTAGATGTGTAGCTTGAATGGATACCTCATCTATGCTAGTGGGGTTAAACATGAGAATGGTGTGCCTCAAATAGCTATGTAGACCACCTATATACTTCAACAAAGTTTCAAGTGAGTCTAGAGAAATGCCTAAAATTAAAGCTCTTTTTCTAAATTCCTAGGTATAGCTTTGTACACTTTGCCCCTTTAATTGGTGAAGAGTTTGCCAACTCATCATTGCTTGCTGCATATAAGCTAGTGGATAGAATTGTTTTTTAATGGCAGAAACAAATTCACTCTAGGTAGAAAGAATTTTACCATGTTTCTTCAAATTAGCTTGTGTCCTGCCTTCCCACCACACTAGGGCAGTTCCTCCAAGGCGAAGGTTGGCCAGCTGAATCTTTCTCCTTTCTGAATCGATGTTCTACACCCTATAATATACATCAATCTGTCTAATCTAGTTATCTAGCTTTTATGCATTTAATTCACCATCATATATTGGAAAATCAAATTTTACATCTAATTTAATCAAAGAGGTTTTCTTCTTCTTCTTCTTATCAGGGCTAGAAGGTGAGGATGATGGAGGAGATGATGGAGAAGGCTTTCCCCTTTCCCTTTGCCCTCTGGGGCATCTAGAGAAGGTTCTTCTGCTCCTTTATCTTGTTTGGAGGTTGAAGTACTTACACCTCGACCTTTCTTGAATTCTCAATACATCTCTTCTATCATGGCTCTCATGGTCATGAAGTTGTCCATGAATTGAGATTTTGATTCCATTGAAATTTCTTCAGTCATCGTCCTCTTAGGATAGACTCTTCCAATTTCTGGGTTGGCCTCAACAAGTTCTCCTTTTCCCAGTTTGAGCTTTGACCTCATTAGCATTCAAAAAAGTCCAGCACAAGCTTGTCTAACCTTAACAAATCAAAAACCAAAAGCTCTAATACCACTTGATCTGAAAATGAAGATCTTAGATTACTTTTAAGGTATTACAGACTCATGTGCATGGATTTGTCTATACTACTTAGTGCAATGGATCGATAAGATTGCGAATAATATAGACAATTGAGCAGTTAGAGAAGCATAATAGACAACACACATAAAAAGAACAAGTTTAATATGGAGTTCACCCAAAACTCTTGGGTTACGTCTCCTGGTCTAGCCTTCAGTGGTGACCTCTCTATTATGTCTTCAAGAGTAGAGTTTTACAAAGTGTGAGCTCAAATTGAGTCTCAACACAACAGATACAAACAGCAGGAGTTTTGCTTGAATCCCTCAAGCCTCTTTGAGTACACAGACTCTTTCTTTCACTCTCTGTCTCTATTTTCTCTTTGTCTCAGTACTGCCTCCTCTCTGTCTCTGTCAATCCATGGCTTTAAAGCCAATTGGCATTGTCTGTTCGTTTCCCCTTCTCGGGATCTCTGGCTCCCGGTCTCTATCCACTCAAATCCCCCCTCTGAGCGTTAAACAATGTAAACTTTGAAATGGGAACTATAAACTCAAAATGGGAACTCTCGCCAAAAAACCCCGAAAAAACATCAAAAACAGTGCTAAAAACGAAAAGTGTGTATACTGGAACGATGTTTTTTTTTTAGGGTCAATTTTGAACATGTTTTAAAAATGGCAATGAAAACGAAATTTTTGTGCAAAAAAAACCTTGAAAATGAAAAAGTGTTGATACTAGAACGATGATTTTTTTTTAGGGTCAATTTTCAACATTTTTAAAAAATGCTAGTAAAACCGAATTTTTATGTGCAAAAAAACAGTTGTTTATGAGGAAAAAAACACACTAATGTTTTTGGTAGAATAACATTTTTCTTTCCTAAGTATAAATTCAACATGTTTTCAACCATAACATGCTAGATACAAAAGAAATTGGAATTTTTTCAACGATAAAATAAAAAACCATGACATTATGAAAAAATTACATGACTAAATGAATCAAAATGTCATTATTTGTACATTGAATGCAACATACATTATACCTCTAATTTAATGTTACATTGTAGATATTCTAAACAATAAAAATGATCATAATTAAGACATATAATCAAACACCATAAAAATGACTCATAACTTTTGTTTTAATACCATATGAAAATCCAACCTTTTATTTCAAGATACGATGCAAACATCACTTATATAAACTATCTTAGACAACTATTCAAAATCACTCATATTTTCTTGCACACCATTAGAATTCACATCTTTAGATGAATGACTGGATGCAGACGAAGATGTTCCATATTCTTCTCTTTCATCAACTAGTGCCCCATCTGAGTCCACATGCATGCCCACCATTTCAGGTTTCAAAATTCTTCTAGATCTATGACTAGTTTCAGCAGACTCCCATCTCAACACTATTCCTTATGGTAACAACCTTTTCAGAATCTCTATCGTCATAGCCAAGACATACACCAAATTGGTGTATGAGACCCTCTTGTTTGTGGGACAAGAGACCCACCTCCACGCAACGATTTGATTATTGTCTACGAAGGCATACCTACTCTAACCCCTTCTGGTTTTTGAACCTGTGACCTCTTAGGAGGAAACACATGCTCTTAACCATTAGGCCTATTCATGCTCTAAGAAAGTGGATTTTATTAGCTAAAGGTAGTAATCTAGAAACTCACAATTATAACTTACGATCACAATATATAACACACTTGTAAGATTACAAATTATGATAATATGTTTGAGAATACAAGCATAACTATTTCCTCTTATGAAACTCCAATGGGAATGTAATTATGAACTAGAATCTAGCCTAGGTTTGGAGGTTGTGTTTTAAAAATTGATGCATTAATAAAGCCTATATGTGTAATCTTAAATGTATAAAATTGTATTTTATGCTATTTCAAAAAATTTGATTTGAACATTCATTTTGTTAGGTTTAAAGGTTACATAATTTAACACAAAATTTAATGTTCATTTCCAAGTTATTAGTTTGTTTCAGTTTCCAAAAAAATTACATATTTGAATATTGATATAAACTATATTAACACTATCTATCTATCTATATAACATAATATTAATATTAGTTTAATTTAATGATATATATTTAACATCTTCCCACATAACTTTTCCAAGAGTCATTGCTACCATCATATAACTTTGAAATATACTCTAAAATATCTATAGAAATCTTTTACTTTTCACAAAATCTCATATATATTCTCAAGGAACTCCTAATCATAAATGCACCAAGTCATTACAATCATGGTATTATAGTCATCATATCACTAGTAAGAAAATAATAGCATTTCACCCACCACTCCCAATTAACCTTTTGAATATACTAATTATATATATATATATATATATATAGATATATATATATATATATATATATATATATCTAACAAGTTAGTTAATTCTAATGTCTGACGCAACCAACCCAATGTTTCTTGTTGCTAAGTTGTGGTGTAGAATCATCTCCTATTGCATATTGCTATCATAGAGGACAAAGTTAACCATGTCTTGTTCCGAAACCTTTAAATGTTTTCCTAGATTCCATTAATAGTTCAATATATTGGTGAGTGGACTTTAACCATTTATGCGACTGGCAACTCTCGCATAGAATGGGACACATTATAGGAGTCAAAAAGTGGTATACTACACAAATTCCATTAAGTCACGTTAGGATAAAAAGGTCTCCCCACTAAATCGAATTCAACATTTAATATTGATGACATGTTGGCCAATGAGGATGTGTTTTTTGCCATTATTTTATTTAGGAAGGAAAAAAAAACTTAGTTACATCATGTGTAGAATCAATATAGCACTGGGGTGATTCTGAGAATCATGGGGTGGCGGGGTGATTCTCAGAATCACCCCATGTGCCCATGCCTGCATGCAATCCAACAAATTTGTTTTATTTACATTTTCACATTTAATCACTTAGAAATACAACATGACTTGGAAATACAACATGCAAACCACACAGTCAAAAAGCATATTGTGAAACGCCATCATGCTAGTTATGGGATTGGAATGTGGGAATAACTCCCTAAATTTATTCAGTAATCCAATATTTTGTCGTGTTAAATTAATTGGGGGAATTATAAGGTTGTACTCTCTTTTTTTGGGAATGAAAGTTATCTTTTCAATGATTTTTTTTTGGGAGTAAAAGTTATAGTAAAATTTTATTATTTATTTATGTTGCTGGGGCGATTCTGAGAATAGTGGGGTGGTGGGGTGATTCTTTGAATCGCTCCATGTGCCCACTCCTGCATGCAATCTCAAAGAATGGGTAACTAAATCTAAATAGTTTCCAGGTGTGTTAAACACACTTATTGGTCTGTTACAACAAACTATAGCGGGAGCTATGCCCTTGGACGTCTTTGTTGCTACAGTTGTAGCATGTTTGGTAGGGTTCACCTTGAACTCATTAAATTACACAAATGTTATCGCTGATGGTGTTTGGAAGGTCTGGATAGAGATCACATGCATAGGAGGTGTGTATGTGCTTACACAGGTTAGTGTGAAACAGGTCAAGATTTGAATCTTTTCAATATCGAAGTTGATTGAAGTACGTCAGTGGATTGCTAACAAATTTGTTTTTCTGCAGTTCCATTTCTATTGCAGGTTGTTTGGTCAACTTTTGTTTCGTATTTACCGAGGAGTAAATGGCCTAGAATAGTTTCAGCTGTACTAGTTCTGGTCTTGATAGAATTGGTGAGAACTTGATGTGCATAATGGAATAGCAGACATATAGAATAGTCACCAACAGATTCAATCTTGATGTGCGTAATGGAATAACAGACATATAGAATAGTCCTAAGTCACCAACAGATTCAATTGTACGATGATCATGGTCATCAGTTTGTAATTAAATGATAACAATTAACTGAAACAATATATATTAGCTGCGACTATAATGATGCTGGGGCGATTCTGAGAATCGCGGGGTGGCGGGGCGATTCTCAGAATCACCCCATGTGCCCACGCCTGCATGCAATCTAGGAAAATTAAAATTGATAGATTCATCAAAATGCATGACAGATTCATATTTTATAGTGATCCTATCATAATTTTTCGCTTGCATAGTAGATATCCATTCTATATAATTTGCATTTAAGTTAAGAGATCCAATACCTTGGCATCATCTTTGAAATATGGCAGACTTCAATCTTCTCCCGTATGTGAACAGACACACAAACGATACGAGAAGCAAGCCGCCCACAACACCTAAAATTATGGGTAGTACTGGAGGGTTAAATTTAGTATTAAAAATAAGTATTAATCCACAATTACATTTATAGAATGAAACCTTAAACAACACCAACACACAATATTCATAGTTTGAAACTAATTTGACAAGAAATGATTAGAGTTAACTAATTTGACAAGAAATTAATTAGAATGAAGCCATTAACAATGCAAACATTATGTTCATGGTATGAAACTCATTTTACAAGAAATAGTTTAACATGAGATCAGAGATTTGCAAGAGGGAGTTGTAAACAATACTATACAAATTCCCATAGCCACGTGCACCTCCTGCAATACAAGTAGATGATCATGGTCATCAGTTTGTAATTAAATGATAAGAATTAACTGAAACAATATATAGTAGTTGCGACTATAATGACGCTGGGGCAATTCTAAGAATTACGGGGTGGCGGGGCGATTCTTAGAATTTCCTCAATGGCTCTGTTGTTTCAACATCTTCATGTATTTCAAAAGCATGACCCAACAAATTTAATTTCATGAATGATTAAAAAATTTACGATTACTAGTACTTTGGGTTGATAAAATTCAACGAATTCGATTAGGTGAATAATTAGAACATGTGTATATTTTATGAATATCAGAGCCATCGGGGCGATTCTGAGAATCTGACCCAATGGCTCTGATGTTTCAAAGTTTTCATGTATTTCAAAAGTATGATCCAACAAATTTAATTTCGTGAATGATTAAAACATTGACAATTACTAGTACTTTGGGTTGATAACGTTCAACGAATTCGATTAGGTGAATAATTAAAACATGTGGATATTTTATGAATAATTCATTGTAGCAAATTTAATAATAATATATTAAAATTCTAGATCTATAGATTTAACTATGCGCATGTCATCTCTTTCACTGGAATTAAGTTTAAAAAATCATGAATGGGTCATATCGTGCCAAGGAAAATAGACGAGTCTCAGTGCAACTACCTTTCCAGAAACTGTTCAATGATTGAATTTTTCTTTCATTCAGTGGTTGAATTTTTCTTTCATTCAATGGTTGAATTTTTCTTTCATTCAGTGGTGGGCAGCTTCGGTCATATCGTGCCAAGGAAATTAGACGAGTCACAGTGCAAGTAACTTTCCAGAAACTGTTCAATGACTCAATTTTTCTTTCATTCAGTAATACGACAGACAATTCATGCCCTTAGTCATTTCAATGGTTCGGATTTGAGATCATATTATAGGTTGACATTATATTATAGGTTCGGATTTGAGGTCATATTATAGGTTGAGATGATATTAATGGTTCGGATTTGAGATCATATTATAAGGTACTGATTTCTAAAGCTTATTATAGGTTTAAGGTTTAGATCATAACCATCAGAGGTAACCCTCAAAACTACATAACCATCTATGGGGCTGCTATTTGTCCATTTATTAATGTTGGGTAACATTCGTGTCCAATAACCATGGCCATTCCTACGAATATCGGCTTCCATGCAAGCGATTCTAGATGCTCTCTTCTGCAAATTATTGTGCTATTCTACATATTTGTTGTTCCGGCCTTCATTATTACTGTTCATGGACAATTTTACAACGCACAGACACCATATATGTGCAACCGTGGCTATTACTATAGAAATGGCAGTAAATTTGAGAGCAATCTGAATTTTGTTTTGAATAATATTTCTCGACGCGCGTTCCTAACAGGCTTTAATACTTATTTCTATGGCCAAATGCCTGATGAAATATATGGCATCCTTCAATGTGATGGAGATGCAACAGACCAACAATGCCACAATTGTTCGCAAAAAGCAATCGCTGCCCTTCGACAAGTTTGTGGGAATTCCATGGGGGGCAGAGTTTGGTTAGAAGATTGCTACTTGCGTTATGAAAACGGTAGTTTCTTCGGTGTAGTGGATTATGCTGCAAAATATCGTTACATTCAACTGAATGTTTCGAGCCCTGGTGTCTTTAACGCGGCTCTTGAGAGGCTACTTAACAATTTGTCAGGTGAAGCAACATCTAGATCTGGATTATATGCTTCGGGATCAATTACAGACTCCTTGTCTCGAAACATTTATGGTACGGTCCAGTGCTGGAAAGATATATCTCCTGACGACTGCACCAAATGTCTATCATCCACAATGAGTAATATAGTCACATATTATGCTGGATGTCAAGGAGTTGAGGCTTATATTGGAAGCTGCAAAATTCGCTATGAAACATACAGTTTCTTTGGTTCCACAGCGCCTCCACCCTCCACTGTGCCTCCAGTACTACCCATAATTTTAGGTGTTGTGGGCGGCTTGCTTCTCGTATCGTTTGTGTGTCTGTTCGCATACGGGAGAAGATTGAAGTCTGCCATATTTCGAAGACGACGCCAAGGTATTGGATCTCTTAACTTAAATGCAAATTATATAGAATGGATCTCTACTATGCGAGTGCGAAATTATGATAGGATCACTATAAAATATGAATCTATCATGCTTTTGAAATACATGAAGATTTTGAAACATCAGAGTCATCGGGGCGATTCTGAAAATCACCCCACCACCACGCGATTCCCAGAATCGCGAGGTGGCGGAGCGATTCTTAGAATCGCCCCGATGGCTTTGATATTCATAAAATATCCACATGTTCTAATTATTCAGCTAATAGAATTCATTGAATGTTGGATTTAAGACATCTGTGGTTTATATCTTCTGACTTAGTTACCGGAGAATCCACAGTAAAAACCATTTTTCGTCAACGTTTCAAATCCCAACTGGGATCCATCATCAGGACTTCATGAATGCTTGATAGAAGAAGAGCTCAATTGAGGGATTAAATAGTAATGAGGAGATTACTATTCAATCCCTCAAATGAGCTCTTCTTCTATCAAGCATTCATGAAGTCCTGATGATGGATCCCAGTTGGGATTTGAAACGTTGATGAAAAATGGTTTTTACTGTGGATTCTCCAGTAACTAAGTCATTGAATTTTATCAACCCAAAGTACTAGTAATCGTCAATGTTTTAATCATTCACAAAATTAAATTTGTTGGGTCATGCTTTTGAAATACATGAAGATTTTGAAACATCAGAGCCATCGGGGCGATTCTCAGAATCACCCTGATGGCTCTGATATTCATAAAATATCCACATGTTCTAATTATTCACCTAATCGAATTCGTTGAACGTTATCAACCCAAAGTACTAGTAATCGTCAATGTTTTAATCATTCACGAAATTAAATTTGTTGGGTCATGCTTTTGAAATACATGAAGATTTTGAAACATCAGAGCCATTGGGGCGATTTTGAGAATTTCCCCACAACTTCGCGATTCTCAGAATCACCCCAACATCATTATAGTCGTAGCTACTATATATTGTTTCAGTTAATTGTTATCATTTAATTACAAGCTGACAACCATGATTATTTTGCTTGTATTGCAGGAGGTGCATGTGTGTTATGCTCTTAACCTGCAAAGTAATACCCAAACACAGAATATGCGAAGAAAAGATACCCAGAACATAGAATATGAGAAGAAAAGATACCCAGAACACAGAATAGCAATGATTTTATTATTCAGAGAGAAATGTTCACAGGCCTCTTCGAGGGGGCAACCTCCAATAGAGTAGAGCTCGATTACAAAAACAAGACACGATACTCCTCTCAGGGAGTCTCTATCCTTTATATATGACTCATACATGCAATACCACGGGCTAGTACCGTGGGTTTTATTAATACCATCTATCTAATACTACCGCCCATTTACCATCTATCTAATACTACCGCCCATTTGCAACTAACTGTGGTCCCGTCATTAATTGCGGGTTAACCACTTACAAATATTAATATGGGCTTTATTGACTCTTGACTATGACGTGATCCCATGACATAAATAAGGGGGTTAGGGTGGGACCCTAACATGCCCTCCCCCTTAAGACTAGCCTTGTCCTCAAGGCTGAAGCTGCGGAAACTGCTGAAGAATAGTGGCTGGTTCCCAGGTTGCATCTTCCGGAGAGGTGTCTTTCCATTTGACGAGGACCTCCTTAATCATGCAGCCGCACAGGTGCTTGTCTCGTGTGTCTAGAACCTGTTCAGGTTGAAGCCAGATTGACCCTTCTTCGTCCAATTCAGGTAGACTGGTTTGAACTCGGCAATTGTTCCCAATCACTTTTTTGAGGCACGATACATGGAAAACTGGGTGGATTTTTGCTGTAGGTGGCAAAGCCAACTTGTAAGCCACTTCTCCAATGCACTGAAGTACTTGGTATGGTCCGTAGAATTTTGGAGAGAGCTTTTGACAACCCTTGGCTTTGAGTGATGTTTGCTTATATGGTTGCAGCCTCAAAAAGACCTGATCCCCTTCTTGAAATTGGCGCTCTGAGCGATGTTGGTCAGCCTGTTGCTTCATACGGTTCTGAGCTTGATGAATATTCTCGCGCAGATGGGCGAGCATGGTTGCGCGGTGTTGTAGGAGTTGATCCATGGCTTGTACTTTGGAGCACCCCGTGAGATAAGAAGTAGGGGAAGGTGGAAGTTGACCATAGACTGCTTCATAGGGAGTCATTTTGGTGGTGGCATGATAGTTGGTGTTATACCACCATTCAGCCAGAGGTAACCACTGTACCCAAAGGTGTTGCTTTTCTGAAGTGAAACACCTAAGGTAGGTTTCTAGACATTTGTTGACGGCTTCGGTTTGCCCATCTGTTTGCAGATGATATGAAGTACTGAGTTTGAGTTGAGTGCCTTGTATTCTGAAGAGTTCCTACCAAAAATTACTGGTGAAGATCGGGTCGCGGTCGGACACAATAGAAGTGGGCATGCCATGCAATTTGAAGATCTGATCCATGAAAGTTTGAGCAACCAAAGTTGGTGTAAACGGTTGGGGAAGGGCGCAGAAATGAGCATACTTCGACAGTCGGTCCACAACCACCATGATGATTGACTTGTTCCCAGACTTTGGAAGACCTGTAATTAAATCCATGGAGACCTCCGTCCAAATTGACGCCGGAATGGGCAATGGTTGTAATGTGCCTGGTGTGTTGACGGTTTCCCCTTTGTGGCGTTGACAGACGTCACATTCTGCTACGAAGGTAAGGATGTCCTGTTTCATGCCGGTCCAAAAAAATGATCTTCTGGTGCGAGCATACGTCTTCTGAAAGCCCGAATGTCCTGCAATGGGAGATGAGTGCAATTCTGCCAAAATGCGACTTTTGAGGGTGGATGTTGGTGATATTACGACTCTGTCCTTGTAGTAAAGAATATCATTCTACCACGAGTAGCCCTTGCTGGAATTAGGATCTACCTGCAATTGAGAAATGAGTTGGGAGAGCCCGGGATGTGAAAACCATTCCCTGCGAGCCTCTTCAATCCAGTCTCGAATGGGGAGGGAAATTGCGAGAAGAGTACTATCCTCCTCAAATTGGCGCGACAATGCATCTGCTACACGGTTGTCTTTCCCTTTCTTGTAAATGATCTCATAATCATATCCCAGCATTTTGGCTAACCATTTATTTTTTTGTGGGGAAGATAGGCGTTGCTCCAAAAAATATTTAAGAATAACATGATCTGTGCGGATTTGGAAACGTCGCCCCAACAAGTAAGGTCGCCAGGTCTCGACTGCATGTAAGATGGCCATCATTTCCTTCTCGTAGGTAGATTGGCCCATATTCCTCCCACTTAGTTGTTGGCTGGTGAAGGCCAATGGTCGCCCTTCCTGCATTAAGACCGCTCCAATACCTGTACCCGAAGCATCACATTCAATGACAAAGGATTTGGTGAAGTCAGGTAGTGCTAAGACGGAATGGAACACATGGCGGTTTTGAGAGCGGTAAATGCCTGTTGTGCTTCCTCGTTCCACAAGAAGGAATTTTTCTTTAGGAGTTGAGTTAGGGGCTTCTCTATGCGGCCATAGTTGCGGACAAATTTATGATAATAGCTTGTGAGACCCAAAAATCCTCTCAAGCTTTTCAAGGTCTTAGGTTGAGGCCATTCTTGCATTGCCTGGATCTTTTTGGGGTCCACCTTGACACCTTCACGCCCCACAATGTGGCCCAAATACTCAACTTCTTCCATGCCAAACGAACACTTAGACATCTTGACAAATAATTTATGCGTGCGGAGCAGTTGCAAGAGTAGATCTACATGCTGAAGATGTGCCGCCCAAGTGCCACTATAGATGAGGATGTCATCGAAGAAGACAAGGACAAATTTTCTGAGGTATGGTTTGAGGAGGTGATTCATAAGGCTCTGAAAAGTAGAGGGTGCATTACAGAGACCAAATGGCATGACCAGGAACTCATAATGGCCTTCATGAGTTCTGAAAGCCGTCTTGGGAATGTCGACTTCCTTCATGCGAATTTGGTGGTAGCCTGAGCGAAGATCCAACTTAGTGAAGAATTGAGCCCCATTGAGTTCGTCCAGCAAATCGTCAACCACCGGGATGGGAAATTTATCTTTGACTGTCAACTTATTGAGGGCCCTGAAGTCTGGACACATCTGCCACTCCCCATCTTTCTTGAGGACCATGACCACTAGGGATGAATAAGGACTAATGCTGGGACGAATGACACCTGCTTCCAACAATTCCTTGATGATTTTTTCTATTTCATTCTTTTGGGTGAACGGATATCTGTATGGCCACACATTTGGGGGTTGGGCCCCTGGAACCAATGTGATGCTATGATCATGTTCCCCTCGCGAGGGTGGAAGCTCATGAGGCTTGTCAAAGACCGTCCGATGTTTATTTAAAATCTGTTGCATCTCAGGATGAATTGGCAGAGACATGGTGTCGACTACCTGGATGGCATTAAATGGAGCTACCACTCCATGATGGCCCTTTTTTAACAATTTTTCCATCCTATGCGAGCTGATGATAGAGGGGGCTCCCGCCTGTAGTCCACGGAGGGTATGTGTGGAGTTGTTCTGCTTAAAACTCATATATAACTCCTGGAAATCCATTGTGATTAGCCCAAGAGTGCGGAGCCATTCCGCGCCTAGGACAATGTCGCAACCCCCCATGTGTATTGAAAACATGTGGGTTTTCAATTGATAATCCCCCATTTGAAGTTTGACATTTTCACAGCGACCTTCACATTTCATTGTGCCCCCATCTGCAATCTGGACTTGGAAGTTAGAAACTGCCCGGACAAAACAATGTGCTGCTTCAGTGATCTTTTGATGGATGAAATTATGGGTACTTCCACTATCAATCAAGACTACTACTGGGCGATGTTTAAGAAAACCCCTGATTTTGAGAGTTTGAGGGGAAGAAATTCCTACCAATGCATTTAGCAAAATAATTGGTTCATCAGATACAATCTCCTTTTGGTTATCTTCTTCGATCGCCTCCGGTTCCTCAAGTGGTGGATCTTCCTCGGTGGAGCTGTAGTCAGTGGCATCTATTTGAAAAAACTTGGGCTCTTTGCATTTATGACCCGGGGAACATTTTTCATCACAGTAGTAACATAGTCCTTGCTTCCTTCTTTCGGCCATTTCCGCAGGTGACACCTTTTGAATCTTAAGTGTCTGAGTCGTGTTGGGAGCCTGTGAGGGACGACCTTTAGCGGGGAAGCTGGGGCGGCTGGATTGGGCTGTTAATGCATGTTCCACCTTACGAGCTACCTGGCAAGCCTCTGTCCATGTGGGAGGGTGGTGGAGTAGAACCTAAGCTTTGATGGCTTCTTTAAGACCGCTGATAAAGCATTCCATGTAGAACTCATCTGTGAGACCCTTAGTGCGGAAGGCTAAGGCTTCAAAAGCAATAATATATTCCTCCACTGTACCCGTCTATCGGAGCTTAGTGAGACGCCCCAAAAAAGAGTCTTCCTGTTCAAAGCGATTTCGAAGAGCTTTGGCAAATTGGGCCCAATTCTGAAAATGTCCATTGCAATGCTGATGGCATTCCTTCCATTGCCATCGTTCATTGTCCAAGTACGTGGTGCCCACCATAAGCTTAGTCCCCTCATCTATGATATGATTCAATTGGAAATACTGCTCCATTTGTGCTAGCCATGCGGACGTGTGAGAACTGTCAAATTTATGCATATCCAACTTGGGAGGTCGCTGACTGGGTGGTGGGTGGGTGTGCCAGACGTGGGGAGAGTGGCTAGACTCACCCTCATGGTATTCATGACCATTATTCGCCTCCTCGTGGGCTGGCTCCTTGCCCTTCAGTGTGTTCTGTATCTGGATACTTATTCCTTTAATCTTATGTTGTATTTCGTTCACCGAAAATTGGATGGAGTTCACCTCGTTTTCAATTTTGTCCATCCTTTCATTGGCCATCGCTTGAGTGTGAGTTTCTACCATACACCAACCTGATGAAAAATTGGGACCGCCAAAAAATTTTTACTAAGAAATTGAATAGTACCACCTTGCTCAGCTCGTCGTCCTGATTCTGATGGGCTAGGTCACCAATAAGCACCCCGGAAGATCTCAGACTCTTTTTTTTTTTTTTTTTTTTTTGGAAAACTCCTAACAGAGTTTTACTCCTTCCTGATCAATACTGCAGTCGCCAAATCCTCAAAATGTCACTGCTGCCAAAAGTCCTGCAAAAATTATATCCAGGTACAGGAACCCTTCACAACTACTCCGACCTGGTGGATCTGAGAGATCTGAATGGTGGAACAACTGCTGCTGCTGATCTGATGGAGCTGCGGGACTGATGTTTGTTGCTGCTGCACTTGCTGATCTGGAATAGATGATGTGTGATCTCCCGATAGAAAGGGAACTATGGTCTTGAGGAGTGTCAGGTGCTACAGATCGCAATATACATAAGGGTCTGACAGTAGTACTCGGCCCAATGTTTCAGGGCTCTAACTAAGGAGGATCGACCGTACCCTTAGCCGTACAACCTGACTATCCTATCGTACGGGTGAGTAATCTCTCCGAGTGTTGTTCTCTGTGTACTGTAGCCACAAGACGGCCGAAGGTTTATCTATGGCGAGGTTTCAAGGGAGCTAGGGGGCTTCCTATATACCCAGAGGGTACATGGAAGACAGTCCGTGCGCGGTTCTGTCTAATGCGCTACTACTCGAAGGGGTACCCACAGGGGTTACAAGGGAGTCCAACAGATGTGACCACCTCTTGTATTTCCTGCGTGCATGCCTCCCCAAATCCGCAGGTTTATGCGCTTAACGACAGATCCCGTGGTTTAAAGACGTCGGAACACGTCTCTAGCCAAAAAAAAATTTGCTAAAATTTGGAGATCCCACCGAGCCCTGGAAAGTGCTCTGATACCACTTGTTATGCTCTTAACCTGCAAAGTAATACCCAAACACAGAATATGCGAAGAAAAGATACCCAGAACACAGAATATGAGAAGAAAAGATACCCAGAACACAGAATAGCAATGATTTTATTATTCAGAGAGAAATGTTCACAGGCCTCTTCGAGGGGGCAACCTCCAATAGAGCAGAGCTCGATTACAAAAACAAGACACGATACTCCTCGCAGGGAGTCTCTATCCTTTATATATGACTCATACATGCAATACCACGGGCCAGTACTATGGGTTTTATTAATACCATCTATCTAATACTACCGCCCATTTACCATCTATCTAATACTACCGCCCATTTGCAACTAACTGTGGTCCCGTCATTAATTGCGGGTTAACCACTTACAAATATTAATATGGGATTTATTGACTCTTGACTATGACGTGATCCCATGACATAAATAAGGGGGTTAGGGTGGGACCCTAACAATGTGGGTATGGGAAATTGTATAGTATTGTTTACAACTCCCTCTTGCAAATCTCTGATCTCATGTCGAACTGTTTCTTGTAAAATGAGTTTCATACCATGAACATAGTGTTTGTGTTGTTAATGGCTTCATTCTAATTAATTTCTTGTCAAATTAGTTAACTCTAATCATTTCTTGTCAAATTAGTTTCAAACTATGAATATTGTGTGTTGGTGTTGTTTTTTTTGTTTTATATATATGAATGAAGCCATTAACAAGTTAGTTAATATAAATATAAATATCTATCAAGAAAACAATATAAATATATGAGATGGAGTAATGAAATGAGGAAAGAGTTTCTGCACTCAAACCTGAATGTAAAACTCAAAAAACTATTACAATATTTAAAATTTGAATGTAAAACTCAAAAAACTATTACAATATTTAAATATTGTAACATTCTAATTTCTCCCTCAATCCATCAAAATTTTATAGTGCAACTAAACCTCACAATCAACATTTGAGAAAGCCGACATGGACAAAGAATTCAATAGGGGTCGATGTCAACCGGAGAATCATAGATAGCTTTATAACATACGTCGACCATTCTCTTTCCATCCAGCATCTTCATACACTCACACTATCCTTTCTACCCTTTTTTCACACCATTTTCTTGGCAAGGTTGTGAATCTTGCAGCTGGAGTGTCAACAATGCAAATTATGATTGCAACTGTGATTTGAGAATTTCATTAGCACTCGAATAGTTTAGTTCAAATTACAATCTAAGCAATTGAAATTCTTAGAATTTTTGGATTGACAATGTTATAGTCAAACATGGGATATATTTGTGTGTATCGTAAGAACCTCCCAAATTAGATCAATTATATTCTCCTGCTATAACCAACGGGCGTGGTTGGTTGTTGATTTTCTCTGGAAACAATTTCTGAGATGTGGTCTATTACAAGATAAACTTGGCATATCACATGATCGCATTGCTTGGCATTTGTTAGGAAATCAGGCTACAAAACATTAAGATCCATCTTATCATGGTAGGCAAGTACTGAAAGTATGTTATCCTTTGTTAGTAAATCAGGCTATAGAACATTAAGATCCATCTTATCCTAATAGGAAAGTACTAAAAGTATGGATGGATAGCATGGATAGCATATATTACACAATGTTATTTTAGAAATCTCTAGCAATTTAGATTTCCATTGGCGAGAAATTTACTGCTAATGGTTTCGATGGTCCACCCCAAAAAACGATTGTTGTTCTTATTCCCCATGATGTCAATGACATGTACACAAAGCTGAGTAGTTATTCCCTAGATGCCAATGCCGTTTTAGATATTTATATTAACTAACTTGTTAGATATTTATTATATATATATATATATATATATATATATATATATATATATATATATATATATATATATATATATATATATAGAGATATAGATATATATATATATATATATATATATATATATATATATATATATATATATATATATATATATATATATATATATATAATTAGTATATTCAGAAGGTTAATTGGGAGTGGTGGGTGAAATGCTATTATTTTCTTACTAGTGATATGATGACTATAATACCATGATTGTAATGACTTTGTGCGTTTATGATTAAGAGTTCCTTGAGAATATATATATGAGATTTTGTGAAAAGTAAAAGATTTCTATAGATATTTTAGAGTATATTTCAAAGTTATATGACAGTAGCAATGACTCTTGGAAAAGTTATGTGGGAAGATGTTAAATATATATCATTAAATTAAACTAATATAATATTATGTTATATAGATAGATAGATAGTGTTAATATAGTTTATATCAATATTCAAATATGTAATTTTTTTGGAAACTAAAACAAATTAATAACTTGGAAATCAACATTAAATTTTGTGCTAAATTATGTAACCTTTAAACCTAACAAAATGAACGTTCAAATCAAATTTTCTGAAATAGCATAAAATACAATTTTATACATTTAAGATTACACATATGGGCTTTATTAATGCATCAATTTTTAAAACACAACCTCCAAACCTAGGCTAGATTCTAGTTCATAATTACATTCCCATTGGAGATGCATAAAAGGAAATAGTTATGCTTGTATTCTCAAACATATTATCATAATTTGTAATCTTACAGGTGTGTTACATGTGTGTTATATATTGTGATCGTAAGTTATAATTTTGAGTTTCTAGATTACTATCTTTAGCTAATCAAATCCACTTTCTTATAGCATGAATAGGCCTAATGGTTAAGAGCATGTGTTTCCTCCTAAGAGGTCACAAGTTCAAAAACCAGAAGGGGTTAGAGTAGGTATGGCTTCGTAGACAATAATCAATTCGTTGCATGGAGGTGGGTCTCTTGTCCCACAAACAAGGGGATCTCATACACAAATTTGGTATCTTTCTTGGCTATGACCTTAAAATTGGATAATAATAATAATTAGGATATAGATTGTTAGAAATTCATAATCTATAAGGGTGAAAGCATGGAGCTGGGTTACACTTTTTGGCAAGAGATGGCACGTTTGGGTGGAAAAAATGATTGCTCGATTGAGCCCTTTTTAAGCGCTTGATCGAGCTGTTTGAGCACTTAAACAATGTAGCCCAATGTTATTTAGGAGCTCGATTTAGCCATGTATTTGCGGCAGTCAAATGAAGGATATTGGGTTTTAGATTTATTTTATGGCTTAGGTAAGTTTTATTATATGGAATTGAATTTCAATATGTTATTTATTAATTTATATGTCATTGTACTAATTTACTTCATTATTTCTTTTGTGCTTGATAATTAGGTACAACACTAACATGTTTCCTTCAAAAAGGAAGAAATTGCATTGTCATTGAAAAAGATCCAATTCAGTGCAATTTTATTTAGCAAAGAATTAATGCTCTTCAATTTCCTCTAGATGCAATCAAAGAAATTGGGTTGAAGAAAGGGGACTTTAGTGAATCACCTGTGGCAAAAAAGGCAACGGAACCCCAACCACCATTACATGGAATGATTGGAAAGGCATACATTGGGAGATTCACAGACATCAAAGATCCATTAGAGGAGGAAAATGAACAAAATGAAGCAGAAAATATTGTGGAAGAAGACAATGATGAAACTCCCAAGGACGAAGAGTTTGGATTACGTGACATTGTTGATTAAATTTAAGTTATGCTTGGAAATCAAGCCCATTTTTAGAAACTATTAATTAGTTATACTTGTAATGTTTTGAATTTGACATTTTATGAGAAGAATAAGCACTCAATTAAGGTTGTCATGTGTTCAATATTTGTATAATATGATTTTCGCATTAATTTTTATGTTAATCATTATTTTTTGAAAAACAACAGTGATTATTATTATTTTTTGACATGAAATTCATAAAAGAAACTATTATTTAACCATTTTTAGTTAAAATTTTCCTATAAAAATTGTGATTTTGACATGTCATATCTAGCAAAAAATTACAAAAAACTATCAAAACGTGTAGTTTTTTAGTTATATTTATGTTAAAAATGGTTTTTTTGTCAATTGTTAAAAATTATTGTTTTTTAGAGACAATTATTTCATTTGGATTGAAATATTAATTAATGATGTATAAATATGTAGAATATCGAAAATTCAAAATATCGACCTTCTTCTTTAAATATGCAGAACAATAAAAACCTCACTACAAAAAAAAAAAAAAAAACCAAGAAAATATGAAGAAGACCACTTCAAAAATTATTAAATTTAGAAAATAATTATTTACATTTCATGCATTAGAAAATTTAAAGTCAAAAAATAGGTCTTTTAAAAAAATGGCTTGATGTAGAATTACCACTTTTTAAAATCAACATGAAAATCACTACCATTCTAAACCATAATGTAAATAAAATTTTAAAGTGCCAAAAACTATGCTCTAAAAAAGACATTTGTGTTCTGCATCACCCCTTTTCAAAATCGGGTCGCTTTTTTGCTATCTCTACAAAACGGGTAACAATATCAGTTCCCGTTTCAAAGTTTACATTGTTGTTAGCAATCATTGCTAAACACCTTCAGGGATTGTGGCCACCTGTTTTGCAACGGAAGGGACCATTGTTGCGTTGAAAAGCCCAAAACTAGTGTTTTTTGTTTACACAGAGAAACAATGTAAAACATGGGAAAAATCCACCAAATCACTATTTATCGAACTTCAAATATTATGAATTCCGCCCTATATCACTATCGGGTCCACCTGTAATCCCTATCGCAAGTCGCAATGCCCCTGTTCCGTGGTTTCCCTTTGTATTTGAAAAATACCTTAAAACATTGAAAATATCGCAAAATGGTTCTGTTGCAGACTTGAAATGTTATGCATTTGCATCTATAAGTTCCATTGGGTCCAGTTATATCGCATTCGGGCGCATTCCTTTGTATTTAATTTATTTAACGAAATCAAAAAATACAAAGGAAAATGCCTTTTTCCGGACCTCAAAACATATTAAATTTGATTCATATCCCCGTCGAGTCTGGCTATCGCATCGCATCTATATATATATATATATATATAGATATATATATATAGATATATATATATATATATATATATAGATATATATATATATATATATATATATATATATATATATATATATATATATATATATATATAGTCCCACTTCTCTGCAATGCTTTGACGCGATATTGCAATGCGACTTGTCGCAATCACATATCGCATAAACCCCTGGGCCATTTATAAGCGCTCCTCTATATTTGTCGATTACGATACTGCGAGTTAACCTAGGGCGTCGATTTGCGCACTTGATTGACGGTCCTCGTTGACCTGCACTGATCACGATCGCAACTGTCATATAATAGCCTCTGATAGCCTCCGATTGCCATCACCGATTGTGATATGCTGATCAGATCTGGACCGCTGATCGGCCAGATCCGACGACTCCTGTGCATTGTTCCTTTGACCTCCACTAAGCCTGTTTTCCACTATTTATTCATGTTTTTCATTGTCGATAGTGTGATCTGCCATTCTTAATGGTTCTTCTTATGTGATAGTTTTGATCTTTAGAAGACTAAGAGGGTATTTTGGATCCATTTTGGATCATAGACAGAGCCCTAGAACTCAAAGACCTGCACCAAAGCAGGAATAGAAAGAATAAACCGACATCATGACCATCTCAGGGTGCAGAAACTTGGTTCTAGAATCCCCCCATACTGCTTCGGGTGAGACATCGGTCTGTGATCTGCGGGTTGATACCGAAAGGGCTAGTAGTGTAGGGATTTGTTTGGTTAACTAATCCTAAACCTGAGTCAGGCCCCACCAAGCCAAAAAACGGTTCCGTTGCCGAGACCGAAATCTGCATAAGAGATGTGTGATGTCGTATCACTGGCATCCAACTAAGAAAGAGATCAGAGACTGGTTGGATAGGAAGATCCATGAATTCGCGGTGCAGGAGAACAGGAACCTGTGACTGAAAAAGGAATAGTGGTTGGACAGGTACCTATATACAGAGATCCACAAGATTTTTTTCTGTTCCTTTCCGGTTGAGCTATATGAGTGGATCGCAAAGCCTACAAATAGCCAAGGAAGGTGGAGACTTGAAGGTCCTATTGTTTGGACTCTGGAGTTAGTACAAAGACTAGAAGCCTCTAAGGATAAGATCACCCTCGCTATCGATCATTAGCTCAATTGTATCATAGGAGGATTTTTGACTGAATCCTTGGTCAATATCTGAGTCAACTACAGCAAGGCAGAGCGACGCTTTTTCAAAGGATCACGAGGTAAGTACTTGAAGTCTTTGAATACCTGGATTAAGATGTTATTGTGTGAAAAACAGGTTATGCATCTACCTTGATGTTTGGAGCTACGCGAAGCGGAAAAACTTATCAGAATGAGGGAAGAAATCGTCCTAAATATAGTCCATTGATTTCACCTCCATTGGGGGATGAAGAGGGAGTAGCACCAACTTCTCCACAAAGTGCTATTCAGTTAATAAGACAAGGATTCCTGTGACTGCCACCTCCACCCACACCACCTCCAACTTCACCACCATCACTTGTGACTTCGCCCATGCCACCTCCATGTCCATCGTAGTTCAGCATGGCAAATTCCGTGCAGCTGCCTTTGTTTAAAGGCCTAGGAAATGAGGACCCGGACCAATTCTGGTTCATCGTGAAAGTTGTATGGGAAGCTCAAGGCATTACAGATGATCACATGAATAAGGTGACACTGGTTAGTGCTTTGTGGGATCACATGAAAACCTGGTACATAAAATACGCTAATGATAACCCAAATGCTAGGGTGGCAAACATCCAGACCGCGATGAATAAACAATTTAGTATGCCTAAATCTGAGGCACAATTGATTGTGGGATTCAAGGAAATCACGATGAAACCAGGCAAGACACCTTGGGAATTAGATCAAAGGTTGAAGTGTAAAATCCACAAAGCTAATATGCACTTAATAGATAGACAATATTGTGAGTGGTTCATGGCTTCACTCTTGCCACACCTAAGAGTTGTGTTGTCACAACAGAAGATAACGACTTAGGCAAAGGCCTTGGAGATTGTGATGACACTGTGTGAAACACCGATGCAGGATCTAAATCTAGGGGTTCAGTAGATCCATACGTAGTTGAAATATCTTTGCCTTGAGATGTAAATTTTGAAGCAGGACAGAACAGCTCAGACAAAAGTGCGTGAAGAGGTATGGTGCCTGAAATGCAAAGGTGAGGGACATGATAAAGACCATTGCCCGGTGTTTGCGAACTACATTGCATGAGGGGGACCGATGCCTTTAAGGTCGGAAGCTCAAGTAGGACCAAGCGCGGGGCCTACATTGTGGTGCGCTATATGTTAGGTACCAGGAAAACATGTCACGGATCACTGTCATTTGCTGCAGAAGTTTGTACAGACACCGCAACAATTGTTTTACAGCTTTTGTAGGTCCATAGGGCATGATGAGTGCAACTGCAAAAGCTATGAATTGATGATAGATAGAACACCCACCTATAGGGTTTAGGAAGAAACGTAGCCCCTTGACCAGAATGCAGAGATGGCACAAATAGGCTTTCAGGGGCACAGACAAGGATGAGGTGGAGGAGGACCTGGCAAAGGTCAGGGACAGCTAATCTATTACAATTGTGGAGGACTAGGACACTATGCCAGCGATTTCACTAACCCAGCGCGTCCATTGTGCAAGTATTGCACTCTGTTTCATCATGAGCCAGAAGAATGTCTTACGTTGATAGCGAGGATACGTGACAAAGGGGAGCTACCACCTCAGTCGACACAGAACCTGCAAATGATGAGGTTTGAGCCTCATGAAGAAGATCTCAATGTGAATATAGTGCTCCGAAGAGGAATTGCAATAGGAGATGATAAGGGGAAACAACTTGAAGACAACGCATGGGTTCGCAAAGCTCCGGTGAAGGAGGCTAAATTTGATTTGGAGCGTGCACATGAAACATTCATGGAAGCAAAGAAGAGCTTCGTTGAGGCCTCCACCTCAGGAAGAAAGAATAAGCCTGATCAAGAGATGAACCTTTCTATGCATACAACCTTCCTAGGGACTTGCATGAAGTTGTTGCGCAATAGCAAGGCTGTGAAGGGATTACAAGAGCTTATAAACAGAAGCACCAGAAACACTCCAGGTGAGTCGCGCATGGTACGAAATATTGGAAATCATAAAACAAGAACAAGACAAGGGATGAGGTTAACCGCACAGATAGGAGAGTATGAAATGGATCAGGTTATTTTGGATCTGGGGTCAGAAGTGAACATCCAACTAAAGCAAACTTGGGAATGGATGGGGAGACCCACACTGCAGTGGTCTCTGATTCAACTAAGGATGGTGAATCAACAAAATATCATCCCCATGGGGTAGCTGCAAGGGGTGACTGTAGATATTGAAGGTGTGAGCGTGCTGGCTAACTTTGAAGTAATAGAAATTGTGGATGACAACAACCCCTATCCTGCACTCCTTGGAATTGATTGGGCTACTGATATGAATGGGGTAATCAACCTAAAGAAGTGAAAGATGATATTTGAGAAGAAATTTCTCTGCGTAATAGTACCCCTAGATCCTACTGAAGGATCGCGCTATATTGAACCTGTCAGCGATTATGAGTGTGATGAAGATTCAGACTGTATCTATAAGATAACAACGTGAGACCAAGATTGGGTGAATCCAACAGCGGATGGACAAATTATATGGGATCGCGAGAGTTCTTGCACCTCGGAATTTCATGAAGAACTAGAGCGATGGCAGAATCAGTTACATGAAGTAACCACACTAAGATATAACATGAGGACCTAGTCGTTGCATTGTGTATCGTTAGAGGAAAGAAATCTTCCCACTTATGATGGATTGAATGATGTAGATACCTTTTTGGATGCTTTTAAGAGGGAGGTACTAGAAAAGCAGCGCTTCTAAGCATTGGACTAGGCACAACGTGCTACACCTGCAAGGTGGTGGGGTATGCATAAGGGTAGCTTTGATGATTGGCGCGAGGGTAGAAGAATGATGAGAACACACTTTGGGAAGTCAAAGGTATGAATCACAGACAAATATGATGGGCAAGATGATCCACATGCGCACTTGGCCTAATGGGCTAAGGCTTATGGGGAGAAGCCCCAACCTGAGTGGGTGCACTTGTTTTGTCACACCCTGGATGTCATCTCGATGAAATGGTACTTAGAATCAGAGCTCTACCATGGTACAAGTGAATGTGATATTTTGTGTGAGGGATTAATAATGGAATTCAGCTTTGAAGATGGGTTTGACTATATCAACGAGGTGCTACAAGAAGTAAAAGCAATAATCTTTAGGATACCGCATGATCCTTTGGACCCGATTCAGCTTGATTGGACTACTCAGCTCCATCACACTCTAGAATGCTATAACATAACTACTAAAGAAGAAGATGAGGATCCGCGAAATATTAACATCTCTGAAACAGAAGGACACCGCGAGGTTGAAGGACCGCAGATTGAGAATCCTAATATAACTGCACCAATGAAAACGAAACAAGTAAATATTGGAACGGAGGCAGAGCCAAAATTCATGAAGATTGGAGATTATTGGGATGACATGATGGTGGATAAGGTTGTTGAATTGCTCCACGAATACTAGGATTTACTCCCTACCAAGTTTACAGACCTAAAAGGTATAATCGGGGACCTAGGTGTTATGAAGATCACATTGAATCCCAACGTTAAGACGGTTAAGCAAAGACCTTACTGTCTCAATCCAAAGTATAAGGAGAAGGTCTGCTTCAAGCTAGACAAGATGCTCATGGTAGGTATCATTGAGCCTATGGAAGAATCTGATTGGGTAAGCCCAACGGTGGTATAGGAGAAGAAGTAGAAGGATGAAATAAGGATATGCATAGATCTCAGGAAGTTGAATGACGCTTGTGTAAATGATCCTTTCCTGACTCCGTTCAGTGATGAAGTGTTGGACAATGTAGGTGGCCAAGAAGCTTATTCCTTCATTATTGGGTTCTCTGGGTACCATTAGATCAAAATCGTGCCAGATGATAGGAGCAAGATGACCTTCGCGACTAAGTGGTGGTGTTTTCAGTACACTGTAATGCCTTTTGGATTAAAGAATGCACCTGCAATTTTCTCGTGCGTAGTCATTACGGAGTTGAAGGAATTTATTCATAAGTTCCTGGAAGTGTACTTTGATGACTGCACTGTGTTTGGACTAGTGAAACGCCATGTCACAAGTTTGTGCCTAATGCTAGATACCTATCGAAGATACCAGATCATGCTCAGTTTGAAGAAGTGCATGCTTTGTGTTCCTTTTGGGACCCTCCTGGGTCATATGGTTTGTAGATAGGGAATGATGGTAGATCCCGCGAAGATCGCGGTGATACTTAACTTGGAATCGTCGAGGAGTGTGAAACAGTGACGCGCTACCCTAAGACATACTAGATATTACAAAAATTTCATCAAAGGTTATGCCCAGATCACCACGCCTATGGAGAAGTTGTTGAAAAAGGATGTCACATTCTATTGGAACGAGGACTATAAGAAAAGCTTGGATGTATTAAAGGAAAATATGGTCACTGTGATGATTTTAGTCTTCCCAGATTGGAAGAAGGAGTTTCATGTACATGTCGATGTATCATGTATAGTGCTGGGAGCAGTACTGACATAGGCTGGCATAGGAGACTTGGATCATCCTATAGCATTCACAAGTAGAAGGTTATCCAAGGTAGAGAAGAACTATTCCACCACTGAGCGTGAAGGGTTAGCCATGGTATACACACTCCATAAGTTTAGACACTACTTGCTGGGTGGCCATTTTAAGATGTATACGGTTCATTTCGCATTGAAATACCTGGTCAATAATCCTATGTTGGGGGGCAGAATCTATAGGTGGCTGTTATTGTTCCAGGAATATGATTTTGAAGCTATTGTGAATCCTGGATGACTGTACACAGGACCAGACCATCTATCACACATCAAAACAAGGGAAGAGCCCACTAATTTGCAAGAAGGATTCCCTGACGTGCAACTATTTGTAGTGCATGTCGCAGATGGTAATTTTGAGGATATAATACACTTCCTAATGACAAGAACTGCCCTGGAAGGATACACCATCCAGTAGAATAAGGAGTTAGTGGTGCACGCAACATATTTTTCTGTCATTGCTGGGCATCTGTAAAAAATGGGGTCCAATGAGATATTGCAATGATATGTAATAGAGTTTTGAAAGGCGTAGTGTCCTCGCGGATGCTCATGGGGGCGCCATGGGAGGACATTATGTAGGGAGAGTGACCGTGCAAAAGATTCTATGCACGGGGTTGTGGTGGCCAACCCTCCATTAGGACTCAAAAGTTTATTTCAAGGCATGTGATGTGTGTCAAAGTACTAGTAGGCCATCGCAGAGGGATGAGCTGCCTTCGAATGCACAAATGATGTTGCAGCCCTTTAAAAAATGGGTGATAGACTTTGTGGGACCCATTTAGCCTCAAGGAAAGACGGGAGCAAGGTACATTATCCCCGCAATGGAGTATTTGACTCGATGGGTGGAGGCATAACCTGTAAGGGATTGTACAGGCATGACTGCTATGAAGTTCCTCTTTGAGTATGTACTGACGCGATTCGTATGTCCAAAGATATTGATGAGTGATTGCGGTACGCACTTTTTGAATGAGACGATCAGCGCACTAACGGAGGAATTTCAGGTCGATCACCAGAAGAGCATCCCTTATCACCCAAAAGCTAATGGGATAGTGGAAGCATTCAATAAAGTGCTCGAGAATGTGCTAACCAAAGTTTTCAATGCTTAATGAAGTGATTGGGACCTACACATACCCACAGTACTATGGGCCTATCAGATGGCATCCAAAAAGTTGAAGGAACAAAAACACTTGTGGCTTGTATATGGCGTTGAAGCGATGATGCCCAAGGAATGCATTGTGCCTAGTCTGTGCATAGCAAAACTCACGGGTATAAAAAATAGCAAAGCCCTAGAAGAGAGGCTTGCACAGCTAGTTAAGCTTGAGGAAGAAAGATTTCTAGATGGATTTCACCAATAGGTCCAAAAGCAATGCGAAAACACATGGCATGATCAGCACATTAAGCTGCACACCTTTAAGGTAAATGACCTAGTTTTTTTATATGACAACAAGCTTGATAAATTTCTAGGGAAATATAGAATGCATTGGTTAGGGCCCTATATCATTAAGGAGATTACCAACAAAGGGGTGGTACAACTGGTCAAATTGAAAGGTGAATGGCAGTCGCTTGAAGCCATACACTAGTGGTCCAACCATGTGAGTACATGAATGTAGCACAGTCTTAGCACTCCAGGTAGCTGAAAGGAGGTGTGGGACTATATACTACACTACTCGGGTTGGGAAGCTACGTGATTGGAGGATTGTGCGAAGCAAGGAAGTGTCATGGGGTTTGCAGCAACACAAAGGGAGCTGCGCTACCCAGGGAGAAACCACGCAGGTTGGCTGGAAAGTGACTGTTAAAGTCATTATTCATGATTTTATGGTAGAAATGTGGCAAAATGGACTGGAGGGCCAGCATTTAAGATATAATTTATGGGGCAGATCCTTGAAAATCTGTCGCCAATCCGACATTAATGAACCAAATTTGAAGGTAATGGTTGGATTTGAATTCAAAATTCCCCATAAATTACAAGTGGTTGTCCAGTGGAAAACACTTGGCATTTTAAGAATTGAGTTGTTGAGCTCTCAGGTGCACATGAATCGTGAGCACTATGAACATTTGATAGCCAGTTCAGTATTTGAGACATTGCTGAAGGAGACACAGGAGTTCTTGCAGAACATCATGTCGACGCCCACAGAAGCTATAGATATCGAACTAGAGGATTTGATGCTAGAAGTGGTTATGGAGGCCAAAGAAGTTGCTCCCAAAGTAGCTGAAGTATTAGCGAAAGTCCCTAAATCACCAAGGATGCAGAGACCAAAGCCGACCAAAACCAATGAAAACACGAAGGATAAAAAGGGAAAGTAGCCTGCAATACAGTGCGTGCATCACCAAGAAGAGACCCACCAAAGCCTACCGCACAGGAGAAGGGAAAAGCCATCAATTTGGAGCAGGAGGAGGAAGAAATCAAAGACATCTTGGTTGCCTGAGTACATCCCTCCATGCAAGGGCAAGACCAAGGTGCTGAAATACATTGATGAGAGCAAGGTCCCCTTGCAAACCCCTCTGCTGCCAATGAAATTATCTTCGAAGGACTGTGCTTGGGGTAGGTTCCTCTGCTAAAACTCGAAGACTAGGAATTGGATGATCATGACAAGTTCCCCCACCTGGCGACTGAGCAGCTAATGCATCGTATTATTGACACAACCATCGTAATGACCACATTGGAGCTGGGAAGGTGGCTCAGAGGAGTAGACAAGGCAGGTTTGCTCAACCTACTTTGGGTGTTGCACTACAACCGAACCTCGGTGACAACATTGGTCATTAAGAAGCTACTATGCTTAGTGCTTGATGGGTGTCTATGGCTGGAGGAGCCAATACCCATCACTGACAGGTTAATCCATAGGATCACACAGTTGCCTTACACTAGAGAAAATCTGGCCATGATATTTGGTGGAAAAGGTGGTGAGCAGGCCCTCATGGAGGCCATGAAAGAGAAGTTTAAGTTGGTAAAGAAGCCGCATGGGTATGCTATATCTAGCATCTGTGACCCTGTTGTAAAAGTGGCTACACAGATTCTAGTAGCGAAGGTGATCAGGCAGTGTCATGCCAATGAGGTGCCACTGCCTGTTATCGTGCTAGCATCCCAGTGCACTAAAGGAGTTCAATTCAATTGGCCACATTATCTCTATGGTGAGTTCCTTGCGAACTGCTCCAAAGCACAGGAGCTCAGCAAGATGTTACACTACGTGTGGCTCTCACTAACTATTGTACTGATAGCATGGAGCTTCCAGAGGATAGAAAATTCCCTTCAGTCGTGCCAGACCTACCAGAAGCAGTGAAGTACGCTTTGTTGTGGGTGACCAAGGATGCTCAGCGAATCAAGGATAGTAAGATCTTCTATATCTTGATGGAGATGAACATCCGCATGGCCATCAATCACAAACCGCGATTGTCGCCTACGATGTATGCCAACTTGCAGGGCTACGCAGAGTTCAAAGAAGATTTTCACCATTTGGCCATCAAGGTGTGGAAGGACCCTACGCAGAAATGGTATGACTTGCCTTACTTGGCAATAGATGGAAACATCAATGCAGTACTTGATCGATGGCCGACAGAATGGTGCACCATAGCAGACTTAGCGGTGGGAGGGAGTAAGTCCGCTGCACAATAAAATAAGGAGGAGGCCAAGCTCAAGATGATGCAACTGGCCAAGAAGAGGAAGAAGGAGGCCGCTGACAAGGCCCAGGAATAGCGCGATGTCGCTCAGTAGACAAAGAACCAAACAGGTGGAACAAAGCGAGGCTCTAACAAAGGTACAAGGTCACCTTCACCTGAAAGAGAGGAGGATATGGATGAACAGACAAAACAACATGGCGTGGACCCACAGGCGATGTCCGCTCGCATCAAGCATCCAAGGGAGTAGGAGAAAGGAGGGTCCAAGAAGAAATAAAAGGCTACTAAGACATCACTAGACCCAATCATGTTAACAGAGGGTGATTTGCACGACATCGGTGACACGGTGCGGGATTTCACTGCGGAGGTCCTACAACATTTTGAGCAGTAGCAAATAATCTTAGGGGCTATCCAGATAAGTTTGCAGGAGCTGTAGAACCATGCGTCACAGTCTGGCACGGTGTCTACTAGCCTTGCTATCAGCACTTCAAAAGCTACCAAGATGTTGCACGCAAATGCCTCCAGTGTGATAGTGTTGTCTTATGGAGCATTGACCAAGGAGAACGAAGCTGACAGGCCCACTGTTAGTGCCCCAAAGGGAGTAGGGTAGAATCTGGCAGTGCTCCCTAGAGAAGCGCTCCACCTATTGTAGGATGGAGTGATTGTAGAGCTAAGGGCCCGTGAGCACCATGCCCTCCAGGTGATTAGTGAGCAGTGGATTAACAATGGGTAGATGGCACTACAGTGAGACTTTACCATGGCCGCTGTGATCGAGGCGACCAACCAGAACAAATGTATAATGTAGGTTGACTAGTAGGCATGCCAAATGGTCCCAAAGTTGGCCATTCCTGAGGAGGAACCATTTGAGGTGCCCGTCCGTAAGTTGGCCACAGGGATGCACGACACTCGTATAGAAATGGCAAGGGTTTAGTTGGATTTGAACCTGCAGATCACAAAGTTATAGTTGAAGGCCTACCCTTCAACTCTGCCAAAAGTAAAGGAGTAGCGGGCGACTGCTGTCATGGATTCAATAGCAGCGGTTGGTAGTGCAGTACCAGACTACAAGCAACTTTTTGAATAGTCGTTTGAGGTCCTGACAAGATTGCAGGAGGACCCTAATGTATAGTGACTAGAGACCAAAGCGCGTGAGCTATAGCAACGCTATGATGAAGTCAAAGGCACAACGTGAACCGTCGCACTCACACAGAGACTAGCAAAGCTACAGGAGGCCAAGCATCTGAAGGAACAGGTGGATGCAGTGCTACACAAGGAAGTAGTGCTGAAGGCATAACTGAAGCCATGGCTAGATGAGGCTTACACGGTGACTACCTCTATTGAAGGAAAGCTTGCGATTATGCAAGCAGCTCAGCAAAAGCTTCAGGCCAATAGTTCAGGAGCAGTGACTAAGTGAATGGTCGACGACGCAAAGCAGGTGGCCGCACAATCCATTGCCGAGGTTTCGGTCATAAGAGTCGAGTTGGAAGGTCTTCACGCTAAGATCTCCATACCTACCGAGTGACTCGAGGGCGAGTCACGATGTTTGTGTTGGGGGCCTGTTGGGAATGGGATCCCCTAAGGATATTTTTGTGGCTAAAATCCCATGCTTTGGGTCAGATTTTGTAATAAAGTTGTAATGTCTCCGCATTTTGTGGTCACGGAGCGCGAAGGTGTCATGAGTCATAAAGGGTTGTCTGCCCTTATTTTTAAAGTAAAGTAGGTTGTAAAGATCCACCCATGGTCCGCTGAACATGGGATTGTATAAAAAGAGATAAGTAAGTAAGCTCTAAGTATTTTTTTGGAGTCAGAGTAGTATATGAAGTCTTGAGGATAAGGAGAAAAGTCTACGTTTCAGGTCATAGCGTAGGTAGAGGCTCTATAGCTGAGTGCACAGAGGCCTAGGGTAGAAGTCTGCAGCTGAGTGCACGGACCCCTGCAACTGTGTGTGCAAGGTGGATAGAGTCTGTAATCATCTGAAGATATCAATAAAGAGAAGCATTCTAAAAATTCTACGTCTTTGTTTCCAATTAATGCATCTTGTCCATTGTGTATGAAGTTCATTTATAATGCTTATGTGATGCGCGGATGTATGTATTATGTTGGTTAATTAAACACAAGTAAGAATACCTGTTTATGCAGCACTAACTGTGATTGTTTAATAAGACAAGTAAGATACTTAAGCTAGTTTGGGAATCTTCACAGCATGCTGTTGCAGCAGTGCGAAAGCACCTGAACCGCAAGTCAGGGTTGCATGAAGGCCAATCGTACCCCTTTGCGGAGGTACCGAAGGGCGGAGTAAAGAGCTAGATAGCTAGATCCCTAGAACTCAAAGACCTTCATGAAAGAAGGAATAGAAGGAACAAACTGACATGACGACCATCTCAGTGTGTGGAAACTTGGTTCCAGCATCCCCCCATACTGCTGCGGGTGAGACTTCGATCCATGCTCTGTTGGCTGATGCCGAAAGGGCCAGTAGTGTAGGGATTTGTTTGGCTAACTAACATTGAACCTGGGTCAGTCCCCACCAAGCCAACAGAAGGGATGTACTGGAGGAACATTCGTTCTGTTAACACCCAGGTTGTTCCCTTTGACTCCTGAGGGAATACGGCCGGGGTAACCACTAACCAAGCTTTGGATCACAGGTTCTAGCCTACCTGTAATCAGAGAGGGCTCTCTCTTTTAGTTTTAACTTTGTTTTTTGAAGATTTTAGGCTAGTTATGAGATGGGATTTTTGTTTGAATTTTGGTTGCAGGCTATTTTTCAAGGAAGGGCATGCAAATATCAAAGAGTTCAATCCATTGGGCATGTGGAGTCCAGAAATGAAAGTGTTTGATATATGTGATAAAGAGATGTTCGCTGTAGGGCCAGATGGGTATTCATGATACAAACTTTGATTTTTAGACAATAAAAAGTATAGATTACACCAGTAAAAGGCAGTTAAGAGTTCTTTCACAGTGTAACAGAGAATAACAGACAAATCATAATCAGCAGCAAGTGAGAATTGCTGAATAAAAACTTATCATATGATTAGAGCAAACAGGAGCATTTAAGAATTCCTGGTTGCAGCTAACCCTGGAAAACATATTTAGTAGTAAGGATTGAGTTTAGGGTGTCTTCAATGGACAAATCCTGAACTAGTCTTTTACCTTTCTACCAAGATCAATCACCATACATCACAGACAGATTAAGTAAGAAATGAAATACAAATACGGTTAGAAAACACTTATTGTATCACGCCATAACACAAGAATCCTGCAGCAGTCAGTAGTTTCATCACAACACTTCCAAGCAAAACATTCCTTTGGAAACCAACAGCTCCTTTGTATTATATCTTTCCGAGGAAATACAGGCGAGTTCTCTTGAACAAATGAGTAACAACAACCCCCATTAAGCTATGCGGGGGTGCATATATACAAAATATCATGGAAATATCTCAGTAGTGAGTTATTGCACAATAACTGCTCTTACCAACTTTCAAAGATATTTCTTTCAAAATTAAAAGCTACTTTAATGAATATACAACAGCTGCTTGCTGTTTGTCAGACGTTCTTGACTTTTGAGGGCAACTGGCTCTGCAGGGTGTTTTGCATTGATTCTGAGTAATATGCCCTTTATTGCTTTGTCGTGCTGCAGCTATCTCAGCCCTATCATTTGCATCTGTCGGTGTTGCTTTAGTGTCCAAATTTGTTTGCTGAGTTGGCTCTGTCCACTCCTCTCCAGTCATAATGAATATATCAATTTTATGAACATGATGACTTATGATTGATGTACAAAAGTTTGGTGAAAAATCTGTTTCTTCACAGCAATGTCTGTATCATGCTTGTCCACCATTCCTGAGTAGGCAACTGATGTATCAAAATTGTGCCTAAGGTTTCATCTGCCTTAGTATATTTGTAGTAATTTGGAGGCACTTCAAATAGATGTCTAATCTCATTCATGATAAAAAACAAATTCTCTATTTTGTCATAGAGGCTCTGCCCAGATGCAGGCCCTGTTTCCTCTGGGGCACTTGATGCTGCAGTGATCTGATTGGTGGCATATGTATTTACCCTCTTAGCATAGTTTTCATGAGATAGTAGCCTACCTGCACTGGTCAATAAGCTGGGAAGGCCTTTGTTATGCAATGCTGTAAATTTCTCCATGAATTTGTTCACCTCTGTCTGCATTTCCTAGCACCTTCTGTCCAATGTTTGCACATGATTTCTCAAAGTGAGCACCCTCTTTACTAGTAAAATGGTATCAGTTCTATTAGGGATACCCATTGCTGCCAGCTGGGGGCCTGTGCGATTGTTAAGGACATTGATCATCCTATTGGCTATCTCAGGCATATTGCCTAGAGATGCCCTTGCTCTTTGACTTTCTTTTTGGGCCCTGCCTATGAGATCTATATGCTCATGGATGGTTTCAATATATTGCCATTGATCTGTTATAGACTGACCAATATTGGCCCACAGGACTTTCTTGACTTCAGCTACAACTTTATCAAGAGATAGCTCTTTCTCCAGTTCTTTTATCTTCTTATCAAGAGCCCTTACCTCTCCTGTTTTTTCAGCTACACTTTGCTTTGATTTATCATATTTTTCATTAAGTGCAGCCAGTTTTTCCTTGGCCTCATTTAGTTCTGCCATCTGGGCCTCCAGATCTTGAAGTTCTTTCATCATATTTTGCATATCAAGGCTGGGTGCCTGTCCTGATGTTGTTTCTGGTGCTGCTACTGAAGGGCCTGCCTCTCGTGTTTGTCTTGTGGGAGGACTTACAATTTGAGGAGGCTCCTCAAGGTTAATTACTGGCTGAGAGGGCTGAGGTATCTGCTCTCCTCCTTTTTGTTTCAGGGCTGCCTGTAATTCACCCTCTGTTGCTATCAGTCGTCCTTCTATTTCTACTAATTTCTTGTGTAATGTCAGCAGCATGGCTGCTACATCTTGGTCCTTTCTCTGCTGAGCAACATCTTCTGTTTGAGGGTGAAGGGTTGCTAGAATTTTGACCATCTTCCTCAAAGCTGCTATATCTTCCTCTTTTTTCTTTAGTAGTGCCTGCACAACTTTGGGATCACTTGGGTCATGCCCAAGCTCTATAATGATATCTTCCAAAGACCTAATCCTGTTGTCTTTGGCTTGAGAAGAAGCTTTCTCCAATTCCAGTTGGGCAGTAGTATTATGGAGAGAATTATGCAGTTTGTGGGCTAGAAATGTTTTATCTGCAAGAGTAGAGTAGACCATCTCACCCGTTTGCTTATGTAGCTCTATTTGGTCCATTGGGTGGATGTCCTTTGCAAACACTTCTAGGTTGGTTCTGATATAATCTGCAGTTGACTGTGGCTGCAGCATGGTAGGCATGAAATGGCTCATAGTCATCTTCCCCTCTGTAATGTCATATGCTGACATGAGCCTCTATTGGTTGGTGGGAGCCATCTTGAGCAAATGATTGTAAAGCTGGAGTCTGACTGGCTCATTCCTTTTCTTAATATCAATAAATTGCTGCTTAATGTTGGATTCTTCCCTTCTTTGCTGGCTTGAGGAGCTGACCTCTCCTCCAAGTGGTCTTTCTTGTTCCCGTTGGAAGGAACTGGCTGATGCTTCCATGCTAGGGGGGGCCATACCTATGGATGGCCCAATAGGCATCTCTTCTTCAAAAAAAGGGTTTAATCTTTTCCTTTTCTCCCCTTGTTGACTTGCTAATGTAGTGAGGGGAGTTTCTTGTTGTCTGTCCCTCTTCCTAGTTCTCTCTTCATTCAACGGGGTTTGGAGCACTGAGGTATCCACTGCTGTTTCCTGCCTTGGGGGAACACTTTCTTGAACCTGTTTCTCTATAGATATAGGGGCCTCAACAATTTCTTCTTGCTGTTCTGTATGTTCCTTCTGCTGTTTTGTTGTTGGGAGTGTCTGCTCCTACTCCATTTCTTTTCCCTTATCTGTGCTAGCTGCTTGAGGAGTAGTTTGAGCTGCTTGCTGAGGAGTTGTAGAAGATGAGGCAGCTGCTCCAAGTTGAGTATTGTTGTAGGGAAAAGTATCCGATTCGGATGACCCTATCCCACTCTAAGGGTGATAGTACCTCAGCAACAACTGTAAACAAAACTACTTAAGGTTTACTTCTTTATGAAAGCAAGAGAGGATGAAGAAATGCACTAACCGTTGCCTTGCGCCTAATATTTGCTCCAATCTCTTCTCTTTGCTGCTTGCTCCTAGCTCTTTGCCCTTTTGCTGGCCCAGCTACAATGAGATCCTGCAAAATAACAAAGAAGGAAACTACAAGAAGCATGCAATCATAACTGATTCAAGGATTAGCATAAATCAAATATACAATTATCACAACACATCATTGAAACAAGTGCATATAGAAGAACCTCAATAGCTTTTATTAATGGAAGAAGTAAAGTTCTGAGAGTGTTACAACCATTGAAGGCCCTAATCCAGCAACACCTCCCAGCAGAAAGAATTTCTCCTCTTCACCTCCTTCAAGCAATCACCCAATAGCTCTATAGTGAAACCAACAGCATATCATTACTTTGCACAAAATTCCAGCCTCCTGAGCTCATAGGAGAGAGCTCAATATATAGATGAATTGAGAAAGGATGAGTCAGCTTGCAACTGATGTGTAGCTGCCTTGTGTCCTCTCTCTCTTCAGTTGATCTTCAGTTCTTGAGTCCACTTGGAGAACCTTGCTTCCACTTGGAGAAACAGAGCCTCTGACTCATCACAAGGCGAAATCCCTGATCCAAGTGTCATTTTTGGAAGATTCCAGAGCAATGACTCAGTGTGCCACTTGTCCCATCTCGCTCAGCGCAGGTGGCCTTTGTTCTACCTTCTTTGCAACGCAGGTACACCATGGAGGAGTTGAGTTTCAGCGCAGAAGCCTAGTGGAGCACCTGCTTTGATTTCAGGATTGCTTGTTTTTGAGTGTTTTCAGGTGGAGAACTGATCTGAGAGCTGTTGGTTTGCTGACCTTATTCCTCTAGGGGTAGGAACATCATGTTTAGGGACTTTGGATCCCTTGGATTATTGACAATTCATGCCTGATGTTGCAAGGCACAAAATTGTCTATAACAGATGCCCCCTAAAGTATGAGGTCGTTTATCAGGTGAAATGCTTTATTAGGAGGATCCGAAGTTCATTCAATCTGCTGAGAAGTGTCCTGTAATAAGATACAATACAATACATTATTTTTCATACTTTTTCATGATCTAGCTGAGGCGGGCATTCCCATGCTCAGCTTTATAAATTCATTTTGGTACATAGAACAGACGATCGTCTGATGGTAGACTGATAATTCTCTGCTGAAATTATCGTCCTTTGAGAAGGATGATCATCTGCTGCAATGATGTACACATCAAATGTATTTATATCCTGAATATGTATCGCAGCCCGGATGGATGAAACTAGATCCGGGGTCTTCAATCTCTTCCGATCTTCACTCGATGTACAAGTCGATCCATGTGAGAATTTCTTGAAGTCGAACATGGAAAGACATCGCTTGATTACCAGTCAATGATGTAAACCATTAACAAGCGCGAGAGGAATCACCGATAAGGATGATGACCCTCAAGGTACAGCAGTACAATTCACATGGTGGGAATAAAGGACTTGGCGTCGACCACCATACAAAATCCTCTGGTCGAAGGTCATTGATGTATACCTGTCGCCGGAAGTGAGAAACTTGCCATTGGGGCATGCAAGCTTCAAAGTACTGAAGGGGTTGTTCCTAGATCAATTCCTTGGATAATGAGCTGATGTCGACAAGGAGCGATCCGTCAAAGGAGGGCCTTAATGAATCCCACATCATTGACACGGAACGGAGCTAGTGATTGTGATGAGGTGAAAACAAACTGTGATGTATGATTCAGGGTGGCGGTCATGAAATGGATGAAGGACAATGTATGGCAGTGGATGGGACACGGTTGACTCTTTGCAGGACAACATCTCTTGAACATATAACGACACTGATGTGATGGATCGGTAGCATTACCCCAACTGTGGATGGTGTGGCGAGGACCATGGTGATGAGACCGGTGAATGAAACAACCCAACCCGATGTGATACGGAGGACAAAGTGTCATGTTCAAGAGCGACTTGCTACCATTAAAGCTGCGAGGTTCTCCCAATTTTTCCCCAGTCATTGCTGACCAGTACCTCTTTATTTTTGTCAAGCTTGAGGAGGATAACATATGCTTTTTCTATAACCTGCCCTTCGGGCAAGCCCATCGCTATGTTTTAACGAGCCTAGCGATAGGGAAACTCGTTCTCGTCTAAAGACAAGTTTGTCGCTATTTAATAAATTTAACGAGTCTAACGACAAGGATAACTCGGTCCTTTTCATTTTTAGAGAGTCTGAAAAGGTACATAAAGTCAACTCCAGAATTCCGTTTTCGTCATTTAATCCCTTAAGTCCGAAAAAGTATAAAACAATACAGAAGGGATGCGTTTTCGGTACTTTTAACGAGCCGAACAAGACAAGCGCTCAATCTTTTTGTGCAATAATCCCTCAGGTCCAAAAAGATTAAAATCTAGAGGAGGGATAGCGTTCCGGTCGCTTTAACGAGCTGGAAGGCCAAAACTCTGCAATCTTTTCATATTTTACGAGTCAGTGAAAAGAGCTTAAAGACGACTCGTCTTTCGAGGAACGAGTGATGAACAGGGCAGCAGCAGATTCCAGGTACAGGTTGGAATATTCCAATCACGGCAGTGTCACAAGGATGGCTTAGTGAAATCACTCTTCGCAGCTGTTCCTCAAAACGGGTAAACAAACATATGGAGATGAACGATTGGCCAAATGAACGGATGGAGGTGAGACTGCAAGAACATGACCAAGGGCTTTAATATGGCTGTCAAAGGTTACATTTACCAAGGTTATTTACCGGTTCATTTTTTCTGGGTGAGCTCGAACTCTAGGGGAAGATTGCTCACAACTTATGTTTATTTTTTAACGAGCATGAACTATGTGCTAAAACTGCTCGAATCTTGCGTTTATTTTTTAACGAGCATGAACATTGCTAAAACTGCTCGAATATACCAGTCTTAATACAAGGAACGCCTCAGGTGAGGTAGTCATATTTAAGGAGCTATACCTCACTAGTTACTCCAATTTGGCAAGTTTTAACTTTTGCCCCACATCCTTTCTTTGTGCAAGCTGGAAACGGCTAATCCTACGAGTTTAAAGGGTTAGACCTACAGGTTTAAAGGGAGGACCTAAAAATTTAAAAAATAAATAGTCGTCCCGTGCTTGCACTCCAAAAGGTTCGCATGCCCCCAGGTATAAAGTATAATTTCAAGGCTACCCCTTCTCTGTCCCACCTCTGTTTTTCTACTTGTCGTCTTGCTATATTTTTAACGATACTTGTCTTCTCGTTATTTTTCGGTGCCGACGGTACTTGTCTTCCCATCAGTTCACTTTTTGATTTTTGCAAGATCGCAACAGATAAAACATTGGCGTTACGGAGGGAGGTTTGACTCTTACTTATTATCCGAAAAATGGTTTTATTTGCTGCCGCAAACTAAACTCTCTTTTCGGCGATGTCTATCATTAGGTTGCTAAGGATGGTGACTACTTGTTGCAGCAATTTCATCTCTTTCTTTGGAGGCTGCCCCTACTTATCCTTCAAAACATATGTTTTAATGGGTGAGGCTTGCCTTCAAAGATGGTGGCTACTTGCTACCGCAAATGGCCCCCTTCCTCGGTATCCTACTTACCTAGACAAGGGGAGCGAGAAGCAGATTATCTCACTCACATAACTTTGACAAAAGAACTTTATCCTAGAACAACCCTCTCTTCCATGCCGGACGGGGTACGGACTAGTCATATTCTTCTGCGGAAATTAACTTTATACCCAAGGTTTTCTCTGCCCAAGGCAGGCCAGGGTGCATGCCCCCTGGGTCCCAGTTCTTTCTTCCGAATCACTCGCATTCATCGAGAAGTAGAACCGGGGGTGGAGGCATTCCTTGAGCGAATAAACCGTTAAGGGATGGTATTTGACTATTTGTGATGCGTGATCCTGGAAATGAAAGTTGGTCTACGAGCTTGACCATCCTTCCTTCGTGCGGAAAACACATAACTCTGAAGAGTGAGGACACTATTGCCTCCATGCAATATATATAGTCTCGTCCAAGGAGTAAGTTATAAACCAAGGGTCCCTGGATGACCATGACGTTCATATGAACTATCTTCCCCTTCAATGTAATGGGAACATTGGGGAGAATCCCTAACGGGCGACTGGTTCCTTTATCAAAACCTGATAGATTTCTCATCTCAGGTAAAAGCGCCGGGGAACCCAGTGCTTTCCAAGCAATAGAGGAAAGGATACTCACAGATGCCCCTTCATCAATGATAGTTCCAGCCATTACCATTCTATAGATTTGGACAATGATTCTGAATGGTATACTGGCTGGTAACCGAGGTCTGCCTAGTTGATTCCAATCAAAGGATACAACTAGGTTGCTTGGTGGTGGGACCGAATACACGGCCGGATACGACCCTGACGATGTTCCTTCCTGCGATAAAGGAATGGGCGCATTGCCCTGATGCTCATCAGAGTCTGTGTTGATGAAAAGAATCTGGATGGTGTCATCCTTATTCTCTTCAGTGAGGGTGTCACTTGAAGATGAATCTTCAACGACGGTGTCATTTGAGGATGAAAATTCTGAAGGAAGAACCGGGTCAACTGCCATTTCGACCTTTAGAATTTTGTCTGGTCTGGATTCAGCAGGTTCATTCTCAATGACGGACACTTCAGCTGACCACTTGAGCGAGCCCGCTGGATTTTCAACTATCGAGGGATTAGGCACGAGTTTTTGGTATCCAGGAGGAAGTCATAACGGTGATACCGGACGATCTTCCAAAACTCTCTTCGCCTCATCTAAGAATGGACAACGGTGGATGGCGTGGTCGCCTTCACACAGCATGCAGGGTGATCTTGGTCTCCCTTTTCGTCCTTCACTCTCGCTAGTTGATGGACTGCAATCAACATGACTACCAGAGGTTGATGCTACCGGATTGTGCAACCTGGGGGACCAGTCCCTTAGTATCCGGGGAATACAAGGACAATCACGATGGAAGTGGGTCCCTTTGCAAATGACACATGGCGATTTAGGCCCGGTCGGTGCAGTGTGTGGATTTTTGTCAGATGTCTTTTGCTTGCCCCCAGTCGCCTTCGCCATAGGCCCCTTCTGCTTCTTTTCTCTCTTCTTCTTTTCCTTCTTCTCCATGGGAGGCTGACTTTTGCCGGCTCTACCCTGCGAAGATGACGGATCAGAGGAAGAATTGTAAGAGGTGGAAGGCTGGTGGGTAGCTCTAGACTGGTCTGACTGTTGATTCGACTGCTCAGGATTAGTGGCGATTTGAACTACATTAGTTGAAAAGAGCCATACAGGTAGGCCAATTGTCAATCCTGGAAGTGACAATGTGGCCATATGAGGCGCACCAACATCTCCCCAAGAGGAGAAGGGATTGGGACTTCCGCCAAGGTGATTTCCTTGGTTGGTGGGCTCCATACTTTTCAACTGAAATATCAACGTGGGAATAACTGGTGATTATGTTCCGATTAAAATAAATTTTATTAACGACGCTTTAGACGCAACTTTGCTTTTTCATGTTTTAAGAGTCGAGAAAAAGCTAAAGATGACTCTAGTCTCCTTCGATGTATTAACGAGCCCGAAGTGACAAATTCTCGGTTGGACTTTTTCAGTTATAGAGTTTGAAAAAGGCCAAAAGAAACTGCTCTGGAGTTCTAGGCAGAGGGTGTGCCAAACTTTTCGCGAAACCACAGAATACGTTTTACGGTACGGGTGGTCGATCTTTGTGAATGCTGTGTTCACTGCATCGCGATCAGTAGGGCGGCCGACACGGCTTCCTATGGATAAAGGCTTTGTTCCTATAGGGGTCTCCCAATATATACGCGATGGTACGTGGGAGCACAAGTCCGTATTAGTGCCACCGACTCTCAGGAGGAATCACCCACCTTCGTAGAGATCGACAGTCACTACGTTTAACGACGCCGGAACACGTCTCTACCTAGACCTCTATGTGTTTGCGTTATGTTATAAAGCGTTGTTATGTAAATTGAATTTATTTTAATGTTGATCTTGTTTAGCAGTTTGCCTTTAAGGATCACCACGAGATGTATGTAACAAATTCCTGAATGCAGTCTAAGATGAGAAGCAAACTTTTCAATCTTTCAACTTTGAAAATCTTAACTACTGAGGGAGAAGAAAGGAAAATCTTTTCACACAGATCATAGAGCACACACTAATGCAAAATTTCCTAAATCGTCATGCAAGCAGTCAAATGCAAGATGCACAATGCATGTATTTTCTTTTCCCTTTCTTAATGTTGATGTATTACAAAAAGAAAGTTGTTATATAACTTTGATTTCGATTTAAAGCGAAAGTAAACAAGCTAGTCCAAAATCAAAAGACACCTTAAGATTTACTTGTTTAATCACTGGAAATACATGAAATCAAACCATAATGACGAAAGTAAAAAGACTAATCAGCTATGGACAGCAAACAAGCTAACTCTTTAGACCAGCAAAATGCCTAACACAGGTTCAGATCTAAGAGGCCAAAGCAAGACTAGTTCACTTTCGTTATGGGAAATTGTAAATGATGAAAGAAATACAAAATAACAAGTACAATTTCGTTATATAACAGAGGCGGAATGATGGCAAGTAAGGTTGGTTTCAGAATAGGTACAAGACTGGTAACTGGCTGCAAAATCTATAGTGAAAACAGGCAAGAAAAAGGGAGGAAACCCCAAATGCACAAGGCAGAATTGGGTCAACGCAGGTGCTACACAGCCAGTCTGGCTCTCAACGCAGGTAGCCCCTTCGGGACCTGCGTTGCAAAGCAGGTAGCCTGTGTACTACCTGCTTTGGAAAACGAAAGTTGCGTTTTCACAGTTTCCGGGTCACAATTTTCTAAAAAATTCACAGTTTTTGCTCAAATCAGAAGCTATCAGTCAAGCACACACTAAGGGATGACAAGGAAGATGAAAAGCTATCACTAAGAGCTTACAAGGATCCTTGTAGATCAGCTCTTCAAATCATGAACATGCTCAGAAATGAGCTAGAGTAGCTGCCCTCTACTTCGCTTTTGATATAGTCAAAAGCTTTTCGATTTGGTACTCTTTTGTTCAGGAAATGAATAGCAAAAAACTACAAACAATCAAACAGATATGGTTCCCCAGTGGAGTCGCCAGTTTGTTGTAGGGAAAAGTATCCGATTCGGATGACCCTATCCCACTCTAAGGGTGATAGTACCTCAGCAACAACTGTAAACAAAACTACTTAAGGTTTACTTCTTTATGAAAGCAAGAGAGGATGAAGAAATGCACTAACCGTTGCCTTGCGCCTAATATTTGCTCCAATCTCTTCTCTTTGCTGCTTGCTCCTAGCTCTTTGCCCTTTTGATGGCCCAGCTACAATGAGATCCTGCAAAATAACAAAGAAGGAAACTACAAGAAGCATGCACCTCAATAGCTTTTATTAATGGAAGAAGTAAAGTTCTGAGAGTGTTACAACCATTGAAGGCCCCAATCCAGCAACACCTCCCAGCAGAAAGAATTTCTCCTCTTCACCTCCTTCAAGCAATCACCCAATAGCTCTATAGTGAAACCAACAGCATATCATTACTTCGCACAAAATTCCAGCCTCCTGAGCTCATAGGAGAGAGCTCAATATATAGATGAATTGAGAAAGGATGAGTCAGCTTGCAACTGATGTGTAGCTGCCTTGTGTCCTCTCTCTCTTCAGTTGATCTTCAGTTCTTGAGTCCACTTGGAGAACCTTGCTTCCACTTGGAGAAACAGAGCCTCTGACTCATCACAAGACGAAATCCCTGATCCAAGTGTCATTTTTGGAAGATTCCAGAGCAATGACTCAGTGTGCCACTTGTCCCATCTCGCTCAGCGCAGGTGGCCTTTGTTCTACCTGCTTTGCAACGCAGGTACACCATGGAGGAGTTGAGTTTCAGCGCAGAAGCCTAGTGGAGCACCTGCTTTGATTTCAGGATTGCTTGTTTTTGAGTGTTTTCAGGTGGAGAACTGATCTGAGAGCTGTTGGTTTGCTGACCTTGTTCCTCTAGGGGTAGGAACATCATGTTTAGGGACTTTGGATCCCTTGGATTATTGACAATTCATGCCTGATGCTGCAAGGCACAAAATTGTCTATAACAAGTATGATAAGAAGAAGAAACCTATCCACAATATTCCAAGTCAGCTTCCTTCTCAAGTTTCTTTGCTTCTTTTTGTGTTATTTCCTCTTTAGTACTTGCCTCTTCTAGAGTGCCCTCTTTCCATCTTAACAGATTTGCATATTTTTCAATATGAGGCAACCTGACATGATCATAGCTAGCCAACTTATATTTGACCCCTCTAAGACTAATGAAATTATTGGGATCATAGGGTATCCAGAGGAAACTGGTTTGCAACTAGAGGCACTTTAGGATCATATCTGCTTCTTGCCATGCCTCTTCTCTTTTATTATAAATAAATGGGCCTAGCTGGTTTCTGACTTTGAGTTGTACCTTCTTATTTTTGCTGTGGAAATGGACCATGTCTCCTTTTCCAAATTGTCTGAAATATTCTAAGGCAAAGAGTCTCATAGGGACATATCTTGGTAGCCTGTATGGGGCTAACTCACAACCATATATTCTGATTACTGTATGGTGTTGGTAAAAGTACCAATCCCCAATGCTGTAGGCCTTTGAGAGCTGGAGGATTCTTTGCATCTCATCTGTCAATCTTGGAGGAGGGGAACTCAACAGCAAGGAAATGGCTGGATGGATAAAAAGGTCTATGAATTCACAGCAGCTATATGGTGAAAAAGATGTGTGATGAAAGATTGAAGACCAAAATACCACAGACCTTTGGTTTCCCTGAGCATCAAACTTCTTGAGAGTAATAGGGAAGCTATCAAGCTGATAAAATAGGAACAAGTGATAGATGTAAGAAGTGTATCTAAATATCCTTTCCCTCTCTAAATTCATCAATTGCTCATGAATTTTATTGGCAATGTATGCAACATAATCATAGTGAACAGAAGGAGGCTTTCCAGGGGAGAAGATAGACATCATTGCCAGAATGGTTTCATCAGCATCCTCAGTTGACCTGTAACCCAGGACATAACGGATCATATCCACAAGCAACCTGCCCAACTCATTGAAATATACATTTCCTATAGGAGGGGTCCTCACAGTTTGAGAGCCTGATTCAATGAATAGCTGATTAATCTTTATGATTTGGGCACTGGACAGCTTGCCTCCTTGGTCTATCAAGTGCATCATGGACAGAGGAGTCAAGGGCTTTGTAGTGTGAAAGTGCAGCATTTGATTTATAGCCTCAGGGGTGACATGGAACAAAACTGAACCTGAGGGACTGAGGACAGCTCTTTGACATGGATCATAGTTGGCACCGCATCGATGAATTAAATCTGGGAGGACATTGACTTGAGCAAGATTGAAAATGGGCAAATTGGAGTCCCAAATCCCTAGAATATCAGTTCCACTGAGATGTTTTACTTTCAGCGCATTGAGTACATTAATATGATACTTTCTGTACTATGGAATTACTTCTGCCATCTGGTAGTCTCTGTCAGCCAGGGCCAGCCAATCTAGCTCTCTTTGTGGGGCATTTAAGGGTGCAATGTTCAAGGCTACTGGAGTTTCCATGGTCAATTGGTACTTTGAATTGTATTTGAACTTGTTTTTCTGGTCACAGCAACACAGAGCAATGAATTTTGCAAGAGCAGGGCAATTTACAGAGAGGGCAGGCTAGACAGAGGAGAAACTGAGTTGAGATGCTCTAGGAAGATATTCAAATGAGCAAATGCTGGGTTTGAGGGTGGCCTTCCTGGTGGATTTGTCTAGCAAAGGTTTGGATTTGCGAATGCGCAAACAAACAGTGAATTTATGGTAATTTGGCTCAATGCGGAAACTCTGTAGGTGAATTCGGCCTTACAGTGGGAAATGAAACGCTGGTCACCGAGGATTTTCTGGTAATTACAGTGTTTTCTCTTGTTTCTTGCTTATTTTGGTGAATTATGCAAAAACCACGGTACACAGAGGGATACCGATAAATACCTGGGTTTACTATGACAATGGCGTTGACATGCAGGTGAATCCACGGCGCCAGCAGCAAGGAAATGGTCTTGAAGGTTGGTGAGCAAGCGACGTAATCGCTCATGCAGGAGCACAATAGCTTTTTTGGAAAAAATGTGAAAAAGCGTGTTTTCGGGCAAAAATATGGAAAATTTGGCCTTTGGCGCCTTTTGTCAGATGACGTCAGCATGACGTCATCGGTGGGGTCAGTACGGAGTGATGACGTGGCGATCTGTGAGTGGTCCGCGTGGATGGGGGACGTGGCGGACAGCTCAGGGCGATGGCGGATGGAGCGGTGATGCGACGCTGAGGTGGCAGTGACGTATGCGTGACATGGACGTGACGTATGGCGGAGAAACAAAGGCGGTAAGTGGTAATTTCGGACCGCTTATTGTACGGGAGCGGTTTTGGCAGGCGGCCTCCCGATACAATCTGGGAACGACACGCGTCCGAGCCCTGACGTCATGGTCTGACAAATTTCGGGTGCTATCGTCCGGGCATCGGAGGCGGTCCAATATTGATGTGAGCTATCGGATGGGAGGGCCCAGATCTGACGGATTACAGACTGTGGAGGTGCGGGATGGATACGGAGGGTCCCGGCGGCATTTAAATAATATTTCCTTTTGTTTTTTGTGGTGAGCGCGCCGATAGGTAAAACTTAGGATATATGACATTTGTGGGTTTTATGGAACAATCGGGTAAACGACATATTTCTTTATAAAAGGCGCTAGGGCTATTAAACCAACCGGTTGTTAGTTTAATTCCCAAAACAAGATATGAACACAATTTTGCACTATTGCCCGACCTCTTTTAGAGCTATAAGGCTATATTGCCTAGGGAAGGGGGAATATATACTTTGGGGCCTTTTATATACAATAGTGATATAATGATAGGGAAAAGGGGAATATAGGGAGTTAAGTAACAATAGAGTTAGTAGTTAGTATTGGATGGGAGATATGGAAGAGAGGAGGAAAACACTAAGTTTTTAGGGAACAAACTTAGTTAGGAGAGTAGATCAAAATGAAAAGATTTTTACACAAGAAATGTGGCTCTTTATGAAACAAGAATCAACAAAAGAGTTTGACTTCTCTTATGAACAAAGGTGGTATTGGGATGTTAGCAAGGAGTTTGATGGGGAATGATTGGGAAGTTAGACATGCTTCACTTTGTTGCTATAAAACTGCTGAATAGGAAAATTTACACTGGCCACCATGTGTTTCCTTTGTTTAGGCCAGAGATATGAAAGAAATCATGCTTCTGCAACCCCATCTACCTACCCATTCTATTGCCTAGCATTTTTTATTACTTCAAGGAGGGTGCACTTAGACTGGCAAACCCTCATGTGCCCTTTTCTTTTCCTTTTGCATTTCCTTTTGATTTTCTATCTAAGGCTAGCCTTATTACTTCCAAGGCCCCAGATTAAGCGGTTGGGAACCTTCATTCTCTACCTAACTACTCATCTGCCAAGATTGAACAATTTGGACAGATTTCTTTCTCTAGTCTACAACAAAAATTGAAATGTGGCATGTGTTCGCATTATGGCTAAAGTGTTGTCCTTGATGGCAACCCATTCAGGTGATAGATCACAGTACTTCAAGTCAGCAGCAGAGATTGATGATCAGCTATCAAATATTGAAGAAAATAAGGGGTACGCAGGTACACCTTACATAAGGTGCGTACACACAGGTCAGTGTTACATAAAGTGCGTACATACCCGCAGTTATCCCGTTTAGGAGGTGCGTACCCCCAGTGCACACATTTCAAGGCAAAGAAATTCACATGTGGGGTTTTCTTATGTTTTACTCTTGGTATTTAGCCGACGGTATTGTGTTATTATGGTGTCGGCTCATGGTATTGATCCATGATTTAAGGAAGAGCTTTCCTATGTAAAGCAAAGGAGATCATTTGGCTTAAGTATGTTTTTGGTTGAATATCTTATGAGGGCTAGATCTGGTCTAGATCTAAATAAGGTGAATCTACTGATGGACCGAGATCTCTTCGGCGCATGTTCACATCTGTAGATCTGACTGTCTGGGTTATTTCTGAAGTCTTGAAATCATCTATGCCCGAAGGTACGCAGGTACAGTGAGAGAAAAGTGCGTACATACGCAGGAACAAAGCGTTTCAGGTGCGCCGGTACGCAGGCACAGAAGGGTTTCAGGTGCACCGGTACGCAGGCACAGAAGGGTTGCAGGTGCGCCGGTACGCAGGCACAGAAGGGTTTCAGGTGCGTACATACGCAGGCACAGAAGGGTTTCAGGTGCGTACATACGCAGGCACAGAAGGGTTGCAGGTGCGGAGGTCCGCAGGCAGTTCAATGGACTCAGAGCGAGGTACGCAGGCGAACAATTGAGCAGGGTGCGTATGTAAGCAGGCGAGCAGTTGAGCAGGGTGCGTACTGTAAGCAGGCAAGCAGTTGAGCAGGGTGAGTACTGTAAGCAGGCGAGCAGTTGAGCAGGGTGCTTACATAAGCAGGCGAGCAGTTGAGCAAGGTGCTTACTTCTCTTAAAATCTTTGTTTATCATTGCTGTGTTCTGGGTTTAGTCCTATCATTGACTGGGTGATTCTCTTATACTTGATGATCATTTGATGCTTATGGATCCAGTTTGAAAATTTATGAAAAGTGGTCCTTGTAAGAAAAGAAGTAGGGGGTTGTAGCTCCCTTCCAGGAGAGACTGGAAAACGAGAGAGAGTTGTAGCTCTCTGCAGGTTGCAGCCTGCGTACTGGTAAAGGACTGCACCAGTACAAAACCATTGTAAAAGGAGTTTCTAATTTGAAAGAAGATAGAGACATATTGCAGCAGGTGGTTTTCACCCACATTGGGTTTCCACCTTACATCTTGAGTTCTTTGGTGTGACTATCTATTTTCTTTTGTTCATGCTCATTATTTTATGGTACTGACATGCAAAAATAATTCAAAGAACAAATAAAGAAGATTTATTAAAAGAATTAGATAATACTGATTCACCCCCCCTCTCAGTATTATTTCCAACAATTGGTATCAGAGCAGGTCCTTCAGAGAAGCTTGATCGCTTGAAGGTAGATCGTTCATCATGAGCAACTACGAGAGAGAAGCATCAATCAGGCCACCGGTTTTTGATGGGACAAACTTCAATTATTGGAAGGTAAGAGTTACTGCCTATCTTCAATCTCTTGGTACAGAAGTTTGGGACATCGTAGAGATAGGTTACGCTTTTCCTTCAGCTACTCCTACAGATGTAGCCGAGAAAAAGAAGTATGAAACAAATGCGAAAGCAGTCAGTACTCTATTAGGATGTATATCTCAATCAGAATTCATGAAGGTAATGCACTATAAATCCGCAAAAGAGATATGGGACAAAATTGTCACGAGCTATGAAGGAGATGAACAGGTAAAGCGTGTTAAACTTCAAACTCTCAGAATTCAGTATGAGACTCTCAAAATGTATAATGATGAAAGTGTGGCTAACTATTTTCTTCGGGTAGATGAGGTTGTTAACTGTATGAAAAATTTGGGTGAAGAAATAAAAGAGGCTATTGTGGTTGAAAAGGTTCTAAGATCATTGTCCCCCAAGTTTGAATCTAAAGTATCTGCAATAGAAGAAAAGGAAAATCTACGAATTCTTACTATGTCTCAGCTACATGGAATTCTAACTGCTTATGAAATGAGAAAGGGAGGTCCATCAGACAGAAGAGAAGCTGCTTTCAAGGCATCAGGCAAAGGAGATTATTATGAAGCGAGCCACGTCCCAGAAGAAGAGGAAGAAGAATCAAATTTTGTCAAAAATCTTCAAAAGGGTTCTGGAAGGTTCAGAGGTAAGTTACCTTTTAAATGCTTTGCTTGTGGAAGAGTAGGTCATTATGCTGCAAAATGTCCTTATAAGGATAAAGGAAAGGAACCTGCTAGATGGAACAAGAAACAGAATGCAAATAAGAAAAGCTACTACACTCATGAAGATAGTGATGGTCTATCAAACAATGATGAAGATGAACAAGGTAATGAATATAAGTTGTTAATGGCATTTGAAGATGATGATTATATGGATTCTATAGATGTGGATAACCTTTATGATGAAATTACTAGACTCAAGAGATGTATAGAAGAAAAGAACACGATCATTGATACTCTACAATTTCAAATTGATGAAAAGGAAAAACATCTTGAAAAATTAGAAGGTGAAATTGTTGGTCTTAGAAAAGAGATTGAGAAAACAAAAGCTATTAATCTCAAGTTTGTCAAAGGATCTGAAACTTTGGATGAGATTATCAATGTGTAAAGGTCTCCACTAAACAAGACAGGTCTGGGCTATAATGGAGAAACTTCTCAAGCATCCACCTCAAAAAGTTATCTTGATGCAGCAAGAAGAAATGAGCAAAAGCACAATGAAGATCATCAGGTAAAGCAGGGACGAATTACAAACAAAAACTATCAGGGGCAATCCATCTTAAGGGTGAACAAAAGCTACAACCAGCCACAGGTAAAATCTTCTCAATTTGGTTCAAGAATAGATGACAATAGAAATTACAATCAATTGGCTAGTAGATTCGATAACCGCAGAAGTTTCTTCAATGGACAATGCTTTTCTTGCCATAACTTTGGTCACAAAGCAGCTCAGTGTGTTGCATATAAAACGATCATGACTAGGGAAGCTCAAAAACAAAGAAGTATGACGGGGATTACAAAAAGGACCTTTAACAACTTTTCAGTTCTTGAAAATGAAGTTGAATGTTCTATTTGCAATAACTTTGGTCATGAAGACTCTGAATGCAGGAGCAGGTTTTAGCAGAAAAAGGAACAAGCCTCAAGCACCAAAACATGGAGAATAAAGGAACCTCAAACAGAAAGATGTGGGATAGCATTTTATGCAGAGGGACAGGAAAATCTATGGTACATTGACAGTGGATGTTCTAAGCATATGACAGGTGATAAAGAAAAACTTGAGTCTTATTCTACTCTAGAAAAGGGAAAGAAAGTCTCTTTTGGAAATGATACTCCTGCAACTATAAAAGGAAAAGGCATTGCTCAGTTAAAAGAAAAGGTCAAGGCTGGAAATGTTTTGTATGTTGATGGATTGAAGCATAATCTTCTAAGTGTCAGCCAGATGTGTGATCAAAGAACCGAGGTTATATTCAGATCAAATGGATGTCTTGTTCGTGATCTTGATACAGGTAAAACAGTGATCAAAGGCAAAAGAACTCCAAATAATCTGTACATATTTGAAGAAGGACAACAACAATGCTATCTGAGCAAGGATGATGAGCACTGGTTATGGCATCGGAGGTTGGGACATCTAAGCTTTTCACAAATAAGGAAAGCATGCAAATATCAGGCAGTTCGCGATCTTCCAGATATCAAAATTCCTGACAACACCATATGCAAATCATGTCAGTTTGGAAAACAAACCAGAACTAACTTTCCAGAGAAAGAAGGATCAGCTAGCATGCCTCTTGAGCTAGTACATACAGATACATGCGGTCCTTTCAGGAAAAGAACAGCTCGAGGAGAAGAATACTTGATATTATTCATTGACGATTTCTCCAGGTTTGTCTGGTTAGGACTTATGAAGCACAAAGATGAAGCATTCGAAAAATTCAAATCCTTCAAAGCCTTGGTTGAAATTGAATCAGGTCACAAAATTAAGTGCCTCAGATCCGACAGAGGTGGGGAATTTACTTCAAATGAATTTTTCGATTTCTGTGAAGAACATGGGATAAGAAGAGAATTCTCTACAGCAAGAACTCCTCAGCAAAATGGAGTTGTGGAAAGAATGAACAGAACAGTCCAACAAATGGCTCGTGCTATGCTTGATGAGTTAGGAACTCCCGCAACTTTCTGGGGTGAAGCTGCACATGCTGCAGTTGTTATTCTCAACAAAACAAATGTCCGGGTGAACAGCACTCAAACTCCTCATGAGCTCTGGAGTGGTAGGACTCCTTCAGTGAAGCACTTCAAAATCTTTGGGAGCAAATGCTATATCAAGAATACTGATGAGCAGCTTGGAAAACTTGAACCTAGAGCAGATGAAGGCATTCTTCTTGGTTACTCTCCACATAGCAAAGCATACAAATGCTACAATAAAAGACTTGGCAGAATTGTTGATAGCATTGATGTAGTGGTTGATGAGAAGGGATACATTCCTAGGCAAATACATCATGAAGACATCGAAGAAGATGAAGGCTACCCCCAACGACAGAATGATGAAGAAGAAGAACCTCAAGAAGAACCAGACGAGCAAACAAGAATAGAAGAAAAGACTCCATCCAGATATGTTCAGAAGAACCATCCAAAATCTCAGATTATGGGGCAGAAAGAAGCAGGTGTACAAACAAGAAGAACAGTTGCAGAAGCTTCAAGCTATTTGGCATTACTCTCCTCTACTGAACCACAAAATGTGAAAGAGGCATGCAAAGATGAATGTTGGGTGAAAGCAATGGATGAAGAACTTGAGCAGATCGAAAAGAACAACACTTGGGATCTGGTTCCTAGACCAAAAGATAAGAATGTTATCGGGACAAAATGGGTCTTCAAAAACAAATTGAATGAAAATGGAGAAGTAATTAGAAACAAAGCCAGACTTGTTTGTAAAGGGTATGCGCAGCAATAAGGAATAGACTTTGAAGAAACCTTTGCTCCTGTTGCAAGACTTGAGGCCATCCGAATGTTCCTTGCTCTCTCAAGTTTTCAAAACTTCGAAGTATTTCAAATGGACGTGAAATTAGCCTTTCTGAATGGAGACTTGGAAGAAGAAGTGCACATTGAACAACCAGATGGGTTCATTCTTGGAAATGATCCAAATCTTGTATGCAGATTGAAAAAGGCTCTCTATGGTCTCAAACAAGCTCCAAGGGCTTGGTACTACCGTTTGGACAAATATCTTCATCAACAAGGCTTTTCAAAAGGATCGGCAGATAGCAATTTTATATAAAAGTTGAAAATGACAAATTGCTAATACTTGTTGTGTATGTAGATGACATTATTTTTGGGAGCAATGAAGAAGCTGTGAGTCAAAACTTTGCCTCGGTCATGCAGAAGGAATTTGAAATGTCCTTGCTAGGAGAACTGACATATTTCCTTGGTTTGCAAATCCAAAAAAAAGAAGGAGGAATCTTTTTATCTCAAACCAAGTATCTCAAACAGATTTTGAAGAAATATGGTATGGAAGATGCAAAACCAGTATGTACACCCATGGTCACAGGATGTAGCCTCAGTGCAAATGATGAATCTGCAGCAGTACATCAACCAACCTACAGATCTATGATTGGAAGTTTACTTTATTTGATAGGTACCCGATCAGACATCATGCATGCAGTTGGAATAGTTGGAAGATTTCAGGCAAATCCGAAGGAGACTCATCTTCAGGCAGTGAAGAGAATTTTCAAATATCTTCAAGGGACTCAAAATTATGGCTTATGGTATCCTAGAGATACAGATCTTACACTTCATGCTTATACAGATGCAGATTGGGCCGGAAGCGTGGATGACAGGAAAAGCACAAGTGGTGGTGCGTTCTTTATGGGTTCCAGACTGGTATCTTGGTTCAGCAAGAAACAGAGTTCGATTGCCTTGTCTACAGCTGAAGCAGAATATGTTGCTACTGCATCTTGTTGCACCCAACTCCTTTGGATGATGCAAACTTTGCAGGATTTTCAAATCACTTGTACACCACCAATCCCCATCTTATGTGATAACACAAGTGCAATCAGCATCTCAAAGAATCTTGTTATGCATTCAAAAACCAAGCACATACCAATCAAGTATCATTTTCTCCGGGAACAAGTGCTTGAACAGAAGGTCAAGTTGGAGTATGTTCCTTCTAAGGAACAAGTTGCTGATATTCTCACCAAACCATTGCCCAGGGACACTTTTGAATACCTCAGGCAAAAGCTGGGGGTTGTTGATGCATCATCTTATTGCTGAACCTCTTCTCATTGATGGTACAGGTTCAGGGGGAGCATATAATGCATTGTTGGCATTATGGAGGATGTGCAGAAGGAGATCTTGGAAGTAGCTGCAATATATCTCTATCTCTTTCATGGTGGATTATGGTTCTTCGTTGCAAATCTGGTTCATATTCAGGGGGAGCATGTTCTTAGGGGGAGCATAACCCTTTGCCCTTGATGTCAAAGGGGGAGAATGAAGCTGAAGTTTTGAGGTTGCCATCAAGTCCAAAGGGGGAGATTGTTGGCATTATGGCTAAAGTGTTGTCCTTGATGGCAACCCATTCAGGTGATAGATCATAGTACTTCAAGTCAGCAGCAGAGATTAATGATCAGCTATCATATATTGAAGAAAATAAGGGGTACGCAGGTACACCTTACATAAGGTGCATACACGCAGGTCACTGTTACATAAAGTGCGTACATATCCGTAGTTATCCCGTTCAGAAGGTGCGTACCCCCAATGCACACATTTCAAGGCAAAGAAATTCACATGTGGGGTTTTCTTATGTTTTACTCTTGGTATTTAGCCGACGGTATTGTGTTATTATGGTGTCGGCTCGTGGTATTGATCCATGATTTAAGGAAGAGCTTTCCTATATAAAGCAAAGGAGATCATTTAGCTTAAGTATGTTTTTGGTTGAATATCTTATGAGGGCTAGATCTGGTCTAGATCTAAATAAGGCGAATCTACTGATGGACCAAGATCTCTTCGGCGCATGTTCAGATCTGTAGATCTGACTGTCTGGGTTATTTCTGAAGTCTTGAAATCATCTATCCCCGAAGGTACGCAGGTACAGTGAGAGAAAAGTGCGTACATACGCAGGAACAAAGCGTTTCAGGTGCGCCGGTACGCAGGCACAGAAGGGTTTCAGGTGCGCCGGTACGCATGCACAGAAGGGTTGCAGGTGCGCCGGTACGCAGGCACAGAAGGGTTTTAGGTGCGTACATACGCAGGCACAGAAGGGTTTCAGGTGCGTACATACGCAGGCACAGAAGGGTTGCAGGTGCGGAGGTCCGCAGGCAGTTCAATGGACTCAGAGCGAGGTACGCAGGCGAACAGTTGAGCAGGGTGCGTACGTAAGTAGGCGAGCAGTTGAGCAGGGTGCGTACTGTAAGCAGGCAAGCAGTTGAGCAGGGTGAGTACTGTAAGCAGGCGAGCAGTTGAGCAGGGTGCTTACATAAGCAGGCGAGCAGTTGAGCAGGGTGCTTACTTCTCTTAAAATCTTTGTTTATCATTGCTGTGTTCTGGGTTTAGTCCTATCATTGACTGGGTGATTCTCTTATACTTGATGATCATTTGATGCTTATGGATCCAGTTTGAAAATTTATGAAAAGTGGTCCTTGTAAGAAAAGAAGTAGGGGGTTGTAGCTCCCTTCTAGGAGAGACTGGAAAACGAGAGAGAGTTGTAGCTCTCTGCAGGTTGCATCCTGCGTACTGGTAAAGGACTGCACCAGTACAAAACTATTGTAAAAGGAGTTTCTAATTTGAAAGAAGATAGAGACATATTGTAGCAGGTGGTTTTCACCCACATTGGGTTTCCACCTTACATCTTGAGTTCTTTGGTGTGACTATCTGTTTTCTTTTGTTCATGCTCATTATTTTATGGTACTGACATGCAAAAATAATTCAAAGAACAAATAAAGAAGATTTATTAAAAGAATTAGATAATACTGATTCACCCCCCCTCTCAGTATTATTTCCAACAGCATGACCCAGCTTAGATTGTTGGATCACCCATTCAGAAGTAGCACAGCATCAAACAACTGTAGGTAAGTGTTTCTCACAAAAATATGAGATCTTTTCATCATCAAAGTAGAGCATATTTGGCACTTCTCCTGCCAATCATGAAAAATGAAACCTATTGGTATAGGTAGCTAACAGTGGCTCCACTTGGGGATGGTTTTTCTACTTTGAAAGACTAAGAACAGCAGGCTAGAATGCCTTGGCTCTTGACTTCCCATCAAAACTTGAAGGTTTTCTCCTTGAATTTTAAAACTTGAATCTTCCACCATTGTGGAACTCCTGAAGTAAAAGCCTTTTCCTGCTTATTTACAAAAACTTGTGAAGCTGAACTATCTATATGCTGAAAGAAAATAGTATATACAACTGATAATGTACAGGGCAAGACCATGCTATATACATGGAAAGTAGTCAAAATAATGCTTTAACATCCGACCATTTACAGGGCCCTCTTCAGCTTCAGTGCCATCCAAATTCTTCAAGAAATAAGTGTTATTTCCTTGTACTGCTTGAATTACAAAGGGTCCCCTCCAAAGGGAGTCAAATTTGCAATGCTTTCCCTTGTCTTCTCTTCTTGAATCCCATTTAAGCACTTTATCACCAATAAAGAAATATTCAGCCTTGGTTCTTCTATCAAAGGCTTTCTTCAGCTTCTCTTGTAGGACTTGAACTGTGCTATACACTTGATCTCTGGTTTGCTGTAAACAAATTATCTGGTTGATTCTTCTTTGCATGTCATTTGGTTCAGCCTGACTTTCTTGAAGTAGCCTCATGACAGGGACCCCCAATTATGAAGGGAATTTGGCTTCCATTCCATAAACCAACTCATATGGGCTGACCCCAATGGATCTTTTAGTTGTTAGCCTATCTGCCCATAAGGCATTTACCAGCTTCTTATGCCAATTTTTCTTATTCTCTTCCAATATCTTTTTAATGATGTTGATAAGACTTTTGTTAGATGATTCAGCTAAACCATTGCCTTGAGGGTAGTATGCAGTAGAATGGCCCAAAGTAATATGGAATTTATGGCAAAAGTTCACCATCTTCTTGGATCTGAAAGCAGCAGCATTGTCTGTTATAATCTTATCAGGACAACCAAATCTGGAAAGAATATTAGTTTCCAGGAACTGAATGATAGTAGAATCATTTGCTTGTCTACATGGAACAACCTCAATCCATTTAGTGAAATAATCTGTGGCTGTTAGGATCCATTTATGTTGGCCTGAAGATGAAGGATGAATTTCCCCAATAAAGTCCAAGCCCCATTGCTGAAAGGGCCTTTCTGTTGCAATAGGCTTTAAGGGAAGTGGTAGTAACTTTCTTTTTCCCTCAAACACTTGACACTTGTGACATGAAGTGGTAAAATTTTTAACATCAGAGAATAGAGTGGGCCAATAGTAACCTGCCCTCAATATCTTATCCACAGTGGACTTCCAGTACAAATGTCCACCACAATCACCTGCATGGAGTTCTTTCATAACATTGTTAGCCTCATCCATATTCAAGCAATTCAGCAGTATACCTTCATGATTTTTCCATAGTAAATTACCATCTATAACACAAAATCTTGAAGCTTTCATTTTTAGAAATCTAGATTTGGTTCTGGACAATCCTGGGGGAGCACACAGGTTTTGCAATATATAACAGATATCAGAATACCACAGGGATTGTTCAAAGGCTGCATTGATCTTTGGAGTCGCCAGCTCCGGTTCATTGTCCAGTTGGTTAATATCCAAGGCTTGGAAGTTTGCTTCAGACATCAATTTAGCCAAACCTTGCCCTTTTATCAGTTTTGTAGGTCTAATTTCAATGTCAAATTCTAAAATGTTAGCAATCCATTTTCCTCTTCTACCCTCTAATCTTTTTTGAGTCAATATGTCTTTCACAATGGGATTTGGTACATAAGCAATAACATGGGAGTATAGGATGTAAATCCTAAATTCTTTGATGGCCTTGACCAAAGCATAAGCTTGTTTTTCCATGATTTGATATTTCAGAGGTGCATCTCTAAGGGCTCTACTAAAGAAATCAATGGGTTTTTCATTCCCTTGATCATCTTTCTGGAATAAGACAGCAGCAATGGTATGTTGGGAGGCAAAAGAGAAAATGATAAATTCTCTGTCGAATTGAGGATTTGTTAAGACTGGGGTTTGGGTAAGGGCCAATTTAATACCTTCAAAAGCTTGATTTGCTTCTACTGTCCATTTCACTTTTGAATCCTTTTTTAGCATGTTGTTTAGTAATCTGATCAATTCTGCTAAGTTTGGGATAAATCTCCTTAAAAAGTTGATCTTTCCCAAGAAGGCTTGTAATTCTTTAATATTTCTTGGATGGGGCATTTGCAAGATGGCATGTATTCTGTCTGGGTCAATTCTAATGCCATCCTTTGAAATGATATGACCCAATAGCTTACCTTCTTCCAAACCAAATAGAGACTTCTTAGGATTTAAGGAAATCCCATATTTCCTACATGTTATGAATATTTGTCTCAAGTGTTTCAGATGTTCTTGGTCAGACTTTGAAAAAGGTGTGAGGTCATCTAAGTAAACAACAAGGAAGTCCCGAATCTCTTTAGCAAAAGCAATATCCATTGCTCTCTGAAATGTAGCTCCTGCATTTTTCAACCCAAAAGGCATTTTGACATACTTGAAAGTTCCCCATGGGGTTGTGAATGCTATTTTATCTTGATCATCAGGGTGGACTAGGATCTGATTAAAGCCTGAAAACCCATCAAGTAATGAGATTCTTGAAGCCCCCACCACTCTTTGGAGAATGTGATCCATTTTAGGTAAGGGATAATTGTCTTTGAGGGATACTTGATTCAAATTCCTTAGATCAACACAAAGCCTAATCTCACCAGTTTTCTTTCTTGTGGGGACCAAATTTGAAATCCAGTCTGAAAACCTGATTGGTGCTATGATACCAGCTTTAAACATTTTTTGTACCTCTTTCTCAATTGAAGGGAGAAGCATAGGATTGATTCTTTTTAATTTCTGCTTGAATGGCTTTTGATTAGGCTTGAGAGGGATGGTGTGTTGAATAACAGAGGTGTCATAGGACTTCAAATCCTCATAACTCCATGCAAACACATCTTGGAACTCTTTAAAGAGGTCAATGTATTTGGGCTTCTGGTCAGGAGGCAAAGATGTAGATAATTTTATTATCTTGGGTTTTTCAGTAGTTCCAATGTTGCATTCTTCAATGGCAGCATTAAGGGGTTGCATTTTTGGTTTTCTAGGAACATCATTTGAGTCAAAAATGTCCTCCAACGGAGTCAGGCCTGTTGGTAGAAAATTGTCTTTTAGTTGTATGACTTCAGCCTCTGCACCAGCTATTTCATCAAAATGTAATTGTTTGAGTTCATGTATATTTACCTTGTCAAAGGTTGTTGGGCAAAGTATTTGATTTGCTGTTTTGGGTGATATAGTTGTTTGGTCTTGTTCACTTAGTGGCTGTGTGTCTTTCACAGAATCAACATCAATGTTCAAACCTGAAAATTCATGCTGCAAGGTCAAGAAACTATTTATCTGTGTGTCATCCTCAAATACTTGCCAGTATTTAATATTGTTTGGGATGGAAGTTTGGTGTTTTATCTCAGTTGTAAAGCAGTGGTTGGGTTCAAAAGGAAATTTGCATGTACTGGCAAATGTAGCTAAACTATGTGCATGAAGGTTGTGGGTCCTAGATATCTTGGTCATTTGAAATTCAGTGAAAGCCTTGAGTATTTCAATAGCAGCAGACCTGTATGATCTTAGTCTTTTGTCATTGGTGACAAAATTGCCTTTCACTTGTTGAATAATGAGATCTGAGTCTCCCAGGATTGAAACTTTTGTGGCCTGCAAGGATCTTACCAGTTTGAGGCCTAGCAGAAGAGCCTCACACTCTGCCATATTATTAGTACATCTGAAATTAAGCCTATAGGCTCGACCTTCTGCATGATTTCTTTGTTTGTTATGAATCCACACTCCAGCTCCTGCCCCTAATTTGTTGACTGATCCATCAAACTCAAGAAACCAAAGGATTTCTTGATTTAGGGGAGATTTAATAGCCTCTCTATGACTTGGAATTATAAGCTGGAGATCTTGTTTATCATCTGGTTTGTCTTCTAGCACGGTCTCATCAATTGATTGCTCAACCTTGATTTCTTGGGAACTTGATTGCTCACTCATATGCAGATCTTGTTTAAGTAAGACAGATTTGTCATCACATATTGGACTTATATTGTCATTGAACAGAATGAAGGAATCCATGTCTGAATGGACTGCATAAATAGGGAAATTTTGAGGTTTTTCTTCACTTCTCACCATGTATTTCATGAATGACTCTCTGTATAGCCTCTTTGGTTGCCCAAAGACAGAGATGGTGGCATATGACATGTCCAATTGTAGGGAACCTTGGAGTTTGGCTCCCCATGATCTTGATAACAACATTCCATATTTGGGTGGGATATCAACAACTACAACATCCATTAAGATTGTTTTATTTGGGTACTAGACAAGGGAAACACATAAATCTTTTATCAAGCCTAAACACTTAACTTGGCTGGAGTCAAATGAAAATAGGTCCTTATATGGTCTTGTGATATCTAGATTCAATCTCTCCATTACTAACTTAGGAATAAGGTTATGAGAGGCGCTTGAATCAAACATTACATTGTGTAATATCTTATCATGAATATGCAAGCTGACATAAAAAGGTAAGATTCCAGTAGCTCCTGTCTTTCCATCAACCTCTGGACTGAAAAGCAATTCTGGGGTGTCATCCAACACATTGACATCATCTTTGTTGTGGGTCAGTTGAAGGGACTTCTTGATTTGTTGGTTGTAAATGTTATGTTTGGCTAGCTCTGAAAGAGGAATGGCTATCTTTAATTTACCAATTTCAACTTCTAAGTCAAAAGGTTTTTCAGATTGAATCTTGGTGTTCTGGTTAACCACTTTTTCTTTCTCAATTGAGTTTTTAGAGGCTTCTTCTTGACTTTCAAACTGATCTTGAGGTTTGTCCTTTTTGCTTACTTTTTGAAAAGTGTTACTTGGATTGTGCTGTAAAGGCGGTGTAGCCAATGGTTATTGATTTGAGGGAAATGCGTCGGTTACCTCTTCAACTGTTACTTAATTTTTAATTGAATCAGTTTTGTCAATTGGCTCTGTGACAATAGCCTTTTTAGGCAGTGGGGTGTCCTTTGTTTTCTCAGGCTGTGTCACATTTATAGTTCTGCTTCTCAATTTGTATTGCTTTTGAACTTCAAAAATAGCTGTGTCATAACCTTGTTTGAAATCAAATGACTCACCTGATTTAGTTTGGAACTGCTTGATGTCATCATCCTTATGATCTTCTTGACTCAGAAAAACTTGCTGATCATCGTTCAGGCCCATCAAATTAATGTGGGTATCATCTATCTGCTCATTAGAAGTGGATGCTTCAGCATAGTTTTCTTGGAAGGGAGGTCTAATCTCTGGTTCAGGCCTGGCCTTTCCAACATTAGGATTTTGATTTCTTCTAAAATTGGGATTCCTGATAGGATTATTCTGTCGTGCTTCCCATGATGATTTCCTCTCAACTGATTCTACTCTGTCACCTAATCTATGCATACCAGTGATTATTGCATCTAATTTCGGATCCCAGCCTGAAGGCTCTTCTTTGAACGTAGTCTTTCTTTCAGTTCTGGTCCTATTTCTCTTAGCTATCAGGTTGGCTTCTACACTAACTGCTATGTCTTGCATCTCAGCTAAATTTCGGGGAGCCCTTTCTCTTAATTGGTATGCCATATCTGAATCAGACCCATCAGGAAAGGTGTATAGAGCTAGATCAGGTGGGGGTCTGAGATTTTGGGGAATAGCATTGTAGACATGGTTGAACCGAGCACAATAGTCCAAGACAGTTTCTTGGGGACCTCTTTTGATAGCATTGTATTCAGATAAAATATGGAGTGGATCCTTTTTCTTCTCCCATCTGTTGATCAAGGTTTGATACAGGGCTTCAGGGTCAGCTATGGAGCTTGTTGGGAGTGACCTAAACTATGATCTCACATCTCCTGTTAGGCTTTGCACAAAAATTTTCATTCTAACCCCATCATCATCTATCTCATAATTTTCAAAATAATCCTGCATTTTCTTGGTATGTTGGAGGGTTGAATGAGAGCCAGTACCATCAAAATATGATATTTTGGTTTGATAATCTTGGGGCATAGGCTCTGGATTGGCAGGTAACTGCAGTGGAGCATATCTATTAGCCATGTTTGGTGGGACAATAGGGATAACAGGAACTAATGGGACAAGTGGACGAAAAGGGATGAGAAGGGTATGTGTAGTTGATGGAGGGGTTGAAAGGACACCTCGTGAAGTGGATGAAGAACTAGGAGAGTGTGGAACAGTGGTATGGGGATGTAGGGAAACCTTAGCAGGAGTTGGGATATTAGTCTGAAATCCTGCTTCAGAACTTGAATCTGATAAAGTCCCTTCTGATTTTTGTTTCTTAAGGATTCTTGAAATCAAGTTTGGATTTTGGAACTCAGGTGATGGATCTGGATCCGGGTTAGATCTTGTATGACGAGTTTTCTTCTTAGGAGCCAGTTTCTATGATTTTCTTTAGGAGAATTTTCTTAAGAAGTATTGATGTTTGACAAGGACTGATCAAGTATAGCACAACTGTATGGAACTTAAGACTGAATAAAGATTGACTGAGGCAGCTTTTATATACTCCTGCAAATGCAAAGCAGAGGCAGTTTCTAAGGCTATCTGGCTGTCACTCAGGCTTTATCTACAGTATTAAGAATCAGACAGGGGTTTATGAATTTCATTCAGGTCCCCAGTGGAGTCACCATTTATGTTAACACCCAGGTTGTTCCCTTTGACTCCTGAGGGAATACGGCCGGGGTAACCACTAACCAAGCTTTGGATCACAGGTTCTAGCCTACCTGTAATCAGAGAGGGCTCTCTCTTTTAGTTTTAACTTTGTTTTTTGAAGATTTTAGGCTAGTTATGAGATGGGATTTTTGTTTGAATTTTGGTTGCAGGCTATTGTTCAAGGAAGGGCATGCAAATATCAAAGAGAGTTCAATCCATTGGGCATGTGGAGTCCAGAAATGAAAGTGTTTGATATATGTGATAAAGAGAGGTTCACTGCAGGGCCAGATGGGTATTCATGATACAAACTTTGATTTTTAGACAATAAATAGTATAGATTACACCAGTAAAAGGCAGTTAAGAGTTCTTTCACAGTGTAACAGAGAATAACAGACAAATCATAATCAGCAGCAAGTGAGAATTGCTGAATAAAGACTTATCATATGATTAGAGCAAATAGGAGCATTTAAGAATTCCTGATTGCAGCTAACCCTGGAAAACATATTTAGTAGTAAGGATTGAGTTTAGGGTGTCTTCAATGGACAAATCTTGAACAAGTCTTTTACCTTTCTACCAAGATCAATCACCACACATCACAGATAGATTAAGTAAGAAATGAAATACAAATACGGTTAGAAAACACTTATTGTATCACGACATAACACGAGAATCCTGTAGCAGTCAGTAGTTTCATCACAGCACTTCTAAGAAAAACATTCCTTTGGAAACCAACAGCTCCTTTGTATTATATCTTTCTGAGGAAATACAGCCGAGTTCTCTTGAACAAATGAGTAACAACAACCCCCAATAAGCTATGCGGGGGTGCATATATACAAAATATCATGGGAATATCTCAATAGTGAGTTATTGCACAATAACTGCTCTTACCAACTTTCAAAGATATTTCTTACAAAATTAAAAGCTACTTTAATGAATATACAACAACTGCTTGCTGTTTGTCAGAAGTTCTTGACTTTTGAGGGCAACTGGCTCTGCAGGGTGTTTTTCATTGATTCTGAGTAATACGCCCTTTATTGCTTTGTCGTGCTGCAGCTATCTCAGCCCTGTCATCTGCATCTGTCGGTGTTGCTTTAGTGTCCAAATTTGTTTTCTGAGTTGGCTCTGTCCACTCCTCTCAAGTCATAATGAATATATCAATTTTCTGAACATGATGACTTATGATTGATGTACAAAAGTTTGGTGAAAAATTTGTTTCTTCACAGCAATGTCTGTATCATGCTTGTCCACCATTCCTGAGTAGGCAACTGATGTCTCAAAATTGTGCCTAAGGTTTCATCTGCCTCAGTATATTTGTAGTAATTTGGAGGCACTTCAAATAGATGTCTAATCTCATTCATGATAAAAAACAAATTCTCTATTTTGTCATAGAGGCTCTGCCCAGATGCAGGCCCTGTTTCCTCTGGGGCACTTGATGCTGCAGTGATCTGATTGGTGGCATATGTATTTACCCTCTTGGCATAGTTTTCATGAGATAGTAACCTACCTGCACTGGTCAATAAGCTGGGAAGGCCTCTGTTATGCAATGCTGTAAATTTCTCCATGAATTTGTTCACCTCTGTCTGCATTTCCTGGCACCTTCTATCCAATGTTTGCACATGATTTCTCAAAGTGAGCACCCTCTTTACTAGTAAAATGGTATCAATTCTGTTAGGGATACCCATTGCTGCCAGCTGGGGGCCTGTGCAATTGTTAAGGACATTGATCATCCTATTGGCTATCTTAGGCATATTGCCTAGAGATGCCCTTGCTCTTTGACTTTCTTTTTGGGCCTTGCCTATGAGATCTATATGCTCATGGATGGTTTCAATATATTGCCATTGATCTGTTATAGACTGACCAATATTTGCCCACAGGACTTTCTTGACTTCAGCTACAACTTTATCAGGAGAGAGCTCTTTATCCAGTTCTTTTATCTTCTTCTCAAGAGCCCTTACCTCTCTTGTTTTTTCAGCTACACTTTGCTTTGATTTGTCATATTTTCCATTAAGTGTAGCCAGTTTTTCCTTGGCCTCATTTAGTTCTGCCATCTGGGCCTCCAGAGCTTGAAGTTCTTTCATCATATTTTGCATATCAAGGTTGGGTGCCTGTGCTGATGTTGTTGCTAGTGCTGCTGCTGAAGGGCCTGCCTCTGGTGTTTTTCCTGTGGGAGGACTTACAATTTGAGGAGGCTCCTCAAGGTTAATTACTGGCTGAGAGGGCTGAGGTATCTGCTCTCCTCCTTTTTGTTTTAGGGCTTCCTGTAATGCACCCTCTGTTGCTATCAATTGTCCTTCTGTTTCTACTAATTGCTTGTGTAATGTCAGCAGCATGGCTGCTACATCTTGGTCCTTTTTCTGCTGAGCAACATCTTCTGTTTGAGGGTGAAGGGTTGCTAGAATTTTGACCATCTTCCTCAGAGCTGCTATATCTTCCTCTTTTTTCTTTAGTAGTGCCTTCACAGCTTTGGGATCACTTGGGTCATGCCCAAGCTCTATAATGATATCTTCCAAAGACCTAATCCTGTTGTCTTTGGCTTAAGAAGAAGCTTTCTCCAATTCCAGTTGGGCAGTAGTATTATGGAGAGAATTCTGCAGTTTGTGGGCTAGAAATGTTTTATCTGCAAGAGTAGAGTAGACCATCTCACCCGTTTGCTTATGTATCTCTATTTGGTCCATTGGGTGGATGTCCTTTGCAAACACTTCTAGGTTGGTTCTGATATAATCTATAGCTGACTGTGGCTGCAGCATGGTAGGCATGAAATGGCTCATAGTCATCTTCCCCTCTGTAATGTCATATGCTGACATGAGCCTCTGTTGGTTGGTGGGAGCCATCTTGAGCAAATGATTGTAAAGCTGGAGTCTGACTGGCTCATTCCTTTTCTTAATATCAATAAATTGCTGCTTAATTGTGGATTCTGCCCTTCTTTGTTGGCTTGAGGAGCTGACCTCTCCTCCAAGTGGTCTTTCTTGTTCCTGTTGGAAGGAACTGGCTGATGCTTCCATGCTAGGGGGGCCCATACCTATGGATGGCCCAATAGGCATCTCTTCTTCAGAAAAAGGGTTTAATCTTTGCCTTTTCTCCCCTTGTTGACTTGCTGATGTAGTGAGGGGAGTTTCTTGCTATCTGTCCCTCTTCCTAGTTCTCTCTTCATTCAACGGGGTTTGGAGCACTGAGGTATCCACTGTTGTTTCCTGCCTTGGGGGCACACTTTCTTGAGCCTGTTGCTCTGTAGATACAGGGGCCTCAGCCATTTCTTCTTGCTGTTCTGTATGTTCCTTCTGTTGTTCTGTTGTTGGGAGTGTCTGCTCCTGCTCCATTTCTTTTCCCTTATCTGTGCTAGCTGCTTGAGGAGTAGTTTGAGTTGCTTGTTGGGGAGCTGTAGAAGATGAGGCAGCTGCTCCAAGTTGAGTATGATAAGAAGAAGAAACCTGTCCACAATATTCCAAGTCAGCTTCCTTCTCAAGTTTCTTTGCTTCTTTTTGTGCTATTTCCTCTTTAGTACTTGCCTCTTCTAGAGTGCCCTCTTTCCATCTTAACAGATTTGCATATTTTTCAATATGAGGCAACTTGACATGATCATAGCTAGCCAGCTTATATTTGACCCTTCTAAGACTAATGAAATGATTGGGATCATAGGGTATCCAGAGGAAACTGGTTTGCAACTCGAGGCACTTTAGGATCTTATCTGCTTCTTGCCATGCCTCTTCTCTTTTATTATAAATAAATGGGCCTAGCTGGTTTCTGACTTTGAGTTGTACCTTCTTATTTTTGCTGTGGAAATGGACCATGTCTGCATTTCCAAATTGTCTGAAATATTCTAAGGCAAAGAGTCTCATAGGGACATATCTTGGTAGCCTGTATGGGGCTAACTCACAACCATATATTCTGATTACTGTATGGTGTTGGTAAAAGTACCAATCCCCAATGCTGTAGGCCTTTGAGAGCTGGAGGATTCTTTGCATCTCATCTATCAATCTTGGAGGAGGGGAACTCAACAGCAAGGACATGGCTGGATGGATAAAAAGGTCTATGAATTCAGAGGAGCTATATGGTGAAAAAGATGTGTGATGAAAGATTGAAGACCAAAATACCACAGACCTTTGGTTTCCCTGAGCATCAAACTTCTTGAGAGTAATAGGGAAGCTATCAGGCTGATAAAATAGGAACAAGTGATAGATGTAAGAAGTGTATCTAAATATCCTTTCCCTCTCTAAATTCATCAATTGCTCATGAATTTTATTGGCAATGTATGCAGCATAATCATAGTGAACAAAAGGAGGCTTTCCAAGGGAGAAGATAGACATCATTGCCAGAATGGTTTCATCAGCATCCTCAGTTGACCTGTAACCCAGGACATAACAGATCATATCCACAAGCAACCTGCCCAACTCATTGAAATATACATTTCCTATAGGAGGAGTCCTCACAGTTTGAGAGCTTGATTCAATGAATAGCTGATTAATCTTTATGATTTTGGCACTGGACAGCTTGCCTCCTTCGTCTATCAAGTGCATCATGGACAGAGGAGTCAAGGGCTTTGTAGTGTGAAAGTGCAGCATTTGATTTATAGCCTCAGGGGTGACATGGAACAAAACTGAACCTGAGGGACTGAGGACAGCTCTTTGACATGGATCATAGTTGGCATTGCATCAATGAATTAAATCTGGGAGGACATTGACTTGAGGAAGATTGAAAATGGGCAAATTGGAGTCCCAAATCCCTAGAATATCAGTTCCACTGGGATGTTTGGCTTTCAGCTCATTGAGTACATGAATATGATACTTACTGTACTGTGGAATTACTTCTGCCATCTGGTAGTCTCTGTCAGCCAGGGCCAGCCATTCTAGCTCTCTTTGTGGGGCATTTAAGGGTGCAATGTTCAATGCTACTGGAGTTTCCATGGTCAATTGGTACTTTGAATTGTATTTGAACTTGTTTTTCTGGGTACAGCAACACAGAGCAATGAATTTTGCAGGAGCAGGGAAATTTGTAGAGAGGGCAGGCTAGACAGAGGAGAAACTGAGTTGAGATGCTCCAGGAAGCTATTCAAATGAGCAAATGCTGGGTTTGAGGGTGGCCTTCCTGGTGGATTTGTCTAGCAAAGGTTTGGATTTGCGAATGCACAAACAAACAGTGAATTTATGGTAATTTGGCTCAATGCGGAAACTCTGTAGGTGAATTCGGCCTTACAGTGGGAAATAAAACGCTGGTCACCGAGGATTTTCTGGTAATTACAGTGTTTTCTCTTGTTTCTTGCTTATTTTGGTGAATTTTGCAAAAACCACGGTACATAGAGGGATACCGATAAATACCTGGGTTTACTTATGACAATGGCGTTGACATGCAAGTGAATCCACGGCGCCAGCAGCAAGGAAATGGTCTTGAAGGTTGGTGAGCAAGTGACGTAATCGCTCATGCAGGAGCACAGTAGCTTTTGTTTTGGAAAAAATGTGAAAAAGCGCGTTTTCGGGCAAAAATATGGAAAATTTGGCCTTTGGCGCCTTTTTTCGGATGACGTCAGCATGACGTCATGGGTGGGGTCAGGTACGGAGTGATGACGTGGCGATCTGTGAGTGGTCCGCATGGATGGGGGACGTGGCGGATAGCTCAGGGCGATGGCGGATGGAGCGGTGATGCGACGCTGAGGTGGCAGTGACGTATGCGTGACATGGACGTGACGTATGGTGGAGAAACAGAGGCGATAAGTGGTAATTTCGAACCACTTATTGTACGGGAGCGGTTTTGGCAGGCGGCCTCCCGATACAATCTAGGAACGACACGCGTCCAAGCCCTGACGTCAAGGTCTGACAAATTTCGGGCGCTATCATCCGAGCATCGGAGGCAGTCCGATATTGATGTGAGCCGTCGGATGGGAGGGCCCAGATCCAACGGACGACGGACTGTGGAGGTGCGGGATGGATACGGAGGGTCCCGGCGGCATTTAAATAATATTTCCTTTTGTTTTTTGTGGTGAGTGCGCTGATAGGTAAAACTTAGGATATATGACATTTGTGGGTTTTATGGAACAATCGGGTAAACGACATATTTCTTTATAAAAGGCGTTAGGGCTATTAAACCATCCGGTTGTTAGTTTAATTCCCAAAACAAGATATGAACACAATTTTGCACTATTGCCCGACCTCTTTTAGAGCTATAAGGCTATATTGCCTAGGGAAGGGGGAATATATACTTTGGGGCCTTTTATATACAATAGTGATATAATGATAGGGAAAAGGGGAATATAGGGAGTTAAGTAACAATAGAGTTAGTAGTTAGTATTGGATGGGAGATATGGAAGAGAGGAGGCAAACACTAAGCTTTTAGGGAACAAACTTAGTTAGGAGAGTAGATCAAAATGGAAAGCTTTTTACACAAGAAATGGGGTTGTTTATGAAACAAGAATCAACAAAAGAGTTTGACTTCTCTTATGAACAAAGATGGTATTGGGATGTTAGCAAGGAGTTTGATGGGGAATTATTGGGAAGTTAGACTTGCTTCACTTTGTTGCTATAAAACTGCTGAAAGAGGAAAATTTACACTGGCCACCATGTGTTTCCTTTGTTTAGGCCAGAGATATGAAAGAAATCATGCTTCTGCAACCCCATCTACCTACCCATTCTATTGCCTAGCATTTTTTATTACTTCAAGGAGGGTGCACTTAGACTGGCAAACCCTCATGTGCCCTTTTCTTTTCCTTTGGCATTTCCTTTTGATTTTCTATCTAAGGCTAGCCTTATTACTTCCAAGGCCCCAGATTAAGTAGTTGGGAACCTTCATTCTCTACCTAACTACTCATCTGCCAAGATTGAACAGTTTGGACAGATTTCTTTCTCTAGTCTACAACAAAAATTGAAATGTGGCATGACCCAGATTAGACTGTTGGATCACCCATTCAGAAGTAGGACAGCATCAAACAACTGTAGGTAAGTGTTTCCCACAAAAATATGAGATCTTTGCATCATCAAAGTAGAGCATATTTGGCACTTCTCCTGCCAATCATGAAAAATGAAACCTATTGGTATAGGTAGCTAACTGGTTCCATGCATTAGACACTGTGCTAAGAGCTATGCCTACCAGATGGTGGGGCACACATAAGAGAATATTTGCAGACTAGAAGGAATATCGAAAGATGATGAAGCAAGGTTTCGATATGCCAATACCTGCATTGTAGAGAAATATACATGAAAGGACGATCTGTGCAAGCAACTGGCTCGATGAATGAAAGCATGGGGGGGAGAACCATAGACAGAATGGGTTCACATATTCTACCACACTTTGGATACTATTTCGATGAACTGGTATCTAGAAATAGAGCTGTGACATAGAACCATAGAGTGGGATTTTCTGAAGGAAAGCTTTATGTTAACTTTCAGTTTTGAGGATGGATTTGAGTGTATTGATGAAGCATTATAGGATATCAAAGTTACAATATTCAAAATTCCTGAAGAAATTATCACATGGGCACAACCAAACTGGAGTATGTAGCTATGCCATGCTCTAGAATACTATAATGTGAGCATAGAGGAAGGAGACAAAGATCCTAGGAAAATCGGTATTCCTAAGTGTTGTAGTGGCTGCAATACCCTCCAAAATTTGTGCCTGCATTCAATTTCGAATCCTCCCTGGAGTTTTTACTTGATGTTTGCAATCACTCAGGCTCTCCCGTGGGCTCATGTTGAGTCTTTGCACCCTCTTTTCTTAACTATTCAACAGACAACTTGTTCCATGATGGTCACAATGTCATGCTTGCAACCATGTTCTGGTTGTGCACAAGGTCTTGGCTGTGTACATGTTTTTTTTGCTATGTAAACATCTGTCACACTCACACACGAAGTTGTATGCACTCTCGTGTAAGTGTTGTCACAATCGTTCAACAATCCATCACAAGCGTCACTCTTGTCACTCGCACTGTCGGTCATTCATGTTGAGCATGACTTGTCTTGATGGTTTGAGGCGTCTTTTCATCAAGTTATGTTGAGTGTGTGTTCACAAGGTCGCATATGCAAAAATTCACTCGCTCACACACTTAGTCATTTTTGTTGAAGTTCTGATGACCGGATCACCCTCTAATAGCTGGACCTCCACCCTGCAATCGACTCGACCGACTGTCGCCCAAAACAACACAAAAGTGTCCAACATTTCAATATAAGCTGCCCACAAGCTAATCAACCAACCCTCCTGCTAGTCAACCAGAGAGTTTGATCGGGCAGTGACCCCAGGACTGACTCCCCTAAAAAATTGCGTAGAAGTTGCAGATCTTTCCTACTTCTCTAACTAAGAAAAATATGCAGATAGGTTGGACAGACACCAAGTGTCCATCCCTATCTCCCCTCCAGAATTGCATAGTTTTTCTAGCCAATCACCCAGTCAGGTGAGCGACTGCTTACCTAGAAAATTGCATAGATATCTGAGCAAGCCCATTAGTAGCCTAGCATCCCACTCAGCTCAGAAGCTATGCAAAGGTGTTCAGAAGGTCAACCTCCCAGCAATTGCACAGTTTTTGTCTCTAGCAACCTCGTAACTCGCTGCCAGCTCCCTCCAGGAATTGCACAGTTTTTGTTACCTTGCCATCCCGCAACCCATTGCCATCTCCCTCCAGGAATTGTGTAGTTTTTGCTACCAAGCCTCTTGAAGCCCGCAGCCAGCTCCCTCCAAGAATTTCCCACTTTTTTCTCCCAAGGCCCTTTGCTACCCAAACTGCTTCACTCCATAAATTGCGCAGATCTGTCCTCCAACCGAGCCAGATCTAGTATACAATCACTGCTAATTCGAATTTTCCATCTCAGTCTCCTAGTGACCTCTACTTAATTTTCACCAGCAATGTCCAGAGCCTACATCCCAGCTCAAAACTTGCCCTGCACAGTTTCACAACCTTGTCCTCTCTCCCAGTCACCTGCATCCAAAAGAAAATGATTATGCATCATGATAGACGAGGAGGTTTATGGATTTGATGTCATCTCGTCATGAGTTATTGTAGATGCAAGTACATGAACAAACTTGACACAACAACGGATGGGATGAACAAGGAAAGTACATGCAAAAGGATGTGTTCACGAATGGATGAACGAACGATGCATGTGAGGAGATGTGTTTGTGAATGAACGATGCATGTGAGGAGATGTGTTCACGAATAGACAACCATGTGAAGATGTGTTCACATATGGATGAACGGACAAACATGCAAGGATGTGTTCACAGATGGATGGACGAGAAAACATGCGAGTAGATATTTTTCGTGAACGAACGAACATGTCAAGCATGACAAAGTACAAGCAAAGGAGCAATGGGCACATGCAACATCAAGTGAACCCAATGACCATTGACGACTCTACACACCTTGCCATGTAGAGGTGAAGTTGTGGTACACCAAGATGAAATCCATCACTCAGCAACACTACAGCTTGACATGCACACCAACAGCAGCATGAACATACCAGCACTATCATGTCAAGTCGTGTCATGAGTCATGTCGGCCGCATCACTACTATGGGCCATATTGTTGTCAATCAATGTAATGTAACGTGGAAGTTCAAGAGACCCACTTGTAATCTAAAGAGTCATGTAATCTGAAAACTCATGAAATTCAAATAGTCATGAGGGAAGTCGAACAATCACAGGGGCGAGCTTCACCCTTGGCTATAAATACCTCCTCATTTGTACATGTAAAGGACTTTTTCACCTTCGCTCCTCTCACATAGCCTTGAGAGTCTGTAATATTTTCTTTGAGGAGTGAGTAATGGCTCCAATGCCCCATCTACGAGGTTAGTGATGTATGGTGTATCGATGTGACTTGGAACTTTCACTTAATTCAGAGGCCTATTAACAGGCCAACACGTTTTTCACACATGTGTTGTAACTGTTTGTAAGATTAATCTTGAAAACTTGTAATACATGTTGCTTTAACCTATGTTTAACACTTGAATTCATTAAACTGTTCTAATACATATATTAGTGAAAATGTGATGTATAAGTTGTTAACATTGTCCTTCCTTGTTGGTTACCTCCCCGAACATTAGACATAACCTTTCATGTAAACTTTTTATAACGATGGTCGCACTCACACATATTAACCCGTTGAGTGTTGTACATTCTATATTCTCTTGTGTGTTGTGACTGCCACATCTGTGTGGATTTCTCCTCTAGAAGTTGCACATGTCTTGTTGTGTTGTGTGTTCCTAATAGAGTTGGGGTCTCCTCCCATCCGACTTGAGACTGACTCCCACCCTCTCTCTGTTGTGAAAGAACCTTGACACAAATTACACTATCATTCACCAAGCATGCAAACCTCATTGTTCGAAGACAAAGAAGACCAATTTCTCATGCTAACAAGCAAGAGCAAGAAAAATATTTCAGATAATGGCAACCGGGCCATTATACTAGATTAGACTCCTACACTAAACCGTGTGAGGTCTAGCTGGGACTTCATGCTGGGAAGATCCCCTGAATGTTGGAGGGTCCAACGCCGTCAACATTTCTATTGCTAGAAGAAGGGCCACCAATTTTTTATGGTTGAATGTCCTCCCACACCCACTCATCAATCATCTGGTCAAGGAAGTAACTTGCACTCCCTCTCTCATGTGTGCAACTCTGTAGTTGGTTACTCCTCACGTCCTAGGACTGAACACGAAATTTCATATCAGCGCCTTCACTCCATCTATCCCATCACTCGCCAGTTCACGAAAGTAGTCAGACTGATCCCAAGAATACAACATCTTCCATACACATCAATAAAGCCAAAAACCACTCCCACAAGGGTTGTTGTATCACCAGTGGAAGAAGCAGTTCTTGCCACACTTGAAGGTCTAGTAGAAGCTATTGAGGACATAGAGGAATCTTTGGTCTTCTGACAAGGATAACAAGATACCCTCATGATCTTGGGCTCAGACTCTGGTACAGGAGGTGGATGGGAAGGTAGTGGAGGAGGCAGAGGTAGAGACGAGCCAACAGACTCAGAGTCGAAACCATCAGATTTTGAAGAAGAGGAGGAAGACGAAGAGAAAGAGGACATGGTTGACCAAAATCTGGAATGGATGACTCAGGGACCATTGGCCCTCCCAGGTTCTTTGCACAAGATTCCGAAGCAGTTAGAGAGGATGATCACAAAGTTCGACCCTGACAGCACAGTGAAGGCAGAAGATCACTTAGAAAACTTATACCCACATCTGCAGACACTTGAGGTACACAACGATGACATTGCATGTAGATTATTCCCATGTACCTTGGATGGTCACGCAAATGCATGGTATCATAGCCTTCCTGTCAACTCCATACAGAACTAGGGTATGTTCAAACATATGTTTCTAGAAACGTTTGCTGATGACAAGACCCCAGCCATGTTACTTAAAGAATTGGAAAGCCTAATGGTGGTGGGGAAAGAAAGGTTAAAATATTTTAATTAGATGTTTATACGAATATTGAATAATTCTGCAGTGGAAATGAAACCTCATGACTCCATCACTATTGATTACTACACACCCGCACTGCCAACGAGCATTGCACAGTTCATCAAGTGAGTTGCGAAACCAAAATTGTTATAAAATTGTGAGGAGGTAATCACTGTTGAAAAGGACCTATGCTCGATTGGGGTTATCAAGGATGATGAACCAACAAAGGACTCCAGATATGTGATCATGAAGCCACAGGCTGAAACGAGTAAGGGTAAGGATAGGGAAACAAATTATATTTAAATCCTTACTCGTCTTGTCAAAAACTTGAAAACAGAAGTGTCTAAGCTCAAGCAACGAACCATTGACACATCTGCTAGTAGCTGACCGCCGAGACAAAGACAAGGAAGCATGTCATCAGGAAGAAACCATCTCCTGACTAAAACTGCACAAAGCTCTGTGTTCTAGCTCAAACAGTGTGTGAATGATGAATTATGTTCATTTCATGAAGATGATCACTCAGAAAGGTCTTGTTCAGACTGGAAGCGAGTTGCAGGCTCAATATGCAACTACACACTTGACGTATATAGAAGTGTACAGGAGATACAGACAATGATGAAGATGTTGTGTTGGATGAGGCATCAATCTCTGGGCATGTGGTAAACATGTATCAGTGCTCACAAGTAGCATAGAAGATGAACACTGAGAAGCAACCCTGAAAGCAAAATGATCGTTATAATCTCAGAAGTAATGGGGCTCCCCTTACACTTGGGGAAGTGAAACAAAAGTTTGAACTACTAAGGAAGGTTAATCCACCAACCATCCAAAATTAGAAAACACAAAGTAATCCCAAGAAGATAGCAGTGGACAAGAGTACGTCCATGAGCAGCAAACTGCAGAATGCTCCGCCAGAAAACACGAATACCAGTCTCACCCTGGACACCTCAATGAGTCTACCCCCTATGGATTGCAACATTGTAGATCACATGAAGAAAACTCGTGTAAACATCAGTTTGTTCTAGTTTGCTAAGATCCAGAGTTAATAGGACATTCGCTTATGTGCACTAGGACTGACATCAGCGAATAGCATAGCCTCTACCACCAAGGTAGCAAGCACACCTCCTGGATCACTTTCAACTGTGCTAAACACACTCTGGATGGAAGAAGAAAATTTTGTTTGCCCTCCATTCCTGCTTTCATTCGAAATATTAAACTGAAACATTCACAACTATTTGGTTGATTCTGGCACAACAACCAATGTCATGCGACTCTCCATTGCTAAAAGGATCAATGCATAGTGGAGCAAAACATCCACTCAAATCATACAACTTGATCGAACATCTATACTAGCCATTGGCGAACTTCATGATGTGATCATCAAACTATCTCATGACAACTGAGTTCACCAGTGAATAAACATTGTTGTTGTTGACATACCAGAGGTGTATGGCTTACTTCTCAACAGAGGCTGGTCCAGCAAGCTGAACGGATACTTTGCTACAGACTTATCGCATTTGTGGCTTCTGTACAAGGGAAAGAACAATCAAATCTGGGTGTTATCTGAGAGATATATGAGGAACAATGTCACTCCCATCATTGGTGAAAATGAACCGTTGGCCTTCACAGAGCTCATTTTCGGTAATTTCCTCTTGGAAACAACATTGGGGTGTTATCTCGCATGACCAACCACACCCACACTAGACACGTAGTTGGGTCTCCTTCCTTTCCCAACTGATGGAAATGAAACACATACAATACATTGTAGCAATAGTAGCAGTAGAAACAATAGTATCAATAGTGTAAGCGCATCGAACGGTCCATGTAAAAATAAGTTGTGGACCATTTACTTCGACGGATCAAACACACATGATGTCTCGGGAGCTAGGCATCTCTTGGTCGACCCAAACAATAAGAAGCATATGATCTCAAGTCACTTGGAGTTTAAGTGTAGGAACAACGTTGTTGAATACGAAGCACTCATGTTGGGTTGTAGAAATCCATTAGCCTCAACGTGGTCGCACTCAAAGCGGTAGGTGATCGGAAATAGTGGTACGACAGGTACATAACACCATTCACTATTTATCACCATATTGTTGAAATTTGGCAACAAGAATATTCCAATTTAATTTTTCCTTGATTTAAATTGTGAATTAAAATTAAATTTTAGTCTTAACAACTACTTGGAATAATTAATTAAGTTATTTTGACTTAATTAGTTGGATAAATTCAAGTTAGAAGTCTTTTTGAAGTCATGCAAGAGTTATCCCAGATCGAAAATCAATACACCAGTATTTTTGATGTGGTTAAAAGAGGGAAACAGTCCACGGCCTTAGCCAACACGGCCACTTCAGGCAATTTATTAATAAAAGAATGAAAATTTACGTATGCTTCTCTCATAGACGGATTACCCTACAAATGACCCTCCATGTGCTTTAAATAGAAATCATGGACCAATCGAGTGTCAAGCCACGGATCAAGTGTCGGTAATACCGAGGAGAGAATGAACCGTCGAATCACTACATATCGTGACCGTCGGATTGTAAGTTACAAAATGTACATAGTAAAGAAACACACTTTACCTAACCCTATACTAGACCAAGTTGTGCTTAACTATTTCCTATGTGTCGGAATATCCTAACATCCCCCCTTAAGAACAACTTGGGATAGGATTGAAGGATTTACAAATATGACACAATAGGAGAAGGAAGGAGGCACTAGAGCCTATCCCCCCTTAGTGACAACTTCCTGAACTCCAACCATAAATCGAAGTTTAGTGAACTTCGCCTCTGTGAGAGCCTTTGTGAAGATATCTGCAACTTGATCATCTGTTGAACAATAGTGCACTTCAAGAACATTGTCGTGAATGAGCTTTCTGATGAAGTGCATGTGCAGTTCAATGTGTTTTCTGCGCTGATGTTGGACTGGATCTTTGCATAGTTGAATGGCACTTTGATTATCACACCAAAGTGTAGCCGGATGCTGCTGCTGAAAGCCAAACTCTGACAAGATCTGACGAAGCCACAAGTCTTCCTTACTAGCTTCTATGGCACCACGATACTCTGCTTCTGCTATGAAAGAGAAATGGCACCTTGTTTCTTGCAAGCCCATGTAATAGGTCCTGAACCAAGAGTGAACACATAACCGACAGTAGACTTCCAATCATCAGGGTCACCAGCCCAATCAGAATCAGTGAAACCAACCAATAGAGGAGCTGCTTCGGCACTGTAATGAATCCCAAACTGAACTGTACCTCGAACATAGTGAAGTATTCTTTTAGCTGCTTTCCAATGACTTTCACGTGGGTTTTGCATAAACCGAGCAACAATGCCAACAACAAAGGAAAGGTCAGGACGAGTATGGGTTAGATACAAAAGTTTTCCTATAAGTTGACGGTATAAGGTAGCATCAACTTCAGGAGAGGTACAAGTGACTGAAAGTTTGACTCCAGACTGAAAGGGAGAAGGGGCTGGCTTACAGTCTTCCATGTGAAAGTGGCGTAGAATATCACAAGCATACCTGGACTGAGAAAGGGAAATACCTTCCTTGGATTGCAAGACTTGAAGACCGAGAAAATAATGTAAGTGTCCTAAGTCTGTCAATTCAAACTTCCTTTTAAGGCTAGACTTCACATGGTTTATAAGGTTGGGATCACTACCAGTCAGGATAAGATCATCAACATAAAGAACAAGAATGATAAGAGACTTGCCCACTTTCTTGGTGTAGACAGTATTGTCAGAATGACACCTAGAAAAGCCATATTCTAAAAGAAAGTTATCCATTTTGGCATACCAAGCTCGAGGAGCTTGCTTGAGACCATAAAGGGATTTCTTAAGCTGACATACAAGGCTGGAGTCTATTTGTATAAAGCCAATAGGTTGTTCCATATAGATTTCTTCATGCAAGTCCCCATGCAAGAAGGTGGATTTAACATCCATCTGATGGACTTCCCATTTGAACGAGGCAGCAAGGGAAAGAACAAGGGTGATAGAGTTCATTTTGGAAACAAGGGAGAAGGTTTCAGTGTAGTCAATGCCTTCAACCTGTGAAAATCTTTAACAACAAGATGAGCTTTATGTTTATCAACTTTCCCATCTGGTCCATACTTGGTTCTGTAAACCCATTTGCATCTAACAAGTTTTCGTCCCTTTGGTAGAGGAACAAGATCCCATGTATCATTTGCCAATAATGAATGATATTCTTCATTCATAGCTGCTTCCCAATCTGGATGGCTTGAAGCTTCTGCAAAGGTGTCAGGATCATAATTTACTGGAGCTTGAGCCAGTAAAGAAGAGGCTCTGTCGAACTGAGAACGTGTGCATCGCTGATCTGTAGGATCACCGGCAAGATCACCTGCTGCATCTCGAGTAGCACGAACCCATTTTGGAAGCTGAGGAGCTGAAGGAGGATCCTGAGATGGTGTGGGAGGATTGTCATCCTCACTTTCATCATCTGAAGAAGAAATGTTTTCAAAAGTAGAAGAGATGGGGAGAGGTGGCACATCCGCCAGACTAGGTTCGCAGGCCGATATATTTTCATCAAATTTTACATCTCTTCTAATGATAACATTTTTGGACTTAAATGGAATAAGCCTATAGCCTTTGAAATCTTCAGAATATCCAACAAAAGTACATTTTTCACTCTTAGGTTCTAAAGCTTTATGCTTTTCATCTGGAATATGGGCCCACGCTTCACTTCCAAAAACACGAAAGTGACTTACATCTGGTTTGATTGAGCTCCATGCTTCTTCTGGAGTGATATTCTTTAAAGCCTTAGTAGGAGTGCGATTTATTATGTAATTTGCATAGTTAATTGCTTCTGCCCAAAAACTAAGACCAAGTCCTTTAGATTGTAGCATACAATTAGCCATTTCCTTTAAGGTGTGATTCTTCCTTTCAGCTACACCATTTTGTTGTGGAGTATATGGAACAATATGTTGCATTTGAATTCCATTCTCAGTGCAAAAGTTGATGAATGTGTTTTTAACATATTCTCCGCCATTATCAGATCTTAGCTTAAGAATTCAATGTCGAGATTGTTTTTCAACAAAGGCCTTGAAGGCCAAAAATGTGTTAAATACTTCACTCTTGAGTTTTAAGAAGTATACCCAAGTGCGTATGGAGAAATCATCAATGAAAGTTAAGAAATACTTGCAGCCAAAGAATGAAACAACTGGAAGTGGAACACATAAATCACTATGCACAAGCTGTAAAGGGGCTGAGGCGTGCCAAGAGGCACGTTTTTCAAAACTGTCCCGATGATGTTTTCTTAGTACACATCCGGAACAAACACCATCTCTGCAAGATGCCATAGGAAGACCTGTCACCATATTTTCTTTACATAGATGCTGAAGGGAGCGATAGTTTAAGTGACCAAATCGCTCATGCCAAAGTTTGCTCACTTCATCGTTATGAGCAACAAATACTGAGGGAAGATTTGATGACCCAAAGTTGTGAAACTTATACAACCTTGTAGAATCATCAGCAATGCCAGTAGCTAAAATTTGTTTAGGATCTCTTAGGTCCTTGATTACAACATCGTGAGGTGAAAATTCAACGATTTTACCTTCACCTGAATGAGTTATCTGATATACAAATAGAAGGTTGCAGGATAAGGTTGGAACGCATAATACATCATTAAATTGACCATTGTCTAGATGAACAATTCCAGTCCCTACAACATTAAGAGATCTATCATCACCAACATATATATTTTTGGTGTTACAATCATTTAAAGAAGAAAACATGGCTTTGTTTTTGGCCATGTGATAAGAAGCTCCAGAATCAATGAGCCACTCATGAGAATGAGAAGAAGAAGATACATTTAATGCATAACCAAACCGAGATGATTAACAACCACATGTAGAAAGTGCCATTCCTGAAGATGAAGTTGAAGTTGAAGAATGCTCCAAATGGATGTTATGTTTCTTCATCGCTGCTTCCAAGGCTTCCATCTTCTTAAAGCATTTGGATTCTAAGTGGCCATCTCGATTACAAAAGTTGCAATGTCTATCAGTCTTCTTCCATTTGTTTTTATTTGTCTTATCATTTTGTTGAAATGATTTTTCATTTTGAGGCTGAGATTGCTTAGGACCCTTGCTTGGTTTAGGACCATTATTTTTAGGATATGACTTCTTAGGATTCTTTGAATTTGGTTGCTGCTGGGTGGCTAATGCTTTCTTGGAAGAGTTTCCAAGATTAAGAAGACCAAGGTGTAAGAGTTTTTCTTGTTCTCTTATTAAAGAATCATAAAAAGAGTCAAAGGAAGGGGACTTGTAGTCTGTTCCTTTAGAAATGAAGGCTTCTCTTGTAGAATGGAAGGTGTAAACAAACACAGAGTAGGTTGGTCCCAACTTAGTAAGAATGGAATAGATAAGGTTACTATCTTCTTTCTTAACCTTAACACCTTCCAAGAGATATCTAAGGGTCTTGAACTTGGACAAGAAATCTTCAATGCAAGAAAAATTATTAGGGTCCAATGTAAGCAACTCATTTTCAAGTTGATGGGCTCTAAGTTCATTTTTAATCCCAAAAACTTTATTGATTTGTTTCATTGCTTCATCAGGAGTATCAAGTTCTGCAATATGGAATCTAAGATCTGGAGAAATAGACATCCCTATCAACCCACGTGCTTGATCTTGCCTATTTTCCCATTTAGCAGCCTTATCTTCATCCTTCGGTTTCTTTTCTTGGCCTGAGGCTATTCTGTAGAGACCTTTACTTCTAAGTAAAACCTCAATGTAGGACAACCATTGGAAGTAGTTGGTGCTGTCAAGGGTAACTTGGTATTGACTTTCCATTTCAATGGAAACTAAAGCTGAATATGCTGAAACTAAGTGTTCCAATGGATAGATCTTGAAAAATTAGGCTGGTTTAAAAAAACGGCTCTAAAAACGGCTTCCGAATGAAGAAGTTATGGCTTTTTGAAAAAAAGTTGTTGAAGATGCCGACAAAGTGCGGGAATGTGGGGAAATGAAAAATCCGCCCTCACAAAAAGGAGATTTGAACCCAAGACCTCTACTCTCTTAAAATAGCTTTGAACCAATTGAGCTATACAAAAAATTTGAGAGAGAGAGAGAGAGAGAGAGCGGGGGGGGTTGATGCTTGTGGTTGCGTGCTTGCTTTGAGAAAGCTCTTTTTCCCTACAAAACAAAAAACACAAAACCTAACACGGACATACAAAAAAAATGAACCTTGTGGCTCAAAGTTAGCTTTAGCCAAAAAACTAAATATTTTCAAAAATGAACCTTGTAGCTCAAAGTTAGCTTTAGCCGGAAACTAAATATTTTCCTCAATGTTTCAGATTTTCCGAGAGCATACGCATGAGAAAAATCCTTCCTTTATGTTTCTGATTTGCCCAGATCGCATAGAGTCGCAGGGAAAAGAGCATACGCAGAAATAAAAGGTATAGATCCGGTAATAAAAAAGGCTAAATAAACCGAAACCGAAATAAACAGAGAGAAAATAACTGTAAACTGCAAATAAACACTGTATACCTCCAGATCTTAAAAATGACGCAGCTAGGGCTACCGGAAACCTTTTCGCGTGAAACGAAAGGGGTTCCTCACTGGAACAGATGCTCCCAACACAACAGAGCAGTCCTTTCGGACCGAAAGAAATCATAAACAGTAGATCTAGGAAACGGTAGTCAGATGCAGTTCTACCGGCTTCAGATTTGGATCACCAACGGACGTGGCCCTCAAATAGCTCTGTTACCATGTAGGAATATACAGGGTAAGTTCCTCAGACAAAACACCAAAGGATACCGCTCACAACCAGATCGTAGATCAATACACCAGTATTTTTGACGTGGTTAAAACCCTCAAGGAGGGAAACAGTCCACGGCCTGAGCCAACGCGACCACTTCAGGCAATTTATTAATAAAAGAATGAAAATTTACATGTGCTTCTCTCATAGATGGATTACCCTACAAATGACCCTCCACGTGCTTTAAATAGAAACCATGGACCAATCGGGTGTTAAGCCACAGATCAAGTGTCAGTAATATCGAGGAGAGAATGAACCGTCAGATCACTACATATCATGACCGTCGGATTGTAAGTTACAAAATGTACATAGTAAAGAAACACACTTTACCTAACCCTATACTAGACCAAGTTGTGCTTAACTATTTCCTATGTGTCGGAATATCCTAACAGTAATTAGTTAACTCAATTCATTGAGTTAAGTCCAGTTAAATTAGTTCCAAACTATTTGAGGAACTAATAGAGAGTTAATAATCAGTTGATGCATGCATGCACTCAACTAGTGTATTCCAGTTAACTAAATATTCCCTCATCAAAAAATCATGCATGTCTATTCTGAGAAAGACCCAATTAAGTTAAATGTCAAGGACAATTTACTATCAATTGCATGTGTTTTCTTATAGAGAAAACTCATACATGCAGTCAATGAATCATTCCTTGAGGATTGTGCAGTTCTAATAGTATGTGAGATCAGTTGATCATCCACTGGGTAGAAGAGTTTTTCCACTTGGTTAAAGGAGAATCATGCCAGAGGAACAACGCAAGGAAATAGGAGCTTGGAGGGCAGAGAGGAAGGCTTGAGATAAGCCAAGATTTCTTGTGATAATCTATGAGGATTGTACTGAGAGTTTGATAGCTGTGAGAGCTAAGGCTTTGCATAATTCCTATGTATTTCCACCTTGTATGATAATACAGATAGTGGGGGTTTTAGCTGAGGCTTTCCCCAAATTATTTTCGTGTATTGCGTGATTGATTTCTTCTTCTTCTGGTTATATTTTTCAGCATGATCTTTAAGCTTCTGCAAATTGATGGTAGAAGTAGGTTATAGTATTCTGCTTTGATTTATATTGCATTATCAGGTTAACCTACATAACAAATTTTCTACACGGTATCAGAGCAGGATTTGTAGAAATTTTCTACATAGTAACGGAGCTATGAACAATATACTGAGAAGAGAATTCGAAGTTTGAAGTTAGGGGTTGCAGGTGCAAATTGAATTCATATCATAATTCAAGGTTGGCCAATGGCGTTCTATGGCTTGAGACTCGAGTATGCCTTGGAAGGTAGCTTGAATTACATAGCATGGAGAGATAGAATGGCGGTTGTATTATAAGACAATGGCTTGAAGGAATTCATTGATAAAGAAATCCCAAAGCTAGCTTCAACTAATGCATAAGAGTTGGCTGAGTGGAAGAAGTGTGTGGCAAAGGTGGAAAGATCATCCTTGAGTGAGTTCGAGACCATATTGTATTTAGTCTCCATGGGAAGGATACTCCATTTTCAATGTGGAAGACATTGAAGGACCTCTACAAAAACAATGGTGACCAGAGGAAATTGGCGCTCAAGGATAAGCTTCGAAGAATCAAGATGGAAAAGGGCGATACCATTTCCACATATCTGAACAAGCTCACCACCTACAGAGATGAGCTTGGCAGTGTGGGAATAACCAATACCAATGAAGATATGGTGAGCCTATCTCTCCTTGGCCTTCCAAAGAGTTGGAATAGCTACCAGGACTCTGTGAATGGAAGGGAGAAACTGTCGAATTGGGAATGACTGTGGTCGAATCTCATGCATGAGGAGATCAGGAGGAGCACACGAGATTGTTATTCATCCAAGAATGATGATGAAAAAAATCTGACCTTAGCAAGTAAGGCAAGGAAAGGGAAGGGGAAGGCTTCCCATTCCAAATCAAATTCTTCTCATGGAGAGAAGAAGGGTGAAAATTCTAAAGTGAGATGCTTTAATTGTCACGAGATGGTACATTATGCAATTGATTGCCCATCGAAGAAGTCCAATAAGGGATCCTCGGAAGGATCAAAAGGTGAGGCATTAGCCTCTTAGTTCGAAATGGACTTTAACCTCATCGCATGCATGGTTTCATCGATGATGGGTTGTGTCTGGTATCTTCACAATGGAGCCTCATTCCACATGACCATTGATAAAAGTTTATTTAGTGCCTTGGAGGAGAAAGACCTCAAGTTGCGCATAGAGATGGGTGACGACGGAAGGTATAGTGTTTCAGGAGTGGGCACGGTTGCTTTTCAGAGGGAACATGGAGCTCCTATCACCTTGATAGATGTGAAGTATGTGCCTGGACTAAAGAAGAACTTGGTATCGGTCGCGATGTTGGAGGACAAAGGCTATGATGTTGTCTTCAGTAAAGGAAACGCGTTCCTAAGACACTTAGCCACGGGTCAGACCAAGAGGATAGGAAGTTGGGTGAAGAATCTGTATAAGCTAGAGGTAGATGATTGTGCAACATTGAGTACGAAAGCAGAATTTGTTTAAAATAGCAACAAGAAATGCTAAAAATCGCATTGCTAAAGATAGAATTTCAGGATATTCCAATTTTAATTTGTCCTTGAATTAAAATTGAGAATTAAAATCCAAATTTCGTCTCACCAGTTGTTTGAAAAATAATTAATTAATTCATCTTGAGTTAATTATTTGGAGAAATTCAAACATGAAGTCTTTGTGAAGTCATGCAATAGTTATCCCTTAATTAAGGAGATAAGTATGAGTTGTATTTGAGTTGTAATTAGTTATCTCAGTTAACTGAGTTAAGTCCATTTAGATTAGTTCCAAATAGTTTGTGGAACTAATTGTGAGTTCAGTCAGTTAATGCATGCATGCATGCATGAAACTACTGTACTCCAGATAACTGAATATTCTCTCATAAATAACTCATGCATGTTAGTTCAAACAAAGACCCCGTTGAGATTACAGTGTACTATCAGTTGCAAGAATTTTGCTATGAGAAAATCTTTTGCATGCAGAAGGAATTCATTCCTTGAGGATTGTGTAGTTTTACAATGTGTTAGAGAAGTGTTCCACTTGGATGAAGGTGAATCATCCCAGAGGAACAACGCAAGGAAATAGGAGGCTTGGAGGATAGAGGAGAAGGCATATGTTTTGTCTATTCTGTCTATGAGCAGCATTGAGGGATTGTGTTGAGAGTTGGATAGTTGTGAGAGCTAAAGCTTTGTGTAATCCTGAGATATTTCCACTTGTATGTTAATACAAATAGTGAGGTTTTTAGCTGAGGGATTTCCCTAGAGTATTCTTCTGTGTTTCATGTGTATTAATTATTCTTCTCTGTCATATGTGTTCTGTTTGATCTTGCTCAAATCAATTAAGCTTCCGCAAGTTTGATAGTAGAAGTAGATTAAGTATTTTGCTTTAGTACTTTGCATAATCAGATTAATCTACAATGAGAATTTCTGCATGGTATCGGAGCAATGGTGATCAGAGCTGTGAACATCATACTAAGAAGGGAAAAGTTTGAAGTTTGAAGCTCTTGATTGCAGGTACAAAACCGATTTCTTATCACATCTCAAAGTTCATCAATGGCATTCAATGGCTTGAGACTCAAGTACACCCTGGATGGTAGCTCGAATTACATAGCATGGAAGGATCGCATGGAAGTGATATTAGAAGACAATGGTTTGAAGGAATTCATTGATCAATAAATCCCCAAGCCAGCGACAGGTAATGCACAAGAATTGGCTGAATGGAAGAAGTGTGTGGCGAAAGCGAGGAGGATTATTCTAGAGGGAGTTCGAGACCATATTGTCTCGAGTCTCCATGGGAAGGAGACTCCATTTTCATTGTGGAAGACATTTAAGGACCTATATCAGAACAATAGTGCCCATAGGAAGCTAGCGCTCAAGGACAAGCTTCAGAAAATGAAGTGTGAAAAGGGCGACATGATTTCTACATATCTAAACAAGATCAGCACCTACAGAGATGAGCTTGGTAGTGTAGGAGTAATGACAGCCAATGATGATATGGTGGGCCTTTCTCTCGTCGTTCTTCCAAAGATATGGAATAACTACCAGCACTCAGTGAATCGAAGAGATAAACTACTAGATTGGGAACAACTGTGGTCAAATTTGATGCAGGAGGAGATCAGGAGAAGCACCATAGATGGTTCTTCATCTAAGCATGGTGATGAAGAAAATATAGCCTTATCAAGTAAGGCAAGGAAAGGGAAAAGGAAGGATTCCCATTCCAAATCAAGTTCTTCCCATGGTGGGAAGAAGATTGACAAATCTAAAGTGAGATGCTTTAATTGTCATGAGGTGGGCCATTATGCAACTAATTGTCCATTGAAGAAATCCAAGAAGGGATCCTCGAAAGGATCGGAAGGTGAGGCACTAGTCTCTCAGTTCAAATTGGATTTTACCCTCATTGCATGCATGGTTTCATCAAGGGTGGGTTGTGTTTGGTATCTGGACAGTGGAGCCTCATTCCACATGACCGATGATAAGAGTTTATTCAGTACCTTGGAGGAGAAATACCTCGAGATGCGGATAGAGATGGGTGATGATGGAAGGTACCGTGTTTCAGGTGAAGGTACGATATTTTTCATAGGGAGCATGGAGCTCCTCTCACCCCGACTGATGTAAAGTATGTGCTTGGACTGAAGAAGGACTTGGGATTGGTCGCATGTTGGAAGACAAAGGCTATGATGTAGTCTTAAGTAAAGGAAAGGTGTTCCTGAGACACATAGCCATGGGTTAGACCAAGAGGATTGGGATTTGAGTGAAGAATCTCTACAAGCTGGAGGTAGATGATTGTGCTACGTTGAGTTCCAAAGTAGAATTGGTGCAAAGCCAAGATATTGGCGAGTTATGGCATAGGCGGTTGGGCCACTTGCATCATGGGGTCTTGAAGATAATGCAATAGATTTCCATCGGATTTCCCAAAGGTAAAATTGAGAAAGTGGACACATGCAAAGGTTGTACCTTAGGAAAGTACACCAAGTCTTCCTTTCATGATTGAGACATTCAAGCTGAAGCAAGCTTGGAGCGATTTCATGTAGATGTGTGTGGACCATTCTTGACAACCTCCACCGCAAAACAAAGGTATTATGTGATTTTCATTGATGATTTTTCTCATAAATGCTGGATTTATTTCATGCAAAAGAAGGATCAAACCTTCTCAAAGTTTTGTGAGTTCAAAGCTTTGGTTGAGAAAGAATTAGGGAAGAAGATCAGGGCCTTGAGAAGCGACAATGGTGGAGAGTATGTCTCTCAAGAGTTTAAGGCCTTCTGTGTAGTGGAAGGAATTAAACGGGAGTTGACGACACCTCATAACCCATAGCAGAATGGGGTGGCCAAGAATATGAATAGAACGATTGTCGGGTAAGCTCGGGCGATGTTGCATGACCAAGGCCTACCACTTCATTTGTGGGCTGAGGCATGCAACACAACGGTCTATTTGCGGAATAGAAGCCCGCATCACATACTTGGGATGAAGATGCTAGAGGAAGCTTTCTCCAGGAAGAGACCAGATGTGGGTCACTTCAGGATCTTTGGCTCATAGATATATTACCATGTGACCAAGGATGCCTAGAAGAAACTTGAGCCGACAAAAAAGTTGGAGATACTTGTTGGGTACATTGATACAACCCACAACTATCGGGTGTATTTGCCTACCAGTCAGAGGACAATGGTTTGCATAGATCTCAAGTTTGATGAGCAAAAGGCCATGTGAGCTTCCCTTGAGAGGGAGCTCCAACTATAGGTTGTGGAGGAAATTTTGGTTCATAAGGAGGAGGAGCATCAGACCGATGCGGAGTAGCCGCATGCAAAGGTTCCAAGAGTGGAGACATCCACTCAAGCAGATTCTTCCAGAGATGGGCAGAAGCGCACGAGAGAAGCTGATAGATTGTTGTTGGATGCGAGAGAGAATGTGGGAGAACCATCTTCTCAACACATACAGAGGAGGTCACTTGATAGGTACATTGGATACATGTCACTTATTGGGGAATGCGTTGAGACCGAGCCATCTTCCTTTGAGGAAGCAGTGCAGCAGCCGATTTGGGTTGATGCTATGGTCGAGGAGTATGACTCCATAGTTCAGAATAGTGTTTGGGATGTGGTTCCAAGACCGGAGAACAATTCAGTTGTGAGTTCCCATTGGCTTTACAAGGTAAAGCAAGTTGTTGATGGTAGTGTGGAGAAACATAAGGCAAGATTTGTTGCCTGTGGTTTCTCACAGGTCGAGGGGATCAACTATGATGAGACTTTTGCTCTTGTAGCAAGGTACTTATCTATCAAATTGATGTTGGCACTATCAGCACAGATGGGTTGTAAGATCCATTAGATGGATGTGAAGACTACATTCCTTAATGGCAAAATTGAGGAAGAGGTGTACATAGAGTAGCCGGAAGGTTTTGAGACCTTCGATTATGAGTCGCATGTGTGTCGACTCAAGAGAGCTTTGTATGGGCTGAAGCAAGCACCTCGTGCTTGGTACACTAGGATCAACAACTACTTCACTGGGTTGGGCTTCACAAAGAGTGAAGTGGATGTGAACTTGTACCACATCATGGTGGAAGGTAAGCAGTTGATCATTGTTCTTTATGCTGATGATTTGATATTGACAGGTGATGATCAGTTGATCATTTCTTGCAAGGAGGACCTTGCAAGAGAGTTCGAGATGAAAGACATGGGTCTTATGCACTACTTTCTAGGCATGGAAGTGTGGCAGAAGGATGGGGAAGTGTTTATGTCTCAAGGCAAGTATGCCAATGATATATTCAGGAGATTCCACTTGGAGAACTGCAAGCCCATGTAGACTCCTCTAGTAGGTAACTGGAGGAAGGAGGATGCTACTTCAAGAGAAGTAGTAGAAGCTACTGTGTACAGGCAGCTTGTGGGTTCATTTATGTACTTACTGAACACACGAACATATTTGTGCTATGCGGTGAACCAACTGAGTCAAGCTATGGTTCATCCTACCAAGCTGTTATGGAAGGCGGCTAAGCATGTTTTGAGATACCTCAGAGGCACATCTCAGTATGGATTATGGTACAGATGGACAGAGGGAGTGAAGCTACAGGACTTCACAGATGCAAATTGGGCAGGGAGCACATTAGATCAGAAGAGCACATTAGGATGAATTTTCAACCTTGGTTCAGCTACAGTTTCTTGGTACAGCAAGAAACAAAGGTCAGTTGCACTCAGCTCAGCAGAGGCTAAATACATGGTTGCAAGTCAGGCAACATGTGAAGCCATTTGGATGCAGAAAATTCTATTTGGTTTGTTTGATCAGAGGATGGATCCAACTGTGATCTATTATGATAATCAAAGTTGTATGAAAGTCTCTGAGAATCCAATATTTCATGATAGGTCCAAGTATATCGACATTCGGTATCATCATCTCAGAGACTATGTGGTAAGGAGGATCATGTTGTTGCAGTATATTTCGACCGAGGAGCAAGATGCTAACATTTTGACTATGGCATTTTCAAAGTGTGAATTCGAGTTCCATAGAGATAGGATCGGGGTGGCAGATAATCCCTTTCTTGTTGAGAGGGTGTGTTGAAAATAGAAACAAGAAATTCTAAAAATAGAAATGCTAAAAATAGCATTGCTAAAGATAGCATTTCAGGATATTCCAATTTTAATTTTTCCTTGAATTAAAATTCGAATTTAGTCTCACCAGCTGTTTGGAAAATAATTAATTAATTCATCTTGAGTTAATTAGTTAGAGAAATTCAAACATGAAGTCATTTTGAAGTCACGCAACAATTATCCCTTTGATTGGGGAAGTTATCCCTTAATTAAGGAGATAAGGATGAGTTGTATTTGAGTTGTAATTAGTTAGCTCAGTTAACTGAGTTAAGTCCAGTTAGATTAGTTCCAAACAGTTTGTGGAACTAATTGTGAGTTCAGTCAGTTAATGCATGCATGAATGCAACTAGTGTACTCCAGATAACTAAATATTCTCTCATAAATAACTCATGCATGTCAGTTCAGACAAAGACCCAGTTGAGATTAAAGGCATGGACAGTGTACTAATAGTTGCAAGAATTTTCCTATGAGAAAATCTCTTACATGTAGAAGGAATTCATTCCTTGAGGATTTTTCAGTTTACAGTGTGTAAGAGCAGTGTTCCACTTGGTTGAAGGTGAATCATCCTAGAGGAATAGCGCAAGGAAATAGGAGGCTCGGAGGATAGAGGAGAAGGCATATGTGTTGTCTATTCTGTCTATGAGCAGCATTGAGGGATTGTACTGAGAGCTGGATAGTTGTGAGAGCTAAAGCTTTGTGTAATCCTGATATATTTCCACTTGTATGATAATATAGATAGCGGGGTTCTTAGTTGAGGCTTTCCCTAGAGTATTCTTCTATGTTTAATGTATATTGATTCTTCTTCTCTGTTATATGTGTTATGTTTGATCTTTCTCAAATCGATTAAGCTTCCGCAAGTTTGATAGTAGAAGTAGATTAATTATTTTGCTTTAGTACATTGCATAATCATATTAATCTACAGTGAGAATTTCTAAAGAATTGGTGCAAAGCCAAGGCATTGGCGAGTTGTGGCACAAGCAGTTGGGTCATTTGCATCATGGGGCTTTGAAGATAATGCAGCATATATCTACAGGACTTCCCAAAGGTAAACTTGAGAAACTTGACACATGCAAAAGCTGTACCTTGGGAAAGTACACCAAGTCTTCCTTTCATGATCGAGATAGTCGAGCAAAGGCTATCTTAGAGCAAGTTCATACTGATGCGTGTGGACCGTTCTCGACAGCATCCACAGTGAAGAAAAGGTATTATATGATTTTCATTAATGATTTTTCTCGTAAATGCTGGATTTATTTCATGCAGAAGAAGGACCAAACCTTCACAAAGTTTTGTGAGTTCAAAGCTTTTATCGAGAAAGAGTTAGGGAAGAAGATCAAGGCCTTGAGAAGCGACAACGGTGGAGAATATGCCTCTCAAGAGTTTAAAGAATTATGTGCAGTAGAAGGAATTAAAAGAGAGTTGACAACACCTCATAACCTACAGCAGAATGGCGTGGCCGAGAGGAAGAACAGAACTATTGTAGGGGCAACTCAGGTGATGCTGCATGACCAAGGCCTACCACTTCACTTGTGGGAGGAGGCATGCAACATAGCGATCTATTTACAGAATAGAAGCCCTCATCGTGTACCTGGGATGAAGACACGAGAGGAAGCTTTCTCTGGTAAGAGACCAGATTTGGGTCACTTCAGGATATTTGGCTCATTGGTATATTGCCATGTGATAAAGGATGCATGGAAGAAGCTTGAGCTAACAGCTGAGTTGGGGATACTTGTGGGTTACACTGATACACCTCACCACTATCGGGTGTACTTGCCTACCATTCGGAGGATAGTGGTTCATAGAGATCTCAAGTTTGATGAGCAGAAGGCCATGCGAGTTTCCCTTGAGAGGGAGATCCAACTACAGGCTGTGGATGAATAGTTGGTTCCTAAGGAGGAAGAGCCTCAGACTGATGCGGAGTAGCCGCATGTAGAGGTTCCAGGATTGGAGACATCCACTCAAGGAGAGTCTTCCAGAGATGGACAGAAGTGCACAAGAGAAGCTGACAGAATGTTGGTGGATGTGAGAGAGAATGTGGGAGAACCATTTTCTCAGCGCAGATAGAGGAGGTCACCTCAGAGGTACACTAGATACATGGCCCTTGCTGGGGAATGTGTTGAGACCGAGCCATCTTCCTTTGAGAAAGCAGTGCAGCAGCCGATTTGGGTTGATGCTGTGGTGGAGGAGTATGACTCCATAGTTCGTAACATTGTTTACGACGTGGTTCCGAGACCAGAGAACATTTCAGTTGTGAGTTTTCATTGGCTTTACAAGGTAAAGCAAGCTACTAACAATGGGAGGATCATGTTTTTGTAGTATATTTCGACAGAGGAGCAAGATGTTGACATTTTGACAAAGGCATTGTCAAAGTGTAAATTCGAGCTCCATAGAGACAGGATCAGGGCAGTAGATAATCCCTTTCTTGTTGAGAGGGAGTGTTGAAATGTGGCAACAAGAATATTCCAATTTAATTTGTCCTTGAATTAAATTGTGAATTAAAATCGAATTTTAGTCTTAATAGCTACTTGGAAATAATTAATTAAGTGATTTTGACTTAATTAGTTGGAGAAATTCAAGTTAGAAGTATTTCTGAAGTCATTCAAGAGTTATCCCTTAAATAAAGGAGATAAGGTTGAGTTATATTTGAGTTGTAGTTAGTTAACACAATTTACTGAGTTAAGTCCAGTTAAATTAGTTCCAAACTGTTTGAGGAACTAATAGAGAGTTAACAGTTAGTTGATCCATGCATGCACTTAACTAGTGTACTCCAGTTAACTAAACATTCCCTCATCAGAAACTCATGCATGTCTATTCTAAGAAAGACCCAGTTAAGTTAAATGTCAAGGACAACGTATTATCAGTTGCATGTGTTTTCTTATAAAGAAAACTCATGCATGCAGTTAAGGAATCATTCCTTGAGGATTGCATAGTTTTGACAGTGTGTGAGATCAGGTGATCATCCACTGGGTAGAAGAGATTTTCCACTTGGTTGAAGGAGAATCATCCTAGAGGAACAGCGCAAGGAAATATGAGCTTGGAGGGCAGAGAGGAAGGCTTTAGAGAAGCCAGGATTGGCTGTGAGCATCGGTGAGGATTGTACTGAGAGCTGGATAGTTGTGTGAGCTAAGGCTTTGTATAATTCCTATGTATTTCCACCTTGTATGATAATACAAGTAGTGGGGTTTTTAGCTGAGACTTTCCCCAAAGTATTTTCATGCTTATCATGCGATTGATTTCTTCTTCTTCTGGTTATATTGTTTATCTTGATCTTTAAGCTTCTGCAAATTGATGGTACAAGTAGGTTATGGTATTCTACTTTGATTTATATTGCATTATCGAGTTAACCTACACAATAGATATTCTACACATATCTCAAAAGTTACCAGCAAGAGGTATGGAAACTGATCTCTACCTTCCAAGAATTCAATATCACTACTTTACCAAGAACAGATAATGCAACTGCCAATGCTTTTTCAAATGTAGCTTCTAGAAAGTCACTGCTTAGGGATAGATTTACTATTGAAATTTTGTATAGACAATCTATCCCAGATAACATTACTAATTTATGTGTATTTGATGATGATCAAAAGATACTGCATTTCATGGCCAATGATGACACCTTCAAGAATGCAACAATAGACGAAGGTGAGCACAAGCAATACTTGCAAGCCGGGACAGATATCAAGAAAGGTTGCCTCATCCCTAGGGGTGTGAAAACTTTGGAAAAACTCTATGACTTGCAAGAACGCTTCCAAGGGCCGAGGAACATAAAAAATCACAGCTCTATCATGATGTACAAACTCATTAACTTGGGAATAGAACACGATCTAAATTTCGTCAATCTTGGTACATGTTGCATGCAGCAAGAGCGGCAAGCCTTTGTCCTCCTGTTCAAACAGTACCAGGATGTGTTCGCGTGGATGTACGACGATCTGAAAAATTGCCACACGTGAATAATTACAACACATCATTTTGATCAAATAAGGGGTAAAGCCATATCAGAAGAAGCTTATGAAAGGACATCCATTGCTTGAACCCCTCATACAAAAAGAGCTCACCAAGCTGTTGCATGCATGGATCATATACAGAGTTCGTCATTCTACTTGGGTTTCAAATCTTGTTCTTATACATAAGAAGTCCGTGGAAATCCACTTGTGTGTTAATTTCCAAAACTTGAAGCATGCCTCACACAAAGACAACTACCCCGTGCTGTCTATGGAGCACATTCTACAAACAGTATCTGGGGCACAAATGTTTTCCTTACTTGACGGATTTTCAGGATATAATCAGGTTCTGGTAGTTGAACCTGATAGACTCAGAACTACCTTTTCTACCAAGTGGGGTATATTTTCATACAAACGAATTCAATTCGGGCTTGTGAGTGTAGGCACAAACTTTCAGTGCACCATGGACATTGCCTTCCACAGAATCATCGGACAGAGCATAGTGGTGTACCTCGATGATGTAACTGTGTTTTCGAGAAAACGAGAAGACCACATACGCCATTTCAAGAAAAATTTTGAGCGATGCCGGAAATATAGGATTTCCTTGAATCCTAAAAAGATCATATTTGCAGTGTCTGAGGGGAACCTCCTTAGACACATCGTTTCCAATATCGGGATCAAGGTTGATCTAGACTGGGTCTGGACTATCACACATATTCCTCACCCGGCCAACAAGAAAGCAATGCAGTCATTCTTGGGAAAGATAAACTTCCTCCAGAAGTTTATTTCAGATTATGCGAAGAGAGTAAAGCCAATGCAAGCCATGATCAAGAAGGATGTAGTTTACATTTGGGGCAAGAGGGAAAAGTACGAATTCCCCATATCAAGCAGGCTATTGCAACAACACCTGCACTCTATAGCCCAGATTTCAACAAAGACTTCTTGTTATACACCTTTGCCTCTGACGACTAGATCGCTACAGCACTCACTCAGAAGGATGAGCTGAACAATGAACATCCCCTCTCCTTCATGAGCGCAAGCATGTAGGGACCCGAAATAAACTACTCCGCCATTGAAAACAAGCATATGAAGTAGAAAAGGCAGTGAAACATTTCATACCCTACTTGTTGAAGAACCATTGCATAGTCTATGTGCCTCACCCAGTGGTCCATTCATTACTTGTACAACAAGAGTTGGGTCAATGACGTGCAAACAAGATGACAGGCTTGTAAGAGTATGATCTTGACATCAAGACAGTTCACACTATCAAGGGTCATGGTCTCTGCAGACTCGTAGTCGAGGCAGTACATGCACAGGACGAAGAAGAAGAGCTCATTGATTGGGAGTAGGGAATTGAAATGTATGATGTAGTGTGAGCACCACCCACTTTAAACGGAAACTTTTAGTATGTAGATGCGTGCCAGTACCTTGATCAGGGCACCATACCCTCTCACTTTTCTGTCAGACGGAAGAGGGAATTGTGTCTCAAAGCTTTAGCTTATCTGTTGGTGCATGGAGTGCTTTACAGAAAGCACAACAACAAAATCTTGCTCAGGTGCCTGGAGGCACACAAATCAGAGAAGGTTTTGCAAGATCTGCATGACAGACCATTCGGGGGTCACTTCGTGGGAAATACCATTGCGCAGAAAGTTATGCGAGTTGGTTTCTATTGGCCCACATTATTCAAGGATGCACACGCTTACACCCGTAAGTGCCCAGTCTGTCAATGATGTGCTGGAAAAATGAAAAGGTCAGCAGCCCCACTGCACCTAGTTGCAGTGACTGAACTGTTCCAACAATGGGGCCTAGACGTCATCAGGGAAATTTTCCCACATTCATCGAAACAACACTGCTACATTTTGACAACAACTAATTACTTCACATGGTGGATAGAAGCAGTTCCACTCAAAGAAGTGAATGACTAGGAGCTCATCAACTTCCTCCAACATAACATCATCTCACGCTTTGGCGTTCCGGTATCACTTGTGTTTGATAACGTAACATACTTTTCATCTTTGAAGCTTTATGAATTTGTATTACAAAATGGTATTTTTCTTAAAAACTCATCTAACTACTACCTTTAGGGAAATGATCTCGCAGAATCCACAAACAAAAACCTTATCCGTATAATCAAAAAGATCATTTACTTTGAGTAGCATAACTAGCACTCTGCCTTGACAAATGCTTTATGGGTTGACCTTGTAACACCCAAACCCTCTCTGAATACCTCATCGTACTTCCTGGTCTATGGAAAAGAATCCATCCTACTGCTCAACATCTACTTGCCTTCGCTTGAGTTGTCTCAAGAATCCCAAGGCAAGCCTTGCATGTTAGTTCAACGTAGGATGGATAAGCTTCGTAAACTGCAGGAAGAAAGGATGAAAGCAAAAGAAAAGTTTACACTCCACCAAAAACATATCAAGAGATGGTTCAAAAAGAAGTCTGCAGGGAAAGCTAACTTCGATGTTGGCGACTTAGTCTTGAAATGGGGTAAACCCCATGAAGACAAAGAAAAACATACAAAGTTCTGGTCCCTATGGATTGGTCCATACGTAGCCCATGAGAAGCTTTGCCACACACATACCATCTGAAATCACTTGATGGGAGGATTGAAAACCTTCTTATCAACGACCAAGATCTCAAACACTATTTTTAGTAGGTTGGGCCGCGCCCCGCGCCATGTACATAGTCTTCTTACTGCTTGTTGTTTTTTATTTGTTCGCTTTACTTAATATTTTTTTTTTCGTTTTGTTTTATTTGTCTGGTACCCTGCTATTTTTGATTTTTAGAAATAAGTGTTGCCCTCTTGTTGGCTTTGTGGGGCCTGACCCAAGTTCAATGTTAGGTAGCCAAACAAATCCCTACACTATTAGCCCTTTCGGCATTAGCCCATGGAGCACAGACCAAAGTCTCACCCAAAGCAGTATGGGGGCTTGCTGGAACCAAGTTTCCGCACCCTAAGATGGTCGTGATGTTGTTTTATACCCTTTGTTCCTACTTTCCTGTAGGTCACTAAGCTTTAGCGCTTTGTCATTCTACCCTTTATTCCGCCCTTTAGTACCTCCACGAAGGTGTACAATTGACCTTTACACATCCTTAACCTGCGAACCAGGTACTTTCGTGTTGCTATGACATCGTATTGTATAGATTCAAAACTTATTTTAAGTGTTCTACTTATCTTACTAAACAATCACAGTTAGTGCCACGTAAACTGATATTCTTACTTGCGTTCAATTAACCAATATAATTGCATATATTCGCACATCACATAAACATTGTAAATTAACCTAATAACAATTATAACCAGATGCATTAATAAGAAATAAATACACAGAATTTATAGAATACTTCTTTTTATTGATATCTTCATACTATTACAGACTCTATCTGCCCTGTGCACACAACTTCGGGGTCTGCGCACTCAGTTGCGGACTTCCACCCTAGGTCTCTGCACACTCTGCTATAGAGCCTCTACCTAAGCTAAGAGCCAAAACACTTAGACTTCCCTACCAAGACTCCAAAACTTGTATACTCCCCTTCTTCACTAAAACTTCTTAGAGCTTACTTACTTAGCTCCTTTTTATACAATCCCATGGCCTGTGAACCATGGGTTGATATTTACAGCTGACTTTACATTTCACAAAATAGGAGTGGACAACCCTTTATGACTCATGACACCTTCGCGCTCCGCGACCACAAAATGTGGAGACTTTACAACTTCATTACAAAATTTGTCCCAAAACATGGGCTTTTAGCCCCAAACACTGTCATTGGGGGAACCCATTCCCAACAGGTCCCTAACACAAACATTATGACTTGCCCTCGAGTCACTCTACGGGCGCAGAGATCTTGGCGCCAAGACCTCCCAGCTCGACCTATATGACCGTAACCTTGGCAGTGCACTGTGAAGCTGCCTTCTTCGCTTCTTCAACCAACTACTCGGTCGCTGGTCCTACACTATCATCCTGAAGCTTTTGCTAAGTAGCAAGATTTCCTTCAATAGAGGCCATGACCAAATAAGCCTCATCCAACCAGGGCTTCAAGCACGCCTTCAGCACTGCCTCCTTGTGATGCACTGCATCTACCTGTTATTTCAATTTTTTGGCCTCCTATAACATCACCAGTCTCTGCATGAGAGTGATGGTTCACGTTATACCTTTTACTTCATCATAGCGCTACTGCAGTTCTCGCGCTTCTGTCTCCATCCACTGTACATTGGAGTCCTCCTACAGCCTCATCAAGACCTCGAACAACTATTCAAAAAGTTATATGTAGTCTACTATTGCACTGTCTACTGCTGTTATCGCCTTTGTGACAGTGGTTGCACGTTGCTCCTTTACTTTTGACAGATTTGAAGGTTGGGCCTTCAACTGTAGATTTGAAATCTGTAGTTTTAGCTCCAGCTGAACCCTAGCCATCTATGTGCGAGTGTCGCGCACCCTTGTAGCAGGCTTGTAGATGCGCACCTCGACCGGTTCTTCCTCAAGAATGGCTAACTCCGGGACCATTCAGCATGCCTCCTCCATAACTAGAACTATATCCTTGTTTTGGTTGGTTAGCTCAGTCACGACGGCGATGGAAGAGTCTCACTATAGGGCCATATGTTCATTACTAATCCTCTACTCACTGATCACCTGCAAAGCGTAGTGTTCACGGGCCCTCAGCTCCACAATCACTCCATCCTACAATAGGTGGAGCGCCTCGCTAGGGAGCGCTATCAAGTTCAACCCCACTCCCTTGAGGGTGCCGACGATGGGCCTGTAAACTTCATTCTCTATGGTCAGTGCTCCATCTAGCAACATTATCGCACATGAGACCTTCGCACGCAACATCTCAGCAGTTTTTGAAGTGCCGATAGCGAGGCTGGTGGACATCGTGCCAGCCTATGATGCGCGGGTTTGCAGCTCCTGTAGACCTATATGGATGGCTCCCAATAGTTGCTGTTGCTACTATTCAAACTATTGTAGTGCCTCTGCAGTGACATCCCGCACCTTGTCTCTAATGTCATGCAAATCACCCTTTGTGAGGGTGATTGGGTCCTACGACGCCTTAGTGTCCTTGGATTTCTTCCTCGACCCCATTTTATCTTATTCCCTTAGACACTTCATGTGGGCTGACGTCTCCTATAGGTCCGCACCATGCTGCTCTGTTAGCTCGTCCGTTTCTTCCTCAGTGTCAGGTGAAGGCGACCTCACGCCTTTGCCAGAGCCACGCTCTGTTTCACCTGTCTGCTTTTTTGTTTGTTGGGCGTCATTGCACTCCGCCTAGGCGTTGTCAAGAGCCTCCTTCTTCCTCTTCTCAACCAACTACACCATATTGAGCTTGGCCTCTTCCTTTTTATGCTATGCAACAGACTTGCTTGCCCCCACCACCAAGTCTGAGGTAGGGCGCCACTCCACCGACCAACGATCAAGTACCACATCAATTGCGTCGTCTGTTGCCAAGTAAGACAAGTCATACCATGTGTTTGCAAGGTCCTTCCATGCCCTAATCGACATGTGGTGGAAATCTGCCTTGAAAACCACGTACCCCTGTAGGTTGGAAAACACAGTAAGTGACAACTTGGGTTTGTGATTGATAGCCATGTGGATGTTCATTTCCATCAAGATCCAGAAGATCTTGTTATCTTTGATGTGTTGAACATCCTTGGTCACCCACAGCAAAGCATGCTTTGTTGCTTCTAGCAGGTCTGGCATGACTAAGGGAAATTGACTATCTTCCGGCAGCTCCCAGGCTACCAGCATAATAGATAGCAAGAGCCACGCATGGTGGAAGGTCTTGTTGAGCTCTTGTGCTTCGCAGCAGTTCAAAAGGAACTCACCACAAAGATAGCGCGACCAATTGAACTGGACTCCTTTGACGCATTGATTTGCTAGTGTGAAGACTGGTGCAGGCACTTCATCTGCATGAAACTTCCTCATAACCTTTCCTGCCAAAATCTATGTGGCCACCTTGACCGCAGGGTCACTGATACTTGAGATGGCATGGCCTCGTGGCTTCTTCATGAGCTTGAATTTCCCCTTCATGGCCTCTGCGAGGGCCTGCTCGCCACGTTTTCTGCCAAACAACATGGTTGTATTTTTCCCTATGTAGGGAAGTCGTGTGATCCTATGGATCAATCTATCTATTGGGTGTAGACTTGTACCAAGATGCTCAGGAGCAACAAGACCACGCATGGGAAACATAATATTTGGAATGGTTAAATCAATCATGGTCAAAGCAAAAGCTTCCCTCATCCTCATCAGAAGCAGATGAACCTGACCCTGAATATAATAGTGACCAAAGTCCGAAAGGACCTTGGTAGTGTATTTTCTTTTAATTATTGTACTCAAGGATATTGAACAAACACCTTCTGGACTAGTAATGTCTGACAGGACCTTCAATAATTCTCAGATGTTTTTAAGATTTATAAATAAGTGTGTGTAGATGTGAGAAAGTAAGTGTGTGAGCGTGAAAGAGTGTTTGTATTCTGTGCTCTAAGAGACCAGAGAATAACAGGCTCTACTCTGAGGCATAACTTGGTATGTAACATCTTTATTTGAATTAATACTGAAACCTACTGGGCCACCTGTCTGAGGACAATTTGTTCCAAGATCGACTTAAGTCGGGATTGTAAAGTGAGTTGAAGACTGGAGGACTTGTGTGTGTCCTCGTATTTCCCGTGCCCGTGGTGGACGGTGTGAGGAATGGTAGCTATTCTTCAGATGATGGACTCAGTAACTTACTTGAATCACTGAAGAATAGTTGCCATTCCTCACACCATCCACCATGGGCACGGGAAATACAAGGACACACATGACTCCTCCAATCTTCAACTCGCTTTACAATCCCGACTTAAGGCGATCTTGGAACAAACTGTCCTCAGACAAGCAGCCCAGTAGGCTTCAATGTTAATTCAAATAAAGATGTTACATACCAAGTTATGCCTCAGAGTAGAGCCTTTTAGTCTTTGGTCTCTTAAAGCACAGAATACAAACACTCTTTCATGCTCACACACACACACACACACACATACACACACTTATTTATAAATCCTAAAAACATATGAGAATTATTGAAGGTCCTGTCAGACATTACTAGTCCAGACGGTGTCTGTTCAATATTCTCGAGTACAATAATTAAAAGAAAATACACTACCAAGGTCCTTTCGGACTTCGGTCACTATCATATTCAGGGTCAGGTTCATCTGCTTCTGATGAGGATGAGGGAAGCTTTTGCTTTGACCATGATTGATTTAACCATTCCAAATATTCTGTTTCCCATGCGTGGTCCTATTGCTCCTAAGCATCTTGGTACAAGTCTACGAAAATGGTTGCTTTTTCATCGGATACCTTCTATTTTCCTTTTGCTGTAGCTACCTTTTCTACTGTCGAGATTGTAGAAGATTCTCCTTTTAGTAGTGCCTTTGATGATTGTCCTGTATCAAACTTTATCATGTCAGTTGTAACATAGAGATTCTTTTGTGGAAAGAGATATTTATCATCAGCTTTTGTCCACCGATTAACATAAGCCATTGGATCTATCTCTATGTCAAGGAAGGAATCCTTTTTGCTTTTACGGAATTCAAGCATTGTTTGTATTGACAATTCGACTCCATCTAATAATTCCCACTTGAAAATTTGAAACATGTTGATAGAGCGTTCTATGGCACATTGGATCCACAGCTTGCAGTTATGATTGATATTCTCTTGCTGTTGCCAACCTAATTCAAAAATCATGATGAACATACTTTGGTTGACAGTAATAAATTTATCAAACAAACTACATCATCACTCCAATTTCTTGCCATAACACTAATAATAATTAATGCCTTTTGATTAATCAGTAATTTGATTACTCCAAATCTTCCTTGAAGTCTTTCTAAGGTTCTGATCATAGACAATTTTTCAGGCAACTTGAGGCTATGAAATTCTTTAAGCCAAAGAGTGATTTTCTTGATTTCTTCATTATTGTTGGCTATCACAGATGCAGCAACTCTTTCGGGTCCATATAATTGTGCAAAAGGATTTGGGACAATGGGATTTCTAAATTCTAAACTTTGATAATCCCAAGGTGTCGAGAAAGTTCTCAGATATTGCAATGTCCTTTCAATACATTGAGAAGCTCTTGTCTGTGGCTTCTTCTGGCAATGACCATCTTTTATTTCCCAATCTGCAAATGGTTCAAAAAGTTCATATTGGGGAAATGAATCTGTTCCTGCAAAATTTTCATCATTTCTTTGAAGAAATGCAGCATCAAGTTCTTCGAAAAGATCAGGAATTCTTAAAGACTTTAAAAACCTTCCAACCCTTTCAGTCATATTTATTTCATCCAAATCCAACATTTTAGCAGAAGTATAAACAGCAAAGGAGAAATCTATACCTCCAATAATCTGGTAATAATTCAAAGTTTGCAAAACTTTAATCATGGATTCAGTAAACTCTTTAGTCCAGTAATCATCAAGAGTCTTAAAATAAAGCTTCACCTTCATATTGGGTAGAGGATATACCTTTACCAGTTCTTCATCTAAACCCAATAAAACACCAACATTTTTGGACTGCCAGGCTTGACATCTTTGTATCCATTGATTTCTTCTAATTCTCAGCCCAACAACCTTTTTAATTTCTTCAACCAAATCACCAAGAACCAATTCAAGAATCTGAAATATTTTTACAAAGGTTTCAAAATTATCATCTACAGAGGTCTTACCAGGAATAACAAAAATATCAGTTCTTTGGTTATGAATATGGACCTTGTTCATGTCTCTGGTAAGAGAGTCAGCTAAATAATTTGAAATACCTGGAACCCATTCAACATCAAAATCATACATTTGAAACCATATCTGCCATGCCAATAATCTTCCTCTTGCGAGTTGTTTTGATATTTTTGCTGATAAGAAATACTTGAAATTCATTGAGTCTATTCTTATCAAAAACTTGGCAGGGGCTAAATATAATTCAAATTTTTGTATGCCATTGAAAATGGCAAGAGTTTCTTTTTCTGCTGGAAAATAATTTTTCTGGTGAATTAAAAATTCTCCAGATGCATATGCACATAAAATTTCTTCTCCTGTATCCTCCTTTCTTTCAAAAAGGATTGCTGCCCAAAAATTATCGGATGCATCAGTTTGAAGAATGAGAAATCCATTACCTGGTGGTTTGAGCTCGGGGAGATGTTTGCATTTAGCTTTTAACAATTGAACTGCTGTCGTGGCTTCTGGTGACCATCCAGAATTCAAATGTCATCGAATTGGAGCAGTTTTCTCTAATAATCTAGGAATGTATTTATGAACATAATATTCCTAGAAATCGCTGAATCATTTTAGTATCTTGTAACTGATCAGGAAATTCAGATAGTTTGGTTAAAACATGAGGCTGCATCTGAATTTTACCATTTATAACATGGATACCCAAAAAATCAATACTATCTTGAAATAGAAGCATTTTCTTTTCAGACAAAACAATACCATGTTGTTTTGCTTCTTCAAGGAATATCTGTAAATGCTTTAGATGTGATTCGAGATCTTGACTGTGAATCAAAATGTCATCAATATAGACAACAATAAAATCATATTTACCAAAAATATAGTCCATTCGCCATTGAAAGAAAGCTGGAGCATTCTTCAGACCAAATGGAACTACTTTCCATTGGTAAAAACCTGCAGGACATGTAAAAGTAGTTTTGGGATGATCTTCTTCTTTGATTTGTATCTGGTAATAACCAGATTTCATGTCGAATTTACTGAAGATCTTGTTGTTCTGAATTTTTTGCATAATTGTTTCCTGGCGGGGCAGAGGATAATTGAAGCTCTTTGTTATTGCATTTAATGGCTTATAGTTAATTACCATTCGAGCTTTTCCTCTAACTATTTCAGAGTGATTTCTTACCAGGAAAGCAGAACAGGAATAATGAGAAGAACTAGGTTCAATCAGCTGGAAACTTAGGAGTTCTTCAATCTGCTGTTTTATTTCTTTTTCATCAATTGGAGTGCAGGGTATAAGTTTTCCTTTAACCCCATTGTCATGAAGAGTTACTATTTCTTGCTGGGGACTTTCTACACTCCAGAATGCTTGAGGATTTTCAGAACAACTTTTCAACAATTCATCATAAATAGCCATTTGTTCAGGAGACCAATTAGGATTTCTATTTGCTTTTTGTTTAGTTTTTGTTTGACTCCTTTCTTCGTAAATCTGCAATACTTCTTGCCAATTATGGGAATCATTCTGGGGTCTTTTCATACTGACCTTCTTTTGGCTATTTTCTTTTCTAGCTTCTGAATTAGCCAAAGTCAATCTTGGAACTGAAATTGCTTTCTTTTTTATATTCAGAATGACTTTGTCTTCACTGATTGTAACTGGAAACACAGAATTGATAAACGGCATTCCAAGAAACAAACTTGCAGAGGCATCATAGTGCTGGATTGCAGAAAATTTTACAATACTCCCCCCAACTTTTAAAGAAACATTATCAACATAGTGGGTGAGATTGACAGAGCCACCAATGGTCTCAAAAATCAGAATATTTTGTAGAGGCTTCCATAAACCTTTGAATAAATATGGGCGAGCTAAATTATTGGAGCCACTTGTATCAATGAATGCATCCACATTGATCCATTCTCCTTTGACTAGTACTTCAACAGGAATATAAAGAAGATTGTTAGTTTTAACAATCTTTTTGAGAAAAGAACTGTCGTCTAAATTAACAGATGTGGGAACAGGCAAAGATGATGATGATTGAGAAATTGTCTTTGGGTAAGGGCAAAAATAATTCAACGTGGATTGTGGAGGTAGAGAATTTAAAACGGATTGTGAATTCTTAGTACCTCGATCTGTAGATAGAGAGGGAATAGTAGAGATAGCATCATCTAATTGTATTCATATGTCTCATCAGTATAGTCATCTGAACTAAATTCATCATTGAAATGCAAGTCAGTTTCATTCTCTGGTTCAGAACAATCATAGCATATATTCATTTTCTAGCACGTGTCGGGAACTAACTCAGTATCTGACAGGGAAGCATCAGTTAGTATATATACATCTGATACTTCATCTTGAGAATCAACCATAGACCAATTATCTACAAAATCATCAATTTCTATACAGGCTTTCAACTTGTTAGAAGAGATTTTTAGACATTTTCTGGCAAAGTGACCTTCTTGTTTGCAAATAAAACATGCATTGTCTCTTTTTGGTTGCCTGTGCTTTTTTAAATATTTAAATTTTTAGAATGGCCTTTTGGGATTGGCTACTCTCTTGGGTTTGAATTTTCCATATCTTTTAGATTTTCTCTTTTTAAATGGTGTCCATGGTAATATAGAGCGACAAACATCAAGACTAGGAGAAAAGTCTTGAGCTTTCTTCTGCCAACAGAGATATTTAACTTTTTCTTGACACCGAAATAAGAGATCTATCCAATAAGTTTGTTCAATATTTTTCCCTTGAACTTCCAGATCTTTCATAATCAAATCACCTAAATTACCAGGAAATTTTGACAGGAATGAAATCTTCTGAGTAGAATCATTAGTAAGATTAGCTTTATAGATCTTGGCCATATAATCATTGCCAAACTGATCTAAAAACTTTAAATCCTTCAATTCCATTCTTGTTAGATCTGTTATAATCTGTTTCTTTTCATCTGCTGGTTCAGGGAAAAATTGAGTTTTAAGTAGCAATTCTAAGGTAGCTAATCCTGCAGTAGCTACATGCATTCTTTCTTCTTCTGATGGTCCCATCCACCAGTCATATACAATTCTAGCCATTCTTTTTTCAGCTAAGGCAAAAATAGATATATTATCTAATCTAGAGACAACTTGCATTTGATATAGGGCACCAATCCAAACTCTGATAGATTCAACTAGATTTGTAGATTTGTCTAAATCTAAAACATATCCAGTAGAATTGGTTGCAAACAAGTCTTCTTCAATCCTTGGATACTTTGGTGCTTCATGGAACACATGGGCCTTTTGGATAGATGGCAATATGAAGGAGGGAAATTTAGAGGCAGCATTTTCCAAAGTGGCTATTTCACTTTTTGGTTTTTGAAAGTTTATTGATTTTACTGGCTCTAATCTGTTTTCAGAAGCTTGGGCACTAGACTAAGCTTCACTTACTTCTTGATTTTCGTCTATATCCCAATAGTTAGGAGTATCCATTGAAATAGAAAATCTTGGAGCCTTTGATTCTCTCCTTTTCTTTTCTTTTTTCTTTTTCTCTTTTGCTTCTCTTTTTTGTTTTTCTTCTTGCTGTTCATCATGGAGAAGCTTAAGATTAGCTAGAATTAACTCAATCTGGGATCCTAAATCATCCAGAACTTCTTCAGCATGTGCACACCATGTAGTAAGGTAATTACCTATATGATAGGTTTGATCTAGGTCAATGGTGTTTAATGCATTATGCACTATCAAGGGAGTGCAATCAGCTCGTGTTGGTGGCTATTTTGACATAGAAGAGGTGGTGCAAAATTTTGTCTTGGGAGGCCATTTCCCACCTTTCACAAAACGATCATGGACTCAGTAACTTACTTGAATCACCGAAGAATAGCTGCCATTCCTCACGCCATCCAACATGCTGGGGTCAGGTTCATCTGCTTCTGATGAGGATGAGGGAAGCTTTTGCTTTGACCATGATTGATTTAACCATTCCAAATATTCTGTTTCCCATGCGTGGTCCTATTGCTCCTGAGCATCTTGGTACAAGTCTACGAAAATGGTTGCTTTTTCATCGGATACCTTCTCTTTTCCTTTTGTTGTAGCTGCTTTTTCTATTGTCGAGACTGTAGAAGATTCTCCTTTTAGTAGTGCCTTTGATGATTGTCCTGTATCAAACTTTATCATGTCGGTTGTAACATAGAGATTCTTTTGTGGAAAGAGATATTTATCATAAACTTTTGTCCACTGATTAAAATAAGCCATTGGATCTATCTCTATGTCAAGGAAGGAATCCTTTTTACTTTTATGGAATTCGGGCATTTTTTGTACTGACAATTCGACTCCATCTAATAATTCCCACTTGAAAATTTGAAACATGCTGACAGAGCGTTCTATGGCACATTGTATCCACAGCTTGCAGTTATGATTGATATTCTCTTATTGTTGCCAACCTAATTCAAAAATCATGGATGAACATACTTTGGTTGACAATAATAAATTTATCAAACAAAGTACATCATCACTCTAATTTCTTGCCATAACATTAACAGTAATTACACCGTAAGGCATTTCCCTCTGAAATGAACTTCCCTAAAATCCACTTGTCATTCCTGTGTGCCTTTAGATTATGTGTTAGATGATTAGAAGATTGTTAATCGTTTGATAAAGGGAAGGTAGTTGAGTGGTTGCAACTGTTCACGAACCCTTGCCTGAATGCTGCTAGATCGGAGCCTGAAAGATTTGCCTGTACCCTTTTCGTCTTCTCCGCTCTTGCTTCCCGTGCTGCCTGACAGACCTCTGAAACGGGCTCCATCGAATCTCTGGGGCAAATTTTATCCATGGCTTTCCTGAATGTTTAGCTATTTCCTTCTGTTCAAATCCTTCAGTTTCAGCCCCCTTTACCCCAGTTCCATTCTGGATTACCCTCCGAGATAAAAAAAGCTATCTGCCTGAACTGGATCATAGCTTCTGCCAGGGATTTGGGGTTTTGAAGGTTGCTCAATCTGCGGTCTGTGGGAATAAATGGCATCTGCGCTGATTAGCGATCTCTGTGTTCCGAATTTGCATGGATTTTCGCAGGATAAGAAGAAGAGGCAGCAGGGGTTGCGGTCAGGGTTTGCGCATTCTGTGAACTTGCATTAGGCTAAAGGTCGAATTGTACTGCAGAGTAGAAGGATAAAATGCAATGCCAGCGTCGAGGAGGCCGACGCCATTGTTGAGGCAGAGAAAGCGGAAGATCCTTTTAAATCCCTGAGTCAAGTGTGTGCAGTGCTGGGAACTCAGTGGGGTGACGAAGGAAAGGGCAAGCTCGTTGACGTTTTAGCACAGCGCTATGATATTGTGGCCCATTGTCAGGTACTCACCCATCCTCCATTTTTTTTCATTGTCGTTAAATCCATCTTAACTGGTAAGTATATTTACCGATTATACTACATCTTTATCGCAGGGAGGGGCAAATGCAGGTCACACCATATACAATAGCGAGGGAAAGAAATTTTCTCTTCACCTTGTCCCTTCTGGAATAGTGAATGAGAAAGCCCTATGCGTTATTGGGAATGGAGCCGTTGTGCATCTTCCAGGACTATTTGAAGAGATAGACGGGCTTGAGTCTAATGGAGTTTCTTGCAAAGGAAGACTGTTGATTTCTGACCGTGCTCATTTACTATTTGATTTCCATCAAACTATTGATGGAATGAGAGAAGCAGAACTTGCAGGGTCGTTAATTGGAACGACAAAAAGAGGGATTGGTCCTTGCTATGCAAGCAAGGCAATCCGGAATGGTATTCGGGTAAGTGATTTGAGGCACATGGATACATTTCCTGAGAAGTTGGATATTCTTTTGCATGATGCCGCATCCCGTTTTAAAGGCTTTGAGTATAGTAAAAGCATGTTACAGACTGAAGTGGAGCATTACAAGAGATATTCTAAGCGAATAGAACCTTATATTGCTGACACTGTTCATTTGATGAATGATGCATTCTCAAGCGGGAAGAAGATTTTGGTTGAAGGCGGCCAGGCGACCATGTTAGATGTCGATTTTGGAACTTATCCATTTGTCACTTCTTCTAATCCATCTGCCGGTGGAATCTGTACTGGACTTGGTATTGCTCCAAGACATATTGGTGATATGATTGGTGTGGTATGTGAGATGATTTTTTATTAACATGCATATGCAAATTCATGCAGGTTAAAGTTCTAATGAAAATTGGATTCATCAAGAAAGTTTTAAAAATTTACTGATGACTAACCACGGTTTTGATCTGCAGGCTAAAGCGTACACAACAAGAGTTGGTTCAGGTCCTTACCCGACAGAACTCTTGGATGAAGCGGGTGAAGATCTTCGATCAGCTGGACATGAATATGGCACCACAACTGGCCGGCCTCGTCGTTGTGGTTGGCTAGATCTGGTTGCACTTAAATATTCTTGTCAAATCAATGGTTTCTCAGCACTTAATCTGACAAAGCTTGACGTACTTTCTGGGTTATCTCGAATTAGGCTTGGGATAGCCTATAAAGGGCCTGATGGAAATGTGTTGAAATCTTTTCCTGCGGACCTTGACCTTCTGCAAAAAGTAGAGGTACTTTCCTTTCAATTCAGAGCCATGGATCTCAATTACTTAACGGGCAACTTAAAATAGTATGCTTCTGTAATTATTATGTATGAGTATTGCAAGTATCTTGAAAAACATTTTGTGATGCATAACAGTTGAAAAAGGGGAACGTCAGGCATAATAAGTGAAAAAATATTGTGACTAGATGTCAGGCCGGCATCTACAAGCCTGTGTTTTGATCTTTAGATTATACGAATACATATATGGTTCAAATCCATAATCAGTAGAATAGTACCATGTAGGCAACAACTAAATGAAGCATATTTGTTTGTACCATGGAGGCAACAGTTACATTAATGTCAGCCTATCTGATGCTGTCTGCTTAAGCTTCACATCCTTGTGAGGTTTAATCAGACAGCTTCATTTACGATGATCATTATATCGAGTGCTATGCTGCAATCTCTACCTTTAAAAAATCAGAAATCCACTATTTTAGTACTCTACATTGTATATGTATGAATTATTTTGCTAAAACTTACAGAAAGCTTGTTTGCACTGAGGCTTTGGCCCCATAATTTTCGCCTCTTGAACCTTTGACCCTCAATTTGTTCTTGACAACACATTTTTGCATTCTTTTGACTAATAAATTTCATGGATCTAACTGTTAATTTTATTTTATTTGGTCATTTGTGTTGGACCTGCTACCAGTTTGAGTCTCTCTCGGTATATAGTTTTATTTGTATCTTTGTAGATAATATTCTGCATATGTCATATTCCTTTTTCCTTGCAGTTTGTTTCTAACATTATGTCATGTCAAGGTTATTTGAAATCTTGTTTCCTTGAGAAAGTTTCTCATTTCAAACTCAAATTTTGATAAAAGCATTTTTCTCTTCTCTGGTACCCAATTCTAATATAACTTGGTCACATGCAGGTTATTTATGAAGATCTGCCTGGATGGCAGGCTGATATATCTAAAGTGAGAAGCTATCAAGACTTACCATCTGCTGCTTGCCTCTATGTGGAAAGGATCGAGAGTTTACTTGGAATACCAATCGATTATATTGGTGTTGGGCCAGGCCGTGATGCTTTAATAGTGAAGTAATAGGATCAACAGATTTTAAAGTCATCCCATGGAGTTTGCTGTCCAAGAAGCAGGTCAAAAACATGCATGGGAACTTTTAATGGCCTAACATTCCCTGTGTCATTTTTGGCTTTTGTGACTTTTTTATATCAGTCCCTTGTCCAGAACACTTTGGTTAGTCTAAGCAGGAATAAATTCAAGAAATTATAGGCTCTTGTTTTCTACAATGCATGAGCGTTTGATGACAGAGAGGTATTAGTAACTCGTCACTGCGAAACTGAAAAAGGGTACGTAACCAACAAATCATACTACCATATCTGAAGAAAAAGCAGCAGCTAAAAAGAGAAATTATACTAATGCATATATAGTTTACTTGCATGATAATGATGTGTTTTCAGCTATAAAACACTGTTTGCAGTGGCTGGTAAAATTCAGCTAGTGCAATTGTGTTGGATAATGAAATTTTCCATCATCTCCTGATTTTCTGCCACTATTTCACCACTGGCTGATAAACTCACAATGTTTCTAGCTGATATTTTCAAGATTCTTGGAATTAGTGTCCAGTTAATGCCCAAGGGTCGTAAAAAGGAATGTCAAGCATGTATTAAAAGGTTCATGATGATAATGGGTTCCATGACCAGTGAAGGTATCATCCGAAGATCTTTCTGTCTTTTTCTTTCCGATCTTCAAATAGAGAAGAAATCAAATTGCACTGTGGTGAAAATTAGCGTGTGCAAAAGTATTCTATTTTAGGTAAAAGATGTGTTGATCGTCTGAATGGTCAGTTTTTGGTTTGGAATGAGGAAGTACAATCTGATGAGGGGCTTGAAAACATTTTAGACACTACAAGAATTTTTTAATGATATTTTGATTATATCAAAACTAGATTTACCGTTCACTTAACTGCCAGAAAATTGTTATTATTTTGACGGAGTATCTGATTTGACAAATGGGAATCGTCAAGTGTTTTTAGACCTTTCAACTAAAAAACCAAATTCTTGGAGACCCTTGAACGAAAGGTATTTTTGGTTCTGGACCTTGGAGACCCTTGAACTAAGAGTAGGGTTTCATTATTGGTACATCTCTAGGTTTGGGGTTATTAACATGTTTCCTCATGTCCTAGAAATACAAATTCTTAGATAAGATGAAGTAATTTTAGTTAATACTTTCAAGGTATTTTTGGTTCTGGACCTTGGAGACCCTTGAACTAAGATTAGGGTTTCATTATTGGTACATCTCTAGGTTTGGGGTTATTAACATGTTTCCTCATGTCCAAGAAATACAAATTCTTAGATAAGATAAAGTAATTTTAGTTAATACATTGGAACCAAGTAAAGTGGTAAATCTTTATTATTATTATTGTATTTTTAATTTATTTTTCTTATAAATTTATATTTTCAAGAGAAATTTTAAAATTTTGTTATATATGTAGTGCAATTAGTTAATATTTTGTTTTTAAAGTTTTATAGGTTTTAATTTTTGTTTTATTTCGATTTTTCTCATCTCTTTTTTTTTTTTTTAACTCTTTAATTTCTGTTTGATATGATAATGTGATTTAATGATGATATTTTAATGACTTTTTGCTGCTTCTTTCTTCTTTTTTCTTTTTACTTGCCCTTTATATTATTTCGAAGACTTTATTTAAATATTTATTTTCTTTTAAATATTTTATAATGTGATTTAATGATGATATTTTAATGACTTTTTGCTTCTTCTTTTTTCTTTTTACTTGCCCTTTATATTATTTCGAAGACAATATTTCGATATTTATGCCATAAGGTGTTTCCCTCTGAAGTGAACTTACCTAAAATCCACTTGTCATTCCTGTGTGCCATTAGATTATGTGTTAGATGATTAGAAGATTGTTAATCATTCGATCAAGGGAAGGTAGTTGAGTGGTTGCAACTGTTCACGATATTTGAAACAGTTGCAAACCCTCGCTTGAATGCTTCTAGATTGGAGCCTAAAAGAATTTCCTGGGGTACCCTTTTCATATTCTCCACTCTTGCTTCTCGTGCTACCTGACAGACCTCTGAAATAGGCTCCATCGAATCTCTGGGAAAATTTTATCCATGGCTTTCCTGAATGTAGAAATGAGATCCGAATCAAATAAGGTTAGAGATGAATCGTTTGACAATGACTGCTGCGTCCAAATGGTTTTTGTGATTGAATCTGCTGTCCAAATGGTTTTTGTGATTGAATCTGCAGGAGTTGAGGGTGAATCCACCCCAGAGGAAGAAAAGCCATTGAGAAATCCATTGCCATTGTCAAAATTTTTCTTTAGATTCTTGTTGGGTGTTGTTGAAGACACCTGCGAATTTTCTTCTGCAATTTTTACGCCAGGGGTAACCTTGTGCCTTTGACTGGACCCATTCCACAGTTTGGAGCTCTTTTGCATCAGAAAAATGATGCTTTTGCTGGTAATCCAGGTCTTTGTGGTCACCCACTGACAAATTTATGTTCAATTCCTTCAACACTCTCAGATCCTCCAAAAATCACCTCACCTTCAGCAATTGCTGCCATGCCTGTTATCAACAAGGGAAAATGTCTGAGTAAAGGCACCATAGCTGCCATTGTAGTTGGCGATTTTGCAGGGATAAGCTTCCTTTACGCAGTTTTTATGTACCGTTACTAGGGATCAAGAAGAAAAAAGGAGTCAGAGGATGGGCCTAATACCAGGAATATTCAGTTGGACGACAATGGAGACTGTTCTTCAAGTTCGGGTAGAGTTGGATGGCTTTGCCTTAAAAAATTTGATGAGAGCTTAGATGGAAGTGTCTCAGACAATGGAGATCAACAACAAGGAACTTTTGTGACATTAAATGGAGATCTTGACATGGAATTAGATAAGCTACTCAGAGCCTCTGCATATATGTTGGGTGCCAGTGGTTATACTATATTGTATAAGGCAGTTCTGAAAGATGGGCTGACTTTTGCAGTAAGGCGACTTGGTGATGGTGGTTTGGAAAGGTACAAGGATTTTGAAGCAGAAGCTAAAGCAATCGGTAGGGTTAAACATCCCAACATTGTTTGCCTTCGAGCTTTCTATTGGGGTATAGAGGAAAAATTGTTGGTTTATGACTACATTCCACGTGGAAGCTTGGAAAATGCCTATTAAGGTGGGTTCTCTTGTTCTCTTTTTTCGATTTCATGTATATCTGCAGGAAATCTCGTTCAATTTGTTTCTGCATGGTTGTTTTTTATTTTTTTTTACAAAGATAGCCCTTCAATCGCTTGCATATTAAGAGTTTCTTATGGATTCCACGATCTCCCCTCTTTAGCTACTATTGGTAATCACAAGCCTGCATATTATGAGTTCTTCTAACCAAGCTAATCCTTGGGGCTATCTCTGCTAGATTGTTATCAACTAACCTTGGTGGCATTTGATATTATAGTGAATTTTCATTTGCTATTATTACAAATAGTCTGCAGGCTTATTCAGAAGTATCCCACTAGCTTGGCAATTGCACAAGTCCCTGAAATTGAAGCCATCACTAGTAAGGCTGATTTCTCCATGCCTTTTAGAATGACCGTGTATGAAACTGTAGACCTTGAAAGTCTTTTCTATATTTTCTAAAGGATACAAACACCAGGAATAAGAAAATGAAGGAAAGTGAAAGTTGTAGGTTGTTTATTCCTTTAGGGTTATTTTTCTGGAGATTCTTACTGGGAAGCCACCTTCAAATAAGGATTTTGCAACATGGGGTCAAAAATTTGTTAATGACAAGCATCGCCTTTTGCGCATCATAGATCCTACTCTTCGACCAGAGGTTGAAGGAAGGGAAGAAATATCAATGTCTGTGGGGATTGCATTGAATTGTGCTTCTGCTTCCCCTCAAAAGAGACCATCAATGAAGGAGGTATTACATTTTCTAGAAAAAATGCCATCATCCACAACTAATTAACCAATTCTTTCTTCCTATGTAGCATCCTTGCTTTGACATAAGTTGGATAGAGATGAGGACTTACACCCACATTCCATATTCAACAGCTCTACTTAGACATTAACATAACTCATATAGACACCTCTATGATTGGGACTCAGCAACATACAAACTCTGCTGTCAACTCAGCTGCTTATGAAATGACCAGAGTCTTCTTAAAAAATTCAATATTTCTACAGTTGAGGATTGTAGCAAAGCTCAGGGATCAAACTTAACTCCATGCTTATGAGGCATCCGCGTTCTCACAATTTACTTGCATCTCATTCTCAGTTTTAATGGGAAGGTGATATATGGTGTATTATTGTTGCAGTGGTAGGGGATGGATTTTAATTGCTGGTTGGACCAAAATAAATTGATGCAAATCAATATTGAAAATTAGATTTATTGGTTCCGCTATAGTTTGCATATACAAAGAAGAAACTGCTCTTTTTTCAAGTTAGAATATTTATATATACATGTTCATCTCAGCAACAAATGATAATTTATCAAAACCATGAGAATTCTACACATCTTCCTTCATAAGCCTTCTTAGGAAGACCATGAAATAAGACAAGTGATCCTATGCTTGTATTTGTATCTTATTCTACATAACATCTTCTTACTTAGCTGGAGAACAATTAGCTACAGTATTTATATCAGTTTCTATGGAATATTTCTACTATTATATATTGAACAGGTCCATTATACCATATTCCTGGTAAGCCATATTTTATTGATGACTGCATTAATTACTTCAGTTTGGAGACTGAACACATCATAATGACTCAATTAATTACATTACAGTATTGGGATATTGTGTTGCATCATAACAGTATGGATTGAATTGATGGGAAAATTACATTGTATTGTTATTGTTTTGCATATTATGAGTTTCTTATGGATTCCACAATCTCCCATGTTTAGCTACTGTTGGTAATCACAAGCCTACATATTATGACTTCCTTATGGATTCCACATTTTTCCCCTGTTTACCTACTGCTGGCAACCACTAGATATTCAATGACATTTGATCCTGAGAATTCCTTGAGCATTTGCACTAAAGCATCTTCTAACCAATCTAATCCTTGGGACTCTCTCTGCTAGATTGTTATCAACTAACCTTGGTGGCATTTGATATTATAGTGAATTTTCATTTTCTATTATTCCAAATAGTCTGCAGGCTTATTCAGAAGTATCACACTAGCTTGGTAATGTAGGAATTTACAGGGTAAGTTCCTCAGACAGAACACCAAAGGACACCGCTCACAAATAGATCGCAGATCAATACACCAGTACTTTTGACGTGGTTAAAACCCTCAAAGAGGGAAACAGTCCACGGCCTGAGCCAACGCGGCCACTTCAGGAAATTTATTAATAAAAGAATGAAAATTTACATAAGCTTCTCTCATGAACGGTTAACCTACAAATGACCCTCCATGCTCTTTAAATAGAGATCATGGACCAATCGGGTGTTAAGCCACGGATCAAGTGTCGGTAATACCGAGGAGAGAATGAACCGTCGGATCACTACATATCGTGACCGTCGGATTGTAAGTTACAAAATGTACATAGTAAAGAAACACACTTTACCTAACTCTATACCTAACTCTATACTAGACCAAGTTGTACTTAACTATTTCCTATGTGTCGAAATATCCTAACATCCTCCCTTGAGAAAAACTTGGGATAGGATTGAATGATTTACAAATATGACACAATAGGAGAAGGAAGGAGGCACTAAAGCCTATCCCCCCTTAGTGACAACTTCCTGAACTCCAACCATAGATCAAAGTTTAGTGAACTTCGCCTCTGTGAGAGCCTTTGTAAAGATGTCTGCAACTTGATCATCTGTTGAACAATATTGCACTTCAAGAACATGGTCATGAATGAGCTTTCTGATGAAGTGCATGTGCAGTTCAATGTGTTTGTTGCGTTGATGTTGGACTGGATCTTTGCATAGTTGAATGGCACTTTTATTATCACACCAAAGTGTAGTCGAATGTTGCTGCTGAAAGCCAAACTCTGACAGGATCTGACGAAGCCACAAGGCTTCCTTACTAGCTTCTACGGCACTACGATACTCTACTTCTGCTGAAGAAAGAGAAATGGCACCTTGTTTCTTGCAAGCCCATGTAATAGGTCCTGAACCAAGAGTGAACACATAACCTGCAGTAGACTTCTGATCATCAGGGTCACCAGCCCAATCGGAATCAGTGAAACCAACCAATAGAGGAGATGCTTCGGCATTGTAATGAATCCCAAATTGAACTGTACCTCAAACATAACGAAGTATTCTTTTAGCTTCTTTCCAATGAATTTCACGTGAGTTTTGCATAAACCAAGCAACAAGGCTAATAGCAAAGGAAAGGTCAGGATGAGTATGGGTTAGACACAAAATTTTTCCTACAAGTTGACGGTATAAGGTATCATCAACTTCAGGAGAAGTACAAGTGACTGAAAGTTTGACTCCAAACTGAAAGGGAGAAGGGGCTGGCTTACAGTCTTCCATGTGAAAATGGCGTAGAATATCACAGGCATACTTGGATTGGGAAATGGAAATACCTTCCTTGGATTGCAAGACTTGAAGACCAAGAAAATAATGTAAGTGTCCTAATTCTGTCATTTCAAACTTCCTTTTAAGGCTAGACTTCACATGGTTTATAAGGTTGGGATCACTACCAGTCAGGAGAAGATCATCAACATAAAGAACAAGAATGATAAGCGACTTGCCCACTTTCTTGGTGTAGACAGTATTGTCAGAATGACACCTAGAAAAGCCATTTTCTAAGAGAAAGTTATCCATTTTGGCATACCAAGCTCGAGGAGCTTGCTTGAGACCATAAAGGGATTTCTTAAGCCGACATACAAGGCTGGAGTCTGTTTGTATAAAGCCAAAAGGTTGTTCCATATAGATTTCTTCATGCAAGTCCCCATGCAAGAAGGCAGATTTAACATCCATTTGATGGACTTCCCATTTGAAAGAGGCAACAAGGGAAAGAACAAGGCGGATAGAGTTCATTTTGGCAACAGGGGAGAAGGTTTCAGTATAGTCAATGCCTTCAACTTGTGAAAAACCCTTAGCAACAAGACAAGATTTATGTTTATCAACTTTCCCATCTGGTCCATACTTGGTTCTGTAAACCCATTTGCATCTAGCAAGTTTTTGTCCCTTTGGTAGAGGAACAAGATCCCATGTATCATTTGCCAATAATGAATGATATTCTTCATTCATAGCTGCTTCCCAATCTGGATGGCCTGAAGCTTCTGCAAAGGTGTCAGGATCATAATTCACTGAAGCTTGAGCCAGTAAAGAAGAGGCTCTCTCGAACTGAGAATGTGTACGTCGCTGATCTATAGGATCATCGGCAGGATCACCTACTGCATCCCTAGTAGCACGGACCCATTTTGGAAGCTGAGGAGTTGAAGGAGGATCCGGAGAAGGTGGGGGAGGATTTTCATCCTCGCTTTCATCATCTGAAAAAGAAATATTTTCAAAAGTAGAAGAGATAGGGAGAGGTGAAACATCCGCCAAACTAGGCTCGCAGGCTGATATATTTTCAGCAAACTTACATATCTTCTAATGATAACATTTTTGGACTTAAGTGGAATAAGTCTATATCCTTTGACATATTCAGAATATCCAACAAAAATACATTTTTCACTCTTAGGTTCTAAAGCTTTATGTTTCTCATCTGGAATATGGGCCCATGCTTCATTTCCAAAAACACGAAAGTGACTTACATTTGGTTTGATTGAGCTCCATGCTTCTTCTGGATTGATATTCTTTAAAACCTTAGTAGGAGTGCGATTTATTATGTAATTTGCACAGTTAATTGCTTCTGCCCAATAATTAAGAATAAGTCCTTTAGATTGAAGCATACAATTAGCCATTTCCTTTAAGGTGCGATTATGCCTTTCAACTACACCATTTTGTTGTGGAGTATATGGAACAGTATGTTGCATTTGAATTCCATTCTCAGTGCAAAAGTTGATGAATGTGTTTATAACATATTCTCCGCCATTATCAGATCTTAGCTTAAGAATTTGATGTCCAGAATTTTTTTTCAACAAAGGCCTTAAAGGCTAAGAACATGTTAAATACTCCACTCTTGAGTTTTAAGAAGTATACCCAAGTGCGTCTGGAGAAATCATCAATGAAAGTTAAGAAATAATTGTAGCCAGATAATGAAGCAACTAGAAGTGGACCGCATAAATCACTATGCACGAACTGTAAAGGGGCTGAGGTGTGCCAAGAGGCACGTTTTTCAAAACTGTCCCGATGATGTTTTCCGAGTACACATCCGGAACAAACACCATCTCTGCAAGATACCATTGGAAGACCTGTCACCATATTTTATTTACATAGATTCTGAAGAGAGCGATAGTTTAAGTGATCCAGGTGGATATTGGTGGCCACCTGCCAAGTCCACCTGGACCCCCACCATTGTCTTTCTCAGCATTTTCAGTTTCCTTAATTGTAGCACAACTTAGTATTTTTAGCAGTTTTTCGGGTCCTGAACTTCCGGAGCCGTTTTGAGGCCCTAAACGACGTTTTTTGGGGAATCCGGGGGAAACATGGGTCCATGGAATGGACCGATGTTGCCCGTTCCAACAATGATAGTGCTCGGATAGATCTTTCTAATGAGCTATTGTACGCGTCAAACGGAGATCATATGCCAAAGTTACGACCCCGGGAAGTTGATGTACCAATTTACCCCAAACGGGGCCCACAGTTTGGTGTTTCATCTCCTAGGGTTAGGTTTTGGAACGTTAAGGGTTTTCCATTGTTTCTCAACAATAAATAGGCCTTCGAGCCTCATTGTAACATAGTTCAGAGGCATGTAGCCATCACATCTCTTCTCAGAGATAAGCTACCATCGCCCTAGCTGGTTTATTTCCATTTCTGGTTGTAAGCATATTTCAGTATTTTCCATTAATGAAATGAAGTATTATTTCCGTTGCATCTTTGTGTATATGGTTATCTCTGTAATTTGTTGCGTTCTTGTTTAAATCCGGATCAGTGGTATCAGAGCGGTCTGCTTTTTCTCTGTTTTTCTTTGCATGTCCCCAACAAGGTCGGGATATAAGGAGTTAGGGCTTGAACTGGTTGAACCTTTGCAAGACCAGCCTCGCAAATCCCGACGACCTCCCATGGCGGACTAGAAGAAAGACGAGGGGGCAGGAGATCCCACCAAAATCTTGCTCGAAGAAGCCCTCGAGCGACAACGGAACGCGATGATGGACAGCTTTGCCCAGATCCTTCAGCGGCTACCCAGAAGCAACGCATCGGCTTCCAGCAGCTACTCTGGAAGCGCCACACCCTTTAAGGTACAAGTTAATTTTGAAATCCCCATATTCGAGGGTTAGATAGACGCAGATGCCGTAGATAAATGGTTAAATCTGCTAGAGGGTTATTTTTCTGTTCATGAATTTTCGAGTCGGGAAAAGATTGTTTTTGCTCTTCTCAAAGCAGCCCCCCACGTCAAGGACTGGTGGGAAACCTACTGCGAACAGAAGGATGAAAGTACTGGCTCACTATTTTCAGCCGCACCCACCTGGGATTCGTTTCGGGATGCTATCAAGGAGCAGTACTACCCTGTCGGAAGCTATGAGGATGAATACATAAAATGGACCACGCTGCGGCAGGGAAGGGACCAAGACGTGCCGGAGTTCACCAATCTTTTCCATACCCTTCGCACAAAGTTGGGTATCAAGGATTCGGAGCAACATTTGATACTCAAATACTGTGGCTGCCTACACAAGTACATCCAGGAAGAAATACAATTCCTAAACATCCCCTCGCTCGGCGCAGCATACCGATATGCCGTCAAGGTCGAGCAGAAGTTTAAACAAAAGAAGCGAGACTTTGGATCTGCGAATCCAAAGCAGGGGAAAGGTGCCCCTAAACCACAGAACAAAGGACAAAGCCAAGGTGGGACAGCCCAAGACAACCAGCCGAAGCTGCAAGCAAAGAACAGCGCCGCGAAGCCGAAAAAGGACACTAGAAAATGGTGCGAGTTCCATAAGAGCTCCACTCACAACACAAGTGAGTGTCGGGCCAAGCAGTCACTGGTGGTTGAGCTAAAGGTTTCAGAATCATATGCATGTTCCGACTCTGAGTCAGAACCCGATAAGGGGTATGAAAAAGGGAAGCAGATCATTGATGCGGATCCCAGCGCCACTATCGCTACCGCAAAGATCTAGAAAAATGAACCCGAAGATCCAGAGGAGGAGGAGCGTCTCTTCCACTCCTAGATGTGGGTAAAGGGCTCCCCGATACAGTTCATTGTTGATAGCGGGAGTCAAAAGAACCTCATTTCGGCAGAGGTCGTGAAGCGGTTGGGCTTACTGACCACAGCACATCCACAACCATACACCATTGGGTGGCTTCACCAAGGACGAGATCTTCGCGTGAGCCAGCATTGTCGCCTTCCATACAACATCAAGCCCTTCACGGATGAGGTATTATGTGACATTGCTCCCCTTGAAGTTTGTGATGTATTACTAGGACAACCATACTTGTGGAAGCGACATGCTGCGTATGAATCAAGGCCCCGTGCTGTTATTATTACATTGGGAAATAAGTTGTTCAGGATACTAGAGGTAGCACCACCTGCCGCCATCTCTTTGATTACTGCAAAACAATGCAGTAAGATCATTTCCAAAACCAGGAAATTTGTTTTCCTGATGATACGCCCTCAAGGAAATAAGAAGACAGTGGCCGCGGCCTCCAAACGGGGTCCCTCTGCACGACAACTACAGATGGACAAGGTTGTGGAGGAGTACGAGGACATCTTCACCTCCCCGGCAGGGGTTCCTCTGCACTGTCAAGTCAAGCACTCCATCGATCTGACCCCAGGTGCGTCGCTACCCAATGGACCAATTTATCGGCGCTCCGTTCTGGAGAACAATGAAATCAAGAGGCAGATTCAGGAGCTCCTGCAGAAAGGTCACATCCGTCCGAGTTCATCACCCTGTGGGAGCCCGATCGTGTTGGTACAGAAGAAGGATGGGACATGGAGACTCTGTATTGACTATCGGGCGCTGAACAAGATCACTGTCCGTAATAGGTACCCGATCCCGTGGATTGATGACCTCCTAGACCAACTAAAGGGGGAGAAATATTTAAGCAAGATCGATCTGAAGTCAGGATATCACTAGGTACCAATCGAACCCTCCGATGTGTGGAAGACTGCCTTAAAATCCAAGGAGGGCCTCTTCGAATGGTTGGTCATGCCTTTCGGATTGACGAATGCTCCTGCAACCTTTATGAGGCTGATGGATGACATCTTGCGGCCATTCACCAACTCCTTTGTAGTAGTATACTTGGATGACATTCTGATCTTTAGCCAGAGTTGGGAAGAGCACCTCCACCACATCCGACAGGTTCTCCAAACACTGCGGCAACACAAGCTATGTGCCAATTTGGAGAAATGCACTTTTGGCATGACCCAGGTTTAGTATCTGGGATATATCATTGATGAACAGGGGGTGCATGTCGATCCAGCCAAGATCCAAGTCATTCGGGATTGGCCCTCTCCAACCACTCTAACAGAGCTTCGCAGCTTTCTAGGTCTTGCCAACTTCTACCGCAGGTTTGTGTTGGGGTTTTCTCATATTTCTTGGCCCTTGAGTCAAGTCACCAAGGGCGGGGCGAAAGCAAAATTCTTTTGGTCTGAATCTCAACAGAAGGCATTCAGGGAGTTGAAGGATCGCCTCTGCACGGCACCAGTGCTCGTGTTACCAGACCTACAACAACCATTTGAGGTCGACACAGATGCCTCTGACTATGCTATTGGGGCAATCCTTACTCAACATGGACATCCAGTGGCATATCACAGTGAAACACTTTCAGACACAGTCCGAAAGTACCCCACTTATGATAAAGAGATGTATTCCATTGTACAGGCCTGCCGACAATGGAAGCATTACATTTTGGGGAAGGAAACGGTCATCCACACAAACCACCGACCTCTGCAGTTCATACAGACCCAAGGGAAATTGCAGAATGATCGCCATCAGAAGTGGTCTACATACCTGCAACAGTTTCACTTGAATATCAAGTATAAAAAGGGCAGCACCAATAATGTTGTAGATTGCCTCAGTCGGCCACCGATCATGGCGCTAACCACCGTGCTCAACTCTTGTGGGCACGAGACTTCTGATTGGCCACTTCTCTACAAAAGCGACCCAGAATTCGGCCACACATACCAGACACTCTTGGAGGGTCGGCATGTTGCAGATTTTCACCTCCAGGATGCCCTATTATGCCACCTCGGTCACCTTTGTGTTCCTTCAAGCGAGCGTGCCAAGATGATTTGGGAAGCACACTACAGTCGGGCTACTGGGCATTTTGGGGTCGAGAAAACAGTGGCAGTACTACAAAATTATTTCTATTGGCCGAATCTTCGACAGGATGTTGGGAAGTACATCCAATAATGTACTGCCTGTGCCATTGCCAAACCGACCATTAAGAAGCACGACCTCTATACCCCGTTGCCTACCCCTAGTCGACCTTGGGAATCCAACTCCATGGATTACATGTCAGGCCTTCCTTCCACTAAGCATGGAAATCACTGTGTTTTTGTGGTCGTCAACAGGTTCTCGAAGATGGCCATTATGGTGGCCTACAAGAAGAATATCATAGCAGAAGCCACTGCTAAAATCTTCTTTGAACGAGTGTGGGTGCACTTTGGGATCCCACAGTCTATCATCTCAGATCGGGACAGTCGGTTTCTCAGCACATTTTGTTCCAGTCTCTGGTCAATGCTAGACACCAAACTCACGAAGTCCACAACCTTCCATCCTCAAACTGATCGCCAGACAGAGGTTGTCAACAGGATGATTGTGCACATTTTACGCATGTATAACTCAAAGCATCCACGCACATGGGACGAGAGCCTCCCCTATGTTCAGCACAGCTACAACCGAGCTCTTCACAACTCCACTGGCCATAGCCCTTTTCAGGTGGGTTTGGGATTCCAGCCACTATGCCCCATTGATGTGGCCATGCCACTTGCAGCCACTCACATGAATTCAGCTCATGTCCAGTCCGAAACAGATAAGGCCACCAGCTTCATTGAGCGCATCCAACATATTCGCCAGCAGGTCCATGACATTCTTGAGAAATCAAATGCCAAGTACAAGCAGCGACATGATCAACACCGGGTGCCACACAAGTTTTAGGTGGGCGACAAAGTCTGGTTGCATTTGCAAAAGGAACGCCTTACTGGAGCCTATCGGAAATTGAGACCACTCCGATATGGTCCTTACACCATTACTAAGGCTATGGGAGACAATGCATTTGAGCTCAGCATTCCCCCATTCCTTGGCCTGCACCCAGTGTTCAATGTGGACTGCCTTCGGCCATACTTTCCACCATTGCTAGACACATCCGACATTGCAGAACAGCTCAAACCCATAGAATTAAATCCAGATTGCATGGAACAAGCTGCAACTGATCGGATCATGGACACACAGATCAAGAACACTCGCCAACAGAATATCCAACTGTATCGAGTTGTCAAAGCAGGCCAACTCCTTCAGCAGGGCAAGTGGCTCACCAGGGAACAAGTTCAGCAGAAGTTTCCTCATCTCATGGAGGAGCTCAACGCAATGGGGACCATTGCTTCCTAAGGGGGGAGGAATGATCCAGGTGGATATTGGAGGCCACCTGCCAAGTCCACCTGGACCCCCACCATTGTCTTTCTCAGCATTTTCAGTTTCCTTAATTGTAGCACAACTTACTATTTTTAGCAGTTTTTCGGGTCCTGAACTTCCGGAGCCGTTTTGAGGCCCTAAACGATGTTTTTTGGGGAATCCGGGGGCAACATGGGTCCATGGAATGGACCGATGTTGCTCGTTCCAGCAATGATAGTGCTCGGATAGATCTTTCTAATGAGCTATTGTACGCGTCAAACGGAGATCATATGCCAAAGTTACGACCCCGGGAAGTTGATGTACCAATTTACCCCAAACGGGGCCCACAGTTTGGCGTTTCATCTCCTAGGGTTAGGTTTTGGAATGTTAAGGGTTTTCCATTGTTTCTCAACAATAAATAGGCCTTTGAGCCTCATTGTAACACAGTTCAGAGGCATGTAGCCATCACATCTCTTCTCAGAGATAAGCTACCATCGCCCTAGCTGGTTTATTTCCATTTCTGGTTGTAAGCATATTTCAGTATTTTCCATTAATGAAATGAAGTATTATTTCCGCTGCATCTTTGTGTATATGGTTATCTCTGTAATTTGTTGCGTTCCTGTTTAAATCCGGATCATTAAGTGACCAAATCGCTCATGCCAAAGTTTGCTCACTTCATCATTATGAGCAACAAATACTGAGGGAATATTTGATGACCCAAAGTTGTGAAACTTATACAACCTTGTAGAATCATCAGCAATGCCAGTAGCTAAAATCTGTCTAGGATCTCTTAGGTCCTTAATTACAACATCGTGAGGTGAAAATTCAACGATTTTACCTTCACCTGAATGGGTTATCTGATATACAGATAGAAGGTTGCAGGATAAGGTTGGAACACATAATACATCATTAAACTGACCATTGTCTAGATGAACAGTTCCAGTCCCTACAACACTAAGAGATCTATCATCACCAACATATATATTTCTGGTGTTACAATCATTTAAAGAAGAAAACATGGCTTTGTTTTTGGCCATGTGATAAGAAGCTCCAGAATCAATGAGCCACTCATGAGAATGAGAAGAAGAAGATACATTCAGTGCATAGCCAGACCGAGATGCTTGACAACCACATGCAAAAAGTGCCATTCCTGAAGATGAAGTTGAAGTTGAAGATTGCTCCAAATGGATGTTATGCTTCTTCATTGCTGCTTCCAAGGCTTCCATCTTCTTAAAGCATTTGGATTCTAAGTGGCCATCTTGATTACAAAAGTTGCAATGTCTATCAGTCTTCTTCCATTTCTTTTTATTTGTCTTCTCATTTTTTTGAAATGATTTTTCATTTTGAGGCGGAAATTGCTTAGGACCCTTGTTTGGTTTAGGACCATTCCTTTTAGGATACAACTTCTTAGGATTCTTTGAATTTGGTTGCTGCTAGGTGGCTAACGCTTTTTTAGAAGAGTTTCAAAGATGAAGAAGACCAAGGTGTAAGAGTTTTTCTTGTTCTATTATTAAAGAATCACAAAAGGAATCAAAGGAAGGGGACTTGTAGGCTTGTCCTTGAGAAATGAAGGCTTCTCTTGTAGAATGGAAGGTGGAAACAAACACAGAATAGGCTGGTCCCAACTTAGTAAGAATGGAGTAGATAAGGCTACTATCTTCTTTCTTAAGCTTAACACCTTCCAAGAGAAGTCTAAGGGTCTTGAACTTGGACAAAAAATCTTCAATGCAAGCAAAATTATTGGGGTCCAAGGTAAGCAATTCATTTTCAAGTTGATGGGCTTTAAGTTCATTTTTAATTCCAAAGACTTTAGTAATCTATTTCATTTCTTCGTCAGGAGTATCAAGTTCTGCAATATGGAATCTAAGATCTAGAGAAATAGACATCCCTATCAACCCACGTGTTTGGTCTTGCCTATTTTCCCATTTAGCTGCCTTGTCTTCATCTTTCGGTTTGGTCTCTTGGCCTGTGGCTATTCTGTAAAGACCTTTACTTCTAAGTAAATCCACAATGTAGGATCACCATTGGAAGTAGTTGGTGTTGTCAAGAATAACTTGGCATGGAATTTCCATTTTAAAAAAAACTGAAGCTATAGATGCTGAAACTAAGTGTTTCAATGGAAAGATCTCGAAAAATTAGGTTGTTTCAAAAAAAACGGTTCTGAAAAAGAGAGAGAGGGGGGGGGGGTTGATGCTTTGGGTTGCGTGCTTGCTTTGAGAAAGCTCTTTTTCCCTGCAAAACAAAAAACACAAAACCCAACACGGACATACAAAAAAAAACGAACCTTGCAGCTAGAAGTTAGCTTTAGCCAAAAACTAAATATTTTCAAAAACGAACCTTGCGGCTCGAAGTTAGCTTTAGCCGAAAACTAAATATTTTCAAAAACGAACCTTGCGGCTCGAAGTTAGCTTTAGCCAGAAACTAAATGTTTTCCTCAATGTTTCTGATTTTCTGAGATCACACTAAGGTGCAGCGGAAAAGAGCATACGCATGAGAAAAATCCTTCCTTTCTGTTTCTGATTTGCCCAGATCGCATAGTGTCACAGGGCAAAGAGCATACACAGAAATGAAAGGTATAGATCCAGTAATAAAAAAAGCTAAATAAACCGAAACCGAAATAAACAAAGAGAAAATAATTGTAAACTGCAAATAAACACTGTATACCTCCAGATCTTAAAAATGACGTAGCTAGGGCTTCCGGAAACCTTTTCGCGTGAAACGAAAGGGGATCCTCACTGGAACAGATGCTCCCAACACAAAAAAGCAGTCCTCTCGGCCTGAAAGTAGTCAGAAACAGTAGATCTAGGAAACGGTAATCGGATGCAGTTCTACCGGCTTCAGATTTGGATCACCAATGGACGCGGCCCTCAAATACTTCTGATACCATGTAGGAATTTACAGGGTAAGTTCCTCTGACACAACACCAAAGGACACCACTCACAAACAGATCGTAGATCAATACACTAGTACTTTTGACGTGGTTAAAACCCTCAAAGAGGGAAACAGTCCACGGCCTGAGCCAACGCGGCCACTTCAGGCAATTTATTAATAAAAGAATGAAAATTTACATAAGCTTCTCTCATGAACGGTTAACCTACAAATGACCCTCCATGCTCTTTAAATAGAGATCATGGACCAATTGGGTGTTAAGCCACGGATCAAGCTTTTTCTAATTATTTTCTCTTTTTATGAAATTTTTGAAATCACTTGTAATAAACCCTTTAAGAGACTTGAAAATAAAAATTTGAATTTCTCAAAGGTTTATTAAGACTGGGGGTTTGATTCCCCAGTATGGTCACCACTATGTTATCACTCAGAAGCCTTTCCTAGAAGTTATAAAAAGAAGGAATAATCCGAGGTAACCAAAAACCTAATATTTTAGACTCGGGTTCTAGCCAACCTAAGTCCAGAGAGGGCTCTCTCTTTATAATTTAACTTTGTTTTGGGTAGGATTTATGACTAGTTCTTGGTGCTCATGATGTTTTGGTTTTGATTGGGTGGTGGACTTAAGGGAACAGATGGGAAGAGAAAGTATTCAAGCCATTGGGCTATGGAGTCAATCAAAGAGTGGCTTAACTAGAGCAGATCAATTACTAAAAGAGGAGTTCACAGGGCAAGGTAGCATAGCGAAAAAACAAATCTGCGGGTTCAGATGGATGAGATAGTCCTAACCAGGGTAAAAGGGAAATGAAGAATCCTTAAACCGAGATCAAGATGAAAAACAGAAGGAGATCAGTAGCAGAGGGCAGTTAAGAATCCTTTACTATGGACCTAAGGGGGGGAACTACAGAAGTAAGGGAGCAATTAAGAATTCCCAGACCAAGATAGTTTAGTAGAAAACAATGAGAAAGTAAACAGTCAAGACAGAGAGCATTCAAGCTAATTCTGAAATATCATTCCTTGTTTACTATTCAGATTTCATAGAGAAAACATGTGAACATTTATAACATGACGAGAAAATAGTAATAAACATGAAGAGATAATACTTATTTTGTTTCCACTGTGTACAACAATCCTGTGAAATGTCTTTATATTTATTTCATGACCCAGCAAGCCAGTCCAATCTTGATTACAATAGCTATCTAGCTTGATATAAAATTTCTACAGAAATGTCTTTTAATCCACCCTAATTACTTCAAATATGAAGTATTTATACAAAAAATGTTACAAAATATCTCATAACAATATGAGAATTATTCTAGGAAATCAAAAATATCTTCAAGCATGAAGATAGAGACAGATGGAAAACTGCTTCTTGTTGTCCCTTTTATTGTGATTGTGCTGGCTGTTGTAATTTGAATTTGGCTCTTTCAGTTGCTTGATATCTATGTGCTGGAATCACTTTATGTCTTCAACCTACTGATACTCTTTACCTGCTATACTTTGACCCTGTTTCACCTGTTTACCTGGCTGCCATATGGATTTACTGTAGTAACTTTATAGTAAATCTATCAATTTTATCCACCATTCATCTTCCGATAATTTCATCCTTAGCATATTTCTATATGTTTCATCAGCTTCGGTGTACTTGGAAAAATTTGGCTTGTTGACAAACAGGTGCTTTACCTCATGCTCTAGGAAAAACAAATTTTCCAGATTATCATACAATACCTTTCCTGTGGGCAGAGCTTTTACCCCTGAAGTACTAGCTTGGTTGCTGGCCAACTTGTTCAGTCTTTCAATGTAGTCATCTTGAGTCATAAGCTTGTCATTAATAACCATAGGACTGGGAAGGCCCTTTTCCCTCAAAATACCAAATTTTGTCATGAATCTATCAATATCAGCTTGGATACTTTGGCATTTCTTCTCAAGATTGAGCATAAGGTTCCTTTTAGTAAGAACCTTCTTGATTTCTATGATGGTCCCTGTCCTATCTTCTATGCCTAGTTCATCCAGCTGATACATGTTCTTGTTGTTCAAGAGTGTTATCAGTTGGTTGGCTTCTTCAGGCTTGTCTCCCAGCTCTTCTCTTGTCTTGTGAATTGCTTCGGTGGCCACTTTCACCAGTTCAGTCTGCTAAAAAATTACTTGAATTGATGGCCAAACATCATTGACAGAGTCAATGATGTTGGCCCAGAGCATTTCCTTTATATCTCCTAGTGGTTGTTGCAATGTTAAGTCCTTTTCAAGGATTTTTATCCTTTCACCCATTCTTTGACTCTTCTGGGCTTCTTCTTTCTACTGTATCTGTGCAAGTTTGCAGTCAGTTTCCAAACTTGACACTTTTTCTCTAAGATTTTTAAGTTCAGTAGCCTGGATGGTCATTTCCTCCATGGCTTTTACTAATTCAGCTATCTTCTCTGTGGAAGTACCTGTGCTTGCAGATGTACCTGTGACTGGCATGGCTGTAGCTGGTGGAATTGTTGGTGCTAAGGAAGCAGCCAATGTGGAGGGCACTGCTTTAGAGACTATAGGAATGGCAGTCTATGAAGTGGTGGCCAACTCACTCTGTTCAAACTGAATCGATTTGTCTATCTCTTTCTCTATTTCTTTTAATTGATCCTTTAGCTTAAGGACTAAGTCCATAAGCTCCTCCTATTCCTTCTAAGTTTCTAATACTTCAGTGGTTTGTGGATGATGAAGATGAGGGATTTTGAGCTTCTTTTTCAAGGCAGCTATATCATCATTTTTCTTTTTGATTAGCTTTTCTGCAGCCTTTACATCCTTGGGATCATGGCCAAACTCTATGATTAAGTCCTCTAAGGACTTTATCCTAGTATCCTTGACCTCTGAAGAGGCCTTCTCTTGTTGGAATTGTGCTGATTTATAATTCAGCGAATTTTTTAGTTGATGTGTTGCAATGGCCTTGCAGGTCAACGTGGAATAGACCATTTCTCCAGTTTGTTTGTGCAGTTCTATTTGGTCGACAGGATGTATCTCCTTTGCTAGTACCTCAAATCTGTCTTCAAGTAATCTGCTATAGACCTGGGCTACTATATGGTAGGCTTCATGAAAGTCATTTGCATCTTACCTTCTTTTACATCAAAGGCTGACATTAGCCTTATCTGATTAGAGGGAGCCATTTTAAGGTATTTTGCATAGCTCTAAGCCTTCAATCTTTCATTTTTGGCCTTTATCTCTTTGTATTTCTCTCTAATGTCCTGGTCCTGGCTAGTTGGAGCCCTGAATGAGGATACTTCCATGCTCTGTTGTCTTTCCAGCATTTGAGCCTATGTAGTGGAAGGTTCTTGTGTTCCTCCAGAGGGAGTGGCCTGCCTACTTTCTACTCTTTTTGTACCTGTGGTTCCAACTGTTTCCTCTGTGAACTCTTGTTCTGAAAAATGATTTAACCTTTGCCTTTTGACATAAGTCTGTGCAACAAGTCTGCTGGAAGGAGTAGCCTCCTCTCTATCTCTTTTGGGATTCTTCTCCTCATTTAGAGGAGTCTGTACAATAGGAGGAGTACTCATGATGTGTTCTGGCTAAGCCAGCTCTTCTGATATGTTTGGTTGCTCTAATTCTTCTTTCTCTTGAGGTCCTTCTTCTGCTTGTTGCTCACTGTTTTCCTGTGTTTCCCTTAGGATTGGGATTCTCCTAGCACCTGTACAAAGGAATCTTCATCAAGTCTTCTTTCTAAATCAATCAACACATTATTGATAGCAACTTCTATGCTATCTCTATCTACTAGAGTGTTCTCCACCCATTCTAGTTGATTTGCATATTGTTCTATCTCAGGAATTCTGTGGTGGATATAGGGAGACAATTTGTTCTTTTGTCTTCTATTGCAGATGAAATCAAAAGGGTCATATCTCCATATGAAGCTTTGTTTTAGTTTCAGCCTTTGAAGGATTTCTTCTACTTCCTTTCCAACTTCCCTACTGTTGCATATAAAGGGGCCAAGCTGGTCTTTTATTCTGAGTTGAGCTTTCTTCTTGGCCTTTACAAAATGTACCTCATCTGAATTAATCATTTTCCTGTAGTACTCCAGAGCAAACAATCTCATGGGGAGGTATCTTGGTAGTTTGTAGGGTGCTAACTCACAACCATATATTCTGATTTCAGTGTGATTTTGGTACAAGTACCAATCTCCCACTCTGTATTGTTTGGAAAACTATAGGACCCTCCTGATATCTGCACTGATTCTGGGGGGAGGACTTCCTAACAACATAGTTGCCATTGGGTGAACAAAAAGATCTATGAAATCTGTATAAGTATATGGAGAGTCATATTGGTGGATTAATGGGGTCCAGAAGACTATTGATCTAAGGTTGCATCTGGTATCAAGCTTTTGAAGTGTAAATGAGAATTTATCAGCTTGATAATACAGGAAAATATGATATAAAACTTATGAGTACTTGAATACTCTTTCACTGTCCATTCTCATGAATTGATCATGCATTTTATCTACAATGAATTTGGCATAATCAAACATGATGGTAGAAGGCTGTCCAAGAGTGTAAATGGACATGAAGGCTATAATAATCTCATCAACAAACTCACTTGTAGTCTGGCCTAACATACTAGATATCATTGTTATGATGTCTCGGCCAAGTTTAGATGATATGGTCCACATGTATGGGGGAGGGTCCTCTGGAATGTATTGCTCTTCCCTAATAAATTCTGGAATAACTGAGCAAGTTTGATGGAGGTTATTGTAGGGAATATATTAAGCAGGTCTCCAACAGAAAAGAGGGTCAAGTTTTGGCCTAGTTGCAACTGCAGCATTTCATTGATGGATTCAACAGTGATGGTGAATAATACAATATGGTCAGGAGTCATCACTGCTCTTTGGATGGGACTGTAGTTCATATGGCAATAGTGGACAATTTCAGGGAAGATATGAACTCTAGGGAATTGGTACTTAGGCAAACCTGATTCCCAAAGACCTATTTTGTCTGTGTGGTTTAAGTATTGGTCTCTGTACCTACAGTATAACTTCAGTGGGGATTCTTGGACAAAGGTGTCTTTGATTTGAAAGTCTTTGTCTACCAAAGGGAGATGGTCTAAGTCCTGGTGGGGAGTAGAAATTGGTAGGACATTCAGTGCAACTAGAGCAGCCATCCTTAGTTCTTGTGGATTCAAGGACAGGGGTGAAAGGTTTTTAGTCAAATTGGGGGCAAATTGGTTCAATTCAGAGTAGTTTAGGATTGTTGGGCAATTGTTTTACTTAATTACTTAATAACTTAAAGCAATTGAGTAACAGGTTTGGGAATTAAATAGGGTTTCTCAGTGATTTTGGGTAAATACTTGGTTTTGGCTCTGAACAGGTTGATGGGCGACTATGCACGGTTTGCAGGAGGCGTACGTGACTGAAGAGTGGTCTGGAAGTTCAACAGCTTTCAATAGGTTGGTAGTTGGACGTGGGTTGATGGTTGCAAGTACTCTGGTGCTTGCATGGAGGTTTGAGTGTCTTTTTCACGATAAAACTAAAAAACAATGAGTTTTTTGGTTTTATTTGTAAAGTCAACCAATTTGGTAGGTACACAGAGAGAGGTACGTTTGGCGTTAAGTAGGAGATGAGACATTTTTTCATTTAGAGGACGACGGTAAGCAGGTTTGGATCGCACCACTTTTGGGCTGGAGTGGTTTCGGGGGGAGGCCGCCCGACGCCATTCGTCGAGCGCCACGTAGCATTAGGGTCCAAATTGAAACAACCCATATCAGGTGGGTAAAGTTCGACCTTCAGATGCCACCGAATATGATCGTTAATCATCGAATCAAATTGGGCCTAATCGTACAGTGATCGGGGCAGGGTTTTGACATGAAGTTTAGTGGAGGGGCCTGGCGAAGGTTTAAGCTGCGGCGATTAAAGAAATCAAGGATTGTTGTGTGGTTAAGGTGTCGGGGGCGATTTCATTAGCGGATGGTCAATTATTAATTAACCGTAGATCAGCTAATTAATTCTTTTTATCGGGAAAGGGGTTTATTATAAAGTTTATGTTTCAAACTTTGGGATGGGATATTAATATTAAGGGGTTTTAATAAATACATAAAGGAAAAGGGTTAATTTCTCGGGAGTTAATATATAAATAAAGTTAAAATTTAATATGAATGAAGGCTGAGAATGTTTTAGCGCTAAGTGTAAAATGAATTATTTGCTATTTGTTTTTGCTTTTCACGTAGAAAACATAAAAATTAGGCTAAGTATGTATTTGTGGGTTTTTGTGAAAATGGGATTTTTATGGGGGTAATGGATTTTCCTCGGGAAAAATAGTGTTTAAACCTTAGGAAAAGGCATTTATTAGGGGAAACTAAGTTTATTTGGGAATATGAGTGAATTTGAGTGGGGTGAATGTTTGTGAGGGGTATTTTAGTACTTAGGATCTATAAGTCATTGGGACGAGGGTTCGGTCCCTCCACAAGTCAGAGAAATGCTCTGAGCCCCTTTAGCTTAGGATTTTAGGTACTTTAAGACTTTCCTTGGAAATTAGTTAAATGGAAAATGTAATGAATGAGGAAGGTTAATCAATTGACTTTGTGTGCTTTGATAAATGCTCAATTTTCATCCATACTTAGAACTTTGATGATAAAGGTGAATAATATGATCTTGTCTAATCAATCATCACAATTCTACAACCATTCATCTACTTACTCATCTACTCATCCTACCATTTTTACTTCTTTTTATTAAGGTGCACTTAAACTGAAAAACCCTTTATCAAAACATTTTATTTTCTTTTACAAAAGTAATCTATCTAAGTCTAACCTTATTACATCCAAGGGTTCAGATTAAACAGTTGAGCTCCTTTTATTTACTCTACATATCTACTTATCTGCCAAGATTAAACAGTTTGGTCAAATTGTATTCTCTATCTCTAAACATAAAATTGAAAACATGAAACAGCTAAATTTAAACATTTTGACCATCCATGGATTGTGGCAAAGGTAACAAGCTGCACACAATCTTTTATTTTGCATCAAAAGTAAATAGTAGTGGCATTTTGACTTGCACACTTTCATGGTCTTTTTTCTTTCTTGGGGTTCATTTTTTAATCTTTTTTGACCTTTTTTATTCTTTTTGTCCTTTGATTTTTCTTTTAGGACATACCCTCTTTACATTTTTTTTTTTGAATATGGAAAACATTTGTAGAAAACAAAGGTATGTACATATTATAGATTTGACCTCAGCCATTCAAAAATTATGACTCCTATTAGTATAGGAACATAACATAAGGTACTTTACAGGAAGCTGAAGAATGACTGGTCACCCAGTCATCCATGCAGACACCTATTTCTAAAGAGAAGGAAAAGAAAAGGGAAAGAGAACCAATGTCTCCTACAGACTTTGACAATCCATATGCAGAGTTCATTGTTTTTAAAAGGAAGATGAAGGATCCTAAGGCTACTCAAAAATCAGATTCTCCAATTAATCCTTCGTTTAGATCTCAAATAATAATTATTTAGGATTTAATTGTAGATAAAGGAAACAAAGAGTAGCCAACCAAAATGATCTTATCAAGGACACTTATTACTCCTTCTACTCAAGTACAAGAAACAGTATAATCAACTATTGTTAAAATAAATTTTCAATCTCTAGTATCCACCAATTCATAGGTTTCTACTCAGCAGAGTATCTTTTCCAGATACAGAGAAATAAATTTGAAGAATGAAGCTCTCAAGGCTTCTAATTACTCTGAGTTTTGGAAGAAAACAACCAAAACCCATCATAGACTACTTTCTGTATTTGATGCAAAGAAAGGAAAGTTCCAGATGGATTTCATGGAACCTCTAGTACCAGCTCAAAGGAGTGTTCAAGACTATAAAGCTCCAGATTTTCCATTGATAATAATAAAATACATGAATTAGATCATATTGATCTACATAAGAAAACAGGGGAGCTCATCTTTTCATCACTCACCAGCTCAGACATGACTATTTTTCAATTACAATCATCTTCAAATAATATGAATTCTCAGTTAAAGATTGAAAAAATGTCCTCATTTGCAAAGGATAATAGAATCAAATCTCTAGAGGATTTGGTCACAAATTTATGACATGATCATAAAGATGTTAAAGCAGTAGAAGAGCTAATAAAAAATAAGGAAGCATATATCCATGAATTGAGGAAGTAATTGAAGTTGCCCTTCACAGAGCATCCTCAAGCTAAAGAGGTGTTGACGGTGTTGGACTCGCCAACATGTCAAGGGGATCTCCCGAGTAAGAAGTCCCAATTATACCTTAGACCGTTTGGTGTAGGAGTCCCAGCAGTGGGTCGTGAGGTAATGCCTTGACCATGATGTTGCACAAAGGCAAGTAAGATAACTTTGTTAGTAGCAAAGGTGTGACTGCTATAGTGAGTCAAGGAAGATGTATGACAGGTTCTAACACAAAAGGGGGGAGATAAGGGTGAAGGTGAGTTCCAGGTTGAAAAGAATCAGTCCCAACTTGGCTAGGAAAACACAACACAAAAGGACATACACAGCGTCAGGTGGAGCAGTCCACTCAGATGCGGTAGTCACAACATACAATGTAAGAAAACATGTACAACACTCACAGATCAATCCGAACGAGTGAAACCGTTGTTACAGTAAGGTTCATGTGAAAGGTCTATATGGTTTCCGACAGAGTATTCGACACGGACGAGACAACATTAACAGTGTATACAACACATTTGCAACAAGATTCATATAATTTCATGTGAATTATTTCATACACAAATACGTAAGTTAAGCAATATACATCATTAAGGCACCCGAAGCAATCCAACTACAATAACAACATATGCATGAAAATGTATTGGCTCTTATTATATAAAAAGTGTAAGTTCTAATCATACAATATATCCATGTAAACCTGCTAGCCCCATCAGTGAAATGTTACAACCACATATGCCTGCTCCTACAAAGAGATGTACTAGCTCCGTGCAGTCGAGAAGCCAAGGTACATTACAATACTGTCTAAGCTTTCTTCAAGATAATCTTAATAGAAGCTTGGCTGGCCAAAAGCCTATACAATGAGTTATGAGGGACTATTTATAGAAAAGGGTGGGGTGACCCTTGACATTCCGTTTTGTCACCATTCAACTACCCTCATGATGCTTCACCTAATGTATGACTATTACATCCACTATTGATACTTCACTTACACTTGACATGACTCAACATTACAATGCACATGTACCCATGTGAACAATGGCTTGAGTAAGCCTTGCAAAACATCACTGAAACTTGGTCCGCTGTAATGAGACCAACTCTTTGACATGCTTGTGATCGTGAAGGTGGTGAGCTGATGCCAAGCTTGGTCGTCAGTGATGGTGTGCATGCACCTCATGGTAACATCTTGCTGAAGCGAACTCTTACCTCCATTGCAACAACTCATTCGTATGTCTGTGTAGTGTCACATTCTTCCTAAGTTGCTGCTTCAACACATGCAACTCCTTCTTTATTCCATTCTCTGTCTTTTCATGATCTTCATGTTGCACCGTCACCTCATAGTCGAAGTCTCCAAAGTTTCTTTCATCACTAATGTATCTGCTTGAGCTTGCAACCTTGTTCCACCTCCGTGTTGTCAACAACCCTCCTCTCGCATTTGTAGCACTTGGTATGCTACCTTCAGTGGTTTTTCATGATGTTGCTTGCTATGATGTTGGTTTTGTCATATCTTGATGTCATTTTCTATGAACAACTTGATGTGTTTGTGGGTAGGCAAGTCCATAGACACTTGATCTACTGCATCCCCAAGTGTGCTCTGAACGATATCTTCGTCTCTGCTCTCCTGGAAACCATTGTACCTGTACTGCTGAGAGGTAGATGAACACCTGCGATACCTGGAGACATGGAAACATGCATGGCAAGAAATCTATTAGTTGAAAACCAATATGAAAATGAGAACTGACTTGTAACATACCTGGCTGAATGGTCATGAAGGTTGCGCAATTTCGGTCAGGAGGTCGGGAGACCGACTGCCAAGACTGCACAAGGCACAGTCTGGGCTGCTGGGAGACTGACTGACTGCTAGAACTGTGCAATGCACAGTCCAGTATGGTTGTTCACTGTTGGGATTGTGCAATGTGCAATTCTAGCTGGGAAGGACTGCTAGCTTAGGGACAGATTTGCACAATTTCTTGGGCCAAGCAGCCACTGTCCTCTAGAAATGTGCAAAACATTCCTCGAGGTTAGTGGTGGGTGTTGAGCCCCAAACTTGCATCTTTCCTATACACCTTTCTAGACTTTTTCCATTTACTTGGACCTCCTAAGCTATCAACATCATTGCATATTGAGTTTAAAAAAGCACATAAAGTGGTTTTCTAACTATGTTCTGTGTTTGATGTTTGAACTAAATGTTTGCTCATAAGCTGTGGAATCTTGTCACTTTCTGCAGCCTTTTTGTTAAAGTCTATATTACAGGTGTCTTCAGGAAAATTGAGCCACATGGGCAAGTTGAAAATGACGTGGACATGGACCGAGTCCTATTGGCTCATTCGAACTCATCAAAGAAGGCCGTGGTCAAAGGTGGTCAAGTGGTGGTCAAATATAGGAATCCTACAGCAACAAGACTCCGTTTTCAAACACGTGAAGATTTTCATGGCCATTTCTAGATTTCTGGAGGCACGCTGACAACTGTAGGCTGCCCACAATGTAAATCCAATAAGCCAATTTCATTATATTGCATCATTTCGACAGCCATTATGATAGATCCATGGACATTTTCGTTCACATGTCCTCTGTCAGTGCAATTTTTATGAAATCAGTTATGTAGCCTTCTGTTATAAATAATGTGTTTCCATATGCATAATAGTTAGTCTTTTTGAATGTATTGTTGATTGTTAATGAGCCCACTGTGCCGTGACATTGTTTCGTTGTTATGACTACATTCTGAATATATGAGAAGACTCTGTTCCTAACCATAATTCGTGGTTGATAGCTGTTGCCTGAGGTTGTGCAGAGGACCCCTACACACGCCGAGGTTTTGTTTATTGTTGTATAGTTTTATGCTATGTTTCTTTACGTTCATTATGCCATAGTTATTCACTTGTATATATTTCATTTCTTTTGGTACTAACTTTTTATTATTGTCCATAATTTTACATGCTTTACATTGCTGTTAACGCTGATCAATGTGTTTGTTCTAGATTACAGTAGGTAGCCGGGGCATTTGCATATAGTTTTCACCATGACTAATGACATGGAATCAGTCTTGCCTTTCTGCTAACTTACTTTTCTTAGTTTTTAATTCCAATTTTGTTTTGTTTATTTCAGTTCTATTCATTGGCTTTATTAGTTAGTTTAGATATTAAATTACTCATATCATTGTCAGTTACCTCCGAAAGCCATAGAGATACTAATGGTGAGGGATTGAAGTATGAGTGTGTAATTTGATATTAGTTTTATTTTTCTGCAAATTAGATATCAGATTTCTCAAGTTGTTGATGATTACCTCTGAAAGCCATAGCGAGACTAACTGGCGAGGGGTCAGACTATGAATTGATGTGATTTTATTTTTAGTTTTATTTTTCTGCAAATTAGATATCAGATTGCTCAAGTTGTTGATGATTACCTCTGAAAGCCATAGCGAGACTAACTGGCGAGGGGTCAGACTATCAATTGATGTGATTTTATTTTAAGTTTACTTTTCTGCAAATTAGATATCAGATTCCTCAAGTTGTTTATGATTACCTCCGAAAGCCATAGCGAGACTAATTGGCGAGGGGTCAGAATATGAATTGATGTAATTTGATTTTAGCTTTACTTTGCTTGTAATTTTTGGATTTCTTTGAGTACAGTTTCTTTTGTATTTAGACAGTAGCAGGGATAATGGTTTCATGATCAATAGTTCACTGTTTGTTTGATTAGAATAGTGGCACATTTTGATTTTCTTTTAAGAATTAATTTCATCATTGCATGTTTTAAAACCTTTTTGAAAGTTTGAAGTTTTGGAAATCATTATAAAGGACATCATTGCCTTGAACATTTATATCCATACTTGTCTTTTAACATTTCCATCTCACATTAGGAAATCAACAAAGATAAACCCAAAAACGAAATAAAAGTAAAAAACGACAAAAAAGTAAGAAATAGGTTATCTTGCACATATAGTGCGCCACACTTCAACAGTTTATGACTCTCGGATCGACAATTAATATAGCAATTTAGGACACTCTAAATTGACCAAAAAGTTTGGTGTCGTTACCGGGGAAGTGTAGCTAGGTAGCCAATTTCTTAAAAACAAAAGAGAAGAAAAATTCAAAGAAGGGAAAATTGATAACTTCTCAAAGTATGCTCTCCTCTTACACCTAGTGTGACCTGGAGGATCAGAAAGGAGAGTTATTGGTTTAGCAATTTCTTGAGTATGTTGTCTTCTTGCACCTAGTGTAATCTGGAAGGTCAGAAAGAAAATTATTAGCCCGACTTGGAGATAAAAATAAAAAATGACATGCATAGAGCAAGAGATTCTAGGGGAAGGTTTATAGCTAGGGCCAAAAGTTCGATTTTTACAACTCCATCTACTTCAAGGCATATACAAGATACACCTATATCATCTCCAACTCATACTCCCAGCCTTAGGATTCCTGGAATTCAAGGGGCAGCAGCTAAATTAGGAGACTCTCCCACACTGTCCATCAAATTTGACCTCGGGAAAGAATCTTTCTTTACTTCTATAGGGGAACATATTGTAATCAAAGAAGTAGAATCACCTGAAGAAGAAGAGGGAGAAATTCCTCCTCGTTTGCCATTAATAGAAGAACTAGAGGACTCTGAAATCTTTGAGGAAACTATCATGACAGAGGAAGTAGTAAACGGATTTTGAGGAGGAGGTAGAGGTAGAGGTAGAGGGGGAGAAAACAATGGAGGAGGTAGAGGCAACAATGGGGGAAATAGGGATGGAGATAACTCATTTGGATTCCCTATAGTTGATGAGGAAACTCATACAACAATGAAAAACATCTCACCTTCTGTCCTCCCAAAATTTTATGGGTTGCGAAGTGAGGATCCTGAAACATTTCTATTTGAGTTTGAAGTCGTGTGCCGAATTTATGACTATATGGAAAACTCTCAAAAACTCAAATTGTTTCCTTCAACATTGAAGGGAGCTACTTTGAAATGGTTCATGGGATTAGTCACTCACTCTATTAGGACTTGGAATGATATGAAACAAACATTTCTGGATAGATACCTCGACTATTGCATGCCCACCAACCATAACGATGAGGTATTCAAAATGGTGCAAAAAGAAGATGAAAACTTGGAGGATTTACTTGAAATATTTCAATACAACTTAAAAAGAGAAAAAATGAGTAACTTAGATGAGGAGACCTTGAAATCCCTTCTATTAAAAGCCATTAGAGATGAATGGATAGATATTTTAAACATGATGGGAAAGGGAGATATTTCTCAACTTCCACTTCATGACATATCAGAACTATGTGTCCATCTCTCGAGGGGAAAATCTAAAACTGGAAAAGGGCCTAGAGATCATTCTCTTATTAGAGCAAACAAATCTGCAACTGGATTAGTAAGTAGGGCAGAGATTGGCAATATGCTTGATGAGTTTAAAACTGATATTTTAGGGAGCCTTAGTGAACAACTAGACACCCTTAAAATACAAAACAAGCAGAAAGTAGAAGCTGAAGCCTTGGCCATCTTTTGTCCAAAATGTAGGAAGAAACATGCTCTAAGGGAATGTCCCTTGGATGTGAAAGTTGTAGAAACATGTATGATTTTCTCAGAAAGCCATTAGACCAAGGATTGTCCTTCAATCCCTGGGCTCAAAGCTGTCTTTCAAGAAGATCCAAATTTAGTTGAGTCTCTCTATTTTGTTTCAAGGAAACCTTGGCAGGGGCAACAAAATCAAGGGTTTAACAACCCTATGAACTTTCAACCCCCGCCAAATTGGAATCCTTCACAACAACCTTGGTCCCAACCTCAAAATCCATATCAATCATGGGTACAAGGTATGCAAAATCCTTATGGGAGATTTGCTCAATTTTATCAATATCCTCCATCTTTTCAAAATCAACAAGCTCCACAACTTCCAAATCAAAATCCACAACTTTCATTGCCATTTCCATAACAACAACAATCTTCTCAACAAAATCCAAATTCCTAACTCTTGATTCCATTCAAACAAAAGACAAATCAACTACCAGCCTAGCCATTGCCAAATCCTAATAACAAAAATCCTCAGAATGCTTACATGGTATAAGGACAACAATTTCCTACCTATATGATTGTTCCTCTTAATGATGTACAACTCAGGTCTGGTAGAGTTTTAGAAAAACCTTCTATAGATGCTCAAAAGAAAAGTACTTCTGAGGAAGATTCTCGTAAGGTCAATAAAGGTTCTAAAGCATCTCTTCAAAACCCAAACACTCAAAAAGAAGAAGAAAAAGAGTCAACCCCCACAACTCCTATAGTTGAGCAACCTGCATCTTCATCCACACCTCCTTTCCCTGAAAGATTACAAATCGACAGAGGGGTGGAAAAACAAATCTTGTTGCCTGACTATGATTTCCTAGATGAATTAAAGAATGTCTGTATCAAGATTCCCTTGCTACAAGCCATTAGAGAGATTCCTATTCTAGCAAAAACAATAAAGGAGTTGAGTCTCAAAAGACCAGGAAGGAAACCAAGAGATACAAGAAGAATCCACCTGGTAGGAAAAATTGCAGATATCATGATGGGAAAAATTACCATGCAGAAGTATGTAGATCCCGGTAGTCCAATCGTCAAGACACATATAAATGGGATAGAAATCCCAAATACTTTGATTGACTTAGGGGCTTCTATCAACATCATGAGCAGACAGACTATGGAACAGCTAAAACTTCCTAATATTCTTTTTACACCTACCTTACTACAACTTGCAGATAGATCAATCATCAAACCAGATGGTGTATTAGAAGATATTTCAGTCTCCTTAGATTCTTGGGAATATCCAGTATATTTTATGATTTTGACTCCCAAGAATAATTTAGAAGGGCACCCACTCATCTTAGGAAGACCTTGGCTAGCCACAGCTGATGCTTTCATTAGTTGTAGATCTGGAGATATGTACATTTCTGATGGTAATTCGACAAAGAAGTTCAATTTGTACCCTCCAGCAAAATCAATACAGAAGTAGGAGATAATGAATGGGTCGATGATGAGGACACTATACAACCTGTCTTTACCATTTCTGAAATTAGTGAGGATAGTCAAATTCTGAACACATTAGAAAACTTTGAAACATCTTCAGAATATGGCCACACACAATTTCAATTAGATTCTGACATTGAGTATGTATCATCAAGACAAATGTCTCTTTACTCTATGGAAGAGTTCAGTAGTTCCGCCATTGAGATTTTTCCAGGTAAAACATTTAATATCAATAAAAATTTGGAAAAATCACAACAGGAAGAGCTAACCAAAATCTTGCAAAAACATTCTACTGCATTTTCATGGGAGTATACTGATATGAAAGGTATTGACCCTAAGACTTGCATTCATCACATCTACATCGAGCAAAATAGTAGACCATGTTAGCCTCCTGTTGCAACAGTTGTTCATATTTCATGATTGACAATTGAAAGTGCCAAATATGTCATCTTTTCATGATGCAAGGTTCCATATTTCCAGAAAGAGGCCAAAGAAGGGGCCATGAAAGTGTGCCAGTCTAAATGCCACTGTTGTATTCCAAATTTTGATGAGTTATTCCATTTTTGAAGAATTTTTCAGTTAAGGGAAGGCCAAACAGCTTAATCCTGGCCTCCCTAGGTTTCAATTTCTTGTTTTAGAATGTAGAGAATGAATATCTATCCAAACAGTTTAACCTTGGCAGATTTGTAGATAGGTAGAGAAACAAGGGTGCTCAACAGCTTAATCTGAGCCCCTGGATGCAATAAGTGTAGATTTAGATAGGAGGACAACAAAAAGAAAAGATGAAAGGCTGGGTTTGCTAGTCCAAGTGCACCCATGTAAAAAGAAGAAAAAATGCTAGGTAAGTAGGCTGGGTAAGTAGTTTGTGGTTGCAGAATCAAGCTATGTGATCCATTTCATGTTTTCAAGTGTTATATCCATTCAGATCACAGGTACCAAGCAATTTTCCTTTGGATCAGCTCAAGCGAGGCATGTATAACTCCCCCTTCTTATTATTCCCCAAATCACTCACTAACATCCCCTTGAGGACCTTGGGATCTGCCTAGCCAATCCTGTTATCACTTCATTTTTGTAAAATACCAAGTCAAGCTTTGACTTTCTTCAGTGAAAAGAAGCCACATTTCTTGTGTAAAAATAATGTCTCCACAGTCCATTCACTTCCTATGTCTAAGTTTCAACTCACAAACTTAGCCTCTCCCCTACACTTCACCTCACAAATTCATATTAACTCCTAACTCTACTATCTAGCTCCCTAGATCATCTCCTTATCCCCTACTATATAAAATTCCAAAAAATAATACATATCCCACCTTATAGCATTATAGCTATGTATATATGGTTTCGGGAAATGATATTCCACCTGGGGCTACTCTTAACCCATCCGCGTCTTAACCAGGAGTTATCTTAACCTCTGGTTAAACTAACAACCATTCCTTTCCCCTCCCTTACCCATAAACCTTACTATTTTGCCTGCACGCTCACATTTCTGGGTTTTGTTTAAATATTATGATTAAACTTTACCCCCAGCGCACGAACCATGTATAAAACCCACAAACCCAAAGTCTAAAACCCCCGCAGCATTGTATAAATATTGGAATATTCTAGCGGGCCCCGCGCACAAACCTGCCGCCAGCTCCGCGCTCCGTCAACCCTCCGATCCACCTTCCCAAATCCAAAGGCTCTCAGCGATTTCGGAGCCGCCCCGACGATCGACGGTTAGCCTCCGATAGGCTAGCGGTTTCTCCACCATATAGAAGGATGCGTGTCCGCCTTTTATTGCATCGGGCGGGCTCTGACAATTACCGCTCTCGTACAGAAGGCGGTCCGATAAAACCACAAACTTCCTTCTGTCTCTCCTCCCCTGACGATAGCACCAGGTCAGCACCACGTCACCTCTGCGTCGCCCCTCCACTATTACGTGTCACTGCCACCACATCACCCTGTCGTACTGCCACGTCACCCTACCACGTCACCCTGCCACGTCACCCTGCCACGTCATCATGCCGTACCAGGACCCACCACTGACGTCATGTTAACGTCATCACCGAAAAGGGCGCGAAAGGCAAAAACTGCAGCAAAGGATGCCTGGAAGAAAAAACTGAGGCATTTTTCGATGCATGATTAACGCTAACGATGCGCAATTAGCGCTTAGTGCTAATCGCGCATCGCTAAGAAAAATTGGTTAAAATGGAGGGCCTCTCATGGCTTAGCTACCTGCAAAACCCAAAAACTCGCAATTTGACGGGATTTCTTCATTTATGTTCATATTCAAATCGACCAGCGCCGATATCATTCCAGAGGCTACGAAAAGCATTTGCAGCAGCCATTTTTGCCTTCAAAGGGAAGAAAAGGGGCGATTTGACAGTTTTAAACACATCAAGGGAGAGAAAATGGCCCGATTCATTTGTCAAAGAGTATCAGAGGAAAGATGAAGCCTTGATTAAATCAAAGAGTATCAGTGAAGTGGCAAAGAGTATCAGATCGGCAATACCAAAGCAGGTGAACATTAAAGGCTCCCAAGCAAAGTCAAAGAAAGCGATGAAGCCATTTAAGGCTCTCAAATCACAGTTAATGCACATCAAAGCCACTCAAGGGTAGGGGATCAGAACCCAAAGCACAGTTATGGCTAAATGAACAGCAAAGAGCCATAAGGACACCACATTAACTCATTTTGATACAGCTACCTCCAGCGCAGCTCAAAGATATTTTCTTGCATTAATTTCAGGACAAGATTAGGTTAAAAAAACTCGTTTCCCTCAGACCTGTTTTAGGTCTGCAGTAATTGATATTTTTGGATATTTTTCTCTATATAAACCACCCTAATTCATAGTTTAGAGGGTTGGTTGGTTGTATCACTCCACTAGAGACTCGCTCTGTATACTTGATGTTTTACTTAATCAAAGAATGCTGAAAAGCTTGGAGGAAAGACTGTTTGTTGTGCGTTTTAATGGTTGAAGGGTTAATACGGAATTCTTGTGCTGCAACATGACTCAATAAGTGTTTCCTACCTCTGTTTTCCATTGATATATGCTCATATCATATATATGTCACCATATAAAATAGTAGGAAAAATGAATAGCTTAGACTTTGCTTAACTGCACTCTATGCTCAATTTCTGATGTTTATTTATGTTTTCATCTGAATTGGTAATGAATATGAATTCCCTTTGGCTCATATTTCCCCAATTTACCCATGTTTGACAGTTTTCTAGGGATTCTTTACTACTCCTAGATAGGGTTCATTCACCTTCCCTATGTTAAGCCGAATGAGAGATTCTTAATTGCCTCTCATTCCTTAGCCTGCAATCCATCCCCATTTAGCTTGAATGTTGTTTCATGTGTAGCTATCTTGCTCCATATTTCTCTTGCGACCAAGAAAACAGCACCAACAGTCCTACTCCTCGACTCCATGCCCAATGGTTTTAAACTTTCATACTATACCTACCTCTCTACTTGAAAGCATCATCCTTCCCACCAAAACTTAAACAAAACCCCTTGAACTCAATAACTAGCCTAAAATCATCATCAACAAAGCTAAATCATTAAGAGAGAGCCCTCTCTGATTGCAGGTGGGCTAGCACCTGCAGTCCAATTTGTGGTTACCTCGGCCATATCCTTTAGGAGCTTAAGGACAACCTGAGTGATAACATAATGGCGACCATACTGGGGAAAATCATCAGTTAATTTCACAAATCAAGTTGTAAAGCTCCGCTGGGAAAGAACCAGACCTTCAAAAAGTTTCTTTCTAACCCATATATTCTTAGAAAAATCCCTAAAAAAACAAGCTAGAAGCTGGCTCCCAAAAAGAATTCATGTTATACAAGGTCAAACCCAGACCCAAATCCCCCAGTGACTTTTGAAACTCCGAATTTAATCCCAAGAAAACTCAGGAAACTAGAGCGAATAGAGGATTTTGCTGATTCTAGTCCTGAAACAGTTCAGCCAAGTTCTGTTCCAACCCCTGTCAAAGTTTTATTTCGTTCAATCCCTACTTCCCCTTGCTCATCATCCACTTCTCAAAGCACTCCTTCCACACCTCCATTCACTGCACCTACTACCACTACCACCACTGTTGTTACAGCTGTTCCAGCTGTTCCTGTTGTTCCACTTATCCCTGTGAATATGGCTAATAGATATGCACCCCTGCAATTACCTGCTAATCCTAGGGCTATGCCTCAGGATTATCAAACTAAAATCATATATTTTGATGGAATTGGTTCTTGCACAGCCCTTCAGCATACCAAGAATATGCAAGACTATTTTGAGAACTACGAGATAGATTATGATAGCATGAGAATGAAGATTTTTGTCCAAAGTTTGACGGGTGATGTTAGGACTTGGTTTAGAGCACTCCCAGCCAATTCCATAGCAGACCCAGAAGCCTTATACCAGTCATTTATCAACAGATGGGAGAAAACGAAAGACCCCTTGCACCTATTATCTAAATATGACACCATCAAAAGAGGCCCTCAAGAGTCTGTCTTGGACTATTGTGCAAAATTTAATAATGTTTATAATGCAATACCACAGAATTTAAGACCTCCACCTAATCTTGCTTTGTATAAATTCCCTGATGGTTTTGATACTGATATGGCTTATCAGTTAAGGGAAATAGCCCCTCAAACCCTTGCAGACATGCAAAATGCTGCTATTAGCGTGGAGGCAAATCTGATTGCCAAAATAAACAGAGCTAGAACAGAGAGAAGAACCACCTTTAAAGAGGAACCCTCAGCCTTAGATCAAAAGCTGGATGTTATTATCACTGGCATGCACAGGCCAGGAGACAGAGTAGAGAGTGTTGAGAGGAAATCATCATGGGAAGGATAACAGCCTAATACCATAAGGAACCCAAATTTCAGGAAAACTCAGAACACAAATGCTAGTAGGTCTAGCCCAGACCATGATATAAGGCCTCCTTTTCATGAAAATTATGCTGAAGCATCTACATCTAGTGAGCCCACAGAGGACACTCACATGAACTTGGTGGATTTAAAGGGTGAGCAACAAATTTTCCTAACCCAAGAAGACCAAGATGTCCATGATATAAATCGATTTCAAACTAAGTCTGGTGAGTCTTTTGACTTTAAACAAGGTTATGAGTCAGCTGTTTATGAGGTCCACAAACAGTATAAGCTAAGGACAAGAACCATAGATGTGCCCGAAAAGGTTAAACCAAATGATACCAAGCAGCCGAAGAAGATCAAAGAAAAGGCTGCCCTCATAGAAACTGCTGATATAACTGTCCCAAACCCGCATCAAGTGACTGTAGAGGATGTCACAGACATGCAGCCCTCTAATGATCAGCCTCTGCCACCTTCTTCCTCAAAGGAAAATGTAAATCACACTCCTAAAAGCCTTCCCAAAACAGAAATACCGCAAGGTATCACTCACCATAACTCTGATAATCAAGAGGAAAATGCAGAAAATACACTTGAAAAGGGGAAATCTGCTACTGCCAACACAAAGACTCCATTGGAGAAACCATTTAACTTAGAGGCAGAAATAGGTAAACTGAAGATATCCATCCCTTTATCTGAACTTGCCAAACATGATATCTATAGGCAGCAAATCAAAAGATCGCTGCAAATCCCAGAGAACAAGGATGATGTGAATGTTCTTGATGATCAGCCTGAACTGTTGTTCGGTCCAGAAGTTAATGGAAAATCAACATATGGATCTGTTCTACCCTTTTATGTCCATTTGCACATACATGAAAAAGTCTTGCACAATGCTATGTTTGACTCAGGTGCCTCACACAATCTTATGCCCAAAGCTCTAATGGAGAAGCTAAACCTTAAGGTCACTAGGCCATACAAATATCTATTCTCCTTTTACTCAAGTCAAGTCAAGTGTTTAGGCCTCATCAAAGACTTGTGTGTCTCCTTATTCCAATATCCCAACAAGACAATCCTCATGGATGTGGTGGTTGCTGACATTCCACCAAAGTATGGCATGCTCTTATCAAGATCATGGGGAGCAAAACTCCAAGGATCTCTCCAATTAGACCTCTCTTACACCACTATATCAGTGTTTGGGGAACCAAAGAGACTATATAGAGAAACACTAATGAAATATGTGGTAAGTAGTGAGGACAAGCCTCAAAATTTTCCTATTTACTCAATCCATTCTGATATGGATTCTTTTATTTTGTTTAATGATGAAACAAGTCCTCCAACTGATGATAAGCCTTTGGCTTTAGAACAAGAAACATGCATCAATGAAGAATTGGTTGCCCATACTTATGAAACTGTCAAAACAACCAATGCAACCAGCATACAAGAGGAACCTCCCCAAACAGAAATTTAAAATCTACCCAATCATAAAATGGCTGAAACTCTTAATACTAAACACAAGCAAGAAATCACATGGTATTTAGAGTTTGATGGCTTTGTTAACAAGTTAGGAGTAGGGGCAGGTGTATGGATTCACAATACACATAACAATCATGCGGAAGGCCATGCCTATATATTGAATTTCAAATGCACCAATAACATGGCAGAGTATGAGGCTCTCGTTTTAGGCCTTAAACTGCTCAAAGCTCTAGGAGCTGCAAAAGTGTCCATTCTAGGTGACTCTGATTTAATCATACAACAAATGAAAGGCAACTTTGTTACCAATGACAATAGAATGAGGGCCTATAGGACTGTTGCCACTAATATACTCAATGCATTTACTGAATCCAAGCTTGCCAAGATTTCAAGAAATCACAACATTCATGCACACAGCCTAGCCACTTTTGCTAGTACATGCAAGCTTCCCTTTGAGCCAAATCACCATTTCACTGCTGAGATAAAACATAGGCCTGTTGTCCCAAATAATGTTAAAGATTGGCAAGTGTTCGAAAATGATGCCCAGATTAACAATTTCCTCACTCTTGAGCATGAGTTTTCAAATATTAACATTGACATGGATACTATGACGGATGAACAACAGCAAACAAATGAAAATCAGCAGGCTGTAACAGCTATAACAGCCAAACAAATGCTAAACCCAACTGTTTTTGACAATGCAAACATAGAAGAGCTGAAACAGATGCATTTGGAGGAAATAGCCAAAACAGAGGCCGAGATCATTGATCTAAAGGATAACTTTCTCCCTGCTGGCCTCACTCCATTAGAAGATATGTTTGATGCAAATGATGTTCCCAAAAAGCCAAAAATGCAGCCCTTAAATGCTTCTTTAGAAGAACAAAACATTGGGACAGCAGAGTAGCCCAAAATGATCAAACTATCTAAATCTTTGCCACCCAATCAAAAGCCCAAATATGTTGATTTTTTCAAAGAATTCCAAGATGTATTTGCTTGGAGTTATGAGGACTTGAAGTCCTATGACACCTCAGTAATCCAACACACCATTCCCTTAAAACCAAACCAAAAGCCCTTCAAACAGAAACTAAGGAGAATCAATCCTCTGCTTCTTCCCTTGATTGAGAAGGAAGTAAGGAATATGTTTGAAGCAGGTATCATAGCACCCATCAGATTTTCTGAATGGGTATCCAATCTTGTTCCCACAAGAAAGAAGATAGGTGAGATTAGGCTATGTGTAGACCTAAGAAACTTAAACCAAGTCTCCCTAAAATACCACTACCCATTTCCCAAAATGGACCACATCCTACAAAGAGTAGTGGGGTCATCTAGAATCTCTTTACTTGATGGCTTTTCAGGTTTCAATCAAATACTGGTTCACTCGGATGACCAAGACAAGACAGCCTTTACCACACCGTGGGGAACATTTAAGTATGTGAAGATGCCTTTCGGACTTAAAAACGCTCGTGCTACCTTTTAAAGGGCAATGGATATTGCATTTGCCAAGGAAATACATGATTTCCTAGTTGTCTACCTCGATGACTTAACCCCTTTCTCCAAATCTGATCAAGAGCACCTAAAACATTTGAGGCAAATATTCATGACATGTAGGAAATATGGCATTTCCTTGAACCCCAAGAAGTCTCTGTTTGGCCTTGAAGAAGGAAAACTTCTTGGCCATATCATATCAAAGGACGAGATTAGAATAGATCTGGAAAGGATCCAAGCCATCCTCCAAATCCCATATCCAAGAAACATAAAAGAATTGCAAGCATTCCTTGGAAAGATCAATTTCCTAAGGAGATTTATCCCAAATCTAGCCGAACTGATAAGACTGTTAAGCAACATGTTAAAAAAGGATGCCAAGGTAAAATGGTCTCTTGAAACCAAACAAGCCTTTGAGAGTATCAAATCTGCCTTAACCCAAGCTCCAGTCCTCACAAGTCCTCAATTTGATAGGGACTTCATCATATTCTCATTTGCATCTGATCACACCATAGCTGTTGTCCTTTTGCAAAAGGATGATCAAGGAGCTGAAAAGCCAATTGCCTTTTTCAGCCGAGCCTTAAGAGATGCCCCTTTGAAGTACCAAATCATAGATAAGTAGGCCTATGCCCTTGTTAAAGCAATCAAAGATTTCCGAGTTTACATTTTATATTCACATGTGATTGCCTATGTCCCAAATGTTGTCGTAAAAGACATATTAACCCAAGAGGGGTTAGAAGGCAAAAGATGTAAGCGGATTGCTAACATCCTTGAATATGACATGAAATAAAACCAACCAAGCTGATAAAGGGACAAGGTTTAGCCAAACTAATGTCTGAAACAAACTTTCAAGCTTTAGATATTAACCAACTGGAAAATGAACAGGAGTTGGCGACTCCACAGATCAGTGAAACCTTTTTGTAATCCCCATGGTATGCTGATATATGCTTTGTATTGTTAAACCTGTTTGCTCCCCCAGGATTGTCCAGAACCAAGAAAAGTTTTTCGAAAATGAAGGCTTTAAAGTTCTGTGTCTTAGATGGTGCATTATTTTGGAAAAATCATGAAGGTATATTGCTTAATTGTTTAACTATGAATAAAACTAACAATGTCATGAAAGAATTCCATGTAGGGGACTGTGGAGGACATCTATATTGGAAGTCCACTGCTGATAAAATTTTAAGGGCTGGTTTCTATTGGCCCTCTCTGTTTGCAGATGTAAAGAAGTTCGCTATTTCATGTCACAAACGCCAAATCTTTGAGGGCAAAAGAAAGCTGCTACCCTTGCCCCTTAAGCCCATCTCAACCGAGAAACCTTTTCAACAATGGGGTCTCGACTTCATTGGAGAAATCCATCCCTCTTCCTCAGGCCAGCACAAGTGGATTTTAACAGCCATCGACTATTTCACCAAGTGGATTGAGGCCATCCCATGTAGGCAAGCCATTGATACCACCATTATCCAATTCCTTGAGTGCAATATCTTTTATAGATTTGGCTGCCCTGAGAAGATCATCACTGATAATGCCGCTGCCTTCAAATCCAAAAAGATGATCAATTTTTGTCATAAATTTCACATTACCTTGGGCCATTCCACAGCCTATTACCCTCAAGGTAATGGCTTGGCCGAGTCATCTAACAAGAGCCTAATTAGTATTATCAAGAAGATCTTAGAAGAAAACAAGAAGAACTAGCATAGAAAGCTCACAAATGCCCTATGGGCAAACAGACTTTCAACAAAGAAATCCATTGGGATGAGCCCTTATGAGCTGGTGTATGGCATGGAGGCCAGGTTTCCATCTTCTTTGGGCATTTCCATTATGAAGCTGTTACAAGAGGTTCAGGCAGAACCAAATGATATTCAACGAAGAATAAATCAGACCATTCATCTTCAGCAAACCAGAGAGCAGGTCTATGACAGAGCTCAAATCTTGCAAGAGAAGCTCAAAAGGATGTTTGATAAGAGAGCTAAGGCTGAGGATTTCTGTGTTGGCAACAAAGTTCTAAGGTGGGACTCACGAAGAGAAGACAAGGGCAAACATGCAAAATTTGATTTTCTATGGAAAGGTCCATTTGTTATCAGCGCTGTGCAGGGAAATAACACATATTTCCTCAAATCTGTAGAGGGCGGCACAGCTGAAGAAGGCCCTGTTAATGGGCGAATGTTAAAGCATTATCATGATCCCTGTTGTTAAACACAACGCAGCTGTATTATATTTGTACATAAATACTTGTATTTTCAACACTTTGTTTTGCTTTTATAGCAGGCCGAATAATGGAACAACACAACAAAGTTCTTTAAAGGCAGAACCAAAGCAAGTCCTCCATTCAGATCTCTGTCATTGCATTAATCTCAGCAAAAGAGCAAGCAGTTGTTTACTCAAGAGTATTAAAAGAAAGAAGGATTTTTAGTTTACATCAGCACCCTTTTTCAGGACAGAATCAAGGGAAGTGCTCCAGTTTTGTTCCCCTATGCTGTGTTTATTTCAAAGGCAGAGGTGCATGTAATGATAGAGCACGCAGAAGAAAGCAGGCGGTGCTGCTATTGTATAAAAATTCAGTTTATGAGAATGTTGTTTTTAGGTTTCAAAGTTTCAATCATTTGACAGCCAGCCCAAGGGAAGTTTTAGTCTACAGCAACAATAGAAGATCAAGGCAGTCTGACCTGCAGTTCTTGGCTTTTCACAAGGAAAAGCCATCCCCAAGTGGAGCCACTGTTATCCTCCTGTTGCAACAAGTGTTCATATTTCATGATTGACAGTTGAAAGTGCCAACTATGTCATCTTTTCATGCTGCAAGGTTCCATATTTCTAGAAAGAGGCCAAAGAAGGGGCCATGAAAGTGTGCCAGTCTAAATGCCACTGCTGTATTCCAAATTTTGATGAGTTATTCCATTTTTGAAGAATTTTTCAATTAAGGGAAGGCCAAACAACTTAATCTTGGCCTCCCTAGGTTTCAATTTCTTGTTTTAGAATGTAGAGAATGAATATCTGTCCAAACAGTTTAACCTTGGCAGATTTGTAGATAGGTAGAGAAACAAGGGTGCTCAACAGCTTAATCTAAGCCCCTGGATGCAATAAGTGTAGATTTAGATAGGATGACAACAAAAAGAAAAGATGAAAAGCTGAGTTTGCTAGTCCAAGTGCACCCATACAAAAAGAAGAAAAAATGCTAGGTAAGTAGGCTGGGTAAGTAGTTTTGTGGTTGCAGAATCAAGCTATGTGATCCATTTCATGTTTTCAAGTGTTATATCCATTCAGATCACAGGTACAAAGCAATTTTCCTTTGGATCAGCTCAAGTGAGGCATGTCTAACTCCCCCTTCTTCTTATTCCCCAAATCACTCACTAACATCCCCTTGAGGACCTTGGGATTTGCCCAGCCAGTCCTGTTATCACTTCATTTTTGTAAAATACCAAGTCAAGCTTTGACTTTCTTCAGTGAAAAGAAGCCACATTTCTTGTGTAAAAATCATGTCTCCACAGTCCATTCACTTCCTATGTCTAAGTTTCAACTCACAAACTTAGCCTCTCCCCTACACTTCACCTCACAAATTCATATTAACTCCTAACTCTACTATCTAGCTCCCTAGATCATCTCCTTATCCCCTACTATATAAAATTCCAAAAAATGATACATATCCCACCTTATAGCATTATAGCTATGTATATATGGTTTTGGGAAATGATATTCCACCTGGGGCTACTATTAACCCATCCGCGTCTTAACCAGGAGTTATCTTAACCTCTGGTTAAGCTAACAACCATTCCATTCCCCTCCCTTACCCATAATCCTTACTGTTTTGCCTGCGCGCCCACATTTCTGGGTTTTTTTTAAATATTATGATTAAACTTTACCCCCGACGCACGAACCATGTATAAAACCCACAAACCCAAAGTATAAAACCCCCACAGCATTGTATAAATATTCGAATATTCCAGCGGGCCCCGTGCACAAACCTGCCGCCAGCTCCGCGCTCCGTCAGCCCTCCGATCCGCCTTCCCAGATCCGACAGCTCTCAGCGATTTTGGAGCCGCCCCGATGATCGACAGTTAGCCTCCGATAGGCTAGCGGTTTCTCCACCGTATAGGAGGACACATGTCCACCTTTTATTGCATCGGGCGGGCTCTGACAATTACCACTCTCGTACAGAAGGTGGTCCGATAAAACCACAAACCGCCTTCTCTCTCTCCTCCCCTGACGATAGCACCAGGTTAGCGCCATGTCACCTCTGCGTCGCCCCTCCACTATTACGTGTCACTGCCACCACATCACCCTGCCGTACTGCCACATCACCCTGCCACATCATCATGCCCTACTGGGACCCACAACTGATGTCGTGCTGATGTCATCACCGAAAAGGGCGCGAAAGGCGAAAACCGCAGCAAAGGATGCCCGGAAGAAAAAAATGAGTTAGTTTTCGATGCACGATTAGCGCTTAGTGCTAATCGCGCATTGTTAAGAAAAATTGGTTAAAATGGAGGGCCTCTCATGGCTCAGCTACCTGCAAAACCCAAAAACTCGCAATTTGAGAGGATTTCTTCATTTATGTTCATATTCAAATCGACCAGCGCCGATATCATTCCAGAGGCTACGAAAAGCATTTGCAGCAGCCATTTTTGCCTTCAAAGGGCAGAAAAGGGGCGATTTGACAGTTTCAAACACATCAAGGGAGAGAAAACGGCCCGATTCAATTGTCAAAGAGTATCAGAGGAAAGATGAAGCCCTGATTAAATCAAAGAGTATCAATGAAGCGGCAAAGAGTATCAGATCGGTAATACCAAAGCAGGTGAACATTAAAGGCTCCCAAGCAAAGTCAAAGAAAGCGGTGAAGCCATTTAAGGCTCTCAAATAACAGTTAATGCACATCAAAGCCACTCAAGAGCAGGGGATCAGAACCCAAAGCACAGTTATGGCTAAATGAACAGCAGAGAGCCATAAGGACACCACATTAACTCATTTTGATGCAACTTCCTCCAGCACAGCTCAAAGATATTTTCTTGCATTAATTTCAGTACAAGATTAGGTTAAAAAAACTCGTTTCCCTCAGACCTGTTTTAGGTCTGCAGTAATATATATTTTTGGATTTTTTCTCTATATAAACCACCCTAATTCACTGTTTAGAGGGTTTGTTGGTTGGATCGCTCCACTAGAGACTTGCTCTGTATACTTGATGTTTTACTTAATCAAAGACTGCTGAAAAGCTTGGAGGAAAGACTGTTTGCTGTGTGTTTAATGGTTCAAGGGTGAATACAGAATTCTTGTGCTGCAACATGACTCAATAAGTGTTTCCTACCTTTGATTTCCATTGATATATGATCATATTGATATATATGTCACCATCTAAAATAGCAGGAAAAATGAATAGCTTAGACTTTGTTTAACTGCACTCTATGCTCAATTTCTGTTGTTTCTTTATGTTTTCATCTGAATTGGTAATGAATATGAATTCCCTTTGGCTCATATTTCCCCAATTCACCCATGTTTGACAGTTATCTAGGGATTCTTTAATGCTCCTAGACAGAGCTCATTCACCTTCCCTCTGTTAAGTCGAATGAGAGATTCTTAATTGCCTCTCATTCCTTAGCCTGCAATCCATCCCCATTTAGCTTGAATTTTGTTTCATGTGTAGCTATCTTGCTCCATATTTCTCTCGCGACCAAGAAAACAGCACCAGTAGTCCTACTCCTCGACTCCATGCCCAATGGTTTTAAACTTTCATACTATACATACCTCTCTACTTGAAAGCATCATCCTTCCCACCAAAGCTTAAACAAAACCCTTTGAACTCAATAACTAGCCTAAAATCATCATCAACAAAGCTAAATCATTAAGAGAGAGCCCTCTCTGATTATTGGTTTGTGGTTACCTCGGCCGTATCCTTTAGGAGCTTAAGGACAACCTGAGTGTTAACAGACCAATCAGACAACCTCAGAGAAGGATGAATCCAAACCTTAGGGAGATAGTGAAAGAAGAGCTTCAAAAACTACTCAATGTAAACTTCATTTATCCAATTTCAGATAGCCGATGGGTTTCTCCTTTGGTTATAGTACCTAAAAAGAATGGTAAATAGAGGGTATGCATTGACTACAGGGAACTGAATAAAGAAGCTTTGAAGGATCACTTTCCTTTGACCTTTATCGATCAGGTATTAGATACATCAGCAGGCAAAAAATACTTTTCATTTTTGGATGGTTTTAGTGGCTATAATCAAATTTAGGTAGCACCTGAAGATCAAGATAAGACTACATTTACCTGTCCATGGGGAACTTTTGCTTATCAAGTGCTTCCTTTTGGATTATGTAATGCACCCGCAACATTCCAAAGAGAAGTACTAGGAATCTTTTCTGATCTAATCCATGATTGTGTAGAGGTTTATATGGATGATTTTACAGTTTATGGTAATTCATTCGAAGAGGCAATAGAGAATTTGGAAAAAGTCCTTATAAGATGTAAAGAAACGAACCTTTCATTAAGTCATGAAAAATGTTTTATGATGTTTACTGGAGGTATTGTTTTGGGACATCACATTTCAAGCGATGGGATTAAAGTCGATAAATAAAAAGTTGAAGTCATCTCCAAGTTGCCTATTCCAAATTGTCAAAAATATGTTAGAAGTTTTCTGGGATTTACTGGGTACTATAGAAGATTTATAGAGAGCTTCACTAAAATAGCATCTCCACTCTTCAAATTGCTTACAAAAGACTGTGAATTCAAATGGGATCCCGATTGTCAATCAACATTTGAAACTTTGAAAACAGGAATATCTGAGGCACCCATCTTGAGAGGACCAAATTGGAAACTTCATTTCCATATTTCTACAGATGCTTCAGATACAGCGCTAGGGACTGTGTTGGGTCAAAAGGATTTAGTTCCTTATGCCATTTACTATACCAGTAAAAATTTGACTCCCACTGAGTTGAACTATACTGTAACTGAAAAAGAGTTCTTAGTTGTTGTTCATGCAATCAATAAGTTTAGACATTATATAACAGGCTATGAAACTTTTATTCATACTGATCATTTTGCGATTAGATATCTAATAAACAAACCTATTACTAATGGCAGAGTTACAAGGTGGCTCTTACTTTTACAGGGATTCAATATTATTGTGTTGGATAGACCAGCGAAACAAAATACAGTAGCTGATTTCTTGTCTAGGATTCAGAATACTAAAGAAGATTCTCCTATAGAGGACAAGTTTCCGGATGAATATTTATTTGCAGTAACTAATAAGACGCCTTGGTATGCATATATTGATAACTATTTGGTTACAAGGAAACTACCTCCACATCTATTTCCTAGTGAAAGAAGAAATATTATTCAGGAGAGTTCAAAATATTCATGGATTTCTAACAAATTGTTTAAAACAGGGCCAGATCTTGTGATCAGAAGATGTTTTAGGGAAGATGAAATTCCTGACATCCTCAAGGCATGTCATGATGAACCATGTGGCGGACACTTTGCTGACAAAATGACAGCCTATAAAATCCTCTCTTTAGGATATCATTGGCCTTCCGTTTTCAAAGATTCAAAAGAATATGTCAAACGGTGTGACAGCTACCAAAGAGTAGGGAAACCAACCCTTTCAAATGAAATGCCATTGCAACCGAAAGTACTCATCAAACCCTTTGAAAAATGGGCTTTAGATTTCATTGGACCTATTAATCCACCATCTAAACAAAAGAAGTATATATTGGTATGTACTGATTATGTCACTAAATGGGTAGAAGCCAAAGCATTATTTTCTGCTACTGAAAATTCAGTTGTTAATTTTCTTTATGAGGATATTTTTACTCGCTTTGGTGTTCCAAGAGAAATTGTGACAGATCAGGGAAGTCAATTTACATCCAACCTGGTGGAGAAGGTGATGGAAGAATACAAAATCAAGCACAAAAAATCTACTCCTTACCATCCACAAGCAAATGGTCAAGTGTAGTCTACAAACAAAGTTCTTGAAGGCATCATTACCAAGACTGTTCATCTACACAGAAAAGACTGGGCAGAAAGGATTCCTGAAGCCTTATGGGCCTACAGAACCACATGGAGAAATACAACAAGACATTCTCCCTATGAACTTTTTTATGGGAAAGAAGTCCTGCTCCCCATTGAGTTCCAAGTCAAAACTTTCAAGATGGCAGTTCAGTTAGGAATGGATCTATCAGAAGCCCAAAAGCATAGAATGGAGCAGTTGAATGAGCTAGATGAGATCAGACAAGAGGCAATTCTAAGAACTGATCTAGTTCAATATCAAAGAGCTAAGTGGCATGACAAATACATCGAAGAGAAAAAATTTCAAGAGGGAGATTGGGCATTGCTATTTTATTCCAAGTTTAAAGATTTTAAAGGAAAATTTCAGACTCATTGGCTTGGGCCATATGAGATTGACAAAATCTTTAGCAATGGAGCGGTAAGAATCAAGACCATTGATGAATATCAAACTCCTCTTATTGTGAATGGCCACAGATTAAAGATCTATCATAAGCCACTCTCAAAAGAGGAATTTGTCAAAATGTTTCAAGATAATTCTGCAATAAGGCTGGTGAAGAAGAATCCTTCTTCTCCACCAGCCTAGCCTTTGTTCATTTCTGTTTCTGAGTTAAAAAAAAAAATTATAAGCCTAAAAACCAATCACTGATTGGCAGTCTTATACAGAAAATATAGAGCGAAAATCAGGAACACCTGACACCCTATATTTTCCAAAAAAATTCTCTCTCATTTCACAAGTTTTGTGACACTCCACTCCATTTTATTCCACTTCATTCCACTCCACTTCATTTCATTCCACTCCATTTCATCCATTTCATTTCATTTCACCAATAAAAGTTTCTTTCATGACCATTTTCATTCAGTAAGTTATCATCTATCCATCTCCATTCAGTGAAATGATTACTGTGTCAATTTCCGCAGCTAAAACCAGTTTCTGCAGCCAGAAGTAGTTTCCGCAGCCATCACTCTGTTTTTCAAAAATTGACAGCCAGATGTTAGTTACATAATCATGAAATCAAATGCAGGTATGACTGAGGACATACTATGAAGACATGGGGCACTTAAAGCATTAACAAGGAGCAGCTGATCGAAGATTAATGAAAGAAATGGAAAGAATTCCAAGGTATGAGTAAAAATTTATTTCAAATAGCATTCAAAGCACATTTTTACATAGTTATAAAACCATAGCTCCATTATATGCAATGATTGCGTTGATAATTCCATAACCATTCCACGATCTCTATACGATTCCCCCACAATCCTTGCATTCATTTTTAAACGGCCTCATAATCAAGCCTCCGGTTTTAACTCGTGTTCCACTGTACTTTGATACTCCACCTGTAATTATGGGACATGGTTGATTTGATCACGGCTTCTCTCCACCGCATAAATTCCGCAGCCATTTCATAAACATGTTTACGTCCACTCTGCAATCATCCAGTTTAAAATTCTACCGAATTCATTTTACTTCCCTATTATTTTATTGAAGCCACGGTTGCATTTCCACCTCGTTCATATCAGTCTCCGCTTTGCTACCTATTCTCTGTTTTCCAGAAACTGTTTTCTTTTTCTCTCTATAAACCCTATTCATAACCCTAACCCAGCCGTCTACCTCCGCTAAAACCCTTACTCACGCAGACAAATTTTAAAGGCAGAAGGAAGGATGGGTCTGTTGTTGATAGCAGAACCAGAAGGGCCCAAGTTTTTGGAGGGATACTCGCAAGTGAAAAAAATATTGAAAAAGGCAAATTGGCTACGGTTTATTCAAAAATTCAAGGGCTACAACAAGGAGATCACCAAGACTTTTGCGAGGTCATTTAACGGCCTAGATGTGGAAGTTGGAGACCTCAAGTTTACAGTCACCGAGGCATCCATAGCAGCTGCTACAGAACTTCCGCAGGAAGTTGAACACTCGTTCAAGAACAAGAGCTTTGACAAGAAGGCTTGGAGGGTGATCCTACGAAATCCAGGCATGGACATAACTATTTTTAAACGAGGAATCCCTGTCAATGCTTTAGAAAAGAAGTGGGCCAGTCTATTGCTAATTATTCAAAAGTTCATCACCTGTGAGGGACGTTTTGGATCAATGTATATGTATCACACCCGACTGTTGATGAATTTCCTAGAAGACCAGACCCTCAATCTGCCATAATTTTTACTGAACAGTTTGAAAAAGATGTCTGTAACCGTCCAAAAGAATCTAGGGGACATAGAACCACATTTGTATCACCATGGTCTTGTGAAAATTTTGATAGAAAAACAATTAAAAGAGAAAAAGGACACCTGAGAGCAATTTCTAATCAGAAATTTCTTTCAAGATCCACAAGAGGCCCCTGAAAGTAGTACATCTAAGAGAAGCAGAAGAAAGAGAACAAGTGATAAAACTCAAAGTACTCCTACTAACACAGTTGAAGAAACTAGTAGAGAAGAAAGACTGTCTAAAAGGAGGAAGGAAAATACTGAGGGTAAAAAGCCAACAAAATCAAAAGAGAAAAGAAGCATTGAGGCTGTGCATCAAACCCCTTCCTTAGAAGAATACCATCAAATATTATCTAAGAGACTAGTTCACCTTCCAGAACAGTGAGCTGTAGCAAAAAAGAAAGGAAAAGAAAAATAGAGTAGGGAGGAAAAAGACACTAGTCCACAGCATGTAAGAAGAAGCTCTAGGCTAAAAGGGAAATTAAGGACAGTTCAAACCAAAGGACCCCACTTTATTGACTTGGGAGGGGAAACACCAGAGCAACCTCCAGCAACCTCTCCTGACCGTAGCCCACACCATACTTCCATTCCACAGCCTGATTTTGACATGAGTCCTTCTTAGCCAGATTTGGAAATCAGTCCTTCTCAACAGGATTTTGGGGACAACCCAAGGAAAACTACACCCGAGATAGACTCGAATCAGCAAGAGATGTATTATTATCTATAATTCTTGGAAAAGGCATCCATAGGCCCAAGCACTTCATCCACTCAGCCTCACACAGCACAAGAAGCTCTAGTCCAATCGTTGAAACAAGAAGTCTTTGAATTGGAGGTTTTAAATAGACATATTAAAAATGAAAATGAAGTATTAAAGGAGCAAAGCAGATTGAACAAGATCATTCATGACAACACAATGTTACACCTTGGACTATGGAAAAAAAAGAATAGGAAATTAAAGAAGAAATGCAAGAGTTTGAATACAGCACTTATCAACCTCAAATTCAGATGCTTGATGAGGAAGCCTAGGATGGTAGTAGTACCAAGGAAGAGGAGAAGAGGGTTGGATGTGCTGGCAGAGGTGTCAGGGCATATGGATTGAGGAAGAGGATGATCAAAATTTTGGTTTCATGGGGACATGCAACACCTTCACAGTGGGGGTACGTTGAGCCCCAAACTTGCATCTTTCCTATACACCTTTCTAGACTTTTTCCATTTACTTGGACCTCCTAAGCTATCAACATCATTGCATATGGAGTTTAAAAGAGCTCATAAAGTGGTTTTCTAACTATGTTTTGTGTTTGTTGTTTGAACTAGATTTTTGCTCATAAGCTGCGGAATCTTGTCACTTTCCACAGCCAGTTCAACTTTCCGCAGCCTTTTTGTTAAAGTCTATATTGCAGGTGTCTTCGGGCAAATCGAGCCACATGGGGAAGTTGAAAATGACGTGGACATGGATCAAGTACTATTGGCTCAGTCGAATTCATCAAAGAAGGTCGTGGTCAAAGGTGGTCAAGCGGTGGTCAAATATAGGAGTCCTATAGCAACAGGACTCCATTTTCAAACACGTGAAGATTTTCATGGCTGTTTCTAGATTTTTGGAGGCATGCTAACACCTGTAAGTTGCCCACGATGTAAATCCAACAAGCCGCTTTCATTAGATTGCATCATTTCGGGTTTGATGGGTATATAGGTGCACAAGCAGTATAATCATCAGAGTCTTAGTTTCATCTCTGGTGTTGCTTCGCTTCCAATAGGTCTGGGCAGTAACCTAGTGGAGTCACATAGGAACACAAGCATGGCTTCCCTACCAGCGAGCCTGATCAGTACCCCGATGGAGTTACTTGCATCACCTCCCTGCACAGGAAGCCTTTCTCTTCTTTCGCCTTATTCATTTTTCACTTTGAATTTTTTACTTTTTCATTTTTTTCATTTTTCATTTTTTTTTAATTGTGCATAGCACTTATTCATTTTAGATGCGGAGAGGGATCCTGACTTATTGAGTGCAGAAGAGGTTTTTCCAGCAGAGAAGTAGTTTATTGTATCTCTGACGTCCCTGTTAAGGTTTTCCCCCTCACCTTACTCTACTTGACTGAGCTGACAAGGGTTAACCCAAAAACAACCGATTAGAGAATGTGACACTAGTTAGCACGCAAGCATTGTGTTATCACCAAGGTTCACTTTGAACAGTACATATTTTCCTTTGATGTATCATGGAATAAAAGTAACAATCTCATCATATAGAGGCAAGACGACAGATAACCAAGTAGTGATAGTTGTACAAGCCCTCTTGTACTTTACCCAGGTCATTTTAAGGGTCACACATGGTTTCATGCAAAATTAACCTACGACAAAACAAGCGAACTAACAAATAACAAAGCAAAGAAAGATCAGAAGCAAAAGTGAAAGAAAAGAAAGTAAGCAAATAAGCAAGCAAACAAACCATCAAACAAAGCATGTAAACAAACAAGCATGCAAGCAAACGCTACTCCTACTCCTACACTAACGGTGCATGGGCCTGATCACGTGCAGTGATACTTCCAATGCAGCGACCGGCGCATTGGTAGACCCATGTTTGTGAAGGCTTGGTCCGCGAGCAACCCAGTTGTGCAAACCAGCAAGAAAGAAATATATAACAATGAAGACAGCCACACTTCATGTTTCAAAGTGCCCAGGGGACATAAATGAGTGCATGTGCATGACAGGCAATCCATGGAATTATCAAGGTGTTGGGTGACACTACGTGCAACTTTGAAGCACAAGCACACTCTTGACTGTGACATGCAAGCAAACAAAAGAAACAAAGATAACTTGCATCGCACACGAGTGCTTGCAATGTAAGACTCCTCCAATGCATGAGCAATGGGATCATGCAGTTCGAGTGAAGGAAGTGTGATTTGTGAGTGAGATGGATCTTCAATGCATACTAATGAGTGATGAGGAGCCTTGGGTGATTGAACAATTTCATGCTCGGAAGTGAGACTAACCCCAAGAAAGCGAGGACCTGACATAACCATCATCTCAAGCTGAAGTGCCTCGATAGTCATGGGTGTTTCAACTTCATCGTCAAATAGATCATCATAAATGGGTGGCTTCAAAATATCAACTGCAATAGAGTCATAATCGTGATAAAAAATGGAAGTAAATGGATCATGCCCGCCACGATCAGATAGATCAATGATTTATTCAACATCCTCATGATCAGATAAATCAAACAGAGGGGTAGACGAAAAGTGAACAAACTCACCATTTGTATCTATGGAAAATACAGATGAAGGATCAAGTGGATCTTCAATGAGTAACTTATCCTCTCCGTTGTTGAGTGGATGGGCTAACGTCGGTGAGTCATGCGAGTGATCAACAATGAGTGCATCTGTGGATGAAAACAAACATGCAAAATCATGGATGACAAGTTCACCAAAGAGGTTAGGAAAGAACGGAGGGAGTTCAGATGTAAGGGAGTTAGCCTTCGTCGAGTGTTGATGTTCAAGATCCCACTCATACTCTTCATGAATGACAGCGCATGTTGGTTGTGCAAAACCAACTCCATCAATAGGTTGTTCCTCGTTCCCAACAAGTGAAGATTCCGGAATGGACGGACACAAAACAACATCATTCGAAGGAACACCCGAGTGCAAAGATGGAGGTCGCAGACAAGCATTCATATGAGAACTCAAAGGACTCACAACCAAATCTGCATGAAAATTGAGGGAAGTGATGTTGGGAGAGTGTGAAGGATGAAGAGGTGTGTGAGTATGCTCTTCAGCATCACTTGGCAGTGGTGGAGCTGTTGAACGAGAGGAAGGCAGACAGTCAGTTGAGCCGATGTCCACATCCACATGAGATTTTGTAGCTCCATCAATGAAGAATGTTGATCGAGGCTTGATTTCAAGCTTTCTTTTGGGACAAGCATATTTCATAAGCCAATACTCGAACCAGTCCCAAAGATAAGCAAATTTCATCTGGCTCCTCGGATCTTCAAACTGCAAGTCACGGAAGCACTACCAAAAATCAATAACTGATTCATGCGGAGCCCTCCGTTGATGTAACAATTTTCAGTCAAGATGATCTGCATCAAAATGATAGAACATGTCTTCAATGAGATCACATAAGTGCTCAAATGAGTGCACAGTGTCAGTTGGTAGGCTGAGCACCCAATGAAATGGAGATTCGCGAAGTGTGTATGCAAGCAGCAAACCGACCTGTTCGTCAGAAAACTCATCTTCCTCATGAAGCATGGAAAGAAAGTTATGTAAGTGCTCAGGCCAGGCCACTTCGCCTTCACCATCATACGTGTGAGTGGACAAGAGATTGAAAAGCTTCCATGTGATGGAGACATCTTCACAATTCAAAAAACACGTGGGGGAAGAAGAGTGCAAGACTCCATGAAAGATGTTTAAAGGTTCAAAACTAGATGAAAGGACACAGCTTGTCATCAGGCCCTCCTTCTAGTGCCAAAAATGTTGATGGTGTTCAACCCACCAACATGTCAAGGGGATCTCCTCGGTAAGAAGTTCCAATTAGACCTCAGACTGTTTGGTGTACGAGTCCTAGCAGTGGGTCGTAAGGTAATGCCTTGACCACGATGTCGCACAGAAGTAAGTAAGATAACTCTGTCAGTAGCAAGGGTGTGACTGTTTCAGTGAGTCAAGGAAGATGTATGAGAGGTTCTAACATATAAGGGGGAGATAAGGGTGAAGGTGAGTTCCAAGTTGAAAGGGATCAGTCCCAACTCAACTAGGAACACACAACACAAAAGGACATACATAGCTTCTAGAAGAGCCGTCCACTTAGATGAATTAGTCACAACATACAAGGTAAGATAACACGTACATCACTCACGGATCAGTCTAAACGAGTGCAATGGTTGTTACAACAAGGTTCATGTGAAAAGTCTGTCTGGTGTCCAGTAGAGCAGTCAACACAGACGAGATAACATTAACAACATATACAACACATTTGCAACAAGATTCATATAATTGCATGTGAATCAGTTCATACACAAATACGTAAGTTAAACAACATATATCATTAAGGCAACCAGAGCAGTCCAACTACAATAACAACATATGCATGAAAATGTGCTAGCTCTTATTATATAAAAAGTGTAATTTCCAATCATACAATACATCCATGTAAAGCTGCTAGCCCCATCAGTGAAACGTTACAGCCACATCCACCTGCTCTTCCAAAGAGATGTACTAGCTCCGTGCAGTGGAGAAGCCAAGATGCATAACAATATTGTCCAAGCTTTCTTCAAGATAATCTTAATAGAAGCTTGGCTAACCAAAAGCATATACAATGAGGTATGAGGGACTATTTATAGCAAAGGGTGGGATTGTTAAGGGATAAATTCCCCTAGGGTCTTGGGTTGATACCCTAGCAGATCGAAGGTTATATATACAGAGAAACACACATTCCACATAGCCATGATACTAATATAAAAAAACTAAACGAAGAGAGGTGCACCTGGGGGTCCTTCGTTTGGGAAGATCCATCCAGGGTCCAAACACTCTTGGAGTTCCTCTTGCTTCTTAAACCTGCAAAACAATAAATTCAAGAAAGCACAGCAGTATATTGACCAAGCATCATAAAGAAATCATCTTCATAGCATATTGAAAGGTAGTTAGTTATACAATTAAAACAACCGATCATATGTGAATCATAACATTGATATCATAAACGTAAAGAAGATTTATATCAGGAACAAGACAAGTGTTTCTTTTATTATAGATAACTAAAGTACAGAAAGGAATGATTTCACCTGAGTCATCCTTTTGCAGGCTCTAAGCAGAACCGTCCTCCGGATGCGTCCAGTCTCAAGCCTTCAACAAACTCCTTCCATGACTTACTCCAAGATATCTCAAGTAGTAGAAAGACATCATAACACAAGGAAACAAGGGTTTCCTGATAATGGGGAAAGTGCTGGAAGCATAAGGATCTCCAGACTTGGTCAAGGATAATTTCAACAGAGTGATATTTCTCTCTCTCTTCTTCTCCCTTAGGCCTTCCCATTGAAGCCTTTTTGTACCTCTCCCAAAGTAGTTTTTTAGTTGGGAATTCATTGGAAACAGTTGGGCCACAGGCACTAATAGGTAATCAACATGTGAAACCCGTGATCTCTACCCGAAATTAAGGAGATTTATTTTTTTTAAGTGTTTTAAGACATATACGTGGGTTGGGTGTACACAGACCCGCGTACACACGCATTTAGCTCAAGGCAATGTCATGTATAGGGAGTAAAACACTATTTTTTAAATTTTTGGACCAGGTCTGGAAGGAGGGGTTTCCCTAGGCCATGAGTGTAGCATCACAAACATCAAGAGTGAGGTTTGGAGCTATAACAGATGCCCCCTAATATATGAGGTTAGAAGGGGTACATGATGGCTGAAATGTATTAAGCAAGTCCATGGAAAGGAAATCCGTCAAAAACTGAGAAGGACTTCACCAGAGTTCAGCCTACCAAGCCAAAAAAGGAGATCAGAAAGAAACACTGTCTGAGGCGGGCATACCCATTCTTAGAGAAAGTACAGCATGTCCGCATATCAAGTACAAGCGGATCCACTAAGTATACAAGTATAAAAGACTGGAAAATACATAATGGATCATCTAATCATGATCGAACAAGTACATGTCTGAATATCACATATAAGAATGTCAATGATGCTGAAGGATGAAGCAGATCACAGATATCAAAGACTGATCCCAAAAAGTACCAAATGAACATGATGGAGTAAAATGGTACTACACTGCAAACTCAGGTGCCAGCATATAGAATGTTGCCATGAATGACTGCAGCATATAAGGTGGAATGGTATCAACTAGCAGCAATAGGAACAACTGTCAAGTGAACTAATGAATACTGATGCAACCTGAAGTCTTCACCAACCACCATGGTACATTTCTACACCATGGGAATAAATGATCTGAAGTTGACCATGTGAGAAATCGTTTGATTACCGGTCATTAATGTATACCATTAACAAACATGAGACTGCTCACCAATAATGATAATGAGCGTCAAGGTACCCAGTACAATCTAACAAGTGTGAATAGATGAGCTGAAGTTGAACACCTGTAAGAATCTATCAATCAAGAGACTGATGGTTTCCCACTGTCGATAGCGAAGGATCTGCCACTAATGACTACAAACCCCAAGGTACTGCCAAATGGACTCTAGATCTTTGCCCGAAAGAAATGAGTTGTAGTCGATAGGGAAAGAACCGCTAGAAGGAAGGCATTTAGGCATCCTTCATCAATCTAGCATGAGTGTAACCCATAGGCCAATAATTTGGAAGGAATCGGACGAAAAAGATGTAGTAACCCGACCGAAGCATTTTTCCAACGTACACAAGATGTGGCTAGCGCACGACAGAAACCCTTTGAACCAACCAATAATGAAAGTTGACACAGAGGCAAGGTATCCACCAATAGGGTCAAATGGAAACCAAGGTATTGCACGAATCCCAATGTGCGATAATGTAAGCTGATGTCGAACATAAGGGAAACCACTCAGTCAAAGACCCATCATACTGATTGATGTTGAGCACAAGGTGACCTATCAATAATGAAAATAGGGCCAGGGTGCAACTCTAGGCCTGTCTTCAGAGCAAGATGTCGTTGTCGATAAGGATAAGACCCACCAGCAAGAAGTCAATGGGGACCTTCTCAAACCGGCACGAGTAAAGGACCAATATAGCTAATGTGATGATAGACACAATACTGACAACCAGGGATAGTGGACTGAAAAATGAGTCAAGAGACACCGTAGAAAAGCCGACTCAAGCTAACTTCCCTTGAACAAAAGCATGACTCAATGTGACTATGTGGTAGCATATGATGACTCTGTATAATTTCGTCGTGCAGGAGGCACAAACGAACCCTCCATATGATTGGAAGAGATAACCAATCGGGGGAGAACTGACTCAATAACAAGGTTAAGGCGTACCTAAGTCAAACTAAATCTCGCCCAAATAGAGGAGACTTTGTTTTGAGTGCTTTGTTCAAGGGCAACATGACTGACTCTAGTCGCCAACAATAAGTGGAAATATTGTCTCGTTCTTGCTTTTTTTGGAATATATAATTTTTTTGTCTTTTTCTTTAAGCTAGAAAAAGAATAAAAGAATGTTATAGTACAGTGGAAAGAACGAGTGTCGGTGAAGCAGATGATCTAGTTCCTAGGATTGGAACAATCCTATGCTCAATGCAAGGAGGTGAGAACTGGTTAAAGACACTCAAAGGTGTGTTCCTTCCACGGGTCAAGGTGTGTCAAGTTGCAGAAGTCAAGGGCATGCAAGTTTAATTTTGCAGTCGTCATGGTCAAAAGTTGGCTTAAACACGAGTCCAAGTGAAGCCAGCTCAAGGCCAAAAGGTGCACACGGTCAAAATGCAATGCAGTAGTACAACTCAACACAAAAGAGCCTGTAGGGTATAAGGCCAAAACGAAACAAAGAAGCAAAGAGGAATGAGTCTTCATCGCATAAGTCATGGTGGAATTACAGAGGACTCCCAAGCCTACTCAGATCGAAGTAGCATGGAAAACAAATGTCAGTGAGATGCTAACTGTGATGCCCATCAAAAGGATGGCTCTACCATCGTGTCATGATTTGCAAAAATCGGCGAGTGAAGGTGGTTTATGAACCATAACACGATGGGATCGACCCTATGGCAAGTGTATCGACAAATGGAGGCTAGTATGCATAATGCAATGGAAAAAATGGCTCCCCTAACCTATATGCTAGTGAGAAAATGATACCTGCCATGACAGTTCAACAGTCATGGAACCATCTCGAAACTGTCGAAAAAACATCCAAAATGTCCTAAAAATCAAACCATTCTCGACATTCCAAGCTCCCAAGTTAAAAGTTACATGAGACCAAACAAAAACAAGTTTTGAAAAAATTTTGCATTTTCAAAGTCTATAAAATAGTTTTTGGACTCACCATTTTCACCATTTGAATTTGAGAGCAAAGGAGTGGAGCAAAATGAGCAAACTTTTCCATGCGCCAAATTCAACCATTCAGATCCTTCCAAAATCACCAGGTAACCCTTAAACTTGTCTTGCAATCAATTGTGACTAGTTTTAGAATTTTTAATTTAAGTTTTACCGTAGATTTTTTTGTCAAAAATTTCACCGCAGTGTATACGCGGGTTGGATATATGAAACCCACGTATATGCAGGCCCTACACGTGACTGTGTGTAAAATGGACCTGCGTATACGCCGCAAACATTTCAAACAAAAAAACTAATGGTCTAAATTCATGTTTTCTTCAGGATGCCAATCACATGGTGAGAAAGAGAGCATACCTCAGTGGATGATGAGGTTATGAATGATCCTAATGCTTTGCATGCCTTACGGGGATGTGGTTTGCTAAAGTTCTTTAAAATGCCAAATATGAAAGAAAACACTCGCCTACTCAAAATGCTCATTCACTACTGGAGCATCGAGGATGATTTATTTATGATTGACCAGATACCACTCAGGATAGAAGTGGAAGACATTTATTTCATCACAAGCCTCTCCCGAAGGGGAGAGGTAGTACATTCCAGGGGCAAGTCACGAGGCACTCTCTCGATTGAGGACTACGTACATATATATTGCCCGAGACATCCAGAAAAGATTGGAAGTCAAATTCCAATCAAACATCTGGAGAGTTTATCGCTGAGGATAATCCTGTTCGCTATAGCTAGAGTGAATGGATCAGCTTCTCTACACCAGGCATCACGACTATCCATGAGCTTGGCAGTAGATTTTCTCACCACCGTATTTGACTGGTGTACTCCTCTTCTAGCCAGCCTAAAAAGCCAGCTTACTTCCATCAAGAGAGGGAAGACCAAAAGCTTCGGATATGGAACTATTTTGTGCTCTTTCTTTTTTGAGAGGGTCCCCGCACTTCATCCTAGAGTACCAGTTTCAATCAGCACCACATGAGATCCACGAATGGGCAGGTGGGCTGACTTGATGAAACGTTTAGGAGGTGGGGACGTCCCATGGACTGCATTTGACGATGACTTGTTCTCCTGGTGGGAGCAGCAAATCATCGCCATATATGACTACCCTTATGCTGGGTTAGACTTCCAAAGAGATCCTGATCTAGTATTACCACTGACCGTAGCATGGGGCGACATTGGTAAGTGTTTTTTGATTTTATGATTTTTTTGTGATTTTTTCAAATATAATAATGAATTTTGAAAAATATTTTTGATAAGATTCAAATGACTAATATGATGATCATGTTTCAGATATTGGGTCGGTGTGACCAGATGGGTTCCCACGGCATGGACGTCGCGGCCGAAGAGGCGGTTGCAGATACATAGCAAATTCTACACACAGTTCAGCGGCACTTGGTGAGACTAACTCACCGAGTACCGATGGCGGCCGTAGAGGATCTTCCTATAGATATGCAGCGTCATGTGGTTGGCATGCCACGAGACTGGGTTCGCACTCTTAGGCGTGTGGGCAATGCAGTAGTTGCCTACTTAGCCGCTCATCCTGAGCCAGGGCATTAGATATACTGGACATGATTATGGGCATTTGAGTCCCAATTTTGTATATTATTTTGGACATATTTATGTACACTCGATATGTTTTATGATATATATATACAGTGCGACTTTTTTATGCTTGATTTTATTGCGATGAATGATTGATGTGCCAGTCTAATGCTTGATTAACGATAGAATCAGCTAACCAATTATGAGATCTTGGAATGTGAAAATAATTAATATAAGTAAATGATCTTTGCAACAACCTCACCGTTAAATACTGGCGATATAAACATGGATCCCTTACCTGATAAATGTTATTCAACTGTGACACTATCAATTGTGAATCAAGATAAACTACCAACAAGTCGATTTTGTAAGAAATTACTTTGGATAGTAAATTAATGATGGCAGTCTACTCAGCCATATTATTTGAAGCGGGACCAATGCATACTCCCCTTGATACCATCAACTGACCAGTTGGATAGTAGAGTACCCAAGCTACGGAAGCGAGGTTCCGAGTGTGCCGACTAGCGCCATTGGTGAATCCAAAATAGACCAAGTCATCCATCAACACCTGCCACAGCAAACCAAAAAGTGTTTATATCAAAAACTCTCGATGAGATATGTACAAATATACAAATTGTAAAAAGAAGCCATTGCCTAGCTGCTACTTAAGCAAAGTACTTCTTGAGGTAGACCCGTTTCAGGCCTCCACCAACTTGTTTCCTTAAAAATCAATTAACTCATACAACCCTTTTTCTAAAACTCATTTAATTATAAAGGGACCGTACCACATAGGCTTGAACATGCCTGCCCCCAAGGCATCCTTATCTTGGTCATAGACCAAGACAAGGTCGTCTTCAGAAAAGACTAGAGGAGGGACAGCTTTATCATACTGAGTTTTAACTCTTTTCTTATGAGCCTCATTGACTGTGGCAGCATCTCGACGCTGCTCATCAAGATGTTCCAAATGGAGGCGCTCTTCGAGACTAGAAGTCTCTGGAAGGAGCTCAACAGCTAACTTAAGAGATGGAATTTCACATTCAATAGGAAAGATAGATTCCATCCCATACACTAACTAAAAAGGTGTAAAACCTGTAGCAGTCTTTACGGAGGTTTGGTATGCCCAAAGAGCTGGATACAACATAAGATGCCAATTGGACCAATTTTTGTCGATCGTCCTTTGCAGGATCATCTTAAGAGTTTTGCTCACTACCTCAAGCTGTCCATTGGCCTGAGGATAATAAGGAGACGAATGTTCCTGCCGGAAACCCAATTTGAGAGCCAATTCAGACATTAGTTGATTCTGGAAATGACTGCCATGGTCAGTGACAATCTCTCTCGGGATACCAAACCTTGAGATAATCTGATTAAAAAGGAACAATGCCGCTATTTCACTATTGTTTTTATAAGTGGGCATGGCCTCAGCCCACTTCGTGAAGTAGTCTACGGCCACGATAATGTACTTGTGATTCGCTGCTGAAGGTGGATTACAAGTTGTAAAATCAATACCCCACTTAGTAAAAGGACTGATAGCAATAACGGGAAAAAGAGGGGTTAGATGTGTTCGCATCTTCCAAGTATAGATTTGACAGGGGTGACAGCGTTTGACCGCTTCAACACAATCTTTGAAGAGCGAAGGCCAAAAATAGCCAGCACGCAAGATACGCTGAGCTGTAGCAAGCCCTGAAAGATGACCACCACAAGCTCCACTGTGGCAGTCATTGAGCATTGACTTTGCTTCCTCTAGGGTTAAACAGCGCCGAAGGATTGAATCAACCCCTCGGCGATATAATGTATCACCAATGATAACATAATTTTTAACTAGGTGACGTAACTTTCAACGTTCATCCTTAGAGAAAGTAGAAGAGAACTTCGAAGTCTGGAGATATACAATGATATATCCATACCAAGGCTCGAGTGAAGAGATGAGGAATAAATGTTCGTCGGGAAAACTTTCCTCATAAATAGTATCCTCTCCACAAGGTAGCTCGAAGATTAGCTCGGAAAAAACCATAGATTTCTTAGACTTGGAAAACAAGAACTTGAGATCAAATTCTTGTAAAATGACTATCCATCGATTATATTTGCCCCCAATCACTCGCCTACTGAGGAAAAATCGAAATGGAATGATCACTGCTATAACAAAAGTTTTGTGTAGCAAAATATAATGGCGGAGCTGCTGGACAGCATGGACAGCTGCCAAGGCCAACTTCTCAACAGGAGAATAGTGAAGTTCAGGACCTATCAAGTCTTGGCTCAGATAATAAATCACATGCTCTGTGAGAGCATTATATTCCTGAATGAGAACCATACCAATGGTTGATTCTACCACAGCGAGATATAAAAGGAAGTCGCTACCATAATCCGATGGACTCAAAAGCGGGGCAGAAACTAATGCCTTTTTCAAGGCATCGAACGACCACTGCGCAAAGTCGTCCCATACAAATGGAACTCCTTTCCATAGAAAATGCATGAACCCTTTAGTGATCTCGGCATAATTCGCTATAAACTGTCTTAAGAAATTAGCCTTCCCTTGAAGACTTTGAAGTTGCCGAATTGAGGACGGGGGAGGCAACTGAATTATTGCCTCTACCTTGAAGGGATCAACCCTAATCCCTTCATTTGACACAATGAACCCTAATAATCAACTGGATGTAACTGCGAAAACGTACTTATTGGGATTCAACTGGATCTTGTAAAAATGACATCGCTCAAAAACCAATCGAAGATGACTAGGGTGATCAGTTCTCTTTCGAGAACGAGCAGCTAGATCGTCCAAGTATGCTTCAATGATATGTTTAATGTCGTGGAAAGCATATGACATGGCCCGCTGGAAGGTAGCTCCAGCATTTTTAAGACCAAAAGGCCTCTTTCTACATGCAAAGGTACCCCAGGGACATATAAAAGTTGTCTTATGTTGATCTTCAGGACAGATAGAGATCTTATTATAACTAGAAAAACCATCCATGAAGGAAAAAATCTCATTACTGGCACACTCATCAATAATCTGATCAATAAATGGTGTGGGGTAATTATCTTTGGGACAAACCTTGTTTAGGTCTCTAAAATCAATTCATACTCGGATTGTTCCTTGCTTTTTATCCACAGGGACTGGATTAGAAACCCAATCGGTAAGAGGAACAGGGTATATAAAACCCGCCTTGAGCAGCTTCTCTAATTCAGATTTAATGGTTGCTGCTTTCCTAGGATTAATCGATTGAAGCCTTCGATGAACGGGTTTGGCGTTTTCATACGTCTTGATCTCATGTTGAACTACAGAAGGATCAGTGCCAGGCATTTCTTCATAAGACCAAGCGAATACATCTCGAAATTCCTTGAAAAGGTCAGTATAAATTTGAATTTCTTCAGGGGAACATTCGACTTCGATGAAGAGATTCTTGATCACGTTAGGCTTCCTAGAGATGTTTATAGATATCGTTTTTGAAATCACCGACATATTACCTTTGGCACGAAAGTGTGCTGGAGCCAAAGGATTTGATACCATCCAAACATCACTAGTAAAGAGCTCGAAGAACCTAGATTCTATTTCCTGCAACGGAGGAAAAAAATATGAACGATGGTGTAAGTCTTCCCAAGGTCGATCTACACCCATCATTACTTCTAGGATTGCTTCTTCAGAAGGTAAAATTGTATCTAAGTAGTCCATGGCAGAGGTAGAATCAAGGGTCCAAGCCGAGGCCACATCACCATCTAGTTCCTCTTCAGAGAAAGGAGTAGAGTGGTTTTCTACAGAGTTGACGATAGACTGATATCTAAGCTCAGCTGCAGACATAGGGAATGTCATTCCACTGACTGGTCCTTCAGCTAATGTGGTCGTAGGTGAAGGCAAGGTCCAAGGGTCTGAAAAATAATTAGTTCAAAATAACTCTTCTCGAGGAGACTCCTTAGATGATGAAACGACATTGATTCTAGCGATAGGAGAGGGAAAATCAAAGGTACCCATCAATGAAGAATACATCCCAACTCCTAGATTCTCAGTACGCGGACGTGGGTTATCAAATAAAGGAACAGTAGAGTCAGAATTTGCTTGAGGATTGACTGGACAATAATCCAATTGATCAACCTTAATGATTTTCCCTTCATGAGGAAAGCAAATGACACGAAACAGAGTCGAAACAACGGCATCCATTTCATATACCCAATTCCTTCCTAAGAGGAGATTGTAGTCTAGGTTAACATCAATGACTTCTACTTCGATATTGACGACCTTCCCCCCAACACATATGGGAAAGGCCAGGATAATCCCATGCGGCTTATGAGAATGCCCATCAAATGCAGTCAGGAGGGTAGGTGAAGGAACAACCGAAGGTGATCTAATGGCCTTCCAGCATGACATCGACATGACGCACGTGGAAGCTCCTTCATCAATAATGGTACGAAAAATGTTAATTTTCTGGTATGTAGACTTTATTTGAAAATCCATATGATGAGGGAGTCGCTTTTTGACACTTAACATGTCGAAACTGAGCACCAAAGAGTTAGTTGGATCAACTGTCTCAATTTCCGAAAGTAAAGCACTTCATTGAGCTAGACACGACTGGAGAATCTCTAAAGCGGACATGGCACACGGACTTTGAGCCAGATCTTCAACAATGGAGTAATTCTGGGTGGCCCTAGCATTAGGATTAATAGTCACGCGTTTAGTGGAACCTTTCGGTATCCGTGGCATAGTCTCGACAGGGGGTCGCTCAATATGAAGGTCGGTATTTCTGGGAGCAGTTTTGTCCTTGGAAGTTTCATCTTCATCGTAATCAGGTGACCAGATGGCCACATGAACATTAGAACCCATCATGAAAACATTTGATGATTTCTCCCCTTCCTGGTTGCCCCCTGCGGAGGTACCAGGATTTGAACTTGTGCCAGCAAGCAGTTGCTGCCCTTAGGGAAAAGGGTTGGTTAACACAACTTGAGAGATAGAAGTCCCTTGCTGCCCTTGTTACACAGTAGCTTGTCACTATCTTCATCTCAGTCTCCCTACTGTGTCATGAGTCCAAAGTCATTCATGCTCATGCTCTCTGATGTTGCCAAATGACCCACTTTGCCAACGTTTCTACATCATTGCGACTGTTTTCCAAATAAATGCGCTGATGAGCGCTCCAAAATAGACCATATGCACTGTCATCGCAGAAGTACACGTGATTCCCACGATGGTCGATTTTCATGAGACAACGCGACTGTTGCCTTTGTTTTTTCGCGATGACATGACCTTCCCCGTTATGCATTCGCGATGTCAGCATGGCAGACCAGTTATGTGCCTGCAATGATCCAGATTGGGCGAATTTGTTCTAACAGTCGGGCTTCCAGATGACTCCAGACCTAGTTGTTGGCCTTGTTTATGTCGCCCTCCTTTCTCTGGCATGGCTGTTCCGTCATTTGTGCTACCTTCCTTGGAGATAAGCTCATCTTCCCACCATCCATGGAGACTCCTTCTCCTATTTAAGCTTTCACCATTGCTATAAGCTGCTAGCTTTTGTAGTTTTTGGATAGTTTTTGGAATTCTTAGTCTCTGGAGTGTTGCTGATAGTATTGTGAGCTTGATAGGTAGATGGTGTGACAAGTGTGGGATTGTTTGAGAGCTTGAGGAAGGTTGTGAAGTGCTTTTGATCTTGTGTGAAACTTGTGAGTGAGAGAGACTTGTATTGGGAGATCCATCATCATGGGTGAATGCTTGAGGAACATGCTAGCTGGACCCTCCTGAGAAGGCTTGTGACGTCAAGACCTAGGTTGTAAGCTTACTCTATTTCATATTTAATACAATCAATGATGTTTTCCTATGTCTCGTATGCAATGTACTAGATAGCTCATGATTTCTTGACTTTATGAGTAAATAGTTCTTTGTTTTATCCGGTTATGTGCCTTGTTGTATTTCCTTGCTTTGTTTCAGGTTGATTACTCATTAGAAGAAGGAAGCGGAAGCTAGAGCAGCACAACGGAACTCTATCGACCACCGGTTGAGGTAGGCCTCTAACTTGAACTATTTAAGGAGAATTGTTGTTTATTTGTCCTTGTTTGTGACTAGACCCACTCTAGGGCTAGAGGGGTTGCCTCTGTCTGCAGAGGGAACACTTTCCTGCTTCACAAATTGGCGACTCCACTGGGGAGCTGGCCTTTGTCCCTTTTCGTTCACTCTTGCCTTGATTTTTGTTTTGGTCTCTTTTCAAAACTTTGGGGATCTGGGAGATGCTTTATTTGTTTAAAGATTGACTGTTTTGGTTTGGGAGTTTTTGGCTCGACTGTGGCCGTTTTTGAACATCATCACGTTTTTTAATTAAACAGTCGTGTTGTCATCGCGCCACCCTTTTTGTAATTTCCTGTTCATCGCATTATTACACCTAACAGTCGCGACGGTTCTATTTATTGGACCATCGCGGAAAAGGCGTGTACTTCCGCGCTGACATCGCATTGTTGCTACGCGTTGTTCTTTATCAGCGCTTTGTTGCTGTGTATTACCCACGCTGATTGCTGTAGAATTGAATTTCTTCAATTCTGCCTCCTGAATCTGTTAGTCTTGCTATCCCCTTGCTGTTATCACTTGGTTTATGACTGGTTTCTCACTGCCTAGAGGTTGAAGCACTCTCTTGTGAGTTTTGTCGAGCGAATCTTGCTTTTCCGCTTTGTGACCTAGTTTTATTATTCCAAGTTTGCTAGATCGGCTTTGCTTGGTTGCTTGTTTGCAAAGATTCGTTTGCTGCTCGCTGTTGATTTGCTTGAGGCTTTTTCACTGCTTGTTTTCTTGCTGGTTGATTTTTAGTGTCGATTATTGAACCAATTTTTTATGTTGATTCGATTTCTTCACTACCAAACATAGATCACAATTATTTGGATCGATCAGTTCACACTTGCTTGTTTGTCTCTTTGAATTCACAAAAAAAAAAAAAATCGACAGTTTGCATCTCATTTAGCATACGAAAGTGAAAGAAAATTTGCATTTCAAAGTTGTATATTGAAAAGCGAATGTTTAGATCTCTCATTAGTAGTATCCATGCATTCTAGAGATTGTTGTTTTCTTGCATTGAGTGACTGTGTGTTGCCTTGGTTTTCTTGGTTTGGGAATGATCTCTCTACCCTCCCGTAGGTAGGTGTTCATCGAAGAAAAATGATACTTCATTCATTTTAGCTGCATCCTAGGATTTAAAATATACATACGATAAGGCCTGAAAACTAAAACATAATCCAAGATCAACTTTAAAATGAACTGAATAAATCTAACAACGCATTGGAACATAACACACACATTTAGAGGTCTAGGCTAGAGACGTGCTCCGGCGTCGTTAAACCTAGTCACTTTTGTTTCACTTAAGGTTGGGTGATTCCTCCTTCTGTGACTCAATAGTGGTCTAGTACGGATTTGAGCTCCCACGTATCGTCGAGTATATGGGGAGACCCCACTAGGTTATCATCCTTTATCCATAGGAAGCTGTGTCTGCCGCCTTACAAGTCGTAACGCATCGAACACAACATTCGGGAAGATTGACTGCCGTACGGAAAGTCCTTCGTTTTCATATGATTGCCAAGGTGTATATGCAGTTTTATGAATTGTCTGGTAAACCTTTTGCCTAGTTCTCCAGAGTAGTCACTTTTTGATCCTTTTCGGACTCCCTAAAAGAAAAGGCTCACCTGAGCATTTGTCACTTCGGGCTCACTAAACATTCGAAGGCGACTAGAGTCATATTTTTGTCCTTTTCTCGACTCTTAAAAAATGAAAAGGTCAAGTTATGTCTTGGTGTCTTAAAATTTATTCGGCCGCGTTCACATTTACCCGGTTAGATCTTGTTTGCATTAGCTTGAGTAGGGTCCTTTCTCGTTAGTTTGCCTAGGAATTTTTGAAGTTGTCATCCTGGCGGAATCACCGATCCCGTCTCCCGCTCCGAGTGACCAAGGGTCTCCTTCCTCTGTTGCTCCTGGGGTATCGGTTGTGAGTGATACTCTCCCTGTTATTCCGAGTATCCAACCAATTAATTCTCGCGCTCCAGACGACGAGGCCTACGAGATTCACTGGAACCCCGTTTGGAAGGAGGAAGACATCCCTCCTACTCCCCCTGGTGTCTCGGTTCCAATGTCTTCTTCTAATATGGAGGACGTATCCCCTGTCACAAGTGAAGAATCCATTGCGATGAGCAGTGAAATTCCCACCGCAATGGAAGCTACACCTTTTCCTAGCACCCCTCTTGGTGTTACGTTTCCCTTACGCTATAAGGCATTAAGGGATGTTATGTCTTCCAGGACTCCCTCTGCGAGTTCTATATGGTCACACACCTTCACTCTGACCTCAAAATCCTTTATTCCTCAAATTTACAATGTATCTGTCACTTCAGTCCCGACTATTCCGACTGTATGTGTAGCGTATTTAACACCGGTTGTTAGTGCCGTTACAGCAACTTCGACTATAGCTACTGTTGCTGGTCCATCTCACGGCCTAGTGAATAGTGGCCAGCCAGCACGTACACCCAGAGTTGTTCATCCTGCACTTAGTGCCCCACCTTCTTATGGTTCCACTCCGGCAGGGGGGGCATACGATCAGTATTTGCAAGCTGTCCAGGATCCGAGATCGCAAGGTCCATTCCATTATTAGGACCCCATAGGGCATCATTTGTATACTTCCTTGCCACCTCAACCTGCGGTTGAGGTCTCAGTCCCATTAAGCGTTGCTTGGGGTACCACTGGTTATGGTGGAGGCCAAGCACCCCATCTGGATCAAGGACCGCCTTATCGAGGACCATCGTATCAAGGCCAACCGTATTACGTGCAAACCTCTCAAGGGCAGCAGTACTATGGGCAGTCTTATCCAGGGAACTTGGGGGCCCACAAGGACAATCCTTTCAGGGACAACCTTCGGCCTCTGGTGGTCCGTCTTTTACCTGTTTTGCTCAACCTTCTGGTAATCCGGGACAACCTTACATGCAACAAGGTCAACCTGGTGTCCAGCAAGGTTATCCATCTGGGCAAGCTGGTCAGCCTTACGTTCAGCAAGGCCAACCCGCTGCCCAGTATGGTCATCCATCTGGGCAAACTGGTTAGCCTTACGTTCAGCAAGGCCAACCCGCTACCTAGTATGGTCAAGCATCTGGGAAAGCTGGTTAGCCTTACTGTAGCAAGGCCAACCCACTGCCTAGCCCAGTCAACAATCTGGACAAGTTGGTCAACCTCAGGGTCAACCAACCGTCCAGTCCGCTCAGCCATCTGTTCCGCAAGGACAACCCTCGGTTGTACAAGGACAACCTAACACCCAGCAAGCTCAACCTTGTGGGCGAGTGGGTCCATTCCAAACTCAACCAGGGTAACCTTCCGGCTAGGTGGTCCAATCTCCATCCGTTCAAGGACATCTTTCTGGGCCTGCTCAACTGGGCATGCAAATGGTAGTTGCTTCTCAAGCCCAACCTGGTTTTCAGCGCCAGGCTGGGCCCCAAACTCAAACTGGTCTTCAGATGCAAGGTGGGTTCCAATCCCAACCTTCTTACCAAGCGCAGTCTGGTCCCTAGACTCAGTATGGAGCCTAGCAACCGTATGGTTACCAGCAACCCCAGGGGCAAGCTCAGTTGGCCCCATACCAAAATTATCAACAAATACAGGTTGCTCCTTATCAGAATTACCAGCAACAGTATGTTGCTCCTGCAGGCCAAGTTGGTAATCAATGGGGTGCTGGGGGGCAAATCCAGAGTCAACCGTCTGGTTATGGCTACAACCCCTATGGACAGAATCCCTACAGACAGAACCCTTATGGGCCAGGTCCGTCCGGACAAAGTCAATGGGGGCAACCAGCAACTGGTTGGAACTCTGGTATTACCTCTTATCCATGGCCACAGATGTCCTTCAATCCTCAGTTACCTTTCTTAGCAACATTGGAACTGCCAGATGTGTCCAAATTGACTAATGATCCTATCCTTCATAATCCATACTGGCCACCAGTTCCAACCAAGATACCTGATGATTGTCCCAAATTCAATGGCAAAGCTGGGGAAGACCCTCAAGCCCACGTTATGACTTATCATCTTTGGTGTTCATCAAATTCGTGGCTTGATGATTCCATCCGGCTCCGCATTTTCCAAAGGACTCTCACTGGCTCGGCTGCTAAGTGGTACATCGAGTTGACTCGTGGATCCTTTCAATATTTCAACTCGTTGGCAATGGCATTTTTAACTCATTTTCAGTTGCCCATTCGGTATGAGACAGGAACACATCTCCTCACGTCTCTTAAACAGGACATGGCCACACACATATCCAATCATATACATGAATGGAGACGGTGTCGTCGTTTGATCAAGTTCTGGATCCCTGATCAGCTCCTGACCGATTGGTTTACGACCTCCTTTGTCCCTGCGATCGCGCGAGACATTGCCATGGGAGCTTGTGTAACTGAAGAGCAAGCTATCGCGTGTGCTCAGTACCTCGACTTAGTTTATTCTCAGTCAGGTACCTTATATGATTATTTTCCTGATGCCCCGAGGCCCAGAACTTCTAAATCTCTGCCAAAGCCATTTGTTGACGGTGTCATTGGATCTGTAAATCTGTCCTCTAAGAAATCATCCGTGAACCTTGGGAAGCAGAAATCAGGTGCTTCAAATGAAAACACTTCTCAGGGTGTATCTAATTCTGAAAATACTTCCGAGGTCAACGCCGTCCAGTCCACCATGGCAGATAAAGCCTCGAAAGGAAAGAAGAAGGGAAAAGGAAAGAATAAAATAGATTAACCTAAGCAGGATCCCCCTAAACCTCCACCCGAGGAGGGCACCAAACGCAAGCCCAAGTACCCTTGTCTTATCTGTGACGAGGATCACTATACCAAAGACTGCCCGAGGCGGTCTGAAGTTAGTCGATTGTTGAAAGGTGCTCCTGGGACTCCTGCTATGCTCAAAGAGCCTTTCCCCTCACAGCAAACGCAAATGGTGGCTGATCCATCCTCGTCTTCTTCTCCCTTTGGTTCCAAAGTGTTCATGGCTAGAACAATTCTCGTTCATATTACGACTCGAGCAAAGGAATATCCGTCATCCACCGAGAAGGAGCCTAAGGTCACCTCAAGCGCTCCTCCGTCCATTTCTGGTCCGCTCCATATCGAGAGACCAAGCACTGAGGCGCCTATTCGACCCCCTCCTAAAGGTGTACTCCAGAGATCATCTTACAACCCTAATGCTCGCGCTGCCCAGCACTATAGCATCATTGAGGAGTTAGCTCAGGCTCCATCAGCTATGTCCACTTTAGAAGTTCTCCAGAGCTTCCCCCCCCAGAGGAAGTCCTTGCTATCAGCCATCGGTGGCATCGACCCGGCCGACTCGGACTTGATCACATTTGATCTTGAGAGCCATGTACCGAGATTGCCTCACCAGATTTCCTTCCTCATTCAAGTCATCATCAATTCGAAAATGATTCATCTTACAGTTATTGATGAAGGCGCGTCAACTTGCATTATGTCTGTTGTTTGTTGGAAGGCTATTGGGTCTCTGACTTTGAGTCAGTCTCCAACGACACTGGAAGCCTTTGACAGAAGAGAATCTCGCCCTTATGGTATCCTCCAACGATTACCAATTACTTTGGAAAGGAAGACCGTTGAGGTGGAAGTTGAAGTTGTCGATGCTAATCTTACTTACAACCTCCTTTTGGGCCGGAGCTGGACCTATGCCATGCATGCCATGGCTTCGTCTCTTTTTCGTGTCATTCGTTTCCCTCATCAGGAGAAGATTGTCACCATGGACCAGCTCTCCTTCTTCGCCTCCTCTTCCGAAGGCAATGTGCCTTTTGTGGAGCATACCTCTATTCCATTTGAGAGTGTGGGAGCTGGGCTCTTTAAAGACCATGCCCTCATGGGTGTCTTCTCACTCCCACCTCTGAATATTACTTCGATCGGTTCAATTTCCACTCGTTCTGATTCCCCATTGCACACTATCGCTACCCTCGGCCCCTTTGCGAAGGGGGGCATTGATTATCTAGCTTGTAACCCTCACTCGGCCGGGGGGCATGGGCAGATCATCAGTGTCGTTGATCATTTTACAAAGCAGGCCGAGACGACACCTACACTATCTAGGCCGGTCACACAGCGGTGCAATAGGGTAAGTCCCGAAATGGGCTTGACTTGAACAAGTATCATGCATGCACTTTACTTTTTGTACATACGTGTGCTTTTAGCAAGTGTGTTGTGTGTGCTTTTAAGCTTGTGTAAAATAAAATATGTGTGATTAAAAACATTTCACATTGGGTCATTTGTTATTCAATTGATACATTAGATCACATTTGTGTCAGACATTTGCATGGCATATAAAAACATCATCACATGTAAAATATCCATCCAAAATAAGAATATGTATATATATATATATATATATATATATATATATATATATATATATATATATATATATATATATATATATATATATATATATATATATATATGTATATATCGTGTGGCGCACCGAGGCGCTCAAAAATAAATGTACATGTCTAAATAGGGTCTGTGTTCTCTGTACATCTGAGACACATGCCTCTTAAAAAATCACCAGCAAGAAATAAAAACCTAGGTGTCTACTGTGGCGGGCTGTGCTCCCTATGGTGCACAGCAGCTCGTGCCACCCGCCTCAACAGGCGGTGCACCCTGGGTTCCATTCCTACTGTGTGGATCTAGGATGCTATGGGGACCTCCTCAATCCCCATATAATCTGGAACCCCTGCTAGCAGACCCTCAAGATTCTGAATCACTGTCTCCATCGTGTCATCTCCCGGAGGAGGCAAGGCTAAAGCTCCAACACCCTGCACGTCCCTCCGTGCCTCCGGAGCCAATCCAAGGGGTCTCGCCGGTCCTACATCTGCATAGCACAACGTTCGTCATTAGGACATGTACATGAAAAAATCAAAAACATCATAAAAATAAAAAAAATCAAAAATCAAAAAATGTGATCGAGTGTCTTACCACCGTCATTCCACTGCTCTCCAGTAGGCAGCAGCATGTCAGTATCTCCGCGGAAGTCCAGGTCAGCATACAACCAATCCTCCATGAAGATCGTTTGTCACTCCAACCACTCTCGGAAAAATGTCCCCCAGGCCACTAGTCGGCCGCCACCTCCTCGTGGCATGACGTGAGCCCATCGCGTGGCCCTCGTCTCGCGTGGCCTGGGTGGGTCCAAAGCCATGTCTTGCAACTGCAGTGCCGACACCCGCTCCAGCATGAGTGGGAGTAAGATCGATCCATAACCAAACTGTTTCGTCTCTCCTCGACGACAGTTGGTCAATTGCCTCTTCATGCTTGTCGTTACTGCCTCTGCCCAGTTAAACATGGTAGGATTTAGACATTCGAGGGCCAGTCGGAGATGGGTCTTCGAGGCCTCATGTTGGGCTTGGGAGCCCACTGCCCGTGTCACCATGAAAAGCATCGCACGAAGGATTATGTCCTCCACAGTTGGGATTGCCACCTTTCCACTCCTTGACTTGCGTGCCTGTGGGCACACCTGAGCCATCAGCATATCTAAGGTATCACCCCCGGGTCGCTGCCCCTCCAGAATGGGCCTCTCTCCTCGACGAGATAGCCCGGTCAAAAAATAGATGTCTGTAGAATCGAACTCGATGTCCCGGCCTCGGATGACAAATTTCCCATCTACAGGATTCCAGGCCCTGATTAGTAGTTCCAACAGGTCAGGTTGTGCCCGTAAGCATGGAGTTAAGAAAAATTTGAGTAATCTGCACCCCCGCAATGCGTTTCGGCACCCGGCATCAGCAAAAGCCTCTATATCATTGTTATCATGCGCGCGTTCTTGCCAGACGAACGCCATTATAACCCTGCATGACGAAAAATTCCATTAGTGCCTTGTGTGCAAAATTTTCAACGTGAATTTTATTTAAAATTTGTCGCGCGGCATCATCACGACTATTTTTAAAACAGTCGTGCTGATAATGGGCACCTGTGTTATTTTTCCCAGGTCAGCGCAGAAGTACATCACTTTTCCGCGCTGATCCGGGCGCGGCCTATGTAAATTTTTATCGGTCATCGCGGACCCGATAGTGAAACCCGCGATGACCGAGAGCGGAATGTAAATTGAAAAACCGCCCAAATAATCACATTCCACCATCAAATGCAGTAAAAAAGGCATTAAATCAGAGCGTAGGGAAATGTGTGTCTACATGGAATTGGTTTCGGGACGAATGATGCACGTACAGGGCCGAATTTCGTTCACCAACCTCAATGCTCCAAGTCGCTCCACAATGGCTGAATGGTAATAATGGTAAAAAATATGGTTTAACCCCCCTATTTATGGTAATTTTGTCAAATTAAATATTACATTTCATAAATATGGGTTTTTTCCTAATGGTTTTTGTTATATGCATGGTCAATATGGTTTTTGCTGTGTTCTTATATGCATTATTTATTTTATCTAGAACGGGTTTACGTGTGATATGTTCTTTGTGCAGGATCTCAGATGGTGGAATTACGATAGTTTAATATGCACTTGATACCCAAAAGTCGTCTTTAAGCTCTTTTTTCGACTTGAAACATAAAAATATTGTCGAGTTACCCCTCTTGACTCGTTAAAAGAAATGAGAGGCGGTCACTTTTAAAGCTCTTTTTTTCGACCGTTTAAACTTAAAAAGATCGTCGAGTTTTTGTCGTTTCAGACTCATTAACGGTTACAAAGCGACGTGGTTTCGATCACTTTTTTACTTTTTCAGGTCGAAATCACTACTCATGAAAAGTACGCCTCGATCGTAATGGTCAGGCGGTTCTTTCAAGCATTGTTTTATACTTTTTCGGGCTTGGGAGACACAACTTTACGAAAAAGGACCCCCCTGGAGTTTTCTTTTCCCTGTCTTTTTCAAACTCTCTAAACATGAAAAAGACTCCGAGTTTCACCTATGTCGGACTCGTTAAACCCTGACGACATTGGACTCGTCACCATGACGAGACTCGAGCTTCTCCTTCTTAGGGCTCGTTAAACTATTACTAGGTTGGATTCAACAACAGGTTTATCATTGATTGTTTATGGCAGCTAGTCACTCTTGAACATCGACACTTTTGCTTTTTTTCGGGTTGGGACATCCATACATCGTCATTTGGCCTTCCGCAAGTTTGGGTTACCATTCTAGCCTCATTTCATGCGATTCATGCCATCTCTTTCGTGCCTCTAATCCATCGGTGCCTGAATGCTGCCACACCCCCTTCCGGAGTCGTGTCACCGATATGTTCAAGAGTATAATCCTTCTGCAGTTTACACCCTCGCCTTCTCCTCTAGTACTCTGCTTCGCCATCTACCACTTGTTCCTTATCTCGTGTCGTTGATGGGGGAAACATTATGGCCCTCCTGCGACGGGTCATCTCTTGTCGACATCAGCTCATTATCCACGAGATTGACCTAGAGATCCCCTTTTGGTACCTTAGAGCTTGCATGCCTCAATGGCAAGTTCTTCGCACCTGACGGTCAACTTTCATCATTGGTCGTCGAGTAGGTGATTCCATGAGTGTTCGACTTCAGCTCCTTTTTCACACTTCGTGGTTTGTGCTAGACAGTACCTTGAGAGCCATTAGCATTATTGGTGGTTTCTCTCGCGCTTGTTAACGGTTTTCATCATTGACCGGTAATCAAGCGATATTCTATCATGCTCGACCTCAGCACCTCTATTCGCATGTTAGGATTTGTACTATGATCGGATGGGTTCAAGACCCCGAACTCAGCTTACACATGTTCGGGCTGCGTGGATTGGTTTTATGATTACATGACTCATTGATGGATGGCTGCGACCATACCTGAGTCTTCATGGATGGTTGCAACCATACCTTTATTATCATCATGGTCTCATTAGTTGGGTGGCTGCGTCCATACCACAGACCTATTTCGTATGTCTTTTGGATGGCTGCGCCCATACCTAGACTACATGTAATTCATTATTAGAGATATCAGTTGTACTTGCATGCAGGTTCTTCCAGATGGTGTTCCAGTTCAGTCAGTTTCGTAAAGCATTTCACCCCTCCCACTCTCTCGGGCTTCATACTTTAGGGGGCATCTGTTACACAATAACTTTTCACTTTCTTCATCTCAGTCTCCCTACTGTGTCATGAGTCCAAAGTCATTCATGCTCATGCTCTCTGATGTTGCCAAATGACCCACTTTGCCAAAGTTTCTACAACATCGCGACTGTTTTCAAAATAAACGTGCTGATGAGCGCTCCAAAACAGACCATATGCACTGTCATCACGGAAGTACACGTGATTCCCGCGATGGTCGATTTTCATGAGACAGCGCGACTGTTGCCTTTGTTTTTTCGCGATGACATGACCTCCCCCATTATGCATTCGCGATGTCAGGGAGACAGACCAGTTATGTGCCCACAATGATCTAGATTGGGCGAATTTGTTCTAACAGTCGGGCTTCCAGATGACTCCAGACCTGGTTGTTGGCCTTGTTTATGTCGCCCTCCTTTCTCTGGCATGGCTGTTTCGTCATTTGTGCTACCTTCCTTGGAGATAAGCTCATCTTCCCACCATCCATGGAGACTCCTTCTCCTATTTAAGCTTTCACCATTGCTATGAGCTGCTAGTTTTTGTAGTTTTTGGATAGTTTTTGGAATTCTTAGTCTCTGGAGTGTTGCTGATAGTATTGTGAGCTTGATAGGTAGATGGTGTGACAAGTGTGGGATTGTTTGAGAGCTTGAGGAAGGTTGTGAAGTGCTTTTGATCTTGTGTGAAACTTGTGAGTGAGAGAGACTTGTATTGGGAGATCCAACATCAAGGGTGAATGCTTGAGGAACATGCTAGCTGGACCCTCCTGAGAAGGCTTGTGACGTCAAGACCTGGGTTGTAAGCTTACTCTATTTCATATTTAATACAATCAATGATGTTTTCCTATGTCTCGTATGCAATGTACTAGATAGCTTATGATTTCTTGACTTTATGAGTAAATAGTTCTTTGTTGTATCCGGTTATGTGCCTTGTTGTATTTCCTTGCTTTGTTTCAGGTTGATTACTCATTAGGAGAAGGAAGCAGAAGCTAGAGCAGCACAACGGAACTCCATCGACCACCAGTTGAGGTAGGCCTCTAACTTGAACTATTTAAGGAGAATTGTTGTTGATTTGTCCTTGTTTATGACTAGACCCACTCTAGGGCTAGTGGGGTTGCCTCTGTCCGCAGAGGGAACACTTTCCTGCTTCACAGCCCTAATAAGCACTGAGCGTCTTGAATCTTTGGGCAGAGATGAGTGAAATGGTCTCCACTGCATAACTTGCATGGAAACTTGACTTTCTTTCTAGACTCATTTCTACCACCACCAACATTATTGCCAAATTTATTTGCGTCAGCCTTCCCATCTTGACTCTTTTTCTTACCTCGTCCTTTCTTTTTCCCATTGGAATTTTGATTTCTTTTGGAGTTGTCAGATTGGAGGGCATTAAGTGAAGAGGGTTGGGAAGACGAAGGGTTAGACGATGTGACCTCGTTGTTAGGAGCAGTTTTCAAAGACAACTGCTGCAATTGGTTCAATAGGTTCACCGCATTTGTGTCTACCGATCCAACAATACCATCCGCATGGGGACCTGGCTTCGGCTTGGCTATTTCAACCTTAGTCCCGGGAGCATTAGGTAAGATTTTTTGTAGAATCCCAGACTAAGAATAAATCAATTCTAATTGCTGGGACCTAAAAATAGCTTGCTCCTCATAATAGACTCCGGACAGGGAGACATCCTTAGAGATTTCAGGTTGTAAAGATTTCAAAAACCATTTGGGATGGTATTCCAGAGGAATTTCGGCTTTAATGAGCCTCTTTCTTCATCTCCATTCTTGAATATGATCATAAATGTGAGTTGCCATGTCCTTACGAAAAGTGGCCAGAAGTTCATTTCCGGCATCATAACGGACAGGCAACTAGAAATGATTTAAGAAAATATTAGCTAAGTTGGCGAAAGATGTAAAGCTGCCCCCTGGAAACTCTATATACCACTTAGCCACATTACCAGTCAAGGTGCATTGAAAAAGTCTCAACCTAATCGAGTCATCAATAAGGGAGTTTGATGAGCACCACAAATAGAATGTGGTTACATGGTCGCCTGGGTCTTCACCGCCCTTTCCTTAAAATTTTGGAATGTCCGAAGGGAGCTTTGTTGGGACCGGAGGCTAGGCCGGATTGTATTTGATTGGATCGTTTGTTAATTTCGTGAGATCTGGCAAGTTCAAAGTTGCCAGAAAAGGAAGCCTAGGAGGACCTTGGGGATTCCACCTACACTGAGCGGGGCCCCCAAAGTTCTGAAAACACTGGGATTTTGAAAGGCACCAGGCTGCCTGAAGTAACCAGCTGAACCAGCTGAACCAAAAGGCAAACCTTGTGATCCAGCAAAACTCGGAGTTTGACCAATTCCAGCTGAAGAACCTCCGTAACTGGCGAAGCTCCCTCCTAAAGGATTATAAGGAGTTGATAACCCTTGATAAAGATTCCAAGTAGAAGCTAAGGGAGGAATACTTCGAAACGAACTAACTGTGGAGTACGGCCTATTCCCTTGTTAGCCGAAAAACGGATTCCCAGTTCCCATGCCACTAATCGTAGGGTTAGTCCAACTTTGAAAAGGGTTGTTGATTTGTCCTATAGAAGAAAAAGGCATAGATCCTATTGTTGGGTTTGAATGTGGTATATGACCACTTCCAAAAGGAAAACCCTGAAATGAAGTCGATCCAAAAATCATGGATGTGGAGGCACTAAACGGAACTGATAGAATACCCTGTGAATGGGTGCCAAATGGGAAGAATCCAGAACTAAAAGCATTGGCTTGGGGATTTCCACTCGTAGAAGGAATGGAGGTAGACCCAACTAAGGATGTGCTAGCAAAAGACCCAAATAAAGAAGCAGAGGGGATGGAAATAGTTCCTCCCCCTTGTACTGATGTTGGAGTCTGCATAGTTGTAGCACTTGTAGTAGAAGCCATGCTTCCAGTAGTGGTCATCGATGGTAAGTGTGTAATATGACCTGGACTTGACGGTCTATGCGTCGAAGTCCCAACGTATTGTAATACTTCTGGATAGCTAGATGGTAGTGGAGAATTCGGAGCCACTAACGACTCTGAGAATTCTTCTACCTCAATGTTATCTTCCGATTGAAAGAGAACTCGAGAAAGAACTGGAGTGTTCCTCTCTAATTCTGCGGAAGTACCAGGCCTATGTTGAACACTAATGCCCCTGAGAGGAGGATCAATCCCCAATGCGTCAACTGCCACGGGATGAAACCCACCGACAGTATTACCTCTGCGCCTTCTAGGAGAAGGCTCTAAACTTGGTGGTGAAAGACCACGAAGTCTTCAAGACCGTCTAGGTGATCGGTCAGCCACTTTGAATTTTTTACTAAGATCTAGTTAAAGACTCAAGAAAAAATGAAAGCTAGGCCAACTAAGAGCACAGAGCACACACTAAAAAATTCCTAAAAGATATCAGCCAGTCAAACAACTTTCAAGAATTTTCGCTCCGGGTGATGAGGACCGGACACCAAAATACAAGAAAGTGAAGTAAAGGGGCCTTCCAAAGATAGTCTGGGATAATGACGGCCTAGTCCTACTAGCGAAGGTAACAGAGGAAGTTATGCTGACCTCCTAACAACAGTTTGCGCCAGTGCAAGCCCCCAAGCTTCGCAAGGGTGCCCTCCAGTAGTACCATTTAGAGTAATACAACGTCGACCTCAGGTGCCAAAAGATTCCCCTCCATAGCCACCTATGTAGATCCCTAGGAGAAGCAACTAAGGTTACCAACTCGTATCAGAATCCAGGCAGAACAGTCTTGAGGTAATATCCGACAAGTAGGAGAGGGGGTATCTCTCTTCCTTATCTTCAAAAACCCTCATGCTTAACTCCCAGATCCGGAGCTTTCCTAGACTCCCTAACACTATTGGATTTGCACTCACTATTCAGACTCCTATGTTTGACAGTTTAAATGGCCTTGGAGAGTTTTCTCTCCACTCGCCTAATCCAAGGCCCTAAAATATTCTAAAACTTGTTGGTGTGTTTAACTTGACAATTATAAAAAGTTCTAGTATATTTTAATTAGTGCTTGTTTTTAAATGGGTTGTTCTTTAAGTCAAGGGATAAGTGGAAATGAAACTTGTGGTGTTTTGACACAAAAGAAATTAATAAAAACCAAACTATATGCAAATGCACTTGTTTTGTTCTTCGATGAAAGAAATTTCTACTAGGTTCAGAGGAACTTCAAATAAAGTAACAAATTTTTCTTTTATTTTCTTTTACTCAAGCTTCACACTCACAAAAGTTAACAAAACTATGGATGCCCTAAAAGATGCACAAGTTTATCCTAATGCAATGAGTACATGCTGATGCAAAACTTAAGACTACTCTAAATCAAGAAATGAAAGTAACTTGTTTATCAATTCTAATTTGCCACTTAAAATGTTTAGATAGAATATAATTTTCTAATGCTCATTTTCATCCAAACACTAAAAGAAAGTTTCAAGACAAACAAAAATGAACTTTCACTCGCAAAAAGAAACTAAATCAAAACAAAGTTCAAGAAAGCAAAACCAAGTTTTCAAGAAGTTTTCTTCAAAAGCAACACAAAAATTTCTTTTCCAAAGTGCTCTAAACAAGACTGAAAATTTATGATCGAAGAATAAGCAACAAAACACTTTGAAAGTTGACAACACAAAGCGGGTGAAAACTCAACAAAAATTTGTTTGAAGATGCTCTTAACAATCAAAAAGTAGCAACAAGAGCTTGGCAATAAAGACCAAAAGATTGAAAAGACAACTTTCAAGAAAGTATGAATCAACAACTTTCGGAAAGTGAGAAAAGCAGATGGTCACAAAGATATAGTTTTGACATGCAAACAAAAAAGTCACCAAAACAAGATTTGACACAAAGATTGAAATCAACCTTTCTGCCCTGAAGAAACAGAGCAGCCAAGATTCCTAGCAAGAAATCTTGTGTGCTTAAACAAAAACGATGATGCTTGCAACAAAACAAATAAGACCAACACTTTCCACAATCAGAGAGAATTTGAAATCATATACTTGCTGTAAAAATAAAGACTGACACAAAAAATTAACTGTTCAAGACTGAATCAGAGTAGCGACAGATCTTCAGAAACAAAAATATTTGAAAAATCTTGAAAATTTTAGGATATACATGACTGTATTAGTGCATAGCTACGTGTATACGCAATTCTGCCTAAGGAAACATGCGTATATGCAGGTTTACTTAAGGAAACATGCATATACGCAGGTTTACTTAAGGAAACATGCATACATACGCTTTTGTAAGCTAGAAAAACAGCATATATAAAAGATTACAAGAAAAATCAAAAAACAGTCTGAAAAAACTGATCAAACTTACAATTCAAGTTCCTACAAGAACAAACTACACAGTAACAATAAGCAAATAAACAACTGAGCCCTTATTGGCTTGAATAAACCCAAACTAGGAACAACAATACTGTTGTCCCCAGTGGAGTCGCCAATTCTGTTAAGGGATAAATTCCCCTAGGGTCTTGGGTTGATACCCTAGCAGATCGGAGGTTATCTATACAGAGAAACACACATTCCAAACAGCCATGATGCTAATATAGACAAACTAAACGAAGAGAGGTGCACCTGGGGGTCCTTCGTTTGGGAAGATCCAGCCAGGGTCCAAACCCTCTTGGAGTTCCTTTTGCTTCTTCAACTTGCAAAACAATCAATTCAAGAAAGCACAACAGTATATTGACCAAGCATCATAAAGAAATCATCTTCATAGCATATTGAAAAGTAGTTAGTTATACAATTAAAACAATCGCTCATATGTGAATCATAACATTGATATCATAAACATGAAGAAGATTTATATCCGAAACAAGACAAGTGTTTCTTTTATTATAGATAACTAAAGTACAGAAAGGAATGATTTCACCTGAGTCATCTTTTTGCAGGCTCCAAGCGGAACCATCCTCCGGATTCTTCTAGTCTCAAGCCTTCAACAAACTCCTTCCATGACTTACTCCAAGATATCTCAAGTAGCAGAAAGACATCATAACACAAGGAAACAAGGGTTCCCTGACAATGGGGGAAGTGTTGGAAGCACAAGGATCTGCAGACCTGGTCAGGGATAATTTCAGCAAAGTGATTTTTCTCTCTCTCTTCTTCTCCCTTAGGCCTTCCCATTGAAGCCTTTTTGTACTTCTCCCAAAGTAGTTTTTTAGTTGGGAATTCGTTGGGAACAGTTAGGTCATGGGCACTAATAGGTAATCAACGGGTGAAACCCGTGATATCTGCCCGATATTAAGGAGATTTAATTTTTTTATGTGTTTTAAGACATATACGCGGGTTGGGTATACACAGACCCGCGTACACATGCATTTAGCTAAGGGAAATGTCACGTATAGGGAGTAAAACACTATTTTTTAAATTTTTGGACCAGGTCTGGAAGGAGGGGTTGCCCTAGGCCATGAGTGTAGCATCACAAACATCAAGAGTGAGGTTTGGAGCTATAACAGGGGTGACCTGTTAGCTCTACTACATATTTTTTTATATTTTGAGGATCAGAAATAATCTCGGTCCTTAGTTATGCTCAAAGGAGGCTTATACTGGTCATTCTCACTTTCTCCTTTACCTCACTCATCCTCCTTTCATTTCCATTTCCCATGCTTTTTTGTTAAAAACTATATAAAAATACTTTGCTCTTAAGCCCCGAGTGCTAAAACCCACACACCATAAACCCACGCCCATACGACTACGCGCCTTCACAAACCCTTCACCCGTAACCTCCACCGTTGATCTCTGCCTCCTGATCTGACAACTCCCATCGCAGTGACTTACGCGATCATTTCCCCGTCGTCCGATCATCTCTGCCACGATCAGACGGCGTCTGCTGTCCCCGCTCCCACGAAGTAACGGCACGTTAAAAGGCGATGGAGAGTGGTTTTCTTCTCTCCTCTGCCGCCACGCATTACGCGCTGAGTGGGATCGCACGCCATCACCGTTTATCGCCCAACTCCCCAACGGCGGTGTGATCAATGCCGCTTACTGCCCGGTCCTCTGTCCTCGCCCGATAACATCCACGCGTTTTCGCCACCCGACGATCGTTAGATCTGATCGCTTGAGATCCAATGGCCCACTTTCATTTCGCCCCCGCTTTTCCCGATAGCCCCTACCAAGCCATCTCCATCGTCTATCCACCCAATCCAATGGCCGATCTTACTCCTTCATCCGACTCTTCCACCCGCTATGTAGTCCGCGTACCTTGACTATTCTATGCACCCGAAGGACGAAGGTGACCAGTCTAGAAGTACCGTTTGCAGTTACTCCTCAACCACCATATTTAACAAACAGTATGGCTGAGAAGTAAAAGGACGAAGCACGAACAGATAGCTACATTTAACAATTATGGGGCCTCATTGATATAAGCACTCCAGCTGCCCGAGAAGACAACAGAGCGTAGGAAAAGATCAGATTCATCCACTAAAGCTAGAAAACGCACTCATAAGCTCCATCAGGAAACTAAATGCGGTTGGTGGTCAATTATGACCCCTCCATACCTAGAATGGCCAAGTGTCTTTGTATTGAAACTCTATATATACCCAGAAACAAGATGTAATTAGGTTTGATGGTTGATATTTTGATGTAAGGTTCAACTTCTAGAGACTAACTATTTTGATACTTGCAGTGTCTCGTCTTCATTTTCAGCTAATACAAGCTTCTTTTGCTATTAATTGCTCACTTTTCATTTATCTTCTTTTCCAAGCTATGCCTGATATGCTGTATTTCTGAGCTCTTGATATTTAGCATTAGAGAAGCTATCATCCTATCTTTGTGTTAATGTCTTGTATGTATCAGTGAATGAGTTATTCAAGTTTCTTTTCACCTAGTGCCAGAGAGCTGTCATCCTGTCTATGCATTAGGGAATTAGATTTACAAACTTCTTTACTGGTTGCAGTCGGCCATCACATGTTCTTGTGCATCTGCTGGTGTGGTTAGTATTCTCCATATTTACCCAATCCTTAAACTGTGAGTAATTGATGGTCTAAAGCCTTGTAGTCTGGGGGGTTCATGCATGTCTGGAGTTAAACAAAGTAGAAGTGGTTGTCTGGCTTGAACAAGCATCATTCCTTCCATTCATCCATTTGCAACAATAAGTTGAATTTATATGTTCCCAGGCATCTCCGAGCTACAACCTAGGAAAGTTTCTTGGGGTGATAACATGACCCTTGACATTCCCCTTTGTGATTACTCAACTACCCTCATGACTCTTCACCTACTCTATGAATGTTACATCCACTATTGAGACTTGAATTACACTTGACATGACTCAACATTACAATGCACATGTACCCATGTGAACAATGGCTTGAGCAAGCCTTGCAAGATATCACTGACATTCGGTCCGCTATGATGAGACCAACTCTTTAACATGCTTGTGATGGTGAAGGTGATGAGATGATGCAAAGCTTGGTCGTCCATGATGGTGTGCATTCACCTCATGGTGACATCTTGCTGAAGCGAACTCTTACCTCTGTTGCAACTGGTGCATTGGTTCAGCTCCTTCATCCAACTCGTCTACTAACATGTGCATAGTATTCTTGGGTGCAGCTGAACCAGAAACACACTGATGCATAGTGTCTGTGTTGATCTTCAAGTGTGCGCTGGTGGTCATGCGCATCAACTTGCCGAAGTACATGTTCAACTCTAGTTGGACTTGCTTCTTGTCCTCGCCTTAATGAGTGTGTTGAATGGGTTGGATTGCATGCATGCACTCAATGACATGCATGATGTTGAATTCCTTACATGCGATTAACAACATTGTTCACCATGGCTGCTCTGCATCAGCTACTGGGATGGAACTTTAACTTGTACGGTCGCAGTTTCATCCGTGAGTGCATGTTGCGCTCATTGTTGTTCATGTTCCTGCTGTAACTCATTCATCTATTTGTGCAGCTTCATGTTCTTCCTGAGTTGTTTCTTCAGCACATGCAACTCCTTTGTTCCATTCTCTGTCTTCTCATGATCTTCATGCCACACCATCACCTCATAACCGAAGTCTCTAAAGTTGCTTTCATCATCAATGGATCTGCTTGAACTTGCAACCTTGTTCCGCCTCCGCGTTGTCAACAACCCTCCTCTTGAATTAGCTGCATTTGGTATGCTGCCTTTAGCGGTTGTTCATGATGCTACTACTGTCATATCTTCATATCCTTTTCTACGAACAACTTGATGTCTTCATGGGTAGGCAAGTCGATAGACACTTGATCGACTACATCCCCAAGTATGCTCTGAACCGTGTCTTTGTCTTTTCTCTCCTGGAAACCATTGTACCTATACTACTAAGAGGCAGATGAACACCTACGATACCTGGAGACATGGCAACACTCATGGCAAGCAATCTCTCAATCGAAAACCAAAATACATGAGAACTGACTTGCAACACACCTATGTGAATGATCATGAAGGTTGCGCAATTTCGGCCGAGAGGTCGGGAGATCGACTGACAAGACTGCACAAGGCATAGTCTGGGCTATTGGGAGATTGACTAACTATTGGAACTGCGCAATGCACAGTCCAGTCTAGCAGCTGACTGGTGGGATTGCGTAATCCGCAATTCTAGCTAGGAAGGACTGCTGACCCAAGGACAGATTTGTGTAATTTCTTGGGTCAAGAAGCCACTGTCCTCCAGAAATGTGCATTTCTGGAGAGGAAGGTAAGCCTTCCTTCCCCAAATTGTGTAATGCAGCCTTAGTGGGGGCAGAGTCCGAGCCAAGGTTGGCTCAACTCGCTAACGGGAAACTGAAAGCAAATAGGTTAGTGAATGCATGGCGACACTAAGTGATAGCAGAAGTGATCGACATTGCATGCAAAACATGAATGAAAGATTCAGCAAATAGATCAACATGCATGTGGGTGAGGCAGTTCGTCAGTTGGGCGAATGTCCATGCAAAATAGTTCCATGCATGCGACAACAATGAGATAGCAACAAAAACTAAAATAGAGCTAGGACAAGCTAGAATACATGTAAACGACAGCAAGCATTCAAAGAAATCAAGAAAACAATACTCACACAAGCGAAAACATAAAAAGTGACAGAAATGCAGCACAAGGCATGCGAAGCGGGCTTACCCTAAAACAACTGAGTTGAATGTGTCAATTGCTCCGAGATGTGATGTGGGATGTCAGAGCTGCATGGTTGATGTGACGAATGAGATCTGCAGCGTCCCACTGATGAGTTTTGATAACATCAAGGTTGTGACGCGCATGCCACAAATCTAGGGAAAGCGACACTTGGTGGGAGGTTTCTGATTTTCTCCTTGCATGTAACCTCCAACTACTAAACATAGATCCCTAAGACAATGGATGTCTTTACATGCTGCCTTAGGAGAAGCAACCTATGCATGCAAGTCTGTTTTGCTCGGTCCCGGAGGGAACCGATCAAGTCAGCTACCCATGCAAGGCACTGTTTGACTACTTGAAGGAAATGCGCATTTCTGGCTGGGAGCTGGATTGACTGCCTAGGGGATTTGCATAATTTCTTGGCATAGTGGCTGACTACTACCCATATTTACGCAAATTCTGGGATGAGCAGCCCTGCTAGGGAAAATTGCGCAATTCCTGCTGGGAGTCTTGACTGGCAGGATTGTGCAATATTGGAGCCCAGCAAGCTACCAGACATGATTGTGCAATTTCTGGAGGGAAGGCTGGTTTCCCTCCAGAAATGCGCAATTTTCTTGGGGAAGTTGCTCAACCTGCAGCTGGACTGACTCCGAGTGAATAGCTTGTGAGGGGAATGCATCACGCTATGATCGACAAGCTACATTTGTGCAAGCAAGACGTTGAAGCTTGTGAACTTGATCAAGCAAGACAAACTGCTATGAGAAGTTGGAAGGGAGGCTCCAAAACGAAGCTAAGGAAAAAAATTGGAGGGTCGTTGTAGCCGCTACAACAAGAGGTTGCAAATATAGAGCTGGAAAAAGAGAAACTTTTCACTATAGTAGCAGAGAAGAATGCACAGATACAGAAAATGGAGTAGGCTATGGAAGAATTGTTGAAAGAAAAACAACAATGGGAGGCACCAAGAGTATCTACATCAGGCGCAGGTACAGAGGTAAAAAATTTAGCGAGGACTACAATTTCAGAGTCTGCATAAGAGCTTACTAGAGCTCTAGATGAATTGTCAGTTGTTCAGTCAGAAAAGGATAAATTGTTAGTAAAATTGGTCAAGATGGAGGAGAATAAACTGAAAACTAACAATGCATATTTTCCAGAATTGTAAAAAAATTATAAACTCATACAGCGACTGCAGAAATATGAAGATCAATCCTTTATCATTCAAATGTTATCTGAGGTTAAAAACAATATTTGACATAATATAAATGCCAATATAATAGACATGTGGTTTTCCATACAAATTATTTTTTAACAGGATGAACTTGTACATAGAGTCAAGGTAGCCATAAAAACACAAAGGTGGATTTGGAACACAGCCCAGAGGAAGCACAAAAGATCACCAAGCTATTGAATTCCAAAACCAAGGAGGAACTTGAAGACCTCAATATTACAGACATAACAATAACAATCATGGAGGTCAATAGGGTCTTGACAAAAAAGAAATTGATGATACAATTAGAAAACAAATGCAAGGATCTTGAATTGTAGATCAATAGATTCAACAAGAAATTCATTATGTTGTAGGAAAAAGGCTTGCCTATACTAATAAATTCTAATGGAAAATTGATCCCATTAGAAAACTATCAAAAACAGTTGTGTAACATAGGTGTTGATGCCTCCAAATTTGCAAAAGCCAAAGATGTTATTTGTGGTGAAGCTTTCATACAGGGAATACAAATTGATTTGAATATCCAACACGAAGTCCACCACCTTTTTGTAAATAAACCTACTTTTGACACTTACATTGAGGTGGATGAAAGATTCAAGAATATGATTGGATTTTCTATCCCAAGTGAAGAAAGGTGGGACCGACTACTAGAATTGGTCGAATGAAGTGTAAATGCAGTTCAGGATTTTTCAGTATGAAAGGAACAACATTTCTAGAAAAGCAACAACAGTCATCACCAGATTCCTACATAGCCTCAACAACGCAACATTTTCCAACAAATTTTCCTATTTTTCCTCTATATTTAGAAATATTTGTGTTTGTTAAAACATATATTATTTTGTAAATGTATTTTAGTTTGGAATCTGATCTTAGATGTAATATTTTCTATAAGTACTTAGAAATAAGACTTAGAAATGGTTGAACCATTGTGATAGAATTTTGAGTAGACTTGTATCCTCCAATATTATTTCTAAAGTAGTAAAAGGATTATTGTTTCATTTCAAGACAGATTGTGTTCTTCTAAGTCTTTCTTTATTATTATTTTCGCTTTGTTTTCTGCATATGTTTTGAAGTTTATGCGAGTTCTCGGTAAGATAATAATGAGTTTCAATATGTCTGAAATCCCCCATGAAGTTATAATATATTACCGATATTAGTTGATTACACTGTTTGTTTGATTTAACTCCTCTACATCAATAAATTGTCATCTTCCCTTAAGTTTCTTAACATATATTGTTTGGTTGTAATTACACACATCCATTGTATATGATGGTTAGATAATTTGTTTGACGTTTAACTAATCATATAGTTTCTAAAGTTTCAACCTTGGACATCTAAATCAAAGCTAAATTATTGTTTAGAGGTGAATTATTAGCCCTTCTATTTAATCATAAGTAATTAAGAATTGCACCTATTCAAGCAATTTAGAGCTTTGGTCATCCAAAAAAATTTAAAAACCAACAAAACATTTTAGATGCTCTGGAATAATTCCTAACCTAGAATTATATACGAAGGTACAACATCAAACTGGCGTCGTTGCCGGGGAATGAAATTCTTGAACTATTTTCCCTGGGACAGCAATTAAAACTTACATTTTAACAGTGAATAAATATTATTAGGTTAAAATAATTCACCTCGCAATTCCACAAAAATATAATGGCTTCACGTAGACACACCAAGTCTCTCTCAGATCCAAAACTTTATTCTCCACTATCAGATCCTGAGAGAGTGGTAAGGATTGCCTCTACAATACAAATACTAGAAGCCTCTACTTCTGCTTTTGTAATACATCCATATGAAATTGTTTCTGAAACTGATCCTTTTAGACCTGTTCCAATTCCTCCTGAACTATCAGATCTACCACCAAAAGTGTTATAATTGCTATCTAAAGGAGTTGATTTGCAGTGATCTATCCTTTTTATCAGCTAGAATCTTATCAGATTCCTGAACCTCTTTCAAAATCTCCTAAATCAGAAAAAGAATTAAATCTAGAATTACCAGAATCAAAACCTAGTGACTTTATTTATTCAGTAATCCACACTTATCCATCTACTTCCGTTACCTTTGAGGACAACTTTTCTATTTACACAAATCCTTTGTTTGATAATGAAGGAAATTTTAGTCCTAAAAAACATATATTGGTCATACAAACACTAAGAAAAATAAAAATTTTCATAAATTCTTCTAGCCTATCTTCACCCCCTACAATTCCGAAAAGCTCATCCTCATCTCCTTCGTCATTTTCATCTTCTCAAAGATCATCCTCATCTTACTCATCTTCATTCAATCAAATGGATGGTATTTGACCCATCATTCAGACTCGTTATGTAGCCTTAGTTCTTCCCAATCAGCTAAATAATTTCCTAGATGGATATTCGATCAGGTGCTCATGTCCTAAGTGTCGTAAAATGCTCAAAATTTAAAATGCTCAGAACTGGTTCAAAGTGGAACAACTGGAAATTGCTCGTCCTCCTGATTCTGGCGCCGCAAATGGTTCAAAAAACGGTTGCCGTATGAGAAAGTTATGGCAAAAAGAAGAATTTCTCAGTAACATTGGAAATTTGAATTTTTCAAAAAAAAATAATTAAAAAAAGAATATTCCACAGAATATTCCTTTGAATATTCCAAGGAATATTTTTTTTCGGCAACCAATCACAAGCTGCCACGTGGCAGGCCCAGAGGCCGCCACGTGGCCCTAGGTGACGTCAGCAAGCGTATGTGCATATGGTTTAAAAATTTGGGAGTTCCGTGGTTTGAACACACAACCTACATTACAACACTCCCACGCCTTACCGTTAGGCCATGGGAGCAACTCTTATTACATGGGCGGAACAAACAGTATTTAAAGTTTAAAATGAGTTTGGGCGGGGCCCGAAGGGGGCCAGCCCCCATTCCATATGACCTCGGGCCCAGAACCTAGGGCTTAAGCCCCAACCGCCAGCACACTAACCACCAGTGCGCAATCCGAGGTAAACCATTCACATGCGCATTAAAAGACAGACAATTAAATCCGGCGGTCAGGCCAGATTTGGTGGCAGAATTGGCAAACCTCCAAAATTGGTGGGCTTATCTAACCTCCAACTACAGTTAGCTGGAGTTTTTCTAGGCGCAGACTGGAGAAACTTTAATTGGCCATAACTTTGGCTAGGAAAGGCGGTTTTGGACGAATTTGTTTTTGATTTTGGGTATTTTCAACCTTCTGAAGCCATTGGTGTAGGTCTTATAGCCATCTAAGGTCATTTGTAGAGGCTTTGAAGCCATGAAAGTTCTAGGAGCCACTAGGGCCCAGTATTGTGAAGACTGTATAGGGTTGCAGGTATCCATTGGAGGTGAACCAGTAGTCAATCCTGAAGGATTCAAGTGTTCTGAATCCATTTTTACCATCTATTCCACCTGTAGATGCTTCTATTCAGTTGTATATTCAATTTTAGCATTTAATTAAAACAAGGACAAGCCCATTTAGGAGCTTTGGACCCGACAGACGTAGCTCAGGAGGGGTGAACTACTTTATCAACTTCTTTTGCATCTGTGGTTGATTTATTTTGCAGAACAAATTCATTTTAGTGTGTTAAACAGTAAAAGGAAATAAATCTGCTATGCTTAAAAGGGTCATGAACAGCTGAAATTTTCATTTGTTTTCTTTCTGCAAGACATGGACATCTTTTAAATATGTATATATCTGAATTGAATACCTTGCAAACCATTTACAAGTAGTTTCAAATTCAGATCAAGTTGGTATCAGCGCCCAGGTTTTTGTGCAAAGATCTTCTAACTGTCTTGCAAGTATTGATGCTTACCAGGTTGAAACTTAAAAGAGGGGAAGGACAGTTGACTAGAGAACGAGAGAATCCTCAGTCAAGGAAGGTCGGAGAGCCATCACCTCCACCTTCAATTTCACCCTCAAGAGTCTCAGCAGAAGCTTCAAGAATGTCTGCACATGAAGGAGAAATTCCTGCAGACATGGATCCAAAAGAAGAAGAAAGGGTCTTCAGAAAGGCTTTCTTGAACCTCACTGAAATGGTGAGGATATTGTACCAAGAAATAAATGAGAAATTGGCTGGAGAAGGGTCCAAACATCCACATGAAGGAGAGGGCTCTTAAGGAGGTAAGAAGGATGATGATCATTCCAAGAAAGGACATGGAGGAAATGGTGATCCACCACCCCCATCGTCACCTTGTTCCTCTTCATCCTCGTCTTCTTCTTATGTGCATAAGCATAGATCCTTTGGAAAAAGTCCTTTTTTGAAGCTTGATGTAAAATTCGAATTACCTATGTTTAATGGTGAAGTGAATGCAGAAAAGCTTGACAACTGGATTAGGCAGTTGGAAGTTTACTTGAGGATCCAGAATATGCATGATGATGCCACAAAGATTCAATTGGCTTCGTTGAGAATGGATGGAGCAGCATTGGTCTGGTGGGAGGCCAAGACTAAAGAGGAGATCAAGAAATTTGGTAAGGTTACCTTAACATGGTATGAATTTCTGTTAGCCATTAAAAAACAGTTTTATCCTCTTGCTCACATGCAGAAATCCATTATGAACTGGCGAAATTTCAGACAACTTAAGGGTCAGAGTGTCCAAGACTACACCCAAGAATTCAGGAGAAGAGCTCTCTTGTTAGGGGTAGATTTACAGACCCAGGAAACCTTGCTGAAATACATTGGTGGCTTGCATAGCTACCTTAGACACACCATCTTGATGTTTAACCATACTAGCCTGGACGAGGTTTGTGTCCAAGCTACCCATTTAGAGGCAAGGGGAAAAAGCACATTTGAAGAGGGTAGAAACAAGCCCCCCAAGGGGAAAAACAAAGAGAAAACCTCCAAGGGAAAGGGCAAAAAGAATGCATCTATCAAACAGGAGAGTGAGAAAGTGATATGTAAACACTGTTCTAAACTAGGCCATGGGGAGAAAAACTGTTGGAAATTACATCCTGAAAAAAGACCTCAATCTAACAAATCCAAAGGGAAACAAAAAACTGCTGCTACTACATCTACACCATAGGGTTTAGGGGATGATTCAGGTGGTGAAACCAAAATTGCAGCCATGGGTTTGAAAAAATTGAAGGGAAAAGAAATTGAAACTCAAGCCAGCACTAGTACCTCAAACTGCCATGTACAAGCTCCTAATGAGGAAGAAAGAATTGAACTGTTTCATGTGAGGGTGATTTCAAAACATACTAAAATTGACACACTTTTTGATAGTGGGTCACAAGCAAACCTTATATCAGAGGACTTGGTCAAGCAGCTTAAACTTGAGATCGTTCCACATCCGAAGCCATATCCACTTGGATGGATTTGCAAGGATGCAAATTTGCAAGTTTCAAGAAAGTGCACATTGCGCTTTGCAATTGCTGCACATTTTATTGACACAGTTGAACTTGATGTGGTACCTTTTGATATAGCAGGAATTGTTTTGGGAAGTCCTTACTTGTTTGACAGGAAAGCTATCTTTCATCGCCATGAAAGCAAATATCATCTTTTCAAAGATGGCAAGGAGTTCATTGTTAGAGCTCATCGCAAGAAGACAAATATAGCGATGGTGAATGCAGGACAGGTAAAAAGGCTGGTCAATTCAAGTAAGAATTTTTTTCTTCTTATGATTAAGCCCAAGGTTGATGTGAATCATGAGTCATTTGACAATTGTGATCCAAAACTTAAGTTAGAACTGTATGATGTAGTTGATGCATATCATGATATGTTTCAGGAGCCAACAGGTTTGCCTCCTAAGAGGGATATTCAGCATGAAATCCATTTGCATCCAGATTGTCCTCTTCCAAACATAGGCTTGTACCGCATGTCTATTATGGAGAATGCTGAAATAAAGAAGCAAATCAAGGACTTGTTGGACAAGGGTTTCATAAGGCCAAGTACTTCGCCATGTGGGTCACCGATTGTATTGATTCCAAAGAAAGATGGCACTTCGTGTATGTGTGTTGATTTCAGGGCCTTGAACAAGATAACGGTAAAGAATCGTTACCCACTCCCAAGGATAGATGATTGGCTAGACCAGCTGAAAGATACTCGATATTTCACTAAGCTAGACTTGCACATTGGATATCATCAAGTAAGAATTGAAGAAAGTGACATTTGGGAGACAGCCTTTAAAACCAAACAAGGACTCTTTGAGTGGCTTGTGATGCCGTTTGGTTTGTGCAATGCACCTGCAAATTTCATGCGGGTAATGGATGATGTTTTGCGTCCTTTTCTTGGTGATTTCGTTATTGTCTACTTAGATGACATTTTAATTTTCAGCAAGTCTAGAGAAGATCATGTCATGCATGTTAGGAAAGTACTTGATGTTTTGAAGAAGAATCAGTTATTTCTTAAAATGTCAAAGTGTAAATTTGGAAAGACTTCTTTGGTTTATTTGGGACACATAGTAGGAGGAAGTGCTTTGAGAATTGATCCTGCTAAGATTGAGGCTATTGTGAAGTGGCCTACTCCCAAATCCATAACAGAGGTAAGAAGTTTTTTGGGTGCAGCTCAATATTGGAGGAAGTTCATCTCTAACTTCTCTTCTATAGCAGCTCCTATGCATGCAGTGACAAGTGTGAAGCATGTTTTCCAATGGGGAGGCCAGCAGCAAAAAGCTTTCGAATCTTTGAAAGAGAAGATTAGTTCAGCTCCGGTCCTTGCATTACCGGATTTGAGACAACCATTTGAGATACAAACCGATGCTAGTGATTATGCCATGGGTCCAGTTCTTCTACAGCATGGTAAGCCTATTACTTTTCATTCTGAAACTTTTAATGGTGTTGTTGTAAATTATCCTACATATGATAAGGAGTTGTATGCATTGGTACAAAGCATAAAAAAGTGGAAACACTATTTGATGGGAAAAAAAACTATTATACATACTGACCATCAGCCCTTACAGTACTTGCAATCACAAAGCAAGTTACAACAATCACGACACTTCAGATGGATGGGCTTCTTGCAACAGTTCCATTTGGTAATAAGGTACAAGAAAGGTACTTTGAATAAGGTTGCTGATATGCTTTCAAGGCCTATTATTGGTGCTGTTACTTTACTTAAGAATGATTCCATTGTACATGATAGTTACATAGAACAATATGCATTTGATGATGACTTTAAAGATGTGTATGCTAACTTGAGTAAAGGGAATCATGTAGAAGAAAATGACTATCACATGCATAACAATTTGCTGTTTCATTTGGGCAAGTTGTGTATACCATAGGTGGAGAGAATAAATGTCATAAGAGAAGCTCATTCTTCTCTTATTGCTGGCCATTTTGGGGTAAGAAAAATAGTTGCACATCTACAGAGGTATTGCTATTGGCCTCGCATGGTAGATTCTGTTTCAAGGTTCATAAGAGGATGTTCATTATGTGCTACAAGAAAGCCTAGTAATAGAAAGCTTGGTTTGTATACTCCTTTACCGGTACCTTCTAGACCACGGGAGAGCATCTCTATGGATTTTGTAGGAGGTTTGCCAAAATATAGAAAGCAGCATGATTATTTATATGTAGTAGTTGATCATTTCAGCAAAATGTGTATACTTATGCCTTGTAAGAAAACTATAACTGCTGAACAAACTGCTGAATTATTTTTTCATCATGTATGGATTCACTTTGGTTTACCTACTTCTATTATTAGTGACAGGGATTCCAGATTTGTGGGGAATTTTTGGTCCAACCTATGGGAGATGATGGACACAAAGTTGAAGAAAAGTGTTGCTTTCCATCCGCAAACAGATGGACAAACAGAAGTTGTGAACAGAACCATTGTGCACCTCTTGAGAGGATATTGTATGTTATAGACATTTTTGTGCCTTACAGCTCTAAGCATGAAATGTCCATAAACCAAGGGATCCTAAGTCCCTAAAAGTGTTGTTCCTGCCCCTAAAGGAACAAGGTCAACAAACTACAGCTTCTCCCAGAAGTTCTCCACCAGAAACTGCTCAGAAACAGTCAAATTAGGATCATTTCAGCTGCTCCACTAGCTAGCTGCGTTGCATAGTGCCCCAGTACACTACCTAGGTGCGTTGCAACACACCTAAATGCACTACCAGGGTGCGTTGAGCGGGAAATGATAAATGGCAGTGTCATTCCGCGAGGTGGACAGACAATGGAAGCTTCCAGAATCTTCCCCAATGACACTTGCCTCACTGAGTTCGACCAAGGATGAGTAAGAGGCTCTCAGTCTCCAAGTGGAAGCAAGAACTGACAGAGAGAGGCCACTAGTCAAATCATAAGCTGACTCATCCTCTTTGCATACATCTATATATGGATCCCTCATCCCAGAGATCCAGAGGCTGGAATTTTGTATTTTGCAGAGAATTGCTGTTGGTTTTGAGATAGAGATCAGTGCATTGGGTGATTTATGCTTTGTTGGGGGTGAAGAGGGGATTCCTTTGCTGGGGGGTTGATGCTGGATCAGGAATCATCAGTTGTAACTCCTCCTGGACCTTCTTGTTATATCAATAAAACTATTTGAGTTTCTCCTACATGCTTGTGTATCAATGATGTTGTGTTATATTTGCATGTTTAGCTTAAATCTGATCCTAAGTTGTTTATGAATGTAAATCCATGTCTTTGTGTAGTTTTCCTCTTCTGTGATCTTGCAGGAACTTGGTGAAGCTGGGCAAGTAAGGGAGCAGGTAGCTGGAAGCTGTCAAAGAGGAGAGAGATTGGATCAAAGGACTAGCGCAAGACACAGGTTGGTTCATCCTATTCCTCTTCGTTTACAGTTCATAAAGAAGAATACAAAAATAGTTTTCCTTGTTTGTTGCTAAGGTACTGTCACACCTTAGTGGGATAGGGGCGTTCTGAGTAGACACTTTTCCCGTCAACAAAAATGGCGACTCCACTGGGGAGCGTGTCTAGTTATTTTGTTTGTGTTTCTCTTGTTGTTTGTTTCATAAACACAGAAGTAGCAATCGAACTGCATTTGCCATTATCAAATGCAAAGTAGACACCTGCTACTTCAATCCATTCACTGGATTTGTTTATGATTTGAACAGCTGATTCACAAATGATCTGATTACCCTTTGTGATAGCTCTTAGACCTCCTTTAAATCCACCCTCTGATTGTGCATTACTGATTGCTTTTACTCGGCCAAAATCCATAGATTAAACTACAAACCGTGACCCAGAACCCGGATAGAAGTCTCGTTTCTGCCCCAGCGTAGGCTCTGTGAAGAGATTCTGCGTTTCAATGCAGTTCCCGAGAGGGCTACCTGCGCTGCAATTCAGTTTATCTGTGTAACAGGTGCGATGATCAGCCTAGCCCTGTGCAGCTGAGGTTCTTCGCTTCATTTTTTCAGTTTTGTCTCTAATTTTGTAGCCTGTGATCAGTGTGTTTCTGTTTAAAAACCCCTTTTCTTTGCCTTAATTCCGCCTCCTTTGTACAAAAAGACTGTAGATGTTCTTTGTGTGTTTGTTACATCATTTACAGTTTTCCATTGAAAAAGTAGAATAGTCATACTGTCGTCCTTGGATTTAGATCTGTCGTAAGTGTCGATTTTGATCTTAGGAGAAAGTTTATTTGCTGTTGACAGTCGATTATGCTTTTACTTTTACCTTTGGTTTGAATTTGTCACTTTCTAGTGTCGAAACGAGTGTTTATTTCAAAATCATAAAGTGTCGTAATCTTCTCTACCTTTTTGATTTCGAAAAGAAGCTTGTTTGTGTTTGTCACTTGAAAGCAAATTCAGATTTGTACATCAACTTTCTTTTTAGGCATCAATATTAAGAAAGTGAAAACAAATACATGCATATGTGCATTTGCATATTGATAGTTTGTTTGGCTTGATTTAGGAAAAGTGCATCTACAATGTGCTCTTTGCTCTTTGAGAAAAGATTGTGTCTTTCTTTTCCCCTTGTAGCTAGGATTTTCATTGCTGAAAAGAGATAAAAGCTTGCTTATCATCTTTAGATTGCATTTTAGGAATTACATCTACATCTCGTGGTGATCCCAAAAGGCAAACTTCTAAGAAAGATCAACTTAAAATAAATTGAATGAATCTAACAACGCTTTGGAACTTAACGCACAACATTTAGAGGTCTAGGCTAGAGACGTATTCTAGCATCGTAAAGCCTGGTAACTGTTGTCCTCACTGATGGTTGGGTGATTCCTCCACTTTGAGACGATAACTGCCAGTACAGACTTGTGCTCCCACGTACCGTCGAGTATATATTGGGAGACCCCTATAGGCTTAAAACCTTTTATCCATAGGAAGTCGTGTCGGCCACCCTACTGATCGCAATGGACCGAACACAGCATTCGAGAAGATTGACTGCCGTACCGTAAAAAGTATTCTGCAGTTTTGCGATTGGTTTGGTACTCCCTCTACCTAGATCTCCAGAGCAGTCCCTTTCGTTCCTTTTCAGACTCGTTAACGGAAAAGGTCCATCTGAGCACTTGTCACTTCAAGCTCATTAAAAATCGAAGGAGACTAGAGTCATCTTTTGTTTTTTCTCGACTCTTTAAAACTGAAAAAACAAGTTGTGTCAAAGCGTCTTAAAATTTATTTTAAACAGAATATTCATACCCTTTTCCTACGTTGATCTTAGGTTGAGAAAATGGAGTCTACCAACCAAGGAATTCCCCTTGGTGGAAATCCTAGTCCCTTCTCCTCTTGGGGAGATGTTGGTGCACCCCATATGGCCACATTGTCGCTTCCAGGACTAAAAATTGGCTTGCCAGTCTGGCTCTTCTCAACCAATGTCGTTCAGAACACCACTATTCCTGAACAATCGAATCAGCAATTAGACGAGTCCAGAGTTGCCCACCAACCTTCTACTTCCTCTAATTCTTCCTCTCCCCCTTCCTCTTCGCTTGATGGGGATGGCAAAGCCAAAAGTCAAGTTCCTAAAGAGAAGAAGGAGAAGAAGAAGAAAGAGAAGAAGAAGAAGGAGCCAAAGGCGAATGGGGGAAAACGAGTGTCGTCTAACGAAAATCCACACACTGCACCGACCAGGCCTAAATCGCCATGTGTCATTTGCAGAGGAGACCACTTTCACAGAGATTGTCCTTGCATCCCTCAGATACTAAGGGACTGGTCTCCTTGTTTGCACAATCCGGTGTCATCAACCTCTGATGATCATGTTGAAAGCACACCGTCAACTAGCAAAAGTGAAGCCCCAGGACAAAAAGGGAAAGCTAGATTTCCCTGTAAACTGTGCGAAGGCAATCGTGCCGTCCACTATTGTCCCTTCTTAGACGAAGCGAAAAGAGTTTTGGATGATCGTCAGGTTTCACCATTACGACTTCCTCCTGGATATAAAAAAACTCTTGCCGAGTCCGTCGCTAGCTGAGAATCTAGCTGACCCGCTCAAGTGGTCGGCTGAAGCGCCTATCATCGAAGATAAACCATCTGAATCCATACCAGACGAAAGTCAAAAGGTCGAGATGGCAGTTGACCCGGTCTTGCCTTTAGAGGTTTTATCTTCGGATGATACAGTCACTGAAGAGAACAAAGATGACACCGTCCAAATTCTCTTCATCAACACAGACTCCGACAAACATGGGGGCAATCTACCCATTCCCTTACCGCAGGAGGGAAGTTCGTCAGAGCCATACCCGGTCGTCTACTCGGTCCCACCTCCAAGCAACCTAGTTGTCTCCTTCGACTGGAATCAACTAGGCAGACCCCGTTTACCAGCAAGCATACCATTCCGAGTTATCGTTCAAATATATAGAATGGTCATGGCTGGTACCATCATAAATGAGGGGGCTTCTGTGAGTATCCTTTCCTCTATTGCTTGGAAAGCGCTTGGTTCACCATCGCTGTTGCCTGAGATGAGAAATCTGACAGGCTTTGACAAAGGAACCAGTCGACCTTTAGGGATCCTTCCTAATGTGCCCTTTAACATTGAGAGGGAAGACAGTTCAAATGAACGTAATGGTAGTTCAAGGACCCTTGGATTATAACCTACTCCTTGGACGAGACTATATTTATTGCATGGGAGCCATCGTCTCCTCACTCTTTAGAGTAATGTGTTTTCCGCACGAAGGAAGAGTGGTCAAGCTCGTGGACCAGCTTTCATTTCCCGGATCACGCATAGAAAATAGTCATATACCATCCCTAAATGGTCTCTTCACGCAAGAAATGTCTCAATCTCCAGTCCGTCCTCCCTGATGAGCACGAGTAATTCGGAGGGATATGACTGAAACCCAGGGGGCATGCATCCTGGTCTGCTTCGGTAGGAAAACTTCGGGTATAGGGTAGATTTCCACGGGAGAATATGACTAGTCTGTACCCCGTCCGTGATTGGAAGAGGGGTTATTCTGGAACAAGATTCTCTTGTCAAAGTTATGTGAGTTGACAGAACAGAGTCACTCACCTTTGTTTATCTCGGTAGACATCGCCGAAGAAGTGTTTTGTTTGCACCGCGAATCGAGCAATCTTTGGGTAACCTGTAAGAGGTAGGCCTCTCCTGATAGAACAAATGTTTTGTCTGCAAATTGAGGGGTAACCTTGAAACCATATTTTATACCTGGGGGCATGCAAACCTTTTGGAGTGCAAGCGAGGGGCGGCTATTTATTTTTTTAAATTTTTAGGACCTCTAACCCTTTAAACTCGTAGGATTAGCCGTCACCTAACTTGCATAAAGAAAGGATGTGGGGAAAAAATCTAAAAGTTGTCATTTTATATGAGACATTCTTATCATATGACTGGATTAATCGAGCAGTTTTAGCACATAGTTCAAGCTCGTTAAAAAATAAACATAAGACATAAGAAAGTGTTTCCACCCACGTTTAAACTCGTTAAAAAATGAACTATTACCCGGTAAATAACCACCGTGAATGAAGCATTTCAGCCATTAAAGCCTTGGTCGTGTTTGCACCGTCACCTCCATTTTTGCATTGGCCGATCATTCACCTCCATTTGATTGTTTACCCATTTTGAGGAACAGCTGCGAAGAGTGATTTCACTAGTCATCCTTGTGACACTGCCGTGATTGGAAAATTCCAACCCTTACCTGGAATCAGCTGCTACCCTTTTTATCACTCGTTCCTCAAAAGACGAGTCTTCTTTAAGCTCTTTTCAATTGACTCGTAAAATATGAAAAGATTGCCGAGTTCTGGCCTTCCATCTCGTTAAAGCGACCGGAAGTGCTATCCCTCCTCTAGATTTTAATCTTTTTGGACCTGAGGGATTATTGCACAAAAAGATCGAGCGCTTGTTTTGTTCGGCTCGTTAAAACTATCAAAAATTCATCCCTTCTGTATTGTTTTATACTTTTTCGGACTTAAGGAATTAGCTGACGAAAAAGGAATTTTGGAGTTACCTTTACGTACCTTTTCAGACTCTCTAAAAATGAAAAGGACCGAGTTATCTTTGTCGTTAAACTCGTTAAAAAGATTAATAGCGACAAACTTGTCTTTAGACGAGAACGAGTTTCACTATCGCTAGGCTCGTTAAAACATAGCGATGGGTTTGCCCGAAGGGCAAATTATAGAATAAGCATATGTTATCCTCCTCAAGCTTGACAAAAATAAAGAGGTATTGGTCAGCAATGACTGGGGAAAAATTGGGAAGAAACTCAAAGAATCTTTATTGGTAGCAAGTCGCTCTTGAACATGACACTTCCACTCCGTGCCTGAGTCGGGTTGGGTTGTTTCATTCACCGGTCACATCACCATGGCCACGCCATACCATCCACATTTGGGGTAAATGCTACAAATCCATCACATAAGTGTCGCCGACATGTTCAAGAGAAGTTATCCAGAGAAGTCACCTGTGTCCCATCCACTACCATACATTATACTTCATTCCTTCATGACCGCCATCCTGAACCATATATCATCAGATCGTTTTCACTTCCATCAAAATAATTTACTCCGTTTCGTGTCATTGATGTGGGATTCATCAAGGCCCTCCTTTGACGGATCGCTTCTTGTCGGCATCAGCTCATTATCCAAGAAGTTGATCTAGGAACACCCCATTCAGTACTTTGAAGCTTGCATGCCTCAATGGCAAGTTTCTCACTTCCGGCGACAGGTATACATCAATGACCTTCAACCGAAATATTTTGCGTGGTGTTCGACGCCAAGTCTTTTATTCACACCACGTGAATTGTACTGCAGTACCTTGAGGGTCATCATCATTATCGGTGATTCCTCTCGCGCTTGTTAACAGTTTACATCATCGACTGGTAATCAAGCGATGTCTTTCCATGTTCGACTTCAAAGCATTTTTCACATGGATCGACTTGTACTTCTAGTGAAGATCAGACGAGATTGAAGACCCCGGATCTAGTTTCATCCATCCGGGCTGCGATATATATTCAGGAAAAATAAAGACATCGACATGTACAGCATTGCAGCACAGATAATCATCCTACCAAAAGAATGATGACTTCATCAGAATCATCAGTCTACCATCAGACGATTGTCTGTCCTGTGTACATAAAAATGAATTTATAAAGCTGAGCATGGGAATGCCCGCCTCAGCTAGATCATGAAAACAGTATGAAGATAATGTATTGTATTGTATCTTATTACAGGTCTCCTCCCAGCATTGAAAGAACTTCAGATCCTCCTAATAAAGCATTTCACCCAATAAACGGCCTCATACTTTAGGGGGCAACTGTTATAGACATTTTTGTGCCTTATAGCTCTAAGCATGAAATGTCCATAAACCAAGGGATCCTAAGTCCCTAAAAGTGTTGTTCCTGCCCCTAAAGGAACAAGGTCAACAAACTACAGCTTCTCCCAGAAGTTCTCCACCAGAAACTGCTCAGAAACAGTCAAATCAGGATCATTTCAGCTGCTCCACTAGCTAGCTGCATTACATAGCGCCCCAGTACACTAGCTAGGTGTGTTGCAACGCACCTAAATGCACTACCAAGGTGCGCTGAGTGGGAAATGACAAATGGCAGTGTCATTCCGCGAGGTGGACAGACAATGGAAGCTTCCAGAATCTTCCCCAATGACACTTGCCTCACTGAGTTCGACCAAGGATGAGTAAGAGGCTCTCAGTCTCCAAGTGGAAGCAAGAACTGACAGAGAGAGACCACTAGTCAAATCATAAGCTGACTCATCCTCTTTGCATACATCTATATATGAATCCCTCATCCCAGAGATCCAGAGGCTGGAATTTTGTACTTTGCAGAGAATTGCTGTTGGTTTTGAGATAGAGATCAGTGCATTGGGTGATTTATGCTTTGTTGGGGGTGAAGAGGGGATTCCTTTGCTGAGGGGTTGATGCTGGATCAGGAATCATCGGTTGTAACTCCTCCTGGACCTTCTTGTTATATCAATAAAACTATTTGAGTTTCTCCTACATGCTTGTGTATCAATGATGTTGTGTTATATTTGCATGTTTAGCTTAAATCTGATCCTAAGCTCTTTATGAATGTAAATCCATGTCTTTGTGTAGTTTTCCTCTTCTGTGATCTTGCAGGAACTTGGTGAAGCTGGGCAAGTAAGGGAGCAGGTAGCTGGAAGCTTTCAAAGAGGAGAGAGATTGGATCAAAGGACTAGCGCAAGACACAGGTTGGTTCATCCTATTCCTCTTCGTTTACAGTTCATAAAGAAGAATACGAAAATAGTTTTCCTTGTTTGTTGCTAAGGTACTATCACACCTTAGTGGGATAGGGGTGTTCTGAGTAGACACTTTTCCCGTCAACATTGTAGCAAGCATCCCAAGCTGTGGGATGAACATTTGCACTACATACAGCATGCTTACAATCGTGCCAAGCACTCTTCCATAAACACCTCACCATTTGAAGCTTGTTTTGGTTACTTGCCAAAATCACCTCTTTATTTCATTCTTGAGAAAGATGTTGCCATTGAGGGACATAGTGATATTGACAAAGCTCATTCATTCATTGAAAGAATTCAGCAAATACATCAGCAAATTCAAGAACAGCTTGAGAAGAGTCAAGGCAAGTGCAAGGAAAGACACGACAAGCATAGAGTCGATCACAAGTTTCAAGAAGAGGATGAGGTATGGCTGTACATTAGTAAGGAAAGGATGCAAGGAGAAGGTAAAAGTTGAAGCCTATTCATTATGGTCCATTCAAAATCCTCAAGAAGGTTGGAAATAATGCTTTTCAATTAGATTTTCCTTCTTGCATGCAAATGTATTCTGTTGTCAATGTGGAGAACTTACATTTGTATGAATCTCCTTTGATTGTTGATCATGAAAGTGTTGTTCAACTGCCATCTATAGAAGATTTCTCACCAGAATTCTTAGATGAGCTGAAAGAAGATACAATCCTTGACAGAAGGACACGCACTTCAAGGAGGGGCAGTGTAGATTATGTTCGGGTTGGTTTCAAAGGCAGCAAACCGAACAGGGCAAAGTGGATGGAGGTGGACAGAGTGAGGGAGCTGTACCCTCACCTCTTTAACAGATAGTTGAAGGCTTTTGGGGTCCAAAAGCTTCCCAATGGGGAGGCGTGATCAGGTGCTCATGTCCTAAGTGTCGTAAAATGCTCAAAATTTAAAATGCTTAGAACTGGTTCAAAGTAGAACGACTGAAAAGTGCTCGTCCTCCTAATTCTGGCGCCATGAACGGTTCAAAAAATGGTCGTCGTATGAGAAAGTTATGGCAAAAAGAAGAATTTCTCAGTAACATTGGAAATTTGAATTTTTCAAAAAAAATTAATTAAAAAAAGAATATTCCACAGAATATTCCTTGGAATATTCCAGGGAATATTTTTTTTCAGCAACCAATCACAGGCTACCACGTGGCAAGGCCAGAGGCCACCACGTGGCCCTGGGTGACGTCAGTAAGTGAATGTGGATATGGTTTAAAAATTTGGGAGTTCCGTGGTTTGAACACACAACCTACATTACAACACTCCCACGCCTTACTGTTAGGCCACGGGAGCAGCTCTTATTACATGCGCGGAAAAAATAGTATTTAAAGTCTAAAATGAGTTTGGGAGGGGCCTGAAGGGGGCCAGCCCCCATTCCATATGACCTCGGGCCCAGAACCTAGGGCTTAAGCCCCAACCGCCAACACACTAACCACCAGTGCGCAATCCGAGGTAAAACATTCACATGCGCATTAAAAGACAGACAGTTAAATCCAGTGGTCAGGCCAGATTTGGTGGTGGAATTTGCGGACCTCCAAAATTGGCAGGCTTATCTGGCCTCCAACTACAGTTAGCTGGAGCTTTTCTAGGGGCAGACTGGAGAAACTTTAATTGGCCATAACTTTGGCTAGGAAAGGCAGTTTTTGACGAATTGTTTTTTGATTTTGGGTATTTTAGACCTTCTGAAGCCATTGGTGTAGGTATTACAGCCATCTAAGGTCATTTGCAGAGTTTTTGGAGCCGTGAAAGTTCTAGGAGCCACTTGGGCCCAATATTGTGAAGACTGTATAGGGTTGCAGGTATCCATTGGAGGTGAACCAGTAGTCAATCCTGAAGGATTCAAGTGTTCTGAATCCATTTTTACCATCTATTCCACCTGTAGATGCTTCTATTCAGCTGTATATTCAATTTGAGCATTTAATTAAAACAAGGACAAGCCCATTTGGGAGTTTTGGACCCGGCAGACGTAGCCCAGGAGGAGTGAACTGCTTTATCAACTTCTTTTGCATCTGTGGTTGATTTATTTTGTAGAAAAAATTCATTTTAGTGTGTTAAACAGTAAAAGGAAATAAATATGCTATGCTTAAATGGGTCATGAACAGCTGAAATTTTCATTTGTTTTCTTTCTGCAAGACATGGACATCTTTTAAATATTTATATATCTGAATTGAATACCTTGCAAACCATTTACAAGTAGTTTCAAATTCATATCAATATTTGAAGCACTTGCTTAGATTCAATGGGGAAACTAGTTTGTCTGTTGAAGACCATCTGGTAGCTTTCTTAGACTTTTCTGATAACATGAATATAGAGCATGAAGATGTCTGCATGAAATTTTTTGTTCAATCTCTTAAAGGCAATTTTAGGATTTCGTCTAGAAAACTACGAGCTAATTCAATCCCTTCTTGGAATGAATTAGTTACTATTTTAAAAAAATAGTGGGGTGTTGAAAAGGATCTAGTTTACTAACTGAATGAATTTAATGACCTAAAAAGAAACCTGGTGAGCCTGTGGCTGATTTTATAAAAAGATTTAATAAAATTTACAATAAAATGGCACGGGATTGTAAACCGCCAGTAGTTGCTACGAAAATCAGGGTCTCTAAGGATTGGATGATGACTTTGCGGTGATGATCAGAGAAAGAACTTCTGTAGCCCTAGCAAACATGCAGACCAATGCTATTGAGGTTGAGGAAAATATATCAACCTCAACCAAACTCAAAGAAAACGCTGAAAAAGCTTAAAGGAATATGAAAGCTAGGGAAAAATGAGGTTCTTCTTCTAAAAGAAAAAGTGAGGATCACAAAATTGATGAAATCACTTCCTTACTTAGAAATATTTCAAATAGGATTTCAAATATTGAAACACAGCCTAGAGTAGTTCAACAAACATCAAATAGACCTCAGGCTCAATATAAAATACCTTTTCAACCCCAGATTTTACAAAGACCCAACCTTGATCAACAAATTCAACCACCGTTGATGATTGATGATCAAGAACTTGAAGAAACTGGACCATTAGTTACTAATGACATAAATTATTTGATGATCAATCACAATAGAATGCTATTATTCCAGTTTCCAATGATCAAGCTTTAATTCAAAATCAAGAAACTTCACAGGTTTCTAAGTATCAAGCCTTTTCAGAGTTTCTAATAGTTGAATTAAACAGAAGGTATGATTTGAGGCCTAGACCAAGCCCTGGTAGGCCAGCCAAGAATGTTACAATCAATGAACCTCCAGTAAAAACAGTTGAAACCCAAACCACTGTAATTCAACGACTAACTCAACCCAATGAACATAATACTTTTGAAAAAACCGTTCTAATAGTTTTCAATGTAGAAAAAGAATTAGAGAGAGTCAAAATCCTTGTTCCACTGTCTGAACTCTCTAAAAACACAGGATATAAAAAACAAGTATCAAAGTGGATCCAATCCTTGAGTATAGATGTTGAGGGAGACATAATCAATTTACAGGATGAAAAACCATAAGTGGTTTTTGGTCCTAGTTCTGACATGATTGATGAAAATGTTCCCCCCTTCTATGTCACTCTCAAAGTTCATGGTTTTCTTCTATACAACTATATGTTAAACTCTGGGCCTCTCACAATTTTATGCATAAATTATCATGGATCAATTGCAATTACACATTACTAGACCTTACCATGATTTATACAATTTTGACTCCAAGAAAATTCCTTGTCTCTAACTGACAAAAGACCTAGTTGTAACTTTAGCACAAATCCCTGTAAAAGGTATAGTACTAGACATTATAGTCACAAATATCTCTCCCAAATTTGGAATGTTGTTATCAAGATCATGTTGTGCCAAATTAGGGGGAAATCTGCAGATGGACATGTCCTATGCTACTATCCCTGTATATGGGGCTGAACACCTTAGGTTATACATAAAGGTAAGATTCATTAAAACTATTCCCAGGATTGATCAAGAAATAAATCATCAAATTTATGTTGCTGATCAAGATTTTGGATGCTTCACATTGTCATCTAATGATATCCAAAATTCTCATCTTAGTATTGAAAAGATTGTAAACAAATCTAAATGTATAAAAACTACTGTGTGGAAGTTATACTTCGATGGGGATTTTTCTAAAGATGGGGTTGGAGCAAAAAGTGTATTAATCTCTCCAGATAAATAAAATATAACCCAATCCTTTAAGTTAGACTTTGATGTTACTAATAACGTAGTAGAATATGAAGCCCTACTTCTAGGCCTTGAGTTAGCTAAAAGTCTAAAAGTTCAAAATTTAAGTGTTTTTAGTGACTCAGAATTAATTGTCAAACAAGTAAGGAATCTATGCCAAGAAAAACATCTTAGGCTTAGATCTTACCGAAATGAGGTATGGGATTTTGTAGAAAACTATTTCCAAGCTTTTAACATCACAACAATCCCAAGAGATGAGAACATTTATGCAGACTCTTTAGTAGTTTCTGCAAGCTCCTTTAAAATTCCTGATCCAATGCAACTCCAATATCAAATTCAGGTAAAATATAGGCCTTCAATCCCTGACAATCTTAAACACTGGCAAGTGTTTGAAGATGATGAACAATTGAAGAGTTTCCTATAGGCAATTGATGATTTTTCAACTTTGCAAATTGAAGAAGAACAAATTATTGATCATAAATCAACTCAGGAAAATGAATCCTCACAATTAAATAACAAGATAGCTGATCATAATATCCTTCAATTACCAAATAATTTCATTCCCAAGGGTCTAATCCCTCTTGAAAGGCTTTTTGATCATAATGATGTTTTAAAAAATTCATTATTAAACACATCACAAGAGGATGTAGAAGACTGTAACATTGGAACTGATGAAGAAACAAAAAATGTGAAAATTTCAACATCCTTACCTAAGGATATAAAAGACAAGTATATAAATCTCTTAAAGCATTATAAAGATGTATTTGTCTGGTCCTATGATGAGCTCAAAAATTATGATACAAATCTTATTTAGCATAAGATCCCTTTAAAACTAGAAACCAAACCATTCCAGCAAAAACTAAGAGGAATTAATCCAATTTTATTTCTGACCATAGAGAAAGAACTAAAAAAGTTGGATGCCAAGATTATTTTTCCTCTTAGATATTCTGAGTGAATTGAAAATTTAGTTCCTGTAAGGAAAAAAAATGGTGAAATTAAACTATGTGTGGATTTTAGGAATTTGAATAAATCATCCTTAAAAGACAATTATCCATTGCTTAAAATGGATCAATTACTACAAAGAATTTCAGGTTCTAATAGAATTTCCATGCTAGATGGTTTCTCTTAATACACCCAGATTTTGGTAGCACAAGAAGACAAAGGAAAAACAACATTCACAACTCCCTAAGGTACATTCATGTATGTCAGAATGCCATTTGGTTTAACCAATGCAGGAGAAACATTTCAAAGAGCTATGGATTTAGCGTTGGTAAAAAAATCAATAAGTTTATTGTTATTTATTTGGATGATATAACTGCGTTTTCAAACTTTAATGAAAAGCAATTAAATAACTTGAGAAAGGTTTTTGATAGGTGTTGAAAATTCGAAATCTTGCTCAACCCAAAGAAATCTTTGTTTTCCATAAATGAAGGAAAGTTAATAGGCCACATCATATCGAAAGGAGTGGTAATTGATCCAAAAAGAATCTTGCTATTGAGGTAATCGGTCTCCCCATAAATAAAAAGGAAGTTCAAGCTTTTATAGGAAAGATTAATTTTCTAAGGAGATTTATTCCAAACTATGCTGAAATTGTTAAAAATATTATTTATATGTTGAAGAAATATCATGAGTTTAAATGGACATTGCAAGCTAGATATGCATTTACACAAATCAAAAAGGTTATTTCTAAAGCCCCAGTACAAGCCAACCTTTATTATACAAAACCTTTCAGCATTTTCTTTTTTGCCTCTAACACCACTTTCGTTGTTGTTTTACTGCAAAAGAATGATAACCAAGATGAACCGTGAATTGCCTTCTTTAGTAAAATTATGAAAGATGCGGAACTCAAATATGAAATTATTGAAAAAAAGCCTATGCCCTTGTAAAAGCTCTAAAAGCTTTCAAAATTTATGTCCTTCATTCCCCTATCACTGCCTATGTCCCGAACAATTTTGTCAAAACTGTTTTCACCCAACCTGATACAGATGGTAGGAGAGGGAAATGGATAGAGAAAATTATTGAATTTGATCTAAACATCAAATCCACTAAGCTGGTAGAAGGACAGGATTTAGCCAAGCTCTTGGTTGAATCTAACTGCAAATTTCTAGGAATAAACACTATCATGCAGGGATCAGCAGAGAAGAATCCACAAGAACCTTTCTCTAGTTCACCGGAGAAGAATCCACAAGAACCTTTCTCTAGTTCACTAGAGAAGAATCCATAAGAATCTTCTTCTTCTATAGACTCAGCCTCTCTTCCACTTCACATTGAGGAAAAGTTCATGTTATTTGAATGGTACGCTGAAATTGTAAATCTTATTCGTGATTTTGAATATCTTCCTGGCTTCACAAAAAAACAATACAAAACTCTTATATTAAAGGTTATGAAGTATTGTATTATCAATGCTAACCTTTATTGGAAATATCCATTAAATATCTTACTTATATGCCTGACCGAGAGAAACAAAACGAGTTATAGATCAGTTTCATGAAGGAATATGTGGGGGTCATTATGCTTGGAGAGCAACAACACACAATATTTTCAGAGCAGGTTTCTATTCGCTGAAATTGTTTTCACAAGTTGGAAAAAATATCGAAAGTTGCATTCCATGTCAGATTTTCGCTGGTAAACAAAGATTAGCAACACTCCCCCTTGTTCCAATTTTGATTTAGGCACCATTCTTACAATGGGGCTAGATTTCATTAGAGAGATACATCCAACATCTAGCAATCAACACAGATGGATCTTAACTGCCACAGATTACTATACAAAGTGGGTAGTGTTGAAATATGGCAACAAGAATATTCCAATTTATTTTTTCCTTGAATTAAATTGTGAATTAAAATCGAATTTAGTCTTAACAACTACTTGGAAATAATTAATCAATTTATTTTAAATTAATTAGTTGGAGAAATTCAAGTTAGAAGTATTTCGGAAGTCATGTAAGAGTTATCCCTTAAATTAAGGAGATAAAATTGAGTTATATTTGAGTTGTAATTAGTTAACTCAGTTTACTAAGTTAAGTCCAATTAAATTAGTTCCAAACTGTTTGAGGAACTAATAGTGAGTTAACAGTGAGTTGATGCATTAATGCACTCAACTAGTGCTACTCCAGTGAATTGAAGATTCCCTCATCAGAAAATCATGCATGTATATTTTGAGAAAGACCCAGTTGAGATTAATGTTCAAGGACAATGTACTATCAGTTGCATGTGTTTTCTCGTGGATAAAACTCATGCATGCAGTCAAGGGTTCATCCTTGAGGATTACGCAGTTTTGAAGGTTGGTTTTCCACTTGGTAATAGGAGAATCATCCACAAAGAACAGCGCAAGGAAATAGGAGCTTAGAGGGCAGAGAGGAAGGCTAGAGAGAAGTCAAGATTGCCTGTGAGCATCTGTGAGGATTGTACTCAGAGCTGGCTAGCTGTGAAAGCTAAGGCTTTGTATAATTCCTATGTATTTTCACCATGTATGATAATACAATAGTGTGGTGTTTTTATCTGAGGATTTCCTCCAAGTATTTTCATATGTATTGTGCCATTGATTCTTCCTCTTCTGGTCATATTGTTCAGCTCGATCTTTAAGCTTCTGCAAATTGATAGTAAAAGTAGGTTATAGTATTCTTCTTTGATTTATATTGCATTATCGGGTTAACCTACCAACAGATTTTCTATAGGTAGAAGTTATCCCGTCAAAAATGCTAAAGATAATGTTGTCATTAAATTTATTAAAGAAAACATATTATCCAGATTTGGTTGTCCTCAACAGATAATTACAGATAATGCACATACATTTAGTAGTGTTAAAATGATAGAATTTTTCCAGAAATATCAGATCCTATTTCATCATTCTATTCCATACTATCCTCAAGGGAATTGATTGGAAGAGTCATCCAATAAGAGTTTAGTAAAGGTGATCAAAAAGGTATTCGCAGATCATAAGAAAAATTGGGAAATTCATCTTAAGTATGTAGTTTGGGCCAATAGAATTTCACCCAAAAGATCAATAGGTAAATCCCCTTTTCAGCTTGTCTATGGCACTGAGACTATTCTTCTTAGACAATTAGCTTTCCCTTTCATGAAATTTTTAAAAGAGACAAATGAAAAACGTAATGATTTTTCTAGAAGATTTAATTAGATTATAAAATTGAATAAAGATAGAGATGAAGTTCAGTACAAACTTCATCGATATCAAAACTAGATGAAAACTTTGTTTGATAGGAAAGCTAGAGAAATATTTTAAGGATATTTAGTTTTGAAATGGGAATCCTGAAGAGAGGAAAAGGGAAAACATGGTAAATTTGATAATCTCTGGCTAAGACCATTCATCATTGCAGAGGTTAAAGGAACAATACTTTCATTCTGCAAACCCTGAAAGGAACATACTTTACATTTCCTGTCAATGGAAAATATCTAAAGCACCATATTCAGTATTGAGATTGATTACAACCATAATACATTGTACATTTCTAGTTTTACTTACATTTTCATGACAAGTGTGATCTTCACAGCAAAGACTCCATACCCTGAGGAGAAGGCACATGGATCTGCATGTTCTCTGCATCTCACAGGGAAACGCAATCTCCAAATGGAGCCGATATTGTAACATTGTTATGCATTTTTACATTTATATGTCAAAAACTGATTTACAAAAAAAAAAAAGATAAAAAATGAAATTGGAAAAAATAAAAAATATTGACAAAAGAAAAATAAAAGGAAATGATATCCCTAGGAAAATAAATTGTAGCAATACACATTTAAATGTCACTATCAGATTCAGAAATATTAAATTTATTGCAAAGTTAAAACTTAGGATCTTTGATTTATTTCTTGTTTTTATGGGATTTTGTAAAGTTAGGATACGACAAAATAATCTTGTCACATGCAAATAAGGTTTGCGCTGAAAGCAATGACTCTGATTCACTTTGGCAAGATCAATGGTAGAAGAACCTTTTCGTTAACATGAGGGAAGGGTAAGTGGTCTCCGCCCAAACTACCAAAGCATACATGGCGAACGCTGAAGGATTTTGGGGGGTCTCCTCCCAATACCATAAACCACCAAGAAAAACCACTTCCACTCCTGCCAATGATTATATCCTCCGCCAACCATCTCCCACCAAGTGTCATTCCCTCCACCATATATCTTTCGCCACATAACCGTTATCTCCTACCACTCGACTCTTGCCACCCATCCTGCTGCATCATCATCCTTCCACGTCACCTATCTGTTAGCATTCGAAATCTCCCACGAGATCTTATGAACGTTACAACATTTATTCCCACCATATACCTATTTTTGTTAATTAAGCCCCCGCTCCAAAGATGTTTGATTGGTCGTTATGCACCCGATTCGCCTGATTATATAAAACCTTGTAACACCAATTATTCAGTTCCTTTGCTAGCTATCTAATTCTACAAAACAAAGAACTCTCTGCCGCCAACTGGCAACATTTAAAAGCAATTCTACCAACGTACAGTTGACAACTTTTGCAGGTAACCCTGTACTTCAAAGTTTCTTCTATTTTGAAGTTTTCTTCTGTCGGACTTTTCTGTCCAAATCCTATTAGAATTTTCCTTCTATCCCTGATTCTTTGTCATATAAAATTTTGAACCATAAGGGAAAATGAAAGGCCATAGAGAAGAATCCCCTTATTCCCCTAAGTTCCAAATTTCGATAAATCTCCTTTAGTAGACAACGAGCATAAAATCACAAAAACCATTTCAGAATTTGACCTTTATGAGCTACACAATTGGGCCAAGCAAAAATATCTAGACAAGAGTGATGAACTAAACATCTAGGAATCCTTTCTCCCATAGTTTGTCTTCCCCCAAACTCATTTCTTCCCAGAATTCTCTGTCTGGTGTCATTTTAGGTATTTACCTGTCAAAGGGTCGTTACTTCCCAAAGTAATGAAGTTCTCTTTGTTGTTTCTCCTGAAAGCATCTGCCAGGGCATACAAATTAAATATGAGCATTCCCATCACCCGTTTTCTACTGAAATCCTATGGAATTGTATAAAAAACTCACCTTTCCGCAGAGAGCCCAGATATTTGAATATTTCCTTCTTGAGAATGTTGAGCTGCCTAGGACTAGTCCCCCATATCCAGCGTCTATATTTCCTGAGATGTCCAACCAAATCCTTTCCATGGTAACTCGACTGCTTGGATACAATATTGATCAGTGGGTAGATGAGATAGTATTAGGATTTCTGTCCACTTTTGCAGTTGGTAAACAACCCTCTCTACTTTTCAACTATAGTCAATTTTTAGCCAATGAAATCCATGAACAGTTGGTTAATTACAAAGAATAATGTGTTTTCAAATACCAATAAGTCCTAGTTTATCTTATATTATATTATCATGCAAATAAATTAAAATTCCCTTTACAGAAAACTGATAGTGAAAATAATCCTTGGTCAGTGATTCAATGGACTTCTCTGGTTAGAAATAACTCAGAGCAGTATTCCTATACCGATTTTGTTGACAAATTCATGTATACCTCACTATGTTTGTTAAGCAGTGATGTCATTCCTAGGATCTCTCCTAAGATTAAGAAATTTTTACACTTATCAGAGCAGGCCAAAGTGGGAGACTGGTATTTATACCAAAACTACACCGAAATCAGAGTCTATGGATCAGAATTGGCTGTAAAAGTATTTTACACACATCCACTGTATATGATGGTTAGATAATGTGTTTGATGTTTAACAAACCATATAATTTCTAAAGTTTCAACCTTGCACATCTAAATCAAAGCTAAACTAGTGTTTAGAGGTGAAGAATCCACTACAAATTTTAAATTAACGCAGTGATTTTCAAAACATAAAGATGCTTTGGGTACTTCAAATTTACGCATTTTATTGCCTAGATCCACCACATTTCTTTCTGCAGCGACCCAATACTTAGCTGGAATAGTATTTATATTGAGAATATTTATATTTGCTCCTGAATGAAGTGCCATTAGTTCAAACATTTCTCCTCTGATGCATATATTGACTCTAACATGATGCTGCTGGTAAGAGATAGTCAGAAGCCTCATTTCTCTAAATCCAAAATTTGGATCTTTAATTCCTTTAGCAACCTTAAGTTCTTGTTTGTCGTTGTATTGGGTAGTATCCCATGGCTGATATTCATATTTTCCTTCTTCTTTATTAGTCATTTGTTTACCCTTTTTTAACTCTGCAATCTAGGACTTCATAGCAAAGATTTCTGACTTGATGTTGTAAATCTCGCGACTCACTTCTCCCATGGTGAGAGATCTCACCCTGTCAGGTTTCTCTTGGTGTCTTTGAAATAATTTAGTGTTTCTTTCAAATGAGGCATCAATAAACAAAGATTTCTTACCTGAATCTTTTGAAGCTCTTGATTTGAGCTGGTCCATGAATGCTTCAATCAGGCGATTCTTCATTTCACCATCTTCCATGGCTCGAATCTGAGATAAAAATTTTATCTCATCTTCTTCAGTTGCAGCCATTAAAAATTTTTCTTTTTGCGCCTTGAAAGTGTCCTCTGTTTCGCTAAAGTCACTAAAAAATTCTGAATCAGAATCATAGTTACTTTGGCAGGCACATTCTTCAGATTCAGAGCAAAAGCATTCTGAAGTATCAGAATCTGAACATTGCTGTATATGAGCTTGTATTTCTTCTGTAGAATAAGAACTGAAAGAATCATAAGATGATTCTTCAATCTGGCGTTGTTGAGCTATTTCTCTGATTACTACATTTGGGCAGCGCTCTGTCTTATGAGTATGGGAACCGCATTTCATGCATTGCATTGGTCCCTTTCCTTCATGTTTGACTTGTTTTCCTCTTTGAACAAACGCTTGAGATTTATTGCCTCTGTTCTTCTTTGAATCTTCTCCTTCTGGACATCTAGAGGAGGTATGTCCAGTCTGGCCACATAGCCAACATGTAAGGCTATTCCATTTTTCTTACTTTGATGTGTGCAGATGAATATCAAAAGGATTATAGTAATGTGTTCGAGGAACATACTTGTAATATCCCTTCTTAACTCTAGAGGTTTGGCCTCGAGATTGCTTGGGATATTTTCTCCTATCCTTATAGAATTTTTCTTTGTATTCTCTTTTTGCTCTCTTTTTTGTTTTTCTCATTTTCACCAAAGGATCATCTATAGTAATTCCATATTTTCTGCAAATGGACTTTTTATCTGGGAGTCTAGAGAGCTTTTCCTTTGGAGCTAGTACAAAGACTTACCAAGGTCTTTGTGATATGAGCATATATTTCTCCCCGTGTATGACTCAAATGGAAATTGAAAGACTTCTTGTAATCTGATGTAATCTACAAACTTGGATCGCAGTGCTGCAAGATAAACTTGTTTCCATAACAAGTTCTTTGAGTCCTTTACTTCATAAATCCGCTACATCCAATCTTTGTAGAAGTCTTCAAACTGAGACATTTTATGGCATTTCAGGTTCATAAGAATGAGTTCATTCTTATTTGCAATTTTTGTCTAACTACCACACCAGTGTTCAAGGACCATTGAGGTTAACGCTCCTGTCATATTACTGATAGTGGTGCCATTTGGATTATGTATAACATCTCCATTTTAATCTTTAAGTACTTCTTCTTCCATTTTTGCTATGAGCTTTGGAGATGACTCTGTCTTCCACCACCTGAGAAGTGTGCCTGTAAAGCACTATATGATTGTCCTACAAGCATAAATCTCACTTTTTCCCCTTAGACACATAAGCTTGTATTCAGTATACATCATGTCTCTAAGTTGTCTGATTTGACCGATGCTCATGCTATCAATGTTCCATTCTCTGTGAAATTATGGGAAAAAGGTATGAGCTTCAGGGAGCTTAACTTTGCTTTCAAGGTCAGGTGCTAGATATTTACTAAACCTTCTTTCAAGCAGTTCATAGATGGGATAGATCTGAGTGTCAGGATATTTTGGTTCCTTTTTCTCTTCTTCTTCATCCTTAAATAAGGATGCAATAGTTACTTTCTCGGTAGCCTCAGATTATAAAAAGGTGGCTACTTCTTTTGGGAATAGTGTCAGGAACCTATTGATAGGTTTAATAGGATCCTGAATCTTTATATTTCTTTTGAAAAGAAAGGAGTTAGGAAGTGATTTATCTATTTTTGACAGATTCATATTTTCTACCTTATTTGACAAACCAGATATAAGACTTTTAGTTGTATCCAAATCATCAACTAGTTTATCTTCTACTCCTATTTTTTATAAATATTCTTTGGCATAAGAGCGAATAACAACAGAATTGTACTGTACATCATTTAAACATTTATTTACTTCATTTATTGATACTTGAACAGTATCAATTTATTCTTTGACTTCTGATGCTTTAACTGTATTGATTTCTAGGCCTTTGATTGATGTGTTTGTCCAATTTAGTTTCTCACTTGCCTTCTGTATTCTACCATCAATGCCTAAGGCATTGTCATCTTTTTGTCCCAGTGGAATGGCTTTGGCTATATTTTGGTTTTCTCCAATAGCAATTCCCTTGAACGGAGGGAATGTTGATGGAGTTTCCACTTTACTTCCATCTAAGGAAGTCCAAGTATGCTTAGTAACTGAAGTAGTTGATGACGAACCAGTGAAAACATTGATTGGAGAAACATTGTCTTTCCAGAAATAAAAAGATATCCATGAGTTATTAATTTCCATGAAATGCTTCCAATCTTCAGCTAAATTCTTTTTCTCTTGAGGAGTATAAGTTTTGTCAATTCTTCTGCTTGAGGATTAGTGAATAAATCCCAATTAAGCATTTCCTTCAACCATTTGGCACTGATTTCAGACTTTAAACATCCATCCATAAGAGAAAAGAACTTGTGAATTTCCATCACAGTAGGCTTTTTGCAATCTTCAGGGACTGAACCAAATCTACATGCTGGTATAAGGCCATTTGCTTGCTCAAGATAACCTAGAAAATATCTGGGCTTGGCTGGTCTCACGAGACTCATCACTCAGTTAATCTAAGGTCTTCTCCTTCCAAAGTAATTATCTCATGCATCATGAGGACGTGGTTAGACTCCTGGTCATGTGGGAAAGGGATGTCTGAACATTTAGGATTTGGGCATGGATTTACAGAGGTTGATGGAGGCGCTGTGCCAGAACTGTGATTATGATTCGCATGAATTGCAATTTCAGCAAGCGTGAGTAGATTGATGTAATTTTGGCATTCTAGACATTTAACTTCCAAAGAAGCAAAGTTAACAATCTGTGCAAATTCAAAAATAGAAACGTGTTTACATGAGGAAGAACTGGAACATGCAGTATCTACAATAGAAAGATATCTGTAATATTTAGAACTCTTACAGGCTTGTTCAATACCTCGACGATCGATAGTAGATCTTCTGGGCAAGGATAAGACTGCAAAGGATTGATTCTCTTTGATGTCGGCTGAGGTAATTCTTTTTGGAATAACAGGCTTGGGGTTATGTACTACCTAGTGTTCAGGGAAAGTCAAGTCTTCCCAATGAATTGTTTGATGTTCGATTTTCTAATTTTTGGAATCAGTTAGTACAACAACACTTGACTTGGAGTCACGACTAGGAGTGTGGCAGATGGCTGGCCATAAAGTATTGGTATGGCGAAAAAAACCTTTTTTCTGTATGGCAATATTATTTCTCTTTTGGTGCATATTGAAACCAGTGGTTTGGATCTGAAGCTGTAGGATTTGATCAATGGTTTCATCAAAAGTATAGATTGAGAAATTTGGAAAACAGTCAAAATAGACTGAGCCATGCGAAAGCACAGCAACAATTCCTCCAATAAGGGAATTAGTATACTTGTTGTGTGTAAGATCACGAACAACAGCGAGCACAAAAGTATTTAACCCTTGATGTGTTAAAGGGCTGATTCCTATCCTTATGCATCCTAAATGCAGATATTTAGTATTTAATCTTTTGGATTCTGCTGCAAATTTTTTGGATCCAGTAGAGGAATGGTCTGGATATTATCAGAGTTCTCTTGTATTTGGCTAACAAACTCTTTTATGCTAATTCTAGTAACAGCTTTTAAATGAAACATAGATATATCATTATAGACTTCTGAGGGAGCTATGGCAGGTAATTCCCAACGGGTAGATGGCTGACTTTCTTCATACTCAAGTTCAGCTTGGTTTAAGACACGACTCGAACTTGAAGCAAACATATCTCTCAGTGGATTTTCTTCAGCCAAAGATTCTCTCTCTTCTAATTCACGGAAAGAAACAGATTTCCGGAATGAATCCATTCTATATGAGTTTTAGGAATAGAATACCGACCTTCTGAACCAGACGTTACTGGCTCTGATACCAATTTTAAGCAGGGGCTTCTGTCACAAGCTTGCTACTTGCTGCGTCTCTTCGTTTATCTTTGATAACCAACTCCTGGTGAACCAATGGTGAACGCAGCGCAAACCTACTCAAAACTTTCACGCTCTCACGGCCTCAACAACGACTTCATCGCCCAACAGCGCCCTTAGCGTCGCTTCGTTCCTTTGGCAAACCTCTGATGAACTTCCTGTGAACTTCCGATGAAAGCTCAAAGATAACTAATATCACAGTGGACAATATAGATGCACAAGGTATTCAAATGCAGAATGGTATACTCATATTATTTCAGAATGGATTTCAGAATTTTTACAGAGAGATTCTTTATCAGAGATTGACTATCTTCGCATTTATCGAACTTTACGCTATTCACAAGGGACAAGTAATACCGAAGGCTACCTAGCGAAAGATAGAGTCTGCCTCAGAATATGACTGGACTCATATACTGACTCAAAGACTTCTAAAATGATCTGGCCACTTTAGGTTCTTACCAGTGCCGAGCACACTGATACGCAGGCTTCGTAGATCACACTGACTCTCTAAGACTCTCTAAGACCCGATGCCTCGACAATGAGCCTTATTCTCATTATATACAAATGAGAGGAGACAAGAATTCCTATAGGCCATCAGTAAACTAACCGAAAGGTAGATGGAATCATTGCTTTCGGGTAATGCCAGGGCAACATCCGCACAAAGATTCCATTCCAGAAAATAAAATATTATGGAAAGGATTCCGACAATACAAAGTGGATGCTTTTTAGTCTATCAAAGCCCACGAGAAAAGACATTACATGAATTATTTACACAGTGGAGGCTTTAGTACAGCAAAGCCCACGGGAAATCTGATCACAATTAGGTCCTTGTGACTGGACATCATAATTACACTATGGATGCTTTTACAGAAAGCCCATGTGAACCGTCAGAACACAATGAGTTCTGGGAATCTATTTCTTTTATACAATAATTCATCCCAGGCCTTTGTGTATATCCTGCAAACGATCATTGGTTTGCCCAGAACAATCTAATGTTTAACTTTAGTTAAAACTAACCACTCTAGATGTTCTCTCATATATTCTTGGAGTGAATAGTTTAAATCATGAAATGGTGACCATTCTTTATCTGTCATTTCTTTGACAGTTTTATAAATAGGGTGAAAGCATTCTCCAATATTTTGTTCAAAACATAAATCACAATGCTTTCTACAATATGACTCATGGTATACAGGATCCATTGCAGTTTTGTTTACACCATAGTCACGCCACCAATCTCTGAACCATTTACACCGCTGATTCCTTTGGAAGGTACCAGTTGCACTGAATTTTAACTTTGTATAGTGAGTTTCTACTTTGTCATCAACATTGAGAAAGTCCCACCAAAGCTGTTTATAACCTGCAAAATCATACACGGTGTCAGGAAAAATAATCTTTGGGTCACTTTTTGGCCAGAGAGCAGCAGGATGAGTTGGCCAATGTCTTTGCTCATTCCAGAGGTCTCTTGTTCTGTAGATGCAAAAATATCTTTCATGTATGCCAGTGTTGGGTCCTCCATTGTACCATATGCCAGCAATATCATGGAAATTTTGTTGCAGAGCTACTTCTGCAATTCTGGCATCTCTTCGTGCTTTTTCATAAATCATGTCATGGATCCACTTACTTCCTTTTGGATATACCTTTCGTTCTGGCACAAGGTGCTGGATGTCAGTGTGTGGTTGCAAGTTGGCATTCAATATTTTCGTATTCCTGCGCTGCCATGTGGGTTTCCAATTTCTTTTGCACTCCTCCCAGTGTTGATTATACGGGATAGTCCATAGAACCTCTTGCTTTTGGTTTTGGTCCCACTCAGTGATTATCACCATAACATGATCTTGTGATCCAAGATATTCCCTGCTGAGAAAGTCTGGAAGATTATTGTCTTCTCCCTTGATATGTTCAACTTGAAATCAAAGTTGGAAAAAAACGCTTGCAACCTGGCAAACTTTGCTTCTCCTGCTTTTCTGATATCTTTTGTCAAGACTTTCTGAAGGGCAGATGCATCAGTTCTTAGTATGAATGGTTTATTAATGAGATATACTTCAAACTTACTAATGCAATTCTAGGCTGCTTTAACTTCTTTTTCTATTGGGGAGTAATTTTGTTCAGCTGGATTCCAAACTCCTGATGCAAATTGAACAATCTGTTTAATATCTCAATTTTTCTGCTTTAAAATGCCTCCCATCCTATATTGCTTGCATCTGTTTCCACAATTTTAAATGCAAGGTCATCAACAACATATAAGATTGGCAGAGTTTTTACCTTGGCCTTGATATTCTGTACTGCCTTAGTATGGACTTCTGTCCATTCTGGGGGGTTCTTCTTTATTCTTTTGTTCAGTATTCTTCTATCACTTGCACACTCTTGGTAGAAGTTACTGAGATAGTTGAGACAACCTAAAAATCTCTGCAGCTAATTTTTATCTGTGATGATATCAGGGAATTTGTCAGCGAATTCCAATGCATGTTTCTGCAATGAGATCTGTCCATTGGAGATTGTATGTCCAAGAAATCTGACAGTGGTTTGGAAGACCTCTATCTTTTTCTTGCTGAGTACAAGGGCGTTGTGCTTGACCAAATTTTTGAAAATATTTACATTTTTTAAGTAATCTTGAATATTTTTAGAAAATATCAACACATCATCTATATACACAATAAGCGAATCACAGTAAGGCTTAAATATATTATCCATTACCTTCTGGAACTTGGATGGCGCATTCTTCAGTGCAAAAGGCATCATGTTCCATTCGTAGTGCCCTGCTGGTATGCTCAAAGTAGTTTTAAACTTATCTTTCTCTGTGATGGCACTTGCGAGAATCCTGCCTTCAAGTCAAATTTGGAAAAGATTTTTGCTCCTGCTATCCTTCTGATCAAATCACCTTTGTGTGGTATAGGATAGGTATCATCTGCTAAAACTGAATTCAAAGGTTTGTAGTTTATTACCAACCTTGGAATTCCTCTGATTTGTTATGCTCTTTTATTAACATAGAATCCATAACAGTTCCAAACACTGTCTGATTCTCTGATAAGTTTTCTATCAAGTAGCTATTTTATCTCCTTTTGACAAATATCTTTGTATTCTTTATTCATGGGGATCGCTCGGCTTTTACAAGGTTTACCAGTATAACCTTCTTTGTAAGGGAGCTCAACTGTATGCTGCTTCCTATGCCAAAATGCATTGGGCTCTTCAGAGCAGCATTCTTCTTCAATTTGCTTCCTTAAATCCTCAATTTTTCTTTTCACTTGAGGATGTTTGAACTGTTCTTCAATTCTGAGAGTAGATTTCAAATCTAACAATCTATCTTCGACCTTGTCCAAATTTTGCACAGTTTGGACCATCGTGGAGACTCTTGGATTGGAAATGTATGGTAATTCAATCTTCTTTCTTGTTCCTTTAGATGTGGGAACTGATATGAAATAACCAGCTTTTCCACCTTTTAACCTTAGTGAGCCATGAGGCTCTACAGCTGCTAAGAAAACATTTCCAAGGATGCAATCAACAGGAATATCTGCAACTGCAAATTTTAAATTAATGCAGTGATGTTCAAAACATAGAGATGCTTTGGGTACTTCATATTTAAGCATTTTGTTGCCTAGACCCACCACTTTTCTTTCTGCAGCAACCCAATATTTTGCTGGAATGGTCTTTATATTGAGAATATTTATATCTGCTCCTGAATCAAGAAGTGCCATTAGTTCAAACATTTCTCCTCTAATGCAGATATTGACTCTGACATGATGCTGCTGATAAGAGATAGTCAGAAGCCTCATTTCTCTAAATCCAAAATTTGGATCTTTAATTCCTTCAGCAACCTCAAGTTCTTATTTCCGTTGCATTGGGTAGTATCCCATGGCTGATCTTCATCTTTTTCTTCTTCTTTATTAATCATTTGTTTACCCTTTTTTAACTCTGCAATCTGGGACTTCATAGCAGAGATTTCTGACTTGATGTTGTGAATCTCGCGACTCACTTCTCCCAAGGTGAGAGATCTCACCCTGTCAGGTTTCTCTTGGTGCCTTTGAAATGATTTAGTGTTTCTTTCAAATGAGGCATCAATAAACAAAGATTTCTTACCTGAATCTTTTGAAGCTCTGGATTTGAGCTGGTCCATGAATGCTTCAGTGAGGCGATTCTTCATTTCACCATCTTCCATGGCTTGAATCTGAGATAAAAAATTTATCTCATCTTCTTCAGTTGCAACCATTAAAACTTTTCCTTTTTGTGCCCTGGAAGTGTCCTCTGTTTCGCTAAAGTCACTAAAAAATTCTGAATCAGAATCATAGTGAATTTGGCAAGCACATTCTTCAGATTCAGAGCAAGAGCATTCTGAAGTATCAAAATCTAAACATCACTGTATATGAGCGTGTATTTTTTCTGTAGAAGAAAAACTGAAAGAATCATAAGATGATTCTTCAATCTGGTGTTGCTGGGCTATTTCTCTGATTACTACATTTGGGCAGCGCTCTGTCTTGTGAGTATGGGAACCGCATTTCATGCATTGCATTGGTCCCTTTCCTTCTTGTTTGACTTGTTTTCCTCTTTGAACAAAAGCTTGAGATTTCTTGCCTCTATTCTTCTTTGAATCTTCTCCTTCTGGACATCTAGAAGAGGTATGTCCAGTCTGGCCACATAGCCAACATGTAAGGCTATTCCATTTTTCTTGCTTTGATGTGTGCAGATGAATATCAGAAGGACTAAAGTAATGTGTTCGAGGAACATACTTGTAATATCCCTTCTTAGCTCTAGAAGTTTGGCCTCGAGATTGCTTGGGATATTTTCTTCTATCCTTTGGATACTTTCTGCGATCCTTATAGAATTTTTCTTTGTATTCTCTTTTTGCTCTCTTCTTTGCTTTTCTCCTTTTCACCAAAGGATCATCTGCTGTAAGTCCATATTTGCTGCAAATGGACTTTTTATCTGGGAGTCTGGAGAGCTTTTCCAAAGACTTATTGACTTTGGAGCTAGTACAAAGACTTACCAAGGTCTTTGTGATATGAGCATATATTTCTCCCCATGTATATGACTCAAATGGCAATTGAAAGACTTCTTGTAATCTGATGTAGTCTACAAACCTAGATGGCAGTGCTGCAAGATAAACTTGTTTCCATAACAAGTTCTTTGAATCTTTTACTTCATAAATCCGCTGCATCCAATCTCTATGGAAGTCTTCAAACTGAGACATTTTATGGCATTTTAGGTTCATAAGAATGACTTCATTCTTATTTGCAATTTCAGTCTCACTACCACACCAGTGTTCAAGGATCATTGAGGTTAATGCTCCTATCATATTACTGATAGTGGTGCCATCTGGATTATGTATAACATCTCCATTTTCATCTTTAAGTACTTCTTATTCAATTTTTACTATGAGCTTTGGAGATGACCCTGTCTCCCACCACCTGAGAAGTGCGCCTGTAAGACACTATATGATTGTCCTGCAAGCATCAATCTCACTTTTTCCCCTTAGACACATAAGCTTGTATTCAGTATACATCATGTCTATGAGCTATCTGATGACCGACGCTCATACTATCAATGTTCCATTCTCTGTGAGATTATGGGAAAAAGGTCTGAGCTTCAGGGAACTTATCTTTGCCTTCATGGTCAGGTGCTGGATATTTACTGACCCTGATTTCAAGCGGTTCATAGATGGGAAAGATCTGAGTGTCAAGATCTTTTGGTTCCTTTTTCTCTTCTTCATCATCCTTAAATAAGGATGCAGTGGTTACTTTCTCGGTAGCTTCAGATTCTGAAGAGGTGGCTACTTCTTTTGGGAATAGTGCCGGGAACCTATTGACAGGTTTAATAGAATTCTGAATCTTTTTTTTTTTTAAAGAAAGGAGTTAGGAACTAGTTTATCTATTTTTGACAGATTCATATTTTCTACCTTATTTGACAAACCAGATATAAGACTTTTAATTGTATCCAAATGATAAACTAGTTTATCTTCAACTCCTATTTTTGATAAAGATTCTTTAGCATAAGAGCGAAAAATAGCAAAATTGTACCGTACATCATTTAAACATTTATTTACTTCATTTATTGATGCTTGAACAGTATCAATTTGTTCTTTGACTTCTGATGCTTTAACTGTATTGTTTTTTAGGCCTTTGATTGTTGTGTTTGTCCAATTTAGCTGCTCACTTGCCTTATGTATTCTTCCATCAATGCCTAAGGCATTGTCATCTTTTTGTACCAGTGGAATGGCTTTCACTGTATTTTGGTTCTCCAATAACAATTCCCTTGAACGGAGGGAATGTTGATGGAGTTTCCACTTTACTTCCATCTAAGGCAGTGCAAGTATGCTTAGTAACTGAAGTAGTTGATGATGAACCAGTTAAAACATTGATTGGAGAAACATTGTCTTTCCAGGAATAAAAACATAACCATGAGTTATTAATTTCCATGAAATGCTTCCAATCTTCAGTTAAATTCTTTTTCTCTTGAGCATAAGTTTTGTCAAATTCTTCTGCTTGGGGATTAGTGAATAAATCCCAATTAAGCATTTCTTTCATCCATTTGGCACTTATTTCAGACTTTAAACATCCATCCATAAGAGAAAAGAATTTGTGCATTTCCATCACAGCAGGCTTTTTGCAGTCTTGAGGGACTGGACCAAATCTACATGCTGGTATAAGGCCATTTGCTTGCTCAAGATAACCTAGACCATATCTGGGCTTGGCTAGTCTCATGAGACTCATCATTTCAATTAGTCTAGAGTCTTCTCCTTCCAAAGTAATTATCTCATGCATCATGAAGATATGGTCAGACACCTGGTCATGTGGGAAAGGGATGTTTGAACATTTAGGATTGGGGCATGGATTTACAGAGGTTGATGGAGGAGCTGTGCCAGATCTGGGATTATGATTCGCATGAATTGCAATTTCAGCAAGCATGAGTAGATTGACGTAATTTCGGCATTCGAGACATTTAACTTTTAAAGAAACAAAGTTAACAATATGTGCAAATTCAAAAAGAGAAATGTGTTTACATGAGGAAGAACTGGAACATGCAGTTTCTACAGTAGAAGGATCTTTGTAATATTTAGAACTCTTACAAGCTTGTTCAATACCTCGGCGATCGATAGTAGATCTTCTAGAAAAGGATAACACTACAGAGGATTGATTTTCTTTGATGTCGGCTGAAGTAATTCTTTTTGGAATAACAAGCTTGGGTTTATGTACTACCCAATGTTCAGGGAAGGTCAAGTCTTCGCAATGGATTGTTTGATGTTTGATTTTCTGATTTTTGGAATCAGTTAGTACAACAACACTTGACTTGGAGTCACTACTGGGAGTGTGGCGGATGGCTGGCCATAAAGTATTGGTATGGCGAAAACAACCTTTTGTCTGTATGGCAATATTATTTCTCTTTTGGTGCATATTGAAACCAGTGGTTTGAATCTGAAGCTGTAGGATTTGATTAATGGTTTTATCAAAAGTATAGATTGAGAAATTCGGAAAACAGTGAAAATAGACCGGGCCATGCGAAAGTGGAGCAACAATTCCGCCAATCAGGGAATCAATATACTTGTTGTGAAACAACCTTTTGTCTGTATGGCAATATTATTTCTCTTTTGGTGCATATTGAAACCAGTGGTTTGAATCTGAAGCTGTAGGATTTGATTAATGGTTTTATCAAAAGTATAGATTGAGAAATTCGGAAAACAGTGAAAATAGACCGGGCCATGCGAAAGTGCAGCAACAATTCCGCCAATCAGAGAATCAATATACTTGTTGTGTGTAAGATCACGAACAGCAGCTAGCACAAGTATTTAACCCTTAATTAAGAATTGCACCTATTCAAGTAGTTTAAAGCTTTGGTCATCCAAAAGACTTTAAAAACCAGCAAAACATTTTAGATGCTCTAACATAATCCTTAACCTAGAATTATCTACAAAAGTACAACACTTGTAAGAACACTTCCCATTATTACAAACACTTGTAAGAGCACTTCCCATTGTTACAAACCTCAAGGATGCCAAACAGAGATAACGACTTCATGCAACAGTACAATCAGAAAATACAAAATAGACAAAAACACCTCTCTATAGTTTCTAGATAATCATTCGTTAATGCATCATAATAATGGAATTCTGAGTTAAAAATGTAGTGTGAGCATGCAACAGATATGGAATATCCTTTTAAAGGAGAATGCAAACCAAATAATCTTATCTTCCTGCGAAACAGGCTTACGGTCAATAAATGATTCCTCAACAATACATCTTCCACACTAAAAATATAATATGACTGCTACAATATAGAACAAAGAAACTATAGCTTAAGGGCTTATCTCACCAATTGTCATCAATATCACTGATCATTAGGTTAGTTCCATGCCCGCAGGTACCCAATGCAAATCTTTCTAGGTGAAGTGCACTAGTCTATACCAGCAAGATTACGAGGGCTGTCAGCAACACTTGTGGGGAAACATCAGTTGAGTTTCTCAACAAAATTTTCTTTGGAAAAAAATAACAAAAAAAACTATGGCATTTGCTAAAAAATGCTAAATACAACCATATTATTGGACTCTTCCTGCAAAAATAGGTTTCCAGTCATTGAAGAAGTTCAAGTCATCATCAATGCATTCCTTAACGTAAAATTAAAATTAGATGCCCAGCCTTCGAAAAGAGTTTCAACAAAAGCTCAAGCAATGTCAATCAAATTAACAAAACTCTTCGGCAAAAGGCCTTGAGATCATTATATAAAATTTCACAAATGCATGAGGTAGAAGCCAAACAGTGCATGCCCACTGGGCTGTGATCTAGTGGCTGAGCCAAGGATCGGCATGAAAATGCCCCACATTAAAACCCGAATGGGCATAGAGCCGTATCACTAATGTAGACTTTACCGTGATAACGGGTTTCATAGGCCCCATTGATTAGTAAAGCATTTACCCTTGCCGAAAAAAGAAAAAAGCAAACAGCAAATGTGCAAAATAAATAAATAAACTGTAGCTCTTCTACATTGATGCTCATGGTAGTCAAACCAGACAATCTACTTCATTTTACAAAACGAGTTTGTAGTTGGTAAATAATGAGATACAAATTGATGCTCATGGAAGTCAAACCAGATAATCTACTTCATTTTACAAAACGAGTTTGCAGTTGGTAAATAAATTTTCATCAATGAATTCCACAAAACTCTAAATTTTAACTAGTAACAAACATAGAATACAGACCAGCTATAAGCCTTGTTCAATACAATGCTCAGTTAATACAAGCCAGATAATATAACTCTCCATCAATAAATTCTGTAAAACTCACATCACATCTAGTGACAAGTAGTCAAAATAAATAAGCTGTTAAAATTGTAGAAATGATGCTCAGAGAATACAAGTCGACCAGATAACTGGATTATGTCGCCAAAACATGTTTTCTGTCGCTGGATGTTCTTCATCCTAGTAACATTTGAAAGTTAAATTGTCAATACTAGGAAAGCAATAAACATGGATCAGCCAATGTCCTAGCATAAAGGGATACTTGTGGAATAGAAACCCAAAAACAAAATATGTATCATGATGCATGTCATTAGAAAGAAAACATTAAAAAAAAAGAGTTGTAGAAGCCTCAAAAAATAGAGTCTAGCTTCCCAAACAATTATGAATCAAAACAATGGTTCAAAATGAAGGGAATATCTAGGGAGGAGAAAGATCCTGCAGACTTTTATATACAAGGTTAAAAAAATTGTATTATAGTGACACTCATGAGAAAAAACCATATACTTGATACGATCAAACAATACAACAAAAATTTATCCTTGGGCTATAAGCCTATAAAGCAATGTACCATAACCCAATCTCCTGGTATGGGTTTTAGGGCTCAAACAACGGTCCAATGTTTTCAAAATGGAAGAAGATACTCTAAAAAATAAAATAAAGGAGCTTTACAGTGATCACAGGTAATAGTTGTGAAACAGAAATGGCGAAAATATGAAAAGAGTTTAGAGAGCTGATGGTGCACTATGCATGGAAAGTTAGGTAAATACGATAGACAATGCTAGGAAACTTTCTACATCCTTCAACCTATCCAAAGAAATATCTCATGTAAAAATCTTGAAGAAATCATGCAATGTCTGAGCTGCCCCAAAACAGCCAATAAGCCCTAGTACAGCAAACTGTGAACAATGAAAATCAATGAGCACAGAAAGTATTTCACTTTCTATTTAGTATCATTTGCTGGAAAATATAAAATATAAAGCATCCTCAGTAGGCACATTATAAATATGAAAGTGTCCAACACCAAGTGCAATGTCAATTGCTATATGATTGAGTCAATGACTCGAAAAAAATTATGTTTGTCGTTATCCAAAACAGGTTGACAGTGCGAGTGGGAACATCAATGGCTAATCCTAAAGGTGCTTTCAATCATTAGTATATGAAAGAAGTATTAGGACTCAATGGACTCAAATTACTTCACAGTTAAGTTATACAACCACTGCTCCCTAACAACATTCTAGAATGTTGAAGAACTTTCGCTTTCGCCAATGTTGTTGTGACTAGTACTTGCACAACCTAGCAATTGTGTTATATCTAATTGGAAATTTGGATGGCCAACAGTGCTCAGAAAAGTGTCTCTGACGCTTTGCAGTTTCCTCACAATGTCCATCATAGTAGGTCGTTCTTCAGGAGATTCTTTTGTGCAGAGTAAACCCACACTTATGAGCTGCCTGAGGCAGCTGAGATCCTTTTGTTCTTCACTGCTCAAACTAGTCCTCCTCAATAGACTTTTGTCCACCATTTCTCCTATGTGATTTGGAAAACCAGTAGCCACCCATTTCTGGATGTACATTCCTTCCACAAACATGTTGTCGGTGGGCTTCTTTCCAGTTATCATCTCCAATAGCATTATTCCATAGCTAAAAACATCTCCTTTTGTTGTGGCATGCCCACCCAGCCCATACTCTGCATTCAGAAATCCTCGTCATAAAGCTTCTAATTCACAATATTTAAAATTATTAGGAAATTCATGACATTATATGACATGCTATTAGTACAAACAATACCTGGAGGAATATAGCCTGCAGATCCTTTGAGTCCATGTGTTGAAGTGAGCTCTGAATCCTCAAGGTTTGCAGAACATATGGTAGCAATGCCAAAGTCTATCACATATGCTGTCATATCTTCACCCAAAACCACATTGCTAGGTTTCAAATCACAATGGAGAACTTGCACAAAACAATAGTGATGGAGATACATCATGCCTTGTGCAATATCTATTGCTATATTCAACCTTTGAATCAAACTCAAACTACTCCCTTCTCCACCATCAGTATATAACCACTTTTCTAGGCTTCCATTTGGCATCAATGGAAATATCAAAGCTTTTATTTGGAGGTCTGAGTAAGAAGTTATGATTCTAATCAGATTCCGGTGCCTGACTTTACGCAAAACTTTGCACTCCTTGTCAAAACTCTTCTGAGACCCTTCATTTTCCAAATTGAGAAGCTTGATTGCGACACTTGTTCCATCATTCAGAACCCCTTTGTAAACTTTCCCAAAACTACCAACTCCTAACAAGTTTGCTTCACTAAATTCATTTGTTGCAGTGATGATCTGTCCATAGGAAATTCTTTGGTGCCCCACTTTTAAGGATACCTTTCTAAGAATATGCTTCTTGCGCTTTTGAATCCACAAGATTCCCAGAAGTGAACACCATACAATAATGACCACAACTACAGCAACAGGTATGACAACTCTTTTCTTGTGCCAAACACTTTTATTTTTGTGAGTGAAATTTTTGTGAGTGAAGCATGGTAACAGACCTACCCAAGTTCCACAGAGGCCAATATTTCCCATAAATGCTGCGGCACCAAGTTTTTTGAAAACTCCACCTTTAGGGACTTCTCCTGACAATTTGTTGAAAGAAAAATTCAAGTGGTTGAGCATTTTGAGATTTTCCAATGACATTGGTATTCTACCTGACAAATTGTTGGAGGAGAAATCCATGTCTTGAAGACTTTGAAGTTCACCGAGTGAAACTGGAATCAGACCTTCAAGTGCATTGCAAGAAAGATTCAAATACTCTAATTCTTTGCAGCTTTGAAGTGCACTTGGAATGTAACCAGTGAACCTATTAGCAGAAATATCTATGGCTTGAACCATGGTAAACTTGCTTAGTTCCAAAGGCACACGACCATGTAATAAATTGTTTGAAATATTGAAATAGAAAGCTAAGTTTGCAAGACCTGCAACATCTGGAGGTATGCCCCCACTGAGTCTGTTATATGACAGATCTAGCAGTAATAACTTGGTGCAATTCCCCAGATTTGCAGGAATAGCATCTGATAATTTGTTGTGAGAAAGATCAAGATATTCTAGCTGTTGGAGGTCTGCAACAGAATCTGGGATTCTTCCAGAGAGATAATTGCTAGATAAATCCAAGATCCCTAACTTTTTGAGTTTCCCAATTTCCATTGGGATGTTTCCTTGGAAATGGTTTAATCCTATTAATAACCTCTCCAACTTTTGAAGCATCTTAAGTGAAGGGATTGCCCCTGTAAAAAAATTGGAATATAAATCAAGTAATGTTAAACTAGTCAGATTTCCAATTTGTGAAGGTATTTCTCCGGCTAATTCATTTACACCCAAATCTATGTAGTCCACCTTTTTAGAGAGGTGGCCTATCGAAGAGGGCAAATGTCCCGTGAGATGATTAAAGGATAAATCTATTAAGTGTAGGCTGGAGCAGTTAGTAACAGCAGCAAGAATGGGCAAGGTCGTGGTGCTGCCGCTAACCAGTTGATTTTTATTTAAGTAAAGCGCCTGGAGCTGCGTCAACTTACCCAACTCCATGGGCACTGCTCCTCTGAGATGATTTCTGTTCAAATCGAGCACTTGAAGGTTCGTGCAATTGAAGAGGGAAGGGGGGATGCTGCCAGTCAACTGATTACGATGCAGAAAGAGTTCCGTCAACCAGATGTTCCTACTACACAACTCTGCTAGAATGGGACCAGTCAACTGGTTTTCATTTATATCCAATACTGCAAGATTGGTGCAGTTAGACAAGGAAGATGGAATTTGTCCTGTCAGATTATTACTGCCCAGAGCTATAAAGCTAACCTGGCTTAGCATACCCAGCTCAGATGGAACACTCCCATAAAGGTGGTTGGTACGAAAATCTATGTGGTCCAGAGAGGATATATTTCCCAAGCAGACCGGGATTTTGCCTGTCAAATTGTTAACCTTTAACACAAAGGATTGTAACTTGGGGAGCACACATAGTTCTGGGGGAATGTTTCCTATGAGATTGTTGTAAGACATAGAGAGGTACTATAAACGACGGCAACCGCCAAGAGTGGGCGGAATGGAACCTTGTAATTGATTATAAGACAGGCGAAGCATCTCTAAGCGAAAGAGGTTTCCCAATTGATAGGGAACGTGACCTTCAAAACTATTATTGCCAAGGTCGAGTACTCTAAGAAAAGAGAGATTGCCAAGAAGAGGAGAGATTGTACCTTGTAATCCCATGCTTGAAATATCGAGAGAAACCACCCTCTGTCTGCGAACACTGCATATGACACCCCTCCACTGGCAGAAGGAAACATTAGGTTTCCAAGAAGTGGGTAATGATTGGTATGGATCATATGTGATTGCAGACATAAATCCCTGCAAAGCCTCTTGATCAGAAGCATTGCTGAGATGGGAATGGATATCCCCGTGATGAGATGATTGAACCATGGGAACCATAAAAGGATTGACACAGACAATGAAATAAAAGGAGAAGAGTAGTGATTGCAGACACAAATCCCAGCGGAGCCTGTTGATCAGAACCATTGTTTTATGATATGCCAACGATGCGATATTGAACGTAGCAATCCGTCTCCTCTTTCAGAAGAATGGTTTTGTGACGTATAACAATAAGAAACGATAGAAGAAAGAACCATATGGATTGGGGTTCCCTCATTTACTTATATATATAGCATAGACTTCCCTTCAGATAATAAAATTAAATTGAACGTATAAAATTAAAGATAAATTTATTAGTATTAGGAAAACTGAGTGTTTGAAATTGCAGACAAAATAATGGCGAGGTGGCACTATAAAGTGAATTTGTTAGTGTCACTGTCCAAATAGCAAACAGATTTATCGTGGTACCAGTGAATCACCTCACTGAAATTGAGATGTGGGTACCTTTGAATAAAGCCGCATGCGACTGTTAAAGTAACGAATACGGCAAATACAAAGCTTTTCACACTACCGGAAGAAGATTTATCGTGGTACCAGTGAATCACTTCACTGAAATTGAGACGTGGTACCAGGCTTTAAATTTGACGCCTGTTTACCCGTTTCTCCGCTTTTTAACCGTAAAATACGGTTAATTCTAAAATATACACGTCAACGTTAACTTGCAAATAATTTTGAAAATACAAACATGAAGATCTTCCATAAACCCTTCAAATACAACCAAAAAAAAACCAGCGCTCAAGGCATTAAAGTACTCCCACATAAATGGTAAAATCTGGGGTGATCACAGACATCAATGGTAAAATCTCAAAGATCAGTGCAATCAATGAAGACACCGACCCATGCTAAGAAGTAGATAAATTTAAATTACCATCACAAACGCGGCCCATGCACCCACAAAATTTGTGTCGTGGTCAAATTTATTTCCTTTTACTTTATTTAACCATTATTTATAAATAAATAATTTTAAAATCTACACAACTTTTACTTAATCCTCAAAATTATAAGTGAATTATAAAAATTATTCCTATTTAATTTTATATAATCATGGAATAATATTGAAAAATTATGTGAAGCGCAAGTGTTAGACCACAAGTTCCATGTTCTCTCACCATTACAATGGTATTGGATTATATGTTCCAAATTCCCTGTGTTAAATACAATTAAATCACTCTATATATATATATTAATATTATTTAATCATAATTATTGACAACTTTCATTAGAATTGAATTAATAAAGATTATTAAATTTATTTATAAATTTTATAATAAATTATGTATTAGGTGTAAATATGCACAAATTTAAAGCTATCTCTGAGATTGACAAGACAATGCATGAGTTTTTGTGTCGCATTTAAATTCATTTATTTAATACTCCAACTATTTTTTTTGTGTTTTAGAGTACTCTCTAAAAGATTTGGGGCAGAAATGGGCAGAGGTAGATCGTTTTTATCATTTTTTAACTATCTATTAAAAATTGCAGCATGGCGAAGAAGGAAAGGTGGATGAGAATGTTGGGGATTCGACATTTTAGCCATAGTGAGCACCCCTTGTGCTACATGTATGGTTCCAACTACACATGTGATGGTTGTGGAGAAGGCCCGAGTTGAAGCATGTGGTGGGGATGCAAAGCATGCCACATTGAATGTGGCTACTTTACCCACTAGGATGAAGGTAAGTGTCACATTCTCGACACTAAAAAGCAAACCCTATACTTTCTCTCTACAAAAGTTGCATTCAATGTGGGGTGAAAATGGCTTCTTCCCGAACTTTAAAAGATGTTGGGATGATAGGAATGCCTCATGGACTTGGGAGCTCACCCACAGGATTTGTGCAAGTCGAAGCTCCACAAGTGGCACTCGTACTCATGTATGCAATGTATGTGGAAGAGTGATTACTTCTTATAGGATGCACTATCACTGTTGCGAGGGTTTGATGCCCCCTCACTTCATGTTACACCTTTCATGCGCTTTCGATACACTCGAAAAGATAATAATGCAGTGGATGTGTTGGCAATAAGCTAGAAGAGATGATAATGCAGTCGATGTGATGTTGATATGCTAGAAGAGATGATAACCCAGTGGATGCGTTGGGGATACGCTAGAAGAGATGATAATACAGTGAATGTGATGTGAATATGCTAGAACAGATGAGAACACTTGAGATAACCCGTGCTGGTATGTCCAGTTCATTTGTTAATTTTTTATTTTACTTTATAAATTTTGAGAGTAAAAAATGATAAATTATTGTTGATTATATTTTTATATAAAAAATATTATACACAGTAAAAATAAATATTAGAAATCATATAAAAAACAATTTAAATATAAAACCATCATAAAAAAATTCTAATGGGACCCGTCCCTTACCCGTCAAATTTAACCCCTGGTGGGTACTTTTGAAAAAAGCCGCAAGCGACTGTTAAAGTAACCAATACGGCAGCAACAAAGTTTTTCACAGACATTGAATGGAATTAGCAATGAATCACTTCACTGAAATTGAGATGTGGGTACCTTTGAATAAAGCCGCATGCGACTGTTAAAGTAACGAAGACGGCAAATACAAAGCTTTTCACACTACCGGAAGAAGATTTATCGTGGTACCAGTGAATCACTTCACTGAAATTGAGATGAGGGTACCTTTGAATAAAGCCGCAAGCGACTGTTAAAGTAACAAATACGGCAACGACAAAGTTTTTCACACTACTTGAAGTGGACATTGAATGGAATTAACAATTTAAAAAGAGGAAAGAAAACCGGAAATGTAAAGGATTTTTGTTGGGTTTGAAGCTGAATATTTAAAGTGGGGAATAAACATTTTTGAGCCACATATCATCGAAATATTCGATAACATTATTCTGGAAGGATTCCCAAAAAAACTAAACAAGTAACTTATAACAATACTTATTTTAAAAGTGGAGATTAGATTGGAATTAATAAGTTGAAAATAACATTTTCCATATTTGAGTCACTTATTATCTAAATATCAACAACATCATTCTAGAAGGATTCCGAAAAAACTAAACAGTTAGTCTAGCAATATCTCTTTTTAAAAGTGGAGATTAGATTGGAATTAACAAGTTGAAAATAGGAAAGGAAAAGGATTTGGTTGAACTTCAAGGAAATATATAAAATGAAGAATAAACACTTTTGGGCCACACATCATAGAAATATTCAACAACATTCATTTCGCAAGGATTCCAAAAAACCTAAACAACTAGCCTAACAATACCCTTTTTTAAAAGTGTGGACATTAATAATCCTTCCAACTATAAAACCATTATAATCAATCCTTTATACATATTTTTATCATGGTATTAGTGACCAAATACTTTTGATATTTTTATCATGGTATTAGTGACCACATACTTCTGTTAGAGTAAGGAGTACGACATGTACCATTCATTATATATATATATATAAAATTAAAAGTGACATATAATATTATATTAGTATTATATAATATTCTAAATAAAAAAATTAACTTGAGTGGCAGAGGTATTATAGGTGAGAGGAGATCTAGTTTAAAGAGAGGAGATCTAGATTTTAAACTAGATTCATGGGTGTACAAACAAAATTGTAAAGGAATAATGTATATATTTAAATTTAATTTAATTATTTAAAATTCACTTATTTTTTTATTTAATTAAAAATATTAAAAATAAGTATTAATTTCAGTTTGTTTTTCTCAATTTTTAATATAGTAACACAATTTGTAATTGATCTATTTTAATTTTTAATATAGTAATACAATTTGTAAGTAATCTATCTATATTGATAGATACTTTTTCATTAATTTTTGTTAATTTTTTAGCATTTTATTTTCTTATTATACATTCTTAAATGTTTACTAAAAAAATTGTTAGATTTCAAGAAAACTTTTACAAAATTTCAAAGGTTTAAAGGTGTTGTTTACTTATAAGACATTTTGGAATTTTCGGTCCAGTTAAAAATAATTTGGTAAAATTGTTATTTTTGTTATTTAAAATGGGTTTTTTTTTATTGTATATATGAATTCAGCATGCTGAAAAAACCTTAGGACACTCGGAGCGTGGAGAGTTCCCAATCCAAACTTGTGATTTCAATGAGCTATTTAAAAAAAATAAAAATTAACTTATGATATTTAGTAAACTATAATTTGAATGATTCTATAATTTTCTCTTCATCATTTGCGAATGATTAAAAATTTTGAATATAGGATTATGGTATAATTTCACTATTATTTGGTCTATTTGGTTTAAAATTTCATGAAGATAAGTAAATTATTTTTTTATAAAGATTTTATAAATTCATTTTTTTAAGTAAAAAATACTTTTGTATCGAGCCTAGCTTTATTTTATAACTTTTGATTTTTTAAATTTAAAAAAAAATCAAAATTGTTTTAAAATAATTTGATTTTGGTTCACAAAAGTAAATTTTTATTAAGTATTTAAAGAACTATCTAACCATTTTATTTCAATATGTCCATTCTTCCTATAACGGTTTTGGGATTTGTAAAAGTACATTTTTATTAAGTATTTAAAGAATCATTTATCAATTTTCTTGCAATATCTACAAGTTTTTAATCAAACAAGATTTAAAGCATTTTTTGTTTTGCAGAAAGTTATCTTGGACCTCTTTATTGATTACTTTCAATTTTTTATAAAAGACTTAGAATTTATTTAATAATCTAAATCTTGAAGTCCACGGGGTGATTGGGTGCTCTCTTAAGGTACTCCTTGATGTGAAGTTATTGGTTCAATTCCTAGCCCCGATCGGGATGATATATTAGACATGTTGAAGATGCAGTCTTGCCATGCTTACAAAAAAACAATCCAAATCTTGAAAAGGTCCTGAAAATAATCAAATTATATTTCTTTTATTGTAATTTTTTAGAATTATGTCAATAGCTTAGTTATCAATGCCTTGAAATCTTTTGGAACACTTTCTAATTTGTGAAACTTCACAATATTTGTGAAACCTCTTTCTTGAGGGACTCTCTGTTTCACGGTGTCAGCAAATGACTTGGTAGTGATGCTTGCTACCAGTCTCCAAGAACAAACAAGAATTTTGGTTGCTCTTTTAAGGCTTCTTTATGAAGGGAGGGTACTCAAGGAGGATTTCCTTCTAGGGGACAATGGCATCCGCAATGTGGCTTTAATCTCCCTCGTGCCAAGGCTTAAAAGGGGGGGAGGGGAGGTTAGAGGGGGGATGGCTTCTTTTGCTTCTAAGACCATGTTTAAGGAAGCCCTTAACCCTAGTTCCAACTCATTAACTTTTAAAGATATTTCAGGTTTGGGTTTTGTGGTTGATCATTCTATAGATACTCCATGTCTCGAAGTGACAAATGTTGATACCAAAAAAAATGTTGTGGAGTATCTAGGAAAGGCAATCATATGTTAGTTCAACGGATTTTGGCCCTCGTCTTCTACCCTCATGGAGTGGGTCTATCAAAACTAGACTTAAAATTTGGATTTGATATTTTGTTCAAAGGGATTTTTTGTGGTGGTCTTCAAATGTGTTGAAGATAAGAAAAAAATCCTTAACCAAGGTCCATGGTTTTGGGGACAAATTTGTCTTTCAGTGAAGTCGTGGTTCCTAGAATTCAATCCTCTCACTATAGCGGCAGTGACTACTCTGGTATGGATAAGGTTGCCCAACTTTCCCATTCACTTTAGCCATCCAGATATCTTAGAAAAACTGAGCAATTTGATCGGCTGATTTATCAAAATAGACGAAGAAAGGTTATATAAAGGAAATTTCACCTATGTCTGCATTTGTGTTTAATTTGATCTCAATAAAGGTTTGCTAGATAAAATAGAGCTCAAGTGTATAGGAAATTTATTTTCTCAACCCTTAGACTATGAGAATACATCATTTTGATGTAAGAACTGCCAACAAGTTGGTCACCTTAAGAATGTATGTCCCTTTCTGAAAGGGGTTGCCTCCTCGCAGGCATCCAAGAATTCCAGCGGTGGTTGGAGGGATCCTAAGGATGGAAATGGATCCAAAGACTCATATGGTTAGAGAAGGGACAAATTGCAACATCCTGAGGCAACTTCAAGGAAATCACCATTCCTAGTTTTCATTGGGGCCCCAACGGCATCGCCTCAATCCCCATTAGGGGTGAACGTTACAAGAAATGTGCAAGAAATAGTTTCAACTATTATAATGGTTGCACCAAGTCGGTAGAAAAGATCACATGAATCAGATCTTTCTGACAGTGACAAAGAGACGACAAGCATGGTTGATTCCATGGCACTGGAATTATTTCACAGAGATGAGGAAAATGATTCATCTGTAGTTGGGCTTAATAATTCGGCAGGTTGGACCGTTGTTCGAAGGAGAAAATGGAAGAAAGAAAAACCAATGTCATGTCTTGAGAGTTAATTCCAAGAATGTAGGATTTGTTGTTGGGTATACAGGTATTTCTATTGTTAATAAACGATGTTCTCCATTTTAAGCAGGGATGAGCACTTTGCTTTGGGGTTTGTTACATGATAAGCCATGTAATCTTGTTTTCTAAAGGAATACAATTGCTACAATTTACTAAAGATAAAAATCAATTATTCTTGGCAAAATATTGGGGATTGTTGAAATTCCACCATTAAAACTTGTGCACATCAAGTCTCAAGAAAATTATAAACTTAAAAATTTAAATATTCCCATTGTCACTTGGAGCATTTTTAAAATGATGTATATGTATATGACTAAGATGAATTTAAGTATCTTAAATTTGCTTAGTTTCATGAGTGTGTTAAGAATATAGAGAGCATTATTCAAAAGTATATTTTAAGAGTTACATTACGAAATAAGTAAAAATCTTGAATAATGAAAAATGTACAATGAAATTAATGCACATACATTAAGATCTATGCATTTATTTGAATGTACATGTTAATTTCTATCTTATTTCAATGTTTGTTTCTATTCAATGACAACTTATATTTCCATCCAATTCATAACACATTGATTTTAGTGCACATGTCAATTTCAATGTGCACTGATATTGTAGCACCCCCTCCCACCCCCTTGAAGTCTTCCAGGTTGAATGGGAGGTGTTATTTTCAATTAACCCAACACATTCAACTCATTGGGTGCTTTCTGATGATGTAACTTTTATCAGAATTGGATGCCCATATCAAAAGTTAAGCTCATTTGAAGTTTGGTCATTTAAGTCCTACCACATAAGCAAGGACCTACCACGTGGCACCCAAATTGCAACCCCAGCTCACCCTAGTGGTTCCACATCATCTCAGATGTCCTATGTGGATGTGACTAAGTCCACTTCATCTGCCACATCAACTATCCTACGAACCCCATTGAGTCCATCCTTTCCATGTAAAAACATTGTTTTATGTAATATTTGGATTATCAAGAGATATGGTGTTCCATGTATTTCCGACATGGTAAATGTTCTAGACCCTCATACCCTCAGATGAAGTAGTCCACAATCGATATCCAGATGCACCATGAATTTGGTGCACTAACTATTTCCCCTACTCTTGGATTTCTGCCTCGACCGTTGGTCCGACCCATCTGACTCTAAGCCATATGTACCACCTCCCAGACATTCGGCCTGTGGGGTTACCCAAAATAGGCCTGACCGCGGATATATTTGTTTTGTCTCTTCTCCAAACGTATTTGGTTCTTCCGCGACTTTTTACTTGTCATTTCTCTCGGATATTTGAATTCTTGGATATATATGGATAGCCCAAATCTGACTCAGATATGAAAGTGACTTCCACCTTATTGAATCAAAACAATTTTATGGGTTTTATTCAAGCATTCAAGGATTTAACTAAGGTTCTTCGAGATCTCGGTTCTCCCCAAAACATGCACAATATTGGGAATACATCCTTACATCAACACAACAAATTCATGTTCTAACCATTAATAAAATGCATCCATAGAGATGTAAATGTGCCTACCACTCATGCATTAAAACAAGCCAATACGTAGGTATTGTATTATATAATTCCAACTATAGTAGTACTAGAATCCTCTATAATCAAATCTAAATAGTTTCATAAAATCCCCTGACATATCTATGTGCATAATGCATTATTTCATTCATTGTTCCATGAGTAAGCAACAATCAACCATGCACAACAGGGATCTGTGTGAACTGATAACAAGTCATTTACAACTCTTCAACAACAAACTCTTAAATTTTCAAACCCAAATAACCTTTGTCAATTATGGCTCTCGGACTACAAAAATTCACACACCATATCAGTTTAACTAGATTCTTAAATAGTCATCAATACTCATGCAAGTAGTTTTGTAATTCAGGAAGTATATTAGCAGTGACAGGAACCTACAGATTCCTCACATCATGAGAATAATGGCACAAACCATCTCATTGCAAACATACAAAGATACATATTCATCCATAATTAGTGTTGATACAACCATTGTCATATAACAATCATATTTATCATTCACATTGCCCAAGCATACACAAATATACAAGTAAACAAATTATCTTATTAACTAGATGACTGGCAACTGAAAGAGGTACTTCAACTCTCCTCCCAAATATAGGCCTATTGCATTGTTGTTATTTCTTCTTGCCAACCACCCCAAGAATACAACCCACAATGTTGTAATTAAACACAAGTAACATAAAACATATAAAACAAAATAATGCATTATACGCAAGCTATTACATTATATAATAACATGGGAAGGCTATGTGAGACCTATGTGCAAATCAATCTAATAATGAATTTCAAAGCCTGAGGAGTGATGTAATCAAGGGAAATTCACACCACTCAAGTTACAAACACATGGGAATCTATAGAACACAATACGTCCACTCGAAATCCAAGAGTATAGAGAGCACAATGTCTCCACCCAGACAACACTTCATGGAATCTAGAGCACATAGTGCTCCAACCAACAATTGTTATAGGAATCCACAATCCACGACGTCTCCACCCGGTTTACACTATAAGAATCCAAAGCCCATAATGCCTCCACTTGCAATCTAACAAGAATCTAGAGCACACCATGCCTCCACTCGATAGCTTTCATGAGAATCCAAAGTCCACCTTTAGGGTCTCCACCTATGAAAACACCAAGAGAAGTCCTAGAGTACCGAATGTCTCCACCTGCTAAGTAGGAGTCCAAATTCCATTGTCGCTCTACCTTCTCAACACCATAACTTTTCCTTTCTTCAATGTTCCTCAACAAACTTCTATGCTCGAGCTTACATTGAATTTCTTCTAGTGCTTCACATGCACCACTAATGTGTAGTCTTTCATGTTGCCACTATTACACTACTTGAGTTTTCTTTTGCATTCCTCTTCTTTCCACACTATAACTCCTTTTGTCTATCCAAATTGGAATCATGCCTCCTATAATACCTTTTTCCTTTCCCAATTCTTGTTGTGTGTTAACTAGGGCCAACACGTACCACTAGAGTAGGATTGTTTTGTCCTTGTCTTAGGCACTCATACACATTCTTAAATGCATGTACATTTTTCTCTTTAATTTAACAGGGGTATAGGTGGAGATTAAATTCTAACATTTAAAGTTTGGATACTTCCCCAAGCCATTCCCAAGTAACTTCCCTCCACAAAATCTAAATCCATATCCTCCTTTCAATCTAGTCATTTTTTTTTCTTGCAATTATTTACAGTTGTACATAAAAATATTTACAAGGGAATGCAACCAAAAATTGTTGTTACAAACCCCACCCCCTTAGAGGAACATGGTCCTCGGTTTTCTATACCCGAACACTAAATTTATAGTGAGCTTTACATACATAACTTTGTTTACATTTACATTTTCTTAGTAAACAAAAATGGCTATAATACCCTCATATGATCAACCATTTCCCAAGTGACTTCATCTGGTCCAAAGAGATTCCATTGCAACTTGACTTGCTCAATTACATGATTCCTTAATGTGATTTGCCTATAATCCATATTGCACAATGACACTATATAAAATTCTTCCCCAGATTACCCCTATATCATAGAACAATCAACCACATGATTAGCATCATGTACATACTTTTTAAGCAAATCAACATGGAAAACTGTTGGGATGGGGTCCCCTGGTTTAGTTTGGGTTTAAGATAATCCAAATTTTGGTACAATTTTGTAAATAATGTAAAGTCTCTATGATTTGTGGATGCAGAGCACGTAGATGAATAGGAGTCAAAGGGGCTTGACCCCTTATTTTATGTAAAGTTTTGAGTTAGTTTTGAGATTCGCCCATGGTCCGCAGACCATGGCATTGTATGTAATGTCTATAAATAGTGAGTCTTAGTGAAGGAACGAGAAGAACTAGATGGAACTAAGATAAGGAATTGGATTGATTGAAGAGTCTAGGACAGGAGCTAGGGCAAGAAGGCTCTGCTTCATGTGCTTAGATAGAAAAAGAAAGGCTCCACAGCTGAGTGCGTAGATGCCTAGGTAGATTTCGCAGCTGAGTGCGCGGATTCCTGCAGTTGTGTGGGCAGGGCAGTTTGAGTCTGTAATCTTGAATTGAAGATCAATAAAGACAATTTTCTAAAGAATTCTTGTGCATTCTTTTTTATCTCTGTTAATGTTATATGTTGTTGATGAATGAATTTTTTTATGAGATATTGATTGAATTTTACGTGATTCTCTTGAATAAGTCTTAATAATGTATGCAATGTATGTTTAAATACTTTCACGAAGACTCTGGTGATTTCTCTTATGTTTACTAATGACTTAAGTAAATATGCGTGAACATTAATTTAGGACTGCTCTCTGATGCGTGTAAGTAGGCAAATTGACTGTTAAAGGTCCGCAAGGACTGATCGTAGACCTTCGCAAAGGTCTGAAGGCTATTTTAATAGAGTTATAGTGATGAGCCCTAAGAGTTTATCAACCTACACGAAGGAAGATCTAAGGAACTGGAAGACATCAAACTAGTCTCTGGAGGCATAAACTTGGTTCTTGCATCCCCCATATTGCTTCGGGTGAGACTGCAGCCTGCGCTACGCGGGTTGTTTCTGAAAGGGCCAGTAGGGTAGGGTTTTGTTAGTTGGCACAAATAACTTTGAACCTGGGTCAGGATCCCCTAAGCCAACAAATGGCTTCATTGCCGGGACTGGGATCTTCTTGAAAGAGATGTGTGATGTCGCATCATTGGAATCTGACCAAGAAATAAACTGAAAAGTGGTTGGATCAGAAGATTCACAAGTTCGCAGCACAAGAAAACAGGAATATGCGCCTGTTGAAGGAAGAGTGGTTGAACATGTATCTATATATAGAAATACACGAGATCTTCTTCTGCACCTTCCCCATTGAGTTGTATGAGTGGTTGGCTAAATTGACAGATAGTCAAGGAAGGTGGAAGCTCGATAATCCTATAGTGTGGACTCCAGAATTAGTGTGACGACTAGAAACCTCTGAAAACAAGATCGTGTAGGTTGTCGATCATTGGCTCGATCGAATTATAGGAGGATTTGTTATAGAATTTGCAATTGATACCTCAGTCAACTATAGCAAAGTGGAGCGAAGATTTTTCAAAGGACCGTGAGGTAAGTATTTAAGATCATTGAATACTTGGATTAAAATGTTGTTATGTGAAAAATGGGTGATGCCATTACCTTGATGTTCGGAGCTACATGAAGTGGATGATTATTTAGAAATCGTGAAGGATCAGGACCAGAATATAGTCCATTGATTGGACCTCCTTCAAGTGACAACGAAGGGGTGCAACAGACTACGCCATGAAGCACTGTTCAGCTAATCACTCAGGGGATTCCTCGAGCAAATCATCCTTCCACTCCACCTTCACCTCCACCTCCACCGCATACACCTTCGCCCACACCTCCACCTCCACCACCACCATTCAACATGGAAAACGCGATGAAGATGCCGATTTTCAAGGGCATAGGAAGTGAAGATGCAAAGTAGTTCTGGTTTGTTGCGAACGTTGTATGGACAACGCAACATATTATTGATGACAATATAAAGAAGGCACAGTTGGTTACCGCTTTACAGGATCGCGCGCTAACCTGGTACATTAAGTATTGTTCTGATAATCCTCTTGCAACGTTAGTAGACACTAAGGTAGATTTAAACAAAGAGTTTAGTAAGCCTAAGTTTGACTCACAGTCAGTAATTAGATTTAAAGAAATCATGATGAGGGTCGATGAGACGCCCTGGGAATTTGATTAGAGGTTGAAGTGTTAGATCAAAGAAGCTAACATGCAAATCACAGATAGCCAACATCGTGAATGGTTTATAGTGTCGCTCTTGCCCCACTTGAGAATTGCTCTGTCACAGCAGAAGATAGAAACACAAGCAGAAGCCTTGGAAATCGCGATGAGGCTGCATGCATCACCTATTCAGGATACGAACCTGGGAGTACAATAGATCCACTCACAATTAGCTAGCTTACACCTAGAGTTACAAAGTTTGAAGAAAGACAAGGAGACTAAACCAGAAGTGCACGCAGAAGTCTGGTGTTTGAAGTGCAAGGGCCATGGGCACGATAAAGACCACTATCCAGTGTACATGAATTATATTACAGGAGGGGGGCCAATTCCCCTGAAGCCAGAAGCCCCAGCAGGGCCAAGCGTGGGGGCACTGATATGGTGTTCTATTTTTCAAGTTACTAGCCAACATGTGACAAATAATTTCCATTTACTTCAAAAGTTCGTCCAGACACCCTAGCAGTTGTTCTGTAACTTCTGCAAATCTGTGGGCCATGATGAGCACCACTGTCGAAGCTATGAGTTGATGATGGAAAGGACACCTACATACCGGATGCAAGAAGAAACCCAGCCTCTAGATCAAGGTGCTGGAGGAGCATGCAGAGGTTATCATGGTCGAGGACGGGGCCGAGGAGGAGGAGGACCTAGTAGAGGCCGCGGTTAGATTATATGCTACAACTGCGGATAGCCAGGGCACTACGCGCGAGAGTGCCAGAATCCTACAAACTCGTCTTGTCAATATTGTAGATAGTTTGACCATACTATAGAAGAATGCGCACTGCTAATAACTAAAATGAAAGAGAAGAAAACACAGCCTCAACACCATATGCAGAATCCACATATGATGAGGGTTGAGCCCCATGAAGAAGATCAAAGCGTTAACATTGTGCTAAGAAGTGGAATGATGGCTGGCGCTGATAAGGGTCAACAACCTAAAGAAGAAGGATGGGTTTGCAAAGTGCTAGAGAAAGAAGCCAACTTTGATCTGGATCACGCTAAGAAAATGTTTATGGAAGCCAAGAAGAGCTTCGTTGAGGCCTCCACCTCAGGGAGCCAAGACAAGATACAAGAAATCAGCGTGCCTGTAGAGGTTGATCCCTCTATACTCACTACGTTTTTGGAGACATGCATAAAATTGTTGCGCGATAGCAAAGCTGTGGAAGGCTTGCAAGAATTAATAAATAAATGCGCCAACAAAGAGAAAGTCCCTGACGGACATCGGGTGGTCAGAAAAATTGGCAAACATAAGGCACGAATAGGGCATGAGATGAGGCTCACCGCGCAGATAGGTGATTATGAGATGGACCAGGTCATTTTGGATCTGGGGTTCGATGCGAACGTATTACCGAAACAAACATGGGAAAGGATGGGGAGACCTACACTGTAGTGGTCTCCGATTCAGCTTAGGATGGCGAACTAGTAGAAAATCATCCCCATGGGATGGTTATATGGAGTAACAGTTGATATAGAAGGTGTGAGCGCGATGGTTGACTTTGAGGTTATAGAAATCATTGACGACAATAACCCCTACCCCATGCTCTTGGGAATTGACTGGGCTATTGACATGAATGGGGTCATTAATTTGAAGAAAAGGACGATGTCATTTGAAAGAAAGTTGCTGCGGGTTATAGTGCCACTAGATCCTATAGAAGGGGCGCACTATACTGAACCAGTCCACGATTATGACGAAAGTGATGATGAACTGGATCATATTTACAAGATAACAATGCGAGATCAGGACTGGATCAATCCAATAGTAGATGGATGGATTGCCTAGGACCAAGAGAGTTCCTCCACCTCTGATTTTGATGAGGAGTTAGAGCATTAGCAAAATCACTTACATGAAGTGTCTACATTGCGATGCAATATGATGACGAAGTCACTGCACTATGTTTCGTCGAAGGTAAGGAAATTACCCTATTATGATGGTTTAACTGATGTAGATCTGTTTTTGGATGAATTTGAGTGTGAAGTCGTTGACGATCACCGTTTCCAAGAATTAGAGTTGGCACTACGCGTTATGCTTGCATGATGGTGGGGTACGCATAAGGATAGTTTTTCTAGATGGTGATATTACCGAAGAATGATGAGGTTACAGTTTGGGCGTGCTAACACTAGAATGACTGAGAAATATAATGGAAGGGATGATCTGTGCGATCACCTAGAGAAATGGACTAAAGCATGGGGAACAAAACCATAGCCAGAGTGGGTACACATATTTTTCCATACTTTGGATACAATTCCCATGAACTGGTATCTAGAAATGGAGCTCCACCATGGCACCGCGAAATGGGATGTATTGAAGGAAGGGTTCTTATTGACCTTCAACTTTGAAGACAGCTTCACAAGCATCGATGAAGCACTACAAGATATTAAGGCGGTTATCTTTAGAACGCCGAAGGAACCTATGGAATGGATCCAACCAGACTGGAGCACCCAGCTGCGCCATGCGTTGGAATGTTATAATGTGACCGTTGAAGAGGAAGATGAAGATCCAAGAAACATTAATATTCCATAGGCAGAAGGGCATCGCGAAGTCAAAGGCCCACAAATAGAAAACCCAAGCATCTTCGCACCTTTGAATACAAAGCAAGTAAACATTGGCATTGAAGAAGAACTGAAGTTCGCAAAAATTGGAGATTATTGGGATGATGCTATAGTGGATAAAGTTTTTGAGTTTCTCCGCGAATACCAGGTTCTCTTCCCCAGTAAGATTTTGGATTTGAAGGGCATAATTGATGATTTGGGTGTTACGAAGATCACTCTGAAGCCAGACATGAAGCCTATTAAATAGAGGTCGTATCATCTTAATCCTAAATACAAGGAAAAGGTTCACCAAGAGCTGGATAAGATGTCAGAGGCAAGCATCATAGAACCTATTGAAGAATTTGATTGGGTGAACCCAATGGTGGTTTGGGAGAAGAAACAAAAAGGTGAAATAAGGATTTGTGTAGATTTGTGGAAGCGTAATGATGTGTGTGTTCACGACCTATTCCCAACGCCATTTACAGATGAAGTGTTAGACAATGTTGGAGGGTAGGAGGCCTATTCCTTTACTGACAGGTTTTCCGGGTATCATCAGATCAAGATCACGCCAAAGGATAGGAGCAAAATGACCTTCGCGACGGAGTGGGGTTGTTTTCAATACACTGTGATTCCGTTTGGACTCAAGAATGCACCTGCGATATTTTCCTGCGTAGTCATAGCAATGTTCAAGGAGTTCATTCATAAGTTTCTGGAAGTATACTTTGATGACTGGATGGTGTTTGGATTAGTGAAGCACCATGTAGCAAGTTTGCGCCTAATGTTGGATACATGTCGCAGATACTAGATCACTGAATTTGAAAAAATGCATATTCGGTGTTCCCTTTGGGATCTTGCTGGGGCATGTTCTGTATAAGCAAGGATTGATGGTGGACCCTAAAAAGATTGCGGTAATTGTGAATTTGAGGCCCCTAGGAATGTCAAGCAGTTGCGCGCGACGCTCAGACATACAGGATACTATAGAAAATTGATCAAAGCTTATGCTCAAATTACTGCGCCCATGGAGAAACTGCTAAAGAAGGATGCAACATTCTATTGGGACAAAGAATGTTAGTGCAGCTTGGATGTGTTGAAAGAAAAGAAGACCAATACACAGATCTTGGTATTCCCTTATTGGAAAAAGGAGTTTCATGTACATGTGGATGCCTCTTGCATTACGTTGGGTGCAGTGCTAATGCAGGCCTGTGAAGGATAAATGGACCATCCTATAGCCTGCGCAAGTATGAAGTTATCGAAGGTTGAGAAAATGTATTCAACGACTGAGCACGAAGGATTGTCCATGGTGTACATGTTGCAAAAATTCAGGTGTTATCTATTAGGAGGGCATTTCAAGATGTACACAGATCATTCTGCCTTGAAATACATGGTCAACAAGCTTGTGTTGGGGGGGGAAGATTTGCAGATGGTTGCTATTATTTCAAGAGTATGAATTTGAAGTCATTGTGAAGCCAAGGAGGTTAAATGCGGGACTTGACCATCTGTCGCGGATCGAAACAGGAGAGGAGCCTAATAATCTGGAGGAAGGGTTGTCAGATGCGTAGCTCTTTGCGGTGCATGTAGCAGATGACCATTTTGCAGACATTATTCACTTCTTGACTACGGGGATGGCACTGGAAGGATATACAAGAAAGGAGTAGAAGGAATTAGTAGTGCGTGCGGTCGATTTTTCAGTTATTGTGAGCATTTTGTCTAATATGGGCGCAGATGAAATATTGTGAAGATATGTGACGAACTTTGAGTGGGATAACATTCTCGTTGAAGCTCATGGGGGGAGCTGCAGGAGGCCATTATGCAAGCAAGGCAACTATGAAGAAGAATTTGGGCATAGGTCTATGGTGGCCAACATTGCACAAGGATTCCAAAGCATATTGTAAGGCGTGCAATGCATGTCAAAGCACTGGCAGACTATCATGAAGAGATGAGTTACCATTACATCCTCAAGTATCTTTGCAACCCTTTGAGAAGTGGGAGATTGATTTTGTTGGGCCAATCCATCCCCTAGAAAGAAAATAGGTGCGCACTATATTATCACTGTGATAGAAGATCTAACCAAATGGGTGGAGGCACAGCCAGTTAAAGATTGTACAGGGACTACGACAACAAAGTTTTTGTTTGAGTATGTCTTAACCAGATTTGGCTACCCGAAAGTGTTGATGAGTGACAGGGGTATGCACTTTCTGAATGAAACGATCAACACATTAATTGAGGAATTCCAGGTCTATCATCAAAACAGTACACCATATCACCCGCAGGCAAATGAAACTATTGAAGGCTTTAACAAGATTTTGGAGAACACGCTGACAAAGATATGCAACGCATAGCGGAACAACTGGGATGTGCATGTACCTGCAGTATTGTGGGCTTATAAGACTACTTGTAAGAAGCTGACAAGGAAAACATCGTTCAGATTAGTATATGAAGTGGAAGTCGTAATTCCGATGGAGTACATTGTGCCTAGTCTGCGCATAGAAGCTCTAATGGATATGGCAGATCGCGAGGCCTTTGAGGAACGACTCGTGCAGCTGATGGAGCTCAAAGAATATCAGTTTTTGGAAGGATTCCATCAATAAGTATAGAAGGAACATGAAAAATCATGGCATGATCACCATATCAAGCTTTGTACATTCAAGGTAAACGATCTTGTCCTCTTAAATGATAGTAAATTCACTAAATTTCCGAGTAAATTCTAGATGCATTGGTTAGGGCCATATATTGTCAAATAAATTATAGATGAAGGCGCAGTTCAGCTTGTGAAGCTGAATGGGGAACCCTTCCCGAGAAAAGTGAATGGGAGCAAGTTGAAATTGTATACAGGGGATCCTGCACAATGACTATATGGCTGCAGGATAGTCTTAGTGCTCCAGGAAGTTACAAGGGAGCGCAAGACTATAAAGTACATTGCCCATCTTGGAGGACAACGTAGGAAGGAGGCTATGTGGAAAAATGACGAAGAAGAAACCTATGAAGTTGCGCTTAGGAAGTCGCACCATGGGGGAAGGTACCGTGCAACGAAATAGGAAAATGACCATTGGATTTACTGTTCATGACTTGATGGCCAGAAGACGATTAAGTGGAGCAGGGTGGCGGCAATTAAGGAAAAACTCTTTGAAGATCTACCTCCAAAAAAACATTAATTATCAGAAATTGGGGGGAAAGGTTGGAATTGAATTCAAAACCCCTTATAAATTACGCGTGCTGGTCCAACATAAAACACATTTTTCTCTAAGAATTGTTGGTGAATTTCGCTGTTTGTTTCCTATGAGCTGAACAGTTTGGGAAGATTTAGTTGCGAGCCCCGTGCTTGCTGAATTGATTGAGATAAGCCAGAATCTTATTCTTGAGCAAATGTCTGCACCAAGTCCTACTAAAACTATTAGTGTTGGCGATGTTGTCTCCAACAAAGCTGACCTAGAAGTTGAAAGTATGGAAGCTTTAGCTACTATGCCTACGGCGCCAAGGTTTCCTAGGCCGAAGCATACTCCTACCAGAGAAAACCAACCAACCAAGTCAAAATAGTCCGCGAAGGAAAAGCAGAAGAAGCCAGTGCCGGTGCGCGCATCCCCAAGGAAGCATACCGACACATAGGAAAAGCAGAAGAAAGATAAGAAGCTAGAGAGAGTAGTGGACCTGGAGGCAGAAGAATTCCAGGGAACAGAGGATATTGATGCTGAAGGAGTGGAACCCATGACAAGTCTACCTAAGTATATCCCTCCACGGAAGGGAAAAGAAAAGATCACAAAGGACCCAGATACTAAGAAGTTTACAATATCCACACCCCTGCTACCTAAGTAGGTCCCTTTTGAAGGCCCTCAGCTCGCGAGGATCCCGTTGTTAAAAATGGAGGATTGGGACCTCGCAGACCACACTAAGTTTCCACATTTTGCGACGGACAAATTGATGAGTGCCAGTATTGCAGCAAGGATGCTGCAACTCCTGGGCTACTAGCTTTACTTATCAACCTGGTGTTCATACAAACTTGGAGGTGACAGTGCTATATGCACAAGTAAAAGTGAAGGTCCTGCCTGTTGTCACTGTTCATCCAGCGAGAGACCCCAAGGTTTCCAAGCCAGACTTCTATAGAGTCAAAAGAAGCTTGATTATTTGATGGAAGAAGAGAAAATTTATTCTAAGAGAGCTACTCTACTGCAGTAATGAGGAAAGCAACAACATGTAATGCTAGATCACACCATATCCTAATTAACCATTTAAACAGTTATGCTAAGCAGAATTACTAAATCAACACTAACCTAATGCTGCTATCTAAGTTACAGAAGTAAAGAGAATCAAACCATACTAATGTGTGAGTAAGAAAACTAAACTAAATCTGTTTTCACATTTTTGGTTTTCTTTGGTAAAATCAAGCATGCAATTTAATTGTTCTTGTGGATGTGACAGGTGGATGGAAGGTGGTTGAGGATGGCTAGAAGGTTTAGAGAGTGGTTGGATGGTTTGGAAGGGTCCTAATATGTTTTTTGTGACTTCCTAGAGGTTCCCCATCAATTCAGCCTCAAAACAGGCCGTTTCAGGAAAACCTATAAGATGTACTAGAAACATATAGGATGTTCCTATAGGAATCACAGGAAACCTATAGGATATAACTGAGAGCTAATTGTGAGGTGTTGGGAAGCTTGGAAAGGGTGTTTGATGAGTGGGATAGGGTGTTAGAAGGTCTAGGAACACTCATGAGTCAATATCCAAGAGAAGAGATGGCTAGATTACTCAATGTGTCTAGGGGAATTTCAATATAAAAGACAAAATACTAGTGAGGGTGATTTTGGAACAAGAGATGGTTGAGGTGGATGAGGTCGAAGATGGATGTTGGTGATGAAGTCTAGACCTCCTCTTGAAGTACCTGCAATGCTTAAAAAGTGCGTGTCTTCCAAGAATTATGCAATAAGATACATTCTCATAAACTAGAAAAGCATGAATCAATTGCCCATATTATGCATGAAGAAAGTATTGAAGGGAATGAGAACATGAGTGAGATCTTATTGCAAAAAGAGAGTGATGGAAAAAGATGACAATGCAATGAACCAAGTATTGAATCAAGATAACAAACTCCAAATCTCATGCAAGAACTAGAAATCCGTGTTTTTGGGGTTGCTGAAGGGTCTCTTCCTCAAGTCATGGTCCCAGAGGGAGGATGTGAGGCCGAGACACCTGCTGACAATCTTACGGTGATCTTTTTCTCATTTCTAACCTACTAATTGAAAGAAGGCACAAATGGAAGCAAACTAAAAAACAACCAATCTACTCTACACTGTTGTAATGGAAATGCAGCTACTTAAGCAAATGAACAATTAAATCATGAATCTATGCTAGCATACATGTACAATAAAGAGGATCCTTGGTTGCTAGGGTTGGGCCCTAACCCAAGAGCTTCAGCCCTCTGAGTTAGCTCAGTGCTGGCTCAAAACAAAACTCATTTTTATTATCAAAACCATGGATTACATAAAAAACTGTCACAAGTCTTGCAGCTCGAAAATAGAGTAGAGTTTTACAATAAAAAATCTGAATCCTACTGAGGTCCTAGGCCTCTCTACTTATACATCTAAAGTCTCCAACGACTTCCTTAAAATTAGGGAGGCTTGGCTCCCAAACTCGAGATAAACTGGTGCTTTGTCTTTCACTTGCTTGGCTACCTTCTAGTCCTCATGATTTGGCTGTTTGCACTCCGAGCTGATGGAGGAATATTCGAATGGAGGGGTAGTAAATGAGGAGGATTTACCTCCTATAATTCCTCTCCCTTGTCCCATTCGAGTTTTGACCAAGGTCTTTGCCAAAATTCCTTGCTTTTATCCTTTAATCCTGCATTAAATGCACATTAAACCATAAAGCAAAATATCCAACTCTAAATCATCTCATAAACAAAATATAATAAGAAGTATGAAATAAGTTGTGAGAATAGTTGGTTTGACTAAGCTAGGAGATGAATTAAGGCCCATATAATTACCTAATGATGAGGCTCATCATAAATATATGCGGAAGGTCTATTATGAAGAAACATGTGTTACAACACTGGATACGAAGGAATGGGTCTGCGGTGTCGATCAATCAAGGTTGCTCGATCTGCTGTGGGTGCCACATTATCACCGCACCCCCATTAATATGATATCTGTGCGCCAACTCTTCACATTGGTGCACGATGGATGTTTATGGCTAGGAGAGCCTATCCCCATCACGGACATGCTAATTCACAGAATCACACAGCTACCTTACAAAGGTGCAAACCCGACTAAGGAGTTTGGAGGGAAGACTGGGGAGAAAGATCTTGCAGACAGGATGAAGAAGGATTACAGCCTCCTCAAGAAGTCGTGAGGGTATTCCATTCTTTCCATAACAAACCAGGCAGTTCAATTCGCTGCCCAAATTTTAGCAAGGAAGGTTATGAGAAAATGCCACGCGGACAAAGTTCCGGCGCCAGTGGTTTCCCTTGCTGCGCAGTGCGCGAAAGGCGTACAATTTAATTGGGCAAGGTACCTCTGTCAAGAGTTCCTAGCAAACTGCCAAGAAGCCCAGGATGAAACCAAGTCATTCCACTACGCTTGGTTGTTGTTGTCAATTGTGCTCATTGCATGGAGATTGTCAGAGGATAGCCAATTTCCTCCGCTTGAGGAAGGATTGTTGGAGGCAACGCAATTCGCCTCCTTATGGTCTACAAAGGATGCCATGCGGATTACAAAGACAAAGATATTTTGGATTCTTGTGGAAATGGATCTTCGTATGGCAATCAATCAATGTCTAAGGTTGTTCCCAACCTTGTTCACACAACTTTCAGCCTATGTGGCACTCAAGGCTGACTTCCACTAATCTGGAATTTATCCAAGACAGAGAATAAGGTATTATAGACTCATGTGCATGGATGTGCCTATGCTATTTTATGCAACGGATCGATAAGATTGCAAAATACATAGGCAATGAAGCAGTTAAAGAAAACATGACAGGCAACACAAATAAACACAACAAGTTTAATAAGGAGTTCACCTAATACTCCTGGGCTACATTTCTTGGTCTAGCCTTCAGTGGTGGCCTCTCTATTATGTTTTCAAGTATATTTTTTACAACAGTGAGCTCAATTTGAGTATGACTCAGCAGATACAAGTCAGTAAGACTGTACTTGGATTCCCCAAGTCTCTGGAGTACACAAACTCTCCTCACTAAACTCTCGACCTATATTGGTCACAGTAGTATGAGTCCAATCTGAGACTCATACATGACAGGCATTACATAGGAGTACGCTTGAACCTCTCAAGCCTTCTCTGGAGCATACAGGCTCTTTGACTCTCTCTGTCTATGTCTTGACTCTAGCTCAATGCTGCCTTTGCTTATGTAGGTCAGCTCGACTTCTTCTCTCTGCTCTTAGCTTTCTTAACTTGCCTGCTTCTCTCTCTGTCAGTTCGTGGCTTTAAAGCCAATCTGCTTTCTGACTGTTCGTTTCCACTTGTTATAGACATATTTGGGCACATCAACCCCAAACTTATATGTCGATGTATTAGGGCTCATCAACCCCTAAGATTTGTTTCATACCCTAAAGGAACATAGTCATCTAAATACAACATTCCCCAAAAGTTCCATCTGAGAAATCATCTAGAAATTGCCTAAATTGAACCATACTGACTGCTCCACTGGCAAATTGCGATGCATACTGAGTGGTACACTGCCAAGGTGTGATGCATACTGATTAGGCCTTCTATAGGGTGCGATGTTGAGGATGGAAAAATGTCTGAGATAGTTTGCTAGGTGGTTGCTCATGGAATCTTCTAGAAACTTCTCCTGTGCCACTTGCCTCTCTGAATTCGCCCAAGGATGAGTAAGGGATCTAAGAAAATCTCCAATCACTTCTCTTATGGAATTAACTGTAACAAGTGGAATGAAACTAATCAAACCCCATGGATGACTCACACCCTTGCACACATCTATAAATGGATCCCTCATCTAAGAGATCTGGAGGCTGGAATATTGTGAATTGCAAGGAAGTGATGATAGTTTGTAATTGAGGAAAGAGCATTGTAATGTTGGTGTGATCTTTCTATTTCATGAGGTGAAGAGGGATTGAAGCTGGGAGGATGATTCTGGATCAGACAATTGGGTTGTATTTCTCCCTTCTATTAATAAAGTTCTTCAAGTTTTCTTCCATATGATTGTGCAATTGTGAATGTTATCATTTTTGAATGCTATCATTTGTTCATTATATATCTGATTCTGTAATATTTATGTTGTAATAGATCACGATGCTTTGAAGGTTCTTTGTTGCTGTACTTGTGCAGGTACTCTCCAAGCGTGTTAAGTATGGGGAGGAGTTGCAGGATCTGTCAAAGGGGAGAGAGATCAAGCAACGGATTAAGCGGAAGTTCCAGGTTGGTTCCATTATCTTTCTCTTATTTGTTACGCATAGAAGAAATCGTTCAATTTCTTTAAACCGTTGTTTCTAGGGTAGCTGCGAAACCTAGAGGGCTAGCATTCTTTAGGAATATTAGTTTTCCCAGAAACACTGCTTCCCACCTTTCCGGTTCCCCTACCTCTGTCCGTTTGAATCCCTCTGTTCTATGTAATCATCATTGTATAACGCCTCACAGGGAGGTGGCCACCCATTTCATAACGAACATAGTGTCAGTTCTCTTGGACGTTTTCGAAACGACCGTTTTTTCCATTAACTCCAAGAATACCCGCGAAACACGACCTTTCGCCAACGCATTTTCCATATCATACTTCAAATCTTATACAACTCTACTTGTTGACCCCGTCAAATCTGATCATCCATTGGAATGCGTCTCTGCCGTTGATCTGGAGCCTCCAAATCCTACGGTCATCGTCTATATTGGGCGGATAAGTAACATGATGTTTATCCATCCGATGTGAGCAGTTTTCTTTTTCTTCTGCCGGACATGTGGCAACCATTGTATGGCATCAGGCGGGATTCGGTTGAAACCGCTTATCTCTCGAAGCCCTTCTGATATCTTGTTAGTTTTTGTGGGACCTCGCTTCTGACGAAATTGGAACAATATCCGTTGCATTTTATGATTTTTCGGGTCCGGGGGATTGCGGCCCTTCCTTCTTTGAGGGGTCTCTAATCGCATATTGGAAACGACCCCTGTTTCTTGAAATGACCTCTGGTTTTGCTAATTTGCGACAGCATGCGTTACCATGGGCCAATGGTCTGCGCGCTTGACCAATGGTCGTTGTTGCTCCGTGCTGATCACAATTTGAAATTGTTACAAGGATATCTTCGATAAGCTTGATATTTATAAGACTTTTAATCCTTGGAATGATTTTTAAAGAGTTCATGAAAGCTTAGAGAGTGTTCTAGGATCCAATTTGGATCATGGCCTTACCACTAAAAAAAGCTTTTGGACCACCAAAAGTTGGTTTTTAAGCATCAATCAAGTGAGGATATAGATTCCTTGCTTGCCCAATTTCTATCCATCTTGTACTGCTTGGATTTGAACCTTTGAGTCCAATCCTGAGGTACTCAACATCCCCTCTGTGTGTAGTTCTCACCTTCCTGTCTAGAACTATATCTTCCTGCAATTCATTGAGATATTTAGGCAACAGATCATCAATAGAAGGAAATTGACTCTGCTCTTCGGGATCTTCAATTAATGAAGGTTCAAACAGTCTCAAGCTTTCTGCATTAACTACTGAATAGATGTGCATGTAAGCTAGCAAATCAAGGCGAAAAGCATTCTCACCGATTTTCTCAAGTATCTTGAAAGGTCCATACCTTATCGGCTTCAGCTTCTTACCTTCACCTTGCATTCTGTCTTTGCTGATATACAGCCAGAATTGATCACCAACTTAGAAACTATGCTCAATCCGATACTTATCATGCCTTGCCTTATACTTGGCTTGGCTCTTTTCCAGCTGTTCCTGTATTGCCTGGTGAATCTCTTGGATTTGTTCAATGAACTTGGTTGCCTTGTCCACATCACTGTGTCCATCAACCACTATGTCTTTACCAAAGACAAAATCCAAGGGAGACCTTGGTATGAAACCAAAACAAGTCTCAAAAGGAGATCTCTGTGTAGAAGAATGTTTAGCCCGATTGTAAGCATGTTGCACATAACACAAATGTTCATCCCAAAGCTTGGGATGCTTGCTGCAATAGCCTCTGAGCAACTGGATCACTGTCCTATTGACCACCTTTGTTTGGCCATCTATTTGTGGATGAAAGGCTATGCTCTTCTTCAGTCTGGTGTCAATTAATTCCCACAAACTAGACCAAAATTTCCCAACAAATCGAGAATCTTGATCAGATACAATGGAAATGGGTAATCCAAAATGAACCCATACATGCTAAAAGAAAAACTTTGATGTTTGTTCAGCTGTAATCTGTTTGTTACAAGCTATTGAAATACACATTTTGCTGAACCTATTCACGATAACATATAAATAGTCATGACCTTTTCTAGATTTAGGCAGTCCCCCAACAAAGTCCATGGAAATACTTTCCCCAGGATGAGAAGGAACTAGTAGTGGAGTGTACAAGCCTAGTTTTCTATTGTTGGGCTTGCTTTTAGCACACATGGTACACCCTCTTATATATCTAGAAACTGTCTCATTGATTTTGGGCCAATAACAAAATCTTTGTAGCTGTGCAACTGTTTTACTTACACCAAAGTGACCTAATATTAGAGAAGTGTGTGCTTCTCGAATTATCTTCACTCTTTCAGTTTGAGGAATGCATAACTTTCCCAAATGATATAAGAGTTGGTCCTTAACATGATGATCCAATTCTTCTACTCGTTTTCCATGACTTAAAGTTGCATATACATCTTTAAAATCTATATCTTGAGCATATTGTTCAATGTAGCTTTCATGCAATACTGAATTATGCTTAAGTATAGTAGATGCATTTATGATTGGTCTGGACAACATATCTGCAACTTTATTGTGTATGCCCTTTTTATATCTAATGACAGGATGAAACTGTTGTAGAAAACCCATCCACCTATAGTGTCTTGATTTCTGAAACTTAGTTTGTGAGTGTAAATATTGAAGTGGTTGATGATCAGTATGTATAACTATCTCTTTGCCCATTAAATAATGTTTCCACTTTTTCACACTCTGTACTAATGCATACAATTCTTTATCATATGTGGGATAATTAACTACTACAGAATTAAATGTCTCAGAATGATAACATATGAGTTTACCATGCTGCATCAACATTGCTCCCATGGCATAGTCACTAGCAGTCATTTCAATCTCAAAGGGTCTTTGAAGATCAGGAAGTACTAGTACTAGTGCTGTACTAATCTTTTCTTTCAAGGTGTCGAAGGATTTTTGCTGTTTGCCTCCCCACTGAAACACCTTGTTCAATCCTGTTAAAGCATGTAAGGCAGCTGCAATCAAGGAAAAGTTAGAAATAAACTTTCTCCAATACTGTGCTGCTCCTAGGAAGCTTCTAACTTCTGTAGCAGATTTGGTTTTAGGCCAATTTACAATGACTACAACCTTAGAGGGATCTATCTTCAATTCACCACCCCCTACTATATGACCCAAATAATTCAAAGATGTTTTGCCAAATTCATTTTGATAGCTCAACATAAATATTCTCTCTTTTCAAAACATCTAGAGTCTTATTTACATGCTTTAAGTTTTCTTCCCATGTTTTACTAAATACAACAATGTCATGTAAATTTACAATGACAAAATCATCAATAAAATGCCTGAGTACATCATTCATTACTCTCATGAAAGTAGCAGGAGCATTAGTTAAGCCAAAAGGCATAACCAACCACTCATACAATCCCTGCTTTGTTTTGAAAGCAGTCTTCCATGCATCTTGCTCTGCAACTCTGACCTGATGGTAGCCACTATGCAAGTCCAACTTGGAAAAGTAAACAACTTCTTTCAACCGATCTAATAGATCATATATGCGAAGAAGGGGATAATGATTTTTTATCATTATCTTATTCCGTGCTTGGTAATCAATGCACATTCTCCATGAGCCATCTTTCTTTCTCACCAAGACAATTGGAGACCCACATGGTGATGTGCTAGGTCTTATGAACCCTTTCTCGAGTAGCTCCTGTACCTGCTTCTTGATTTCTGCATTCTCTAAAGCGGACAACCTGTACATTCCGATGTTAGGCAATGGAGAATCTTGCTACAAATTAATATCATGTACTATTTCCCTTTTGGGTGGTAGACCTTTAGGTTCTTGAAATAGTATATCACATTTTGAAACAACTTTTTCTAAATAAGCTTGCTGTTTAGCATTACAGCCTTCAAATACATTGGTTTTATCAGGTTTCTTTTCCTTTATAACCATCAGTAAAAATTGTTTGCATGAATTTATGAGAGTGTAATTATTCTTGAGTTTATGAGCTCTTACAATATTTTCAATTCCATCTTTAACAAGTTGATACTTGTTTCCATCTCCATATAAAATGGCTTTTCAATCATACAAGTAAGGACTTCCTAAAACAATTCCACATATATCCAAGGGAACAATATCTAACTCAACCTCATCTACAAATGCCGACCCAAAAGAAAACCTAAGTTTACATTGTCTAGTCACTTGTAGCTTTGCTTTATCACATAACCAACCTAATGGATATGGCTTCTTGTGAGTTGTAGTTAGTAACCTCTGTTTCTTTACAATTGCTTCAGAAATTAAGTTTACTTGTGAGCCACTATCAAACAAAGTATCAATATTTTGATGCTTGGAAAAAACTATAATATGAAAAAGCTCATGTATTTTCCTCTCATTTTCTTCATTATCAGTAGATTGTGCAGAATTACTAGTAGATGCTTCATAATTTTTACCTTTTATACCTGTGGCTATGATTGTTGCTTCATCCCCTGAGTCTGACCCAAAATCCTTCTGAATAGTTGCAACAATATTCTTCTTTTTGCCATCGTACTTCTTGGGTTTTAGCTCCGGATACAGAATCTAGCAGTGTTCATCATCATGCCCATCCTTCTTTCAATGATTGCATGAAGGTTTGGTCTTTTGTACAACATTTTTCTTCCTCTCTTTCCATTTCTACTTTCTCTTTCCCTTGCTATTGCTTGCAGTGGGTTTTGATGATCCCCCAACTTCTGGGTTGACATTCTTTCCTCTAGCCTCTAGATGTGTAGCCTGAACAGATACCTCATCTATACTAGTGGGATTAAACATGAGAATGGTATGTCTCAAATAACTATGTAGACCACCTATATACTTCAACAAAGTTTCAGGTGAGTCTAAAGAAATTCCTAGAATCAAAGCTCTTTTTCTAAATTCTTGGGTGTAGCATTGTACACTTTGCCCTTTCAATTGGCGAAGAGTTTGCCAACTTATCATAGCTTGCTACATATAAGCTAGTGGATATAATTGTTTTTTAATTGCAAAAACAAATTCATTCCAGGTAGAAATAATTTTACCATGCTTCTTCAAATCAACTTGTGTCCTACCTTCCCACCATACCAGGGCGGTGCCTCCAAGGCATAGGCTATCCAGCTGAATCTTTCTCCTTTTTGAATCGATGTTCTGCACTCTACAATATACATCAATCTATATAATCTAGTTATCTAGCTTTTCTGCATTCAATTCTCCGTCATAAACTGGCAAATCAAAATTCACATCTAATTTAATCAAAGAAGGTTTCTTCTTTTTCTTTTCTGGGCTTTCTTTGTGTGAAGAAGATGATGATGGGGGAGATGGTGGAGATGGTGGAGAGGGCTTCTCTTCTTTTCCTTTGCCTTCTGGGTGGGAAACTAGAAGAGGTTCTTCTACTCCTTTATCTTGTTTCGAGGTTGATGGCTCTTCACCTCTACCTTTCTTAAATTCTCTATACATTTCTTCTACCGTGGCTCTCATGGTCATGAAACTGTCCATGAACTAGGAGTCTAATTCCAAGGGACTTTCCTCTGACATTTTCCTCTTAGGATAGACTCTTCCAATTTCTGGGTTAGCTTCAACCAAATCTCCTTCTCCTAATTTAAGCTTTGATCTAGTTATCATTCAACAAAAAGAATCCAGCACAAGCTTGTCTAACCTTAGCAACCTAAAGCTCTGATACCACTTGATCTGGAATTGATCCAAGACAAAGAATAAGGTATTACAAACTCATGTGCATGGATGCGCATATGTTATTTTATGCAACAGATCGATAAGATTGCAAAATACACAGGAAATGAAGCAGTTAAAGAAAACATGACAGGCAACACAAATAAACACAAAAAGTTTAATAAGTAGTTCACCCAATACTCCTGGGCTACGTCTCCTGGTCCAACGTTCAGTGGTGGCCTCTCTATTATGTTTTCAAGTAGATTTTTTACAACAGTGAGCTCAATTTGAGTCTCACTCAGTAGATACAATTCAGTAAGATTGTACTTGGATTCCCCAAGTCTCTGGAGTACACAGACTCTCCTCACTGAACTCTCGACCTCTATTGGTCACAACAGTATGAGTCCAATTTGAGACTCATACATGACAGGCATTACAGAGGAGTACGCTTGAAACTCTCAAGCCTTCTTCGGAGTACACAGACTCTCTGACTCTCTCTATCTTTGTCTTGACTCTGGCTCGATGTTGCCTTTGCTTCTATAGGTCAACTCGTCTTCTTCTCTCTGCTCTTAGCTTTCTTAACTTGCCTGCTTCTCTCACTGTCAGTTCGTAGCTTTAAAGCCAATCTGCTTTCTAACTGTTCATTTCCGCTTCCCGGCTTTCCAGTTCCCCTACCTCTACCCATTTAAATCCCTCTGTTTTGCGTAATCATCACTGTATAATGCCTCACAGGGAGGTGGCCACCCATTTCATAACGAATTGAGTGTCAGTTCTCTTGGACGTTTTCGAAACGACCATTTTTTTCCGTTAACTCCAAGAATACCCGCGAAACACAACCTTCCGCTAACGCATTGTCCATATCAGACTTCAAATCTTATAAAACTCTGCCTGTTGACCCCATCAAATACAGTCATCCATCGGAACACATCTCCACCGTTGATCTGGAGCCTCCAAATCCTACGGTCATCGTCCATATCAGGCGGATAAGTAACATGATGTTTATCCGTTCGATGTGAGCAGTTTTCTCTCTCTTCTGCCGGGCGCGTGGCAACCATTGTATGGCATCGGGTGGGACTCGGTTGAAACCACTTACTGCTCGAAGCCCTTCCGATATCCTATCGGTTTTTGTGGGACCCTGCTTCTAACGGAATTGGAACGATATCCGTTGCATTTTATGATTTTTCAGGTCCGGGGGCTTGCAACGCTTCCTTCTTTGAGGGGTCGCTAATCGCATATCGGAAACAACCCCCGTTTCTTGAAATGACCTCTGGTTTTGCTAATTTGCGATAGCGCATACCATGGGCCAACGGTCTGCGTGCTTGACCGACGGTCCTTGTTGCTCCGCGCTGATCACAATTTGGAACTGTTACGAGGATATCTCCGATAAGCTTGATCTTTATAAGACTTTTAATAATAGAGTTCAGGCTTCTGTGATCCATATCAATTTAGAGAGAATTTTTCGACGAAAATCACATGGAATACCATTTGTCGACGCGTTTCGAACCAACAAGTGTGGTTCATCGTCAGGACAAGTTGAAGAAAGAGATCCAACAAAGCAATTTAAATAGGCAGAACGGAGCCTCCTGACCAACGGCTAGTTTGACTCAAGGACCCGGGTCAAAAATATTTTATTAGCATAGTTAGTAAGAAATAGGACTAAAACATATAATTGAAGGGTACTTAGTTCACAAATATTAATAAAAATTACAAATTAGTTAAATAATGGACCCTAATATATAAAATAATCTTATTAAAAATATTATTAAAATTTATAAAATAATAACAAACAGATGTATCAAAGACCTAACCAATGTCAAAACGAGGTTAGGTTAGTTAGGAAAACTTAGTTAAAAATATTCAAAATAAAATTAATAAATAGATAAATGAAAATTAAATTAAAAATAAATAAATTAGTTACTACGAAAAACATAAAATAATAATAATAATAAAATAATAAAAAAAAATAACAATAAAGATAAAATACTCAAAATAAATGAAAATAATCAAATAAAAAACAAAAAAGCCTATAAATATTAAAAATTATCCATTACTGGAAGAAAACCACAGAGGTTAGGTTAGATAGAAAAATGAGTCAAAATAAAATAAAAATAGAAATTAGTTAAAAATGGTAAAAAGAATAAAATAAATAAATACAAACAGAATAAATGAATAAAATTAATAATTAAGAGGATGAGTTAGATAGAAAATTAGATAAAAATGGTAATAATAGAACGAATAACTAAATAAAATAATAAATTAGTTAAAAAGACTCAAAAAATATAGAACGAATCAAAAAATAAATCAAAAAATTAGTTAAAATGAATAAGTTAATAATTAATAAAAAAAAATAAAAAAAATAGAAACGAATCAATAAAACATACAACAGTTAAAATAAATAAGTTAATAATAAATTAATTAATAAATTAAAAAAAATAAATAATAATAATAATAATAATAAAATAATAATAATAATAAGACTTTTAATCCTTGGCATGACTTTTAAAGGGTTCATGAAAACTTAGAGACTATTCTAAGATCCAACTTGGATCATACACAGAGTCTATATCCAAACGCGGAAGGAACCAGAGCAAAAATGACACCAGTTTCCCTATTTGGTTTCAGAAACAGACGTGCAAGAGATTGTAGTGTCATGGCCTATGGAGTGGCGCACCCCGTCAAAATTAGATGTTGGAAGCTTTGAAGGTTGTTTTAACAAAGTTGCAATGACGAGCCCTAAGAGTTTATCGAACTACGCGAAGGCAGATATGAGGCACTGGAAGATATCACACTAGCCTCTGAAGGTAGAAACTTGGTTCTTGCATCCCCCCATACTACTTCGAGTGAGACTGCAGCCTGCGCTACGCGGTTTTTGCCGAAAGGGCCAATAGTTTAGGGTTTTGTTGGTTGTCGCAGTTAACTCTGAACTTGGTTCAGGACCCCCTAAGCCAACAAAAACATCATGTGCCTTCATTGTGGGTGGAAAGGCAAATCTATAAGCCATTGGCCCCACTCTTTCTAAGACCTGAAATGATCCAAAAACCTTGGTGCCAATTTGGCACAGGACCTAATCCTTAATGAACTTTTCCTTAGTCTAATGTGGAGGTAAATATGGTCCCCTACTTGGAATCTTTGTGCATTATTTACTTATCTACATAACTATTATACATGTATTGAGCTATTTTCAATTTCTATTTGATAGAAATTACTTCTTGTTCCATTTCCTTCAATATATCAGCTCACAAAATTACCTTGTTCACTCGATTATTCTCGCTGATAGGTCCTACCATACTGAGCTTCAAGGGGACTATAAAAATTCTACCAAAGGTAGAAACTCTTCCCACCTCTTAACCTAATGCATGGAATACATTCTCATCATGTCTTCCAGTACTTTGTTTATCCTTTCATTCTATCTATCCATGTAAAGATGATACATTGTGCTGAAAGCTAACTCTGTCCCAAAACCAACAAACAATTCTTTCCAAAATTTTGAGGTAAAATTGGCATCCCGATTCGAGATGATATTCTTGGGTACACCTTGCAATCTAAAGATCTCCTTCATACATATATGAGAAATATAAATTTACATGCAAGTGGATGTAATAACTACTAATTATCTACCTTACTCAGATTATCCACCACCACCATTATGACATCATGTTGTGTATATGTCCTTGACATCCCGGTGATGAAGTCCATGGAAATGACTTCCCACTTCCACTCTTGAATGGGGATTGGTTGCAACAATCCAGCTAGATGTCTACACTCCACCTTCACTTTCTAGCACTCCAAACATTTGGAAATGTACTCAACACCATACTTTTTCATGTTGGGCCAATAGTACATCTTTTTCATAGTTGTCATCTTCTGATAACCAGGATGACTTAGAATAAGTTCTTTTATGAAACTCAATAGATATGAGCTTATTCAAGTCACCCGTATAGGTATATACCACCTAACCTTGAACCTTATCAGTCCATCCTTTGTGAATGAGTAGTTCTTACTCAATGCTCCCTCGGGCTCCTGTTGCGCTCCTCTCATTTTCTAGTAACACTCATCCTATTATATTTCCTCTTTAATATTTTATTGCATGTTAACTTCATAATTATCGATGGATGTCACATGAGCCACCTTTGGCCTTCAGCTAAGTGCATCAACTACATCTTTTTCCTTTCCTTTTATGTACTTGACTTCTAAATCAAATTCACTAATCAAGGCTACCCATCTTCCCTATCTTGCATTCAACTTGGTTTGATCAAATAGATATCTTAGCCCTCCATTATCTGACATCAAGAAAAATTTCCTTCTAAGGAGGTAATGCCTCCACATTTTCAATGCTTGCACTATTGCTACTAATTCCAAGTCACGAGTGACATAATTTTTCTCATTCTCATTCAGCTTCCTTAATTCATAACATACCACTTGTCATTCTTGCATGATGACTCCACCAAGCCCTTCCTTGCAAGCATCTGTAAAAACTACAAAATATTTTTTTAGAAATGATTTCCTTAATATTGGTGGATGCATGAGAAGATGTTTTAATTTGTCGAAGCTTGCCATATATTCTATTTTCCATTGGAATTTAATCCCGTTGTTTTGCAATGTTGTGATTGGGTGCCCAATATTTGAGAAATTCGGGATTACCCACGAATAATAATTGACCAATCCCATGAACGATCTGATTTCCATTACATTTTGAGGTGTAGGGCACTCCATAATGGATTTAATCTTCTCTAGGTCTATGACCACTCCTTTCTTGGATACAATATGTCCCAAATACTGAATCTGTGATTAGAAGAAGTCATAGTTGCTAAGTTTGGCATAGATATTGTGCCATCTTAACAATTGTAGCACTATTTCTAAATGCTTTTCATGCTCCTCCTTGGTTTTTGGATACACCAATATGTCATAGACAAATACCAATTCAACTTTGTCCAAATATGGATTAAGAACATTATTCATTAAACACACAAATGTTGTTGGGGCATTCGTGAGTCCAAATGACACTACCACAACTTCATAGTGCCTATACCTAGTTTTAAATTTCATCTTGCGAATATCCTCATCTTTGATTCACACTTGATGGTACCTAGACCTCAATTCAATGTTTGAAAACACAAAATCTCCTCTCAACTAGTCAAATAAGTCATCAATCCTTGGAAAAGGGTACTTGTTTTTTATGGTGGCTTTATTTAATTGTCAACAATCAATACACAATCGTAAAGTGCCATATTTCCTCTTTACAAGTAATACAGGTGCTCCCCAAGATGATATGTTGGGTTTAATGCAACCCCAGTCCAAAATTTTCTTTAATTGTAATTTCAACTCTACTGGCTCTGATGTACTTATTCAATGTGGAGCCTTCAACATCGGTGTCAATCCTGGAAGGAATTGAATTGAAAAATCAATTTCCCTCCTTGGTGGAAGTCTTGGAATTTCTTTAGGAAACATTGTAACACCCTCCTCCCACATTTACCCAAGCTAACTGGTCCACTGAGGTAAACATGTGATGAGAGGCCACTATGATGTGATTCAAATCCCCATGTACTATTAAGGAAGTGGAACTGATGAAACTGAACCAAACTGACCTTCCACACATGCTACAAAACCTCCAGAAGCCAACCAACCTTTCCAAGTGACCAACCCCTAAAGAAACTTAGCTTTTCACTGATTTAACACCCCATATGCTCCCTTGAAAATCCATGCATGTGACTTTAGGCCTCCACTCGCTCCCACAGTAGGGAAACCCAACAATTGTGGACTTTTTTAGCTAGTTTTGTGCGAGCGACCCCATATTTTATGCCACATTTTCAGGGTCAGGACTCAGGCCACTACCCATAACTTCATGAAAAATTCAGAAATTATAAATAACAATGAGACAAAGGTACTAATGCAAATATTTTATTAATCACTTGAATAGACCCCTACTAGCCATGATAGGAATTTCGTCAAACATGTCACAAAGATGTAATCTATAGGTCATAACCACAGATATGAGCATAGGGGTCGCATATTTATCTGAGAATCTCTAAGAAGAATTAATGCCTTATCACATTAGCTGAATTATCATCTATTAGGTCATATGTTCATTTTTCATTCATTTACAAATCAAAACATGATGAGAACCATACATGATCATTTTCATAAAATATACTCATAACCAACATATAAACAACAAAAATGAAAAGGATATAACCACCATATAAACCAAATAATAACAAGTACATTTACCCATAAAATACAAGAGGAAAGAGCTCTTATTGACATATGCAAAGTGAAACCAAGTCTGGGACTTCCACGAACCAACAGACCATATACTAGGCTGAACCAAATCTCTCTTTTAGTCAGTCACCCTCATGCCATATTCCAAGCATGAATGCGGGGTCTCATGGAACAATCTAAATAAAACAAAACCAGGGATTCCATAGACCAAACCACCTCAACCCTAAATCAGTGATTCCACCTCATGGTCAGACATCACTCATCACTATATTGGTCTCCACCCAACTTGTCCAAGGCTTGAGAGCATTTGTTCCAACCAGGGCTTCCAGGACAAGTAACTCAACCCACAACTATTGTCGGGCTTCCGGAGAATTTGTCCAACCAGGGCTTCCAACACTATGAACTCAACCCACCAAGGGCTTCCAGAGTGCATTTCCGACCAAAGCTTCTAGGACTAGTAACTCAACCCAAGTTTTTATAGGGCTTCTAGAGCGTTTGTCCAACCAAGGCTTCCAAGAACTAGTAAATCAACCCACAAACATAAGGAGCCTAAGAACTAACTCAAAAACAAAAGGAAAGAAACCCAAAACACCATGGCTATCCAAAAAATTGCAAGGCTAGGAAAATCCACTGTCAATTCAGGAAATCCTCCATGCCAATGACAAATCATAACCAAGAAACCACATGCATGCCAAAACAAGTAAGGAAATCATACACGAAACTTTGTACCCACAAGAAAAATGCGTTGTAGTCATTGATCTTGATGTCCTCTTGCAATTTCCTGCTCTTAATTTGCCTTCTTGCTCCAAATCTCAAGTATGCCACAGTCCTCCAAGAGTGCTCCAAGAAAACTCTAAGTGTCCAAGAGTATGAGAGAGAGAGAATAGAATGAGAGCTCCAAAACTGAACTGACAAAAGTTGTGAATTGATCCTCAGAAGCCTTTTTATTAATGATGCCTCTATTTTCTTCATTTTTCATTATTTTCCTTCATTTTCCTCCTCACATACAACCTGTTACCTTTCACCTTCCTTTTCTCCTATTTTCCATTATTTTCGTAAATAAATGCCAATAAATGCCACTTCGCCTTTCCAAATCCTTTGCCAATTTCCATGTTAGGTCCCTATAATACTAGTGTAATCCCTCATTGTTATTATCAGTGTAGACCCCTTATTGTTATTGTTGTTCCCATGTAGTCCCCATATTGTTATTATTGTGCCTCATAGAAACCCACTATTGTTATTATTTTGCCCTTACATTATTATTGTTATGTCGACTCTGATTATATTGTGACCCCATAGAATCTTATATATAGAAAGGAGGTTTTTTCATTTGAATCATCCAATAATTGTTCATTTATGTAATGTAAATGAGGTTTCCCCCTTGAAGAAGATAATTTTTAAGTCATTGATCTATCTATTTGTGAGTTGGTTGCATAACATTTGGTATCAGAGCTTTGGATTCTAGGATTTAGCTATTTCAAACAGGCCATCATGGAATTTTCACTACAACTTTTTTCTACGAAGATTCAGAAGCTCATATTGAAGCCACGTGGAGTAGAAATCTTGATAAACCTCGTGTACACATTTCAAATCTTTTCTCACTATATTTTTGGAGATATGATCTGAGGAAGTTAGGGTTTTTTCTAGCTCCAAAGTTCCATCTCAAACAGGTTACCTTGGGAAAATAGTCATAAATTTCTCTCTAAGCACCGGATTTGAATTTCATAAAATGTGAAAGAAAGAGTGTAAATGGTTTTTTTTTGGGTATCATTTTTAGGGCCAAAGGTTGAAACAATGACACATGGTACTTTATACAAGTTTTCTCTACTGAACCAGTCTATAATCAGGTCATCGTGGGAGATTGGGCATAAATATTTCTTGAAGAATCCAATATCAATAGGACTTTTGGGCTTGGAAATGGGACACAGAGGGATACCAAAAGAAGAAATTTCAGACCTTTGAGATCCGAAATTATAGAGATACAATAGATTCAATATTGAGCTCCTACAAAGAAAGAAAAAATGTGCGATTTTTTTAAAAATTTGCATAAGTTTTGTTTGAAAAATTAATTTGAAGTGATTCAAAGGGCATAGTGAAGAATAAATATCATTAATTGATTCCCTGAATAAATAAAGTGGAAACACCTAGTAAGAAACCCAAAAGCTCTACTATGACGCATGAAGAAGAGGAAGAAATGCAACATGATATATCAAAATTACAAGACCAAGTGCAACAAATTTTTCTCTCTTAAAGAGTAATAAAAAATGAAATGGAACCTAAGATGGATGGTTTGAAGGATGGTTTAAAATCAGACATGGAAGATTTGGATGCTAAGGCGGATGGTGTTATCCCCTACAATTTCCTAGGCTGAGGAGGAGATCAAAAGAGGTAACCTCGAACCACTTTCAGTTCAGTAGCTAGCCCTACTGAACCAGAGAGGGATCTCTCTAAGGATTTGTCAATGAATAACTAAAAAGAAATAGGTTTTAGGCTAGATATACAAGTCTTGTTTGAGTATTTGAGAATTTAGGGTTTTTTAATTTGTTGGACTAGGGATTAGAACATGTAATTAGGTCAAGGCCTCAAGTGTACAGTAACAAGTATAAAGAGGAGCTAGATATCAGTGTGTTATGGTGAAATTAAGGTTTTGTCAATGTAGTATAGGTCTGAGAGTTTAGGAGAACATAATGAGCATGTATAAGCATGAATTCATTAGTTATAGAAGAAAAGAAACACAAGCATGATTTTCCACATAAACAAAGCTTAAATCTAAGAATTTTTTCTATATGACTGTAAGGAAAACCACAAGAAGAAGATAAAGCATGAAAAGAGAGATGATTTCATCAATTAGAAACTGATCTGAAAGGAAAACAACACCATAGACTCACTGAACAAGTATTCCTGAAATATAGTTGCAACTGCTCCTTGATTAGCTGTAAGAAAACATAAGGTACAAGCTTCTCCACAAAACTCCCACCTCTCTCTCTGAATTAGAAATGATACATATAGACTCACTCAAACAAATTCCCCACCTTCAGGATTCAAATTCCTAGGTGGTGGAACTATTTCCAAGATTCTCTCAACCAACAGGTGAGAGTGAGAAGGTCAAATACAAACTCTTCTCTTAGACTTTGTTTTGAATTTTGCTTCCTTTATGAGGCCTAATTAACCATAAAAAAAACCTATCATGTATATTTATTCATTATTACATCATCTAACCTCGAACTATTGCAATTACATCATGAGTTTTGACTTTGACCAAGTCAAACTAAAAAACTAGGAAATTACATAGTGAAATTTTAAATAAAAACTCAGAAATTTGCAGAAGCGCAGTGCCAACTTTGAGCCCACTTTTAGGTGCCTTCCTGAAGTCCAAATTGAGATCTAAGAGAACGGTCAACTAGCCTTTCCTGTCTAGTTTCTAGATAAGCTTGAATTTTTTGAAGTCACCCATGGTAAGGCCTTCAAAAACTCATTCTCCCAGGGTGTCTCCAAAAGTGCAGTGCCTGTCAAAAAGAGTGGTAGAATGATGATTTTTGACCCCCTTTTCTCCTTTTTCTCAACATTTAAGACCTCTCTGAGAAATATGATGAAATGAGTTTTGAGAGGAGGTCATTATATTTACAAAAATGTAAGCCACTTTTCATTTGGAGCCCTGAGGAAAAAGCGCAGCGCCTTCTGTGACTAGCCCAATTTTTGAATTTGGCACCAAAATTCTCAAAAAACCAAAAATGCTCAGAAAACCTTCAAAATTGGTCATGAAGTGAAAAATGAGGTATGTCATGCCCTCATGGATGCTTCATCAAGAATATCCAAGTTATCCCTCTCATTTTTGTATTATAGGGTTTCCTTTAGCTTATTTTTCAACTGCTTGAGCTTGATGTTACATATCATGTTTCTGGTTTGATAATGATGTGCCATGTGCCTCAATAGCTGATTATCCATGTTTCCTTTGTCAAGAAGCTGTTATAAGTGGTCATTGACCTTACTTAGCCAATACTCTCTATCCTCATTGATATCCAAGGCAATTTTGTCCTCCATGTCTAGGTCTTCATCTAGCAGATTATGTCCCTTCTCCTCATTCAATGCATTTTTGAGTCCCTTAGTCCTTGGCTTCCTTTTTCCAACTTTTTTTCATGTTCATCATTTTCACTAGGCTCCAACACTAATTTACATTTTCCTTCTTGCTGCAACACCTTGGATTGCTCTTTCTCCATGATGAGTTGTTTAGCCCTAAGTTTTATGTTTTCTTGTTCAAGGAATGAAATGATGAACCTTTCCCTTGCCATATTGTCCATGAGCTCTCTAATTTGAGAATCCTTCTCTTTGTTAATTTTTTTCAAGTTTGAAGGTTCTTCTACTGCCTCTAAGTCAACTAATTCAAAGTCATGTTCAATTTTCTCTTCATCCTGTACATGTGATCCCTGTTTTGTTGATGTAGAAGGCTTGGCCCTTTTCTCAACTTGAGAAGTAAACACAAGCCTTTTTCGTCTCTGATACATTCTGGTCACCTCAGGTTTATGTGCCTTGGGAACCTCCACTAAATTTCTTGATGACAAACAGTGAGGAATGAGTGAAATGATGAAATGAGGGAATTAGGGAAGGGAGATGATGATAGGGGAATTTTGGGAGATGGATAGGAGTTGTAGAAAACTTAGGAAGTTTGAATGGAGTGAAATGAGAGAGAGAGATGAGTAAGAGAATTTAAAAACAGTCTTGCTAGGAAAATTGTTCAAAATGATAGGTATGAGCTAGGGTTTGTGAAAAGGTGAGGTAAACTGAAAGTAAATGAGTTGATTGGTGGATGATATGGTGATTTATATATATACAAAGGTATGAGATGGAAAATTTTAAAGTTTGAAATGTCATATCTAACAAAACCATCATTTTCACTAGCTTTGAAGCATGAAATTTCACATAAACCCTAGATGAAGAAAAATCACCATTTGTACTTGCTTTGCCAAAGGAAAAAGTGAGTAAGATGATGATACTTGTAGAATAGCTTAGAAGAGCAAAGAATAGAAATGCAAGCTTTAATTTGAAGTTTGGGTGAGTTTTGGCAAATTTCAGTCTACTCTATCCGAAGCACAACGTCGTTGGCAGAAGCGCAGTGTAGTTCACAGAAGCGCAACACCACCTCCAGAAGCGTAGTGCAGTTCATAGAAGCATAGTGCCAACTTTCAACCCACGTTTGGAGGCCTTAAACTGCTCCAAATTGCAAAATTGATAGCTCGTTGGAAAGCTCTTGAAGTATGATACAAGATGGACTCCTCAAGAATTTAATTTGGACACTCCAGTAGAGAGAAAAATTGATTTTCCCAAGGTTGCTCCAAAAACGAAGGGTGTCTCTGACAAAAGCACAACGCCAACTTGTAGATCACTTTTGGATGCCTTCCACTAATCCAAATCATGATCTGAAGGTACCATTGGAAATCTTAGGATGTTTGTGACACAATAGAGTCCTTAAGCACTGCCAAAACCTGCTCCAAATTCCTGAACAACTGTCTTGAAGTCAAGCTATCCAGAAGTGTAACAACTCTCTCGTTGCAAGTGTAGTTTGGGCATTTCTCTCAAATAATAATACTTGTGCATAAACTGAAGGAGGTTTTTGTTCCTTGACCTATCATTGACAAAAACCTCTTTCACTTTTGTAAAATTCTTCTCCATTTGGTGAGAAACATATTTTGAAGAAATAATGTTTATATGAGAAATGATGAGATAAGGTAGTGTACTGCATCATTTTTTTATTTGAAATAAAACATTACCTTTACCTTTATTTTTCTTTCCCTAAGCTACTAAATCCATTTACCCACTGAATCACATGATGGACATGTTTGTTTTTTTACATATGATATCATGACGACACATGGAGTGAAACCCTAGACCATGACCTAAAATGAGGAATTTTAATAACCATTTCATGACCCAAGACACTCTAATGAAGATATGATACCTCGAAGAAGACAATGACCATGATGAGTGATGAAGACCATGAGTAAGTGAAGGGAGCAAGAGTGACCTAGACACAACAACCAATGACAAAATTTTTATTTTAAGACTCACTCAAATGACAAAAAATTGACTTGACACCCTAACAACACCTTGTAAGAGCATATTTGATCACTAGTGACATGTTGAACTGACTGACACTAACAGATGGTATAGAAGAAAAAATTAAAGGCAAGATGGGATATTTGAAGAATGGTTTAAAAGAAGACATGGAAGGGTTGAAGGAAGGTTTGAGAACATTGCTACAAGAAATGCTTGCTAATGTAAAAAAGGTATTAGATGAAGCTCATGATGAGAAAAAAATAAATATTAATCATGGTTTCATAGACTCTAACGTTGGATTGAAGACCCACCAAATTTCAAAGATCGATAAGAGGAAGTTTGATGGCAAGGATTTGGTAACATGGATACTATAGATGGAGCAATATTTTGATCTCCATAATGTGAAAAACACACATAAGGTATGCATTGCAAGTTTATATTTAGAACCCAATCAGTTTGGATGGTATCGATGGATTTTTTCTCGTAAACGAATTGTTACTTGGTCAATTTTTATAGAGAAAATGATAGCACATTATGTGGATAAAAAGCGAAACGCCTTGAACTTTAGCCAGTTGATAAATCTCAAACAAAAGGGTTCAATGGAAGAACACATTGAGGACTTCCAAAAAATGAATATAAGGGTAAATGATATTCCATAGGAGCATAGGATTGATGTCTTCACAAGGAATTTAAAGGATAACATCCAACATGAGGTTCACCTTTGGGAACCTCATTCATTGAAGAAGGAATTCATATTGGCAAGAAAAATTGAAAGCAAAGTTATGGCAACATGGAAGCCTACCACTCACAACTATCAAGATGGAAGGGTTGTTGCTCCTATCCTTCCACAACCTACAAGGTTGACACCACAATAATTGGAAGAAAAAAATAGCAAAAGGGCTTTGTTATAGTTGTCATAGCAAATACATTAAAGGTCATAAGTGTGCCAGGAATAAATTAATTTACATAGATTGGGAAGAGGAGGAAGAAAAGGAACAAGAAATGTCAAAAGAAGAGGATATACACTAAGAACCAAACCCAGAGAAATAAGAAATGAATCCGAATATATCTTGTAATGCATTGACAAGAATTACCACTCCTCAAACTCTCAAGATAGAAGGACATATCAATAAGAAAAAGGTAATACTGTTGATTGATTCGGGTAGTCCCTGATGAGGCTCATCAATATGTATATCATAAGGGTCATAATTCCATCCTACAGCTTTAAAATTATCTCTTTCTCACATTTATTTACAACTTTTGTTATATTATGCTTAGTGAGAGGGGTAAAAGATGTGTTGCTATGTCATGTGGTCTAACATGGTTTAAATGCAATAATTGTAACAATTTTGAGATAACTTCAATGCAGGATCTCGGAGTAGACAACAGGGAGAGATTATAGGAGGTTGTCCACCTTCTTAACTATTTCAATAAGCCAAGATCACCACTTTATCTCTCATCAACTAAAGTCATTGGAAGCTAGGAAAAATGAGGTCATTGGCAGCTAATCCAATGCAATTCAAGGGAGATATAGATCCACCTTTCTCGAGTTTTGGGAGAAAAACATCTCTATTTTCTATGGATTTGTTGGTAGCTACCCTTTTGTATAAATAAATATGCCAAAGAACTCATTAGGATTCGAATTTTGTTTGCAGCTAAGAAGCTATTGAGCTCAAGCACTTATTACTGCTATTTTTGACTTATTATGTGATGTAGTTGACATTTCTGCAATGATAATGAGAATTTTCTTGTTGATCCATCACTGAGTTAGTTCAAAGGGTTGAGGCTCTTAAGTTTGGGCCAAACTCCAGTAACGTAGGTCCATATTGTGTATTTATATTCCTTTTTATCTTAGAATGTTTTTAAGTTGCTATATTTTAATATAATATAATTCCTCAAAAATCATGTGAATATTGCCTCTATCTCATCTCTCTCATGGGAGCCTGGCTAGAGGAATCTACAATCACAACCCAAAAGCACTATATTGATGATTTGTTTCTTATGATTTCTTGGGAAAAGGTCTACATTAGTTAACTTTTTTTTCATATAATTGTTGTAGCTTAGAAGTTAATTCATTGCATAGATCAGATTTTTTGGCATCAGTTAGATAGTTTCTAAATTCAACTCATCTTTTCCACCATTGGTTATCATATTTTGTAAATAATAACAAGAGAAGGTGCATGTGATGTTGTAGGACTATTGGACCCGTCGGTAAGGAACCTTTTCACCATCTCCATCCAGGACTTATCCAATCTCTCTTGATGAATCTCAACCACCATTCTTGATCTCTACCTTTTAGGACATCATGAGTAGCCATCTTAGTCCAAATCTGGACTTCTTGAAGTGTTGAGATTGGATAGGGGTGTTGGTCACCTTCCATCCATCCACCTGTTGATGCCTCGAAAATCGCTGCAACAACATCGGGGATAACCACCCGGTCCGGACCTTAGTACAGCTCCTTTTCCGTTTGGAATAGTGGCTCCGACTGGGGATAATGGGACCAGTTTCCCAAAAGTAGATAAACGGGATGAATGGATGATTTATAAAACTAAGCTAGCGATGGGCGAATAACTAAAACTATTGACAAGAATAAAAGAACTATGACCTATCCCGGGAATCTATTAAGCTTTTAAAGTGCAACGTTTGATGGTCTATGTCTAAAGACAGGCATATAGATGACTCCATCAATCAGACATAGATATTAATTCATTTAAAATTACTGTGCCTAAATAGTTAAGCCCAGCGATTAATGCGATATTACCACACTCATCATTTATATTATCGACATATACATGATTAAAAGGAAAGCATATCATAAAACATCCAATAGTGGTATGAATGTAGATCTGCTGTTACAGCGCATGCATATAATCAACAATAGCAAGGATAATCAAATAACAATTCACATAACAGGAATGAATTCAGACATAGATAGAAATACCATATGAGCCGCTTTGACACTCCCGATATCAATCGCTACTTGTAATTCTTTCTTCAACGCAGAAAAATTCACAACAATGACAATAGTGCACAATTGCATAAAAAGCCTCTTTGATGAATTAAGAAAAACTGGTCCAGTTTCATAAAAGAATATTAACTGAAGCACAATAGTGCAAACTTCAGTCTTTAAGTCTGGTACAAAACTTTACGACCCTTTCCAAAACAACGAAAGGGTCTATAAATACTAAACTAATCTAAATATCTAATAAACAGAAATCCTACTTAATTGGCATCAATAACTTTTGATCCTATTTTTTCCATGCGATCTGGCAAGCAGGAGCATGATTCATCAAGTCGGCTGCTTTCCTTTGAATCTGAGCTGACTTATCGCAAGCATTGGCTCTACTTCAGGAGGTTTGTTGAGGCGCGAACTGAGCTGAGCGGCATAGGTGGCATCCTGAATATCGGGAATTATATACCCCATTGCATCTGTTAGGCACTTAAGGGCGGCTCTTTGTGTATGCGGCTTAATCAGAAAGAGCCAATATGCTTCCAAGCTTAAACTATTAATCCCAGCGATTAATGTCCCCTTTTCCACTAAATAACATGATTGCTCCAATGTGTTTGTTGTTGTGATCTTTCCTGGTGTGCATTGAGAAATCATATTTGATAAGTAGAGAGTGTTGTTAACTAGTTCCACTAGATTGCTGGAAGTTGCTTTACATCTTGAAGCTGCCCTCTCTGCTTTCATCATCTGAGAATGCCATTCGGTGAAGAGTATGTCTTTATGTGTTTCTGAGATCCTGGGCAAATTTGTTTCTCTCCCTTGCTCAGAATCTTGCCAATCAAGAAATGCAGTTATGACCTCTTCAGCTTGATCTAATTCATTTCTGGCCTTCTCTACCTGCTGATTTATAGATGTCGTTAACTCACATAATGGCTCTGCTTGAGCGATTTGCTGACACAAGAGCTTAACCTGGGATATCAATGCACTGTTGATTAGTGATGCTTCCGTTCTGAATTCTGCCACTTGTGAAGTGCCCTTTGCTTTTTCGAGCTGCGATGACAATTGAGCGATTTGCTCATCCTTTGTTTTCATCATTTGCTCATTCGCTGCTCTTAATTGTGCCAATGCCTCCGACAATTCCTTTTGTTTCTGGATCGCGTTTTGGTCAATCCTTTGCCTTTCTTCCTGCAATTGCTGGGTTAATTGATTGTTCATTTGCTGTTGTGCCAACAATTGCTCCTCTGCTTGCTCTACCTTCTGCTCCGTTTCAGTCAATTGTGCCTGTAATGCAAAAATTTCTTGGTCCTTAGTCTTTAGTAGAAGACTTACCTCCGATGCCTTGTCGATTTTCGCTGCCGAATAGGCTCCCGCATACTGTGACAGTTTTTTTAGGTCATCGGAGGGGTCGAATTCCTCCTTCCAAACCACGCTGCCCGTTACAGTTTGTTCTGGAAAAAGGGGAGGTTGATCAATCTTCCTCCTTTTCCTTTGTCTTTTTACCACTGCCTTATGCCTCGAGCTATAGAAAACATCCAGGGGAGGAATATCTTCTACCTGGAGAATGATTTGGTTGGAGGGGTCTTTTGGTATTACCTCAACATCCTTAGAAATGGGTGGGCCGCTGGTTCCACTTAGAACCTGAGGTGAAGTGATGTCATGTGTATCATTTGTCTTGGAAGTGTCTGTATCTTTTGAACATTCCAATCCACTGATGATGGAATGAAACTATTGCCATTCCTGGAGCAATTTGGGGTCTATGGTAGTGTCCACATTGACATCAGTGGTGGTCTGTTTCTCCTTTTTGGCTTGGGACTCCTTCCACTCTTTTTCTTGCTCTTTCTTCTGTTGCTCCTCTTGTTCCCTCTGTTGCCTTTCCTCATGCTCTTTTCTTTGTTTCTCCTCCTGTTCCTTTTTATGATCCTTTGTTACAACCGGAGGTTCCTTTGACTGTTGCCGAACAGGCTCGCTTGATGATGTCGCCGGGGTTGTTGCTAGTAAATCTAGAGGCAGAGTTTGCAACCTCTGTTCTCTAAGCTTATTAAACTCAGTCAGCCCTTCATCATTATATTTCATTCGAGCGAGTTCTTTAGCCTGACCTATTGTTTCGGCTGCAACGAATAGGTCGTCAAACATATCTTCTTTGTGCTCAAATTTTGTCAATTTGGCCTGTTCTAGTGCATTGTAGGCAACTTTGCTTGGATCATATGGCCTGTTTGGGATAGTCGCCAGAGTTAAGGATTGAAGCTTTGTGGCTTCCTTTTCTGCATGTTTGAGATCATGCAGAGTATAGACACCACACCTAAAGGGAAAAGAGGGCCAGCCCCTCTTCTTTTCTTTCTTGAGAGTCTGTGTAACACTCTCAGCCATAATCTGATAAGCGATTTCTCTTGCTAGCAGTTTATCTGGTATATACAAAGGGAGAACATGTGGGTTGGCTTGACTGCCGAAAACTCTTATGTAGGTAAATTTATCCTCTCCAAACCAACTTGCTACCGCTATTATATCAAACGAAGCTTGATAGGAAATCTTGGGAATGGGTTTATCAAAAATAGAATAATGAATAGGCACCATAAAGCCATTGCAAATTTGGTACAGATGGTGCTTGTAAGAGGACTTCCATAGTTTCTGATGGTATATGTGGATAGCCGTGGGATCTTGTGGCGTCCACCTCCAGCCGAGCACAGGAAATTCAGAATTGAAACATAGTGTATCTAAGATATATGCACTGTAATAGAATGGGGGAATTTTCCTTTCAGTGACGACTGTTTGATTTCTAAAATCACGCACAGCTTGTGCTAATTTGTCAGAAAGGATGGTGGCCCAATCCATAATTATACTGTTTACTGTTGCCTCCATTAGAGGAACCATTTCTATGGTAAAATTAGCAGATTCATGCAATCCCCATAATCTACACATCATTATTCCCGCATAGCAATAAGGAGAAGCCAGAGAATCAACCGAGTACTTACCGGAAGATTCGTGTTTGTGTTTGGCTGGATTTTGTCTCCAATCCCGGATGGGTTCGGATTCAACTTCATTTTTTCTTGCAAACTTCTCCAGGAACGCTTTGTTATATATCTTCTCCGGCTCGGGAAAATGATACATTTGCCTTAGATCATCCGCCCTGAACGATCCAAAGATTCTTCCATCTCTAGTGCTGAAAGTTCTATCCAAGATTGGGATTTCTTGAATCGCCCACCGCACTACATCTGTGTATGGGAGAATTTGCTCCCTGGCCGCTATTCTGTGAAGGAAAGAGTCGGCTAAATCCTTGAGAGTACATTCAGACTTCCGAGTAGGATCCGCAGTAGCTTCTGTTACTGTCTTTTCTGGTTCTTCGGCTTCAATTAGGTTGTAAGTGCCTTGCCAAGTAACTCTGGTGAGACCCATGCATGTAGTATCAGATATTAAGCCCTTCTTCTTGTCCACGAGAGCTTGTCCTGCAGCTGGTGTAGTGGAAGCACCTGCGGTCTTCTTAGATTTCTTCCCCATCTTATTTAAGCTTCCTTCTATGGATGAATTCTATACAGCGGCGCAAATATACGTAATACAGAGAAATAGCAATGAAAACTTGCAAGTGATGAGAAAATATGGACAGATGCGTAATAAGGGATTAGCCTTTAAAATGGGCGCGGACACAATCCATGGGAAGATTTTAGGACTTATGATCACATTAATTGGCTGTTTAAAACCTGTCATCCCTTAAATGCCCATTATATCGTTAATAGGCTGAATGATTCATTTAAGCATGCAGTGGGCATTTTGGCGGTTGAGCGCAGGTGAATGATTGCTTAACCGATCAAGCTTTAAATATGAATGAACCGTGATATCCCATCACTTAACGGCTTTTTATTGAAATCTGTGCTTTATCGCAATCGGGCATCGGGACAACCTTAAACCTTCTTGTATTGACACTATTCACAACCTCCGATCGCCGATAGCGATATCGCATCGCGTCGGGGGTATGACCTGAGCGCCTTTTTTATTGTGCATTGGATATTGCCGATCCCCGATTGCGATATCGCATCGCATCGGGGTGGAGAGCTTTGGGCGCATCAAGAATGTTTTATAGAATATCGCCGAACGCCGATCGCCGATAGCATATCGCATCGGAACTAATGGCATGTGGGTGCTTTAAAACCTGCATAAAGTATCGCCGATTGCCGATTGCGATATCGCATCGGCGGAGATTAATGTGCCGCTTATTTGTATTCCTTATGTCATTGCGATATGCGATCTTGCGATCGCTTTATCGCAATGACAAAGATTTGCTTTATTCCATTTTATGGGTTTTACAAAAAGGGTTTTATATAATGATTTCATTTGATTATCGGTTTTTTTGAAATAATGAAGTATTGATACCAACTAACTTCTAAAGGGACCCATTTCATATGATAATAAATAAAAAGAATAATAATATGAAATGGGGGGTTGTTGTAGAGCACAACAATTGGCGATTCGCTGGAAGAACCAGTTATCTCTAGAAATCATAGAAATACTTAAGCTTTTTCAGAATAGAGTTTCAATCAAAGGGGAAAATTCTAATATAACTAGATTTCTATGCATTCTGAGTAAAATGAAACTATTTTGTTGACTTCCTCCCTTTTTTAAGAAAATAAATACATTCTAAGTTTAAAATAGGCCTTTATTGGTTTATAATGATAAAATAGAAAACCTTTCCAAATCAGCTTTTATAGTAAACTCATCTGTCATAGGTAGAGCCTCTGCTGCCAGCAAACATCTATAGTTTCAACAGGGATACCTTTTAACCATGTGATTGTCCATTGTCCCATCCAATTAAGAGTGCGATTAACAGAATGAATTCAAAACATGTTTTCATATTTTGTATTTCATTTCCTTTTCTGTTGTTGATAAGATAAAAAGCCATTGTCCTGGTTTGGTGGCCAGCTGTTGACAATTCCATTCACTGGTAGTAGTCTAACTGAACAAGCTGGCTCGTGATGAGACCCCTTGTCTTGTAATTTCAAGCCATTACCCTGTTTTGGTTTGCAGTATTGGTAATGTCACATAAACTATTTCCCTATGAACATGGTAAGCAGGCTTGTAATAATACCTCTTATCTTTAATATCTTATATTTTAGAATTACACTCTGAATAATCATAAACTTTAGTGAATGGGATGAACAATCTTCTCGTTAAGAGTAAATGGATGACAGGGTAAGAGTTGAAGATGCTGAAATTGGATTGACTTCTATCTTGATATTGATAACCTTTTGAGACCAATTTGAAAACAGAAAATGATTTACAATACTTCTATGCTTTGAGAGGAGTTGACAAACTTGAACTGTGGTTTCAGAATACAATGATATCTAATTTCCTAGAAATTATCCTTTTTGGTTAAAAGTTCTATTTATTTAAAAGCAAATATTCATACTAGTTCTGTGGGACAACTTTTCAAACAGAGCAAAAGGTCAATGGAAGATATCTCACAACCTTATTTTCTAAAAATCCTACAAACAATAAAATCCTACCAAAATGAAAGGAGAAGGGGTTACCTCCTCAATTAAAGAATTTCTTCAAGATAAGGCCATTAACAGGGAGAGAATCTCTCAAACCTGATAAATCTTGCAATATAAAGGAATGGCCTATCTTCTCACAGATCTGAAATGGTCCAAGCCACAACTTCTGGAACTTGGAGTGTTTGCCCTTGTCCTCATGGGCTTTGTCCCATTTCAGAACTAAATCACCGACTTGGAATTGTTTTGAACCGGATGAGACTGAATCAAAAGCTGCTATGATGACTTGCTGATGTTTGGCATGAATAATTCTGGCTTTTTCTCTTTCCTCTTCTAATTTTAGAATTTGGTCATGTCTAAGCTGAATAGAAGAGGAAGGACTTTCTTCAATGAACTGCACTAGGGCTAAAGAAGGAAGAACAAGATTTGTGGGTAGTACTGCTTCTTTTCCATACACAAGATTGAACGGAGAAGATCCTATAGAAGCTTTCTGTGTTATCCTATCAGCCCATAATGCAAACACTAAAGATTTGTGCCAGTTTTTATGATTTTGTTTGATAGTTCGCTTAATGATTTTGATCAGATTCTTATTAGTAGACTCCGCTAAACCATTACCTTGGGGATATTAATTAGCAGAATACTTTAACTTAAATCCTCTTCTAATAGCGAAATCGAACATAGCATTGCCTGAGAAATAAGAAGCATTATCAAAAACAAGAGCATTTGGGACACCAAACCTGGTAATGATGAATTGATCTATAAATTCAATGATTGCTTCAGAATTTGTTGCCTTCAAAGGGATTGCCTCAACCCATTTAGTAAAATAATCGGTAGCAGTAAGGATATACTTATGCTGTTTGGAAGAAGGTGGATTAATTTCCCCAATGATATCCAATCCCCATTGCTCAAATGGTTGTTCAATGTTGACTGGTTGCAAAGGGAAAGCCGGTTTCCGTTGTCTTCCACTAGAAGTTTGGCAATTGAGGCATTTCCTTACATATTCGTGGGCATCTCTAAATAGAGTGGGCCAATAATATCCAGCATGAATAATCTTGTGAGCTGTTGTGTCAGCTCCAAAATGTCCTCCTGCTGGTCCATCATGTAACTCCTGCAAAACCTTTTGGGCTTCAGGTTTCTCAAGGCATCTTAATAAAACAGAATCATAATTCTTCTTAAAAAGCACATCATCAATAATTGTAAAATTCTTCGCTTTTAACCTAATGGCCCTTTTGTTTTTGTAAGACAGATTTGGAGGTGCATAACCATTCTTTAAATAAAAGATTAAATCTGCATATTGAGATCCAGAATCAGTAACACTTATCTGATTGATTTCTTCAGTTTGATCTGTATCGCTTGATTCAGGAATGTTGGATGCTCCTGCCAATATCCTGCAAAAACCTTGGCCCCTAACAATCTTTGCTGGCCTAATTTCTAAGTCATACTCTTGAAGCGCTGTGACCCAATTTGCCCTCTTTTCACCCAGCTCTTTTTGGATTAATAGTTGCCTAACTGCCGGGAAAGGAACTATCACTTTTGTGTGGGTTTTCAAAAGGAAGGGTCTATAATGCTTGACTGCTTTAAATACAACAAAGGCTTGTTTTTCTACATCGGAGTAATTCAATTCAGCACCCTGAAGATTTGAGCTGAAGAAAGAAATGGGTGCTTCCAAATTGTGATCATTTAGTTGCGTGAGTACTGCAGCATAAGACAAGTCGGATGCAATGGTATACAATGTAAAATGATTAGAAAAATTTGGAGTATTCAAGGCTGGGGAATTGATTATTGATTGCTTGATTAGATCAAAAGATTCCTTTTCTGCTGATCCCCACTTAAAGACTGAATTCTTCTTGATCATTGTTTGAAGTGGCAAAATAATTTGAGAAAAATCTGGAACAAATCTTTTAACAAAATTGATCTGGCCTAAAAATGACTGCATTGATTTTTTATTGCGTGGGAAAGGGATTTCAGAGATTTCTTTGATCCGATCAGGATCAATATAAATGCCATCTTTAGACACAATAAAACCCAAGAGTTTCCCTTGATCAAGAGCAAAGAACGACTTTTTAGGGTTAAGAGAAATACCATATCTTTTGGAGCGTTGAAAGATTTGACTCAAGTCATGCAAATGATTAGACCTCTCTTTAGAGAATACAGTTATATCGTCTAGATAGACGACTACTGTTCTATTAATTAACCCTCTAAAAGCTATATCCATAGCCCTTTGGAATGTCGCTCCTGCATTTATAAGTCCGAAAGGCATTTTCTGATACGCATATGTTCCCCATTTTGTTCTGAATGTGGTTTTAAGTTGGTCATCAGGATGAACCAGAACTTGGTTATATCTTGAGAAACCATCAAGAAAGGACATTAATTCAGAGCCTGCTACTGATTGGAGTATTTGTTCCATAGTAGGTAATGGGAAATTGTCTTTCAAGCTTGCTTTGTTTAAATTTCTGAAATCAATACAAATTCGAATGTCGCCATTTTTCTTTCTGACTGGCACCATATTAGAGACCCAGTTTGAGTGTCGGACAGGAAAAATAATCTTGGCTTTCAAGAGTTTGTTAAGTTCCGACTTTATCTGGCTCTCTAAATTTGGATGTATTTTTCTTAACTTCTGCTGAATCAGTTTCTGATCGGGAAGCATAGGAATGGTATGCTGGATAATGGATGTATCATAAGTCTTCAAATCATCATATTTCCAAGAAAAAACCTGTTTATTTTTCCTTAACAGTTTGATGAATGCCTCCTTCTCTTCTAAGGAAAGTCCTAATCCTAAATTAATATTTTGAGGAGCATGGTCAGTACCTAGATTTATCAATTCAAACCTAAGGGTAGAACTTTGGAGCTTTGCATTAATTACAGGTTTAAACCTGTCTTTGATATCATAAAGATCTTCGAGCTTTACCACTGGCTTAGGAATTGAATTTTCCTGAGGTGTTTCTTTCATTTGTAGATCATGGTCATTTTCCTCAATAATTTGATCGTCATAGGACTTTTCAGAAGTTAGAAATTGTAAAATATCCTCATCATGATTGAATACTCTCCAATTAGTGACATTGTCAGGAATTGAAGGCCTAAAAAGTAATTCTACGGAAAATCTATCAAGGCTGTAGTCTTCAGAAGGTAGAAGCTTAGAAGCTACATTGGCTAGGAGATCGGCTGCTGAGTTTTGAGTCCTGGGGATGGAGGAAATGTTGAATGCGGAAAAGTGCGAAGTAAGTTCTTGTACTAGCGATTGATAGTGCTTGAGGTGATTTGAAAGACAATGGATTGCATTCCTCACCTGTTTAACAATAATTTCAGAATCACCGAATACTTTCAAATATTGCACTTTAAGACCGATCGCTTTATACAGTCCTTGGACTAAGGCTTCATATTCGGCTGTATTGTTAGTGCATTCAAATTCTAGCCTACAGGACAGCATTGTCTTTTCTCCTTGTGGACTAACCAAAATGCAACCTGCTCCTGAGCCTTCGCTGGACTTGGAGCCATCAAAATATAAAGACCAAAATAAAGAGGTATTAACAAATGTATTTACAGTTTTCTCAGCATCATTGAAACATCTATACCTATCAGTTTGTGAAAAATTCTCAATCTGAGATGTAAAATGATTGGCTGAAAAAGGAGATGGTTGGGCAACAAAGTTGCCAAAGAATGACTCTGATGAATAATTTCCCAAAATGTTATTGTTGAATGCTACGGGTTGGTTTTCTTGTTCAAATTCAGTAACTGTGTGGGTCATATGTTTTTCTCGATCGATCCTTATTTGATTTGGCTTACCCTTATAGGGAAGCCACATATGTGACCAATCAGTGGAAATATACCCATGCAATTTTTCGGACCAATCCCTACTCAAAATTAAACCGTAAAATTCAGGTATATCGACTATTAGGATGTCAATTCTTTGTACTACTCTGGGATCAACAGACAACCTGATGGTTATGGAATTAATTTCTCCCACAACCTGTACTTTGGTCCTGTCCAACTGTACAATATGAATAGCAGACTTCTGGGGTTCAATGTTCAGTTTAGAGCAAACTGAAGCTGGCATTATGTTAGATGATGCCCCTGAGTCAATTAAACAGTTGTGCAGGTTTCTGTTATAGATCTCATAGGTTAGAAGGAAGGGTGGAGTATGAGAATTTGATCTATCTCCAATCATAACTGAATCGGTAGCTTCAACCATACCTGGAGGAGTTTGGCCTGAATCATGAGCAGCTTTTGCACTGGGAAGGGGTGTAGAGGGAATAGCATTCAATTCTTTAAGAAGTAATTTTTGCTGATGCTTTAATTTACTAAGTTCAAACATAGTTATGTTTGCTTTAGTTTTCTTCATGTCATCAACAATGTTATATTCCATTGAATCAGATACCACTAATGTTTTGGATGTTGAAGGAGTATTAGAAGTTGAAGGCTGGTTTTGGGGAACTGCTGGAGGTGATTTCTTTGCAGGTGTTTTTTCTTTGGTTGTAGCGGAACCTGCACTCCTTTTCTTTGATGATACCTGAACAGGTTCAGAAATACTTTTGCTCCTAGTAGTGATTGGGAACGCCTCTTCCTCATTATCTATATCGGAGTTGGGGAGTATAAAATCCCACATTCCATGAAATTCTACTACTTCTTCTTCATCATCAGTCGGTGTGATTGTTTCCTCTTCCTCTTCTTCTTCTTGCTCTGAGTCCGCATTAGATATGACATTTGGGGGTTTTGACTCATTTTTCTTATAAGTCCTAAATGGTCTTTTGTTTGAGGTTTCGGCCACCTGTTTCTTTATTTCAACCATTTCGTTAGACAAAGTTTTCAGGACCTTTTGCAAACCCTCCATGTCATATGGGTCTTTTGGGGTTTTCTTCTTGGAATCCTCTTTGAATGAGACTTTTTTGGCTTTTCTGTCTTCTAAAGCAGCTTTCTTCTCTAGAGCATTGATGCGTTTCTCCACAGCAAGCGCTTCTTTCATGTTTTCGGCTAAGGTAGGTTTCCCGGCTCTATCTACAAAGATGGCTATATTGGCAGGCAGAGCTGTTATATACCATTCGCTCCGAATTTGTTCGCTTGGTTTGGAGGCTGTAGGGATTTTATTTAGGAGTTTATTAAATCGTGCATTAAATTCCTTAATTGGTTCCCTATGTTCTATTCTCAGATTGGAGAGATCGTTTATTAAAGTTGCCAAAGACCTATCATCTCCATATTTGGTAAGAAACTGCTCTTGGCAAGTGTTCCAACTGGTAATGGAACCAGAGGGTAAAGAGAAATACCAGGATCCTGCTGATCCTTGCAAGGTATAAGGGAAAAGTCTAACAACAACATCTTGTTCTGTTACTCCTTTTAAGTTGACAGCTAGCATGAAATTATTGATGTGTTCTTCACCTTGGGTTCCATCATCTGGATTAAACTTGGGTAGCCATTTTTCAGGATAATCTGGTAATGGATGCAATGGCGCAAGCATGTTGACTACACCAGGTCTGGTCCATGGATCTGCCATTGTAATAGTGACAGTGGTTGATACTACTGTTGGAATTCCAGATGTATGGGAAGGAAATAATACTGAGGAGTGGGCAGGTTGGGATGTTGAAGCTTCTAATCCCTGGTGAACAACAATATGTAATGGGGAAGTGGATGGTAGACTTTGCAGAGGGGAAGATGCAATGGAGGATGTGGATGAAAGCTCTTCACTATCAAATCCTTAGTATATTTCTTCGCCTTTTTCCTTTTGGGTAAAGGGAACTTAGTGGGTTCAATACCGAGCTTTTCGTTCTGAAGTCTGGTGAGAGGGTGAGGTAAATTGAACTGTGAAGTCGCACTGCTTTGTGATACCTCAGATTTCTGTGGTGAAATCGAGAAGCTCTGAAGTTTATGGATAAGAGACTGGACTTCAGGTGATTCAAGACTTAGTTGTTCTGGAGTATGATGGGTTTGAGCAGTGGTAGTTGATTCCTCTTCTTCTTGTTTGGATACTGGCGAACCAGTATGCAAATAGGAAGATCGAGGGGATTCGGAGGGAGAATTACTCTTAGAATGGCTTATAGGTTTTGGCTTATGTGCCATTCACAATCGAGGCCCTCCTTCTAGAGCCAAAAATGTTGATGCCTCGAAAATCGCTGCAACAACATCGGGGATAACCACCCAGTCCGGACCTTAGTACAGCTCCTTTTCCGTTTGGAATAGTGGCTCCGACTGGGGATAATGGGACCAGTTTCCCAAAAGTAGATAAACGGGATGAATGGATGATTTATAAAACTAAGCTAGCGATGGGCGAATAACTAAAACTATTGACAAGAATAAAAGAACTATGACCTATCCCGGGAATCTATTAAGCTTTTAAAGTGCAGCGTTTGATGGTCTGTGTCTAAAGACAGGCATATAGATGACTCCATCAATCAGACATAGATATTAATTCATTTAAAATTATTATGCCTAAATAGTTAAGCCCAGCGATTAATGCGATATTACCACACTCATCATTTATATTATCGACATATACATAATTAAAAGGAAAGCATATCATAAAACATCCAATAGTGGTATGAATGTAGATCTGCTGTTACAGCGCATGCATATAATCAACAATAGCAAGGATAATCAAATAACAATTCACATAACAGGAATGAATTCAGACATAGATAGAAATACCATATGAGCCGCTTTGACACTCCTGATATCAATCGCTACTTGTAATTCTTTCTTCAACGCAGAAAAATTCACAACAATGACAATAGTGCACAATTGCATAAAAAGCCTCTTTGTTGAATTAAGAAAAACTGGTCCAGTTTCATAAAAGAATATTGACTGAAGCACAATAGTGCAAACTTCAGTCTTTAAGTCTGGTACAAAAATTTACGACCCTTTCCAAAACAACGAAAGGGTCTATAAATACTAAACTAATCTAAATATCTAATAAACAGAAATCCTACTTAATTGGCATCAATAACTTTTGATCCTATTTTTTCCATGCGATCTGGCAAGCGGGAGCATGATTCATCAAGTCGGTTGCTTTCCTTTGAATCTGAGCTGACTTATCGCAAGCATTGGCTCTACTTCAGGAGGTTTGTTGAGGCACGAACTGAGCTGAGCGGCATAGGTGGCATCCTGAATATCGGGAATTATATACCCGATTGCATCTGTTAGGCACTTAAGGGCGGCTCTTTGTGTATGCGTCTTAATCAGAAAGAGCCAATATGCTTCCAAGCTTAAACTATTAATCCCAACGATTAATCTCCCCTTTTCCTCTAATTCAGGATAACATGATTGCTCTAATGTGTTTTTTGTTGTGATCTTTTCTGGTGTGCATTGAGAAATCATATTTGATAAGTAGAGAGTGTTGTTAACTAGTTCCACTAGATTGCTGGAAGTTGCTTTACATCTTGAAGCTGCCCTCTCTGCTTTCATCATCTGAGAATGCCATTCAGTGAAGAGTATGTCTTTATGTGTTTCCGAGATCCTGGGCAAATTTGTTTCTCTCCCTTGCTCAGAATCTTGCCAATCAAGAAATGCAGTTATGACCTCTTCAACTTGATCTAATTCATTTCTGGCCTTCTCTACCTGCTGATTTATAGATGTCGTTAACTCACATAATGGCTCTGCTTGAGCGATTTGCTGACATAAGAGCTTAACCTGGGATATCAATGGACTGTTGATTAGTGATGCTTCCGTTCTGAATTCTGCCACTTGTGAAGTGCCCTTTGCTTTTTCGAGATGCAATGACAATTGAGCGATTTGCTCATCCTTTGTTTTCATCATTTGCTCATTCGCTGCTCTTAATTGTGCCAATGCCTCCGACAATTCCTTTTGTTTCTGGATCGCGTTTTGGTTGATCCTTTGCCTTTCTTCCTGCAACTGCTGGGTTAATTGATTGTTCATTTGCTGTTGTGGCAACAATTGCTCCTCTACTTGCTCTGCCTTCTGCTTTGTTTCAGTCAATTGTGCCTGTAATGCAAAAATTTCTTGGTCCTTAGTCTTTAGTAGAAGACTTACCTCTGATGCCTTTTCGATTGTCACTGCCGAATAGGCTCCCGCATACTGTGACAGTTTTGTTAGGTCATCGGAGGGGTCGAATTCCTCCTTCCAAACCACGCTGCCCGTTACAGTTTGTTCTGGAAAAAGGGGAGGTTGATCAATCTTCCTCCTTTTCCTTTGTCTTTTTACCACTGCCTTATGCCTCGGGCTATAGAAAACATCTAGGGGAGGAATATCTTCTACCTGGAGAATGATTTGGTCGGAGGGGTCTTTTGGTATTACCTCAACATCCTTAGAAATGGGTGGGCCGCTGGTTCCACTTAGAACCTGAGGTGAAGTGATGTCCTGTGTATCATTTGTCTTGGAAGTGTCCGTATCTTTCGAACATTCCTATCCACTGATGATGGAATGAAACTGCTGCCATTCCTGGAGCAATTTGGGGTCTATGGTAGTGTCCACATTGACATCAGTGGTGGTCTGTTTCTCCTTTTCGGCTTGGGACTCCTTTCGCTCTTTCTCTTGCTCTTTCTTCTGTTGCTCCTCTTGTTCCCTCTGTTGCCTTTCCTCATGCTCTTTTCTCTGTTTCTCCTCCTGTTCCTTTTTATGATCCTTTGTTACAACCGGAGGTTCCTTTGACTGTTGCCGAACAGGCTCACTTGATGATGTCGCCGGGGTTGTTGCTAGTAAATCTAGAGGCAGAGTTTGCAACCTCTGTTCTCTAAGCTTATTAAACTCAGTCAGCCCTTCATCATTATATTTCATTCGAGCGAGTTCTTTAGCCTGACCTATTGTTTCGGCTGCAACGAATAGGTCGTCAAACATATCTTCTTTGTGCTCAAATTTTGTCAATTTGGCCTGTTCTAGTGCATTGTAGGCAACTTTGCTTGGATCATATGGCCTGTTTGGGATAGTTGCCAGAGTTAAGGATTGAAGCTTTGTGGCTTCCTTTTCTGCATGTTTGAGATCATGCAGAGTATAGACACCACACCTAAAGGGAAAAGAGGGCCAGCCCCTCTTCTTTTCTTTCTTGAGAGTCTGTGTAACACTCTCAGCCATAATCTAATAAGCGATTTCTCTTGCTAGCAGTTTATCTGGTATATACAAAGGGAGAACATGTGGGTTGGCTTGATTGCCGAAAACTCTTATGTAGGTAAATTTCTCCTCTCCAAACCAACTTTCTACCGCTGTTATATCAAACGAAGCTTGATAGGAAATCTTGGGAATGGGTTTATAAAAAATAGAATAATGAATAGGCACCATAAAGCCATTGCAAATTTGGTACAGATGGTGCTTGTAAGAGGACTTCCATAGTTTCTGATGGTATATGTGGATAGCCATGAGATATTGTGGTGTCCACCTCCAGCCGAGCACAGGAAATTCAGAATTGAAACATAGTGTATCTAAGATATATGCACTGTAATAGAATGGGGGAATTTTCCTTTCAGTGATGACTGTTTGATTTCTAAAATCACGCACAGCTTGTGCTAATTTTTCAGAAAGGATGGTGGCCCAATCCATAATTATATTGTTTACTGCTGCCTCCATTAGAGGAACCATTTCTATGGTAAAATTAGCAGAGTCATGCAATCCCCATAATCTACACATCATTATTCCCGCATTGCAATAAGGAGAAGCCAGAGAATCAACCGAGTACTTACCGGAAGATTCGTGTTTGTGTTTGGCTGGATTTTGTCTCCAATCCCGGATGGGTTCGGATTCAACTTCATTTTCGCTTGCAAACTTCTCCAGGAACGCTTTGTTATATATCTTCTCCAGCTCGGGCAAATGATACATTTGCCTTAGATCATCCGCCCTAAATGATCCAAAGATTCTTCCATCTCTAGTGCTGAAAGTTCTATCCAAGATTGGGATTTCTTGAATCGCCCACCGCACTACATCTGTGTATGGGAGAATTTGCTCCCTGGCCGCTATTCTGTGAAGGAAAGAGTCGGCTAAATCCTTGAGAGTACATTCAGACTTCCGAGTAGGATCCGCAGTAGCTTCTGTTACTGTCTTTTCTGGTTCTTCGGCTTCAATTAGGTTGTAAGTGCCTTGCCAAGTAACTCTGGTGAGACCCGTGCATGTAGTATCAGATATTAAGCCCTTCTTCTTGTCCACGAGAGCTTGTCCTGCAGCTGGTGTAGTGGAAGCGCCTGCGATCTTCTTAGATTTCTTCCCCATCTTATTTAAGCTTCCTTCTATGGATGAATTCTGCACAGCGGCACAAATATACGTAATACAGAGAAATAGCAATGAAAACTTGCAAGTGATGAGAAAATATGGACAGATGCGTAATAAGGGATTAGCCTTTAAAATGGGCGTGGACATAATCCATGGGAAGATTTTAGGACTTATGATCACATTAATTGGTTGTTTAAAACCTGTCATCCCTTAAATGCCCATTATATCGTTAATAGGCCGAATGATTCATTTAAGCGTGCAGTGGGCATTTTGCCGGTTGAGCGCAGGTGAATGATTGCTTAACCGATCAAGCTTTAAATATGAATGAACCGTGATATCCCATCACTTAACGGCTTTTTATTGAAATCTGTGCTTTATCGCAATCGGGCATTGGGACAACCTTAAACCTTCTTGTATTGACACTATTCACAACCTCCGATCGCCGATAGCGATATCGCATCGCGTCGGGGGTATGACCTGAGCGCCTTTTTTATTGTGCATTGGATATTGCCGATCCCCGATTGCGATATCGCATCGCATCGGGGTGGAGAGCTTTGGGCGCATGAAGAATGTTTTATAGAATATCGCCGAACGCCGATCGCCGATAGCATATCGCATCGGAACTAATGGCATGTGGGTGCTCTAAAACCTGCATAAAGTATCGTCGATTGTCGATTGCGATATCGCATCGGCGGAGATTAATGTGCAGCTTATTTGTATTCCTTATGTCATTGCGATATGCGATCTTGTGATCGCTTTATCGCAATGACAAAGATTTGCTTTATTCCATTTTATGGGTTTTACAAAAAGGGTTTTATATAATGATTTCATTTGATTATCGGTTTTTTTGAAATAATGAAGTATTGATACCAACTAACTTCTAAAGGGACCCATTTCATATGATAATAAATAAAAAGAATAATAATATGAAATGGGGGGTTGTTGTAGAGCACAACACCACCACAACCTTCATCCATCTTGCCATCCCTTGATATCATCATTATTACCTTCCAAACCCTCTCAGCAACCTTCCTGTAGCATTACAAGACTTCCTATAGCAACTTCTTATACCATGCTTGTAGTAGCCTATTTTGCCCTTGTTTTGACCTATAATGCAAGTTTTCCTTAGTTTAGAAGTAGGTTGACCCCCCATATTGGACTCCATGATCAGAGGTAGCACCTAGGCCATTCCTACCATTCCTTTTTCTTCACTACAAGAGAAAAAAACATTAGTTTCGTTATCGCAGATTTGGAAAGTAGGACATTGCTTTATATGAAAGTGTGAATTAGATAGATGGTGCATGAAATATTGAGCTATGAGTTGGTAGAATAATTTCTTGTTTTCAAGTGAATTTGATAGCTAGATGGTTGATTGCAATTAGTGTAGTTTCCTTTCTGCAGGTAGCATAATTCTTGTGTTCTTTCATGAATTGATTCAATAGCATTTACAAGTTGGTATAATTTACAAGTTAGATTTGAAAAGAATTTACTTTTTCTACATTAGAGATAGCTTTTGAATTGCACTTTCAATAGTTAATTTCCCCTAATTCAATAGAAGAATGGTATTGGAGATCTAATGATCAAATGAACTAGTTGAGGGTGGCAAAAGTGGAGTTCTATCTATTGTGTATATAGCAATGTCACCTCAAAGTTTGTAAAAACCCCAGGTTAATAAATAGAGTTGAGGAGACCTTGGGAGTTGCAACACTCTTGTTGGAATACCAGGGCTCACCACTTTTTCTCACTGTTGTCGGGGAGGTGTCAAGGTAGATGTTATTTCTGCTTAAGAATTTTTTTCTATTTTACATTCAGTTTTGAAAAAGTCACATAAAAGAAGAATTTTTTCTTTCATGCCTCATAGGAATAGATATACTCAAGGAAAATTCTTACCAAACACCCCCACACCATCAAATAGTCAACCTTCACTCTTCTTCAATGACTGTCAACTTCCCTCTCTGACTACAGGGGAGTTAGAAGACCCCTTAGGGGAACAACCTGAGATTTTTGAAGAACCTATTGGGGAAGAATAAGAATCCATTTCACCTACTCAAACCATTGATGAAAATAGGAATGAGTAAGTTTTCCCTATCAGAGAGACTAATGGAGAGGCTAGAATGAAGAATATAAGCCCTACCGCCCTTCCTCGCTTCCATGGCTTAACCTATAATGACCCTGCTACTTTTATGTTTGAGTTTGTTGTTGTCTATAGGACCTATGAATATACCTCTAATGACCAGAAGCTAAAGTTATTCCCATCTACCTTTAAGGATGCAACCTTGCGTTGGTTTATGGGTATGCCTAAGGATAATTCCACTACCTGGGCTCAAATGAAACAAGCCTTTAACAACAAGTATAGGGACTACTGTAGATCCAAAGAAACCAAAGAAGAAATCTATAGAATGACTCTTGGACTTGATGAATCCCTAGAGGAATATGAGGAAAGATTCGAGCTGAGTTATAGGAGGGCCAGATGCACCCTTGATTCAGTTAGTTCTTCTCTGAGGGATCAGGGAGGACATGCTAGAAACCCTAAACATGTTGTTTGGTGGAGACATATATCATTTATCCTATGAAGACATCAAAACAGTGTTCAAGAATGACTCTAGGGCTACTAGGAAGAAGAGTAGAACTAGTCAATCTTTGGTGAGTTCCTCTCCCTCCAAAACATCCATCAAGAATGAAATTGGAAACATGTTGGAGGACTTTAACAGTGAAATGTTGCATACCTTTACTTTGCAAATGGATACCATGCAGATCAAGAGGAGACAAGAGGAATCAGAGAGGGGCTTAGCTATTTTTTTCCCTAAGTGCGCTAGAAGGCACCCCATAAATGAATGCCTCTTAAATGTCATAGAGGTCTTCTTAGTTTGTGAGAAAAACCATGCCACAGATAAATGTCCTTCCTTTCCTGGATTGAAAGTTGTCTACCAAGGGGTAGAAGGTGGGGCTGAGCAACTCTCTTTTATCAATCAAAAGATTCCTCAAGGACCTCGACCATACCAATAGGGCATGCAAGGTGCATCCTACTCTTATTACCATCCCAACGAGAATGCACACTTGCCACCTTGGTACTCTTACACTCATCTATCATGGCCCACACCTCCTTCTTGGCCTTATGCACCTCAATATCCTCCCCAACCTGTCAATTAACCATTTCAGACATATGCTTCTCCACATCCTCAGTGGAATAACCCATAACAATGGTGGAGGCCTCAACTCAACCAACCTCCTGCTTCACTTCCTCCACCTCCATCTCAACCACAACTCACTCATCCTGCTCCACCCATTAATGTTGTCTTGTTGGGGCTTGACCCAGGTTTGGGTTTAATTAGCCAAACAAATCCCTGTACTATTGGCCCTTTCGGTAACAGTCCGTGGAGCACGAACTAAGGTCCCACTCAAAGTAGTATGGGAGGGTGCTAGAACCAGGTTTCCACACCCTTGAGATGTCTGATAGGTTCAACTGGTCTTTTGTTTGTTCCTACATGCAGGTGGCTTTGCACACCTTCTGTTCCTTGCGGCTTGATTCCCTACCTTCACGTAGCCCTAACCAGGGGTTGTGTCGCGCTTTCCGCTATTACCCGAAATCTTATTTATCTTCCAGTATTAATTAAGCACCTTCGCCTACTTAAATGTCTTAAGTTATACTTAACAATACAAAATATTCATACAAGTGCACGTAGTAAATAAATAGTATACTTGCAAATTATATCCAATCATGCATTAAACCAGGAAAAGATACACAAAATTATAGCAAAACTTCTCTTTATTGATTCTTCCAATGGTTACAGACTCGACCTGCCCTGTGCACTCAGCTGCAGGGGTCCGCACACTCAGCTACGGACTACTAGGCCTCTGCGCACTCAGCTGCAGAGCCTTCTCCTACTCTACGACCCACAAAAATGCTTTACACTTCGACTCAGTCACTTAGACTTCTCATCCTTCTAATAGTTCCTTGGTTCCTTCTTAGTTATCTTCTACACTTAGAGCCCTGCTCTATTTTTACAATCCTATGGTCTCGTGGACAATGGGTAGGTCTATCCAGCTGACATTACATTAAAAAAACTAGGGTGGACAATCCTGTGACTCTATTACACTTTCGCTCCCTGTGCGGGCAATTCGTGGAGCTTTTACAACAAGATTCGGTCAAAACTATGGCTTTAAGCCCCAAAATGTGCCTTGGGGGGGATTCCATGCCCAACAGGCCCCCAACACAAACATCGTGACTCACCTCGAGTCACTCTTTCGGCACGAAGATCTTTTCGCGGAGTCCCTCCAACTGTTCTCGAACTGCGGCAAGGTCAGCAACACATTGAGTTGCTGCTTGTTGGATATGCTGCATACGTTGTTTTGAGACCTCTGTGTCGGAAGTGCTTCTCTGCGTTAAGGTGTGAATCCCCTGCATTTGTGTGAGATTGCTTTAAATTTCTACTGTGATGATGAAGGCCTCATTGATCCAAGGCTGAATGTGCACCTTCAGGACTACTTCCTTGTGTCATGCCGCATCCACCTATTCTTTCAGCACTTTAGCTTGTTGCATCTGCACGAGCCTCTGAGTGAGGGCCACCGTCTACGCGGTTCCTTTGACATTGTCATAATATTGTTGGAGTTCTTGCGCCTCTGTCTCTAAGTGTTGGATGTTGGGGTCCTCCTAAAGATTTGTGAGGACCTCAAATGATTCTTCCAACATGCTGGTGCAGTCTCGTACTGCACTGCCAATTTCCTCCAGTCCAGCTGTGATAGTGCTAGCACGCTATTCTCTAACTTATGAAGGGGTGGATGACTACGCCTTTAATCGCAGCTCGGCGATCTAAAGGTTTAGCTCCAGCTGAACCTTTATCATTTCTTCCCTCGCCTCACGGACCCCTGCTGCTAACCTATGGATCTGCGCCTCTGCTGGCATGTCTGCTAGGATAGCCAGCTTTGGGACACTTTGGAAAGCGTCATCTATTACCTGTACCAGCTATTGATTCTGCAACACCACTTCGTCATGCTGCAAGCCCAGTTGTTCCATATTGATTTTATGCTACCCGAGGACTTGCAGTGCATGGGCTCTCTCTAGCTCACAACTTTGCAGTTATCCCATCTTGCAAAATATATAAGGTCTCTCGCAGGAGTGTAGCCATATTGAGACTGAGACCTTTCAGTGTGCTGACCGTAGTCCTATTGGCTTCATTTGATGTCACTAGTGCCCCTTCCAGCAGCACTATGGTATTCATCATTCACGTGCGCAACATTTGTTTTGTTGTTGTTGAGCTGACTACGAGGTTCATTGAAAGGGTACTAGCATGAGGAGGGCGCACCTGTAACTCTTGCAGCTACGCTTTGAGGGCCCCCAACACAATCTGGTTCTCTTGCATGAAATTATGGAGGGCCTCAGAGGTGACATAATGCACTATCTCGCCGATGTCATGCAGATCACCCTCGGTTAGGGTGATCAGGTCAATCGACAACTTTGATGCCTTGACCTTCTTACACGACCCGGCCTGCTCGGTTGGGTGCTAGTGCTTTAACTGTGTTGAAGTGGTTCGGGGGTCCGTGCCTTCTTCTTCTTCCTCTTCTTATTGCCCATGCAAAGGTGACGGTTGTCCCTCATGTGCCCTTTGCGTCTACCTCTTGCATTGCTGATGTTGCTGCTGCTTCCTATTCCTACTCAAGTGTTGTCTGTGCACTATACCGTGCCACTCGCACTTTTGTTGCTGTTGCTTCCTTCCTTCGCTTTTCGGCCAACTGTGCGATGCGTAGCTTGGCCTCGTCTTTCTTTCTTTGTGCTGCCGACTCTTCTATCTCCATGATGTCTGGGACATGCCACTTCTGCGGCCATGCCTCTAGTACATTAAAAATGACGTCGTCTGTGGTTACGAAGGGTAGCTTTATCCATTGTTTGGTCAAGTCCTTGCGCGCTCTGATATAAATGTTGTGGATATCCACTTTGAATTCCACAAAACTCTGTAGGCTGTTGTAGACAGTGGGCAACAACCGTGGCTTGTGGTTGATCTCCATTCTGAGGTTCATCAACCATGAACACCCAGAATATTTTACTGTCGCGGATTGTCTTGGCATCCTTTGTGGCCCAGAGCGAAGCATACTTCGTGGCCTTTGGCAGGTCCCTGTCAATTATGGGGAATTGACTATCCTCTGGTAATTCCCCTGCCACGAGCACTATGGATAGCAGAAGCCATGTATAGTGGAACACATTTCCCTGTTCTTGAGCTTTGCAACAGTTCTCTAAAAACTCCTTGCAGAGGAACTCGAACCAGTTAAACTAGACCCCCTTCGCACACTGCTCAGCCAATGTGACCACCAGCACGGGTACTTCGTCTGCGCGAAACTTGCGCATAACCTTACCAACCAGTGTTTGGGTTGCCACTTTTACTACTTTGTCAGTGATGCTAGATATGGCGTAGCCCCTTTTCTTCTTCGCCAGCTTGTATTTTTTCTTCATGGCCTCCGCAATGGCCAAGTCACTGCTCTTCCCTTCTGAGATGTCTGCGGGGTCCTCTCCTTTGCATGGGAGCCAGGAGATATGGTGAATCAAGTCTTCCGTGATGGGGATGGGCTCCTCCAGCCACAAACACCCATCATGCACCAGGTAGAGCAGCTGCCTGATGACGAAAATGGTTATTGGGGCATGGTGGAAATGCGGCACCTAGAGCAGGTTCAATAGTCCAACCTTTTTCACCCTGCGCAACCTTTTTCACGGCTCTAGTTCTGTAACCCCTGTTGCCATGTTCTGCTTGGGCTTCATGAGGTGCTTGGTCTCAAGGTGAGGGAACTTCTCGTGGTCAGCGAGGTCCTAGTCTTCGAATTTTAGGCTCGGAACACGTCCCAAGTGCGTGCCCTCAAACTTAATGCTGTCTGGGAGGAGCAGGGTTTGGAGCGAGCTCTTGGTCTCGTCCAAGTCCTTAGGTACTTTAGCCTTCCTTTTTCATGGGGGGACATAGGTGGCCAACTTTGCCGAGGGGTGCGCCGGCTGAGTTTCCTCCTCCATGCCTTCATCCCTGTCTTCTGCGATGATTAAGTCCTCTAGGTCTTCCTCTTCTTCATCGGTCTCTATGGTGACGACTTTCCCCTTCTCCTCCATTGCCAGATTATTGTGCAGTGGGTTCCGCGGGAACACACGTATGGGAACCATTGCTTGTTTGTCCTTCTTGGGTCTTGGCATGCACAGTGATTTCTGGATTTTTGCCACAATCCCGGCACCTTCCGGAGCATCCCCCACATACAGGGCCTACGCGGCCCTCCTCAGTGGTAATTTTGGTTATCTCGACAACATCCTCAACTGATGCCATCGTATCTATCCAGAAATCTTGCATTCGCGAACTCAGGGGCTCAATCAACGCTTGGCACACAACAATCAGGGCTCTACTGAGTAGCTTAATTTGCAAATGGCCAAGTGTTGTTCGCTGGGTAGCCCTTTGTATTTAATAGCATTTTGTGAATTTGAATTCGACCGTTCCCCTCAAATTCAGCTCATTAATGCTCCCTTGGTGGCAGATTTTCCCAAATCTTGCCCATAAATCATGTCTTAAATGCTTGCTACCTGCTCCATTTGGTCTCAAGTTGAGCATCCCATCATGAATAGTGACTTCAATGGTCACTTTTGGGTCAACTTGCACGGTATCACAACCCCCCGTGCATGGTCAAGGACCTTGTGACTGTTTTCTTCTACGTGCAACTCCAACATCGCGCAACTCCCGGGCAGAATAGTTTATAGTTTTGCGCTCCCTTTCAACTGCCTGGAGCACTAAGATTGTTCTTCATTTGGCTATTCAGGTGGTCTCACCACCCGTGGAAAGTTTCATCCTGTCATCCATCATGTTTCCTGGAGAATACCCACCTTTTATTGTTATGTTCGGTCTCGCATGCTTTACCATTTGCAACATGCTACCCTGGTCTATTCACTTAGTAATGTGCGGTCCAAGCCAAGGCATCAGACTGATCAATTCACAGAGATAGGTATTAAACCTATTATCGTGATCATATGCATCCTACCTTATCACCCTGGTCTTTTTGCCAATAAAATATTCCTTTATCTCGTCCTCTAGCTTCTTGACTTCCGCATCCACCAGAGCACTTTTCTTCCTTAATCGTACCTTTTCTTCTTCATGTTCATGGAGTCTAAAATTTCCTTGTTGGATTTCTGCTTCCAAGGTTCCACGAACCGTCATATCTATCAATGCTATCATGCACATTCTAAGTCCTCCAAGTACTATAGGGCTTACTGTGGTTGCTTCATACTCCAGCCTTGGTGGTGCCTGCGTGGTCAGGTTTTTTTCATGCAGTCCTATAAGCCCAGAGAACCACTGGTACGCGCATGCCTATTTAGTCCGCTTCACTTTGTGGACCTTGTTCGACACTTCACATACTTTGTTGATAGCTTCTGCATGGATATTCTTCTACACATTTGTTCTTTCCATACTTCGTGGTCCCAACCGGAGGGGTTGTTCGTGCCATTGCCTTTATTGCACCTACTTACTGATCATGTCTCCTACCGTGAGGATGGTGTGCATTCGTGCAGGTTTCGCACCATATGCCTGTATCCACCTGGATAGGTGGGTGCGTGGGCCAATTTGTCTGTCATACATGTATTTCAATCGCATTTGAGGCTTCCCAAACCACACATGCATCATCCTTCTACTTTTCGCGCCAGTCCTCAAAACTTCTTTGGTGCATACCCCACGATCTTGCGGGCGTAGCTCTTAGTACCCATTTTAGAGCGTCGAAACGCTACTATTCCAGTACTTCTCTTTCAACTTTGTTTAGGAAGTCATCCACCTCACTCAACCCGTCATACATAGGCAGATCTCTTACCTTTGTTGCTACGTAGTGCAGCGACCTTGTCATCATGTTATAGTTGAGCGTGGTTACCTCGTGTAACTGGTTCTGCCATCGCTCTATATCCTCGTCAGAACCTGATGTGTAGGAGCTTTTGCGCTCCCACAAGATTCAGCCATCCACAGTTGGATTTACCCAGTCCCGCTCCCATGCGGTTATTTTGTAGATATAATCCAAATCATCGTCACTGTCGTAGTCGCGCACTGGATCTATGTAGCAGAATCCTTTTGCAGGATCTAAAGGTACCACTACACATAGTGACTTTTTCTCAAAGATCATCTTGTGCTTCTTTAGATTTATTACTCCATTCATGTCAGTGGTCCAATCTATTCCCAATAGCATGGGGTAGGGATTCCTGTCATCGACAATCTCTATTACTTCGAAATATGCTAGCACGCTTGCTCCTTCAATATGTACTGTGATCCCCTGTAGTCTCCCGATAGGTAGGATATTTTGTTGGTTCGCCATTTGCAGTTGGATATGAGACCATTGTAACACAGTCCTGCCCATGCGCTCCCATGTCTGCTTTGGCAGGACATTCGTGTCCGATCCTATATCCAGAATCAATTGGTCTATCTCTTATTCCCAGATCTCCGCGGTCAATCTCATCTCCCTTCCTGTTCGTGTCGTGTGCTTCCCGAGCTTCTAGACTACATGCAGTTCTCCTGGCACGGTCCCATCACATCTAGTTATGAGTTCTTGCAGCCCCTTTACTACCTTGCTGTCGCATAACAGCTTCATGCATGTCTCCAAGAACGTAGTGAGCATCGATGGGTCAATGCCCAGCTCCAGTCTGTCTTTACTTCCTAAAGTGTAGGCATCAACGAACCTCCTCTTAGCTTCCATGAAGGTCTCCTTAGCATGCTCCAAATCAAATTCTAGTTCCTTCATTGGAGCATTGCGAACCCAGGTGCTTTCTTGAGGTTGCTTGCCTTTGTCATCCCCTGTCATAATACCACTCCAGAGCACGATATTTACATTAGGGTCTTCCTCGTGCATCTCAGACCTCATCATTTGCAGGTTCTGAGTCAGGGGGGGTTGGAGTGCTCCTTTAACGCGTAACCTCGCTATCAGTATTGGACAGTGCTCTATATCATGATCAAACAATGTACAATACAAGCATGATGGCTGCATTGGATTCATACAATCGCGTTCATAATGTATGTTGGCTATGTGGGGCTTGAACCGGGTTCAACAGTGAGTTTGGCCAAGAAAATCCTGGTACTACTGGCCCTTTTGGCAACAATATGTGGAGCGCAGACTGAGGTCTCACCCGAAGTAGTATGGGAGGGTACTGGAACCAGGTTTCTGCACCCTAGGGATGTCTTGATTTGGGAGATCGATACCTAATTCAACCTTCACGCTTACTAGATTATGCGCACCTGCAAACTTCTGGCGTTCTGTGGGACTACCTTCACACGGCTCTTGCTATAGTGTGACCAGTGTTAATTACCCAAGTCTTCCTTAATTAGGGTTTGTTCGTTAATTACTAAGAAGATTCTCATTCATAAGCATACATATAAGTGCGTGCAGATAAATAAACAGATATCATCAACACATAACATTCAAATACAGATCTATGAACCAGATGCACAATATGTCAAACCAACTAATCTTTATTAATGATGCCTTCAAAGTTTGATCCAGTACAGACTCGACTCCACCCTGTGCACTCAGCTGTAAGGGTCTGCGCACTTAGCTGCAGACTCTACTAAGCCTCTGTGCACTCAGCTGCAGAGCCTCTGCCTACTACTATGACCCAATACAATTCAGATTCACTTCTATCTTTTAACCATGCCTTCACATCTATCTATTCCTTCTCAAAACTCTGAATTCTGACTTTTACACTTAGAGCCTCACTCTATTTATACAATCCCATGGTCCGTGGACCATGGGTAGGTTGACACATTTTACATTAAATTACATTATTTTAGGGTGGACAACCCTAGACTCTCGTGCTCCGCGCACTTCACAGAGTCTTTACAATACAATTTTCCCAAAATTTGGGCTTTAAGGCCCCAAAACTATTGCGCGGGGGATCCGATGCCCAACAGGCCCCCAACACAAACATCATGACTCACCCTCGAGTCACTCTGTTGGTGTGGTGATCTTCATGCGGAGTCCATCCAACAGCTTCTGCGCTTTGCGTAAGTCCGCAACACATTCTTCTGTTGTCTGCTGTACCAGTTGGGCGCGTATCTCCGATGCGTCATTGTCAGGGACACCTCCTTGCCTTAGCGCATATATGCCCTGCATCTGTGTTAATGTTCCCTCAATCTTGGCGGTGACTATGAATGCTTCCTCGAGCCAAGGCTGGATGCACACTTTAAGCACTGCGTTTTCCTGACGTGTGATGTCCACCTATTCCTTTAGCGCCTGGGCCTCCTTCATCTTGGCCAGTCGCTGAGTAAGGGTGACCATCTGTGTGGTCCCCTGAACATTTTCATATGCCTACTAAAACTACCGCGCTTCTATTTCTAGATGCTGTATAGTTGGATCTTCTTGCAGTGAGGTGAGTGTGAAGAGTGACTGATCCAACAAGCCTATGCAATCCTATACAGCGTGCTATATTGCTTCCAACCCCAATTGAATGGCGTGGTTGCGCTGCTCTCTGACTTCCAGGGGTGTAGAGGGTTGTGCCTTCAGCCGCAGTTCCACAATTTGCAGGTTGAGGTTTAGCTGGATCCTCATGGCTTCCTCCTTTGCCTCGCAGAATCTACTGGCCAATTTGTGGATTTGCACTCCTACTGGTAGGTCTATCACAATCTCTAGCTCTGGGATGCAGCGACATGCTTCCTCGACGGTCTACTCCAGCTGCTTATTCTGCACTACCGCTTCATCGTGTTAGAGGCTCAGTTGCTTGATGTTGATTCGCTATTCACTAAGCATTTGCACTGCACATCCTTCCCTAGCGCAGAGCTCTGTCGTCGCTCCGTCTTTTAGCTGGTATAATATTTCTCGTGAAAGGGCAACCAAGTTTAGGCCAAGTCCCTTGATCTGGCCTATCGTGGCTCTGTCCTCCATGCTGTTTGCTGTCAGTGCTCCTTCCGGCAGCACGATGGTATTAGCCATTTTGGCCCACAGCAACTGCTCTGTTTCTAATGTACCCGTAGCCTCGTAGATGGCTACTGTTCCCTCTTGTGGGGGCCGCACCTGAAGTCCCTGCAGTTGTGCCCTGAGTGCCCCCAACACATTCTGCTGCTCCGTCATTGCTTCCTAGAGCACTTCCTTGGTGACCTTGCGAACTGTGTCGCCAATGTCATATAGGTCACCCTCGGTCAGTGTAATAGGTTCCCCATCTAATTTGGAAGCCTTGGTATTCTTCCGGGGCCTTGTCTGTTCCATACTGTGTGACTGTTTTAGCTGTGTCGATGATATGGTTGGGTCCATGCCTGCTATCGTGTCATCTGTACCCTGTCCTGTGGTCAGGTCTAGGCCTCTTTCCTCCTACATCGTGGTTGCCCTAGATGCCGGTGCTACTGCTGCTTTTCCCGCGGACTTGGTTAGCTCCGCGGCGGCTTTTGCTGCCTCATGGGAAGCCCTTACCTCTTTAGCAAATTGCTTGTGCCACTTCTGTCGTGTTAGCATCTTGATGGCATCCTTCTGTCATTGAATTTCCATCTCATCGCGCACCGTCAGATCCAGGGCATGCCATTCAGGTGGCCATGAGTCAAGCACCGTGAAAACAACATCATCAATCGCAATGAAGGGGAGTGTGGTCCATTTCTGCTCTAGATCCTTCCGTGCCCTAATGTACACATTGTGCATATTTGCCTTAAAGTCTGCAAAGCTCCATAGAATGTTGTATACCATGGGGGAGATGCATGGCCATTTGTTAATCCACATACGTACACTTGCCTCCATAAGTATCCTAAAGATCTTGGTCTCGCAGATTCGTGTGGAATCCTTTGTCGCCCACAGCGATGCGTATTTTGCTACCTCTGGCAAGTCCTGGTCAAGGGAAGGAAACTGACTGTCCTGAGGCAATTCCCCTACAACCAACAGGTTGGATAAGAGTAAACACACATAGTGGAAGGTCTTACCTTGCTCTTGGGCCTCCCTGCAGTTTGTCAGAAACTCCTCATAGAGGAACTACACCCAATTGAAGCGTACCCCCTCTGTGCATTGTTCGGCCAGCGCAATGACCGTTGCTGGTACCTCATTGCCACAACATTTTCTCATCACTTTTCTTGCAAGAAACTGGGTGGCTATGCACACCCCTTTTCTTTGAATGCTACTAATAACGTAGCCCCTCTACTTTTTCTCGAACTTGTATTTCTTTTTCATGGCCTCTGTGAGCACCAAGTCTCCACTTTGGCTAGCTATTTCTGCGGGGTCCCTTCCTGTACAGGGAAGCTGAGAAATCCTATGAATAAGCTCTGCTGTGATGGAAATGGGCTCCTTTAGCCACAAGTACCCATCATGCACCAGGAAAAGCAGTTGCCTGATGAAAAATATCGTGATTGGTGCTCGATGAAAGTGTGGAATCCATAGTAGGTGGAGTATCCTAGTCTCCTCTACCCCGCGCAGCCATTTCCATGGTTGTAGCAGTATAACTACCCCTTCCTTGCTTTGTTTCATTAGTTGGTTAATTTCCAAATGTGGGAACTTTTCGCTATCCGTAAGGTCCCAATCTTCAAATTTCATCGTGGGAACGCGACCCAGAGCTGAACCTTCAAACAAAATTCCCTCAGGGAGGAACGGGGTTTTGAGTGTGCTTTTAATGGCATCCAAATCTTTAGGTACTTTTACTCTCCCTTTCCGCAGAGGGACGTACTTGGGCAACTTTTTTGCAGTGCGTACTGGCTGAATGTCTTCCTCCATTTCTATCTCTGGTTCAATCTCTTCGACGAATGCCTGGATATTCTCCTCCTCATCATTTGTCTCAAGATTAACCGTCTTGCTCTTATCTTCCATAGACAACTTACCAAACCATGGGTTTCGCAGAGACATATGGACCGGTCCTACTACATGTGGGTCCTTTTTGGGCCTCAGCGTCCAGGGCGATTTTGGAATTTCTGGTGAATTCCCCCACCGATGACATAGGGCTCAGCACGACTCCCTCGACTGTCAACATTACTTTGTTCAGAAAGTCCTGTGTCTCTTTCGGAAATGTTTCAAATACTGAACTTGCTCTCAAAGCCTCTAAATTCGTAAGGTCCATACCCAATTGATAGTGCAATAATTGAATTCTTAAGATGCCAAGGATTGTTCGGTGGATGACCACCTGTAATTTATAGGCTTGTTGGAATTCAAATTCAACCGTTCCCTCCTCATTCAGCTCATTAATGTGATATTGGCAGCATATCGTCCCAAATCTAGTTCTAACTCCGTGTCTTAATTGCCTGTCGTTCGCTCCTCGTTGTATTAAATGGGATATCTTGTCATGAACAGTGACCCCAATGGTCACTTCCCAGTCTACCCATGCGGCAGTGCAGCCTACCATGCGCGGGCGCGACATTTGTGACCTACTGACCCTGCGCGCAGTCCCCCTATCAAACTGCTTCGATATAGACTCTTTTATAGTCCTACGCTCTCTTCCAACTACTTGGAGCATTGAGACTGTGCTTTCTACGGATAGTCAGGTGGTCACACCACCCGGGCAAGGCTTCCCTGCACCTTCTAGCTTAGTCCACGGGCACCCCGCAATTACACTCACATCAGTTAGTGCTTCATGTTCTTCCTTATATGGTGCGCTCCCCCAGTTCCTCTGTTTAGTGAGGTGCGGCCCTAGCCATGGTAGCAGAGCCACACATTCTTCTAATGCAGTAGTATGGCTGCTTACCTCTTGTGCTGTTGGGCTTAGTTTCTCGGCACAACCTACCTATGTGATTTCGGTTTCTATTTTATTGATTTCTTCATCCAAGATCCTACTTTTCTTTCTCAGCCATACTCAATCTTCTTCGAGTTTGCGAAGTTTCAAGTGCCCTTGCCAAATGGCTTCCTGAATCTGCATGTGTTTGACCCTGCACGACTACATAACTCCATTGTCCTAGTCCCCGCGTGTTGTTCTAACTATGTGAGGATTCCTTCCTCCCAAAACTATGTTCTCAATGATGCCTGTCCTCTTTGGGATTGTCTCCGTGCTTGCATGCTTGGACAAGACCCTAGGGGCCCGTCGAACTGCTGGTACACGCAGGTCCCAATTAGTTCGTCTGGCCTGGTGAATCTTGTTTAGGAACCCGCATATCTTCTTGAATGCTTCTATGTGGAACCTTTGTGGTGCGCATCACTTTTCCTACTGTTGCGGCTGGTTTCGAGTGTCGATCCTTAGTCTGGAGTGTGTGGTTGTGGACGGCACAGCCCACGTCTGTACCCATCGACACAGGTGAGCGCGCAAACTTCTCTGTCTTGGTGGCTTGATTTCCATTCGAAATTGGGGGCTTCCAACTCATAATCACATATGCCTTTTACCTTCGCGCTAGTTTATCATGGTCTCTTGATGTGTACTCCACCCTCGTGCAGGTGTTGCGCACAGTGCCCCTTCCATTGCAGCATACCGTTGCTGTTCTGGTACTGTGCTTTCAACTTTGTCTAGGAATTCATCCACTGTTGTCACCTCATCATGTGTTGGCAGTTCCCTTGCCTCTGTCGTCACGTACCGCAGTGATCTAATCATCATGTTGCAATTTAGCATCATCACCTCGTGTAACTGGTTTTGCCAGTGCCCTACTTCCTCGTTTGAATCCGAAGTGCAGGAGTTTTCGCGCTCCCACAAGATTCTTCCATCTGTGGTCAGATTCACCCAATCTTGATCTTGCGCAGTTATCTGGTAAATGCAATCCATCTCATCGTCGCACATGGGTTCAGTGTAGTGTGCTCCTTCGGATGGGTCTAATGAGACTACCATGGGTAGTGAATTTTTTCTTAAATATCATCTTCCTCTTCTTCAGGTTGATGACTGCATTCATATTAGTTGCCAAGTCTGTTCCTAGCAACGCGGGATAAGGATTATTGTCATCGACAATATCTATCACTTCAAAGTTTGTCTATGTGCTCACACCTTCGATATCAGCTGTTACTCCTTGCAACCTCCCCATGGGCACAATATTCTATTGGTTTTCCATTCGTAATATAATAGGTGACCACTACAACGTGGGCCTGCCCATGCGTTCTGAGGTTTTCTTGGGTAATACATTTGCATCTGACCCCAGGTTTAGGATTACTTGATCCATTTCGTACTCACCAATTTACACTATCAATCTCATCTCCATCCCAGTGCGCAATGTATGCTTTCCCAGTTTTTGGACTACGCGCGGCTTCCCCAACCCTGTGCACCTAATGATTAGCTCTTGTAGTCCCTTAACTGCCTGTTGTCGCGCATTAATTTCATGCATGTCTTTAGAAAGGTAGTAAGCATGGAAGGATACATTCCTGGCTCTGGTTTATCCTTAATACCTAAATTGGAGGCCTCCATCAAGCTCTTCTTAGCTTCCATAAACGTCTCCTTTGCGCGTTATAAGTCGAACTCAGGCTCCTTTGCAGGAGCCTTGTGAACGCATGTATCCCCCTCAGGCTGCTTCCCTTTATCTTCCCCTGTAGCCGCACCGCTTCTAAGCATCATGTTCACATTTGGGTCTTCTTCACATGGTTTAGACCTCATCATTTGAATATTTTGGGTCAGAGAAGGCTCGAGTACCCATTTCTCGTGCATCTGTGTGATTAACGTAGGGCAATCTATCACTTCATGATCAAACTGAGCACAATATGAACAAAACATTCTCGTTGGGTTAGTACAATCGCAGGCGTAGTGCAATCGCAGGCGTAGTGCCCTGGTCCTTCGCAATTGTAGAAAATCAACTGTCTGTGGCCCCTTCCTAGTCCCATTCCCCCTCGTCCTTGACCTCGCCCTTGAAATCCAGCATGCGCCATCCCCGCAGCTGGGTCGAGGGCTCGTGTTTCTGTCTGCATCCTATAGGCTGGGGTCCGATCCATCATTAGCTCGTAACTATGACAAGTGCACTTGTCGTGGCCTATCGACCTACAGAAATTACAAAACAGTTGTTGGGGGGTCTGTGTATACTTCTACAGAAAGTGACAATTGTCTGTCGTGTGTTTTCCTCCTATTTGACAGATTGCACACCATAACACTGGTGTCGCATTCAGGTCTCCCTGTGCTTCTGGTCTCAATGGCATTGGCCCCCCTCCTGCCAAGTAGTTTTCAAATACTGGACAGTGATCCTTGTCGTGCCCCTGGCCTTTGAATTTTATGCACCATACTTCCTCGCACACCTTCGACCGTGGTGCCCTATCCTGCTTCAAAATTTTCATCTCCAAGCAAAGATTCTGTAGTTGCGCATGGATTTGTTGAACTCCCAACCTAGGATCTTGTATCCAGGTCTCATGCAACCTCATCGCCATTTCCAATGCTTCAACCTGGGTTGAAAGCTTCTACTATGACAACACCGTCCTCAGGTGCGATGTCAGAGATGCCACAAACCATGCATGGTCTTGCGCATCTTTTAGCGTCATATTAGCCTCGTGGATCGTACTCTTCAGCCACTGATCCAGATCCCAGGGGGTCTCGCCTGGGAGCATCACGATCTCGTTAAACCCGATGATTGACTGCGTCTCGGATTTTGGCTGGCTAAATTCTATGTTCAACGCATTCTGGATCTCTGTTATCCCTGCGTTTGGGTGATCGTTAGAGTGCTTGATATACCATATTAATGCATGATCCTGCAGCGTGCTCACCAATGTATCCTTTTTAATGTTGTCATCCGTGACACCTTGTGCTTCCCATACTACTCTTACCACGAACCAGAACTGGTCCAGATCCTCATTCCCTACTCCTCTGAATACAGGTAGCTTGATCGTGCTTGCCATGCTAAACTGAGGGGTTAGTGGAGTTGGAGTGGGTGGAGATGGAGGGGAGGGAGGTGAAGTGGGTGGTGGCATGGGTGGAGGTGGTAACTGCGGAATACGCTGCTTTATCAACCAGACCACACTTCTCGGAGAGAACCGAGCAAGCTCTTCCTCGCTCTCTCGCGACGGTGAAATTAATGGACTGTTTTCTAATTCCCCACTATCTTTGTAGATATTTCTGCTCCACGTCATCCCAAACATTAATGTATTCGCATAACCCACTTTTCACATAACAACATCTTAATCCATGTTTTCAAAGATTTAATATACTTACCTCGCGGTCCTTTGAGAAAACGTCATTCTGCTTCGTTGTAGCTCATGGTTGTGTCTACCACGAACTACAAAGTTTGATCCAGTATAGACTCGACTCCATCCTGCGTGCTCAGCTGTAAGGGTCCATGCACTTAGCTGCGGACTCTGCTAGGCCTCTGCGCACTTAGCTGTAGAGCCTCTACCTACTACTATGACCCAATACAATTCAGATTCACTTCTATCTTTTAACCATGCCTTCACATCTATCTATTCCTTCTCAAAACTCTCAAGACTAACTTTTAAAATTAGAGCCTGACTCTGTTTATACAATCCCATGGGTAGGCCAACACATTTTACATTAAATTACATTATTTTAGGGCAGACAACCCTAGACTCTCGCACTCCATGCACTTCGCGGAGTCTTTACAATACAATTTTCCCAAAATTCAGGCTTTAAGCCCCCAAAACCATTGTGCGGGGGATCTGATGCCCAAGAATGTCCTAGCCCTCTGAAATTGTAACATATCAGTTGTCCATGACCTCTTTCTGGTCCCATTCCACCTCGACCTCGTTCGTGCGCCTGAAATCCAATGCGCCATCCATGTGTTTTGATCGAGGGCCCGTGTTTTGGCCTGAACTCTATAGGTAGGAGTCCAATCCATCATCAGTTCATAACTTCTATAGGTGCGCTCATCATGTCCTACTAACCTGTAGAAATTACAGAACAACTGCTGTGAATTTTGTGTATACTTCTGTAATAGATGGCAATTATTTGTAGCATGCTTTCCTCCTATTTGATAAATCACGCACCACAGTATAGGCGCTGTGCTTGGTCTTGCATGTGCCTCCAGTCTTAGTGGCATTGGCCCTCCTCCCGCAAGGCAATTCGCGAACACTGGGCAGTGGTGCTTGTTGTGCCCCTGGCCCTTGCATTTTATGCACCATACCTCATCATGCATCTCTGGGCGAGTTGTCCTATCTTGTTTCAAACTTTGCATCTCTAGGCACAAATTTTTAAGCTACGCATGGATCTACTGAACTCGCAGGTTAGGATCTTGTATCTAAGTCTCATGCAATCTCATCGTGACCTCCAAAACCTCAGCCTGATTGGTTAGCCTTTGTTGCGACAATGCGTTCCGTAGATGTGGCGTTAACGATGCTACAAACCATTCGCAGTGTTGCCCATCTGTTAATGTCATGTTCACTTCGCAAATTGTGCACTTCAGTCTTTGTTCCAACTCCTACGGGGTTTCACCTAGTAGCATTATGATTTCCTTGAATCCAATGATCGACTGTGCCTCCGATTTTGGCCTGCTAAATTCCTTGTTTAGCGCAGCTTGGATATCCGCTATCCCCGCATTCAGATTGTCATTGGAATGCTTAATGTACCAGGACAACATGCGATCCTGCAGAGCGCTAATCAACGTTGCCTTATTTATATTGTCGTCCGTGAGACCCTGTGCTTCCCATACAACTTTTATCACGAACCAAAACTAGTTCGGATATTCATTCCCTACTCCCTTGAAAACTGGTAGCTTTATCGTGTTGGCCATACTGATTTGCGGTGGTGGCGGAAGTGGGATGGGCGAAGTCGGGGTGAAGACAATGAAATAGGTGGTGGGGTGGGTGGGGGTGGTATTCGCAGAATTCTCTGCCTTATCATATTGATTGCCCTTCTTGGTGAGACTTTCGCAAGCTCTTCTTTGCCTCCTCGCAGAGGTGAAATCAAGGGTCTAGTCTCTAGTTCTATGCTACCTTTGTTTTTGTAGATTCTCCCACATCACGTAGCCCTAAACATCAATTTATTCGCATAACCCACTTTTCACACAATAGAATTTTAATCCAAGTGTTCAAAGATTTAACGTACTTACCTCACAGTCCCTTGAGGAAGCGTCGTTCTGCCTCGCTATAGCTAACTAAAGTATCTACCACGAATTTGGTGATGAATCCTCCTATGATTCGATCGAGCCAGTGATCGATAGTGTGCACGATTTGATCTTCCGATGCTTCCAGTCTGCGCACCGATTCTGGAGTCCACATAATAGGTTTGTTGAGTTTACAACTTCCTTGGCTATCTGCTAGCTTCGCGATCCACTCGTACAACTCAGTAGGGAAGGATGCAAAGAAAATTTTGTGGATCTCCATATACAAGTAGCAATCTAACCACTCTTCCTTTGATAATTGTGGATTCCTGTTTTCCTGTGTCGCGAACTCGTGAATATTTCTGTCCAACCACTCTTCAATTCCTTTCTTTTTCAGATTCCAATGATACGACATCAGACATCTCTATGCAGATCCTGGTCCCGATAACAGAACCATTTGTTGGCTTGTTGGGGCCTGACCCAGGTTCAGAGTTAATTAGCCAAACAAATCCCTGTACTACTGGCCCTTTCGGCAATAGTCCGCGGAGCGTGGATTGAGGTCTCACTCGAAGTAGTATGGGAGGTTGCTAGAGCCAGGTTTCCACACCCTTATGATGTTTAATAGGTTCGACTGGTCCTTTGTTTTTTCCTGCGCCCAGGTGGCTTCACAAACCTTCTGTTCCTCGCAACATGATTCCCTGCCTTCGTGCAACCCTAACCAGGTGCTGTGTTGCACTCTGCGCTATTACCCGAGATATTATTTATCTTCCAGTATTAATTAAGCACCTTCGCCTGCTTAAATGTCTTAAGTCGTACTTAACAATACAAAATATTCATACAGGTTCGCGTAGTAAATAAACAGTATACTTGCAAATTATATCCAATCATGCATTAAACGAGGAAAAGATACATAGAATTATAGCAAAACTTCTCTTTATTGATTCTTCCAATGGTTATAAACTCAACCTGCCCTGAGCACTCAGCTGTAGGGGTTCACGCACTCAGTTGACATTGCCAACTACCTAGTTGCTGCAAGATTTCCTCCAAATCTGTCATCTAGGGAGAAGAGCATAATTGTAAGGAAGAGAACTCCTTTCATTTGGATTAGGGAAAAAATCTTCAAGCTGTTGTGAGGGTCCTATAATTTATAGGATCTCAAGGTGATTGAGTATTTTATCTCATAAATCTTATATTGTAAATAATTGTTAATCTGCAAATGATTCCCAAAATAAAAATAGAATAAAAATGAAAAGAGGGTATAAACAGAGAAAAAGGAAAACAAAAAAAATTGAAAAAAGAACAGAAGATAGAACCCCATCAAAGAAATAAAAAAAAAGAAAATAATACTGAAAATGTTGCAAATTCAAATGCCACTACAAATAGATAGTGTTCTTCATGATTGATAAATAAAGGTTGTGTGCAACTTGTTTAAAATGCCACAATGACTAGTTATTTGTTTAATCATACAATATAATCATGGTTAAACATGTTTGAATTTCTGTAAATTAGATTAGAGAATAAAGATTTTCCAAACAGTTTAATCTTGGTAAATTAGTAGTTAGGTAGAAAATGACATTGGTTCAACTGTTTAATCTGAATCAATAGGAGAAATAAGTGATAGGATTTAAGTAGTTTTTTATTTTCCATAAAAGAAAAAATTATGGGTTTGCTAGTCTAAATGCACCCCTTTAGAAAAATAAAAAATGTTAGTTTAGAAAAGAAATAAAGTTAAAAGGGTAGGCATAAATAGTTTGGTTTTATAAATGTGTTTATTTACCCTTTATCCTAAGTTTCAAGGGTATTATAAAAAGGCGCATCAGGACAAAATGTTTTGTCGTATATGGTTTAAAAAGGCCACAATTAAAAGTAGTGGGGGTTCTCCACCTTTCCAGATTGACGACGCTCAATCATTTTCGGTCCCCCTTCTCCATCTTAAATTTACCACCCGGGTGGGGGGGGGGTGGGGGTGTTCGAAAAGGTGGTATTTCTCCATCGAGCATCATCACTTGGCCTCCTCTCTGCGTTTCACACCCCCCCATCCTATACCACATACCACTCCCTACCCCCTCCGAAAACCACTTCCCCCTCATCCCTTGATAGTTGTCCCTCCTCGACACCTCTACCACTCCCATCCTGCTACGCCTCCATAATTGTTGCCCAATTAAATTCCTTCCAACAAAATTACTGTTAGTCATTTAATTCATTCCCTCTCAGGTCACTGTTTGACCTCAATGGTCCTGCACCAACCTTCAATGGAACCTGCCACTCCCCTCTTTAAAAACCATAAACCAGTCTGCATTATACCTTTCCACCTACTTATTCTCTTGAATTCGTAGGCTTTTGTGCAAAGTGACCCAGTTTCAAAAGATTGCCTGAGTTAGAACAATTTTCAGCATTATTTCCCCTCCCCTGGTGGCTCACGACCTGCCATTCCTTTCGAGGTAAAAATTTATTCCTAAATTCATATTCGTTATTTACTGATCAACTATGCCTCCAAAGAGCAAGAACCAGGAGGACCCTATGAATCCATTAATCCCTCCATGTATAGACTTAGAACATATTCCATTAGTTGATAGGGATTACAAGATCAGTGAGACACAGTACGACTGTGAGTTTTTTGAGCTTTAGTGTTGGCTGGAGGATAAACATGTTAATAAAACAGATGAAATTAGACTCTGGGAGTCCAATATTCCTCATTATATTTTCCCTCTGACCTTCCATGCCCCTAAATTCACCAGGAAATGCCAAGCCTTCTATGTTCCCAGCCAAAGAGCCATTATAACCCCATCTCGTGAGATCATTTTTTCAATCACTGCCAAATCTATAAACTAGATGATGCTAGCTACCCTTGTGGAAAATAGTGCACCATTTTCCTTAGAAGCCTTCATAGAACTCTATTAGAAGCTTGATTTTTCTAGAATAGCCAAGATTTTTGATATCTTCTTACCAGAAAACGCCCAATTTCCTAAGAAGTATCCTCCATACCCTTCCTCAATCTTCCCTGATCAAGCCAAATAGATCATAACCATAATTTCATATATTTTAGGTTATTATTCTGATCAATGGGTAGATGAACCCAATCTAGGCTTCCTTTCCATCTTTTCCACAGCTAGAAAACCATATGTTTTGTTTAATTTATGTCAATTCTTAGTTGATAACATCCATGAGAAGTTTCTTAAATTTCCAGCGAAACAAGTGTTTAAGTACACTTCAATTTTAGTTTATATGTTTCTATATTATCAAGCAGACAGGTTCAGTTTTTCCATGCAAAAGCTAGATGAAGAGGGAAACTAGCAGTCTGTAATATTTTGGACATCTTTAGTGATGAAAGAATAGTAAGAATTATCCTATAAACAATTCATTAAAGAGTTTTTTCACCCAGCTATGAGTATCCTAAACAACTTAGCACAACCCAGAATCAGTGAAGACATCAAGAGGATTCTACATTTGACAGATCAGGCCAGGACTGGAGACTGGTATTTATACCAGAATTACATGGAAATCAGAGTTTATGGATGTGAGTTAGCACCATACAAGCTCCCAAAATACCTCCCCATGAGGATTTTTTCCCTTGAATATATCAAACAAATGCTAAATTCAAATGATATTCACTTTGTGGTGGCAAAGAAGAAGTCCCAGTTTCGGATAAAGACACAAGTGGGCCCTTTCATATGCAACACCAAGTCAGTAGGAGAAGAGGCAGATAAAATCCTTAAGGAGATGAAATTCAGCCTGAGTTTCACATGGTCTTATGACCCTTGGGGTATCATTTCTAAGCTGAGAGTAGAAAACAAAACTACTCCATATATCCATACTCCAAGTCTTGAGATAGACAAATATGTGAACTAGTCAATATGGGTAGAGAATACATTACAGGAAGCTAAAGAGAAATTGTTTTCTACTTCAAATTTACAGATCCCCACTCCTTAAGAGAAAACAAGTAAAAAATAGAGAGAGGAGGGATCATCATCAAAAATAGGTAGTGAGGCTAAGGATTTCAAAATTAGTTATAGGAAAAGAGCTAAGATGACTCCTATGACAGATGTAGAAAAAGAGGCAGAAGATTAAGATGCCATCATAGTTGGAGAAAAACCATCTACTAGCAACAAGTTTGTTACATCTCCTACTGGACATTCACTATCACAAGGTAAAAAATATACAAAGCTAGCTTCACATGATGTCCAAGGAGAAAAGGAAAAAGGTGTTTTTGACAGGTACTGGGAGATCAAACTTAAGAATGAAATTCTTAAGAACAACACCTACGCTTAGTTTTGGAAGCAGATTTCTAGTTCACAGAGCAGACTATTATCAATTTTTGATACAAAACAAGGAAAGATGCAAATTCTCTTCGTTGAGGCCCAAATTCTACATCCTAAGACACCAATAGATTACAAGAGAACAACATTTGAATTCAACACCAAATATATCCATCCCATTGATCCCATGGAGATGCATAAACATACTGGTGAGATGATTTCCTCTACCTTAACTAATATTGCCATGTTATTGTCAAAGTTGTAGGTTTCATATGAAAACATTCAGTCCTAGATAAAAATGGAGAAGATATCTTCTTTGGCAAAAAATAATAGGATGAAATCTTTGGAAGATTTGGTAATCAAGATAGGATATGATCCTAAAGATATAAATGTTGCAGAGGAGATCATCAAGAAGAAAAATCTTAACATTGTAGCATTGAGAAATCAGCTAAAACTACTAGCCACAGAGGATACCTTGAATAAAGATATTGAAGAAAATGAGACACAGAAGAGTGACATGATGCAGTTAATCATGGAGCAGAAAATTCAAATCAGACAAATGGAGGTAGAAATAGAGAAAATGATCAAAGAGAAAGAACAGAGTCAAAGGCTTGCCACAATCCCCCTCGATGCTATACCCATCACTCAAATCCTAGCTACAGGAACTGTGACTGGAACAACCTCTTCAACTCAAGCTACAAGTGTTGATGAGGTGACAAAAACACTAGAAAATATGTCAATCCAGTCAGAAGAAATTAAGAATTTGCATGGGCATCTCAAAGTTGTGCAAGAACAGAAAGCCAGAACTGAAGTTTCTCATTTGGTTGAAGTATAGAAGTCACAAAGGCTACTAGAAAGGTTACAGAGGGTGGAGAAAGATACATCAATTGATAAAACCTTGGACCAAGCCAAGGAAGCCATTTGGATGGATATTTTGGACTCCATGAATGAGATTTGGCCATGCATCCAAATCATCTTTGAATAGAAGGAGCTGATACAAAAGGCCACTGTAACCATTATTGGAGTAAGGGAGAAGATGGGAGACATGCCTACAGAATCTTCCAATATCATCAAATTCTTGAATTCAAAGAATAAGTAAGAACTTGAAGAGTTAGGATTAATGACAGGATTGCCACCATTTTGGAAGTCAAGAAAGTTTTAACTGTTGAAAATAGCAACAAGAAATGATAAAAATAGAATCCAGAATATTCCAATTTTAATTTGTCCTTGAATTAAAATTGTGAATTAAAATTTGAGTTTAGTCTCACCATCTTCTTGGAAATAATTAATTAATTCATTATGGATTAATTAGTTGGAGAAATTCAAGTTAGAAGTCTTTCTGCAGTCATGCAACAGTTATCCCTTAAATTAAGGAGATTATCCCTTAATTATGGAGATAAGATTGAGTTATATTTGAATTGTAATTAGTTAGCTCAGTTTACTGAGTTAAGTCCAGTTAAATTAGTTCTAAATTGTTTGAGGAACTAATTGTGAGTTATCAGTCAGTTGATGGATGCATGTTCTCAACTAGTGTGCTCTAGATAACTGAAGATTCCCTCATCAGTAACTCATGCATGTCTATTCTGAGAAAGACCCAGTTGAGATTAAAGTCAAGGACAGTGTACTATTAGTTGCATGTGTTTTCCTATAAAGGAAACTCATGCATGCAGTCAAGGGAAGGTTCCTTGAGGATTGCGTAGTTCTGACAGTGTGTTAGAGTAGTGTTCCACTGGGTGAAGGACATTATCCTAGAGGAATTGTGCAAGGAAATAGGAGCTTGGAAGGAAGAGGAGAAGGCTTGTGAGAAGCTTTGATTTCTTGTGAGCATACAGGAGGATTGTATTGAGAGTTGGTGATCTGAAAATGAGATCTTAAATCAATATTAAGGTATTACAGACTCATGTGCAGTAATGCCTATTTTACTTAGTGCAATGGATCGAAAAGATTGTGGATAATATAGACATTTAAAAATTTGAAAACATAACAATTCAACACATCAACACAGTAAATAATCAAGGAGTTCCCCAGACCCCCTGGCTACGTCTCCTGGTCCAGCTTTCAGTGTCGACCTCTATATTATGTCTTCAAGAGTAGATAATTACAAGTGTGAGCTCGAATAGAGTCTAAACACAATAGTGACAAAACAACAGGGATTTACTCGAAATCCTTGAGTCTAAAAGAGTGCACAGACTCTCCTTCTTGCTCTCTATCTTCTGCTTTCTCTTGCTCTCCTCTTCTCCATCCTCTTTGTCTGCAATAGAGTTTCTTTTAAGCCTCTCGGCTATGTCTGTTCATCTACATTCTTGGGCTTTCTGGCTCTTGGTCGCTATCCGTTCAACTCCCTATCGAGCATTAAACAATCATTGTAAAATGCTTAAGGTATGGTGGCCACCTATTTTCAAACGGAAAGACTGGCACGGTGAAAAATCCAAAATAATTGCTTCTTTGTTTACATAGAGAAATACACAGGAAATACTCTAAAAACAGTGGAAAATCCGACCAAGAAGGACTTCAAAAGATATAAAGTCTTCCCTATAATCCTCTCATATCTGTGCTTGATCACTATCGCAAGTCGCAGCGCTACGGTCATAATCCCTTTGTATTTGGTCCATAGCAGGAATACACAGAAATACATAGGAAAACACTTATTATCAGACTTCAAATTTTATAGAGCTGCACCTATAAACCTTGTCGGGTCCGCCTTGATCGCGATCGCAAATCGCATCAGCTATGGGTCAAAAATCAATACATGGGGAAATACAAAGAAATCCGCAAAAACCAGACTTCAAATATATTTAAATCCGACCTATAATCCTTATCGGGTTCGGGTCTATCGCATGTCGCATATCGCGGGTCTTTGTATTGTTTCCAGTCCACTCGCCAATCACTGATCGCCAATATCAGCATATCGCATATCGGCCCTTCGCAATGCCACGAGCCATGTTCCATTCCCATATATTGTTGCGATGCGATATTGCGATGTGATAAATCGCAAATCCAATATCGCATGGTCTTCGGGCCTATGGGTTAAGTCCTCCCCTGTGGAATCTACGATGGAATAATGCAATCTCCACCGTTGATCTGCGTGCTTGATCAATGGTCTGCATTAAGTCGCTGGATCATGATCGCAGTTCCCACAAGGCTGCTTCCGATACACTCCGCTGGCTTGGTCCGATGTGATATCCTGATTTAATCTGGGCTGTTGATCTGTCTGATCCGATGACTCTTATGAAACGTTACTTTAACCTTTGCTTAGCTCTGTTTTCCGCCTTTCTTCTTGGTTTTTCTTCTATGATAACGTTTTCCGATAATATGTATATGAAGACTTAGAGGTTTCAAGATCCATTTTGGATCACGCCTTCCCACTAAAAATCTTTTGAACCACCAAAAGTTTGTTTTAGACATCGATCAAGTGAGGATACAGTTCCCTCAATTGTCCAATTTCTATCCATCGTTCCTTGCTTGGATTTGAACCCTTGAGCCCTACTCTCAGGTACTCAACATCCCCTTGACACGTAGTTCTTACCTTCCTATCCAGAACTGTGTCCTCCTGTAACTCATTGAGATACTCAGGCAACAAATCCCCAATAGAAGGCAACTGACTTTGCTCTTCAGGATCTTCAATCAATCAAGGTTCATACAATCTCAAGTTTTCTGCATTAACGACTGAATAGATCTGCATATAAGCTGGAAAATCAAGGAAAAAGGCATTTTCACCAATTTTATCAAGTATCTTGAAAGGTCCATACCTTATTGGTTTTAGCTTCTTACCTTCACCTTGCATTTTGTCTCTACTAATGTACGACTATACATGATCACCAATTTGAAAAATAAGCTCAACTCGATGCTTGTCATGTCTTGCCTTGCACTTGGCTTGACTTATTTCCAGCTGTTCCTGTACTGCCTGGTGAATTTCCTGGTTTTGTTCAATGAACTTGGTTGCTTTGTCCACATCACTGTGTCCATCAACTGCTATGTCTTTACTAAAGAAAAAATCCAAGGGAGACTTTGGTATAAAACCAAAACAAGTCTCAAAAGGGGATCTCTAAGTAGAGAGTGCTTGACACAGTTGTAAGCATGCTGCACACAGCACAAATGCTCATCCCAAAGCTTGGGATGTTGTTGCAATAGCCTCTGGGCAACTGGATCACTGTCGTGTTGACTACCTCTGTTTGACCATTTGTTTGTGGATGAAATGTTGTGCTCTTCTTCAACCTAGTGTCCATCAACTCCCATATATTTGACCAAAACTTCCCAACAAATTGAGAATCTCGATCAGATACAATAGAAGTGGGTAACCCAAAATGAACCCATACATTTTGAAAGAACAACTTTGTTGTTTGTTCAGTTGTAACCTGCTTGTTGCAAGGTATCAAAATACACATTTTACTGAACCTATCCACAACAGCATACAAATAATCATGACATTTTATAGATTTTGGCAATCCCAAACAAAGTCCATGGAAACACTTTCCCAAGGATGAGAAGGAACTGGGAGTGGAGTGTACAAGCCTAATTTTCTATTCCTTTGTTTGCTTGTAGCACACATTGTACATCCTTTGATATATCTAGAAACTATCTCATGCATTCTCAGCCAATAACAAAACCTTTGCAATTGTGCAACTATTTTACTTACACCAAAATGACCTGATATAAGAGAAGTATGTGCTTCTCGGATTATGTTAACTCTTTTAGTTTGTGGAATGCATAACTTTCCCAAATGATATAAGAGTTGGTCCTTTACATAATAATCCAATTCTTCTACCTGTTTTCCATGAATTAAAGTTGCATATACATCTTTAAAATCTACATCTTGAGCATATTTTTCGATGTAACTTTCATGCATTACTGAGTTATGCTTAAGTATAGTAGATGGATTTGTGATTGGTCTTGATAACATGTCTGCAACCTTATGGTGTATGCCCTTCTTATATCTGATGACAAGATGAAATTGCTATAGAAAACCCATCCACCTATAATGTCTTGATTGCTGCAATTTAGTTTGTGAGTGCAAATATTGAAGTGGTTGATGATCTGTATGTATTATTTTTTCTTTACCCATTAGGTAATGTTTCCACTTTTTCACACTTTATACTAATGCATACAATTCTTTATCATATGTGGGATAATTAACTATTGCAGAAGTAAATGCATCAAAATGATAGCATATGGGTTTTTCATGTTGCATCAACACTGCTCCCATGGCATAGTCACTGGCATTTGTCTCAATCTCAAATGGATGTTGAAGATCTGGAAGTACTAGTACTGGTGTTGTACTGATTTTCTATTTTAAGGTGTCAAAGGCTTTCTACTGTTTGCCTCCCCACTTAAACACCTGTTTCAATCCTTTTAAAGCATGTAATGGAGCTGCAATCAAAGAAAAGTTAGCAATAAACTTTCTGCAGTATTGTGCTGCCCCTAGGAAACTCCTAACCTCTGTAGCAGATTTGGGTTTAGGACAATTCACAATGACTTCAACCTTAGAGGGATCTATCTTCAATTCACCACCCCCTACAATATGACCCAAATAATTTGAAGATGTTCTACCAAATTCACATTTTGACAGTTTTGCATAGAGATTTTCTCTTTTTAAAACATCTAAAGTCTGCTTTACATGCTTTACATGGTCTTCCCATGTCTTACTAAAAACAATAATCTCATCTAAATAAACAATTACAAAGTCATCAATAAATGGTCTGAGCACATCATTCATAACTCTCATAAATGTAGCAGGAGCATTAGTTAAGCCAAAAGGCATAATCAACCATTCATACAGTCCTTTCTTTGTCTTGAAAGCAGTCTTCCATGCATCCTGTTCTGCAACTCTGACCTGATGATAATAACTTTGCAAGTCTAACTTAGAAAAAGTAAACCGCTTCTTTCAATTGATCTAATAAATCATCAATACGAGGAAGAGGATAACGATCCTTGATCGTTATTTTATTTAGTGTTATATAATCAATGCACATTCTCCACGAACCATCTTTATTTCTCACCAGCACAATTGGAGATCCACATGGTGATGTGCTTGGTCGTATAAACCCTTTATCGAGCAACCCCTGTACCTGCTTCTTTATCTCTTCATTCTCTAAGCTTACAACCTGTACATTCCAATGTTAGGTAATGGAGCATCTTGCTACAAACAAATATCATGTACTATTTCTCGCTTGGGTGGCAGACCTTTTGGTTCTTGAAACAGAACATCATACTCTAAAACAACTTTAACTAAATCAACTTTCTGTTTAGAATCATAGCCTTCAAATGCATTGGATTTTTCAAGATCCTTTGCCTTTACAACCATTAGTAAAAAATTCTTTCTTGAGTTCACAATTCTTTTCATCTGCCCTGAGTTTATGAGAGAATAGTTATCTTTGAGTTTATGAGCTCTTACAATATATTCTATTCCATCTTTAGTGAGTTGATACTTATTTTCAGCTCTATAGAAAATAGCTTTCCTATCATACAAGTATGGACTTCCCAAAATAATACCACATATATCCAATGGAACTATATCTAACTCAACCTCATCTACAAATGTTGATCCAATAGCAAACCTAAGTTTACATTGTCTCGTTACTTGTAGCTTTGTTTTATCACACACCCAACCTAATGGATATGGCTTCTCATGAGGTTTTGTTTGTAATCCCAAATTCTTTACAATTGTTTCAGAAATCAAATTTACTTGTGATCCACTATCAAATAAAGTATCAATCTTATTGTGCTTGGAAATTACTCTAATACGAAAAAGCTCATTTCTTTCCCTCTCATTATTTTCATTATCAACAGATTGTGTAGAATTACTTGTGGATGCTTCAGAATCTTTACCTTTAATACCTGTGGCTGTAACTGTTGTTTCATCGCCTGAATCTGATCCCAAGTCTTGCTGAATAGCAGTAGAATTTTTTTTCTTCTTTCCACTAAACTTCTTAGGTCTTCGTTCTGGATGCAAAGACCAGCAGTGTGCCTCATCGTGTCCTTCTTTCTTGCAATGAGTGCATGAAGGTTTATCCTTCTGTACAGTGTTTGCTTTCCTCTCCTTCCATTTCAATTTCTTCTTTTCCTTGCTCTTGCTTACAGAATATTTAGATGATCCCCCAACCTATGTGTTTACATTCTTACCTCTAGCTTCTAGATGTGTGGCTTGAACTGATACATCATCTAAGCTAGTGGGATTAAGCATGAGAATAATATGCTTTAAATAGCTATGAAGACAACCTATATACTTCAATAAAGTCTCAGATGAGTCTAATGATATACCTAGAGTTAAAGCTCTCTTTCTAAATTCCTGAGTATAACTCTGTACACTCTGACCCTTCAATTGACGAAGAGTTTGCCAACTCATCATTTCCTGCTGCATGTAAGCTAAAGGATAGAATTGCTTTTTGATAGTAGAAACAAATTCATTCCAGGTAGAAATGATTTTACCATGTTTTTGCAGATCAGCTTATGTCTTGCCTTCCCACCATACTAGTGTAGTTCCTCCAAGTCGAAGGCTAGCTAGCTGAATCTTATTCCTTTCTAAATAAACGTTATGTACCCTGAAATATACCTCAATTTGTCTTATCCAATTATCTAGCTTTTCTGCATTGAGTTCTCCATCATAAATTGGCAAATCAAACTTCACATCTAATTTGATTAAGGAAGTTTTCTTCTTCTTCTTAGAAGAGCTAGAAGATGATGAGGATGATGAAGGTGATGATGGAGGAGATGGTGGAGGAGGCATTTCCCCTTTCCCTTTGCCTTCTAGAGGGGCAACTAGAAAAGGTTCCTCTTCTCCTTTGTCTGGTTTGGGTGTTGAAGTGCTTTCACCTCGAACCTTTTTAAATTGCAGATACATCTCTTCCACCATGGCTTGGAGTGTCTTAAAACTCTCTATAAATTGAGATTTTGATCCCAATGGATTTTCTTCTTCCATTCTCCTCTGAGAATAGACTCTTCCAATCTCTGGATTAGCCTCAACAAGTTCTCCTTCAACTAGTCTGAGCTTTAATCTAGTTAGCATTCAAAATCCAGCACAAGCTTGTCTAACCTTAATAAAACCAAAACCAAATGCTCTGATACCACTTGATCTGAAAATGAGATCCTAAATCAATATTAAGGTATTATAGACTCATGTGCAGGAATGCCTATATTACTTAGAGCATTGGATTGAAAATATTGCGGATAATACAGACATTTAACAATTGGAAAACATAACAATTCAACACATCAACACAGTAAATAATCAAGGAGTTCACTAGACCCCCTGGCTACGTCTCCTGGTCCAACTTTTATTGTTGACCTCTATATTATGTCATCAAGAGTAGATGATTACAAGTGTGAGCTTGAATAGAGTCTCAACACAACAGTGACAAAACAATATGGATTTACTCTCCCAGAGTTGAAAAGAGTGCACAGACTCTCCCTCTTGCTCTCTGTCTTCTGATTTCTCTTGCTTTCCTCTTCTCTGTCCTCTTTGTCTACCATAGAGTTGCTTTTAAGCCTCTCGGCTCTATCTGTTCATCTATATTCTTAGGCTTTCTGGCTCTCAGCCGTTGTCCGCTCAACTCCTTGTCGAGTGTTAAACAATCATTGTAAAACGCTTAAGGTATGGTGGCCACCTATTTTCAAACGGAAAGACTGGCGCGGTGAAAAATCCCAAAGAATTACTTCTTTGTTTACATAGAGAAATACATAGGAAATACTCTAAAACAATGGAAAATATGACCAAACTGGACTTCAAAAGATATAAAGTCTGCCCTATAATCCTCTTGGGTCTGTGCTTGATCGCTATCGCAAGTCACAGTGCTACGGTCATAATCCCTTTGTATTTGGTCCATAGCGGGAATACACATAAATACATAGGAAAATGCTTATTATTAGACTTCAAATTTTATATAGCCGCACCTATAAACCCCGTCGGATCCGCCTTGATCGCAATAGCAAAGCGCATCGGCTATGGGTCAAACATCAATACACGGGGAAATACAAAGAAATCCACAAAAACTAGACTTTAAATATATTTAAATCCAACCTATAATCCTTATCGGGTCTGGGTCTATCGCATGTCGCATATTGCGGGTCTTTGTATTGTTTCCAGTCCACTCACCAATCGCCGATTGCCGATATCGCCGTATCACATATTGGCCCTTCGAAATTCCATGGGCCATGGTTCATTCCCATATATTGTTGCGATGTGATATTGTGATGCTATAAATCGCAAATCGCATATCGCATGGTCTTCGGGCCTGCGGGTTAGGTCCTCCCTCGATCTGCGTGCTCGATCAACGGTCTGCATTAAGTCGCTATATCACGATTGCAATTCCCACAAGGCTGCCTCCGATACACTCCGCTAGCCTGCTCCAATGCGATATCCCGATTTAATCTAGGTCGTTCATCTATCTGATCATGTTCATCTATGTTTTCCGATAATATATATATGAAGACTTAGAGGTTTCAAGATCCATTTTGGATCAGCTGGCTAGCTGTGAGAGATAAGGCTTTGTATAATTTTGATGTATTTCCACCTTGTATTATAATACAGATAGTGGGGTTTTTAGCTGAGGCTTTCCCCTAAGTATTTTTTGTACTTCATGTGCATTGATTATTCTTCTTCTGGTTATATGAGTTCAACACTGATTCAGCTCGATCTTTAAGATTCCGCAAATTGATAGTAGAAGTAGATTATAGTATCTTGCTTTGGTATATTGCATTATCGAGTTAATCTACAGTCAGATTTTCTACATGGTCTTAGAACAAGATTTGTAGAGAATTTGTAGAATTTCTATATGGTATCAGAGCTAGTTGATCTATAGAGAAATTTATACATGGTATCAGAGATAGCTGATCTATAGAGAAATTTCTACATGGTATCAAAGCTAGTTGATCTATAGAGAATTTTATACATGGTGTCAGAGATAGCTGATCTATAGAGAAATTTCTACATGGTATCAAAGCTAGTTGATCTATAGAGAAATTTCTACATGGTATAGGAGCCAAGTTTATCAGAGCCAAGTTTATCGGAGCTGTGAACAGTATATAGAGAAGATAATTCGAAGTTTGAAGTTTGAGGTTGCAGGTGCAAAGAGAATTCTTATCATACTTCAAGGTTGGCCAATGGCATTCTATGGCTTGAGACTCGAGTATGCCTTAGAAGGCAACTTGAATTACATAGCATGGAAAGATTGCATGGAGGCTGTATTAGAAGACAACGGCTTGAAGGATTTCATTGATCAAGAAATCCCAAAGCCAGGTTCAACTAATGCACAAGAGTTGGCTGAGTGGAAGAAGTGTGTGGTGAGGGTGAGATGGATCATCCTTAAGGGAGTTCGAAACCATATTGTCTCGAGTCTCCATGTGAAGGATACTCCATATTTAATGTGGAAGACATTGAAGGACCTCTACCAGAACCGTAGCGACCAGAGGAAATCGGCGCTCAAGGATAATCTTTGAAGAATCAAGATGGAGAATGGCGATACTATTTCCACATATCTGAACAAGCTCACCACATGCAGAGATGAGCTTGGTAGTGTGGGAATAACTACTGCCGATGATGATATGGTGAGCCTTGCTCTCCTTGGCCTTCCAAAGAGTTGGAATAGCTACCAGGACTCTATGAATGGAAGGGAGAAACTACCAGATTGGGAACCACTGTGGTCGGATCTCATGCAGGAGGAGATTAGGAGAAGCACTCGAGATGGTTCTTCATCCAAGGATGATGATGAAGAAAATATGGCCTTAGCGAGTAAGGAAAGGAAAGGGAAGGGGAAGGATTCCCATTCCAAATATAATTCTTTTCATGGAGGGAAGAAGGTTGACAAGTCTAAATTGAGATGCTTTAATTTTCATTGAGATGGGTCATTATGCAACTAATTTCCCAACGAAGAAGTCCAAGAAGGGATCCTTGGAAGAATCGAAAGGTGAGGCATTAGCCTCTCAGTTCGAAATGGAATTTACTCTCATCGCATGCATGGTGTCATCGATGATGGGTTGTGGTTGGTATATTGACAGTGGAGCCTCATTCCACATGACCGACGATAAAAGTTTATTCAGTGCCTTGGAGGAGAAAGACCTCAAGATGTGCATAGAGATGGGTGATGATGAAAGGTTCAATGTTTCAAGAGTGGGCACGGTTGCTTTTCAGAGGGATCATGGACCTCCTATCACCTTGACATATGTGAAGTATGTGCCTGGACTAAAAAAGAACTTAGTATCGGTCGCGATGTTGGAGGACAAAGGCTACAATGTTTTCTTTAGTAAGGGAAAGGTTTTCCTTACACACATCACCACGAGACATGTAAAACAGATCAGTTCATGAGTCAAGAACCTGTATGCTCTTGAAGTTCAAGATGCATGCAAAGCATTGTGGAGTAAAGCAAATGTTAGAGACTTGGTGGTTGAGAGGGAGAGTAAATTACCTCTCAACATGCAGCCCTAGAAGAAGTCTCAAACAATTGTGGAGGAGCCACAATTGGAGAAGTGGGCAGAGGGATCACATGCAACCATACCTCCAGGTGTGAGGTGGGGTGATGTGAAATGATAGTCTCAAGAAGGTTGAAAATGGGTAGGGTCCATTGAGAGGTTTAACTCATGGATCGTACCTTGCTACGGGAGCCCAAAGTACATAGTAGCGGGAGGAATCAGTGGGATTAATGTAGTCAGAGATCAAAGTGACAGAGGCTAGAGTAGTCAGATACTGAAGAGCATAGAGAAGGACTAAAAATAGTGTAGAAAGGCTAAGTCAGCAGAAGCACAAAGTTTTCAGTTGACAGAGGCAATAGCAGTCAGAAACTTTGACGACAGATGCATCATACTAATTCAGGTTGGATGTTTTTTTTTTTTTGTTTCTGGAGTTGCCAGAGCAACAACACTAGAGAGAAGTGTTGCATGCATAAAATTCCAAAGGTTCATGATCGGGATCGAGTTGAATTCCTTTGTTTTTGAGAGGGAGTGTTGAAAATAGCAACAAGAAATGATAAAAATAGAATCTAGAATATTCCAATTTTAATTTGTCCTTGAATTAAAATTCAAATTTAGTCTCACCAGCTGCTTGGAAATAATTAATTAATTCATTATGGATTAATTAGTTGGAGAAATTCAAGTTAGAAGTCTTTTTGCAATCATGCAACAGCTATCCCTTAAATTAATGAGATTATCCCTTAATTAAGGAGATAAGATTGAGTTATATTTGAGTTTTAATTAGTTAGCTTAGTTTACTGAGTTAAGTCCAGTTAAATTAGTTCCAAACTGTTTGACGAACTAATTGTGAGTTATGAGTCAGTTGATGCATGCATGCACTCAACTAGAGTACTCTAGATAACTAAAGATTCCCTCATCAGTAACTCATGCATGTCTATTATGAGAAAGACCGAGTTGATATTAAAGTCAAGGACAGTGTACTATTATTTGCATGTGTTTTCCTATAAAGGAAACTCATGCATGCAGTCAAGGGAAGGTTCCTTGAGGATTGCACAATTCTGACAGTGTGTTAGAGCAGTGTGTGAAAGCAGTGTTCCACTAGATGAAGGAGATCATCCCAGAGGAACTGCGCAAGGAAATAGGAGCTTGGAGGGAAGAGGAGAAGGCTTGTGAGAAGCTTTGATTTCCTGTGAGCTTCCAAGAGGATTGTAGTGAGAGCTGGCTAGCTGTGAGAGCTAAGGGTTTGTATAATTCTGATGTATTTCCACCTTGTATGATAATACAGATAGTGGGGGTTTTAGCTGAGGTTTTCCCCTGAGTATTTTCTATGTTTCATGTGCATTGATTCTTCCTCTTCTGGTTATATGTGTTCAGCTCTGATTCAGCTCAATCTTTAAGCTTTCGCAAATTGATAGTAGAAGTAGATTATAGTATCTTGCATTATCGGGTTAATCTATAGTCAGATTTTCTACATGGTCTTAGAAAGAGATTTGTAGAGAATTTGCAGAATTTATATATCGTATCAAAGCTAGCTGGTCTATAGAGAAATTTCTACATGGTATTAGAGCTAGCTGATCTATAAAGAAATTTCTACATGGTATCAGAGCTAGCTGATCTATAGAGAAATTTCTACATTAACTAAAACAAATATCATTACTCATTTGGAGGAGAAATGTGAAACACTAGAGTTGGGAGTAAACAAATTCTTCAACAGGATTGAAGGATTAAATCAGAAAGGATTGCCCAGCATATATGGATTAATGAAAAATTGATTTCTCAAGAAGACTATGTTTTAAAAATGAAGGAAGTGGCGAGAAGCAGTATTAAATTCAGTGGTATAAAGGGCAACATGACAACTAGAGCATTCTTAGAGACAATGGGAAATGACTTCTTTATCCAGTATGAGGTAAAACATATATTCACAGTAAAGCCAACATTTGCAAAGTATACTGAGGTTGATTATATTTACTGAAGGGTAATCAAGTTAGCCATTCCAGATGAAAAAAGGTGGGAGCAACTATGTGATCGATTGGAGTAAAAGGCTACTCGAATACAATGAAAATATTAGCTAGTACATCAACCAATGCAACATAGTTATAGGCTGATTCAACAACCAAATCCTCCAAAACAGAGCCACCTCTTCATGCAGTTGTCCACCTTGCCTATGATTCTGCAAAAGATCGATTTTATGGTTTTATAATGCTAATAATACACTGTCAGTTGATACAATGATTTTGTAATTATTCTATAAATACTTCACAATTTGAAGTATTACAGGTTGATTGTTGAATATAATTTCCTCTGCAAATTGTAATTTTCTAGTTGCTAGAAGCATCAATAATACAAGGAAATTCTTCACAGGATTCATGTGGTGTACGAATTTGTGATGTTTTTCTTCTGTTCATGTGTTTAATCATTGTCTATTTTCTTTGTCATTTCTGAAAAGCTTAATTACATAACAAAAACTATGACGAATAGGATATGTTATACATAACACCCTATTCTAGCTGTTAGTGATTTATATGTTTTATGCTAAAGTCAAATTAAGGAATCCATCATTGCTCCTTAGTTTCTACTTAATCTTACATTACTTTTGTTTCATAATCCATTTAAAATTCTGAAAGATCCAACTAGTGCAACCTAGCTTTCGCTGTGAAACTCCTTCAAAGTTTGACGCATATCCAGTTAATCTTTAGAATCCATAGCCTAATGGAATTATAACAATTTAATCAACCAAACAATCCAATAAAAAACAACCAGTACAGTAATAACTAGCCTAAAATTCACATAAAACATAGCTAAAATTTACAGAGAGATCCCTTTCCGAAGCTGGCAGGGCTAGATCCCAGCTTCCAAAGTGGTTTTGATGTTGTCCTATGTGTTTACTCCCTCAACCTCAAAAATACAGGACGAAAACAACTGGGACCAGTAGATATTAAGGAGATGTGTCAAGGGAGACGAAGTCTTTGACATCGTCTCAGCTTGTCACAGTGGGCCTTGTGGAGGTCATTTTGTTGCCAAGAGAATAACTTTCAAATCTCTACAAGTTGGCTATTACTGGCCACTCTCCACCAAGATGTAAGAAGGTATACCAGCAGATGTGAGTAGTGCTAGAGGATGGGGAAACCCACACCCAAGGATGAAATTCCCCTACACCCCCAGGTGACCTTGGAGCCATTTGACTAGTGGGGCATGGATTTCCTTGGGCCAATTGATCCGCCATTAGGGCAGAAAAAGTACATCATTGTGTGCACAGATTATTTGACAAAGTGGGCTGAGACAAAGGCTGTCAAGGTAGCAACATATGAGAAGGTGTTTGAGTTCTTAAGGGAAAATTTCTTATGTAAATTTGGGTACCCCAGAGAGATATTCACCAATAAAGGAGCTCAATTCACATCACATTTGATCAAGAATATTTTAAGGAAGCATCATATCAAACATAAAAAATCTATTGCGTATCACCCTCAGGTAAATGGAAAAGTAGAGGTTACAAACAAGGAATTAGAGGGAATCCTCACCAATTTTGTGAGTAACAATAGGAGGGATTGGGAAGAAAGATTAGTGGAGGCCACTTGGGCCTATAACACAACTTGGAAAACAACTACTGGTTTTACTCCATATGATCTGGTTTATGGAAATAAAACTCTGCTCTCCATTGAGTTTTAGTATAATACTTTGAGAATGGCAGCCTAATTGGACTTATATGTCACCAAATCATATTAGGATAGTGTTCTCCAATTAAATGGCTTGGATGAGTTCGGAATGCAAGCCCTACTACACACTGAAGTTATACAACTGCAGAGGAAGGTCTGGCATGATAGGCATATCAAGGATAATGTTTTTCAGGAAGGGGATTGGGCCTTACTATATGACTCTAGGTTCAAGTATTTCAAGGGAAAATTGATGAAAAGATGGTTAGGCCCATACCTGATAGATAAATGTCATGACAATGGAGCTGTTCAAATCAGGACCATTGATGAAGAAGGTATTCCCTTTCTTATCAATGGCTACAGGTTAAAGGTATATAAAAAACCTATATCTAAGGAAGAATTCATCAGCACCATCAGCAGAGAGGTTAATGTGATTGGAAGTGTCATAGCTTACATTTCATAGCATTTCTAGATATTGTTTTGGAAAAAAAGAAAAAATAATAAAGGCTTCGATGAAAACCTTTATGAGGCATCTGAGGCGAACTCTTGGTTTGAAAACCTCTCTAAGGCAGCCTAGGAGTAAATAAAAAGAAGAAAAAATAAATATCCCTGGGTGAAAACCTCTCTTGAGGTTCCCAAGGTAGGTATATAGGTGGAAAACCTCTCCTAAGGCATCTTGTGTGTCGAAAGAAAAAAAGAAAAGAAAAATCCGAGGACATGGATCCACAACATGTTTGTTAATTTCTTTTGTCATTTTGCAGGTTTGAAGATAATAATGGATTCCATGGCTATAGGGCCAACATCCTCGAGATTCTCTCCACTTTTCCTTCCATCCATTTCATACCCACCATACAAACTCATGTGCTCACCACTCTCCATCATCCCAATAGCTGAAAAATCAAATTTCAACGCCTCTATGGATTGCTACAAGAAGACTGTAATTGCTACAGGAAGATCCTGTAGTCCTACAGGAGGGCTCTGAAAATATACAGGAGGGAAATTAGAATGAAAGGACCACCAAGAATGACATTTCCAAGGATAAATAAGGTTCTCCCACCATGTTCCACCATCTATCCATCATTCATCCATCCCAGTTCATAGAAAAAATAATATTTTTCATTAAAAACCGTCCACTTCGTCTCACCTTGTAAAAACTTTTCTTGAGAAACACACAGAGAAAATCCTCTCCATTTTCATAAACCTACACTATTGCCTCATATCCATAGCATCATCCTCTAGACCCTTTACATCCTTTCTCATCACCCCCATGCAGTTTGAAAACCATGGAAGAGAAGAAAAGCACAACTGCAAGAATAAAACCTCATCTTGTAGCAGCTTGTGCAAACCTCAAAGAAATCGATAATCCTTTTTTTTCCATTAGTAGATGGGGTGATACCAACTCATGAGGCACTCTCCAGTAGTCATATCTCTCCAAGTAGGACTCTCCACCAATAGAAGCACCTTGGACATCAACAAAGGCCCCGCACACATAGCAACAACAACAGTTAAATCCCATGAGGAGCAGAGAAGATATACACAGGAAAAGGAAAAACACAACAAGTCAACTCCCTTGGTGAAAATACTAAGGTCTAGCTCGAGCATGCACATCCCTGCATCAGTCAATCACCAGGTAAGCATAGGTATGGAAACCTCTCATCTCCTCCCTATGTGTAAATAATGGAAAATGTATAAATGTTGAGAGGAGGTATTTTTATAAGCTGGAGGTGGCTAGTTAACTTGGCCACCCTTGGTCAGTAAACAAAAAGTGATTATGATCCCTCATGGAACGTGGAGGTATCACATCAGTCAATTTAGGATGAAAGAGAGTGGGTGTTGATTACGAGGGACGAGGGAATGATTAGTCTAGGTGGGGACAACGGTCCAAAAGAGGAAACCTCGTGCCTCTACCAAGTCATCACAATGCTCCAAGCCCAAGCCAAAAATGGCATATTATGTATCGAGGCTTGAATTCTCTTGCATTTATGCTCATTTCAAGAATAGTGAAGGTGAGGACGAACCTAGAGAGCCATCGAGAAGATTCAAGCCCTTCTCTGCCATTTCTATAGGAGGAAGCTACAAGAAGCCTGCAAATGTTTTAGGAAGCCTGCAAATTCTACAAGAAGCCCGAGGAACTGCTACAGGAAGCCTAAAAGGTTGAGGGAATGCTACGAAGAGTTGAATTGATCTCCAATTTGTTATCTTTATCCTAGGACATGTGGTAAAAAGTAAGTTCATATTGTCCTTCATCTTTCCATAGCTTGTATGTTGGTGCACTCTAAATTCTATAAGAAATAACAATCAAATTGTGGATTGAAATAACTTTTTTGGTTGTAGATTAGAGGGAATATAGAAAATATCATCAACCAAAGATTTTAACCCTCTACTACCACTGAATTACACATCATAGCTATTGCAGGAAGCATTGACCCTCCTTCACTTAGTTTAGAACATAGAAAAGGTATGGGGGGAGGATTCAATAGAAGTGAGCCCTCAGACACTAAAAGGATCCATCTTCACCCTCCTACGTTAGACAATTTTAGAAGAGATCAATGCCCAAGAGTCTTTGAACTGTTGAATGGATATGATGATGACATTGCATATGAATTTTCCATGGCCCTAAGCTATCGGACATAAGTCAGTGCCACCACTATGGTGAGGGTATTAGTTATTTCAATTAGTCTTGAGCTAATTAGCAGGGTGACAACCCTTTCCCTAGGGATCTAATGGAAAAGAGAAGATAAAAACACGAGTGCCATTGCTAAAAAGAACTTATTCACTGCCTATGAAAAACATGTCCAAGACAAGAATGGAGTTAGGAGCGAAAGCCTACCCTATCCTTAGGATGAGGTGGCCTACCATATCCTAAAATACATATCCTATGAAGGAACGATAAATGTAGTCTTTGGCTACCATTTCAGATTAATCCATGAACTAAGTCTTCAATCAGAATTTCCCCTGGCCTAAAGAATCAGTGTACCATACTTCCTCCTGCAGTCCGTTATGGACATGAGTCAAAAAGTGAGAGATGGAAAACACCAACAACTAGGCCACCATGGCCTCATTAAACTGATGGTGGTAGATTCCTTGATCAAAATAAGGATCCATGTCCTTTGGTCCAAATTCATTGATATGGATAGAGAGACCTTCATTTACACTCAAACCCTCACACCAGGTGAGACCCTAGCCTCTAGTGTTAGAGGAAGAGAGGGGAAGGAAGAAGAAGAAGAAGAGGTAGAGGCAGAAGAGGAAAGAGACAGAGAGAGGTAGAGAGGACAGAGGAATAACTAGAGGCAGAGGTATAGAAAGAGAAAGATGAAGAGGAAGAGGTGTAGAAATAGGAAAAACCAAGCCCTTTTATACAATGTTTTTTCACACCTTCTATTCAGTTCTTGTTCCATATCCCGAAGTGCCAAAACATTGACAACTGTGCAACACATCCATCATGATATACATACCAAAACCTCCCTAAAGAGCCAAAGGAAAACTTCCCTAGGTCAATTCTGAATAAGGTTAGCTAAAAACCTAATTTTAGGGTCAGCAGGTTTTGCTCCACTGCCTTCCCATGTGTTAGTGTCAGTCAGTTCAGCCGATCACCAGTGATCAAATATGCTCTTACAAGGTGTTGTTAGGGTGTCAAGTCAAATTTTTGTCATTTCCGTGAGTCTTCAAATAAAAATTTGGTCACTGGTTATCGTGTTTAGGTCACTACTGCTCCCTTTACTTACTCATGGTATTCATCACTCATCATGTTCATTGACTTATTCGAGGTATCATATCTTCATTTAAGTGTCTTGGGTCATGAAATGGTTAAATTCCTCATTTTAGGTCATGGTCTAGGGTTTCACTCCATGTGTCATCACGATACCATATGTTGCCAAAAATATGTCCATCATGTGATTAAGTGGGTAAATGGAGTTAGAATCTTAGGGAAGGAAAAATAAAGGTAAAGGTAATGTTTTATTTCAAATAAGACAATGTTGCAGTACACTACCTCACCTCATCATTTCTCATAGGGACATGTTTTCTTCAAAATATGTTTCCAACCAAATGGAGAATAATTTTACAAAAGTGAACAAGGTTTGTGTCCATTATAGTCCAAGGAACAAAAAACTCCTTCATTTGATGCACATTTGTTATTATTTGAAATAAATTCCCAAAATACACTTGCTACGGGAGAGTTGCTGCACTTCTCGATAGCTTGAATTCAAGATAGTTTTTCAAGGGTTTGGAACTTGTGGTGGCAGTTCTTAAGGACTCTATTATGTAGCAGACATCCTAAGCTTTCGAATGGTACCTTGCTTGTTATTTGGATTAGTGGAAGGCATCCAAAAGTTCTCTTCAACTTGGTGCTGCGCTCTTATCAGAGAAAACCTAAGTTTTTGGAGTGACCTTGGGAAAATCATTTTTTCTCCATCACTAAGTGTCCAAATTACATGTTGAGGTGTCCATCGTATAGCAGACTGCTAGAGTTTTCCAATGAGATATCAATCTCTCACTTTGGAGTAGTTTAAGGCCCCAAAAAGTGGTTTGGAAGATGGTGTTGCTCTTCTATGAACTGCGTTGCGCTTTCGCATTGTGCTTCTGTGAACTGCAATGTGTGTGTGCCAGAGCAGCCCAAAACTCATCCAAACTCACTCAAATTTTGATTTTGAAGCTTGAAATCCTATTTATTACTATTCTAAGCTCGTTCAAAAGTAATTATAAGTCTTTTATTCACCTTTTTCCATTGGCAAGATGAATGCAAATGCAAGTTATCTTCATCTAGGGTTTAGGTGAAATTTTCATGCTACAAGAACTAGTGTAACTGATAGTTTGGTTAGTTTTGATATTGGAAACATGTAAATATTCCACCTCACACCTCTATACATGTTTAAAATTCCTTTTGATTCACTAAATAACTTATCAATCATCAAATTGCCTCACCCTTACCTAAACCCTAGCTCATACCTAGCATTTTGAGTAGATTTCCTAGCAGCTCTGTTTTTCAATTTCTCCTAATTCCCTCATTTCACTCCATTTAAGCTTCCTAAGTTTTCTGCCACCTGTATCCATCTCCAAAAATTCCCCTATCATCATATCCTTTCCCTAACTCCCTCATTTAATCATTTGCTTCCTTGAGCAAGAAAATAGTCAGCTTAAGACTAAAGAGCTAATCCTGGAAAAAGAAAAAGCCAAGTTATTGAAGCAGGTTGGAAAAGGAAAGGAGATCATAGAATCAAGTGAGCTTGAAGGATAAAAAGGTACAGGAAAGAGGAGAAGGCCAAGAACAATGGGCCTAAAGAAGGCATTGCAAGAAGAGCAAGAGCACATTCTGAGGAACAAAAGCAAATGTTGCTTTATGAAGACCTTGACCTAGAAGAAAGGATTGCGCTAGAGGTAAATCAAGATAAATAATATTGGTTTAACAAGGTGAATGAACACTTAGAGAAGCTCCTGGAGAAGGAAAACATAGATAATCAAATGCTCAGACACATGGCGCATCATTATCAAGCTCAAAACATGATCGCCAATGTCAAAGTGAAATAACTTGAAAATAAGCTCAAGGAGGCCAAAAAAGATCAAAAGGATGAGGGAAACTTCGAGATGATTAATGAAGCATCCATGAACCTACAAAAAACTCATTTTCACACCTTCCCTCCAATTTTGAGGAAATTCTGAGCATTTTGAGTTTTTTGGCAAATTTTGGTCTAAATTCAGAAATCTAGCCTTTCCACAAGGCATTGCGCTTTTTCCTCAAGCATCCATTTGAGTAAAGGACTACATTTTTGGAAAGATCTTGGCATCCTCTAAAAACCCATTTGCCTAAATTTTGCAGAGGTGGCTTAGTTTTGGAGAAAAGTGCAAAAAAGTGGCAAAAAATAGTATTCTGGACCATTTTTTGACAGGCGCTGCGCTTCTGGAGCGAACTTGGGAGAATGGATTTTTTAAGGTCTTTCCATCCTCCAAATTCAGAAATTCAAACTATTTTGGAAACTAGACATGAAGGGCTAGTTGATTGTTCTCTCAGATTTTCATTTTGACCCATGGAAGGCACCTCAAAATCAGCTCAAAGTCTGCACTGCACTTCTGCACTTTCTGTGTTTTTATTTGTAAAATTTCACTGTGTGAAATTTCTAGTTCCTAGTCTGACTTGGTCAAAGTCAAGATTCTCTTTGTAATGGAACAAGTTATGAGGCTAGGTGATGTAGGCATTGATGAGCCCCAATTTTTGGTAACAATTTGGGCTCATTTGGCCTACTTACCTTGCTCAACCCTTCATCTTTTATCACTTATGCATTCATTTCTTGGTATATTCGTGTTATTTGTAGGAAGAAGGGCAGGCATTATATCTATGTGGCTAATACATGATGATTTCAGGTTTTTGGCATTAAAGGGAGCAAAGACCACGTAGAAGGAGACAAGGAGACAACAAAGGTGGCATTGCAGGTTTATAGGGAGGTTGTCTACAGCCTTAAATGACCTCCCTCGTGATCTCCACCCTAACTCCGAGCTCCAACAGCTTTCCCCACCGAGCTTAAAGGCAGCCAACGGATTCTACAGGAACAACAGTTTACAGTAGTTTACTTTTAGTTGGACAGCCAAGCTCGACTAATTGAGGAAGCCAGCTTGATCCTCATCATGTATAAATATTAAGGCCGTGGCCTTTGATAGGAGCTTTTTGAACTTTTGAACTACTGTTGCAATTTCTAAGCACAAGCTACAGCTCGGTTTTTTCTTTTTGTAAGCCAGTTTTGGCATGATGTTAGACTTATGATTATTCAATAAAGGCAGGCAGCTTTGGATTCAATTCTGAGTTTTTAAGGGAGCTATAGCTCTCAGGTTAGGGCCCAACCTGAGAGCAATAGACCTCCTTTTCCTTGTATTGCTATTTGTCTTTCCTTTCAGCACTTTATTCCTCTGTTTTGACATGCATTTGGAAATTACAGTCTGCTGATTTGATTTCTTTTATGTGATTGAGTAGGATTAGTTTATGGTTCAAGTGCTTTTAGTTACTTAGATTAGAGTAGGAGGATCAGCATTCATTAGAGCTCCAAGAAAAGGTTGACAGTGCACTCACTGCCATCTCTGTTTAGATATTGGGGGTGTAGACCGTACCAACCACCAAAAAACACAGTCTTATAATTTCATTCAAGCTGCAACACAGTCATTTCAATTGTAGATCCATCCATGCATTCTGATCTTGAGCAGTACTTCTTCATTCCAACTCCATGCACGATTTTTCTCTGAAGTTTACATTGCTGTTCGTTGATTTAATAACACAGTTAGGATAGGTTAATGAATTCTCGGTTTTGTGCAGATTTGTTTCCTTTACACTGCGTTGCATCACTCTGTTATCTTCTTCTTCTTCTCAAACGTGCCCAAGTCACCTACCCAACCTCTGTTCAGCTCGTTTGCCTTCCAACACTTCTACTGTTCACGTAGCTCCATCTTTTTGGACTTTCCATTGCTTCCACCCTTCTATCCACCAACCAACTGTACCCACTCTTTCCTCATCTCATATCTCTGTCCCTGAGCCATCACAAGCTCCTTTTTCATCCTACCTATCCACCCATACAACTCCTTCACTCCTCCATCACCCAAAACTCCAACCACAGAACATCCTGTAGAAGTTAGCAGACTTCCTGTAGAAATCCCGAGCTTCCTGTAGGATCCCCTGCAGACATCCTGTAGAAACCTGTAACCTCGGTTGCCAAGCACCTGAATGTTGTGGACTTCTGTGGAACAATGTTAGGGATCCCCTGGAACCTCTCCTAGCCCTCCTGACCTCTCCCAAGCTTTCTTTCCCTTCGCACTACCCCTGCACAGTCAAAACCCTCATAAGAAACAAAATCATAATAACCCCAACCACTTAAGAAAAAATATAAAAACAATGTTCTTTTCAATGGAGGTAGTTTAATCTCATGCATCTCATATCACTAGAAGTAATGGCATCATTTCTAGAAGTTTTCACTCCCACCATTGCATCATAGAGATTAGACTAGTCAGATTAGGGTTTACTAGGGTTTCCATGTTTGGTTGGCTTTCAATTCATTCTTGCAAAGTAGGTTACCTTCCTTTCAGATAGTCTTCGTTCATCATTTAGAAAGCTTCTTCTGAAAACATATAGAAGTTGGCTTGAGCCCTAGCGGACTTGTGCCAGCTAACCAAGTGACAGCTGCGACAAGAGCTAGTACTTGTGCATACAGCACCGTCGCTTCCAAGTTTGTTACTAACTACCGGGTTGATAAAATTAGAGATAGGAAGCTCCAGGAGTTGTAGCATTATTGCTACAATACTAGAGCCCACCATCTTTTTGGCGCCGTTGCCGGGGAAGCGTCAGAGTATTAGTAATTGTTGCTTTTCTTCTATTTTCTTACTCTTTCCTTCTGCTAAGTAGTTTATTTCATTTCCATTCTGCAAAAGTAGCATAGACATTTCCTGCTTTCATAGATTAGCATTTCCTGCTTTCATAGATTAGCATTTCAATTCTGCAATTTCATTTCTGCAAGCGTAGATTAGCCTTTCAATTCTGCAAGCGTAGACTAGCATTTCCATTCGTGCAATTCCATTTGAGCAAAGTAGATTAGTTCTTTCCTGCTTTTAATTCAATTCTGCATCTTTATTTCAGTAAGATAGTTAGTTGTAGATCAATCTGTTTCAGTTTTGTAGGTACCAAAGAAGAAAAAAACAAAAGCAATCAAAAAAGTCTTTCCATTTCATGCCTCATAGGAATCGAGATAAAACAGGCAAATTATTACCCAACACCCCCACCACATCACTGAGTCACCCTTCTCTCTTCTTCGGTGACAGTGATCCAGAAGAACCTATAGGTGAACCTCCTGAGATATACGAAGATCCTATAGCAGAAGAAGAATTAGAAACCATCCCATCTGAAGCTATGGCTGACAATAGAGGAGAAGATGAGAGAATAGAAGGTGCCTTCCCCATCCGAGAGACCAATGGAGAGATGAAAATGAAGAACATTAGCCCCTCCGCTTTACCTCACTTCCATGGACTGACTATTGAAGATCCTGATACCTTCCTGTTTGAGTTTGTTGTCCTTTGTAGAACCTATGACTATACTGAAGATGAGCAGAAGTTGAAACTCTTCCCTTCCACTCTTAAGGATCCAGCATTACGCTGGTTCATGGGCTTACCTGGGAATAGTATCACTACTTGGGCTCAGATGCAGCAAGCTTTCAATACCAAATACCGGCACTACTGTAGGTCCAAGGAAACCAAGGGAGAAATCTTTCGGATGACCATGGGAAATGATGAGTCCTTAGAGGATTATGAGGAGAGGTTCCAGCTTAGCTATAAGCGGGCCAGGTGCACACTTGACCCTGAATCCCTCAAGTCGGTCCTGCTCCGAGGAGTCCTTGAAGACCTCTTAGATACCCTTCACATGTTAGCTGGGGGGGACATTTACCAACTGCCTTATGAGGACATCAAGACTGTGTTTAGAAACCACTCCAGGGCAGCTCGGAAACGAGGAAGAGGAAACCTCCTCTCAGTTGGTGTCCCTTTCTCCAAACATGAGTTTGCAAATAAATTAGAAGATCTTAAGAGTGAGGTGAGACAGACCATTGCCATGCAGCTGGACACATTCAGGATCCAGCAGAAGAAGAAAGAAGCTGAGAGAGCCTTGGCTATCTTCTGCCCTAGATGTACAAGGAGACACCCTAAGAACGAATGCCCATTGCATTCGGTTGAAGTGTGTTTCGTTTGTGAGGAGGACCACCCCACAAACTAATGTCCAACCTTACCGGGATTTAAAGCCATGTACCAAGGGACAGAAGCTCCCACTGAACCTCTCTATTTCCTCAACCAAAGAAGGCCACAAGGACCTAGACCTTACCAGCAGGGGATGCAAGGGGCAGCCCAAGCTTATTACAACCCCAACCAATCGACTCATATGCCTTCCTGGGGTCCCCCTGCTCATCCTTCCTGGTCTATGCCTCCTCCATGGTCTTACCCACCTCAGTACCCTACTCAACCCACTACTCATTCCTATCACTCACATACCTAGCCACAGTCTCAGTGGAATGCACCTCAGTCAGGGTGGAGGCCCCAGTACAATACTCCTCCTGCCATTTTGCCTCCACCACCAGTCCAACCTCAACCATTACCTCCTGATCCTCCAAGGAAACCTCAAATACCTTCTCAACCGAACCCGAACCCCAACAATAGACAGGCCCAGCAAGTATACACTGGGGAAACATCATGCCCTACTTATGCTGTGGAGATCCAGGAGATCAATCTTCGATCTGGAAAGACTCTTCCGGATCGCCAACCTCCTCCCCTAGAGGATGAGGAAGATAAATAGGAAAGTGAACCAAAGGCTATTCCACCCTTTCCTGAGAGACTAACAACCACCACACAACCCAACCCAGAGGAAGATGAGCTCCTGGGTGAGCTCAAGCAGTTGTGTGTAAAAATACCACTTCTCCAAGCCATCAAGGATGTGCCAATATACAACAAACTGGTTAAGGAAAAGTGTTTTAAACACCCAGGCAGGCGAAAGAGAGATGCTTCAACCATCAATGTCTTAGGACAACTGTCTGACCTTATGTTAGGACAAGTCATCTGCCCAAAGTATCTAGATCCTGGGAGTCCTGTAGTGGATGTCCACATCAATGGCATCATCATACCTCACACCTTGATTGATCTAGGGGCTGCCATTAATGTGATGACCAGGGATACCATGCTAAAACTCAATCTTCAGGGTTCCTTGAGGAAGACTTCGACAGTTCTGCAACTTGAAGATCGCTCCACTGTGACTCTCGAAGGGATTGTGGAGGATGTCTTGGTCTCCGTCGACTCTTGGGAATACCCTACAGATTTCTTGGTTCTGCAACCCAAGGCAAAGCTTACTGGATATCCTCTTATTTTGGGAAGGCCTTGGTTAGCCACTGCAGATGCTTACATAAGTTGTCGTGCAGGAAACATGACCATCAAAAATGGTCCTATGTCCAAGCAGCTAGTCCTATACCCTCCTGCCCAACCTTCCTTAGAGCATGACTTACCACTTTGGTTGGAGGAAGGAGAAGAGGATGAAGTCTACTTAGCACCTCTGTGCACCCTAGATACCACTAGAAGAGACCCCCCAACCGAGGATGACTTGATTGAGACCTTGATCCAGAATCCACCTTCCAGTGCACTATCCTTAGAAAAATTGGTGGAGGATGCCCAAGCCAGCACCTTAGTGGATCTTTGTACGACCAACCCTGTCACTCCCAGAGTCAAAAATGTGGAGTTCGGCCCTGAGAGAATGTTAAATATCAGCACCTCCCTATCTCCTTCCCAGGAAAAGGAGCTGTGTAGCCTGTTGGCCAGTCACCTAGATGCTTTTGCTTGGAGCTATAAGGAGATGAAAGGAGTCCATCCCTCAGTCTGTACCCATCACATATACATCAAAGAGGGGTGTAAACCGGTTAGGCAACCTCAGAGGAGAATGAATCCAACCCTTAAGGACATTGTCAAGGAAGAATTGCAAAAACTGTTGGATGCCGGATTCATTTACCCCATCTCAGATAGTGAATGGGTGTCCCCTCTGGTGTTGGTTCCCAAGAAAAATGGGAAGTGGAGAATCTGTGTGGACTACAGAGAACTGAACAAAGCTACCAAGAAAGACCATTTCCCTCTACCTTTCATAGATCAAGTGTTGGATGGACTGGCAGGAAAGAAGTTCTTCTCTTTCCTGGATGGGTTTAGCGGGTACAACCAAATCCAAATCAGCCCGGAAGACCAAGATAAGACCACCGTCACTTGTCCTTGGGGTACCTTTTGTTATAGACATTTTTGTGCCTTGCATCACTGAGCATGAAATGTCAATAATCAAGGGATCCAAAGTCCCTAAACATGTTGTTCCTACCCCTAGAGGAACAAGGCCAAGTAACCACAGCAATTCACAAAATTTCTCCACCTGAAAACACTCAAAACAAGGCAATTCTGGATCATGTCAACTGCTCCACTGAGCATCTGCACTGAATGTCAACTACTCCACTGTCTACCTGCGTTGAATGTCAACTGCAAAGAAGGCTACCTGCGCTAAGCGAGTTTGGACAAGTGGCAGAGTCATTCCTCAAGGTGTCAATGCCCAGGAAGCTTCTAAAATGACACTTGGATCAGGGAATTCGACTGGTGATGAGTAAGAGGTTCCAAATCTCCAAGTGGAAGCAAGAACCTCCAAGTGGACTCAAGAACTGAAGTGGGAGAGGACACTAGTCAGTTTTATATCAGCCTAAAGCTGACTCATCCTCTCTCCAAAACTCCTATATGTAGATCTCTCTCCATGAGGTCAGGGGAGGCTGGAATTTGGTATTTGCAAAGAATTGCTGTTGGTTTGTGGCTAGAAATATTGGGTGTGTTTATGCTTTGAAAGGAGCTGAAGAAGGAATTCCATTCTGCTGGGAAGGAGATGCTGGGTTGGAGCCCTATGGGTTGTATCTCTTCCTGAATCCTGTTACTTTCAATAAAGCTATCTTGATTCTTTCCTATATGCTGGTGTATTTTGTATGATTGCATTAGTATATTTGATTTACTTCTAATCCTGAATCATTTATGAATATGTATATTTGCCTTTGTATTGTGTTCTTCTCTTGTTGCAAGTAGCTGTTCTCTTGTCACAGGTAGCTGTTCTCTTGTGATCTCGTGGGATTCAAGTAGCTGTTCTCTTGATCAAGCGAGGAGGCAAGTAGTTGTGGACACACAAAGAGAAGAGGATCTAGTTCGAGGGACAACCGGAAGACAACGGTAAGTCTGCCGATCTCCTCTCTTTCATATTTCATAAAGGAAGTAATCATGATAGCTGTATTCATTTGTTGCTAAGGCGCTGTCACACCTTAGGTGGATAGGATCGTCCTAAATAGGCATTTTTCCCCACAACAAATTGGCGACTCCGCTGGGGAAGAACTTGTTTATTCATTTCATTTGTGTTTCCATCATTTGTTTACTTCATAGACTTGACAGCAATTCTTGAACTGCATCTTTCCCGGATGCAAAGTAAAAGTTGCTGCTTTGATCCAGTATGTTGGACTTGTCTATGATCTAAACTAGATCCACAAACGATTTGATTGATCCTTGTGATAGTCTTTAGTACCCTATCAAAGCATCCCTCTGTTTATACCTTGCTTGTGTTTCTGATTTGGCCTGAAACAATGTATTTTTGAGAATTTTGTGACCCAGAAACCAAGGGAAACGAGAGTTTTCCCTTTCAGCGCAGACACTGTGAAGGCAGTCTGCATTTCAACGCAGGTCCCGAAGGGGCTACCTGCGCTGAATGTCAAACTGACAGTGTTGTACCAGCGTTGAACCAGTGTGGCCTTGTGCAGCTGGGGTTCTTTGTCCTTTTTTTTGCCCTGTTTTGATCTCTGTTTTTGCAGCCTTTAACCGAGTATAGGTGCTGGTCTGATAACCCTTTTCTTTGCCTGAATTCCGCCCCAATTTTTGTACAAAAAGATTGTGAATGTTTTTATGTGTTTGTGGCGTCATTTACAGTCTTCCTTTGCATAAGTAAAGTAATCTTTCTGTAGCCTTTGATTCAGATCTGATTGAGAGTGATCTTAGGAGAGAGTTCATTGGCTGTTTGCAGTTTGATTATACATTTGCTTTTGCTTATTGGTTTGAGTTTGTCACTTTTGAATGTCAAAACAAGTATTAATTTCGAAAATCGCAAAGTGATTGTAATCTCTTCTACCCTTGTTGATTTTGGAAAAAGTAAACTTGTTTGTTTCAGTCATTTAAAAGCAGATTCAAAATTGTACAAAAAGCTTTATTTGTAGGCATTTATACTAAGAAAGTGGAAAACAAACACCTGCATTGTGCATTTGCATTTTGATAAGTTTGCATGCTTGGTTTAGGAAGAGTGCATTAGAGTGTGCTGATTGCTCTTTGAGAAAAGATAGTCGCTCTCTTTTCCCTTAGTAGCTAGGATTTTCAAAGTTGAAAGATTATAAAGCTTGCTTATCATCTTAGACTGCATTTAGGAATTTGTACCATACATCTCGTGGTGATCCTGAAAGACAAACTTTAAAAAGATCAACTTAAAATAAACTAAATGAACCTAACAATGCTTTACAACATAACGCACAACATAGAGGTCTAGGCTAGAGACGTGTTCCGGCGTCGTTAAGCCTAGTGACTGTCGATCTCGTGGAAGGTGGGTGATTCCTCCTGAGGGACGATAGCACTAGTACGGATTTGTGCTCCCACGTACCGTCGCGTATATATTGGGAGACCCCTATAGGCATATATCCTTTATCCTTAGGAAGCCGTGTCAGCCGCCCTACTGATCGCAATGCAGTGAACACAGCATTCACGAAGATCGACCACCTGTACGGTAAAAAGTATTCTGTGGTTTTGCGAAAAGTTTGGCACACCCTCTGCCTAGATCTCCAGAGCAGTTTCTTTTGGCCTTTTTCAGACTCTATAACAGAAAAAGTCCATCCGAGCATTTGTCACTTCGGGCTCGTTAAAACATCGAAGGAGACTAGAGTCATATTTAGCTTTTTCTCGACTCTTTAAAACTGAAAAAGCAAGTTGTGTCTAAAGCGTCGTTAACAATTTATTTTAAACGGAACAATCACCCTTTATTCCCACGTTGATCTTCGAAGTTAGTCTACCTTCATCACAAAGTTCTTGTAGAATCACTAGGAAATCTTTTGGATAGACTAAATATGTCTGAACAACCGTCGACATCCAGGACGGTGTCATCCGACACAGCAGCGGCAGAGCCTCCTGCTGCTACTCCAACGATGTTCGCGGGTATACCATCTGTCCTGGAAAATTGTCAACAACAAGCTGGAGTCCAATTAGAGACTGTTTCGACGACATGGTTAGTTCCTATTTCTTCATCTGGATTATCATCTGGTATTTCTTATGTTGAAACTCAACAACTTGATCCAATGTGTCTTCAAAGGCCAATCTACCCTTTAAGCACTGGATTTCCACCATATGGAGGGCAGTATGCCTTTTCATTGTTCCCCCCCGGAGAACAACCATATGGGAGTTTACAAAAAAGTTCAGGTCAAACTGGAATTACATCCAGCGGATGGGTACCAATACTGCCTCAGCAACCAAGGGTTGCATATTCAATGCAACCAGTCCACCCTGTGTCGAATGTTGCCACTATACCTGGTATGTGGATTGCGTCGCAAGTACAAGCGCTACCTGTTGTATATCAACCCCAAGTTTCTCAGGTTGCCATACAACAGCCTCTTGTCTCGACAACTCAATCACAACCTCCGGTTAGTGCCTCCTTATCTGGAGCGACTCAGGCTCAAACAAGTACTATGACTCCTCATCTTGGTCAATCATCCAGTATTGGACGACAGCAAATGGTCCAACAACCGGAGCTGGTTCAAACTCAACAACCGCAATTCCAGCAATCATATCAAGGACCCGAGCAACAAGTCTTTGTAAGTAATGGGCAACCGTATAATAACGGTTATGCCCATCAAACTTGTCAAAGTTGCCAGCATCAAATACATTATGCTGGTATCTAAAGACCCACTGCTCAGGCGATTCCATCTTATCCTGGGTATGCTCCGCCTAACCTGAATCAACAGTTGCCCTTTGTAGCAACTCTAGAATTACCAGATCTAAACCAGCTGACGAATGATCCAATTGCTTATGCCCCTTGGTGGCCAGCGATTCCGCATAAACTTCCATCGGACATTCCTAAATTCAATGGAAATCCAGGTGAAGACCCATCGAATCACGTCATGACTTTTCATCTGTGGTGTTCGTCGAACACCTTGAATGATGATTCGATAAGGCTTCGCCTTTTTCAGAAGACATTGACGGGTCCAGCGGCTAAATGGTATATTGAATTACCTAGAGCCTCTTTCGACAATTTCAGTTCCCTAGCCACGACTTTCTTATCCCATTTTCAATTACCGATAAGGTATGAAATTGGAACAGAAATCTTAACCAACTTCAAGCAGACGACGGCCACACATATATCCGATCACATACATGAGTGGCGTCGTCGTCGCAGGATGGTAAAGACTTACGTTCCAGATCAGCTGTTAGCTGAATGGTTTATAAAGTCGTTACTTCCTGCCATAACGGAAGATGTGGCCAAGGGGGGAGTCGTAACGGAGGAGCAAGTTATTGCTCGTGCACAATATCTAGACTTAGTATATACTCAGTCCGGCACGCTCTATGATAAAATACTTGACGCCCCTAGACTGGAATTTTCAATTCCTCCTCCTCCTAAATCATATAGTGACTCTCATGACGGCGATGGCGTGATTGGCGCAACAGACATGAAATCGACAAAGGCTATATCTAAAAAGGCCCGTATGATTTCCGGTCAAAATGCAAATGAGGAACTTCTTGCCTCGGAAGTAAGTGCCGTGTCGGACGACAAGGGCAAACGACTGAAGCAACCAGGGGGCAAGAAGAAAAAGAAAGGGAGAAAAAGGAAACCCCCTACGGGGTGTCATATATGCGATGAGGATCATTGGACAGCAGATTGTCCATACAAAGCTGAGCTTAAAAGATTCTTTAAGAGTTCGAAAACCTCAGCTGTGTTGACTGATCCGTTTCCAAGCCCGAGAACCGAACTGGTTGCTAATCAAAATGCTTCCCGATCCCAAGTGCTTATGTTGTCTGTATCAAAGCAGAAAAATGATTCTTTGACGAGGAATAAGGATTACAGGAATCCAAAGCTGTCGAACAACAAGGTTAATGAACAACCTAGTAGTTCGACAACAACTTTGACCGAAGTTGTGCCACCCATCGTCCCTGAGCCAATGATAAAGTCGCAAAAGGGAGCAGTACACAAATCGACATTTAATCCTTGTGCGAAAATAGCACAGATAGAGGACCTGGCCCAATCGCCGTCCGTTATGTCGACACTTGAGGTACCGCAAAATTGCTTCTCCCAAGAGCAAGCTTTATTATCAGCAATAGGTGGAATTGACCCAATGGATTCCAATCTTGTGGCCTTTGATCATAAAGGATATGACCCTCAGTTACCAGCTCAACTAGCTTTCCTTATTCAAGTGAAAGCCCTCAACAAAACTGTTCATCGAACAATTATTGATGAGGGGGCCTCTACATGCATTATGTCGATGAGTTGCTGGAAAACTTTAGGATCTCCAACCTTGTCGAGGTCTGCGACGACGTTAAAAGCATTCGACGGAAGGACATATACCCCATATGGTATACTAAAAAACTTGAAAGTTGAACTAGAGGGAAAAACGATAGAAATAGATGTTGAAGTCATCGATGGGAATCTTGATTACAACATCCTACTAGGAAGATCATGGATATATGCCATGGCAGCTGTTGTGTCGACCTATTTTAGGAAGATTGCATTTCCCTTCCAAGGAGGAATTACAATCGTTGACCAACAAACTTTTCTCCCCAACAGTTCACAAGTTACGGGAAGCATTCCAATGATCCATGGAAGGAATCATTCTCTCCAAAATATCGGAGTAGGTCTCCTAAAAGACCCTGCTTTAATGGGTACTTTTGCCCTACCGCCTCCAAGTAATCTGGCGGAAGTGGCCGCAGTGGAATATGAAACCTTCTACATCTAATGGATTTGGACTCCGAGGACGGTTCTTATCTCGTGTCAACCTCGTTAAAAAATGAAACAAGGAGTCATGAGGATAGTTCTTTTACTGTGTCAACCTCATTAAAAAATGAAACAAATCCCCTTTCCAAGTCTCAAAGATAAACCTTCATTCCAACCACCGAGTTGAATGCAATGAAGCTTGGGGGGCATGCACCTCGATTTGCGTTATTATGCTGGGGGCATGCAAACTTATCGAGCAGTTTTAGCATAAAGTTCATGCTCGTTAAAAAATAAACGCAAGATTCGAGCAGTTTTAGCATAAAGTTCATGCTCGTTAAAAAATAAACGCAAGATCCGAGCAGTTTTAACACGGTCTTTATGCTCGTTAAAAAATAAATATAAGCAATGAGCAATGTTCCCTCCAGAGTTTAAGCTCATTTTTTATCTAAAAAATGAACCTATCTCGGTAAATAACCACTGTGATCGTAAATTTTTCAGCCATAAAAGTCTTGGTCGTGTTTGCACCTGCCACCTCCATCTTTCATTTGGCCGATCGTTCACCCCCATATGATTGTTTACCCATTTTGAGGAACAGCTGCGAAGAGTGATTTCACCTAGCCATCCTTGTAACACTGCCATGATTGGAAAATTCCAACCTGTACCTGGAATCAGTTGCTATCCCTGTTTATCACTCGTTCCTCAAAAGACGAGTCTTCTTTAAGCTCTTTTCAACTGACTCGTAAAATATGAAAAGATTGCCGAGTTTTGGCCTTCCAGCTCGTTAAAGGACAGGAAGAGCTATCCCTCCTCTAGATTTTAATATTTTTGGACCTGAGGGATTATTGCACAAAAAGGTCGAGCGCTTGTTTTATTCGGCTCGTTAAAGTTATCGAAAACTCATCCCTTCTGTATTGTTTTATACTTTTTCGGACTTAAGGGATTAGACGACGAAAAAGGAATTTTGGAGTTAACTTTATGTACCTTTTCAGACTCTCTAAAAATGAAAAGGACCGAGTTATCCTTGTCGTTAGACTCGTTAAAATGATAAATAGCGACAAACTTTTCTTTAGACGAGAACGAGTTTCCCTATCGCTAGGCTCGTTAAAACATAGCGATGGGCTTGCCCGAAGGGCAGGTTATAGAACAAGCATATGTTATCCTCCTCAAGCTTGAAAAAAATAAAGAGGTATTGGTCAGCAATGACTGGGGAAAAATTGGGAAAAATCAAGAAAACTTTGATGGTAGCAGGTCGCTCTTGAACATGACACTTTTCCTCCGTACCACAATCGGGTTGGGTTGTTTCATTCACCGATCACATCACCATGGTCTTGCCATACCATCCATACTTGGGGTAATGCTACCAATCCATCGCATCAGTGTCGCCATATGTTCAAGAGAAGTCATTCAGAAAGAGTCAACCGGGTCCCATCCACTGCCATACATTATCCTTCATCCATTCATGACCGCCACCCTGAATCATATGTCACAGATTGTTTTCACCTCCATTAAAATCATTAGCTCCGTTCCGTGTCACTGATGTGGGATTCATTAAGGCCCTCCTTTGACGGATCACTCCTTGTCGACATCAGCTCATCATCCAAGCAGTTGATCTAGGAACAACCCCTTCAGTACTTTGAAGCTTGCATGCCTCAATGGCAAGTTTCTCACTTCCAGCGACAGGTATACATCAATGACCTTCGACCAGAAGATTTTGCGTGGTGTTCGATGCCAAGTCCTTTATTCACACCACGTGAATTGTACTGCAGTACCTTGAGGGTCATTATCATTATCGGTGATTCCTCTCGCGCTTGTTAACGGTTTACATCATTGACCGGTAATCAAGCGATGTCTTTCCATGTTCGACTTCAGCGCAATTCTCACATGGATCGACTTGTACTTAGAGTGAAGATCGAATGAGTTTGAAGACCCCGGATCTAGTTTCATCCATCCGGGCTGCGATATATATTCAGGAAAAATAAAGACATTTGACATGTACATCATGGCAGCAGATGATCATCCTACTCAAAGGATGATAATTTTCACAAAAAATTATCAGTCTACCATCAGACGATCGTCTGTTCTATGTACAAAAAATGAATTTATAAAGCTGAGCATGGGAATGCCCGCCTCAGCTAGATCATGAAAGCAGTATGAATCATAATGTATTGTATTGTATTTTATTACAGGTCTCCTCCCAGCAGATGGATGAACTTCGGACCCTCCTGGATAAAGCATTTCACCCGATAAACGACCTCATACTTTAGGGGGCAACTGTTATAGACATTTTTGTGCCTTGCATCACTGAGCATGAAATGTCAATAATCAAGGGATCCAAAGTCCCTAAACATGTTGTTCCTACCCTTAGAGGAACAAGGCCAAGTAACCACAGCAATTCACAAAAGTTCTCCACCTGAAAACACTTAAAACAAGGCAATTCTGGATCATGTCAACTGCTCCACTGAGCATCTGCGCTGAATGTCAACTGCTCCACTGTCTACCTGCATTGAATGTCAACTGCAAAGAAGGCTACCTGCGCTGAGCGAGTTTGGACAAGTGGCAGAGTCATTCCTCAAGGTGTCAATGCCCAGGAAGATTCTAAAATGACACTTGGATCAGGGAATTTGACTGGTGATGAGTAAGAGGTTCCAAATCTCCAAGTGGAAGCAAGAACCTCCAAGTGGACTCAAGAACTGAAGTGGGAGAGGACACTAGTCAGTTTTATACCAGCCTAAAGCTGACTCATCCTCTCTCCAAAACTCCTATATATAGAGCTCTCTCCATGAGGTCAGGGGAGGCTGGAATTTGGTATTTGCAAAGAATTGCTGTTGGTTTGTGGCTAGAAATATTGGGTGTGTTTATGCTTTGAAAGGAGCTGAAGAAGGAATTCCATTCTGCTGGGAAGGAGATGCTGGGTTGGAGCCCTATGGGTTGTATCTCTTCCTGAATCCTGTTACTTTCAATAAATCTATCTTGATTCTTTCCTATATGCTGGTGTATTTTGTATGATTGCATTAGTATATTTGATTTACTTCTAATCCTGAATCATTTATGAATATGTATATTTGCCTTTGTATTGTGTTCTTCTCTTGTAGCAAGTAGCTGTTCTCTTGTCACAGGTAGCTGTTCTCTTGTGATCTCGTGGGATTCAAGTAGCTGTTCTCTTGATCAAGCGAGGAGGCAAGTAGCTGTGGACACACAAAGAGAAGAGGATCTAGTTCGAGGGACAACCGGAAGACAACGGTAAGTCTGCCGATCTCCTCTCTTTCATATTTCATAAAGGAAGTAATCATGATAGATGTATTCGTTTGTTGCTAAGGCGCTGTCACACCTTAGGTGGATAGGATCGTCCTAAATAGGCATTTTTCCACACAACACCCTTGCCTACCGAGTTCTTCCCTTTGGGCTATGCAATGCTCGTGCTACCTTCCAGAGAGCTGTCTTGAGCATCTTCTCGGAGCTGATCCATGATGCAGTGGAAATCTATATGGATGACTTCACTCCTTATGGGGCCAACTTCCAGGAAGCATTGTCCAATCTGGGAAAAGTCCTAACCAAATGCATTGAGATGAACCTGTCCCTTAGTCTTGAAAAATGTGAATTCCTGATGACTGAAGGGACCGTGCTAGGCCATACCATTTCTTGCCAAGGGTTACAGGTGGATCCTAACAAAATTGCTCTCATCAAGAAGGTTCCACCTCCTCAAAAGGTAAGGGATGTTCGGATTTTCTTAGGATTAGCAGGGTATTACAGGAGATTCATTAAAGACTTCAGCAAGCTAGCCTCGCCATTGTTTGGCCTGTTGGCAAAAGATGTGGAGTTTAAGTGGACTGATGATTGTCAGAGGGCTTTGATTGAATTGAAGGACAAGTTGGTGTCAGCCCCAATCTTGAGAGGTCCAAACTGGGCCCTACCTTTCCACATCCACACTGATGCCTCGAACAAAGCCATAGGTGCAGCTTTAGGACAAGTTGAACAAAAACTTCCATATGCCATTTACTTTGTTAGCAAAAACTTGTCCAAAGCTGAACTGAATTACACTGTAACCGAGAAAGAGTTTTTGGCTGTGGTCCATGCACTGAACAAGTTCCGACATTATATCACTGGCTATCAAACATTTGTACATACAGACCATGCTGCAATTAGATATTTAATGAATAAACCAGATGTGAATGCTCGTATTATTAGATGGTTACTTTTGTTGCAGCAGTTTGATTTGACCATTGTTGACAAACCAGGTAAAGAAAATGTTGTTGCTGACTTTTTATCTAGATTGGATTTGTCTGCAGATGAGGATGGAACAGTGGATGACCAGATGCCCGATGAACATCTGTTTGCTATCTCAGCACTCTCTCCATGGTTTGCTGATATAGCAAACTACCTTGTTTCAGCACAGTTCCCTCCGCACCTATCTTCAAAAGAGAAGAGCAGAATCATCAGAAAAAGTGCCTCATTTACTTGGATCGGGGGCGATCTATTCAAGCTTGGCCCTGATCAGATCTTAAGGCATTGTGTAAGGGAGGAGGAAGTCTTTGATATCCTCCTCACCTGTCATGATGGGCCTTGTGGAGGACATTTTTTAGTAAAGAGGACCGCCTTCAAAATCCTGCAGGCAGGCTACTATTGGCGCACACTTCATCAAGATGTCCGAAGATATATCAGCCAATGTGACCAATTCCAAAGAATGGGGAAACCGACTCAAAGGGATGAGATGCCTCTCCAACCTCAAGTGACTCTTGAGCCATTTGAGAAGTGGGGTATGGACTTTGTGGGTCCAATCAACCCTCCTTCGAGGCAAAGGTCTTACATCATTGTGTGTACTGACTACCTGACAAAGTGGGAAGAGACTAAAGCCATCAAAGTAGCAACAGAAGAGAAGGTGGCCGAGTTCTTAAGAGAAAACCTCTTCTACAAGTTTGGCTACCCAAGAGAGCTAGTCACCGATCAAGGGAGCCAGTTCACATCCAACCTGGTTGAAGACTTACTAGATCATCACAAGATCAAGCATAGGACTTCCACCCCCTATCACCCTCAAGCAAATGGGCAGGTGGAAGTCACCAATAGAGCATTAGAAGGGATCTTGACTAAGGTGGTGAGCAGTAGCAGAAAAGACTGGGCAGATCGCCTGGTTGAGGCCACATGGGCTTACAACACAACCTGGAAGACCACCACCGGCTTCACACCTTATGAGCTGGTCTATGGGAAGAAAGCTTTGCTGTCCATTGAGTTCGAGTACAACACTTTGAGGATGGCAGCTCAGCTAGATCTAGATCTCAGCCATGCACAACAAGAAAGGTTATTGCAGCTGAATGGACTGGACGAGCACCGGATGCAGGCCCTCCTTCACTTAGAAGTGGTTCAACTTCAGAGAAAGGTATGGCATGACCAACACCTCCATGACAAGCAATTCTATCCGGGAGATTGGGCTTTGTTGTATGACTCCAGATACAAAGATTTCAAGGGGAAGCTGAGAACCAGATGGCTAGGACCATATGCAGTGGAAAAATGTCATGACAATGAATCTGTTCTTATTCGGACCATTGATGAGGAAGGCATCCCCATGCTTGTCAATGGGCATTGATTGAAGATCTACAGGAAGCCTCTTTCAAGACAAGAGTTCATCAAAACTATGGAGAAATCAGTGTTGGCCATAGAGAAGGGTTCTGCCTCTCCTTTGGGCATACCCTGAAAGATCTAAAAAAAATGAAATAATAAAGATCCTTGGGTGAAAACATTTTTGAGGCTCCCAAGGCAGGTGGTAGGGGTGAAAACGTCATTGAGGCGCCCCTATTGTCTTTTAAAAAAAAAAAAAAAAAGATTTGAAAAAGATCCTTGAGTGAAAACCTCTCTGAGGCGCTTAAGGCAGATGGCAAGGGTGAAAACCTCATTGAGGCACCCCTGTTATCTTTCAAAAAAAAAAAAAAAAACAATAAGAAAAAACAAGGTCAGCAAGTTCATAATTTGAAAGTTGCATGCAGGTTGCAGGTGTTCTATGGAGGAGAGGAAGCCTCTCAACTCAAAGCCGAGGTTCCTTATCATGCTGTCAGGAGACCTCACCAGCACCTCCTCCAAGAATACTCATTTTCTCCAAGGTATGTGCAATTTTATCACGGCTTGAGTCTTCTACAAGAAGACGCAGATTTTCTACAGGAAGATGCAGATTTTCTACAGGAAGGTGCAGACTCTACAGGAAACGCAAACTTTCTACAGGAAGCTCTGTATTTCTACAGGAAACTTCCTGTAGAAGTTCAGGACGACCCAAAATCCATTTTATGAGGAGATCTAACGACTAAGGATCGGTTTGGACGCATGCAAGCTATTGTTATCTCCCTTGCACATTGTTGTCACCTCGTCCTGCCATCCTTGTCGACATGCAACGAAGTTACCTGCACCAGCAAAGCAGATCGATGCGTTATCAAGAAAAAGCAATTTTTTAAATAAAAAACTGCTGAGATCTCATACCATCTCCATCCCAGTCATCCAGAAGCTCTGGGAGCGTGATCGTGAGGCCAGATCCTTCGTCATGCAGCATGCACCCAAGGAGGAAGAACTGTTACAAGACATCCCGCGGGAGTCCTGTAACAGTTAAGCCCGCTAGAGTGTACACTATTCACAGCGCTGGCCATATGCAATGAAAACGCGGACGCATGCAGCCAAAGCGTCCAGATCCATCGACGGCAGCCTGTAAACGTGAACCTCCGGGCCTGTGAAAATTCACCAGCGGCAGATAGATCCACTCATCATCGTCCAAAAATTGAAAAATCGTGTTGTAGCCGCGCAGGTAAGTGTCTCGACCCTTTCTTCCGTCAGATTGCATGAATTTTACTTTGAATTGTTTGCAAAGTGTGAAGTGAATGGGTTGAGCGGATGTATGGCCAGTTGACTGGCCACGTCGACCGGTTAATGGTCCAGTCAGATGTTTGGGTGGCGGCCGTGACAAAAGGAATGGGCAGCACACACGTGAGAGCAATCCCCGTCGGGAAAAATGGATTTAGCAGAAGAAACGGCGGTGGATCTGCTGGAGGGATGATGCGGTAGTAAGTGAACTCGCAGACAAATGATGGAACGACATCATCCAACGGTCCGGCGGGGACAGCTCACCCCCGCGCCACGGATTCCGCCGATTCAAATATAATTGGCTAGATTGCCCGCATGCATTTATCATTCACCGTTTGAAACTCAAGTGAACATCCGGATCCCTCTGCAGTTCGAAACTCCGAGCCATTGGCCATCAAAACGCCTATGAAGCAACACCGAGAGCGCAGACCAACTGTAGTCTTCCCCAGGAATCATGCGCTGCTCCTACAGGAAAGCTGTTTCTACAGGAAGGTGGGTTCCTCACGTAAAAAGGTGGCAGATAAAAAGGTAACCCTGAACTCTCCATGCAATTGGTTTTTAAAGGTGGCAGAATCGTCGTCTACAGTCCGGTCGTAGGAAATGGTTGCAATTGTTGTCTGCCATGCATAAATTGTCGTTCTACAGGATGTCAGTGTAATTAAACTGTGTAAGGTCCTCAGGGATAAGTTTCGTGGATTATGTGCATAATTCTACGCTCTGTCTCAGTAGGCCAAATTTCTTCCGCATTCGCCACCTCTAGCAACAGTTTTTATCATGCCGGGTGGGTTTATTAGACGGGAACCCACTGATTCATCAAAGTTAAGAGAAAACCAGGAGGTGGTGGAGCTCTTCACACGGGTGCAATGGATATCCTTTTGTGACAAGTTGCAGGGTTATGACGATGAAGTGGCAGAAGAATTTTTACAAGCTTTGAGGCCGAAATCCAAAACATTGGCCACCGTGAACTTCAGGGGCCTAAGCCTCAAGCTCACCCCGCAATATATCAGTCGAATTACTGAACTTCCAATGGGTTTGCCATGGGATAAGGAAGAAAGGAAGTTGAGCCAGCAGGCAAAGAAAGAATTCTTTCCACCTGAGGAGGAATTCTCGGAGGACAAAAATGGGGTGCGTAGAACCAGTTTGCTGCCACCATGGAATGAAGTTAGCCTGCAAATCATGAAGTATATAACCTGTGAAGGCCGTTTTAGCATTGTGTACGGGTATCACTTTCGGTTGCTCAATGAATTGAGGCACCAGATTGATCTTCCTGTAGAAAATAAACTGAGCATCCCTTATTTCCTGCTACAGTCTCTAATTGAGTGTGCCACAAAGTTAAAAGAAGGCATACCAGATCAGGTAGCCCACCATGGATTGATCAAACTTCTTGTGGAGGATGCGCTTCATTCATATAAGGTTCCCCTCTCATGGGAAGCATTCAGAAATTTGACAAGAGATGGAGACATAAGGATGTTGACTGAAGAAAGTGGTTCCTTCAGCGGTGAGGAAAAAGAAGCAGTGGCCGCGGGAAAGAAAGAAACAGGCCAGAAGACCCCGACCACAGTGCAGAAGAAATAACAAAGGAGGAAGCACGAGAAAAAGGATGACAAAGAAAAAGGTGACACACCCATCTTGTCAGCAAGAGAGAAAAGGCTGCAGAGTAGAACGGACAAAGCTGAGAAGGTCCACATCAGCACAAGTACCTCATCAGCACCCGCAACCAAACCAAAAAGCAAAACCCATGCAGCAAAGCAAGCCAAGGTGGTGACACCTGTGTCTACAGGAAAGCAGAAACAGGCTTCTACAGGAAGCCCGAAAACAGAAAAAGGGTCTTCTACAAGAAGCCCGAAATTGGCTAAAACAGGGTCTTCTATAGGAAGCCCTGAAAAAGTGAAGCCCAAGGAGAAGAAGGCGGACATTCTAGCAAGGGAGGCAGCAGCTGTGCTGGCCGCCCTCAGCACGCCACCTAAGCCAAAAGAGAAGAGAAAGAGGGAGACCCCTCTATACTTTAAAGCTCGAAGAAGTGTCCGAATAAAGACGGGCAAACCACAGCCTTCGTCCAGCAGCCCGATTGTCATTGAAGATACCCCTACTTCTCCCAAGGAAAAGTCCCCCTCAAGGATAACAGTAACCTATGAGAAGGGGAGCCCAAAGAAAACTAAGTGGCAAGAAAGGTTAGACCTGTTGACTGAAAAAGCTCGGCTACAGGAGGCTGAAAATGTTCTACAGGAAACTCTGACCCGGCTACAGGAAACAGAGAGGAGGGAAGAAGAAGGACCCTCATCACCACCAAGGGAGGGTGAGGTAGAGCCACCTAAAGAGGCAGAAAAAGAACATATACCAGAACCCAGCCCTCAGCCTAGTCTGAGTTCATACTACACCTTTTTAGAGGCGGGCAAAATCATACCGCAGAAATTTACTGTGCCCCTGTTTTTTGCATTAGAGGAAGAAAGAGTCCGTACACACATGTGGATGAAGATTGCCAAGTCAAAGGGTGTGGCGGACATAGGTCCTTTACAAGAGCAACTCAAGGAGGCCAGGAGTGAATTGGCCATGGCCAAACATGTGGCCAATTGCCAAAGAGTGTACCTACAGGAAGAAAACCAGAAGCTAAGATTGCAGCTACAGGAGCTGAAGGCAGGGACAGGTACAACCTCCAAAGACACCACAGAAGAGAAACAAGGCAAAAAGGAACTGACCACAGGTCTTGAGGAGTCAATGACACTTCTACAGGAAGCAGAACAACAAGCACAAATTGAAGTGCAAGCTCTAAAAGAACAGCTGCAGCAAAAAGAGGCACAATTGGCCTGCATGGCCAGTTGGGCCATGGAGGCAATACAGTGCAGACAACCTGCAAAATCCTATGGTTTGTACTTGAAAGACCAATGACTGCAGTTCCAAATAAATACCTTGGCACAAAGAGGTATTTCTCAGATCCAAGACCCACAACAATTTTCTGAATTGTGTAGTACTAGTTCGTCCGAGGATAAGGCTAAATTAGCGGAGTTCTACCTCCACAATTTGGCCTTGCCTAATGTAGTTTCCTGGGATCCCAATACTGCCTTGGGTGATATGCAATTGATGGCATTCGCTTCATGGTTGAACCATGAGGATCAAAGAGAAGCAAAAGCAAAATCGGTCATGAACCGAGAATTGAACGAGCCATTGTTCATTCGAGCAGAACCAGAGGATCCAGTTGCACTCATCTCAGCACACCAAAAATTGTCTACTGATCCTACAGCTTCATTAAGATATATGGATCAACAGGCCCAAGCCATAGCTCATTTTGAAGACATGGAAAGACTGTTAGGAGAAAATGCTGCCCAAGCATGCACACGCAGGTGGAATACATTGGCACACAGTTTGAAAATCCAAGAGTACCATACCCAAACTCGGATGAGGGAAGCTTTGGTAAGGGTAGACCTTTACAAGAAATCCATGCAAAGCCTCCAGGCCAGCTGGATTGGCCTTAAACTCAGCCCACCACTGCTGTTAGGATTGATTGAAGGCAGCACAGAGAAGGATGACAGTGAACAATGGGAAGAGGTGAACAGGAAAGCTGGGTTTCATATCAACAAGGAGGACACTACCACAGAGGCTTGGGATGTAAGGGTAGCAGTAAAATCAATGAAGGATGAAGAGTTGGACTAAGTTGCTCAAGGATGAGCAAATATTTTAGCTGGGGGGTGATGATGAGCCCCAATTTTTGGTAACAATTTGGGCTCATTTGGCCTACTTACCTTTCTCAACCCTTCATCTTTTATCACTTATGCATTCATTTCTTGGTATATTCGTGTTATTTGTAGGAAGAAGGGTAGACATTATATCTATGTGGCTAATACATGATGATTTCAGGTTTTTTGGCATTAAAGGGAGAAAAGACCACGTAGAAGGAGACAAGGAGACAGCAAAGGTGGCATTGCAGGTTTATAGGGAGGTTGTCTACAGCCTTAAATGACCTCCCTCGTGATCTCCACCCTAACTCCGAGCTCCAATAGCTTTCCCCACCGAGCTTAAAGGCAGCCAACGGATTCTACAGGAACAGCAGTTTACTTTTAGTTGGACAGCCGAGCTCCACTAATTGAGGAATCCAGCTTGATCCTCATCATGTATAAATATTAAGGCCGTGGCCTTTGATAGGAGCCTTTTGAACTTTTGAACTACTGTTGCAATTTCTAAGCACGAGCTACAGCTCGGTTTTTGCTTTTTGTAAGCCAGTTTTGGCATGATGTTAGACTCATGATTATTCAATAAAGGTAGGCAGCTTTGGATTCAATTCTGAGTTTTTAAGGGAGCTATAGCTCTCAGGTTAGGGCCCAACCTGAGAGCAATAAACCTCATTTTCCTTGTATTGCTATTTGTCTTTCCTTTCAGCACTTTATTCCTCTGTTTTGACATGCATTTGGAAATTACAATCTGCTGATTTGATTTCTTTTATGTGATTGAGTAGGATTAGTTTATGGTTCAAGTGCTTTTAGTTGCTTAGATTAGAGTAGGAGGATCAGCATTCATTAGAGCTCCAAGAAAAAGTTGACAGTGCACTCACTGCCATCTCTGTTTAGAGATTGGGGGTGTAGACCGTACCAACCACCAAAAAACGCAGTCTTATACTTTCATTCAAGCTGCAACACAGTCATTTCAATTGTATATCCATCCATGCATTCTGATCTTGAGCAGTACTTCTTCATTCCAACTCCATGCACGATTTTTCTCTGAAGTTTACATTGTTGTTCGTTGATTTAATAACACAGTTAGGATAGGTTAATGAATTCTCGGTTTTGTGCAGATTTGTTTCCTTTACACTGCATTGCATCACTCTGTTATCTTCTTCTTCTTCTCAAAGGTGCCCAAGTCACCTACCCAACCTCTGTTCAGCTCGTTTGCCTTCCAACACTTCTACTGTTCACGTAGCTCAATCTTTTTTGACTTTCCATTGCTTCCACCCTTCTATCCACCAACCAACTGTACCCACTCTTTCCTCATCTCATATCTCTGTCCCTGAGCCATCACAAGCTCCTTTTTCATCCTACCTATCCACCCATACAACTCCTCCACTCCTCCATCACCCAAAACTCCAACCACAGAACATCCTGTAGAAGTTAGCAGACTTCCTGTAGAAATCCCGAGCTTCCTGTAGGATCCCCTGCAGACATCCTGTAGAAACCTGTAACCTCGGTTGCCAAGCACCTGAATGTTGTGGACTTCTGTGGAACGATGTTAGGGATCCCCTGGAACCTCTCCTAGCCCTCCTGACCTTTCCCAAGCTTTCTTTCCCTTCGCACTACCCCTGCACAGTCAAAACCCTAATAAGAAACAAAATCATAATAACTCCAACCACTTAAGCAAAAATATAAAAACAATGTTCTTTTCAATGGAGGTAGTTTAATCTCATGCATCTCATATCACTAGAAGTAATGGCATCATTTCTAGAAGTTTTCACTCCCACCATTGCATCATAGAGATTAGACTAGTCAGATTAGGGTTTACTAGGGTTTCCATGTTTGGTTGGCTTTCAGTTCATTCTTGCAAAGTAAGTTAATTTCCTTTCAGATAGTCTTCGTTCATCATTTAGAAAGCTTCTTCTGAAAACATAAAGAAGTTGGCTTGAGCCCTAGCGGACTTGTGCCAGCTAACCAAGTGACAGCTGCGACAAGAGCTAGTACTTGTGCATACAGCACCGTTGCTTCCAAGTTTGTTACTAACTACCGGGTTGATAAAATTAGAGATACGAAGCTCCAGGAGTTGTAGCATTATTGCTACAATGCTGGAGCCCACCAGGCATGAAAAAATGTATATAATAGGTTTTTTTTTATGTTTATTAGGCCTCATAAAAGAAGCAAACTCCTAATCAAACTCTTCATGAGGTGTTTGAGTTTCACCTTCTCACTCTCACCTATTGGTTGAGAGAATCTTGGAGTCAGTTACTCCACCAAGGAATTTGACTCCTGAAGGTGGGCAAGTGGTCTAGGAGAGTCTATATGTATCATTTCTCCTCAGGAGAAGAGGGTTGAACTTTTTGTGAAGGAGGCTTGCATTGTAATCATCATTCAGCTAATACAGATACATGTTGCAACTATTTTCAAGGAACTCTAGCCCAGTGAGTTCATGGTTCTTGTAGTTCATTCTTTTTGTTTTCTCATGGCCTAAACATCTTTATCTACATTATATCTCTTATTTCTATGAATGCCTTGTGATAAAATACTCAAAATTCTTGTTTTTCAAGCTCTGTTATTTGGTTTTCATAGTTATGTGTTTTGTCTTCTTAAGCTAATGAAATCATGTTTATTTATGCTCATTAGTTTCTTCCACACTATATCCTCTATACTACACTGACAAATACTCAAATTACACCATGGCTTCTAACATCTAGATCCTTCTTATGTGTTGGGCAGCGGAGCCCCCATAGCGCGTTTTCTGGGCTTAAAGCTCGAGTTTTGGTCCATGGAATGTAATGACCCCGCGAAATGCGGGCCCGGAGCGTAAGAGTCTAGGGTAGTCCACCCTAAAATATTGTAAATTTAATATAAAGTGTGTCGACCAACCCATGGTTCGCGGACCATGGGATTGTATAAATAGAGAGAGGCTCTAAGTGTAAAGGGCAGGTCAGAAATCTTATGAAGTTCTTAGATGATGAAACAGCTCTGAGTCTGTAAGTCCAAGTCTTGGGATATAGTAAAGGGTAGAGGCTCTGCAGCTGAGTGCGTAGAGGCCTAGTAGAGTACGTAGCTAAGTGCACGGACCCCTGCAGCTGTGTGCATAGGAAGGAGTCGAGTCTGTATTGGATCAAGCTTTGAAGATATTAATAATAAAGATCAATTGATTGTTATATTGTGCATCTGATTCATAGATCTGCAATTGAATGTTATGTGTTGATGATACTTGTTTCTTTATCTGCGCGCACTTATATGTATGTCTATGATTAAAGATCATCTTAGTAATTAATGAACAAACCCTAACTAAGGAAGAATAAGGTAATTAGCCTAGATCGCACTACGGGTGAGGCTGCGCAGTTCCATAAAACACCAAAAACTATTGAGTACGCATAATCTAGTGAGTGCGAAGGCTAGATCAGGGCACCAATCTCCCACATCCAAACATCCCTAGGGTGCAGAAACCTGGTTCCAACACCCTCTCATACTACCTCGTGTGAGACCTCAGTCCGCGCTCCACGGATTGTTGCTGAAAGGGCTAGTAGTACCCGGATTTGATTGGCTAAACTCACTGTTGAACCTGGGTTAGGCCCTAGGTAGCCAACAAATGGTTCCGTTACCAGGACCGAGATCTGCCTAAGGGATGTCTAATGTCAGAACACTGGAACCCAATGAAGAAGGAAATTGAAGAGTGGTTAGATCAGAAGATTCACAAGTTCGTGACACAGGAAAACCGAACTCCGCAGTTGTTTGAGAAAAGGTAGCTGGATCACTACGTATATACATAAATCCACGAGATTTTCTTTACATCCTTTCTATCAGAGCTGTATGATTGGATCGCGAGATTAGCCGATAGTCAGGGAAGGCATAAGCTCGACCAAACGATAGTGTGGACCCCGAAGTTGGTGCACAGACTAGAAGCATCCAAAGATAAGATCGCGAGAGTTGTGGACCATTGGCTTGATCGGATAATAGGAGGATTCATCACTGAGTTTGGTGATTGACACAACCGTGAGTTACAGCGAAGTAGAGTGACGGTTTCTCAAGGGACCACGAGGTAAGTACATTAAATCTTTGAATACCTGGATTAAGATGTTGTTATGTGAAAAGAGGGTTATGCGAATACATTAATGTTTGGGACAACACAGAGTGGAAAGATCTACAAAGGTAGTGAGGGATTAGAGAACAGTCCCTTGATTTCACCTTTGTGAGAAAGTGAGGAGGAGCTTGCTCGATTCTCCTGAAGAAGTGAATTTTGGTCGATAAAGCAGCACATTCCACAGTGACCACCCCCATCCACACCACCACCCACTTCACCTCCCTCACCTCCATCTTCACCCACTCCACCTCCACTAACCCCGTAGTTTAGCATGGAAAATGCAATCAAGCTAGCTGTATTCAGAGGAGTAGGAAATGAGGACCCAGATCAGTTTTGGTTTGTAGTAAGGGCAATATGGGAAGCACAAGGGGTCGCAGATGATAACATCAAGAAGGCTACATTGGTGAGCACATTGCAGGATTGCGCATTGACATGGCATATCAAGCACTCTAGCGATCACCCAAACATGGGGATATTAGAGATCTAGAATGCGTTAAACAAATAATTCAGCCGGTCGAAATCCGAGACGTAGTCAATCATTGGGTTCAAAGAGATCGCGATGCTTCCGGGAGAGACCCCCTGGGATCTAGATCAACGACTGGAGAGTACGATCTGCGAGGATAATATGATGCTCACAGATGCACAACACCGCGCATGGTTTGTGGCATCCTTGACACTGCACCTAAGGACAACGCTGTTAGAACTGAAGTTTTTCAGCCCAGGCCGAAGCATTGGAAATAGCGATGAGGTTGCATGAAACCCCAATACAAGATCCTAGGTTTGGAGTTCAAAAAATCAATGTGCAACTATAGAACCTATGCTTGGAGATGCAGAGTTTGAAGTAGAACAGGGCACCACAACCAGAGGCACACGAAGAAATATGGTGCATAAAATGTAAGGTCCAGGGCCACGATAAGGATCATTGTCCCTTATTCACGAACTATTTGGTAGGAGGGGGGCCAATGTCGTTGAGACTAGAAGCCCAGGCAGGGCCAAGTGTGACACGACAAATAATTTTCATCTGTTGCAGAAGTATACACAGGCCCCACAACAACTGTTTTGTAAGTTTTGCAGTTCGGTAGGACACGACGAGCGCACTTGTCACAGTTATGAGCTAATGATGGATCAGACTGTGGCCTATAGGATGCAAACGGAGATGCAAGGCCTCGACCCAGCTGCAGGGATGGTGCGCGCTCAATTTCAGGGCCGAGGAGGAATGGGACAAGGAAGGGGCCGCGGACAGTTGATTGCTTACAAGTGCGGAGGACCAGGGCACTACACCCGTGATTGCACTAATCAAACAAGGATATCTTGTTCTTACTGTGCTCAGTTTGATCAGGAACTGGTGGATTGTCCTACACTAATCACACAGATGTGCGAAAAATGGGTACTCCAGCCCCCTCGACTCAAAACATCCAAATGATGAAATCTGAACCCCGCGATGAAGACCCCACCGTAAACATGATGCTCAAAAGTGGCACAACCACAGGGGAAGACAAGGGGAAGCAACATGAGGAAGATACATGGGTTCGCAAGAATCCTACAAAGGAACCTAAGTTTGACTTGATGTGCAAAGGAGACATTTATGGAAGCTAAGAAGAGCTTCACAGAAGCCTCCACTTCAAGTAGTAAGGACCAATCAGAGCTGGGGATGGATCCTTCCATGCTTACTGCCTTTCTGGAGACCTTCATGAAGCTGTTGCGTGACAATAAGGCAGTTAAGGGACTACAAGAGTTGATCACTCGGTGTGCGGGGTTTGCAGAGCCACGTGTAGTCCAAAAATTGGGAAAACATACATTACACATGGGGAGGGAGATGAGATTGACAGTGCAGATTGGTGAATACGAAATGGATCAGGTTATCCTGGACCTGGGGTCAAACGCGAATGTATTACCTAAGCAGACCTGGGAATGCATGGGTAGGCCCGTGTTGCAATGGTTCCTTATTCAATTATGCATGGCGAACCAATAGAAGATCATGCCCATGGGAAGGTTGCAAGGAGTAACAATTGATATTGAAGGTGTGAGCACGCAGACAGACTTTGAAGTGGTAGAGCTTGTCGATGACAACAATCCTTATCCTGCATTGTTAGGAATCGATTGGGCAACTGATATGAATGAAGTCATCAATCTGAAGAAGAGGAAGATGATATTTGAGAAAAATTCACTACGTGTGGTAGTCCCATTAGACCCATCCAAAGGGGCACGCTACACTGAACCACTGTGCAACGATGAGATGGATTATATTCACCAGATAACAATGCAAGATCAGGATCGGGTGAATCCGACCACGGATGGAAGAATCTTGTGGGAACGAGATAGCTCCTGCACTTCTGATTCAGATGAGGAAGTAGAACGCTGGCAGAACCAATTACATGAGGTAACAATGCTAAATTGCAACCTGATGATTAGATCACTTCATCGCGTGACAACAGAAGCGAGGAAATTTCCAAAAAATGATGACAGGATAGTGGTAGAGGAATTTCTGGACAAAGTGGAAAGTGTAGTATTGAAACAACAACGGTATGCAACACTGAAAGGGATACGGTTCGCAACACCTATACACAGATGGAGTACACATCCAAAGACCATGATAAGTTGGTGCAGGGGTAAAAGGTGTGTGCGATTATGGGTGGGAAGTCGCTAGTGCCAAACGCTAGTTAGGTGGCCAGGACAAAGGAGGTTGCACGTTCCCCTGTATCGACGAACGTGGACTGTGCAATCTACAACCGGACTAAGGAGCGACACTAGGAACTAGCCGCAATAGTAGAAACAACAACGCACACCACAAAAATGTCACATAGAAGCATTCAAAAGGGTATGCGGGATCCTGAATAAGGTTCACCAGGCTAGCCAAACTGCTTGGGACCGGCATGTACCAGCGGTTCGATGGGCCTCTAGGGCTATGTATAAGCAGCTGAGCACGAAGACGATCCTAAAGACGATGGGTAGAGTCGAGGCCATATGGTTGCTAGGAAGGAATCATCACATAATTGGAACGATTCGTAGGAACTAGGGCAATGGAATTATGTAGCCGCGCAGGAGCAACCTTATGCAGATTCTAGAAGCCGTTCGGAAAGGGCACTTAAAAATTTGTGAAGATCGAATACGACCAAGGAAGAAAAGCAGGATATTGGACGAAGAACTCAACAAACTGGAAACCAAAATCACACAGGCAGGCTGTGCGAAGAAAATAAGACCAACAGAACAAAAGGTAGGCAGCCACGCTACTGCAGTGGAAGAATTGGTGGCTTCACTACCATGGCTATGGCCGCACATCAGTAGACAAAGTAACTAAGGGAGCGCACCATATGAAAACGAACGCGACACGCTGACGGATGCAAGGGTAATTGAGGAGTGCCCGTGGACTAGGCTGGCAGGTGTAGGGAAGCTTCGCGCAGGTGGTGTGCCCACCTGACTAGCCATGGAAAGCACAGTCTCAGCACTCCAAGCAGTTGAAAGAGAGTGCGGGACTATAAACAAGCATGTAGGAGAACTACACGAGAAATAGGTCACGTGCAGGGACAATATGTCACAAGGATCACGGTTGCACATAAAGGGCTGCGCTGCTGCGTGGATAGACTGGAAGGTGACCGTTGATGTCACTGTTCATGACAAGAGGTCCAATTTAAGGTAGAAAGGAGTGGGCGGTGGGCAATTAAGGCCAGAATTAAGAGCTAGATTTGGGATGATCTGTCGCCAAGAAGGTATTAACGACTCAGGAGTGGAGGGAATGGGAGAATGAAAATTCACACGACACTATAAAATCCCTTGGGCTAGCCCTGAGGCAACACTTGGTTGTTTAAGATTTGAGCCAGTACAGAGCATTGAGCACCAAGCACCCTTGCCACCTTTGAGTATCCAACCAAATGGATCCAGTGTAGATACAATGACGGCTACAAGAACCAGAGTGCGATTCACAGAAGTTACCCCAGAGCCCCGCATGGTCGAGGAGGGGTCAGGAGAGGCGGCAGCTACACCAGAGGTTCCAGAGTCAACCTATATGCTGCGCCCATAGAAAGACAAGAAAATAATGGGGCCAGTCCGAGTATCCCCACAGAACCCATGATTTAGTAAATTGTCAATGGCGGAGAAGGGCAGGGCCGTCACTCTTGAAACAGAGGAGGAGGAGGAAGATTTACAAGCCCTGATCACCCAGATTGAAGCACAGGATGATGAGGCGGAGAATGTCTCCCAAGTACTATCAGCGATGAAGTTAACCCCCTACATCCCCTTGTGGAAGGGGAAAGCCAAGATACCCAAGGACTTGGAGGCCATGAAGAGTGCGCTTCAGATCCCGCTCCTCCCTGATGAACTAAGGTTTCACAGACCACTGCTGGGACAGGTACCAAATATGAAGTTCGAAGACTGGGACCTTGTGGATGGCGAGAAGTTCCCTTAATTGGCCGTGGAGAAATTGCTGAAACAGAAATGGCTACACGAAGTAGAGAAGGTTAGGTTACTCCATCTACAATGGATACCCCACTACCACCGCACGCCCATCACTATCTTTGTCATACGACAGCTGCTATGTTTGGTCCATGATGGGTATCTCTGGCTGGAGGAGCCGATTCCCATCACAGCCGACTTAATTCACAGGATTTCCTGATTACCAGTCCAAGGGAATGACCCCACCGCCATAATAGGAAAGAGCAGCGACTCGGCTCTCGCAGAAGCAATGAAAGCCAAATATAAGCTGGAGAAGAAGAAGAGAGGGTACACAATAGCAAGCATCAAGGACCAGGGGGTGTGCGTAGCTACCCAGCTACTGGCCGGTAAGTTGATGAGGAAATGTCACGTAGACAAAGTACCAACAACTATAATTGCGTTGGTAGAACAATGCGCAGAGGGGGTCTAGTTCAACTGGGTGTGGTTCTTCTGTGACAAATTTTTGACAAACTGTAGAGAGGCCCAGGATCAAGGTAAAACCTTCCACTGTGCATCGTTGCTCTTATCCATCTTGTTGGTTGCAAGAGAGCTGCTGGAGCATAGCCAATTTCCTGCGGTCGAGGGCGACCACCTGAAGCCGCAAGGTATGCCTTGCTATGGGCGATAAAAGATGCAATGAGGATTCACGAAATAAAGGTTTTTTGGTTATTCGTAGAGGCGAGTATATGAACATGTATTGGCCGCAGGCCGCGTTTGTCCCCAACGGTACATAATAGTTTGTAAAGCGTGGTAGAATTCAAGGCGGATATGCATAACCTGTATATCCGTGCATGTAAGGATCCCGCGCGCACATGGGTAAAGCTCCCATTCATCGCAACGGATGATGAAATATTTGCGGTAATGGAGTCATGGCCTCCAGAGTGGTGCACCGCAGACTTGGCCACAATGGAGAAGATTGCCAAACAGCAATGGAAGAAAGATGCCAAGTTGTGCATCGCACAACTGGCTGAAAAAAGGCACCAGGAACAGGAGAAGGCCACATAGCTAAAGGCGGCCAAGGCAGCAGTAGCAGCACAGATGGCAGAGGCTACAATTGTGCCCACCAGGGAGCCCGATGAAGGCCAGGAAATGTCCATGGAGCTGGACATACAGGGGGAGTATCAGCTAGACGTACGCCTGGAACATGCCCTGACTCAACTCAAGAGGCCACGCATCCAGGAGAGATCAGTGCCGCGGAAAACGACAAAGGTACCAGAGACAACAAATGCCTTGGAGGAATTACTAATGGAGAAAATGACTATGTTGGGGGCGCTTAGAGAGTAGTTGCAGGCATTACAAGTGCGACCCCTGGGAATGCTTCCACCACATGGTGCGACAGGGCGATCTGAAGCCAATTAGTTGGTGCACGCCCACATGGCACCCACAGTTGGATTACGAAAAGGCGTAGTTCTAGCAGCAACCAAGGGAGATGAGGCCACGACGAAGGTCTGGGGGTTGAATTTGGTTGCCCTTCCTAAGGAAACCCTATACCAACTGTAGGATGGGGTAACTGCTGAGATCCGTGCCAGGGAATGCCACGCCCTCCAGGTCATAATGGAGCAAAAGGGCAACCTTGAGCAGATTAGTGTATAGTGCAACGACCTAGTTGTACATACCCAAGGGTTTGAACAAGCCATGGAAGAGGCCTGTAGCGGCGTACCAAAACTGGCTATGCCTGTGGAACTCTAAGCAGCAGAAAAGATTCACCAAATGGCAGCAGGATTCTGTAGGGCCTAGGAGGAGGCCGCGAAAGTTCAGATGGAGCTAAACTTGTAGATCGCTAAGCTACGGTTGAAGGCGTAGCCCTCTACACCCCCGGAAGTCAAAGAGCATTGCCACCACACCATTCAATCGGGCTTGGAAGCGATATAGCAGGCTATACAGGACTACACAGGATTGTTGGATCAGTCCCTCCTCACGCTCACTTCATTGCAGGAAGATCCAACCATATAGAAGATGGAGGAGAAGCATGGCAGCTACAGCAGGCATACAACAACATCAGAGGAACCACACAGACGGTTGCCCTTACTCAGCGCCTTGCCAAGATGAAGGAAGCCTAGGCTCTGAAGGAACAGGTGGATGCTACGCGCCAGAAAGAAGCAGTGCTTAAAGCGCGCATTTATCCTTGGCTTGAGGAAGCCTTCATGGTCACCGCCATAATCAAGGAAAAGTTGGTACAGATGTAGAATGCATATGTGCTAAGGCAAGAAGGTGCCCCTGACCATGATGCATCAGAGAGTCGCGCACAATTGATACAATAGACAGCGGAAGAGTGCGTTGTCGACATCAGCGAAGCGCAGAAGTTGTTGAATGGACTCTGCACAAAGATCAACACACCAGCCGAGTGACTCAGGATGAGTCATGTTGATTGTGTTGGGGGCCTGTTGGGAAGCGGAGCCCCCATAGTGAGTTTTTGGGGCTTAAAGCCTGAGTTTTGGTCCATGGAATGTAAACACCCCGCGAAATGTGGGCGCGGAGCATAAGAGTCTAGGGTAGTTTGCCCTAAAATATTGTAAATTTAATATAGAGTGTGTCGGCCTACCCATGGTCTGCAGACCATGGGATTGTATAAATAGAGTAAGGTTCTAAGTCTAAAGGGCAGGTCAGAAGTCTTATGAAGTTCTTAGATGATGAAACAACTCTAAGTCTGTAAGTCCGAGTCTTGGGATATAGTAAAGGGTAGAGGCTCTGCAGCTGAGTGTGTAGTGGCCTAGTAGAGTCTACAGCGAAGTGCGCGGACCCCTGCAGCTGTGTTCGTAGGAAGGAGTCGAGTCTATATTGAATCAACCTTTGAAGATATTAATAATAAATATCAGTTGATTGTTATATTCTGCATCTGATTCGTAGATCTGCAAATTAATGTTATGTGTTGATGATATTTGTTTCTTTCTCTACATGCACTTATATGTATGTCTATGATTAAAGATCGTCTTAGTAATTAACGAACAAACCCTAACTAAGGAAGAACTGGGTAATTAACCTAGATCGCACTACGAGTGAGGCTGCATGGTTCCAAAAAACACCAGAAACTGTTGAGTATGCGTAATCCAGTGAGCGCAAAGGCTGGATCAGGGCACCACTCTCCCACATCCAAACATCCCTAGGGTGCAGAAACCTAGTTCCAGCACCCTCCCATACTACCTCGGGTGAGACCTCAGTCTGCACTCCATGGACTGTTTCTGAAAGGGCCAGTAGTACCAGGATTTTCTTGGCCAAACTCACTGTTGAACCTGGGTCAGGCCCCAAGTAGCCAACATTATGCTTGTTCTTGTATTCCCACAGCCTAGACCTACTTGTGGCTCCAAACCCTAAGTTTAGCAAATCCTTAAAAAACCAAATTTTCACAAACAAATAAACAAATACTCATATCTAGTCTAAAATCCATTTGCTTTAAAGTAATATCACTGATAAGAGACTTATAGAGATCCCTCTCATGCTCAGTAGCACTAGCTACTGAGCTAAAGTGGTTTGAGGTTACCCTTGTTGATTTCCTTTTCAGCCTAGGAGATTGTAAGGACTAACATTTTTGGTGCCGCTGTTGAGGAACGAAAGATCATATCTTCCCTGGGAAAGAACGAAAAGGATCAGATCTGATTGCTGATGGTGAATAGTGATCAGACACAAGAAAGGCTATGCATCTTTCACCTGGCGACTCTAGTGTCGAAGAATCCAAAGGTTCAGAATTTTCATGGCGACTCCACTGTTCAAAAACCAGTAGTTTGAAGAACTTCTTGGTGTCTTAATTGTTTTCAAGATGGATTCAACTGCTTGAAGGTATGCTCCTATGAATCGAGCTCAAATTCCTGGTTTTCTAAATCGAATTCCTTGAATAGATTGGCAAATTAATTTGCCCAAATTCATAGATAGAAATTAGGATGAGGCTATTCTACATCTAATCAAATTTCATTGGCATATACATAAGCTTGGGATTAAGTTTCATGAGGATTGTTTGATGAAAATGTTTATGGCTACCGTAGAAGGAAAAGTAAGATCATGGTATGAAGGATTGAATCCATGTAGCTTGTTCTCTCTTAAAGAATTCCACACAACATACTTTGCGTTTTATGGAAAATATCATCATTCATTCTTGTTGTTCGAAGATTGTTTTGAATCTTGTGAAAACTTCATTCAATACCTTGAAGAAACTTTTGGTGATAAAGAATGTCTAGATTATGAGATCATAGAGGCCCTTTATGAATATTCTTCCCAACAGAAAATAACAAAGATTAGCTTCTTTGTTACAAAGGGTCATTCACAACACACATCAACTCCTTCTTTACTTGAAGATGAAACAGATCTGCATCCTAATAGTCAAGAAGAAATTGGTCCAAGTGAGAATTCTGAAATTGAATGTGTATTTTAAACCTTTTAGCAAGCAGATTACAGTTGAACAAACAATGAAGTTGTTCTTTCAGCATGTTTGGGTGCATTTTGGGTTACCCACTTCCATAGTATCTAATCAAGACTCCCGATTTGTTAGGAAGTTTTGGTCAAGTCTGTGGGAATTGATGGACACCAGACTGAAGAAAAGCACAGCCTTTCATCCACAAACAGATGGCCAAATAGAGGTGGTCAACAGTACAGTGATCCGGTTGCTTAGGGGTTATTGCAGCAAGCATCCCAAGCTTTGGGATGAACATTTATGTTATATGCAACATGCTTACAACCATGCCAAGCAGTCTTCTACACAAATATCTCCTTTTGAGACTTGTTTTGGTTTTATACCAAGGTCTCCCTTGGATTTTGTCTTTGAAAACGAAATAGCAGTTGATGGACATAGTGATGTGGACAAAGCAACCAAGTTCATTGAACAGATCCAAGAAATTCACCAGGGAGTGCAGGAACAACTGGAAAAGAGCCAAGCCAAGTACAAGGCAAGGCATGATAAGCATCGGATGGAGCATAGATTTCAAGTTGGTGATCACGTCTAGCTATATATCAACAAGGACAGAATGCAAGGTGAAGGAAAGAAGTTGAAGCCAATAAGGTATGGGCCTTTAATTATAGTTGAGAAAATTGGTGAGAACGCTTTTCGCCTTGATTTTCTAGCTTACATGCACATCTATTCAGTAGTTAATGCAGAGAATTTGAGACTGTTTGAAACTTCATTGATTGAAGATCCTGAAGAGCAAAGTTAGTTGCTTTCTATTGATGATTTGTTGCCTGAATATCTCAATGAGTTGCAGGAAGATACAGTTCTAGATAGAAAGGAGAGAACTACGTATAGAGGGGTTGTTGAGTACCTTAGAATCGGACTCAAAGGTTCAAAACCAAGCAGTGCAAGATGGATAGAGATTGGGCAAGTGAGGAAGTTGTATCCTCACTTGATTGATGCTTAAAAAGCAACTTTTGGTGGTCCAAAATCCTTTTCAATGGGAAGGCATGATCCAAATGGATCCTAGAATACTCTCTAAGTCTTCGAAATCTTCTAAACATTCAAGACTATCACAAAAGAAGAACCTTTTAAAAGGCCAAATTACACTATCGGGAGGTAAAAACAAAAAGAAAACATTGAAAATAGGCTTATTGGCAGTCAAAAGGAGCAACACATAGGAGCCGTTTGATCTGGCCGATCAACAGTCCAGATCTGATCGGCAAATCGCAATCGGTAGTGGCAAGCAAAGGTTATCGGCAGAGACCACATAGTATATGTGACAGCAATCAGTGGGGTTAATGAGGACCGTCGATCAAGCACGCAGATCAATAGCCCAAGTTGCATCACCATATCGGGTCAGCGAAACCATAGTGGAGCGCTTACAACGGCCCGGGGTATGAGCGATATGCGATTGCGATCGCATCGCAATATCGCGTCGACACATTACAATGGAGCGGGGCCGATATATAGATATGATTCGCGATAGCCAGACCTGATAACAATATAAAGTATGTTTGATATAATTTGAGATTCAGAAAACAGGGTTTTCCTTTGTATTTTCATATTTCGTTTATTAAACGAAATACAAAGGATAAACGTCGATGCGATGAACCAACCTGAAAGGGTTTCTTATTGCTATTGTATGTATTTCAAGTCCGATATAAGCAGGATTTTCATATTTTTAGTGTATTTTTAAATACAAAGGGGAAACCATGGAACGAGTGTTGCAATATGCGATAACGACTCACATGCGGACCCGCTAGGAGAATAGGGCGCATTTATGAATATTTGAAGTCCGGATGAACAATGTTCTGGCGTTTTTTTCCTGTGTTTGAACACATTTCTTTGTGTAAACAGAGAATGGCTGTTTTAGGGATTTCAAAGGGCTGATGCACTCATCTGTTGCAGAACAGGTGGCCACCTCCCCTAAAGACGTTATGCAGTGATTATTAACGCTCAGAAGGGGGATTCGAGTGTACAGAGGCCGGGAGACAGAAAGCCGAGAAGAGGAAATGAACAGACAGCGCAGATTGGCTTTAAAGCCACAGAGGACAGAAAACAGAGGCAGGCAGTGCTGAGACAGAGCAAAGACAGAGACAGAGAGTGATAGAGAGAGTCTGTGTACTCAGAGAGGCTTGAGGGGTTCAAGCAAAACTCTTGCTGTTGTAACTGTTGTGTGTTGAGACTCAAATTGAGCTCATACTTTTGTAAAACTTTGTTTTTGAAGACATAATAGAGAGGTCACCACTAAAGGCTGGACCAGGAGACGTAGCCCAGGAGTGTTGGGTGAACTCCTTATTAAACTGTTGTGTTTATGTGTGTTGTCTATTATGTTCTTTTACTACTTCATTGTCTATGTATTTCGCAATCTTATTGATCCATTGCATAAAGTAACATAGGAAAATCCATGCATAGGAGTCTGTAATACCTTAAAAATTGTTAAAGATTTCATTTTCAGATCATTTCAATATTCTTGAAAGGATTGGACCAGTACCCTATCAACTTGCACTGCCTCCGACAGTGAAATTCCATGACGTTTTCCATGTGTAATTTCTTAAGAACTATGTTAAATATGTTGATCATGTGATTGATTGGTCTATATTGTAGGTGGATCTAGAAGGATCATTATAGTCGAAACCTTAGTGAATTTTGGGGAGAAATATGCTTGTGCTCTGGGACCAAGAAATTTAGCAGGTTAAAGTGCAATGGAAGCACTTTGGGCCTGATGAAGCTACATGGGAGATGGCGGATCGGATGCAGGCTATGTATCCTTCTCTACCATTGGTTGATCGAATGTTTTTGGCATATGTTTTGATGTGATATTTTGGTTCGTGTAGCTATGTATATGGATGTAAATACCGCCATGAGTTGTGTTATAAAGCTCCAATAAGTGGTATGGGTGTCACATCGTTATGGTTTTCGTGTTGTTATGTTGGTTATGTTGTCATATTGGTTTGATTTTCAACAGGTTAATCATTGTAAATACTACAACGAGCTAAGTTATAAAGATCCATGGGAAATACATTTTTCTTACAATAGTGATGTTGGTTGTAGGTTTTGTTGAACATCGAGGATGGTGTTCCCCCAAGGGGGAGGGTTTTGTAATAGCCCTGGTAAAAAATCCATATAGTAAAGTTAATAAAGGAAAAATATTAACCAATGCCATGGGACACGTATTCCAAGCTGAATGTTGGGAAAAAACATAGTGATGGGATCACTTGTGATTAATTTATAGCTATGGAATGTTATGAAACCAACTCAAAAATAGATAGATCAACGACTTAAAAATTACCCTCTTTGAAGGTGAAACCTCCTTTACATTGCATAAACGAAAAATTATTGGATGATTCAAATCGAAAAACCTCCTTTCTATATATAGGAGTCTAAGGGGTTGAAATATAATCATATCCAACATAACAATAATAATGTAAGGGCACAACAATAAAAATAGTTGGTTTCTATGGGGCACAATAATAACAATATGGGGACTACACGGGCACAACAATAACAATAAGAGGGCTACAATGACAATAACAATGAGGGATTACACTAGTATTATAGGGACCTAACATGCCCCTCTCCTTCAAAAAATTGTTGTCCTCAACACCTGAGTAGTTATGGATGCTTCTATATAAAATTTTCATCCTCCCATGTGGAATATTTAGTGGGTAAGTCCTTCCACTTGATGAGATACTCTAAAATTGATCGATTTCATAGCTGTCGAGTTATTGTTTCCGTGACTGCTTCAAGTTCCAATATGATTTTTATTTCCTCGTCCAGTTTTGGAAATATTGTTTGAACTGGGAGCTTGTCACCCATAACCTTCTTTAAGAATGAAACATGGAAAACTATGTGCACTCGGGAAGATGCAGGAAGCTCAAATTTGTATGCCATAGTACCAATCTTTTGCAGCACCTTGGAAGGACCATAATACTTTGGTGATAATTTATTATCCTTCTTAGCTTGCTTGAGGGACATTTGTTCGTATGGTTGTAGTCGTAAAAGTACCCAATCACCTATATCAAAACTTCTTTCGTTGTGATGTTGATCTATCTATTGTTTCATTCTATTCTGTGCCAAAGTGAGGTTATCCTTTAAGATTTGGAGAACTTGTTGTTGATGCTCGATGTAATCTTCCATTGCTTGAACCTTATAACGATTGTCCAAGAATTTTTGGATATATGGAGAAATAGATGATTTCAATGTTTGAACCTATAGTGAACATAATTGTTCAATTACACCTCGTTGTTCTTTATTTAGAAGCTTTGTTTTACAGCCTTGCTATCGCGCAGTAGCTTCATGCATGTTTATAGGAATGTTGTGAGCATTGATGGGTCCATTTCTGGCTCCGGTCTGTCTTTGCTTCCTGAAGTGGAGGCATAAGCAAAGTTCTTCCTAGATTCCATGAAGGTTTCCTTAGCGCGCTCCAAATCAAACTTTGGTTCTTTTGTCGAAACCTTGCGAACCTAACTACTATCTTCAGGCTATTTTCCTTTATCATCTCTCCTATTGTAATTCCACTTTGGAGCACAATTTTTACATTGGGGTCTTCCTCGCCTGTCTCAGACCTCATCATCTGCAGGTTCTGAGTTGGGGGAGGTTGGAGTGCTCCCTTATCATGTAGCCTCACTATTAGTGTGGGACAATCCTCCATCTCATGATTAAACAAGGTACAATATAGACATGATGGACGCATTAGATTCATACAATTATGGGCATGATATCCTACCCCCTCGCAATTGTAACATATCAACTGTCTGTGACCTCTTCCAAGTCCTCCTCCACCTCGGCCTCGTTCATGCCCCTAAAATCCGGTTTGTGCCACTCCTGCGTTCTAGTCAATGGGCCGTGTTTTGACCTGAACTCTGTAGGTAGGAGTCCTATCCATCATCAGCTCATAGCTTCTATAGGTGCACTCATCGTGTCCCACCGATATACAAAAATTACAGAACAACTGTTGTGAATTCTAGGTGTACTTCTACAATAAATGGCAGTTGTTTGTAGCATGCTTTCCTCCTATTTGAGAAATCATGCACTACAAAGCAGGCACCACGCTAGGTCTTGCTTGTGCCTCTGGTATTAACGACATCGGTCCTCATCCCACGAGGTAATTTGCGAACACTAGGCAGTGGTCCTTGTCATGACCCTAACCCTTACATTTAACACACCATACCTCTTCTCACACTTCCAGGCAAGCTGTCCTGTCCTGTTTCAGACTCTGCATCTCAAGGCATAAGTTTTTAAACTACGCATGGATCTGCTGAACTCCCAGGTTAGAATCCTGTATCAGGGTCTCATGCAACATCATCGCGATCTCCAAGGACTCTGCCTAAGTTGTTAACCTCTATTGTGACAGTGCGTTGCTTAAATGAGGCATTAGCGATGCTACAAACCATTTGCGATGTTGTCCATCCGTCAAGGTCATATTAGCTTCGCGAATTGTGCACTTCAGTATTTGATCCAACTCCCAAGGAGTCTCGATGGGTAGCATTGTGATCTGCTTGAACCCAATGATTGACTGCGCCTCTGAATTTGGCCTGCTAAATTCTCTGTTCAATGCAATTTGGATATCTGCAATCCCCACATTCAGATTGTCATTAAAATGCTTAATATACTAGGTCAGTGCGTGATCCTGCATAGCACTGAACAATGTCGCCTTCTTTATATTATCTGTAACTCCCTGTGGATCCCATATGGCTTTTATCATGAACCAAAACTGGTCTGGATCTTCATTTCCTACTCCCTTGAACACTGGCAACTTTATCACACTTTCCATATTGTTTCGCGGTGGTAGCGGAGGTGGTATGTGCGACGATGGGGGTGAAGGTGGTGAAGCTAGTGCTGGTGGGGGTGGGGGTGGTATGCATGGTGTTCTCACTCAGAATTTTCTCTAGAAGTTATTAGAAGAAAGAAAATGATCGAGGTAACCACAAAACAACTTTTGGGCATAGGCTTTAGCCAACCTATACTTAGAGAGGGCTCTCTCTATATGATTTAGCTTTGTTTGCTAGGATTTCAGGCTAGTTATGAATGTTCAGGGGGTTTTTTTATTTGTATTGAAGATTGGGTGGTCGGATTCTTTAAAACATATGGATAGAATGTTGTCTCTAGACCATTGGGTTATGGAGTCAAAAAAATAGCAATAGAACTGGATCAACTCACTAAAGGAAATGTTCAAAGGGAAATATAGTAGAGTAGAGTGCAGATCTTTGGGCCATAAGGGTGGAATGGTTTGGTTGAGGGTGATAGAGAAATTAAGAATTCTCAGACCAGGACTTAAACAAGGAACAAAGGGTAATCGGAAACAAAGGGAAATTAAGAATCCTTTGCTATAGATTATAAATAAACAACCTAAACTAAGGAGAAACTAAGAATTCCTTAACTGTGATATCAGTAGAAAACATTTATATGCCTAACTGTTAAAATAGATTGTAATTAAACAAATTCTGAGATAATATTCCAGTTATACCATTCAGTTTTAGAAATACATTAAATATTGTGGAAAAACTTTAAGAAAGATAACAATCAACATGACAAAATACATGTGCACTTCACTCAACACATGAATCCTTTGAAATATCTTGTCTTTATTCATCAATCGAGCTTGCTGGCCCAGTCAATGATCCAATAGCTTTAGAATATTTTGATTAAGAAGTCTATAGAAATATCTAAAAATCCACCCTACATACTTCGAATTGTGAAGTTTTTTATACAAAAGTTTTATTACAAAATATCTCAAACTAACTTGAGATTTAATCTAGGAAATAAAAATATCTTCTTGCAAGAAGATAGAGACAGTTATTGAACTGCTTTCATGCAGTCCCATTTATTGTGGTACTGCTGGATTTTATGGTTTGGTTTTATCCTTTTATGTCGCTTTGCTGTTTGACTATTTACACTGGAAGCTTCATTTTCATTTGGCTTTCCTCTGATACTCTTTGACATTGATACTCTTTCATTGTATTTATCATGTACTGTGATTTTAGTTTTACTATACATCTTAACCTTTTACTGTGTATTTCAACGGTAAATTATTTAGTTTTTTATGTGTATCAGCGTCTTGTAGTTGGATATCAGTCTACTTTCTGCATGTTTTATCTGTTTGTCTTCAAACTATACACTCTGTATGGTTCCTCTATTTTGACAATCAATGTTTCTGTGTGAATGTTTTCTTCTATGTTCTATGTATAATTGTCTTCTTCTTCTTAATTAGGCTTTTGAATAAATTTTCTTTCGAGTCTTGGAGTAAACAAGTTTTGTGACTAGTATCAAAACTGTTTATCCAAGGTCTAGTCTTCTGCCAATTGCCTGCAAAATTTGACAATTATTAAGAAAACACAGGTCGGTAGGAAAGGCAATTGTTGGCTTTATTACACAAGGATATCTAGGGAAGGAGTCATGGAAATGTTTTGAAAGCAATCAGAGGTCAAATTGTGTTGTAGAAGTTCAGGGTGGCACTGGAAAGGTTTAATGGGTTTTATTGTGAAACGGGGAAAAGGAATGAAAACGAGGGTTTTCAGGGTTTTAACAGGAAACTTTTTTAATTTGGCGCAGAAATTCATATTATGAATAGTAGGTGCTTTATTGGGTTGGCGAGGAGGCAGTTTCATAGGACATCGCACTGCTTATGAGGGTTGGGCAATATTTGGGAGGGGTCACCCGATCTACTCCAGTTATTGACACGTAGCCTTTGGGGTTCGAGGGAAAACTACTTTATCGGGCGGGTAACGATCAGCCATCGGGCGCAGACGATATGGCTGTTGACCGTTGGATGAGGGGGATGATGATCGAACGACAATCAGATGAGGGATGTGCGCAGGTGATAAAATCTTGGGCTTTGGGGGGGTCACGGGTTTTAATTACGGCAGATTGTGATTTATTAATAGGTTAATGACGGGTTAAAACGATTGGGTGGGGCTTAATGATGGGGTTTAATTCTTCAGGTAAAGGTCGAGCTTCGGGTGAGCTCGATATGGCTGTGCATCATCGGATTCGGGTGATGACGGTTAGACGGTAGTCGGGTGGTGAAATAGCACGAACGGGATGGGGAAAAAGTTTAGGGGGGCCAAGGCTTTAATCACAAGTGGTTTGTGATTAATTCAAGGTTAATGAGGGGATTAGTTTGTTTTGTCGGGATAAGGGGTAAATGTATAGTTTTTATTAAAACTAAGAATTGGGGGTATTTACATATGGGATTTAATTAATATGCAAGAAAAGGTTTTATCAGGGAATTATATAATAAAATTAAAAATTAATATGAGGGTCGGGCGGAGTGAATATTTCCCTAAGTAAAAAGGTAATGTTTGTGCATATGCTTTGTACTTAGGATAAAATATTTTTTGTTGGTTTTTTGGATGAAATAGGATTTACATGGGGGTTTTCACTTTTCCTAGGCAAATGAAGTTTATCCTTAGGAAAAAGGGCTTTATTGGGGTAATGAAGGGGGAATGGATTTTATGAAGGGGATTCTAGCACTTGATGTCCATAAGTCATTAAGCCGAGAGTCTAGTCCCACCAAAAATCAGAGAAATACTCTGAGCCTCTTTGACTTGAAGGATTTAAAGTACTAGAACATACTTGTAGATAGTAAATTAGTAAGTAAGGGGAAAATGAATGAGTGGGAGTTAATTCAATCAACTTGTAAACCTCTGCTTTTTCTTCCATAGTTGATCATACATATTGAAATACGTGCCTAAGCCTGATGCATGTGTTTTGATCCAATCAACTTTATAGTTCAGCAACCTTTCTTCTACTTACTCATTTCTTACCCTAACATGTTTTCTTCATTTCTTTGGGTGCATTTAGGCTAGAAAAACCTTATCCTATCTTTTCTTTTATAAAACAAACTATCTATTTCTAACCTTATATTATCCAAGGGCTCAGATTAAGCTTATGAGATCCTTTTATTTTCTCTATCTATCTACGATTTGCCAAGATTAAACTGTTTGGTCAAATTTTATTCTCTAACTATAAACATAAAATTCAAAGCATGAAGTAACCAAGATTAAACAGTTTGATTACCATGGATTGTGGCATGAATAACAAGCTACAAACAATTATTATTATGCATAAAAGTAAATAGTAGTGGCATTTAGACTTGCACACTTTCATGGTCTCTTTTTGTTTTTGGGGTTCATATATTTTCGTTTTTTGACCTTCTCTTATTCTTTTGTCTTTTGATTTTTCTTTTAGGACATACCTTCTTTACATTTTTTTAATTTTTTAATATGGAAAACATTTCCAAAAAAAATGTATGTACAATATTACAAGTCTTAACCTTATTCATTTAAAATTATGACTCCTATTGGTATAGGAACCTAATAGTGGCTCCACTTGGGGATGGCATTTCCTTGTGAAATGTCAAGAACTCTAAAGATTAGTAGTCTTTGAATTGTTGCTCTTGTTACCTTGCAAAGTGTCCTTCTATGAATCTGCATTATTGATACTTATGACAGTGAATATTTTATAGCTTAGGGCCTTCTCTTTGGGCTTCAACTTCAAAGGTCACCACTCAATCCCAACAAGACTTTTGAAAATAGAATATGTACAAATGGGAAATGAAAATTAGTAACTTGGTTCAAAGTAATGTTTTAGCATTCGACCATTCACTGGCCCACCTTCTGCATCTGTACCATCAATTTCTCTCAAGAAGAAAGCATTATTTCCTCTGTAAGCATAAATGACATAGGGACATTTCCATAGGAATTCAAATTTCCCATGTTTTCCTTTGTCTTCCCTCCTTGAATCCCACTTGAGCACTTTGTCATGAATGTAGAAATCTTCAGCCTTGGTTCTCATATCAAATATCCTTTTAATCTTTTCCTGCACAACTTGAGACTTAACATAGACCTCTTCTCTGTTTGTTGTAGATGAATAATTTGGATGATTCTTCTTTGGATACTATTTGGTTCAACCTACAATTCTTGAAGTATCTTCATTACTGGTACTCCCAAAGAGGATGGAAAGACAACTTCCATCCCATAAACTAGTTGATAGGGAGAAGTACCAATTGATTTCTTAGTAGTCAATCTGTCTGCCCATAAGGCATTGACTAGCTTTTTATTCCAAGTTTTCTTATTGTCCTCTAGTAACTTCTTGATGATGTTTACTAGGCTTTTGTTTGAGGATTCTGCCAGTCCATTACCTTGAGGGTAATATGTTGTGGAATGACCAAGGGTGATATGGTATTTATTACAGAAATCTATCATTCTTTTGGATTTAAAGGTTGCTACATTATCAGTAATGAGCTTAGTTGGACATCCAAATCTTGATAGAATATTGGTTTCAAGGAAGGTTATGATAACAATATCTATGGCTTTCCTTGAAGGTATGGCCTCTATCCATTTTGTGAAGTATTATGTAGCCGTGAGGATCCATTTGTGCTGGGAAGAGGAGGGTGCGTGAATTTCACCAATGAAGTCTAAACCCCATTGTTGAAAAGGTATTTCAGCAGAGATTGGCTTGAGGGGTAAAGATAGGAGCTTTTTATTCCCCTCAAAGATTTGGCATTTGTGACAGGAGGTCACATATTTTTTGACATCAACAACTAAGGTAGGCCAGTAGAAACCAGCTCTAAGGATTTTATCTGCGGTGGTCTTCCTGTAAAGGTGTTCTCCACAATCACCTGGATGAAATTATTCCAAAACTTTGTCAGATTCATATTTTAATAAGAAATTGAGAATAATACCTTCATGATCTCTCCAAAGCAAAACATTGTCTAATATACAAAATTTTAAGGATTCATCTTCAAAAGCCTGATTTTTGTCTTAGATAATTCAGGAGGAGCTTATAAATTCAGTAAAACGTAAATAATATCATCATACCAAGGTGATTCAAGAAAGGGCTGGCTGATTACTGGAGTTGCCATCTCCTCTTCATTATCTATTGCTACATTAAAGTTTATATGCAAGGCCTGACAGTTCGATTTAGCTATGATCTTGGCTAAACCTTGGCCCTTGATTAACTTAGTAGGTTTGATTTCTATATCATACTCTAAAATAGTAGCAATCCACTTTCCCCTCTTCCCATCAGGACCATCCTAAGTTAGGATGTCTTTAACTACTACATTAAGAACGTAGGTTATTATATGAGAATATAAGATGTATACCCTAAAATCCTTAATGGCTTTTACTAAATCCAAGGCCTGTTTTTCCATTATGTTATATTTCAAAGGGGCATCTCTCAAGGCTTTTCTGAAGAAAGCAATGGGTTTTTCATAGCCCTGGTCATTTTTCTGTAATAGAACAACAACAATTGTGTGCTCAGAAACAAAGGAAAACAAGATGAAATCTCTGACAAATTTAGGACTGATTAATAAAGGTGTTTTAGTTAAGGCTAGTTTGATGTCTTCAAAGGATATTTAGCCTCAACAGTCCATTTTATGGTGGAGTCCTTTTTCAACATGTTGTTTAGTGATCTAATTAACTCTGCCATATTAGATATAAATCTTCTAAGAAAATCATTTTTTCCTAAGAAAGCTTGTAACTCTCTAATGTTCCTGGGGTGTCTTACTTGCAAGATGGCTTCTATTCTCGCAATGTCTATTCTTATATCATCTTTTGAAATTATGTGACCTAACAATTGTTGAGTGCATATAAGGTGTCTTTTAGAACTCCTAATTGCCTCACATTAATTATCGACCTAGGTAAGTCTTTTTGTTTCAAGAGTGTACACAATATGTGCAAGTGATGGAAATTGTTATATCTATAGAGAGTAATGCCTTAAAATAACTTATCAATTTCAATACAAGAGTAAACGGATCAAACCATAAATCTCAAGCTTATAACTTCCAGGAAAGTAACCCATCTAAGCATCAAAACTCAATCTTAATCAAAGCCAAGACTCAATCTTAATCAAGAGATTATAATTGTAATTACATCAACCGAGTGCATTATAGCAATAACAGATCTCTTTCAGCTGAATCTAAACTACTGTATAGAAATAAAGCAACTGATCTAATCAATAACACTTTGTCCTTTAATTAACAAGAAATGATTCTTATCTAATTATTAATTCAATCCGCGACATAAATGAATGAAATCAATTGACAAAATTAAGAATTAATGAAATGAATACATAAACTCCACACTGATGAAAGTAAATCAATCATAAAGCTGTAAAACAAAATAGTTAAACTTGTAGTAAAAGAAAAGTAGAAATATAACACAAGAACAATGGTGAAATCCACCAGTGACCAGGCCTAAGCCACCAATGATTACTACTTAACTACTTCAAAATATCACTAATGAACAACAACACGAATTATGTATTATTCATTAGATCCAAATGTTGTTACAACACAATGTGTTTCAGCATAACACTTTGTATATTAAAATTACAACTAAAATAAATGGTGAAAAAGTTATCTCCCCATATTCCCCCCCTATTTGATCTTTGTTTTCATTTAAATACACAAAGAGCAAAGGGAAGTTACAACAAAGATGATTAAAAAATGATTTCCATTACAAATTTAGATTATACAAAACAAATTGATCAGCAAAATCATATCTAAAAGATCTTTCCATCAACATTCAACAGGAACAAGTCAAATTTGGTATTGCAACTAGAAGAATTTGGAAAACAGCCGCAACAACAAATATGAGAAAATCGTCTTCGAAGAACCTTCTGTTTCTCTTAATACAAACCGAATTTTAGAAAACTACACATAGCAAAACTAATTCAGTCCGTTCTAGACAAAACCCATGTTTCAGATTTTCTAGATTCTCCTTCATTTGTCTGAAACGTCCAATGCAAAACTGTCACTTCTTATTCCAGTGAATTGCTGAGTTGGAATATTTAATTGTGTGTTGGAGATCAAATTTGCAATCTGGAAAAGATCTTGGAGGCTAAAATCGTAAGTGATGTTACAAAAAATCCATTAATAAACCATCATTGGTAAAATCATTCATAATAATAATCAATTTATTAAAAATAAAAGAGAAAAATAGTATTTATCCGTAAGAGCATAAATAATTATAAAATGGAATTATATGATAATTTATGATAAATGACGTGATAAAAAATGGTAAAAATGGGTGAAATAGGTGTTAAAAAGTGATAATAATAATGACAAATTAGCGGCCCAACATATTCCAAATTGAATATGTTGCATGTCCTCATGCAACCCCAAAGCCTCTGCATTAACCAAGCTATAAGAAATGTTCATTCGAAGTCATGAAAGTAATGGGACAAATGAGTTCTCACATTGAATTTCAACCATATGTATATGAAGTTGCAGCAAAATATGATATAAGTATTGCAGCAAAATATGTTAGAGTGATTGGACAATAATGATATAATGTGTATAAAGATATCATTTACCATGCATGTTGGCTAATTGAATTAGAAATGTTGTTCAAATGGTAAATTCTCATTTAGAAATGAATCCCTAGGGGGTAATAGGATAGAGAGTATTTGGCAGTGTAACATAGTACTTCAATACCACAAGCAGAGCCGTTGTTGCCAGTAGGTGTTCATAGCCTCAACAGGGTTGCTTTTTCACCCCAAAAATGACTCCGAGTCCTCCATTTAGTATTTAGATGGCTTTCTATTTTTTATTGCTATAAAGATACTGCTACGCTGGCATGGTAACCAGATAATCATAGTGCCATTCACTAGGATATAACAAAGTGATCAAACTGGCTCGTGATGAGACCCCTTGTCCTTCTGATAGTTTAACTATCAAGAAGGTCATTACCTTGGTGTGGTGGCCATAATGGAATTTCACCTGTTATGCACTTATGATCATGGTAGGTTGGCTCGTGATGAGACCCACTATCCTCTTTAAGACAATGCTTCTTACATTTTCATATTTTTATATGTTAATTCTTTTATTGTAAAGAGAGGGAGGCTCATTTACTACTTAAGAGTCAGGGATGGCGTAAGAAGTAAAATAAAAAAATGCCAATGAAAGTTATGCTTTTCTCTCCATATCATCATATCAAAGAGATTTATCATTTTGAAAGTGTAAAAGATAAACTAGCATTGTATTAGAATAATAAATCATTTTATGATGTGTCCAAAGAGAAGATATTCAACCAACCATTATATAGGTGCACCATGTCAGTTTTGGAATATAGATAACCATCAAAAGGTTTATAAGTCATAATGGTATTAATATTACTATTTTTCTTTATCTTAGGCACAAATCTAACTAGATGGTTTTTTTTATTCAAAACATAAAAGAGAAAGAAAAATGACAAAATCACTGGCGACGAAACAGTAGAGAGAAATCGGAGTTATTCCTACAAAAAAGAAAAAAGTGTTGTTCAAACGATTGAACAACAATCGTTCAATCATTTGAATAACAAAAATAAAACACACAAAAGTGTTGTTCAATTGATTGAATAACAATCATTCAATCATTTGAACAGCAAAAATAAAACATGCAAAAGTGATGTTCCAAAGTTGGAAAAGCAAAAACGCAAAAAGGTGTTGTTCCAAAGTTGGAACAGCAAAAACGCCGAAAAGTGTTGTTCCAAAATTGGAACAACAAAAATGCAGAAAAGTGTTGTTCCAAAGTTGGGACAGCAAGAACGCAAAAGTGTTGTTCCAAAGTTGGAACAATAGTGACACAAAAAAGTGTTGTTCCAAAGTTGGAACAATAGTGACACAAAAAAGTGTTGTTCCAAAGTTGGAATAGCAAATATGTAGAAAAGTGTTGTTCCAAAGTTGGAACAACAAAAAATCAGAAAAGTGTTGTTCCAAAGTTGGAACAATAGACAAACAGAGAAAAGTGTTGTTCCAAAGTTGGAACAACAAAAACGCAAAAAAGTGTTGTTCCAAAGTTAGAACAGAAAAAATGAAAAAAAGTGTTGTTCCAAAGTTGGAACAGCAAAAATGCAAAAAAGTGCTCTTTCAAAGTTGGAACAACAAAAACGAAAAAAGTTGTGTTCCAAAGTTGGAACAGCAGACAAAAAGAGAAAAATGATGTTCCAAAGTTGGAACAACAAAAACGCAAAAAATTGTTGTTCCAAAGTTGGAACAACAAAAACGCAAAAGTGTTATTCAAAGTTGGAACAGTAAAAATGTAGAAAAGTGTTGTTCCAAAGTTGAAATAGCAAAAACGCATTGTTCCAAAATTGAAACAAAAAACAAACAGAGAAAAGTGTTGTTCCAAAGTTGGAACAACAAAAACACAGAAAAGTGTTGTTCCAAAGTTGGAACAACAAAAACGTAGAAAAGTGATGTTCCAAAGTTGGAACAACAAAAACACAAAAAGTGTTGTTCCAAAGTTGTAACAGTAGACAAATAGAGAAAAGTGTTGTTCCAAAGTTGGAACAACAAAAACGCAGAAAGGTGTTGTTCCAAAGTTGGAACAAAAAAAACGCAAAAAGTGTTGTTCCAAAGTTGGAACAACAGAAAAACAGAGAAAAGTGTTGTTCCAAAGTTGGAACAACAAAAATGCATAAAAGTGATGTTCCAAAGTTGGAATAGTAAACAAACAGAGAAAAGTGATGTTCCAAAGTTGGAACAGCAAAAACGCAGAAAAGTGTTGTTCCAAAGTTGGAACAGCAAAAATGCAGAAAAGTGTTGTTCTAAAGTTGGAACAGCAAAAACGAAAAAAGTGTTGTTCCATCGCCAATGGAATGAAAACTAAAACTTTGAATGAAGCAACACCTGAAACACAAAAACATAAGAGAAATTAGAAAAGAAACAACACTTTATTTAAAAACAGTAAATAAATAAATAAATAAAGTTACAACAGCTATGATGTTATTTCCTAAGGGAATATCAATTTGTCAATGGAAAAAAAAGTAATCTCTTGGAAAAAGGGTTTGGCAGTAGTGACATGAATCTTCAAATGGAAATCAATTCTTCATTTCTTCTGTTATGAACCCGTTAGGTAATGAATTGGATGAGATGCCCTTGTTTCATTAAAATTTCTTTCAAGAATCACTCGTTCATAAATTGACCTTCTTTATTCCTCTGGGACCTGCAAAAAACGAGTGTCTACCTGTAATAAAACATTAAATCATGGAGAAAGAGAGGTGATAGGGCTCCCATAACCCAAGAATTATGCAAACAAATAACAAGTAGTTACTCTATAAAACAAATCCTCAGAGAAAATTACAAAGTAAAATTAATTTATTACTTGTGGGAGAGCAGTGACCAATCATGCTAACCTGTAATGTTTTAATCATAAATTCTTTATTTTTCATCCGATTTGAGTGATTCAAAAGCCAAATGAAAGTGAATTCAGAGGGATATCTCTAATAGAAATATGTTTTAAAAATTCCATGATATGATATGTCAATTTTACTTAGAATGACCTGCATAACATAGTCATTTTCGATTTCCCATCTTAGACCAACAAAGGATATTTTAAGCATACCGTTTTCGTTTGATGACGGATTGAGCTGATTCAAATTGGAAATGAAATTATATTTATTTATTTATCTCCAATAGAAATAGGTTTTGAAGACAAGAAGAATTGATGGGTCAAATACTTTAATGAACAGCTGGAAAAACAAAGTTTTAAGAGTGCTGATTTAGGATAGACAGTCAGTGTTTGGGTCATAACTTTCTCATATGATATCGAAACAAAGTGATTCAAATTTTCTTATAAACTAGATTCATATTGGAATATATCATAGAAACAGGTTTTAAAAATATAGTCATTTAGGCCTTCAAAAACTGACTATCCCAACTCTATTCCTAAGCTGGCTACTAAACACCCGGTCAATGATTTGATTATAACATTTTCATTTCAAATCCAAATGAAGTGATTCAAATTGGGTTGGTAAGTAGACATAAATAACTAATTAGGATAGAAACAGGTTTTAAAAATATTCCCTTTTGGTCCCTCAAAACATGACTGTCCCAACTGTGTTTTTAGAATTTTCATCAAGCTCGTGAGCCAAAAGAATATGATTTTCAAGCAATTTTTCCAAATTGGTGATAAAAATGAATATGAGTGTTTGTAGAAATGTTATTTTCAATATAATACATCTACCTACACAAATAAATTAAAATATTTATCACCGATGTTGATTTCCACAACATGTTGTAACAGAAACAACTATTTTTACATAATAATAATAAAATTTATTTATTTATGTTCTTATTTATTTTATTTCTTACACTAACCTACTCTACTTTGAAAAATGAATATGCTTACATATAATAATACTTCTAGTTGAGCCATTTTCGAAATAAGGCTTATAGTATGTACATACCCAAATTTGAAAAATGCATGTTAATAAATAGTAGGGTATGAGAAGCCAACTTCCCTTGAAAAGATGGTGCCAAAAATTGTTGAAGTATGGAGTGAGGCTGCAAACAAATGATGGAGTGAAACCAATCTTCAATGTATCCTTTACTTTATTGATTTCTCATAGCCATCATATCATGAAGTTCTTGAGTTTTTAAAACGGCTTATTTATGCAGACTAGAAAAAACCTCATTTTCTTTTGTAACTTCTACAATTTTTGGATTTGAAACATTCCCAATCTCAATATAAGTTTTCTACAATGGTGCATGTGAGATAGAATGGGTGGGAAGGGTAGGTAATTTTTCAGTTCAACACTGTAAGCATGTTGTACTAGTTTATTATGATGAGGGTGTGGAATGAGTTGAGCAGAAAATTGTGTAGGGCATGGAGCATTTTGATAATGTGGTTGATTGGATTGTGTGGATGATTTTGATATGCAAGCAAGATGTTGTGGAAGTTTTGGTGAAGAATATGGATGATGTGTTTGTGCTACAAGATGTGGGAGAGTATTCATGTAATCATAAGACGAACCATGTCAAACTTGTAGACAAGATTGGTGGGGGTTATATTGAGATTGGCATGGTTGCCCTAACACAAGATTATTCCATAATGGATTATGCAAGTAAGAAAATGGAGAGGAAGTCTTTTGAACCATACATTAGGCCATGATTTCCATATTTTTGACCTTGTTGTAGCTTCTCCATCTCTTTGATATGATGCTTCCATCCTAGATAAGGAAGAGTGACTATCTATGGGATGCTCCTTTTGGCAATGAGGGAAAAACACTTCTTCAATTTCTTGATTTTTCTGAACTTGCAAAACATCCAATTGTGAATTTAGAGAGCTAATAAAATCAATTTTAAAATTTCCAAATAAATCATTGATTTCAACTCTTATATCTCTTGCTCTTGTAGTAGATTTGGAAAAGAAAGAAGAAACTTCTCTAGAATTCTTACTAGCTTTAAAGATTCCTCTTGAATATCTTATGCATAATTCACAAACATCATCATATGATAACTAAAAAACATCACCTTTTCCCATTAGATTTAAGAGTTCAAAAAAATTCATCTTTGATTCCTTTAAGAATGTGTTTTTAAGATCTCTTTTTTCAAATGTTTATGCTTTGATTTTTTAAGGTTGTAATGAAATCACTCTACATAGTACTCCAAGCTTTCATCTTCCCCTTGTATCATATTGAAAATATCTTTATCGGCCTTGCAATAGTCTTGGTACTTCTTCAAGAGTACGTTCTTCATGTCCTCCCATGTTTGGATGTAGTTTCCACCAAGGCTCATGAACCATCGGCGAGTTGCTCCTTTTAGAGTAAGAAGAAATGCTTTGAACCTTTGATCATTAGTACAATAATCGTATCCTCTACAAAGTACTTCAAACTCAAATAAAAATGTATCTGGGTCCTCGTTTTCCAAACCATGAAAATTTGGTAGAGAAGATGGGGGAATTATGTGCATTTGTGTCACTCCTACTAGATCTTTGTTAGGGAATTCAAAAGTAGAAATGTGAGCCATTTCTTACCATAATAAAAGATGTTCTTCATGTGTTTCTTTGAGGCTCCTCCTTCAAATGTTCCTGTCAATTGGTTAGTGAAATGGGTGGTGCTTACATCACCACTTAAGTGAAATTATGAGATTTTTTCAAAATTCTACTTTTTTCTTTTTAGTCATTCACACAGAAATTAAAACATATATTTCTACTTTAATTCCTACGCAATTTTTTGAAAAGCAGGCACAGGAGCAAGCACTTTACTTACTCGTATGTAGGTTCTTACCTTCCATCTTTAATACCCAGTTCTTTTGTAGCAAACAAACAAAAAACTTTTATTTCTACTTCAATTCCTACGCAATTGTGCTGAAAAGTAGGTGAGGGAGCAAGCACTTTACTTACTCGTACGCATGTTCTTACCTTCCGTTTTTAATACCCAATTCCTTCCCAGCAACAAATATCAAACATATATCACTTCTGCGAAATAGCAACACTCTCCCTGACAACGACACCAAAATGTTGGTTGCACATAAGGTGTCTTTTGGAACTCCTAATTGCCTCACATTAATTATCAACCTGGGTAAGTCTTTTTGTTTAAAGAGTGTACACTATATGTGCAAGTGACGGAAATCATTATATATAGAGAGAGTAATGCTTTAAGATAACTTATAAATTTCAATACAAGAGTAAACAGATCAAACCATAAATCTCAAGCTTATAACTTCAAGGAAAGTAACCTATCTAAGCATCAAAACTCAATCTTAATACAAACCAAGACTCAATATTAATCAAGAGATTCTAATTGCAATTACATCAACTGAGTGCACGGTAGCAATAACAGAGCTTTTTCAGCTGAATCTAAACTACTACATAGAAATAAAGAAACTTATCTAATCAATAACAATCTGTCCTTTAATTAACAAGAAATGATTCTTATCTAATAATTAATTCAATCCACGACATAAATGAATGAAATCAATTAACAGAATTAAGAATTAATGAAATGAATACACAAACTCCACACTGATGAAAGTAAATAAATCATAAAAATGTAAAACAAAATAATTAAACTTGCAGTAAAAGAAAAGTAGAAATATAATACAGGGAACAGTAGTGAAATCCACTAGTGATCGGGCCCAAGCTGCCAGTGATTACTGCTTAACTACTTCAGAATATTGCCAATGAACAGCAACATGAATTATGTATTATTCATCAGATCCAAATTTTGTTACAACACAATGTATTTCAAAATAATGCTCTCTATATTAAAATTACAACTGAAGTAAATGGTGAAAAAGTTATCTCCCTATATTCCCCCCCTCTTTGATCTCTGTTTTCATTTAAATACACAGAGAGCAAAGGGAAGTTACAACAAAGCTAATTACAAAATGATTTCCATTACAAATTTCGATTATACAAAACAAATTGATCAACGATATCATACCTGAAAGATCTTTCCATCAACATTCAATAGGAACAAGTCAAATTTGGTATTGCAACTAGAAGAATTTGGAAAACGGCCGCAACAGCAAATATGAGAAAATTGTATTTGAAGAACCTTCCATTTCTCTTAATACAGACCGAATTTTGGAAAACTGCCAATAGAAAAAATAATCGGTCTATTTTATACAAAACCCATGTTTCAGATTTTCCAGATTCTCCTTCATTTGTCTGAAACGTCCAATGCAAAACCGTCACTTCTTATTCCAACGAATTTCTGAGTTGGAATATTTAATTGTGAGTTGGAGATCAAATTTGCAATCTGGAAAAGATCTTGGAGGCTAAAATCATGAGTGATGTTACAAAAAATCCATTAATAAACCATCATTGGTAAAATCATGCATAATAATCATCAATTTATTAAAAATAAAGGAGAAAAATAGTATTTATCCATAAGAGCATAAATAATTATAAAATGGAATTATATGATAAATTATGATAAATGACGTGATAAAGAATGGTAAAAATGGGTAAAATAGGTGTTAAAAAGTGATAATAATAATGACAAATTAGCGGCCCAACAACAAATTTCCTTCTTCTAACCCAAACAAGGACTTTTTGGGATTCAAGGAGATTCCAAACTTCTTGTATTTAATGAAAACTTGCCTTACATGATCCAAATGTTGATTGTCAGATTTTGAAAATATAGTAATATCATCTAAATATATCACAAGGAAATCATGAATTTCTTTTACAAAGGCTATATCCATAGCTCTTTGGAAAGTGGCTTCTACATTCATTAGCCCAAAAGGCATTTTCACATACATAAATGTGCCCCAAGGAGTAGTAAAGTCAGTTTTGGGTTGGTCATATGGATGAACTAAGATTTGATTGTAACCAGAAAACCCATCCAACAATGAGATTATGGTTGATCCAACTACTCTCTATAAAATTTGGTCCATTTTGGGGAGAGGGTAATTGTCTTTTAGTGACACTTTGTCGAGGTTTCTGAGATTGACACAGAGTCTGATTTCACCAGTTTTCTTTCTAGTTGGCACTAAGTTTGAGACCCAATCAGAAAATCTGATTGGTGCAATTATTTTGGCATCATACATCCTATGAATTTCTTTTTCAATGGCAGGCAATAAGACAGGATTAATCCTTCTAAGCTTTTGTTTGAAAGATTTTTATTTTCTTTAATAGGAATTGTGTGTTGGATGATGTTGGTGTCATAGGATTTAAATTCCTCATAACTCCAAGCAAAAGCATCCCGAAATTCTTTCAACAACTCAATGTATTTCACTTTTTCAGTTGGAGGTAATGATTTTGAAAGTTTGATCAGTTTAGGATTTTCATTAGTGCCTGCTACATTCGTCTATATCAGAAATTAAAGGTTCCATTTTAGGTTTCCTAGGAACATCATTCGAATCAAATAAATCTTCCAGAGGGGTTAATCCCTTTGGAAAGAAGTTATCCTTGAGATTAATTACTTCGGTTTCTTCACTAATCATTTCATCAATCTCCATTTGCTTTGGTAAATTTAGTTGGGTTGAGTCTATCTAGTTCGTCACCTTCTATCTCATTTATTTTTATCTTATCCTTAGTGTTAGGATATATTTATGTATCAATATCTATATTGTTATTTACAAACTCTTCTTCTGAAATTAGAAAGTTATTTATCTGTTTATCATTAGAAAATATTTGCCAATTCTTCAAATTATCTGGAATTGCAGGTCTGGGCCTAACTTTAGTAGTGTACTGATGGTTAGGTTGGAAGGGTAATTTGCAGGTGATGGCAAACATTTCTAAACTATGGGCTTGCATGTTATGTTTTCTAGGAATTACTGCAAGCTTTGTTTCTAGGAAAGTGTTAAGTATTTCTACGATAGTTTCGCTATAACAAATTAATCTAGGGTCCTTAGTCATATATACAACATCAATCTACTTTACAATTATTTTAGAGTCTCCCATGATAGAAACTCTTTTAGCTCCTAGATTCCTAACTAACTTAGGACCTAAAATTAATGCTTCATACTCGGCTATATCATTAGTACATTTAAAATTCAATCTATATGCATGGCCTTCTGAGTAATTATTTTCCAAATTATATATCCACACTCCTGCTCCTACTCCTAACATATTGAATGATCCATCACATTCTAAATGCCATAATATCTCATGATCATAATTTACACTATCTGGTGCAACAAACTTTTCATCATTTACAACAATTTGACCTTCTTGTTCATTGAATAGTTCTATAGTCTAGTTAGTTTCATTTTGTGTAGAAACTGCAATTTCTTTTGGTTCTACATTAGTACTGTCTAAAAATTTTTCTTGTGTTTGATCAGCATTATACAAGATAAAAGAATCGATATCTGAGTGTATGGAGTAGATGGGAAAGTTTTGAGGCCGATCCTAGCTACTTACCATATATTTCATTAAGGTTTCTCGGTATAGTTTCTTAGGTTGTCCAAAAACAGAGATTGTTGCATATGACATATCTAGTTGTAAAGATCCCTGAAGTTTGGCTCCCCATGATCTGGATAACAGTATGCCATACTTTGGTCTACAATATCCATAAGGATGCTTTTGGCAAGATATTGAACTAAAGTGATACACGGGTCTTTAATCAATCCTAGACACTTTACCTGACTGGAGTCAAATGAGAATAAGTCTTTGTAAGGTCTTGTAATGTCTAGGTTCAATTTCTCAATTACTGAATTGGGCATTAAATTATGGGAGGCCCCAGAATCCAACATTGCATTGTGTAAAATTTTGTCATAGATACTAAGGCTAATGTAAAATGGTGGAACTCCTCCTTCAAATGGTTGGCCATTAACATCTGGACCAAATATGAGTTCTGGTTGGTCATCAAACAAGTTAACTGAATCCTCATTTTCAGCAATGTTTAAGGTCTGGTTTATCTATGATTTATAAGTTTCATTCCTGATTAGTTTAGTTAAAGGAACTGAAATCTTTAGCTTTGTTATCTTTGTGCCCAAATTGAATGGTAAATAGACTTTTTCTATTTGAAGGTTTTGAATTCTCGCAGCAGGGATTTGATTAGGCTTGTCTTCTTTTTCTTTATTGGTGATCTCCTTATGTGTCAAATCTGATGTTTTGAGCTTTGTCCACTAGTTCCTTATGTGGAATCGAAGTGGATGGTTAATCAGTAGAAGGTTGATCAGAGGTTATGTCTACAATTGTGGGGCTAGAAGGATTTGGGTTCTGCCTAGGAAGAATTTGGAGGATTTTTGAAACAAGGGCTTCTTTTATTTTCTTGGGTTGATTTTGTGATGTTCTCTTAGTTTGCTCAGGGACATCAACATTGTTTTTTCTTCTTAGGTTATACTATTTATGAAATTCAAAGATGGCATAGTCATATCCTTGTTTGTAATCAAATGAATCCCCATATTGTACCTGTAATTGTTGCGGCATATATAGTTCCTGCTCATCTTGGGTTAGAAAAATAGTGTCCTCGTCATTTATTCCCATTAGGTTAATTTGTGTATCTTTCTCTAGATCTCTGGATGGGATGTCTCTACAAAATTTTCTTGAAAAGGGGGCCTAATGTTCTAATCTGGTATGTTTTTCCCAATGTTTTGGTTGTTTCTGAAATTTGGGTTTCTAACTGGAGGTGCTTGTTGGTTATCCCATTGGTGTTTCCTTTCCATGCTCTTTTTTCTATCCATTAGTCTTTCCATACGTTTGGCTAAGTTATCTATTTTAATGTCAGATGGTGAAGTTTCATCCTTCGCAGTTCCTCTACACTAACAACTACACTTTGTATTTATTATAATGTTGGGGGGGTTCTTTCTCTAAGTTGGTATGCCATATTTGTGTCAAAACCATCAAGGAACTTTATTAATTCTAAGTCAGGTGGGGGTCTAAGGTTAATTGAGATTGCATTATATAAATTATTGAATCTAGTGCAGTAATCTTGAACAGTTTCATTAGGTCCTCTTCTAATATTCTCATATTCTAAAAGGATTTGTAAGGGATTCTTTTTCTTTTCCCACCTATCAATAAACAATCTTTGGAAATTTGCTAGGCCTACAATGTGGTTGGTAGGAAAGGCTTTAAACCACCTCTTGACGTCACCAGTCAAAGTTTGGGCAAAGAGTCTCATCTGGACATCTGCTTCATCTATTTCATGTAGTTCAAAAAAGTCAGACATCTTATTTACATGTTGTTGGGTAGTGTACTGACTAGTAGCATCAAACAGGAAAATCTTACTCTGATAATCTGTAGGCATAACATGAAGTTTGGAAGGTAAAACAAGAGGAGAATATTTTTTTGCCATTGCTGTAAGTTGGGAGGGGCTAAGATGTGGGGTTGAGGTACTTGGAAATAATGCAGTAGTGGATGAAGAACCAGGACTAGTAGGTGATGAATGAGTAATGATAGGTTGGTGAGGGAGTGAAGGTATAAATGGTGGTGAAGAATGGACTTTAGAAGGTATTATTGTTGAAGTTGAAGGGAATAATGGTGAACTCAAAGTAGTGGACAATTGTTCAGAAAACTCAGGGGTAGTGGTAGTATTAATGGATGATTGTGGAGATTTCAGAATGTACTCATCAATTGATTTGTTGGCCTGTTGGACTTCAAGGTCTGCAATAAAATTAGGATCTAGAACAGTTTCATCGATTGCACTTTCAGATTTTGTTCTAAATAATGAAAGATCAAATAGCACATCAAAGGGAAGTTCTTCTAAAAATAACCACTCATCAGGACATGAATTATCTTTAACTAATGGTATTTGACTAACTAAACTTTCTTCTTTTTTAGATTTTCTTGAAATCAGGTTGGGATTATCAACTACTGGGGTAGGGTTTGGATCTGGATTAGCCCTAGTAAAATGAGTCTTCCTAGAAGCCAGAATTTCAAAATTTTCAATTGTTTTTGTGAGATTTTTTCAAAATAACTTCTAACAAACAACTTTAAGAGGATCAAAATGTAGAATTAGGATTTTCCTAAAGCTTTATTAGGACTGAGGAGTTGTTGGTTCCCCAGTATGGTCACCACTATGTTATCACTTAGAATTTTCTCTAGAAGTTATTAAAAGAAAGAAAATGAACAAAGTAACCACAAACCAACTTTTGGGCATAGGCTCTAGCCAACCTATACTCAGAGAGAGCTCTCTCTATATGATTTAGCTTTGTTTGTTGGGATTTCAGGCTAGTAATGAATGTTCAGGGGGTTTTTTTATTTGTATTGAAGATTGGGTGGTGGGATTCTTTAAACAGAAGGATAGAATGATGTCTCTAGACCATTGGGCTATGGAGTCAACAGAAGGGCAACAAAACTAGATCAACTCACTAAAAGGAATGTTCAAAGGGAAAGATAGCAGAGTAGAGTGCAGGTTTTTGGGCCAGAGGGGTGGAATGGTTTGAATCATGGTGAGAGAGCAATTAAGAATTCTCAGACCAAGACTTAAATGAGGAATAGAGGTTAATTAGAAACAAAGGGAAATGAAGAATCCTTTGCTATAGATTATAAAGAAACAATATAAACTAAGGAGCAATTAAAATTTCCTTAACTTAGATATCAGTAGAAAACCTTTATATGCCTAATTGTTAAAACAGAGTGTAATTAAACAAATTCTGAGATAATATTCTAGTTATAACATTCAGTTTCATAAATACATTAAAGATTGTGGAAAAACTTTAAGAAAGATAACAATCAACATGAGAAAATACTTGTCTGAACTTCACTGAACACATGAATCCTTTGAAATATCTTGTATTTATTCATCAATCTAGCTTGCTGGCTCAGTCAATGATCCAATAGCTTTACAGCCTTTTGATAAAGAAGTTTATAGAAATGCCTAAGAATCCACCCTACATACTTCGAATTGTGAAGTATTTATACAAAAGTTTTATTACAAAATATCTCAAACTAACTTGATATTTAATCTAGGAAATAAAAATATCTTCTTGCAAGAAGAAAGAGACAGCTATTGGAATGCTTTCATGTTGTCCCATTTATTGTGGTACTACTGGCTTTTATGGTTTGGTTTTAGCCCTTTACACCGCTTTGTTGTTTGACTATTTACACTGGAAGCTTCATTTTCATTTGGCTTTCCTGTGATACTCTTTGACACTGTTACTCTTTCATTGTCTTTATCCTCTAATGCATTTTTATTTTTACTGTACATCTTAACCTTTTACTGTGTATTTCAACAGTATATTATTTAGTTTTTTATGTGTATCAGCATCTGGTAGTTGGATATTGGTCAACTTTCTGCATGTTTTATGTGTTTGTCTTCAAATTGTACACTCTGTCTAGTTCCTCTGTTTTGACAATCAATGTTTATGTTTGAATGTTTTCTTCTATGTTCTATGTATAAGTGTCTTCTTCTTCTTAATTAGGCTTTTGAATAAATTTTCTTTCAAGTCTTGGAGTAAACAAGTTTTGTGACTAGTATCAAAATTGTTTATCCAAGCTCTGGTCTTCTGCCAATTACCTGCAAAATTCAACAATTATTAAGAAAACACAGGTTTGCAGGAAAGGCAATTGCTAGCTTTATTGCATAGGGATGTCTGGGGAAGGAGTCATGGCAATGTTTTGAAAGCAATCAGAGGTCAAATTGTGCTACATAGGTTCAGGGTGGTGCCAGAAGGGTTTAATGGGTTTTACTATGATACGAGGAAAAGTAAAGAAAATGAGGGTTTTCAAGGTTTTAACGGGAAACTTTTTGAATTTGGCGTGGAAATTCATATTATGAACAGTAGGTGGTTTATCGGGTTGGTGGGGAGGTGGTTTCCAAGGCCGTCGCACCGCTTATGAGGGTTGGGTGGTATTTGGGAGGGGTCACGCGATCTACTCCAGCGATTAACACGTAGCCTTTGGGGTTCAGGGGAAAACTGCTTTATCGCGCGGGTAGCGATCAGCCATCGGGCACGACCGATATGGCTATGGACTGTTAGATGAGGGGGACGGTGATCGGACGACAATCAGGTGAGGGAGGTGTGCGGGTGATAAAAGCTTATGCTTGGGGGCGGCACATGGGTTTTAATTGTGGTAGATTGTGATTTATTAATAGGTTAATGACGGGTTAAAATGATCGGGCGAGGCTTAATGATGGGGTTTAATTATTCAGGTAATGTTTGGGCATCGAGTGAGCCCGATATGGTTGTGCATCGTCAGATTCGGGTGCTAACGATCAGACGGTAGTCGGGTGGTGAAATAGCATGGACATGATGGGGAAAAAGTTTTAGGTGGGCCGAGGCTTTACTCACAAGTGGTTTGTGATTAATTCAAGTTTAATGAGGGGATTAGTTTGTTTTGTTGGGATAAGGGGTAAATGTATAGTTTTATTAAAACTAAGCATTGAGGGTATTTACTTATGGGATTTAATTAATATACGGGAAAAGTTTTTATCAAGGAATTATATAATAAAATTAAAAATTAATATGAAATGGAATGGGCATAGTGGATATTTCCCTAAGTAAAAAGTTAATGTTTGTGCATATGCTTTGTACTTAGGATAAAATGTTTTTTGTGGGTTTTTTGGGTGAAATAGGATTTACATGGGGGTTTTCACTTTTCCTAGGCAAATTAAGTTTTTCTATAGGAAAAGTGGTTTTATTGGGGTAATGAAGGGGGAATGGATTTTATGAAGGGGATTCTAGCACTTGATGTCCATAAGTCATTAAGCTGAGGGTCCGGTCCCACCAAAAGTCAAAGAAATTCTCTGAGCCTCTTTGACTTGAAGGATTTAAATTACTAGAACATACTTGTAGATAGGAAATTAGTATGTAAGGGGATAATGAATGAGGGGGAGTTAATTAAATCAATTTGTAAACCTCTGCTTTTGCTTCCATAGTTGATCATACATATTGAAATATGTGTCTAAGCCTGATGCATGTGTTTTGATCCAATCAACTTTGTGCTTCAGCAACCTTTCTTATACTTACTCATTTCTTACCCTAACATATTTTCTTCATTTATTTGGGTGCATTTAGGCTAGCAAACCCTTATCATATCTTTTATTTTATAAAAAGAAATGAAACCTTATATCATCCTGTTGTGGTCACCAACAACCCCCCTCTTTGTTTGATATTAGTAATAACACCAAGCAAAGGGGGACCCTTAACCAAAAATCCAAAAAATATTTTGTTAAGAAATCTTTTGTATTTGACTCCCTAAGGCTTGATCGCATTGCAAAGAGAAAGTGAAGCGTTTCCTAAGCGCAAAAAACAAGCTACGAAGAAGCGACGCGAAGTTCATCGCGTCGCATACATTCAAAGCGCTCTTAAAAAATGAAATCTTAAGGAATCGCCGATCGCCGATATGCGACGTCGCATATCGCAACGTCGCTTGAAACAGCATAAGTAACTGAATGAAAATCTGCGATCTGCGATATCAACGATCTGCGATCTGCGATATTGGCAATTTGCGATAACACTTAATGACGTCGCAGTCCTCGATACTGCGATTCCAATCGCATAAAGGACTCATCGCAAGAATTCTCCGACATAAACGGTAAACCCAAGATTGAGCGCGCACCTTAAGGGAAATTAATGATCGCATGCTTGAGTATCCAAGAATGATTGTATCGCGTTTTTCGAAGAGTCAAATCATGATGAGTGTCAGAATTACGCATTCATTAGAACTTAATGCTTTCATGTCAATCTTTTCGTCATTTCTCTTCTTCTTTGCGTAAACTGCAAGACATGTAACTGATATAAATCTATATGCAGGAAACATCTAAGGAAAAGAGGAAAGCGCCAATGGGGTAACAGAGAGAAGATGCCTCCGCAAATGGATGTCGCATGCAGCAGGACCGCGGATTCCAGAGTATCACCCAACAGGCGCTGATGAAAATAGACTATCTAAGACTCAGAGTCAAAGGCGCACAAAAGCAGCGTGTTTGCAAAAGATCTTGAAGCTCAGACTGGGTAAAGCAAAAAGAGAAACGCAAGAGAAGGAGGACGCTCCAGAAAAGCCTGGAACAAAGAACGGAAGCAATTCTCGATACAGGGGATTGTCCAGACAACGCGACTCCTAACTCATTGAGTCATTCGCACGACCGGAAACCGAAATAGAAACAACAAAATCAGTTCGAAAGGAACCTGGGTTGTACTAAGTATACGCACAACGAATGCACCCAGCTAGAGAAAGGCTTTCAAAAATATCTTCTAGTTTGTCAGAAATAGGTGCCAGCTCTTGTTATTTCTAATTTCCAAGCTCGAACAAAAGGAAAGGACAACCAGCCAACTCTTTCAGGACAAACAGCGCATCACTTACAGCACTAAGGAGCAGATACAGAAATGGTTAGAAATTAGCTTCAGTTTTTAGAAATAAATTTGTTTTAGTAAAAGGGCGGTCATTTGAAGCCGTTCCCTAAATTTGTGTAATTAAGATTAGTCGGTTAGTAGTATTTAACCCTTCTCATTGCATTGGAGAAGGGTCTGGAAATTTGTCAAAAAACGTGTCCTCAGAACATGCACTTTTGCACCCTCGGAAGGGGTTTTTGATGAATGGATGGATCGAGATTTATTTATGTTTGCATTTTAATGTCTGCTACTGATGTTGCACTTCTGTACTCTTAGTAGATGTTAGAAGTAAGTAGAGATAAATCGTTATTGCTTGAAGTTTGTGAGTGAAGTCAGTCATAAATGGTACTTTTATCTCTTGATTAATTTCTGCTCATATTCTTAGAGTGATATACAGCTGATTTGCTTATATGTTAATGTATGAATGTCTGGATTACCATTTGGCACTTTTGTACGATGGAATCATTTGTTTGTGCTTGACATATGAACAACTAATTATGCGATATGCTGTTCACAACTGTTTTGCCTAACTTCTTATGCAGAATGGTTCATCTTTATTGATTTATATTCTTATGATATATGAATGATCTTTATTACCAGTTATTGTATGAAATATTTTTAGATCGCATAATGAAAGAATTTTACCCCGGGTTTGTATAGATTAGATGTGCTGTTTTTGTTAGATTACAGTAGCATAGGGTCAGTTTAGAGTCTAGAATTAAATTAGTTTAAAATTACCTTTTGATTAGTATCTTCAAAATCTACACACACACACACACACACATCTTTTAGATTGGGAAGCTGGTCCCATCATCCCCAGTCGGACCCGCTACACCAAACGGGCACGGAGCCGCCAACCAGGTTCCCGACCGGGTGGTTATCCCCCTTGTTGTCGACCCGATTTCGGGGCCCTCAACATATTTGGCGCTAGAAGGAGGGCACGAACTATGAATGGCAACTAAGTCAAAATCTAAATGCCATTCTGAGAGTAAATCACCCTCGCCAACTCCCCCGACTTCTCCGGTACGATTAAACTCGGAACTAGAAGTCGCTCGGGCATCCACCGCTGCTACACACTCTAATATATCAGACCAACTTATCATTGATCCCCCTGAACTTCAAACTTTGATTCATAAACTCCAGGAATTCTCTATTTTTAACCAGAGGTCTGATAAATCCAAAAGCAGCGTGACTTCGCAGTACAACCCTGCTCATCCCCTTACCAGATTAAAGAGTGAGAAATTTGGTATTCAACCAAGTGAACTCCCTCTCCCTACTAGGAAAAGAGCGAGGAAAGCACTTCCAGAGTCTGACAGAGAGACTCTTTCATCTACCTCGTCCATTTCAACTCCCTCACCGCGAAGTCAGCCACCCACATCTTCACCCCAGATCACTCATCCATCTTCCACGACCCTTCCTCTTCAAACATCAAAGATCTTAATATCTTCATCTTCTCAGCATCAGGGATCATCTTCTGCACTTTTATTAACTAGCAGCTCAACGATGGCCCAGTCTCCATGGAACAATCCTGGGGCGGTTTTAATGCCTCCACCCCTGAGCCCTATACTGGCCCATCCTGAGAAATGGCTGCCTAAATTCAACCCAGAAGCAGGCATGCTAGCCAAATAACATATCAATAATTTCATGCTTTTTGTTAATCTCAACGGAGTTACTAACGAAGACGCTGTTGTCCGGCTTTTCCCTTATACAATGCAAGGAACAGCCGGGTCGTGGTACTTTTCGTTACCTTCCGGATCCATCACAAGCTCGGACATTTTTCAGAGTCAGTTCCTCACCAAGTTTGGTGATGGCAGATCCACGGCGACATTGATCAATGACCTATCTAATCTTAAGGCTGAGGCTAGAGAACCCATTAAAGATTTTAACTTACGGTTCAATAAGATCCTCAACAAAATCCCTGCTGCTTCACAACCTAGTGAGGAAGTAAGATGTGAATGGTACATCACGGCTTTACCTCCAAACTTGGCTATCTTCGTAGATAGGGCAAAAAATACCACCTTAGTTGACAACTTGACAAAGGCGTTAGCAGTGGAAAAACGCGTGGTAGCCCTAGAAAAGAGATCTGCTATAGAAGAACGCAAATCTAAGAAGATCTCTTTCAAAGAAGACACTAAGAAGAAGCAAACGAAAGATCCTTTTGATTTGGAAGGATTACAAAAAGTGTTGAAAGCCATGTCCAATGAGATGATTGATATTAAGAAACAAGTAGCAGAGACTTCTTCGAAAAAGCCCTATAGGACTTTTAAAAGAAATCCTCCCATGGAGGTAAAACCACCCAGTGCTGTCTCAAACGTTGAATCTGAAGAAGACGAAGAAGAAGAGAATACCACTGAAGGGCAGACCGACGATGAAGAAGTTGTAGAACTACAAGGAATGTGGGACTTCATCCTCCCACACGAAGAGGATCAAGAAGCATTTCCTGTTAGCACGAGAAGCAAAATTCAACTTGATCCTCCCCAAACTACCCCAAAACAAAAGGGCGCAAGCCCTACAACAAAAGATAAGGTCGCAACAAAAAAGACAACTATTAAGGAATTTAGACTTCTGTGATCCATAATATTGTTAGATAATCTTCGGCAAAATCACATAGCAAATCTTTTGTCGACGCGTTTCAAACCAACCAGTGTGGTTCATCGTCAAGACAAGTTGAAGAACCAATCCGGCTTAGCGTGATTAAATAGAGTGTGCAGAGACTCCAACGGCTAATTTTGACCGAATGATCTTGGTCAAACCACTAAATTAGTTAATTAATAATTCTCGAAAAAGCTAAAAAAGGTCAATAAAGGAATTCATATGGTAATTTAAATTAAATAGGTATATTATTGTTATTATCCAATTATTAAGATAATACCTATTTTAATTATGATGGTCATTATATATTATAATATATATTAATTAATCTATATTTAATTATTATAAAATACAAGTATTAATCTATATTTAATTATTATAAAATATAAGTAAAGGTAATCACTCATTATTATTTTTAGAATTTAGTTATACTAGGTAATTGTGTAAACCACACTGGTTGGTTCGAAAACGCGTCGACAAAAGATTTACTATGTGATTTTGCCAAAGATTATCTAACAAAAAAGACAACTGCTAGAGCGACCCAATTTAGCCCAGTCCAATCAGACCAATCGCCTCCATCAAGAACACTGATAGTGTCGGATGAAATGGAGTATAACATCATTGATGACATGAAGAAGACTAGGGTTAATATTACTCTTTATGAATTGAGTAAATTGAAAAACCAGCAGAAAATAATGATAAAAGAATTACATGCTGTGCCTACTACATCTTTACCTACGGCTGTAGCTTCCCACAATGTGGGAAGACCTCCAATCAACACGATCAATAAGATTCATCCAAACGACATCGCCTTAATTGGAGGAAGATCTAGATCTCATACTCCTCCTTTTCTTCTCACATATGAAATCTTCAATAAAAACGTGCAGAATTGCTTGGTCGATTCTGGTGCTTCAACGAATATTTTACCCAGGTCAATATGTGCCAAATTGAATGTTCAACCTCAAAAATCCGCAGTACGTATAGTTCAACTTGATCGATCCCAAGTCGAAGTGATTGGTGAACTTAATCAGGTGACCATAAGATTGTCGTCTAACCCAAAAGTGTGTCAGGTTATCGACATTCTAGTAGCTGATATCCCTGAGTTCTATGGTTTGATTCTTAGCAGGGATTGGTCGGAGAAACTCCACGGATATTTCTCAACTGACTGGTCGCACATGTGGTTACCATACAATGGTAAACCAAATCAGATAAAGGTTGAACGAGAGTTGCACCAAAAATACATAGTGACAGAACTGGAAGGAGAAAATGAAGCCATAACATACAATAGCAGCATTGTAGGAAATTACGCAGTAGATTCTTTCCTCGGCAATTTCAATGCTCATATTTCACCTTACTTAGAGAATTCAGTTTTATCCCAAGTTGAAAATTTCTCCCAAACTGATGACTCAAAATGTTTTAGTTTTTTAGATAATTCTGTAAATACATCTTTATTTTGGAAATTATATTTTGACGGGTATAAATCCAATGAGGGAGCAGGAGCAGGATGCGTTCTGATTAGCCCGGACGGGAACAAGATTATGCTCACATGCAGACTTGAGTTCGATTGCACGAACAACACAGCGGAGTACGAAGCCTTGGTTCAAGGCCTATACAAAGCAATCGGATTGAACGTTAAGTATCTTCAAGTCTTTGGAGATTCTGAGATCGTCGTAAAACAGGTACGTAACACCATACATTGCCTGTCAAGTCATTTAAAGCACTATCAATCGTTAGTTCAAGATCTCACTGCAGATTTCATAGCATTCAACATCTCGTCAATTCCAAGAATTCAAAACGCGAGCGCAGACCTGTTAGCTAACGTAGCCTCTAGACTTATTCCTTCCGAAGATTTTAGTCCTGATAGGTTTTCAATAGAATTAATCTTTAGACCATCCATCCCTGACAACGTCACCAATTGGAGAGTATTCAACGACGATCCTGACATCGTAAATTTCCTTACTTCTGAAGGATCCTACTCAAATCAGATAATCGACTAAGGCCATCATGATCACCAAATACAACAAAATGGCACTGACAATGCTATACCGAAATCAGTGGTCAAGTTAGAAGATTTATATGATTTGAAAAGTTGGTTTAAAAGGTCTGCCAATGCTAAACTTTACAGTTCTACCCTGAACTATGAATTAGTAAACCTAGGGACCGATCAGAAGCCACAAAACGTTAACCTAGGCCACGGCCTGGCCCATGAAGAGAAATCAACATATATCCGTCTTTTGAGACAATACAAAAACGTTTTTGCCTGGAATTACGATGAGCTGAAGACTTACAACACTTCTATCATTCAACACACTATCCCTATGATTGACAATGAAAAACCTGTCCAACAGAAGCTCTTGAAAATCCACCCCAACTTGGAAAATCAGATAAAGACTGAGTTGAACAAGTTGCTGAGAGCCAGAATAATTTTCCCGGTCAGACATTCCAAACGGGTATCCAATATGGTGCCCGTTAGGAAGAAAAACGGAGACATTAGAATCTGTATCGATTTCCGAAATCTCAACAAAGCCTGTCAGAAAGACAACTTTCCCCTCCCACCTATGGAGCAAATATTATAGGCAGTAGCAGGCTCAGAATTAATGACTTTCCTGGATGGATTTTCAGGATACAATCAAGTACTGGTGCATCCCGATGATCAGTTAAAGACTACGTTCCGAACCAAATGGGGCACTTATGCATATCGGAAGATGCCATTTGGTCTGATCAATGCCGGAGCTACCTTTCAGAGAGCCATGGACATCACGTTTAAAGGGTTGGTCAATAAATCAGTAGTGATTTACCTGGATGATATAACAGTGTACTCCAAAAAAAGAAACGACCATCTCAAAGATTTGAAGCAAATCTTTCAAAGATGTTTGAGGTATGGGATTTCGCTCAACCCAAAGAAATCTTTCTTTGCATTAAGCGAAGGGAAATTGCTCAGATTCATAGTGTCGAAATCTGGTATTCACATAGAACCCGACAGAATCAAGGAAATTTCTGAAATATCCATACCCCATAACAAGAAAGCCATGCAATCCTTCCTTGGACAGATCAATTTTGTCAAAAGATTTGTCCCGAATTTTTCACGTATTATTTCTCCCTTACAAAATATGATAAAAAAGAATTCAAATTTCAAATGGGGTCTAGATGAGCACGAAGCATTCAACTTAATCAAACAAGCTATCATCAACGCTCCATCTTTAGGAACCCCAAATTTTTCGGAACCTTTTATCTTATACACGTTTGCCTCAGAGAAATCTTATGCTGCGATTTTAACTGAAGCGAATCAAGAAAAGGCAGAAGCTCCAATCGCATTTTTTAGCTCGAACTTACAAGGTGCTGAACTCAATTATTCAGACGTGGAGAAACAGGCATATGCTGTTTTCAAAGCAATCAAATATTTCAGACCTTTCTTGCTAAAAGCCCATACCAAAGTCATAGTACCATTCCCAGCGGTAAGAAACCTCCTGATACAGAAGGATGTGGGCGAAAAGAGAGCGAATTGGATCACCGCCTTACAAGAATACGATCTTAAGATCAAGCCAGCACACATCGTGAGAGGTCAAGGCTTCTGCAAGATGTTAGCTGGAGCATCACAAATTCCTGAGAACTCGTCTGAAGAGGTACACACGTATGAGGTAAGCCTAAATGACGCAAAATCATTATATGCTGACACCATTTATTTTCTTAAGAACGGGTGTGCTCCATTTCACCTGGATCACACCAAGAAGAGAGCCCTGAGATTGAAAGCTAAACAATACCAGCTCATAAATGATGTTCTGTTTAAAAGAAATTACGATTCTGTGCTTCTTAGATGTCTTGAGAAAACTGAAGCCGAAAAGGTTTTGCAGGAACTTCACGATGGACCAGTAGGTGGACACTATGCTGGAGAAGCCACCGCACATAAAATCTTGCGTGCAAGATATTACTGGCCCACGCTGTTCAAAGACTCATACAATTACGTAAGGAAATGCCAAGTCTGCCAGACTGCTGCAGGGAAACAAAAGAAGTCATCCATGCCACTGCAGCCGGTTAACATTGAGCAACCGTTCAGTCAATGGGGCCTGGACATAATAGGTGAGATCGTTCCTCACTCTTCTAAACAGCATAGGTATATCCTCACGGCAACTGACTATTTTACCAAATGGGTAGAAGCAGTTCCTCTCAAGACAGCTAATTCTGAAAACATTATTGAATTCATAGATCAATTTATCATCACTAGGTTTGGATTGCCAACGGCCTTAATGTTTGATAATGCATCATTTCTGGAAATGCAATGACTGAGTTTGCGCTCAAAAGAGGGTTCAAACTGAAGTATTCTGCCAACTACTATCTGCAAGGTAACGGGTTGGCCGAATCAACAAACAAGAACCTAATCAGGATTATTAAAAAGACAGTCGACCAAAACCAAAAGAATTGGCACAAAGTGCTGGTAAATGCCTTATGGGCAGATAGAATTACAAAGAAAGCTTCTATCGGCACTTCTCCCTTTAATTTAGTTTATGGGAGAGAAGCGGTTCTTCCTACTCACTTAGTCATCCCCTCTTTGTCCTTAGTTCAATACATCGATGAAGTACCTACTTCCTCCTTACAATTAAGACAAATGGAAATAACCAAACTAGAAGAACGACGAGAACAAGCTAAGAAAACCCATGCTCACCACCAAGCGCTAATAAAATCCTCTTTTGACTCAAACATAATGACCAGAAAAAATTTTCAGATGGGAGATTTAGTTTTGAAATGGGATAAGGCTCATGAAGAAAAGGGCAAACATACGAAATTTCAGAAGCTGTGGCTTGGCCCTTTTCAGATTGTCGAAGTCGTAGGCCCGTCTACATTTGTGTTGCAGGATTTGGCAGGGAGAAGAGATTCTTCACCTGTCAATGGACAGATTCTTAAAGTATATTTTCCATAGAAGAGAATTCTTCTAATTTTTGTAGGATAGATTTAATTTTTAGTTTTTATTTTGTTTTGTTTTTCTCTTTTTATGAATAAAACCCGTTGTAAATGATCATTTAAAAAGGATTCATGAAAGAGCACGCCAATTCTCTATCAGATTTTGATTTCACTTGTACAAATAGCAAAATTTTTGAAAAATCTGAATTTTATTATTGACAAATAGAGTTAACTTCACCCTGATTACGATATTAGTTTCAACCTCAAAAAACTTTGACGAAAGCAACCTTTGGTAAAGAATTGCTTTTGTATCAGCACAATGAAAGGTATCATCAATAATAAAATAAGTATTCTCTGCAAAACTGTTGTTTTCAAAAACTCTATTATTGTCATCCAGAGCTTTCTTAAGGAAAAACAATGACTTCCTCCCTGCTAAAAGGAAATCGCAACATTCAGAGAAACAATCCAAAGCAAACACTATATCTCAAAGAATAAGAGGTCTCATCACGAGCCGGCTTATCATGATCACAGATATTATAACTTGCTGACTTTGCCAATACTGTCTATCAAAACAGGGCAACGACTTAAGATTGTTGCAATCAAAAGAGAAGAGGTCTCATCACGAGCCGGCTTGTTTAGAAAAAGTGTAAATCAAGTGAATGACTGTGTCATAATTTGGCCACCAAACCAAGACATTGTTCTTTAGAGAATTAAAAAAGGAAAAGTGTGTCAAAAAGGATTTTTTTCTCTGGAATGTTGCGAGTAACCTCAAGCAGGAAAAAGGATCATTGCTGGATAACATGGTAACCCTGTCGAGGCTATGGACGCTTGTGGGTAGCAGAGGCTCTACCTACGACAAATGAGCATACTTTTAAGCCAGTACGCAGAGAAGACCTTATTTTATCTTTAATCAAGACCAAGTAATGTCTGGTGCAAATGCAAGAAAAAGCCTGAGGAAGCAAGCAATTGGGATATAAAAAAGGTTGAGACAAAGTATCGTTGACAAGGTGAGGGGTAATCTACTCTATCTGTCCATAACAAAATTTAGACATATAAAAATTTTGCTGTTTCGGAAGTGAACGGTCAATAGAAAAGCAGAGATAACTGGTTCTTCACAGTGAATCGCCATTGTTGTGGTCACCAACAACCCCCCTCTTTGTTTGATATTAGTAATAACATCAAGCAAAGGGGGACCCTTAACCAAAAATCCAAAAAAAATATTTTGTTAAGAAATCTTTTGTATTTTTGACTCCCTAAGGCTTGATCGCATCGCAAAGAGAAAGTGAAGCGTTTCCTAAGCGCAAAAAACAAGCTACGAAGAAGCGACGCGAAGTTCATCGCGTCGCATACATTCAAAGCGCTCTTAAAAAATGAAATCTTAAGGAATCGCCGATCGCCGATATGCGACGTCGCATATCGCAACGTTGCTTGAAACACCATAAGTAACTGAATGAAAATCTGCGATCTGCGATATCAATGATCTGCGATCTGCGATATTGGCAATTTGCGATAACACTTAATGACGTCGCAGTCCTCGATACTGCGATTCCAATCGCATAAAGGACTCATCGCAAGAATTCTCCGACATAAACGGTAAACCCAAGATTGAGCGCGCACCTTAAGGGAAATTAATGATCGCATGCTTGAGTATCCAAGAATGATTGTATCGCGTTTTTCGAAGAGTCAAATCATGATGAGTGTCAGAATTACGCATTCATTAGAACTTAATGCTTTCATGTCAATCTTTTCATCATTTCTCTTCTTCTTTGCGTAAACTGCAAGACATGTAACTGATATAAATCTATATGCAGGAAAAATTTAAGGAAAAGAGGAAAGCGCCAATGGGGTAACAGAGAGAAGATGCCTTCGCAAATGGATGCCGCATGCAGCAGGACCGCAGATTCTAGAGTATCGCCCAACAGGCGCTGATGAAAATAGACTATCTAAGACTCAGAGTGAAAGGCGCACAAAAGCAGTGTGTTTGCAAAAGATCTTGAAGCTCAGACTGGGTAAAGAAAAAAGAGAAACGCAAGAGAAGGAGGACGCTCCAGAAAAGCCTGGAACAAAGAATGGAAGCAATTCTCGATACAGGGGATTGTCCAGACAACGCGACTCCTAACTCATTGAGTCATTCGCACGACCGGAAACCGAAATAGCAATAGCAAAATCAGTTCGAAAGGAACCTGGGTTGTACTAAGTATACGCACAGCGAATGCACCCAGCTAGAGAAAGGCTTTCAAAAATATCTTCTAGTTTGTCAGAAATAGGTGCCAGCTCTTGTTATTTCTAATTTCCAAGCTCGAACAAAAGGAAAGGACAACCAGCCGACTCTTTCAGGACAAACAGTGCATCACTTACAACACTAAGGAGCAGATACAGAAATGGTTAGAAATTAGCTTCAGTTTTTAGAAATAAATTTGTTTTAGTAAAAGGGCGGTCATTTGAAGCTGTTCCCTAAATTTGTGTAATTAAGATTAGTCGGTTAGTAGTATTTAACCCTTCTCATTGCATTGGAGAAGGGTCCGGAAATTTGTCAAAAAACTTGTCCTCAGAACATGCACTTTTGCACCCTCAGAGGGGGTTTTTGATGAATGGATGGATCGAGATTTATTTATGTTTGAATTTTAATGTCTGCTACTGATGTTGCACTTCTGTACTCTTAGTAGATGTTAGAAGTAAGTAGAGATAAATCGTTATTGCTTGAAGATTATGAGTGAAGTCAGTCATAAATGGTACTTTTATCTCTTGATTAATTTTTGCTCATATTCTTAGAGTGATATATAGCTGATTTGCTTATATGTTAATGTATGAATGTCTGGATTACCATTTGGCACTTTTGTACGGTGGAATCATTTGTTTGTGCTTGACATATGAACAACTGATTATGCGATATGCTGTTCACAACTGTTTTGCCTAACTTCTTATGCAGAATGGTTCATCTTAATTGATTTATATTCTTATGATAGCTGAATGATCTTTATTACCAGTTATTGTATGAAATCTTTTTAGATCGCATAATGAAAGAATTTTACCCCGGGTTAGTATAGATTAGATGTGCTGTTTTTGTTAGATTACAGTAGCATAGGGTCAGTTTATAGTCTAGAATTAAATTAGTTTAAAATTACCTTTTGATTAGTATCTTCAAAATCTACACACACACACACACATCTTTTAGATTGGGAAGCTGGTCCCATCATCCCCAGTCGGACCCGCTACACCAAACGGGCACGGAGCCGCCAACTAGGTTCCCGACCGGGTGGGTATCCCCCTTGTTGTCGACCCGATTTCGGGGCCCTCAACACATCCAAGGGTTTATATTAAGCTTATGATCTCCTTTTATTTTCTCTACGTATCTATGATCTGCCAAGATTAAATTGTTTGGTCAGATTTTATTCTCTAACTATAAACATAAAATTCAAAGTATGAAGTAACCAAGATTAAACAGTTTTATTACCATGGATTGTGGCATGAATAACAAGCTGCACAATCATTATTATGCACAAAATTGAATAGTAGTGGCATTTAGACTTGCACACTTTCATGGTCTCTTTTTGTTTTTGGGGTTCATATATTTTCACGTTTTGACCTTCTCTTATTCTTTTGTCCTTTGATTTTTATTTTAAGACATACCCTCATTTTTTTAATTTTTTAATATGGAAAACATTTGTAGAAAGCAAAGGTATGTACAATATTACAAGGCTTAACCTTAGTTATTCAAAATTATGACTCCTATTGGTATAGGAACCTAACATGCGGAATCCTCTGCCTTATCAAATTGATCACACTTCTTGGTGAGACCTTCGCGAGCTCTTGCTTGTCCCCTCGCGGAGGTGAAATCAAAGGGCTAGTTTCTAGTTCTGCACTACCTTCGTTTCTGTAAATTCACTCAAAGCAGTATGGGGGGATGCTATAACCATATTTACACACCCTTGAGATGTCTGAGGGGTTGATTTAGTCCAACTGTGAATACCTTTGCATAGGTTACATCAAGCACTTCCCTGGCCCACGAGGCCTTCGCGCCCTGTTATATTCGCCTTCGCGCAGCCCTAACTAGGGGTTGTGGGGCTTTTGCACTACTGGAGCAACGATCTGCACTTTTCCCCTAGTCACATCGTGGATCTTACTTATCTTCTTATAGCAGTTAGTTATCTTCACGTAAACAGATACCTTCTATTAGATTTACTTATTCAGTACATTCATATAAGTTCACGCAATAAATAAACAATAAACTTTCAATTCATATCCAATATACGTCAATGCATAAAATAGGAAAAGATACACAAAAATGTGGTAAAACTTCTCTTTATTAATGCTTCAATCGGTTACAGATTCAACCTACCCTACACACTCAACTGCAAGGGTCTGCGCACTCAACTGCAGGGGTCTGCACACTCAGTTGCGGACTACTAGGCCTATGTGCACTCAGCAGTAGAGCCTTCTCCTACTCTACGACCCAAAGACACGATTCTACACTTTGAATCATTGCTTCATGGATTGATTTCCTCTCTTCGATTCCTTAGATATCTCTTTACACTTAGATCCCCGCTCTATTATATAATCCCATGGTCTGCGGACCATGGGTAGAAATATCAAGCCAACACTACATTTACAAAAGTAAGGGTGGACAACCCTATGACTCAATTACAACTTTGCGCTCCATGCCCACAACTCGTGGAGTCTTTACATTGGACTTAGCCAAAACTTGGGCTTTAAGCCCCAAAACTTGCCTTGGGGGGATCCCATTCTCGACAATGAAAATTAGAGCTCTGGCAACCATAGTTACATGTTTACAAATCCTCTTTTGAATGAAAAAGGGATATTACTTCTTTCACTCTCATGCTTTTTCTGGCTATATGGAGTGAATGGTGTTTTTTATTGGACCTTGGAGGAATGAAACCTAGTGACCTAATGGGACCTGGAATAACCAGACTTCATGTAGACTTGACTGACATAAGACATGATGAAATGAGCTATTAAAATGAATGTATGCTTAGTAAGACACAAGAAGGTGGGCCAGAAATTGATTTTTTGAGGGAGAGTGGGATTTTGACTTGGGCTACCATCAGTGACTAAATTTTTTTATGAGGACCTAGGTGGAAAGAAAAAAATTTCAACATGGGACACTAATATGATATAAAATAAGAGTTTTGATCACTGATGGCAATTTTCAAATATTGACACTACCATACCCAATGTGTAGCTCTTTGCAGTACGCGTCGCGGATAGCCACTTTGAAGATATTATACACTTCCTGACGATAGGTACAGCTCCGGAAGGATATACAAGCCAACAAAAGAAGGAACTAGTGGTGCTCGTGGTAGACTTCTCTGTCATTGCAGGGAACTTGTATAAAATGGGATCAGATGAAATATTGTGACTTTATGTGCCAGAATTTTATCAAAACAGCGTCCTCGTTGAGGCTCATGGTAGAGCTGCGAGAGGTCATTATGCAGGAAAAGAAATAGCACGAAAGGTTCTATGCGCTGGGTTGTGGTGCTCGACCTTGCATAAGGATTCAAAATTGTATTGTAGGGCATGCGATGCATGCCAAAGGAGTGGTAGACCCTCACACAAGGATGAGCTACCGTTGAATCCATAGGTATCGCTACAACCCTTCGAGAAGTGGGCGATTGGCTTTGTAGGACCAATTCATCCTCCAAGAAAGAATACGGGTGTGTGGTACATCATCACCGCGACTGAGTACTTAACCAGATGTGTGAAGGCACAGCTTATGAAGGACTATACAAGTTCGACAGTAGCTAAATTCATCTTTGAGTACATGCTAACAAGGTTTGGTTGTCCAAAAATTTTAATGAGCGATCGCAATACACACTTTCTTAATAAGATGATTAGCGCGATGACAGAGGAATTTTAGGTTTACCATCAGAAGAGCACATGATATCATCCATAGGCTAATGGGATGGTGGAAGAATTTAATAAAATATTAGAGAGCACACTCACAAAGGTTTGCAATGCTCAAATAAATGACTGGGATGTTCGCATGGCCGTGGTGCTAAGGGCTTATAGAAAAACTTGCAATAAGTTGACTGGACAAACATCGTTCATAATGGTTTATGGCGTGGAAGCTATGACGCTGATGGAGTACATTGTACCTAGTCTACGCATCGCGGCATTCACATGAATGGTGGATCAAATAGCCCTGGAGGAAAGGTTCGCATAGCTAGCAGAGCTTGAAGAAGATATATTTCTAGCTTGATTCTATCAGCAAGTTCAAAAGGAGCACGAAAAGGCATGGCACGATTGGCACATCAAACTGTGCACCTTCAAGGTAAATGATTTGGTTCTATTATATGACAGGAAGTTTGATAAATTTCTAGGAAAATTTCAGATGCATTGGCTGGGGCCATATGTCATTAAGGAGATTACCGATGGTGGAAGAGTTCAATTAGTAAAGTTGAATGGAGAACTATTCCCAGGGCAAATGAATGGTAGCCGATTGAAGCCATACACCAGTGATCCGGATAGATGACTACATGGTGGAAGCACAATCTTAGTGCTCCAGGTAGCTGAAAGGAGGCATGGGACTATAAAATACATTGCCCAAGTTGGGGAGCTGTCTGATTGGGGAACTGTGCAGAATGAGGGCATGTCACAACATCAGCAGAAACGCACGGGGATTTGTGCTATCCAAGAAGGGACCGTGCAGGGCAGCTAGAAGGTGACCGTTATGGTCTCTGTTCATGACTTGACAGTGGGAAAATGGCTAAATGGAGTGGGGGGCTGGCATTTAAGTCAAAATTTAAGGGAAAGATCTGTGAAAATCTACTACCAATCTAGAATTTATGAACAAATTTTAGGGGGAATGGTTGTATTTGAATTTGAAAATGCCAATAAATTATAGGTGGCTTCCCAACAAAAAACACTTGCCATTTTGAGAATTGACGAGTTGAGCTCTCAGGCGTGTATGAAACGTGAGTACTTTGAAGCTTTGATAGCAAGTTCAGTGTTTGAGAAGTTTCCAAAGGAAATGTGGGAGTTGTTGTCTAGTATCATGTTGGTGCCCACAGAAACCATGATCGCTAGAGAAGCAATGGTGGCTGAGGGAGCTTCCCCAGAAGTAACAATGGTCACTGAGGGAGTTGCCCCGAAGGTTGCAAGTGTCAAAGTACCAGCAGAAGTGCCTAAATCACCGAGGTCGCCTAGGCCGAGGCCTACACCGACCAAAGAGGGTCAAAAAACAAAGAAATATAAGTAGAAAGTGCCACAGCCGGTGCGCGCATCACCCAAAAAGCACCCACAGAAGGAAAAGCCCACGTGCAGGAGAAGGGCAAGCTAATTGACCTGGAGCCTGAAGAGGATGTTGAAGAAATCCCTATGGATGAGGAAGACATTGACATGGGGGCAGAGGATGTTGACATTGAGGGGTCCGACCCTATCTCTAAACTACCCGAGTACATTCCTCTGTGCAGAGGCAAGACAAAGGTTTCGAAGGACATTGATGAAAGCAAGGTCACGCTACATACACCCTTGCTGCTAGACAAAATAATCTTTGAGGGACCACCCACTTAGCAACAAATCAACTCATGCACCGCGTATACTATGAAGACTCTGGTGTGACCACTCTAGAGCCAAGAAAGTGGGCAAAAGGGGTGGATAAGGCCAGTTTGTTAAACATGTTGTGGGTACAGCATTACAAAAACATGCCCATAACCATGATAGTAATCAAGAAACTATTGTGCTTGGTGCACAATGGGTGGCTATGGCTAGAGGAGCTGATACCGATCACTGACATGTTGATCCATAGGACCACTCGACTTCCACATGCAGGAGAAAATCTGGCCATGGAATTTGGCAAAAAGATAGGTGAGCACAACCTCATCAAAGCAATGAAGGATAAATTTAAGCTTGATAAGAAGCCGTGCGGCTACTCCATCACTAGAATAACCAACACCGCGGTCAAGGTAGTTGCCCAAATCCTAGCAGGAAATATTATGAGGAAGTGTCGCGCAAATGAAGTGCCGACACTAGTAGTGTCACTAGCGTCCCAGTGCATGGAGGGTGTACAGTTCAACTAGGCTCGCTACCACTGCAGCGAGTTCCTTGCAACCTGCATAGAGGCACATGATCAAAGCAAAATGTTTCACTATGCATGGTTGCTACTGTCCATAGTGTTGGTCACGTGGCAGTTACCAAAGGATAGTCAGTTTCCTCCGGTCGCGTAGTACCTACCAAAAGCAGCAAATTTCGCTTCACTATGGGCTATGAAGGACCCCCAAAGGGTAAAGGATAGTAAAGTTCTTTTGGATCTTGATGGAGATGAGTATTCACATGACCATCAACCGTAGGCCTCGGTTGTTGCCGATAGTTTATGATCAACTGACAGAGTATGTGGAGTTCAAGGTGGACTTCTACCATGTCTCCATGCATGTGCGGAAGGATCCTGAACAAAAGTGGTATGACCTACCATACCTGGCCATAGATGATGCGATCGTAGTGGTCCTCATCTGCTCGTTGACAGATTAGCGTACTACTTCGAACTTGATAATTGGGTCTAGAAATTCTGCAGTGAAGCAAAAAAAGGAAGAGGCCAGGCTGAAGATGGAACAATTGACCGAGAAAAGGAAGAAGGAGGCTGAGGATAAAACCAAGGCAAAGCACGCTACCATGAAGCAAATAGGAGGATAGGAAGAAGAGGAGGAGCGCGACTCTGACAGGAGTCAGAAGTCACCTTCCCTGGAGACAGAGGAGGACGAACAACAATCAGAGCAGGGAGGGGAAGACCTGGAGACTACTCCATTCCGGACTAAGTGCACCAGCGAATAGGAGAAAGTAGGGTTGTAGAAGACTTCCAAGGCCAACAAGACTTCCCTCGACCCAATCACCTTGACTAAAGGTGATTTGAACGACATTGCTGATGCGGTGAGGGATGTGACTGTGGAACTTCTACAACAGTTTGAGCAACAATAGAAATAGGCCTTGGGCACCATTCAGATGGGTCTACGCGAGCTATAGATCTAGGTGTCACAGGTACAGACCAGTATGGGATGGAGCAGTGCGGTGTCAACTAGTTTGGCGCCTAGCACCTTAGAAGCAGCCAGGATGGTGCGTGCACTGGATCCCTAGGAAATAGCACTGCTGGATGGAGCGCTGACTATGGAAGCCAAAGCTAACAAGGCCACTGTCAGCACCCTCAAGGGGATTGGACTCAATTTAGCCACCCTTCCAAGTGAAGCCCTTCACACTTTGTAAGATGGTGTGATCGCGGAACTGCGGGCCTGTGAATAGCACGTGCTACACGTTTTTCAGTGAGAAGAGGGTGAATAACGCTTAGATGGCTGCACAGAAGAACTCTGCTATTGATCTCTTGAAGGCCATCATGGACAAGAATGAGCACATGGCCAAGGTAATCACTGAGGCATTCAAGTATGTCCGGGAACTGGAAATTCCGGAAGATGAGCCAGTGGATGTGCGAATTCGGAAGCTTGCTGCCAGAGTGCGCGAAGCGAAGAAAAAGTTGGCAAAGGTTTAGTTTGAATTGAACCTTAAGATTGTAGAACTTGCATTGAAGGCTCAGCCTTTGACCCCACCTGAACCTTGAGAGCAGTACAAGGTAGTTGTTAGGGACATTTTTGTAGCAATAGATAGCAGAGTAAAGGATTGCACTGCACTGTTCGAGTAGTTGCTCGGAGTAGTCACCAGCTTACAGGAGGATCCCAATGTGCAAAGGCTGGAAAGAGAGGTGCGAGAGCTACAACAATGATATGACGAGGTTAAAGCAATGGTGTGCACCATCACCACTACCCAAAGGCTAGGAAAGCTACAGGAAGCAAAGGCGCTAAAAGAGCAGGTGGACGTAGCACAGCACAGGGAAGAATTATTGAAGGCTTGATTGAAGCCTTGGCTAGATGAAGCATATGTTCTCACGGCCACCACTAAAGGAAAATTAGCTAATCTATAGGAAACACAGCAGAAGGTACAAGTAGATGGTGTAGGGCGAGTGATGGAGTAGCTCGTCAAGTAGATGAGGAAAGCGGCAACACAGTGCACCACCAAAGTCGCAGTGGTACAAGTGGAGTTGGGAGGTCTTCAGGATAGGATCTCCGTGCTAGCAGAGTGACTCGAGGGTGAGTCACCATATTTTTGTTAGGGGCTTATTGGGAATGGGTCCCCTGGGGTCAATTTTGGGGTTAAAAGCCCAAGTTTTGGGACTAAAGGCCAGATTTTTGTGTAAAGAATGTGAAGTATCCCCATTTTGTGGCCATGGAGCATGAAGATGTAAAGAGTAACTAATGGTTTTCTACCCTTCTTTTGTATAATTCATGTCAACTTTAGAGATCTACCCATGGTTGGCGAACTATGGGATTGTATAAAAAGGGATTCTTACAAGAGTCTAAGTTTAGTTTAGTTGAGTTGAGTCTTGTTATTTTTATGTATGGGTCTATGAGAGATAAGAGCAAATATTCTTAGCATAGGAAGAGGCTTTGCATCTAAGTCCACAGAGGCCTAGGGTAGAAGTCCATAGCTGAGTGCGCAAACCCCTGCATTTGTGTGCGCAGGGCAGTCAGAGTCTATACTGGAAATCTGGATTATCAATAAAGAGGAATATTCTGCAATTATTTGTGTATTCTTTATTTTACTTCTGTTATGAATGTTACGATTATGTTATGTTGAATACTAGAGTATGAAGTAATGCTATATTGATGCGCAAATCTATGTATTTTACTTTGTCATATGAACATAGGTAGGAATATCTGTTTACGCAAAGATAACCATAATGCATGTTAAAGTAACCAATACTTAAGCGAATTTGGGTACATACAGAAGTAAGAGTAATTATAGAGGCACGCAAGTGCCTGATCTATCTATTTAGGGCCCGCAAAGGACGATCAGAGACTTTCACAGAGGCTTCTAGGATGAACAAGAGAAGTACTTTGATAAGTCCTAAAGGACTTATCGATCTACGTGAAGGAAGGTTATGGAAAAAAACCGACATCACAACCATCTCAAGGTGTAGAAACTTGGTTCCTGCATCCCCTCATACTTCTTCTGGTGAGACTTCAATCTATGCTCCATGGATTGATTCCGAAAGGGTCAGTAGCGTAGGGTTTTACTTGGATACTTAATGTTGAACCTGGGTCAGGGTCCATCAAGCCAACATAAAGGGTCAACAGTAGGTTGGTGATGTTGAGATGGTGAACTCGATTGAGGTGAAAAAATTGGTTGAGATGGTACAATTGGAGTATTTGGAACTAAATAAGTTAAGAACAACAATACAGGTAAACCTATCTTGAATCCGAGAAGTGACAATGTAGCCATATAAAGAGGACCAACATTTGCAAAATTAGGGAAAGAATTAGGGTTTCCGTTTAAAGGGAGGTTTTTATTGGTAAATTCTCCCATTTTTTCCATTAGATTCAACTTATATAAATTTATTGTCAATATTAATATTTGAAAAACCACAATCCACACCTAAAGTCACTAAAAAGTAAAAAAATACAATTAACATATGCTAAAGAATCTAAGGATTCAAATCATGAAAAAGCTTTTCACAAAGAAATCACTACTTCGTAATGAAATCCAATGTCGCAAAAATCCAAGTGAAAAGTGGTTGTAGATATGAGCGAGTGGAACTAGTTACACTGACAACCTGCTTAATAAAATGATCTAGTGCAAGTAACTTCACTTTTGCTATCTCGAGCGAAGATTACCCTTCAAAAAGTCCATGTGAGTATAGTCAACGTCTAATCCAAGTACAACAGGACTTTCCCTTTGCCGTCACCTCAGGTAATAGCCCTAATATTATGGTCACTAAGGTTACCAACTACAAAAATTCTAACTAGGGGAATGGTCGCAAATCGGATGTACACGCAATGGTAAAGTAACAAATTTCGATCCCCTTGAAATCTCGTCAATATGGTTAATTGGAGGTTTACTTTCAAGTGTCTCCAAGTACCTTTCAAAACCATTGTAATACATTCACTTTATCATAGCCAATGAAGTGGGTATGATCACTTCACCAAGTCTGGCATGATCTCGTGCTTAACTTATGTGTTAGAAGAGCTTCCCAGAGAAAATCTCAAATAATTGGATTTATCTCCTTGTCGCAAGATTATATCATTTGTCTATAGCTTTGGAAACTTTACTCACTTTCCTATTCCAAATCCCTACAACGTAAGCTATTGTAGGTGGTAAGATCCCTAAAAAATATAAAATTCTAATAGATTTTAACTAACAATATGTTATTAAGTAGCTATTTACTCAAAGGGTAAATGGATGTGAAACTGATGGTATTATGACTTGACTCAAAACTCTAATGCATCAAATATGAAATTTGTAATCTCTTCATTTTGATGAATTCTAGAGAGAGTAATTAAATAGGTTCTTCTTTAAAATATTAACTTTGGAATGTACCACTTCTAATTTTTCAATGCAATTCAAATCTCTAAGTTGCAAAACATGCAATGCAATCTATGCACAATTTGCTTGAAAGCTATGCAAATGTAATCTATGCACAATTTCCATGAACACTATGCAAATATAATATATGCACACTTTTGTTCATGAAATGAGAATTCTAACCATTCAAATGTAATCTATTTAAGAGAAGTCTTCAAAAGAAACACAAGATGATTCCAAATAAGCGAAAGAACAAGAAGACTATTTCCTTTCACTAATGCAACTAAAGAACGAATCAAGTGTAAGTAAAGGAAATTGGGTGAAAATTTGAAAGATAAAAATTAATGACACTCAAAGGTTATTAACACTTAGACACAATTCATCCCCCACATCCCCCCCCCCGAGCGACTGAGGGGGAAATTGTTTTTGTGAAAAGAAAAGCAAAAACAAGCACAAAAAAAAAATTAAAAACTGAGACAAATCCTTGAGAAATGACCAAAGGAAATAAAATCCAAAACACCCAATGAAATCCTTAAAATAAAATTACTTGAATTAATGTTATGAAACCAATGCTTAAAGTGTAATCCTGATTAGACTTCAATACTAGAATAAAAATAACTTATGTTTTCAATGCAGCACAAGAAGCACATCTCATCAAAACACTAATTCTTGAGAAACCCTAATTTTCAATTAAAAAAAGAAATTCATCAAAAAGAAGCAAGATTAATAATGGATCTGGTTTATTTGACATAAATAGATAGGAATATAGTGATCATGACAGTAACCTATCTCTTTTATCAATCAACAAACAATCCAGACAAAACCCTAATCAATTTTGCAAAAGGGATTGATTCCGAAAAATACTTAACCAAAGAACTCAAACAATTTCATAAAAGGTATTTGACAATCAAAAAAAATATGATGACACATTCATAAACCAAAATTTAGACTCTGGTGAAGAGAAAACCTATTTTTTCAAAAATTTCTAGGAAATATGCAGGCTACCAATATAATTTAGTGCGCATGTGCATAGTTGTTGGGGAAACAACTGCACAGATATGTGCTCTATGGATGAATCGAAACTTCACAAATCTGAGAATTCCAAGAAAAAATAAAAAAGAAAGCAATGAAACCAGAAGATCTGAAATACCATAAATTTTTTAAGACTCAGATCCAAAAAAAAAAGATCGGAAAGCAAAACCAAGGAAATAGAAGAGAACAGTAACGTTTTGTAGTGTAGAGGCCAATTTCTTATGGTGGATAAATCCCCCTTGCTAACAAGAGTGATCCCACTAGATCCTAAGAGAAGCTAGAAACAAACAGATAATTGAATAACTCTTTCCCTAAGCTTATTTCGTTCGAATTGTAAATACAAGAGTAGGAGAATAAGCCTCCTACCTATTTGTGAAATGCTTGATGAAGATACCTTCTCTGTCTCAATGAAGCTTCCTAATTCTCAAAAATCCTTGCAATCACCAACATAAGAGAGATCAAAGGCATATGCAATCATAACAATTCAAACAATCTTAATCTAATGATCAAGGAGATTAGAAATTTATATTATCTTAATGCTTATCAAAAGAAGCATAAATCATTCATCATTTCAATAAGACAATACAATGGAAAAAATGATTCATTTGTATTAATTCAAAGATAAAGAAGAGCCTTACAACCTCTTCCTTGATGTCATGAGGTTTCTCCCAAATTCCTCTAAACCTCTCCTTAGTTGATAATCCTTCCAATCTAAATCCAACAACATAATTTTATCTTTTTTGAACCTCCTAATCCCTCTATCCTCTAGTCAATTTATAGGCCAAGGGGAAGAATTTTTAGATCCAAAATAGAAGGATAAGATCCTCTAATTGGGAGATTAGGGTTCCTTAATGAAAGGGAATTATCTCCATGATATGAGTGGTATGGATCGAATAGATATGACCTAGAAGCTTTCAGTTGGGATATATTTGACCAACAATGCATCTGAAATTCACCTTTTTTATTTTTAATTTTCTTTGATTTATCTGCGCGGTCTATAGTGTGTAGGTTTTAACCCTGTACAGAAATTACCTGCATACGAATTCTTAAACAAAGAAAATAAACAATGCGAGAGCATAACCCATAAAACACATATGCACAGAGATTTTCCCCTGGATCCCAAAACCGGGACTACCAGCTTGATTTTTCATTATATTCCTTTCAATGTTACGATACATATTTATACATGTCGAAGCATCCAATACCATGGACCGAAAAACCATCGCGTCCAATACCATGTGCGAAAATCATGCACAAAACCATAGGTAGGTTCGCCCAACCTAATATAGGGTCCAAAAAAAAATTTTCCCGCGCCGCTACCCCGGACCCCGTAGAGGGGGGGCTACCCGCCCCCCTCAAACCCCCTGGACAGGGGGGGCTGCCGCCCCCCCTGTGACCCCCCCGCTGCGTAATCGGCACAACGAAGGGGGGCTACCGCCCCCGTTTAACTACGTAGGTTAGTCGTGGAAAGAATATAACACAACCCAACATAGTGGAAGATAGAGCGCAATTTTTAGGGACTACAAATGCATGGAAATTGACTAGGAAAAGTGCGTAGGTCATACTTAACAAGTCATAAAGCCATTTTACCCAAAATTCACATCTTATTCAAGGGTTTTTTTAATGTTTGACTTCTAAGGGATTGTAATGGAACATGTTTATGGATGGCGAGAGATCCATTTTAATGGTCAAGTGTCATGATGAAAAAATGATGTGTAACATGTACTTCATTAGGAATTAATTAAATAGTAACCATATGCAATAAGAACAAAATAAACCATCACACATAAGTAACACATCAAGACATATCAACACCGCGACTTTTAGGTGGAAACCTAATGTAGGAAAAAACCATCGTTGATGTTGTCTCTGTCTTCTTTTTATTATAAAGAAATACTTCTTACAATCGTGTACTAGTGGAGACTCATACCAGCATGCAGGCAGCCATCTGCAGAAGGCTACAACCTTCTCTCATTCTACAATAGCCATGGGAAGGGAGCTCCAACCCACTAGAAGAGAGATCCAACCCCATGATCAGATTTACCATCTACCACTAGAAGGAATATTCGACTCCCTTACTTAAGGCTCCAACCCTGTTACACAATATTTTTTCACACCTACCGTACTTCCCTGTGACATGCCCTAAAGTTTGTGAAACATGACCATCATGCAGTTTACTCATCCAGATATGCATCTCATATCCTCCCCAAAACATTGATGGAAAAATGCATTAAGCTTCCCGTAAAGAAAAGGGCTCTAAAACCTTAATTTGAGGATCATCACTCCCCTGACACTGGGAACCCATGTTGGTTGCTAGTTGTACTATACTAGCCTTACGATGTGGATATGCTTTTGGCTTGGATACCTATGATGATCCGTAATAGGAAATCATTCCCAAAGAGGACAAGAAGCTTCATGATCTAGAGGCTTCCAAAATGACGAGATCGTGGTTGTTCGGTGTGGATGAGGTCGAGTTCTATCAACTTGGCCCTTTGGTCTTATCCCTATGAGGTACCTCTTTGAGATGAGAGCCTTATCCTATCTTTGGAGAGATCCTAATTCCCTTTCCCTGCCTATATATTCATCCTCTCCCATTCTCAAATGGTTGGTCTTTGGCTATTTGCACCCTTATGATGAGATTGTGCCTACATGCTACTCATTTGGCTTGGAGAAGGAGTGCTTAGAGAGCTTGAGATTGGACTTGGACATTCACTCAAGGAGATATTATTGACATCAAGGCTTGGTTATATGCTTCCTCCTTTATTCCATTAATATATACAACTATTGGTTCACTTTCCATAAAGGTGTGTGTTAATGCATCATTTATATTTACACTCCTTGATCTGTTAAGTAGGCTACTTTCAATTATGCTATTTGTACTTGTATGCTATGTTGTGTCTTGATCTCTTATGCATGCATTCAAATGTTGTGAGCAGAAGGACCGAGCTTGTAGTGCAAGAAATTTGAGGTCTTCAACGAAGGAGGGCATTATAGCATCAGAACGAGGTAGGATATCTTCCTCTTCTCCTATATTGATTGTAACTTAGTAAAGTGTCTAGTAGATTGTCACTTAGGTTGCTAGTCCCACTCATTGGGCTAGAGGGATCGTCTTTGTCCACAAAGACAATTTTCCTAGACAAAAAAGTGGCAACTCCACCGAGGAAGCTATGACCCTTTCCATCCATTCCTTCAATCAGATTCTTCGACGAGTTTGACCAACCGTTAATTTCATGGCTTGTTTGCTTCACTGTAGCTATTTACATTCACTGTTTATTTCTTGAGGACATTCATTTTGTTCTGGTCTTGAATATTTTTTTTTCCTATTTTTCTCATCCATCATGTGTTCTACTTCAACATATGCATGGTCATCGCTTCTTTTTTAATTATAGTCGCGTTGATTACCCTTGCATCACCCTTTTTCCTATAACAGGCATGCTGATCCTAGAGGATAAATAAAAATTAGGGTTTCTTCTTGTTTTCAGTGTTTTTTCCTTCGTCAATGATTTCCCAGTGTGTCTATAGTGTATTTTTCTTGGTTGTTGTTGTACCTTAAGAAACCAATTTCCTAGCTGTAGAGAAATTGTTCTTAAGACATTAACAAATACTATTTATTGTCACTTCTTTGTCACTTTATTGTTTTTGTGTTCACAAATGAAGGACCTGGAGGACTTGGTCTTTAACCCTTAATACATGTATGACCAGAACATCTCAGAATACCATTTGTTGCTAGATATAAATGATGAATGAAGAAAGCTTGAAGGAAAAGTTAAAGATAATATGATGATCTTTCATAGAAATTATTATTTGTCACTTAGAAGAAATATGAAAATGAGAACTGAATCATAGACAATACGCTGCTGTGGAGCACCTGGAAGGTATGCTTTTGACTAGCAATCTAGTGTTTTTCAATAATAATTGTAACCTTTTCTGCATTATGAGTTCAAAGAAGATAAAGGGTTTTGATAAAATGTGCAACAATAGATAAAGGAATCTCAAGTGCTAATAATTGACGTTTTCTATGCAGGAAGACATGGAAACAAAGGATCGGCGATCGAAAGCAAGAAGCAAAGGGAAAATAACTACTGTCCCTCCAACGGGGAACCGGATGCGGACAAGATCAAGTAAAATTAGATCCAAATAGCCCAGAGAAAGAATGCAGGATACTGAGACGAAGAACGCAAGAAGGGAAAGAGAAGAATCGAACGATTAGCGAATCCCTCAGGATCTTTGATCCTGAGGGATCGCTGCTTTAACTTATCTTTTGATTATCTAGATACCTCCGCCATTTCTGTTATATAGAGGCACCACGCCATTGAGCGGGGGGACGACTGTTTTTGTAATTCTAAGTTTGAGAACCAACTGTGATCATTGAGTCTCGTTGAGACCTGACTTTGTTATACTTTTGTTGATGCGATTAATATAAAAGACTTGGTGTTCATTTCGTTTCTGCATCTGGAGTAACTTAAGGCAGTGTTCCATTGGCAGCTAAGGGCCCAGCTCCGAAGGACACTTGCTTTTGTATTATTATACTGTGTGGTTTGTTTATTTCCATTATTTGAGTAATCTGATACATCTTTTATGTGATATACTATGCTTCATTATAACTGATATCTGAATGAGTTCTTTACTTCATGTCTCTGCATTGTATAAGTGGATCTATTCGAATTGCATCTCCCAGCTATTTCTGTAGCGGAATGTTGGTATGAATGTTATTGTTATCAGATCCATGTGAAATAGTATTTGTAAGACTTGAAAGCAATATTACTTCGTTCAGAAACATAGTCATATCATCCATTACTCTCAGATTGCTATAATAGCATAGAACATGTACATACGGTTGAGGATTGCTGTTCCATTTATTACTGCTGTTCCATTTCATTATTGCTGTTCCATTTATTATTGCTGTTCCATTTATTACTGCTGTTCCATTTCTTTACTGTTGTTCCATTTCTTTACTGCTGTTCCATTTCCTTACTGCTGTTCCATTTCCAGATTGCTGTTCCATTTTACTTTCCACTGCTTGATTTACCTGCCTTTGTTGTTCTTAGTGTGAGAGCAGGCCTAAGGCTGTAGTGAGCCTCAGCAAGACGTTACTTAGCCCCAGACCTATAAGTCCATGCTCTGATTTCCTTTCTTTATCAGTTTCTAAAGGGATGGGTTATTGTTTCCGCACCCTTGACTGATCAACTACCTTGTGTGATTTTATCTTTTGGGTTAGTTTCGTTACAGCTTAGCATCTGTTTCCCTTCAAATCATTAGGACACTATACTACCGAGCATTACTCGGAAAAATAGCCTCGGATTGAGCTACTCCCTGCAATAACAAAACGTTCCCGGATTGACTTATTAATGTAGGATAATTAGCGGTGTGAGGGACCCTAGTTACAGCTCTACATTTTGGCGCCGTTGCCGGGGAGGAGTAATAGCCATTTTCCCTTTACAGAGTAGTGCGCAAATCTGCTAGGGGGGAGTTGGATTTTAAAAACGGAAGGTAAGAACCTGCATACGGAGCATGTAAAAGCCCTGCTCCACCGTCCGCTCTCTTAGTAGAATTGCTGGTTGATAGGATTTAGTAGTTTTTAGAGTGCATGACTAAGCAGAAAAAGCTAGAAAGGAATATCAAACCCCCAGCCAAATCTGAAAAAGCCAAAGGACCGGTGACCCTTGGCCGAACAACCTTCATAGATGAAATCTATAAGAAAACTGAATCTCAGCCATCAGTAGGCCTCAGAAAGATTCATTCTAAGCAGCCTACTAGTTCCCTTCAGGCTACAGCATCACCATCTGGAGCCTACGCTGAGGTGCATAGTCAGACTGATGAACAGGACTTCCAAGAAATTGAAAATCCTGTGTCAGAACGGCTACAAGAAGGGAACTTAAGCAACCTTTGTGAAGGAGAAGGGGAAACAGGGGAGATAGAGGAACCAAAATCTCCTTCTAGGATAATCCAGCTGTTAAACAGCCCAGATAAGGGAAGCGCAGCCAGAATTAATACTGAAGGCACCCCATTCCTTCAGATAGAAATCCCAGATAAGGGAAGTGTCATTAAGACAGCCCCTGCCAAGGCCACCCCTTCTCAACAGAGGAACACCCTCTTAGAAATTCCGGAAGGTTATTGGCACATATTCGACCCCATGGCACAGAATCAGCCAAATACCCAAACTTCTACATTGCAATATCCTATAGTAGATTCTGCTGCAAATGCCCCCATGAAGGCGATTCCTCTTCAACACATCCCAACGTTTCACGGACTCACATCAGAAGACCCTGATGCATTCTTATTTGAATTCGATGTATTATGTAGAGGGTATGATTATACCACTGACCCCCAGAAATTAAAGTTGTTCCCCTCTACTTTGAAGGGAGCAGCTCTGAGATGGTTTATGGGTCTAGGTGGTGGAGTCATAAACAATTGGGAGCAAATGAAAGAATCCTTTCTCAAGAAATATCAGGATTACTGTAGGTCAAGAGAACTGAAAGATGAAATCTTCCAAATGACGGCCAGACCAAATGAAACTCTAGAGGAATATGTAGAACGCTTCCAGTATAATTTACAGAGATCCCCCTATGCATCATTACCTCTGCCTAATAATGTGTTGAAAACTGCATTAATTAGAGGTATTAAAGAACAGTGGATTGAAACATTGAATATCATGGGAAAAGGGGATATTTACCAAGAGAATTTTGTTGATATCATTGATTTATGCATTAGGAGTTCAAGAGGTAGCACAAGGATAAAACCAACATAATATGATAGGTTTGTTAGAGATAACAAAATATCAACAGAAGGGGTAACACGTGTAGAACTTGGAAATTTATTAGAAAATTTTAAAACTGATATCCTAGGGACATTAACTACTCAGCTTGATATTGTGCAGGCTAAACAAAAGCAAATGGAGGCAGAGCAAAATCTGGCAATTTTCTGCCCCCGATGCAGAAGAAAACACAGCCACAAAGAATGTCCGCTAGATACAGTTCAAGCATGTGCTATCTGTACGAAAGACCACCTTACTGAAAGCTGCCCCTCACTTCCTGGATTGAAGGCTGTATACAAGGAAGCAGAAGAAGAATCAGAACCAGCATACTTTGTTAACCAACGTCGCCAATGGCAACCTAGGAAATCAGGTATGTTTTTGGATCCAGCTTCTTCTTTTCAACCTCCACAATACAATGCTCAGCAATATGGTATGTGGCAAAACCAATCTACACCCCCAGTCCCGAATTGGTCATCACAGCTGTTTCCTTCTCCGAATCCATGGATGAATCAGACAAACCAATTCGGATGGCCAAATTTTCCCTACACTCCACCATATTGGCAGAATAACTCATATCCTCCGCAATGGATTCCCCCTACTTCACAAGGTTCACCCTGGCAGACCAATTGGCCAAGATCGACATATCAGTCAACAGGAACTATTCCACTCCCTCAACCAACTCTGCCAGCCTTACAACAAAACCCCCAGTCTAATTTAAGGCCGCAACTCCCAGCCCAACCCAATCCCAATCCTAATAATAGACCAGTCCAATCCATCCAAATTATAGAAACATCAGAAACTGGACCTGACCTAAGGGAGTGCAATGACCTTCAGTTACGATCTGGACGTATCATAGAAACAGAGGGAGACAAAACGGTTCACATTGAAGATCAGTTACCAATAGAACAACCACCACAACAAAAGGATGTAAATAAGGAATAGACCCATCAACAAACAAATACATCCTCTCCTCCTTTCCCGGAACGATTAGTCATACCACGACCAGTGCAACATCCAGACTTTGACATTCTGGGAGAGTTGCAAAACCTGTATATAAAAATTCCATTCCTCCAGGCCATTCAAGATATTCCCATATACGCAAAAACTATAAAAGAACTGTGCATAAAAAAATCAAGGAGGAATATAACTACTAACCCTAGAGTCCAAGTAGTTGGAACTTTATCCGACCTGTTATCAGGAAAAGAGACACCTATCAAATACGAAGATCCCGGGAACCCAATTGTAACTGTCCAAATCTATGGTCAAACCCTGACTAACGCTTTAGTCGACTTGGGAGCTGCAATCAATATTTTGACAACTTCCACCTGCCAAAAGCTTGGCATCACATCAGTAGAACCTACTTCTACTTTGTTAGAATTGGCAGATCGATCTGTAGTTCGACCCGAAGGTACTCTATATGATGTCATGGTTTCCGTAGATTCCTGGGAATATCCAACTGATTTCGTGGTAATTAATCCAAAAACCCGACTAGATGGACATCCGCTAATATTAGGAAGACCTTGGCTTGCTACTGCCAATGCCTACATTGGTTGCCGGCAGGGAAACATGACTATAACTAAAGGACCAGATGTTAAAAATCTAGTTCTATATCCTCCAGCACAACCAAGCCTGCCAATGATCAAAACCAATCAGTATCCTGTGTCATACCTTACTAACAATATCAGAGCCCCATTGACTGTACAGAAGGCTTTAGATTTTAAAGATCAAATAGAAGATGATGCCATCAATAACTTCATTAGTCAAACCGAATCTAGATCTCACACACAGTGTTTTATGATAGAGGCAGCATTTGATAGTGAGCTAGAAGAAGACCCTTTAAAAGATCCACAGGACCAAACAATACCAGTAACTGTTGTTTCCAATAGTAAAGTAGTGGAAATTGAACCTGGTAAGACTCTAAATATTAACGTCAACCTTACACTAGATCAAGAAATGAAGCTTGTTAATCTGTTACAAAAATATAAGGGAGCATTTGCGTGGGATTACCCTGACATGAAGGGGATTGATCCCCAATTATGCACCCACCACATTTATATAGAGAAGGATGCAAGACCTGTTCGTCAGCCACAAAGAAGACTCAACCCCCATCTAAAAGAAATAGTAAAAGCCGAACTTCAGAAACTTTTAGATGTTAATTTTATTTATCCCATCTCCGACAGTAAGTGGGTCTCTCCCCTAGTGGTGGTACCCAAGAAAAATGGGAAATGGAGGATTTGCGTGGATTACAGGGATTTAAATAAGGCCACACAGAAGGATCACTTTCCCCTCCCATTTATAGATCAAGTACTGGACACTTTAGCAGGGAAGAAATTTTTTTCTTTCCTGGATGGCTTCAGCGGATATAACCAAATCCAAATTGCCCCTGAAGATCAGGATAAAACTACCTTTACTTGCCCTTGGGGAATGTTTGCCTAGCGAGTACTACCCTTCGGCCTATGCAATGCCCCTGCTACATTCCAAAGGGTTGTTCTCAGCATCTTTGCAGACCTAATAAACGACAGACTTGAGGTGTACATGGATGACTTTACACCATATGGAGATGATTTCGACCCAGCTCTAGATACCCTGGAAAAAGTCCTGCAACGTTGTATCGCTACCAGACTTTGCCTGAGCCACGAAAAATGTTACATGATGATGACAGAAGGGCTCATTCTAGGGCACTACATCTCAGCAGCTGGCATCCAGGTAGACCCGGCTAAAATTCAGATTCTTTTTCTTATTCCTACTCCCACTACTCAAACAGAGGTACGCAGTTTCCTTGGATTTTCTGGGTATTACAGACGATTTATAGAACATTACTCACGTATTGCTGCACCTCTATATGCTTTAACTGGCAATGTTGATTTCTTGTGGATAGAAAAATGCGACCAGGCTTTTAAGGAATTGAAGAACCTGCTATCAACAGCTCCAGTCCTTCGAGGACCCAACTGGAATTTGCCATTTCAAATCTCATCTGATGCCTCAGACACAGCAATTGGTGCAATCCTGGGGCAAGAGGAGGATAAGAAACCATATGCTATTTACTATATCAGCAAAAATTTATCCTCTGCCGAACTCAATTATACTGTTACTGAAAAGGAATTCCTGGCTGTAATACATGCTGTTAACAAATTTAGACATTATATTACAGGCTATCCTGTTGTGTTATATACAGATCATTCTGCTATCAAATATTTGGCAAATAAACCTGTTACGAATGCTAGAGTAACCAAGTGGTTGATCTTATTGCAGGAGTTCGACATCGCAATCAAGGATCGACCTGGCAAGGAGAACCCTGTAGCTGATTTCCTCTCACGAATACCGAAAGCAATTGAAATAGTAGCAGTGGAAGATCAATTTCCTGACGAGCACCTATTTGTTGTTGCGGTTCGAACACCCTGGTATGCTGATGTCGCCAATTACCTCACATTCGGTAAGCTACCAAAACACTTAACCCCTCAGGAACGCAAGCGGATTGTTCAGAAGAGCACTCAGTTTTCATGGATTGGAGGCCATTTGTTCCATACAGGGGCAGACATGCAAATCAGAAGGTGTATTTGAGAAGACGAAATCTTCGACATTCTAAAAGCTTGCCATGATAGGCCATGCGGGGGACATTTCGCTGAAAAATGAACAGCACATAAAGTATTGCAAACGGGATACTATTGGCCTACAATTTTCAAGGATGCGAAAAAATTTGCACAAGCCTGTGACAGCTGCCAGCGAGCAGGAAAACCTAGCCAAGCTGATGAAATGCCTCTGATACCATAATTGGTCATTGAGCCATTTGAACGATGGGCTCTGGACTTCGTTGGGCCCATCAATCCATCATCAAATCAGAGGACATACATTCTAGTGGCGACAGACTATGTTACTAAATGGGTCGAGGTCGAATCATTACCTAGGGCTACAGAAGACTCTGTGATACAATTCTTGTTCCATTTGTTTGTACGTTATGGACTTCCGAGAGAATTAATCATCGATGGTGGACCACAATTTGTTGGAAATAAATTAGCTGCAACACTTAACAATTACCATGTCCAACATAAGATCACTACCCCATACCATCCGCAGGCAAATGGGCAAGTAGAAAGTAGTAATAAGGTAATAGAATCAATTTTAACAAAAACCATTGCATCGCATCGGCGAGATTGGGCCGCTCGACTACCTGAGGCACTATGGGCCTACAGAACCACATGGAGAAGTACTACAGGCTATTCTCCTTATCAATTAGTGTTTGGAAAGCAGCCAATTTTCCCCATAGAATTCAAAATCTGAACGCTACGAACCGCACAGGAAGTCGGCCTAGATCTGAGTGAGGCACAAATCAATCGATTACAGCAGATTAATGAATTGGATGAAATCAGGTTCTCTGCATTACAAAATACAACATTGATTCAACAGCAGCGAGCTAAATGGCATGATGCACTTATCAAGAATAAAGTCTTTCATGAAGGAGACTGGGCTCTGTTATACGACTCTCGGTTTCAGGATTTCCCGGGGAAACTCCAGACTCGATGGTTAGGACCATACGAAATCCAGAAGGTACATGACAATGGGACCCTTACCCTGATCACAATTGACGGTTCTGGATATGCATTCAAAGTAAATGGCCACCGAGTTCGCCTTTATCGAAAGCCACTCACTCGGGAATCCTTCTGTCAACAGCTGCGACAAGATACTGATATGGAAATTTTAGGAGAGGAAGCGAAATCTTCCTCACCTATAGCTTAAGAAATTCATTTCATAACTTGTACATAACATCTTGTATATATGTTTCCTTGATTTTTTTTACTTGTATTCCAAGTGTTTTTGTTGTTCCTTTGCGAAAAGGAACAACACTTGTGTTTTTGCTGTTCCTTTGCGAAAAGGAACAACACTTGTGTGTTTTGCTGTTCCTTTGTAAAAAGGAACAGCACCTGTGTGTTTTTGTTGTTCCTTTGCGAAAAGGAACAGCACTTGTTTGCTTTTTGCTGTTCCTTTGCGAAAAGGAACATCACTTGTGTTTTTGTTGTTCCTTTGCGAAAAGGAACAACACTTGTGTGCTTTTTGTTGTTCCTCTGCGAAAAGGAACAACACTTGTGTGCTTTTTGATGTTCCTTTGCGAAAAGGAACAACACTTGTGTTTTTGCTGTTCCTTTGCGAAAAGGAACAACACTTGTGTGCTTTTTGCTGTTCCTTTGCGAAAAGGAACATCACGTGTGTGTTTTTGCTGTTCCTTTGCGAAAATGAACAACACTTGTGTTTTTGCTGTTCCTTTGCGAAAAGGAACAGCACTTGCGTGTTTGCTGTTCCTTTACGAAAAGGAACAACACTTGTGTGTTCCTGCTGTTCCTTTGCGAAAAGGAACAGCACTTGTGTGTTCCTGCTATTCCTTTGCGAAAAGGAACAGCACTTGAGTGCGTCTGCTGTTCCTTGTCAAAAGAAACAACATTTGAGTGTCTTTGTTGTTCCTTTCTCAAAAGGAACAGCATTTGCGATTTTCGGTTGTTCCTCTCAAAGAAATGGTATCCTACGAATGAATTCTTCTTTCAGGAATGCCATTGACATGTTTTCGCCCTTATGGAGGATGCTTTGCGACCATGGTCTCCTCAATCTTTTAGATACAGCAATGAACTTATGCGGTGAACATAAACCATGAGATACCGAAATCAGCATATCATAAATCGCTATCACTATGAAGCCAGTATGTATAAAAGGACAAGAGGAGGGACGTGAACTTTTCATCTTTGCTGTCATTGTCATTTATCGGTACCATTGTTATTGGTGATCTTTATTATGACGATTTCCCTAAAAATATTTTTTTTGATCACTACTTAGGAGTAAGAACGAACGATTTATATCTATCTGTTGGGATCGTAAGACTTCTTCCACCATTCCCCGCTCTTAAGGAGTGCGGAACCACCCTGATGTGAAAATAAACAAGAGAGGAGCTCTGCAAAAGAAAACAAAAACAAAATATGAAAGTTGTCAAATGCAGGATAGGGGGTCTCATTCAGAGCCGGCCTACCATGATCATAAGAGTGGAAGCGAAGTGGCATTCCCATAATGGCCACCACACCAGGGATATGGTCCAAAGGTAAATTAACAAGCAAATCTTGGAACAGGAGGTCTCATCGCGAGCCGGCCTGACCACGTTTCGCGCCTACCTTGTGAATGGCATTATGGCTATCTGGTCACCAAGCCAGCATAATGGCCTGCATTTTGACAAAGCACTCTTCAGAATATACACAAAGGATCATGGTTCTGGAGGGTGAGATAAAAAACTCTGCCAAGGTTATGAACACCTGTTGGCAGCAGAGCTCTGTTAATGGCATCGAAGTCGTAATATTTACACCAACAGGTATGATATTAAATCTTTCTGTCTCTTATATCCTTTGCATGTATCATATGTCACACCCCGATATATCTATCGCATGAATATTACCACCGATCATGGCAACGGAACTGACAATGACTACTGGAGACTTCGTACAGTTGACAGACGTCCAATTCCCCGGTTCCTCATTATATCACGCGGGCTTATATAAAACGCGATCCACCTTTTTGCCTCGGTTTCGGCATTTTGTTGTTTTTTTACAACATGGCATAATTTCATATGATGTACTTGATGATTGCACTCCCGAATGGCTGCTGCTCCTCTCTTTGACGACTGTGGGCAGCCTATCAGATCGTGGGGGGGGGGGGAAGTAACCTCATTACTCCATGGACTACGTGGCTGCATACCATTCGGGCAAAATAATGTACAAAGGAATGGCATGATTTAACGGTATGATGCTTCCATCCCACGGAGACTGCCGTCCACGATCTTTTCTTTTTGTTGCATGCCCTGTGTGATCCTTTCCAAAATTGGCATCGATCATCCTCTCTGCGTCGCAAATATCGCAAACAGTTGCTGTTCCATTTCTGAGTTTCATTTATGAGTTGAATCATGGGCGGAAAGATGGTCCGGAGCGAACCTCACAAGCTGACAGTTTCCGCTGCTGCTCGCAAAATTCTGGAAAACGCAGGATGGTTGAATTACTTCAACCGCCTGCAAGAATCAAACGAAGCAGTAGCATTGGAATTCCTGCAGAATTTGCAGGAAAACTACTCCGTAGTAGGAGGAAAGCGGATAGAGGTTACAGAGGATATCATCGCGGAAGTCTCAGGATTACCAGCTGCTGGACCCATATGGACGCCGAAGAAGGAAAGATTACAAAAAGCTATGGAAATTTTCCAGGATGAAGGCCAAAGCTTGACAGTCAAAGGGAAAGGAGTTCTGCCGGCAACACTAGGGGAACCCTGGACCGAGCTAGCGAAGACAGTACAAAGCTATATCACTTGCGAAGGGAGAAAAGACGTGGTAAGACCTCGTCACCTGAAACTCTTAGCTGTTTTAAAAGGAAAATGTTCTGTAAACCTCCCTGCACTTCTAAATTCGCTACTACATGGCGCGGCCCAAAGCCTGAAAAAGGCCCAGCACATAGATACAGTCGTTAGCCACCATGGGCTGATTCGGTTGATAGTGAGCCACGGTCTCACTCAATAGCAAAGCACTTGGGAGGAACTGGTCGCAATAGTCGAAGGAGGATCGGCTGCACCACCCCCAAAACCCGAACAGTCCTCTAGCACGCCGGAACGATTAGAGAAATGCAAGAAGTCAGCAGCAGAAAGACATGCCGCTTCAAAATGGAAACAACCTCCCGATACGCCAGAACAACCAAAGAAATCCACAGAACCTGCTGGTACACCCGACCAACCTGAGAGGCCAAGGAAGTCAGCTCGGCTGGCCCAGATACGAGGAAGGTTGGAAAGAATTCAGGGAACAACGGCCCAGCCAATTGAAATTGCGGATGAACCTCCAGAATCAGAGGGAGGACCCTCCGAAGGAAATGCTGAGCAATCAGAGGCCGCGACTGACCAGCCGGAAGGAGAAATTGAAAAATGACATGAACAATCTGAGGGAGAAGAGGCCACCAGACAGGGCCATCAGGAAGAAGAAATTGCACAGCCAGGGGGTAGCCCGTTGCAAGACCCTCCAGGTGAGGAGGAATTGGCAGCGGTTCTGGCCAATATGGGAGAATATGGCCAGGCCTCCAGCACAGGAGGTGTCCCTGACGGCCCCACAGAAGAAGAATTACCCGAGGAAATGCATGCAGAAGAGGCAGGGGAAGAAAACCTGCCTGGTTATGATAATGAAATGGAAGACAACAATCCAGGACAATCTGTCCCCAGGATGCCGGAAGATAGCGCAGATAAAGAAGAAGCAAGCTTGGGAACCAAACCCTCTGCCGAGATAAGGGAAATTAAGAAATTAAGAAAGAAGCAGCAGAGGTTGCTGGGCACTATAGCCAGACTCCGGCAGCAAATTCGAATGCTGAAAGCCAGTCTGAGAATACAAAAGACTGCAGGGAAAAGGAGGAGGACCACGGTAGCAAGAACCCCGAGGACAAGAATTCGCTTTGATGGACGAAACCCCATCAGGAGACCTACTGCCGAGGAACAGTCTGCTGTTCCAAATAATAATGAGGAACAGGGTGCTGTTCCAAATGACATGGAGGAGCAAACTGCTGTTCCAAATAGCGTGGAGGGACAGACTGTTGTTCCATCTAGCCTTGAAGAACGAATGGATATTCCAATGGAACAGCAAGAGGCTCCGATGGCAGGAAGACCACAGCAACCCTTCGTTCGCATTAAGAAGGAAACAGAAAGCAAAGAAGTCCAAACAGAAGCACCACCCTCGGGCGTAATTCGGGTCCTAAACTCCAAGCAACGTAATAGGAAGGTCCAGGTTAAACTTCCAGCCTCTACGGCTGTGTGGAAGAAGGACCCAAAAACCAGAACCTTGCATAAAATGATGAAGGAAGCCCAGCAGGAAGCCGAGCAGTTGCGAGAACAGACAGTCCCCAAGGAAAGATACGAAGAGCTCCAACAGTAACTTCGAGACATCAGTCAGTCTGAGAGCCAGGCCTTTGAAGGATGGCAGAAGGAGCAGGAAAAGGTTGCTAAGGTAACTCGTCGATTAGATAGTGTTGTTAAGCAGATGGACACCGTGTGTTCCTTATATAATGACGTTTTGACTTGTAGGGCCCCTGCTAAAAATTATGCTTTATTTTTGCTTGAACGATATCTGAGATTAAAAATAAGAGCCGTTAGGGCAGGAGCACCTATCCATATCAACACTGTTAATGATTTTATAGACTGTTTCAAGCACTATGGAGTTAAAGTTCAAAGGTTGTTATGCAAGTTTTACCTTCACAATCTTGTGCTAGACCAGGAAACTGATTTAAATCCTGGCCCTTTTGTTGGCGATATACAATTCCAAGCCTTCATCTCATTTGGGGTTAATCAGGTGAAATGGCTCAGAGCTTATAACACCTTTCAGAGACAAGAAAATAGCCTAGACTTGTGGATACGAGCTGAACGTAGAGACCCAGTGACGCTATGGAGAGAGCATAGGAGTCTTATGAGGATCCCAGGTGTTATTGAGATAATAGGACCCATGCACGAAGACTTGATCCGAAATGGTCTGGAATATTTCTTGACTATTAAAGATCTTGCCCTCGATGCTGCAAAATTTCGATACCGGACCTCTAGTCCAAGCATCCAGCTCAGGGAACCATTCAAATATGAGAATTTTGAGCTGGCTGCCAGCCGATTGAACCTTTATGGGGAACGGATTCTGCAAGCAGGGCCATCCTGGTTAGGGTATCTATTTCGCAGTCCAATTATTTGGCACCCTGCACCCGGATATCAGGCCTTATATGAGATGCCTGCAGATCAAATAGATCAGTTCTTTGACCATCTAGTTGCTCATCATGGTTGCCGGCCTCCTCACGAGATCCCTTCTCCGGCCTATTCTCTCACTGCCTTGCATGTTAACTGCAATGTTTTCATGAGGCCATGAAACAGGGTAAGCAGGGGGGTGTGTGGAGCACCTGGAAGGTATGCTTTTGACTAGCAATCTAGTGGTTTTTCAATAATAATTGTAACCTTTTCTGCATTATGAGTTCAAAGAAGATAAAGGGTTTTGATAAAATGTGCAACAATAGATAAAGGAAGCTCAAGTGCTAATAATTGACGTTTTCTATGCAGGAAGACATGGAAACAAAGGATCGGCGATCGAAAGCAAGAAGCAAAGGGAAAATATCTACTGTCCCTCCAACAGGGAACTGGATGCGGACAAGATCAAGTAAAATTAGAGACGAATAGCCCAGAGAAAGAATGCAGGATACTGAGACGGAGAACGCAAGAAGGGAAAGAGAAGAATCGAACGATTAGCGAATCCCTCAGGATCTTTGATCCTGAGGGATCGCTGCTTTAACTTATCTTTTGATTATCTAGATACCTCTGCCATTTCTATTATATAGAGGCACCACGCCATTGAGCGGGGGGACGACTGTTTTTGTAATTCTAAGTTTGAGAACCAACTGTGATCATTGAGTCTCGTTGAGACCTGACTTTGTTATACTTTTGTTGATGCGATTAATATAAAAGACTTGGTGTTCATTTCGTTTCTGCATTTGGAGTAACTTAAGGCAGTGTTCCATTGGCAGCCAAGGGCCCAGCTCCGAAGGACACTTGCTTTTGTATTATTATACTGTGTGGTTTGTTTATTTCCATTATTTGAGTAATCTGATACATCTTTTATGTGATATACTATGCTTCATTATAACTGATATCTGAATGAGTTCTTTACTTCATGTCTCTGCATTGTATAAGTGGATCTATTCGAATTGCATCTCCCAGCTATTTCTGTAGCGGAATGTTGGTATGAATGTTATTGTTATCAGATCCATGTGAAATAGTATTTGTAAGACTTGAAAGCAATATTACTTCGTTCAGAAACATAGTCATATCATCCATTACTCTCAGATTGCTATAATAGCATAGAACGTGTACATACGGTTGAGGATTGTTGTTCCATTTATTACTGTTGTTCCATTTCATTATTGCTGTTCCATTTATTATTGTTGTTCCATTTATTACTGCTGTTCCATTTCTTTACTGTTGTTCCATTTCCTTACTGCTGTTCCATTTCCAGATTGCTGTTCCATTTTACTTTCCGCTGCTTGATTTACCTGCCTTTGTTGTTCTTAGTGTGAGAGCAGGCCTAAGGCTGTAGTGAGCCTCAGCAAGACGCTGCTTAGCCCCAGACCTATAAGTCCATGCTCTGATTTCCTTTCTTTATCAGTTTCTAAAGGGATGGGTTATTGTTTCCGCACCCTTGACTGATCAACTGCCTTGTGTGATTTTATCTTTTGGGTTAGTTTCGTTACAGCTTAGCATCTGTTTCCTTTCAAATCATTAGGACACTATACTACCGAGCATTACTCGGACAAATAGCCTCGGATTGAGCTACTCCTTGCAATAACAAAACGTTCCCGGATTGACTTATTAATGTAGGATAATTAGCGGTGTGAGGGACCCTAGTTACAACTCTACAGCTGCTTAACACAGAAACTAATATCTATGACCCTTGGAGAAGTTAAAGATAATATGCTGGTATTTCACAGAAACTATTATCTATAACTTAGAAAGGAAGGTGGAAACTTCAAGTATAGGAGCACTCTTTTAAGGAATTTTAACTTTATCTACATAAGAAAATAGAGACCTGCAGCTTCATTACTATACTTGAAAGAAGAAAACATAAGATGACACATAATAGAGAAGGTTACAAAATTATACCCAACAATTCATGGAAACTTTTGATTCCTTCATTAATCAACAATTATATCAGGAACACAGTGGCCTAGTCTTCGATTCTCCAAAATTTGAACCCTTTCTTTGTAAATTTTCCCCCTTTTATACATTGTCGAATAGTTGTTGATCTCTGAAACTACACAAATTACTTAACTTCTTCTCTAACTATATGAAGTAAAAACTATTACAAGATTTTACAAAGGTTAAAAGACACCTCAAAGAACATGAAATAAAAGGAACATAACTGAATTCAGAAGGAGACAATAACTGCTGGCTTGCTCTATTAATTTGCTTCTGTAAATGCCCTAATGATGTATTCGTTTAGCTGTAATGAAATGTTTTTAGCTTGTGTAATCTTGAGCTTACATTATCATTTTGATTGGCTAAAACACAAAGAAAACATACCCGACTGTCTTCCTCTTTAGATTCAACTCTAACCTTGATTTTCCACTTTACACAGCGAAATTAACACGAACTTTTGATTAATATGGGACTTAAAAGAGTTAATCTTACTTTATAAACCTATCAAATCCACTCGTTCAACGCTTTGTTGACTTCCATCGCAAATCACAATCAGCCCGATATATCACTGTAAAACTTAAATTTACGCACTCTTAGACTGCATAACTATGGAAGTGTTGGACTTATGCGTAAATCCTTTATATCTGCGCTTTTTGATTATATACCTTTTATAATGAAAATATACCATAAATCATGCTTTTTCTGCTTTTAATACAGTCCGCACAACTATCAAGGCATACCCTTTTCGCCGATATATACCCACCGTAGATCTGTGCTTTTCCGATCAGACGGTCTATAAAGATTTTGGGTGGGACATAAGCCTGGAGAATACCCGCTTGAAATGGGAAATTTTCACTCTCTACCCGGCTGCTACATGTCAAATGATAAGTGGGATTGGGTGAGCTCCAATAAAAACCATTTACCATTTTTTCTTTGCCCGAAAACTTGCTTGTAGCTTGAAATCTGCCTTTTTGTATGCCTCGCGGATCCATCGGGGCTTATAAATCATAATATATATACACTTCAGGTCTGACCTTTCTATTATAATCCTTTATAATAGAAATACATATAAAACTGCATAAACACAATATATATGAAGGGCTTTTGATATAGCAGACTTGCCAGGACTTTACAATAAAACATATATATATTTCAGGTACGGCACTTGTCACAGATCGTAATTTGCAAAGCCATATATATATATATATATATATATATATATAAAGTGTTATGCGATGATCGCGGACCCACCACAAAACATATATATATATATTTCAGGTCCACCATCACAAGTCGCAATCGGCAGATCCAACGTCCATAGCTCTGCGGTGCGACGGACTTGATGGGACTTGAAACCATGATGTATATACCTTTCGGGTTCGGCCCGCGATCGCAAATCGCAATCGGTGCTATCAGTGGAACCAATCATTCATATCATTGCGGACCTGCTGAACTTTATAAAACACAACTTATAATATTTCGGGTCCGGCTGTAACCCTTTAACACTTGTTTCTTTTTTGAATTCGATATATTACTTTGTTTCTTTCTTGTTTCAATATCTATATATATATATATATATATATATCTATATATATATATATATATATCTATATATATATATATATATATATATATATCTATATATATATATATATATCTATATATATAGATATATATATATATATAGATATATATATATATATATATATATATATATATATATATATATATATATATATATATATATATATATATATCTTTTTTATTGGATCTAGCCCCATATAACCATTTATATAATGACTTGTTTTGTTTGTATAGCAGCTTTGGCCACTCTAGGGCCGATTCTTTTACAATTATTTTCGTGATTCTGCTATGTCACTTCTTCATCTTGCTTTTATCTCTTTTTAAAGATATTTTCAAGTGATTTTTGAATGAAACATGAATATTAAAGGCAACAAAAAATACATGTTACTGTTAGCTCTACCATGCAATGCTGATTTTCTAACGTCATAAAGGATCATAGTCTGATTGGCTACGTTCAAAGGAAAGCTCACATTAGTCACTTTTTCTGTTTTCCTCCACCCTACTCACCTCTAAACCTTTTCCGTTCCCTAAATAAACCCTCTGAAATCCGACAAAGTCCCTTTTAGCCCCAGTTCTAAGCGCAAAACCCCAAAGCACCCATAAAACCTCACCCATACGCCCTCGCGCGCTCATAAACCACACACCGCATCCCGATCGTTGATCACCCTACCGATCCAATGGCTTCGGTTGCTCCCGATAAAAGTGACCCGCTCTACAAATCCCAACCGTCAGATCATCTCTGCCAAGATCTGACAGTCTTCGCCCTCATCGTGCTAGCAATTTGATTGAATGATAGCACGCGATGAGAGCAATTTTTCTCTCTCATCCACCGATACATGTCAATCGCTGAATGAAATTGTGTGACCCTGGGCATTTACCGCTTATGCCCGAAAGCGGTGCGATAAATACCATTACCACCCGACCAATCCACCTCGCCCGTTAAAAAACCGTGCAACTTCATTTCCCGATGACCATCCAATCCATCCGCTGAAGATCCAACAGCTCCCACTCAACCCTCTCGAACCTCGGCCGATAGCCTCCGTCGAGCCATCTCCACCGTCCATTTTCCCGATCCAATGGTCATCCTTCCCTATCATCCTAACTGTCTGTTTGCACATGCATCCCATGTCCTTCACCATTCTGTTTTCCCGAAGAAGGAAATGACCAGCCATGCCGATATCGGTCACTCTCAGACCCCCAACAACCATATTTAACAGAAAGCATGGCAAGGGGAGAAAAGGACAAGCACGACCCTGTAACTAAATTTATCAGTCATGGACTCCACTGGTACGAGCACTCCAACCACCTAAAAAGGATAGCACAGTACCTAAACAAATCGGATTCACCCACTGAAGCAAGCAAACACGTTCAGGGACTCCATTAGGCAGTTAAATGCGGTTGGTGGTCAATTATGACCCCTACATACCTAAGCGACCAAGCGTCCTTGTAGTGTAAATCTATAAATACCCAGAAACAAGATGTAATCAGGGTTGGAATTTGATGTAAGGTTCAACTTCTGGAGACTGTAGATATTTTGTCACTTGCAACGTCTCATCTTCATTTTCAGCTAATACAAGCTTCTTTTGCTGTTAACTTCTCACTTTCCATTTTCCTCTGTTCTAAGCTTGTGCCTGATATGTTGTGTTCCTGATCTCTTGATGTTTAGCACTAGATAACTATCATCTTATCTCTGTGTTAGAATCTTGTATGCATCATTGAATAAGCTACTCAGGTTTCTTTCTATCTAATGTAGGAGAGTTGTCATCATGTCTTTGCATTAGTAGATTAGATTTACAGGTCTCTTTACTAGTTGCAACCAACCATTGCATGGTCTTGTGCATCTGCTGGTGTGATTAGTATTCTTCATATTCACCTAATATCTAAAACTATGAGCATTGGTGGTCTAAAGCCTTGTAGTCTGAGGGTGTTCACGCATGTCTAGAGTGAAACAAAGTAGAAGTGGTTATCTGGCTTGAACCAAACCATCAGTCCTTCCATTAAACCTGCAACAATAGTTGAATTTATATGTTACCAGGAATCTCCAAGCTACAACCGAGGAGAGTTTCTTGGAATCCTAATAGTTACAACATCTGGCTCCACTTGGGGATAGTGTTTTTGCCACAGAAGCACTAACAACCATAGATTAGTGCCTTATCCATTGGGCATGGAGTCATAAATTTCTTTGCCAAACTTAGTTGTGTGAAAATTTTGTATAGTGAACCCACACCAATCTCTGGAGTGACAGGATGCTTTCATTTTGATAGCAAAATATTGAGAACCGTAGATCAATATCCTTAGTTGGGCATGGAGTCCAAAACTATGAAAACCCTGAAATTTGACAAACTGGAACCTGACAATCTTGAAGTATGAAATCTATGCAAACTAGTTTCCAACTAGGAAAGTCACCTTTATTCATCAACTAATGATTAAACTAAAGAACTGCAACTCGAAACCAAATGATCAACACATGAGCTTATTTATGTACAAGTTCATACATATGCACATGATTAATATCCATCAGGTGAAGTCAATCTTCCAATGGTACCGAGTTAGCATTTGGGTGCTTAATCTAGAACCATTCTGCCAATGAATCTTGAAAATGCAATTCATCCTGAACAAAAAATAAATTATGCATAAAATCAGCTCACAACGAAAATTAAGAGTATATCCACAAAATGATATGTGTATACTGCTGATAAATTCTTCCATGTAATCTACCACAGGATCTTCGAAAGTATGAGAAAAAATATGTTCTTGATCAACTCCAAAAAAGAAATTCTCTATGTCTGAAGGTTCCTACTCAATTAAACCTTTTGTTGGGATAATATGTTCAACAAAACAATCAGCAACATCTTTAAGAAAATGATCTATGTCACTTTCATGTCTCCACTTTTCATCTCTAAGCTTTGATTGAAAATAATTTGTAATTCTAACTTCAGGGAGAAAGTTTTTTTTTTTATCATTACTATACGACATATGATCAACTTCAAATATATTAATTACCTCTGAGCCATGGGAATCCTTATGTTCTTCAATGCACTGATATACCATCTCTTTATCATCATTCTCCTTACATAAGATAGCCTCTTTTGCTATGATAGATGGCTCAATATATTGTTGTCCAACATATTCCACTTGCTAGTTTCTTCCTATATTTTCAACACCAAACTGATGAACTTGAAGAGCTTCATCCTATTCCCCATTTAAACCATTTTCATTACAAATAGGAGGATCATCAAATTTAACAAAATAGGAACTTTGGGGATCTATTTGCAAGTCAATCATTTCTTCCTCTTCTTGACTGTTGAGCAGAAATTCTTGATGCATGTTTGAATTTTCCTCCATCTGAATACTCTCTTTATTTTCTTGGAACCAAGTCAACCAATTATCTGCTTGGGAGATTATTGAAGAGGCATGCTTTATAAACTTCTCTACATCATTTTGAGAAAATGATAGTTCCTCACTTTCAGACACTTGCTCATAGTTAATCTGGCTATAACTTCTTTGAATGCTTGATATATTATCAACAAGATCATTAGTTTCCTCAACAAGATTATCTTGACCTTTTAAAGTTTCTTTAAAATCATAATATTCACAACAACCTTCAAAAAGAAACCTGTGTGGATAATAAATTCTACAAGAAGAATTGAATGCTAAATGGAAATATTTCAAAGATGAAATGCTTAAATGAGGCAGAGACCTGAACCAATCCCTAGCTTCTAGGTCCAAAGAAAAAAAAAACAACATCATCTTCACATCTTCATGAATGATGCCATGTTACTCCATACATTCATGAAACTCTTGGAGATGCTGAGCTGGATCTTCATATCCCCTTCTACTAAATTTTGGAAGATACTCATTCCACACAGAAAATGCAGGCATGTAATGAGGATAGCCAGTGATCCTAGTAAATTCAAACGGATCAAATTTATGGACTAAGAATGCAGGGAGAGCCATTAAAACCAAGAAAACAAAAATTCAAAGTATAGTGGAGTCGCTAATCAATTTTGTAAGTGAAAATCACAGGTGTGAATGTATAACCAACTGCTGAAACTTGTCACTCTCAAGAATCAGATTCAAACTTAATAAACTCAAGGAAAAGTGCTCTTATTCAATTGCTTTTATTCAAAACAGCCAAACATTTCCTCCTCACTGAACAAACAGAGGAAAATATTGAAAACCCAGGGAAAAATGTTCTTGTCTTCTCTCTCTGGCAGCGGTGCCAATTAATGTTGTTCCTTAAGAAACCAATTTCCTGGCTGTGGGGAAATTGTACTTAAGACATTAATAAATATTATTTATTGTCACTTCTTTGTCACTTTATTGTTTGTTGTGTCCTCAAATGAAGGACCTGGAGGACTTGGTCTTTAACCCTTAATACATGTATGACCAGAACATCTCAGAATTCCATTTGTTGCTAGATATAAATGATGAATGAAGAAAGCTTGAAGGAAAAGTTAAAGATAATATGTTGATCTTTCACAGAAACTATTATCCGTCACTTAGAAGAAATATGAAAATGAGAACTGAATCATAGACAATATGCTGCTTAACACAGAAACTACTATCTGTGACCCTTGGAGAAGTTAAAGATAATATGCTGGTCTTTCACAGAAACTATTATCTATAACTTAGAAAGGAAGGTGGAAACTTCAAGTATAGGAGCGCTCTTTTAAGGAATTTTAACTTTATCTACATAAGAAAATAAAGACCTGTAGCTTCATTACTATACTTGAAAGAAGAAAACATAAGATGACACATAACAGAGAGGGTTACAAAATTATACCCAACAATTCATGGAAACTTCTAATTCTTTCATTAATCAACAATTATATCAGGAACGCAGTGGCCTAGTCTCCAGATTCACAAATATTCGAACCCTTTCTTTGTAAATTTTCCTCCTTTTATACATTGTGGAACAATTGTTGATCTCTGAAACTGCCCAAATTACTTAACTGCTTTTCTAACTATATGAAGTAAAAAATATTACATGATTTTACAGAGGGTAAAAGACACCTCAAAGAACATGAAATAACAGGAACATAACTGAATTCAGAAGGAGATGATAACTGTTAGCTTGCTCTGTTAATCTGCTTCTGTAAATGCCCTAATGATGCTTAATTCATTTAGCCGTAATGAAATGCATTTACCTTGTGTAATCCTGAGCTTACATTGGAATTTTGATTGCCAAAAACACAAAGAAAACATACCCGAATGTCTTCCTCTTTAGATTCGGCTCTAACCCTGATTTTCCACTTTACACAGTGAAATTAACACAAACTTTTGATTAATATGGGACTTAAAAGAGTTAATCTTGCTTTATAAACTTGTCAAATCTGCTCATTCAGTGCTCTGTTGACTTCCATCGCAAATCACAATAAGCCTAATATATCACTGTAAAACTTAACTTTACACACCCTTAGGCCGCATAACTATGGAAGTGTTGGACTTATGCGTAAATCCTTTATATCTGTGCTTTTCTATTATATACCTTTTATAATGAAAATATACCATAAAGCATGCTTTTTCTGCTTTTAATACGGTCCGCACAACTATCGAGGCATACCCTTTCCACCGATATATACCCACCGTAGATCTACGCTTTTCGGATCAAATGGTCTATAAAGATTTTGGGTGGGACATAAGCCCGAAGAATACCCGCCCGAAATGGGTGGTTTTCTCTCTCCACCCGGCTGCTACATGTCGAATGATAAGTGGGATCAAGTGAGCTCCAATAAAAACCATTTACCATTTTTTCTCCGCCCAAAAACCTGCTTGTAGCTTGAAATATTCCTTTTCGTACGCCTCGCAGATTCACTGGGGCTTATAAATCATAATATATATACGCTTTGGGTCTGGCCTTTCTATTATAATCCTTTATAATAGAAATACATATAAAACTACGTAAACACAATATATATGAAGGGCTTTTGATATAGCGGACCCGCCAGGACTTTACAATAAAACATATATATATTTCGGGTCTGGCCCTTGTCACAGATCACAATCGGCATAGCCATATATATATATATATATATATAAAGTGTTATGCGATGATAGCAGACCCGCCGGGACTTTACACAAAACATATATATATTTCAGGCCTACCATTGCAAGTTGCAATCGGCGGATCCCAACGTCCATAGCTCTGTAGTGTGGCGGACCCAACGGGACTTTAAACCACAATGTATATACCTTTCAGGTCCGGCCCGCGATCGCAAATCACAATCGGTGCTATCAGCAAAACCAATCATTCATATCATTGCGGACGCACCGAACTTTATAAAACACGACTTATAATATTTCGGGTCCGCCTTTAACCCTTTAACACTTATTTCTTTTGTGAATCCTATATATTACTTTGTTTCTTTCTTGTTTCAATATGCACACACACACACACACATATATCGGGTCTAGCTCCATATAACCATTTATATAAGGACTTGTTTTCTTTGTATAGCATCTTTGGCTACTCCGAGGCCAATTCTTTTACAATTCTTTTAGCAATTCAGCTATGTCACTTCTTCATCTTTCTTTTATCTCTTTTTAAAGATATTTTCAAACGATTTTTGAATGAAACATGAATATTAAAGGCAACAAGAAATACATGTTACAACAGTTGTCATGCTTGTTTGATTTCAATTATCTCTTGACATTTTTAATGTGTGTTTGAGGCTTCATTTCCTTCTAGGGTTCCTAGGGATTCTAGGTCACCCTCGTGTCATTGTTTGGTCTGCTTTCCTGAGATTGATTACTTCTATTTAGGATTCTTCCTGTAATCATGACATCTTTGTCAAGTTATTTTTCATTCATTTATGTGAAGTTGTTTTCATTAGTGTCGATTCAGGTTAATTCTTTGAAGATTGCTTTAGTTCCATTGTCAAACATAGATTACAAATTGTTTGCTTTGGTTGGATTGAAAGAGAGTACTTGTCTTCATTCTTATGTTTCGAAAAGAAAAAGTGAAATATTTCGTCATTTAAGTATTTTTGAGACATTTTTTTCATTCGAAACCATAAAGTGAAAGAAATTTTCATTTTCATTGAGTTGATTGCATTTTCCTTTGCTCATTGCATTAGTTTGCATGGTTGGATCAAAGTGAAAGAAAAATCATTAGTGCATCTTAGTGAAAGGAAAGTGATTTTCATTTCTAATAGGATTTCATCTTGGCATTGCATTTGTTAGTGAAATGAAAGATTAGATTTTGTTTTTACATTTTGCATTGGAAAGAATTGTGTTTTGATGCATTTTTCTTGTTTGATGCATTATTTGGTTGTCTCTCTTCCTTCATTAGTTTAGCCTTCATTGAATGAAAAGGTTTCATTTTTATCATTTAGTTGCATTATAGGAATACATGTGACATCATTGAGCCATAAAATTGAAACTTAATCTAAGATAAACTTAAAATTTACCTCAATTAACTTAAGGATCATTTTTCACCTGACGCAAATATCTGTTGGAAAAAATACTGAGAGGGGGGGTGAATTAATATTTACAAATCAATAACTTTTTACATTTCATATTCTGATTTCTATAACGACTTTACTGAATCGAACTTGCATGTGCACGCGACTGTTCTTAAACCAATTAGCATATATCTAGTGAACTTATAATTTAGTTAATCCATCATATATTTATCTTCAACTAGTGCATTAGTACTTATTTATGTTGGAAAATACTAAGAGGGGGGGTGAATCTGTATTCCTTAGCAATTATCACTTTTAAATAATTTTAGAGCATTAGTTAATCTTCAATTATCATTAATGTTTATGGAGTAACAACAATGAATAAAAGAACACAGGAGGCACAAAAAATTTAGGTGGAAAACCCCCTCCGGGTCAAAAACCACCAAATGATTTTATAATAATTCTTTAATCTTCAACTCCAATTGAAAAGAAAGCTCCAACTTCCTAGAATCTAGAAAAGAATTCTTCTGTAGCTCCCACTGGATGGATGCTCCAACGCCAGAGATTCTTCATTAGTCAACTGAGCAGATTCCCCAACACCCAATGAGCTACAGCTCACCCTAGCACCACCCTATGTCACACGGAATAAGTCGATCTTGCGAACAAGATAGACCTTCCTAGAATCTAAAGAAGACCTAATGACAAGAAAACCAACCAGACACTATCTTTCTCTAAATATGCTTTAATAAACAATAGTAAAAAAGTGTTTTTAGGGCATACCTTAGGTCCAACGCTAGCTTGTGGATGCCCTCGCTCCTTCGATCCAAATGAGCTCCTTTTCGCGAATCTACAAACACAAACAAGGCAAACAAATTAAATAGCACCTGAAAAGCCAATTGCATAAAACATATTTAACATGAAAGTCAAGGAGTCCATGAAACAAATAACATAAGATACTTGTTGAGAAAAATGAGTTTGATTGTATTAATTCAAAAGAAGAAGAACTTTACAACCTTTGCCTTGACGCTGTACAAGCTCCTCCCAGGGTCCAGCAAGAAGTCTCCTCTACTTTGACAAGTTTCACTCACTCCCCAATGAAGCCAAAAAGATGTGTGATCTCTCCTCTTAAGCTCAACTAGGAAGTCTTGATTTCACTAGCATTTACCCTCAAAAATGTTCAGCTTCTAACCTCTCTAGCAACCAGCCCAATGCCTGTATTTATAGTGCAATGGAGGGAGGTTACTAGGTCCTCCTTCAAAGGGATAAAGCCCTCCATCAAAGGGATAGCTCCTCTCATCAAGGGATTAGCTCCTTCTCTTTTGGGATGCATGAACCACCTCAGAGTGAACAATCCACGTCAAAATTCCTTCTAGAAACCTCTAGAATTAACCCAAAGTGAGTTTTTTAAGATAAAGCTTGCGCCTTTTGACTTTCACAGGGGTCCGCACCTACACCGTTAGGGACAGAGCGGGCAGGTCCGCAGTTTTTGTACACATAAGGTGCGGGACCGCAGGTGATCATGAGAGAAAGTGCGGAACCAGAGTTACATTGATTTTTGATGTCTTTCTCTCATTTCCAAAGCTTGATTTGAAGAGCTGAGGTCTGAGACTTGCTTAGGAGGACAGTACAAGTGATGATAGACTCATAGTGACTGCAAATAATCATGGTGACGATATTTTTTGTAACAGATTGCCCCCTAAAGTGCGAAGTCTGTAGTAGATGAGGATTTCTTATCATTTAAGAAGAGTGAAGTACTTTATCATTTCGAGGATCATCTTGTGGAGAACCCGGTTGGAACCTGTAAAAACATTCAATGCAATATATATATATGAGATCATATCATCGCTGAGGTAGGAATTCCCATGCTCAGATCAAAACTGACTAGAAAAACTAACTACTGCTCTGATACAGGAATGATCTTGTAAAACATCACAAGTATAGACTCATGTGGACACAGTATGGGCACAACCATCTGTTTATGAATAGTCCATTATATAATGACTACAAAATTCCTCGCAGCCTGGATTGTGGAAACTAGATCCAGGGTCTTCATTTCTACTTCCCGAAACAGTATGATTCTATCCATGTGAATGAATGTGTTGATGTCGAACATGGTAGAAACCACTTGATTACCAGTCAATGATGTAAATTGTTAACAAGTGTGAGAGAAACCACCAGTGATGTCAATGGCTCTCAAAGTACCCAGTACAATCCATGAGATGTGAATAAATGTGTTGATGTCGAGCATGTTACGGAATCCTTTGATCGCCAGTCAATGATGTAAATTGTCGTCAAAGGTGAGAAACCTGCCATTGATGTATGCAGATCTCAAGGTACTGACGATTCCTAGATCATCTTTCTGTCGTAGGCAAGCCCACAACACGAAATCATAGATCAAGTTGAAGAAATTTAGTTGCAAGAACTGACTCAGGGATGGTCAAGATGGGTGACAGATATTTTGCAGATGAATGGCTTATTGGCAGTGACCTCTTGAACACATAACGACACGACAGATGGTTCGGTGACAATTGACCCAAAGTTAATACCCAAAAACCGGCTGAAGACTTTCAATGTGGTTTGATCAACTGTTAGGCAAAGGATTTCCCAACCCAGGTGAATAAAAGTGTCATGTTCAAGAGTGGTTACAAAGTATGACAAACAGGCTCATTTTTCTCTCTTTTTCCGCCACCATTTCTGGCAAGTACCTCTTTATTTTTGACAAGCTTGAGGAGGATAACATTTGCTTGATTATAAGCTCATCCTTCGGACGAGTCCAACTTAGTTTAAATTCGAACCCTAAGAAGGAGTGGTTCGTTCCTGTTTGTAATTGAACATGTCCTTTACTGTGAAATTTTAACGAGTCCAGTATAGGAGAAACTCGGCATTTTTCAATTTTAGAGAGTCTGAAAAAACTTAAGAAGACTCCAGGGTTGACCTTTTTCGTAAATTTGTGTCTCCCAAGCCCGAAAAAGTATAAAATAATACTTGAGAGAACCGCTTGATCTTTTACGACCAAGAAGTACTTTTCATCATTGGTGCCTTTGACCCGAAAAAGTAAAAAAGCGATCAATGACACGTCGTTTTATAACCAATATCGAATTTGAAATGACAAAAATTCGGCAATCTTTTCATGTTTTTACGGTCGGAAAAGAGCTGTAAGTGGACCGTCTTTTAATTCCGTTTTAACAAGTTTAAAAGAAACACTCGGCAATCTTTTCATGTTTTAGGAGTCAGAAAAGAGCTTAAAGATGACTCGACATGTTTTTCTGTTGAAAATGATAGATTTCACCTGAATAATCCGTTATTCTGCACAAAAACACAAACATTACTCATACCTGTTTGAAATGGATAAAAATGTCGCAAAATACCTTTTCAAAGTGAAACATAAACAAATTTGCAATTTATTTACGCAAATAACTTATAAAAAGGGCCTTTGTCAATTCATTTTTACCGTTTGAGTTTGGGTGAGAAAATAGTGCTTTTGCTTAGAAAACTTCCCGTGAAGATTGCGGAAAATCCAACCGTCGGAATCGAGCGTCGTCTTCTCCAGGTAATCCACATCATCCTACTCTTCATTTTTAACCGTTTTTTTTTTTTTTTTAGTCCTTTATTTCATTTTTGGGAGGGTTTTTAGGCTTAAAACCCGCGCGCGGGGGCCCGCAGGTTTACCATTGCGGGCCTGCGGACCCCGACTTTTTCTTCATTGGGAAAAAGCTCGGGGTCCGCACCTTCCGTGTAGACAAAGTGCGGTCCCACGCACTGTGTCTAACCCGGAGGGTGCGTACCCCGCCGCAAGGGTTTTGAACCCAAAAATTCTCAAAAATGGACCAACCAAAATATTTTCTAACAATTTAATTAATCTTTATACTTGATGTAGAGAGTACATCATGCTAGATTGGCGTGAACGAGAGCATGAGGACGTGGACGCTGCCGCATGGAATCATCAGTCTTCACTTGATGCTTTGAGGGCGTGCGGATTGTACAAATTCTGGGCCATTCCTGGCATGAGGGCTCAGGTGGATTTCTTACAGTGGCTGGTTGACAGATGGAGCATACAGGACCAGTGCTTCTTCATTGGCGGCCACCAGCTCGAAATCGAGCCGGCGGACATTTATTTCTTGACTAGTTTGCCTAAGAGAGGCGAAGACTTGACTCTGCACGGGACTAGGCCAGGTGGCCAGTCTGTCGATAGCCTCCGGCTAGAGTACTGCAACAGCCAGGCTAGAGACAAAGGGATAGACATAAAGACCATATCCCGTCCTGAACTCATGGTGATTGCATTTACTGTCACCAGACTTTGCGGAGCTGCCGCATTACATATTGCCACCGGATCCCAGATGCGTATGGTAGTTGATTGCTTTCGAGGCACCATCTTCAACTGGTGCAATGCCGTGTTGGCCAATGTGAAAGGCCAACTGACCAGGGCCAAGAACGGACGACTAAAGACCTTTGGTTATGGGGCTTTGGTCATGAGTTTTGGCCTGGAGAGGGTTCCTATGCTGATCCCACAGCACCTTACTGTTGGAGCTGGGCTTCCTCGAGAGCCCAAACTGATGCGATGGGTCGCAGTCATGGCCCGTCATCCGGACGAGAGGATAGAGGTTGCTCGCTTCAAACCTGAGTATTTCCAATGGCTGGAAAACCAGGTCTTTTCCATTCAGGACTTCCCTTACGTTGGGATAGATTTTCGTGGTGACCCAGACATGGCTCTTCCACCAGGAGAGCAGTGGGACGAGTCAGGTAAAATCCTTTCCAAAATTTTTCTTATTTCAAATTTTTTTATTTTTCCATCGTCTCAAAACTGATGCAGATGTGGGTCCACAGCGACCAGCCGCTCTCTGACCTTTCGAGAGGAGGCAACAAGTTGCACCGGCGCCAGCCCCACAGGACGAATCAGCAGAGGTTTTGGCCGAGTTGGAGGGTCATCTCGAGCGCTTGACAGGAGATATTCCTGAGACCACTATAGACGACATTCCTCGTCGACTTCAGCGCTATGTGATTGGAGTCCCGGGACCTTTTAGGAGGTTCCTTTGCAAGGTGGCCCGTGCAGTGGTTTCTTATAGAGATCATCACCAGTGATAGGATGATCGCCTATTGTGGGCACATGTGACATTTTTGTTTTTTGTACTTATCATTTTTGCCGATCATAAGGTGTTTTTCAACCTATGATCGAAGACGATGTATTTTTTGACATACTCCTATATATATATATATCACTTTTACCGTCTTATCTTGTTAATCATGTTATGGAATGATTTTAAATTTACATGTATGATTATTGCAAATATCTATTTAACATTCGAGAAGCAATTGCATCTGCTTATGTATTTAAAGACCTTGGAATATGCTGATATTCAATATAATCAAACTCACGTTCCAAGAGACGCACTCTCAAAAATAATCTTAATAACACTAGATTTCTAATGGCATACACTCTATTAAGCTGTAATACAACGAGTTCAGAATCTAACCTCACTATCAAACTCCGAATCCCAAATGAAATAGATTCAGACAATAACTCAATCACTGCAGTGTACTCGGCAATGTTGTTCATTATTTGACCGAGGCTTACCCCATGCATAGATACTAACTCGTGAGAGGGCGAATGGATAACCCAAGCTGCGGAAGAGATGTTCCGTGTATTACGACAAGCACCATCAGCAAAACCAATGTATGTTTGGAGAGGCATCGACATCTGCAATATCAAGAGTAAAACCAAGATAAGCAGGAATAATGAAAAAAATACTCTCTAAGCTAAGCACACTGTTTAAACTAAAACACACCAGCTAGAAAGAAAAATTATCCTAACTAAAAATCTCCATACCTATTCTTTTAAGCATAATACCTCTTCAAGTAAAGGCCATTTCTGGGTTTACCCAAAGAGTCCCCATCAAAGTCTATGAATTCATAAGCCCCTTTGGCTAGCTTTCGCTTGACAACATAGGGACCATGCCACATAGGAACGAATTTTCCAGTGCCTAATTTATCATTAGCTTGATCATAAACTAAGACTAGATCTCCTTCTGAAAAATTTCGAGGGGTCACATTTCGATCATACTGAGCTTTCATCCGTTTTGCGTGAGTCTCGATCGCCAATGCAGCATCACGTCGATTCTCATCTAATTGAGCGAAGTATAACAAATGCTTTTCCTCTTCGGAAGTGGCTGGAAGTAACTCGATGGCCATTTGCAGTGACGGGATTTCGCATTCAATGGGTAACATAGCTTCCAAACCATAGACTAGTTGGAAAGGAGTGAACCCTGTTGATGTTTTTACTGAAGTTCGGTACACCTAAAGCGCTGAAAATAGCATGTTGTGCCAATTCAACCGATGAATCCCAATGATTCGTCGGATCATGATAACTAAAACTTTGTTGATGGACTCAACCAGACCATTCGCTTGTGGATAATAAGGGGTTGAACTATCATGACGTAAACCAAGCTGGCCTGTAAGTTCGGTCATCATAACGTTTCGAAAATGACGCCCATGATCAGTGATTATCGCTTGCGGGACACCAAACCTAGCAATTATATGATTGAACACGAAAATTGCAGTTGTCTTGCCGTCTGCCTCGAATGTAGGCATCGCCTCGGCCCACTTAGTAAAATAATCTACCGCAAGGATGATATACGCATGCCCCCTAGCCGAGTGAGGGTTACATGTAATAAAATCGATACCCCATTTGCCAAAAGGACCAACGGAAATTATAGGGTGGAGAGGAGCAGGTGGAGCGCACATGTTACGATCAAAAATCTGGCAGTTGTGGCATTTTCGAACCGCCGTAATACAATCTTTAAATAAAGACGGCCAGAAGTAGCCAGCGCGCAATATCTTTTGGGTTGTGGCAAACCCAGAAATATGACGGCCACACGCTCTAGAGTGACAGTCATTTAGAACCCTTTCAGCTTCCTCATGAGTTAAGCAACATCGAAAAACAGAATCCGCCCCATGGCGATAAAGAGTATCTCCAATAATTCTGAATTGTTGGGACTGGAATCTAATTTTCCGATGTTCTAACCTTGAAATTTCTGGCCGAAAGGATTGGGTCTGGAGATAAACGATGATATCCCCATACCACAGATCTAAAGTGTTGATTAGAAACAAGGATTCATCCGCAATGGGCTCCTCCGCCACAGTTTCTGTGTCAGTACGTGGGAAGTCACACATTAACTCCACAAAAACTAAAGATTTCTTAGACTTAGATTTCTCAAATTCCAAGTTGAACTCTTGCAGGATAACGATCCATTTAGAGTACTTGCCCCCTAGCAATTGCTTGGTCAAAATGTAGATCATAGGGTTGCAATCCGAAATTACCGTAGTTTTACGTAGTAGAATGTAGTGACGAAAAACGTTGGACAGCTTGGACGGCTGCCAATGCCAATTTCTCCACATGTGAGTATTTTAGCCCAATTGGATTTAACGTTCGACTAAGGTAATATATCACATGTTCAGTTCCTAATTCATCTTCCTGAACTAGGACCATTCCAATGGTGGAATGAGAAGCGGCGAGATACAAGAAGTAATCCTAGTTTTAGTTGGGAGGATGAAACAACGGTGCATGGGTCAACGTGTGTTTGAGTGCATCAAAAGATTTCTGAGCTATCTCATCCCAATAGAATGGAGTGTTCTGTTTCAACAACAGGGTAAAACCCTTTGTAACCTTGGCGTAGTTAGGAATGAATTGTCGTAAAAGGTTTGCTTTCCCCTGCAAACTTTGGAGTTGGCGAAGACTCGAAGGAGGAGGCAATTTGATGATAGCTTCGACCTTTGAGGGATCAACGCGAATGCCGGCTTTCGAAACTACAAATCCCAGCAATCGACCCGTTTCTATACAGAAGACACATTTGTGTGGGTTCAACTAAATATGATAATTCCTACACCTCATAAAGATTGCTCGTAAATGGACGAGGTGATCAGCTCGATGTAATGAATGAGCAGGCAAGTCATCGAGATAGGGTTTCACAATGTGCTTGATGTCATGAAACGCATAAGACATCGCCCTTTGAAAAGTTTCTCCGACATTCTTAAGCCCAAAAGGTAATTTGCAATAAGCAAACGTCCCCCATGGACAAATGAAAGCCGTTTTTGGTTGATCGGCAAGTAGAATGTTGATTTGATTGTATTCGGAAAAACCGTCCATAAAGGAGAATATTTCGCTGTCGGCACAATCATCAATGATTTGATCGATATAGGGAGTTGGGTAATTGTCCTTTGGACAGGCTCGATTAATGTCCCTATAGTCAATGCATATTCTTATTGTTCCCTACTTTTTGTTAATCGGAACAATATTCGATACCCAATCCGTTAACAGGATCGGATAAATGAAACCTGCTTTCAACAATTTTTCAACTTCTGCTTTAATTGCAGCAGCTTTTCGCGGGTGAATCTGACGCAAACGTTTCCGAACGGGTTTAGCGTCCGGGTAAGTTTTGATTTCATGAACAACAATCGCGGGATCAATTCCTGGAATTTCTTCATAGGACCAGGCAAACACGTCGCGGAATTCTTGAAATAGGGCCTTATATAATTGAATTTCATCATCTGTACACGAGGCACCTATATGAATGTTCTCAACAATTCCAGGCTTAGCCGAAATGTCAATAGGAATAGTTCGAGAGATGTTTCCCAAATTTAACTCTGAATCGGGATGTTTCATTGGATTCTGAGGTTCCTTGACATATTCAGTTGTAAAAATTGATAAGAAATCATTTTCAAAACGATCATCCTCAGGTAAAAACGAAGATCTGTGATGGAGATCTTCCCATGGTAAATCATCTACACATAGGATTTCACAAATTTGCTCATCAGAGTGAACAAGTTCAGAAAACGTAGTTAAATCTGAGGCTGATGTGAGAAGTGATTCCTCATGGACCACATTCATTAAGTCATTTTTCGTTGAACACGGGTCGGCAAAAGACTGCATGGCTTCATAGGCAATTTCATATGGATTCAAAGGCATGGAATTACCAAATGAGTCTATCTCAGATTCAGAAGGAATGATCCAAGGATCAT